>JANCRA010000002.1:6408116-7689739 GCA_024362935.1 Setophaga petechia | reverse complement strand
AAACCTGCCAGGCTGGGGCACCTAAGGGACCACACTCCATCCCACTTCCAACCAGGATCCTGCCTTACCGTTCAATGGTGGTGGCATGATGTGCAGAGAGTGGCTGAGGAGACTCCAAGGTGGAAGCCCTGTACCATCTGCACTGAAAATGTACAGGGATATTTAGGAATAAATGGTATTTTATTTTTGTGGCACGGACTAGTTTATATTAACAATGAGGCTTCCAGCTGCCATTCGTTTAATGCACTCAAATATCAACATCAACTACATCCATACTGACCCATCTTTGCTTTTTCACCAGAAAACAAAAATGTCATGGTTTCATTCTTACTAATGATTAGTGTATTTTGGTTCCCTGCAGAAACCAGTCTATTCACAGCAGTAGTTATCTCTGCTTTTGAAGATTCTCACATATATGAAAAATAAAATTGAATTGTTGCTCTGTTAGGAATTTCCTGTATCTTTCTCTTGGGCTACCAATTTGGTAATTTCCTAGATTGACAGTTTCCTGTCTTGACACTGCATTTTAGCTCTCATTTCTTACACTCCACCAGGAATTGGGCAGGGAATAATTTATAGAGTTCACTCTTTTGATACCTTCTACACTGGTCTGTCTTCAAATTGAAGAACTCAGAGTTGGCCAGTTGAGAGGCATGCCAAAATGCTTTTTAAAATCCCAGAAAATGTGTAGACAGCATTTAAATATGGAAGGGTTCTTAGAATCATTGACAATGTCTGTGCCAGAGTAAGACTCCTTGGGATTTCTCATATCAATTAATCTCTGTCTTCTGACTCATGACTGCCTTGCAGGTATCTAGTGCACACCTCATAAAGCCTGCCTGGCTTCACACATCTGGGCATGCAGGGTCCCACATGCCCTGGAGGGATCTCTGCAGCTCAGATGGAGCACAGGAAATGGATTAATTGGATGATGACTGCAGTTTTGGAGCACCCATGGCAGTCTGATACAGTCGCTGAGAGTTCTGTGGGTCCAGCAGCTGAAGAGAACTTATCGAGCAAGGCATCCTCTTCAGTTTGCTCTGTAACTTTGGCTTGGTGGTTTTGGGGTTTTTTTTCCTTTTCACACATAGATTTTTTTATTACCTGGAAAATTAATTATTATTTTTTACTTTTACATCATTCTTAGGGCTGCTTCTCTAACTACTCTGATCTGAAAAGATGTCAAGTGTCTGTACCAATTACAGCCACCACAAAAATGGAGTCCAACAGTGAAAATAGCATTGCCAAGAATCCATCATTGGAGAAACTAAGCTAAATAAGGAGTAGAATAATTGCAACCACAAAAATAAAATATCTTTTGAAGAGAGAACAAGATAGCAGTGTATTTTTTTCTGATTGTCTTATTTTGTCAAAAGTGAATTTTGAACCCACAAGAGCTATTTTTCCAAACACAAAATAAACCTATATTCAGTAATTAAAAAAAAAAAATAAAGAAATTGACACATCTTCAATAAAAAGCTATTAAAAATTCCTATTCATTAGACTTAATTTGTGCTTGAGACCCCAAAACTGATTATGTGGCTGCAGTTAATTGGTTTGAAGTGAGTTCTACTGTCACCTAAATATTTTTCCTGACAGCTCTATAGTTAGAACATATTTTTAGACATTTTTATCAAAAAAGCTACTCTACTTTCTTTCCATATACCCTTTCAAGGATATAAGAAATCAAGGAAGCAATTGCAATCGTTTATGCAATAAAATCTCAACCCCTGGGAACAGTGGATTTTTGAATATAACCCAGGTCTGCATAATCTCAGAATTTCTGGATTTTTTTTTTTGATCTTCCTTTTTTGTGACCTATTTGTTTCTTATAGCAGCATTTTGTATTTAAAATTTGATTCATGAGTTCATTAAACTTCTTCAAACCTTAGTGCTGGGAGCAGCAAGTGAAATACAGAATCTACTCTCTGTAAAGGGACTTTCTGATCACTGAGAAATAATCCAAACAGCAAAGCACATCTTCACAAAATAAGCCCAAAAATATGACCTTATGTGTAAATTTCTACCAGTTGAAAATGGCAAGGTAATTTTCATTTGTTGAGGCAGAGGACAGACCAGCAATGTCCCTGAGATATCATAGTTGGAGCACGATTCAGAGCTGTGCTCTGCCCGAGGGCTGTTTGTGGCACCCTGGGTAAACCACACTGAAATTTTGTTTGTCTCAGTTACCCTCTGGTTAAATGATAATGATGGCACCTATGGGTTTTATCAGATAAAAATCTGAAGCACAGTGTGATATAATGCCAAATAGGCTCTGTAAAATGCATAGGTATCTCTGAATGAAGATGTTTTCTATATTATGTGTCATAAGCTTGGAACAAATAGCAAGCTTTTGCCAATGAGTCAGAATGTCAGTATGTATGGGACAATCTAATACTTTTTGATCATTGATCTTTTCTAGGAAAAATGTATCAAACTGCAAAAAATCATGACCATTTAGTCAGTAGCAATGACGTTAGAGCTGTTAATAGGAAGACTATTTTGACATATAAAGGCTTGGGTTTTTTCACTATAAAATTAGGATTTGTACTTTTTTGAATTTTAAGCAATGTTTTAAAAAAAATGAACTGTTCATTTGATATGGGATAGCTTGGGAACAGGGGGAAGAAGCATTATGCTTTTCCCCCTAAAAATGTAGAATATTGCTTGCACTAAAGAGGCATTAGAGTTTTGGCCAGAAAAGAGAAACAAGTACTTTTCTAAATCTGGATGTCTGGGTTCAGAGCCATGTATTTAGGCTCTACTATATTCAAATTTCACATCCACAGCATGGATTTTTTGGAAGGTTGTTTAAAAATTTCTGTGACTGTTATTTCAACTAAAGACTGATTTTTGAGTGCTTGCTAGTGGAAATAATACACCTTAATTGGATAAGGCTATTTTTTCTTAGGTGCTTACTCTCTCAGTTTGTGGAAATAGAACAGATTAAAAAGCATTGTTATGGAATCATAAAATTAGGGTGTAGGAATTTTGTGATATGCTTTCATGTCACTCAGTGCCATAGTTGAATTGCTGAATAAATGGCAAAAACTAAAGGTCACATGCAACCACAATATTGAAGTAAAATTCTGTATTATATGTATACACATAAACACATTTTACTTCTCTGTGTTATTTAAATACTTCATTTGGCACTCATGTGGCTAGAATGAGAATTAAATAAAAATTGGATATGCTCTTCTCCCTCATGCTTTGTGAATTTTTGGGGGGAATTTATCCCTCAAATGCCTGTAGCAGCAGTGCACCTTTGATTCATTTTCTCCTTTATAACACCTTTAACAGTCTGAGGTCACTACTGGAGGACATATTCCCCCAAGAGGGATGAAGCCAACAACTTCTGGTTTTCACATAAATGTTTTGAATTTCTGACATTTCTATCCAAAACACATTGCTGCCTCCCTCTACTTCTCAGTTTCCTGAAGTGAAACAATAGTCTTATTTTATTAACTAAGTTTAGAGTGCAACCCCTGTAACTTAGGTGCTTATGGTGGGACATACAGCAGTAGTGTCCTCCCTCAAGAGATCTACCTCCACTGCTTGAACAGGAAATATAGGTGTCTAGATTGAATAATAAATATAATAATAATAATAATAGTAATAATAATAATAATAATAATAATAGTAATAATAAATATTATTCAATCTAGGTGTCTAGATTGAATAATACTGTCATGAATTAGATTCTCAGGTTAGGCAGACTGGATGCCCTGTTATAGCTCGGTTTATTGTAGCAAACTTTCTTGCCACCTTTCTGCTGTAAGGGAGATGGAGCTGGAATTGACAACAGAGGGGTAGAGGAGAGGCTTGTGGAGCTGGTTGCTAGATATGACACTTCTGGAGGTCTAAAATGGCCTTCAGTGCTCATATGGCACAGCTGGATCCTCTTTGAATAGTCCGTTATTGAGGATTAAAGTTCCAGCAAGAGATATTCAATTTTTCAATGACATACATATCTTTACCTCATGGGGAATTGAACCATAGACAATAAGGAAAAGAAAAAATCCACTGCACTCTTACTTATACATGGAGACCGATTTATCATATTTGTCTTAGAGGTAATGACTTAACTTACACGTGAGGGTATCTGAAGAAAAGCAGTGATACCCCAGGGAAGGTGGTTTTCAATTTTGGCTGGTACCGTGATTTAGAATTTCATCAGATAGGCAGAGATTAAAAAAAACCCACCAACCAACCAAACAAAAAACCATCATAAAATATTTGTTGAGCTGTATCTAATAAATAATGGAATAAACTGACCTCAGCAGCAAATTTAACTGAAAAACAAAAACTCTTACTTGTGCCCAAAACTTAGGGGAAGTCCATGTTATGGTAAAAAGTTCGTGGTAAAATGAATTTGTATCAATTGAGATTTGATCACAAGTACTTTAGTTTGAATGGATAAAAGTTCCTTTTGTATAGAGAAAGAGGATTCATAAATCCACTACTTTGACTGAAAGGTTAATCAGCACATAAATCTTCAAATTGAATTTTGATGAGTTTCCTCCTGACCACAAGTAAGAACAAGTCGGAATAAAATATTGCCTGAATGCTTGCTGAGCAGTGAATTTAATTATCTTACCTTAAAAGAATAATTTTTGCAGCATACCAAGATGAGTGATCTGCAGGAACCTGTAATTATTAAAACTAAACTCTGTTTAATTTGTTGTTGGATGAAATGCACAAACAGCTTAATAAAATCAACTGTCTATCATATAAGATGAGATGTAAACAATCCCATTTTTTGTGGTGTGGGCTTATCTTTGATCAGGCATTTCTAATTGCCAGTGAAGTAATAAATGTGATCATCATACCATGGGCACATCACTACCAGTCAAAATACCAGCTGAAGTGTTTATTTTCTTTCACAGACCTTCCTATCTTCCATCACTGTAGTGCACTACAGTATCCCTACTTGTACAGGCCCACCGACTAAATTCCTCAATTTAATAATTGTGACAGTAACATTAAGAATTAGAAATGGCATGATGAGCTACAACTCAGGAGAACCAACACTGGAGTTGAATTTTACACCTTTCCTGAAATTAACCTAAATTTTTAAAGATTTATTCTGCTTTTTGCATGCAAGGGTTTATGCTTTTGCATCTATTTTTTAGTTTTATTGAAGAAAAAAATTATACAATGAAGTATGGAAACAAGTACAGTATCAAAGAGTCAAGTAATAAGTCTGCTAATGGTGGTGATGACTGGAATGCAGAGAGGTCTATTCTTGCCACAATAACTCTCATCCTGTTCTCCAAATCCTCCTCTGTAACATTTGTTATATAATTTGCAGTGTTTCTGTCTCAGTAATGTGCATTTTGGACAAGCTATTTTATAGATATAATTGGGTAAATTAAAGACACAACAATCTTTAAAGGACTATCCAGCTGAAGCAGAGGAGATGAGAAGGGTGTTGTGACTCCACTTTTTTCTTCAGCTGTGGAACAACGACAGAAGGATGCATGCATGAGTTGCACTCTTGTCAGAAAATTGCTTTTAGACTGGACAGTCACACTGGGGTAAGGGTTCAGGAGAGGGAATGCAATATCAATCCTCAGAAGAACTACTTACCATGTCATTACTTGACTCAAGGAACTGGGCAATATGTGGCATAAATTTACATTAGAATTGTTTCTTTCATCTGATACCTTGCCAAATCCATACACAAAATTCTGTTTTCTAGAACACAGTTAGACTAAGATATCTAGGAGAATTCCTTTGGTTTGTTTTCTCAGCTTAACTTTCTATCCAGTGCTTTATCAAGGAAACTCCTTGTCCTGCTCTGTCTTATTTTCTTTCAAGTTCACACAATCATTGATTGTTTTGAAGCCTCCTCAGTTTCTTCCTGTCCACTGGCTGCTTGTCAGCTCTTTCTGACAAATGAATACAAATAGCTTCACTAATTAACTCCTGGACGCCGTGTTTTCCTTCAGTTTAGTTTGGGCCATGGCTTTCATTATTTCCTTCATTATTTTCTCAACAAGGAGCATTTAATCATTCTTTCTTTTAGTGTTACTGGAAGGATGTGATTGTAGTCTCCAGCAGGCTTTTTCATATCAAATGGTGAAATTCTAACTTGTTACGATGAAAGATTCTTTTCTGGCCTATTCTTAATTACCATTTCCAGGCATTCTCATAAGAGAATTCTTGTTACGGATCCAGGAATTTTTTTATATGTTTTTTTCCCTTAGGTGTGGCATCCGCATAACCACAGACACAAAGGATTCCCCTCGGGTCAGACTTGTTGTGTGCAAGTGGGAAATGGAGTATGAGAGAGATGGTTGAAAAGGAAAAGTCTGGCTGACATTATCAGGTAACATAACTACTGAAAATTTTTTTGTCATGAGAGATGTACAGTAATGAATGGTGACATAGTCTTTGGGAGGGATGAACCTGTGCAGTTACTTTGTTCACCATGACACATGAATTAGCATTTGAAATATGGTAAAACCTAGCTGTATAACTCCTACTATAGCTGACATTGATTCCCAAAAAACTTTTATTTTTATTTTTTCCAGTGGTTATTCTGCTTTATTGAGTATGATTTTTTTTTGTTATGTCTCTGAACAAATCTTTTTTTGATGGAAAGCTGGTGAAAATGGAACGTGATTTTGCAAGGTGATATTGTTATGGCATGAAACTTATAACTGGGTTGTTACAGTGATATGCAGAAATTCCTGAAACAAGTAGTACACGTAGGTGTGGTATTTTTTCTTCTACTGCCTGCCATGAATGAGGGACATAATTCCTGCACATGAAGAAATTAGCTTCTTGTGTTTTAGTATGTGATGTCAGCAACGCCCCCAAATCTCCAAATAGGTGTACCCTAAACCTTTTTTGTATGAACTTTGACAGCCTAGTAAACTGTATTTCATAGGGTGAGACAACTTACAGAATTTAGATGATCAGATTGTAGTATCTAATTAAGAATTTTTAGATACTGGTCTGACAAAGTACATGTCCAGAAAGCAGGAGGCCTGTCTTCCAGGTCAGGAAATGCATTGATCCCCCAACATTTTGTGTAGCAAGCTATCCTCACTCTGGGCTATGCTGCAGACAGGAGTATTAAGGAGAACCGACTGGCTCTGTGTTATAGAGCTTAGAGGATTCTTCTTTTGGAAAAGCTCAATTCCTGGGCCATGTGCCCAGAACTGTTTGTGCGCTTTGCTTCAGATCGTCTCCGGATAAACCCCAGAAGTTCTGAAGAGACCAATGACTGTAACTTCAATTCTCCACCTTTCCAGCAAAGCTCCTGAGTCATTACAACACTGAGTCAAGCATCCATTGCCACTGTGGTTTCGACTGTCCATGGCTCCAGCACCAACAAAGGGTATGGAAAGGGAGTGTTTTCCAGCAGTTCAGACAAAATAGATCACAGATCCAAAATATAAGTCTTGTAAGAAGATCAGCTCTCCATGCTGCCTGAAAGGTGGAAATGTTTCATGGGTTTTTCAGCTGATCTCAGAGAAATGTTCTGTGAACACACCTCACATATGGGACAGCACAAGAGACACAATTGCATTGATGATTTTCTGTTTGGCAAATTCATGTTGGAGAAGGAGTTTAAACCATTGCGAAAGGTGATAAAACACAATAACGAGATAAGGCTAGAAACTATAGGTGTTAAGGATACCTCAGGTACATAAGTACCCTACTGAATAGACAGCCTTCCCTAAATGTCATTAGTTTCATTTAATGCTGATTGAAACTTTGCAGTTAAGAGTTATTTTATGTAGTTGCTGTGAATGTTTCTTTTGGGTTTCAGAGGTGACCCAGTGGATGGGCGTGTACTTTTATTTTTATTTGTTAGTCATTGGTCTGATAAAATTCAGCCTAACTGAGGACAGATCCCATGTTAGTCTGATCTATCAGAGAAATATTGGAAGAAATTAAATCTTACTTGGTTTTCCACTCTTTGATTTTCTTTATTGACCCAAGCTAAGCCCTTTATCCCCATAAGAAGCTGACATTCAGCTACATATTTTAAATTCATATTTTCATGAAATTTGAAATTATGATTATTTCTAGTTGTGTAGCTCCTTGGTTTTGTAGAAGCACCACGATGGGAAAAAACCTATTAAAGACATATGAAACAGGTGAGCATATGGAAAATAGTGAAAGCATTTTTTTATGTTATAGCATTGTACTTAGGGCAATTGAACTGCTGGGAAAACTAAATCAACAAATATTCCCAACTTTTGACATTACATAATGCTGCAATAGCTTGTCTGTGGATTATTGCCTGTTCCTAAAGATGAATGGCCTCTAGATCCCAGTGAGAAAAACCTCAATAGCACAACAAGCTTCAGAAAATTACACCAGTGGCTTCAGTAGTGTACTCCTGATTTCTTCTGATTCTCTTCTATTTAAATTCTTTATTATATCTTTAGATTCTCTTTCTTAAAAAGTTCTATATTTTTAAGCACATCTCTGAGTTACAGTTAAAATTACTGTCTTTAAGGAAGAATTTTATTTCCCTTATTTTTAGGGAATTTTCTACTGTATATTAAATAGGAGTCAGTTTACACTCAGCTTCACAGTTTGCTCTTTAGAAGAGTTGTTCTCCTGTATTATTGATAAAGTGAATATTTAATATTTTCATAAGGTGTCTTAAAAAAACAAAGTATTATTGAACATGAAAGTATAATTGGAAAAACCTCAGAGGGGAAAATCCTTTAAAGTATTTTTGACTTGTTTCAAAAATTAATTAGATTTCAAGGGGCACGTGTCTAATTCTGATTCTCAAAATGATTCATTGAGAAATTAACTTACGGAAAATTAATTACACTATTGCAATCTGTTCATATTTATCTAGAGTTTATGAGATAGACCAAGATTGTTTCCAACCCTTGTGATTTTATTACATTCCTATGCAGTTCTGTTGAGAGCTTTTCTTTAGCTCACATGATCTCAAATATATTGTTTCAAACCTAATGAAATCTTCTGCAACTATAGTGGTTCCTATTACTTTTTGCAGGACTTAATTGAAACCAGTTTTCTATGGTAGCATAATTTCCCTACTGTCTTTACAGTAAGAATTTACTTATGAGAAGTATGAATGCTATCACCAGTTTCTTAAGATCTTCTCAAATACGAGAAATATCTGCAACTGTGCTTAATATACACTTTAGCAAATGGTTTAGGAAAGAAATTAATTAAAATATCAATATTTAAGAAGAAACTGCATTTTGAGTTATAGAATATATTTTGAAAGAAAGGATGAAGGCCACAGGGAAGTGGGCTTCAAAGCCCCATGGATTTATGTGGAGCTAATCCAAAAGCATCTTTGACATGATAAAAAACATTCCAGACACTTCCTTCCAGCTATTAATATAAACTTTCTGGACTTCATTAACACACATAATACAGTCCCACAAAGATGAATATGGGCACAGAGCCAGAGTTTGAAAAGAAGTATCTTCAGGAGAATTCTCAAGGAGTTATGTTGTCTGGGGAAATGTCAGGCAGGAAAGAAATCACAGAGGAGTTCTTAAGCAGTTAGATAGATCAGGGATTGCTTTCTGCTGATATTCTCATTAGTGATGATGTTCTGGGTATCATTACCAATAGGACAAAAATCAAACTTTGTTAGTGAAATTTAGTGCATCTGGGTAAACCTGAATTCATGTAAAAATAGTGAATGGAAATACACTAGTATAACATAAACCCCCCTGATTTGAGTTTGGTTTTTTGTTGTTTTGGTCCTTTGTTAGTTTCTTTTGTTGCTGGTCTTGGATTTTTCTATTTAAACTAACATCTATGGAGTGCGTTTGACCTGGAATGGATCAAATTTTATGGATGGTAACTCTAACCTGTGAGCTTTGCAAAGTCAACCCTGCTGAATTTTTTACTTTACAATCACTTACTGCAGTTAGTCAAAGTGTATTTAAGCCTGGAAAAGATACTAGCCAAAGTCAAAAACCACCAGCATGGCAGGAACTCACTAAGAAAAATATCTTGCTTAAAGGTATCTGTTGCAATAGTCTTAAAATAATTAGTATGTCTTTTTGCTTTTGTAGGTCTCTAAAGGAAAGTATTAGGGAGTGTACTTCAAGGTAAATTCTTTTTTAAGAAGAAAAAGAAGTTGTCAGCCAGCACTAAACTCTATATAAGCCAGAATAAATTGTCTTCATGTTGTCAACATTATTTGAAATCAGTCATAGTACTGTAAAATGCAACATGTATTTCACAAAAAAATGCCTATGGGTAGGCCATATTTTATTTATATGGAACACTTCCATATAATCACAATAGCTTAATTGTCTTTCTGTTGACTTCCTGCTATTTCACAACCCTGTTCCATTTGGCACAGATATGTTCTGCTAGCAGCAAAATGTAATTTATCCCAGGGCAAAAAATCTGTAAGAAACCAACCTAGAGTTTCCCTTTGAATTTTCTGGATGTTGACAAGTCAAACATATAAGAAAGAGGAGCAGCTGTGCCAATTAATGCTTCTGCTCTGCTGTATACTAAAGCAAAAGAGTTTAGTCTTAAGTAAAACTTTGCAAAGTGGTACTCCTCTGGTCTTTTTATTTACTGACTTGTATTTACTGACTATGATGCAAAGATCATGCCATTAAAACTTTAGAATTCCTAGAGAGTGTTCTCATCACAGAGTACTCCTTTATTTCCACTGTGTGCCCCTGCTTCTTATTTATTTCTGCAGAGCTACAGTTTCTGCAAGGGAGATGGAAAGCAATTTTCTGATGAACTGTGCCTTTTCTTACAAATAAATGCAAAGGCTGGACTCAGTGATCTTGGAGGTCTTTTCCAACCTTAATGATTCTATGAGAGGGGCTTAAGACTGACAATTCCTGGTTCTTGTGTTTCAGCCACTGGAGAATTTCTCAGTCTGAAATGTAGGGTCTGGAGCTAATACTCACTTGAATTTAAATTCAAACTGTGCACTCCACTTCATTTAAGGTGTAGAGTTCCCCAAGTACTTTATGTAAACCGGCCTCTCTTTTCTGGTATCCAGCCTGTGTGCCTATCACAGCTATCTTGGACCTTGTGCTAGGAACAGGAGAATTTGCACGAAAAGTTACAGAGGTATCATTTCAGAATGTGCTATCCTTTTTTCCTTGTAAAAATAAAGCAGGCTGAGCTTCAGAATTCTCCATCTGGTCTGTAAAGTTGAATCAAGAGA
Organism: Setophaga petechia; assembly: GCA_024362935.1. Taxonomy (NCBI): domain Eukaryota; kingdom Metazoa; phylum Chordata; class Aves; order Passeriformes; family Parulidae; genus Setophaga; species Setophaga petechia. The sequence goes on along the minus strand of JANCRA010000002.1, from coordinate 7,678,572 downwards.
AAGATTTTCCTTTTTGTGTGCTAGCTATCACCTGTGGGATTATCCCACCTGTATGAACCCCCTCCAGTAATTCCACTTTACTCTCTCTTGTGGAAATTGCTTGGCAGTCATCTCACTTTTAGACTTTCTTCTGAAACAATTCTCACTTGTCTGACATTTCCTTGCTTTTGCTCATGCTGCTCGAGGCCAATAAAATAAATCTGCAGCCAGCTCCAGGTTTCTTTGCACTCCTGTGTGGCTCATCTCATTATGAATTCCTTATCATGTTAAGTTATGAGCAATGGAAGGAGTCATTAGTTGTTTTAAAATTTCCTTTCTTTTCTGAATCTTTCAGCACCAGACCTATGTGCTGGGAAAAACAGTGGTTATACTTTTATGGTATGTTGAATATTATATGTCTCTTCAATATTCTTATCATGATTTGGTCCACAGCCAGGTTTTGAATGTCTAGTCAATTATATTATTTGCTTATCAGATGTTGGTAAAGCCCTTATTTCGATAGAATGAACATCCTGGACATTTGGTCTCCTGGGCCATAAAATTTCAGGTGAAAATTTTGATATTCTGTTTCATCATGAAGCAGGCTCTTGCTGTAGTCTGAGCTGCTGATTATGGTTTGGGATTATCCTCTGGTAGTTTGATATAGAATCACAGAATCTTGAAATGTTTAGGATTGGAAGTGACCTTAAAGATCATCTAGTCCCAATCTCCCCTTCCATGTGCAGGGACACCTCCCACCATACCAGGTTGCTCAAGGCCTTATTCACTGACCTTGAACACTTTCAGGGCTGGGAAATCTGTGCCAGTGTCTCACCACCCTCACAGTTAAGAATTTCTTTCTAATCTCTAACCTAAATTTCCCCTCTTTCAATGTCTACCTGTTGCCCACTGCCCTATCACTCCAGTTCCTGACCAAGAGTCCCTCTTGGGCTTCTTGGATAGCCTCCTTCAGATGCAGCCCAAACTTTCCAAGCCTGACTTTGTAGGGAAGTTCTCCAGCCTTCTTGTCAATTTCATGGCTCTCCTCTGGACTTGCTCCAACAGTTCCCTGTCCTTCTTTTGTTGGGTGTACCAGAACTGGACTCAGCACTCCAGGTGGGATCTCACCAGAGCAGACTAAAGGGGCATAATCACCTCCTCCAAATCCTGGACCACGTTCCTTTTGATGCAGCCCAGGATTTGGTTGTCTTTCTGGGCTCTGAGGTAACATTGCTGGTTCATTTTGAGTTTTTCACCAATCATTCCTATGTGTACTTTTTGCATCTGCAAGTGTTTTTCAGAGCTGCATAAATCCTCACATGAATGCCAGGATCTCACAACACTGGAATTGTCTCTGCCACTATCAGCTGAACAGGTTGGGAATAGCAAATGAAAAATAACAAATTCATGGTAATATTGACAGAAAAGGTGATTACTGCTTGGGTGCAATTATGACTCATTGACAGAGTGGGAGAAGAAGTGGTGGGGAAGGACTAAGATGAGGAGGAAAGTTTTATGCTGTTGTGAAATATGTAAATGAAAAATAATGTTATGAATTTCAACTAATTCAAGGTGGAAAGCTTATATTGATCTAGATACCAGAGAGAAGCACACACAAGACCCACAGTGTCAATAAACTTGATAGACATTATTTAAACAAAAGACAGAAGCCTTTGGTTATGTATTTATACATACACATATATTCGCTTCAAATTACTAGAAAAAAAATATAAGGATTAGAAATTTATGCAGTAGAGAAAGCAGATTATATATCTGGTGAGATGGTCTATGTCAAATATTTTTACCTGGGCTTTCTGGGATCTATTCAAAGAAAACTGGAATTCACTCTTTCCTGAAAGTTCTTCTGGAATTCCTTTGGCCCTGGATCCTTTAAATAGAAAATACAAAATACTTTTGTAGTTATATAGTGGGTTGTAATATCTGAATAGATGGTGTTTTATTTTAGAGAAGAAAAGCAGACCAAATGCAAAGCAGCTTTGTCTGATTAATTGTGAAAGGTAATTTGATCTGTTGGGCCACAATTTGAAGAAACCTGTGAACTTGTGGGGCAAAATTATCATAGCTGTAAAAAAACTGATATATAAAAATCCAGAACTATTTACCTGGAGGTTTAGACATGTAGAGGTATGCCTCTGTATAAAAGAAAGCAGTGAAATTATTTCCTTGAAACACAGGCAGACAAAACTCAGTGTCTGGTCTAGATACCCAAAACAGCCACACGGGCATTCAGATCTCAGGAATGGAAAAGGTGTCCAGCCAGTGTGGTATGCAATACTTGGTAATGGGTTTAAGAAAGGTAAAGGTTTTAATTCAGGGCCCTCAGTGCTGAGATATAGTGCTGGGCAAGCGTAAAACAAGAATCCTGCCTAGGAGATTTTGTATAGCATAGTCAATGTGTGCAATATTTAGCTTATTTTATTCTGGTGATTTATCCTAGACAGAAGGCAGAAAAAGTTGACTGTAAATCCACTAAAATAAAGAAGGAAATTCTAGTCCTGTGTCCAGGATTATGCAGTATTTCTGGCAAAAGTTAGCATTTTCATTGATGACATGAACTATGGAAGAAAGAATATCCTTATTACATTTGCAGGCAATACCAAGCTGGAAAAATGCAAGAGAGGACAAGATCAGTATTTAGCCAGGACCCAGACAAATTGGAGAGGAGATACAAGAAAAATAAGATGTGATTCAGTAAGAATAGCAAAGAACTCTATATTTAGCCAGGAATGTCCGCTACATAAATGCAAGATATGAAACAACTGGATGCCTTGTGGTTCTGCAGAGAAGGATCCCAAGGTTGTAGTGGATCACAGCTGGACATGACACAGCAACACCACTGCATATAATAAGACAAACTGAATCCCACCAGACTGTATAATAATTCATGTCTTCTGTAAGACATCTGAAGAAATTCTTCTGCTCATTAGCGCCACTTTAGCTGGAGCACTGTCTCCAGTTAAAGGACTGTATTTTAAGACAGATATATATTGCTCTTAGGGACTATACTTTAAAATAGGTTTATATTGGTCTTAAAGAGAAGATCAGCAAGCATAGATGGAAATTGGATAATATAATGGATGAGGAAAGATGTGAATATTGCTGTTGATTGGTCTAGAGAAGGAAAGATTCATCTGGAATAACAGAGTTCGAATACTGAAAAACTATTGCACAATGAAGGGGGAAAGGGAATATATTAGCAGTGGAACGCCATTATTGTGTTAAAAATAATTGCCTTACAATACAGCAAAAGAGACTTAGGCTAGACATTTGGAAAAACTTTCTAAGAATAGTGAAATACCAAGACAGATTGCCTAAAAAGGTTGTGTAATTCTTGTCTACATTGTTAGAGGCTTTTAAAGATTGCTTAAACAGGTATCTGCCAGGAATATTTTAACTAAGCACTTAAAAATGAAATGTACACAGATAAAAAGATGTTCACAAGGAAACAAAGTTGCATTGGTGGTACTGAAGCCACCTAGGTTCCTGAAGCTGGTATCAGCTACTCAGCCAGTCCAACCTATTGCTGTGTAACAAACTCTTTTGATATTTAACAGAAACTTGGAGTATGACTGAGTGTCCCTGCAAGTCAAGCAGCAATATGCGCTGTGTGCCAGACAACGCATATCCTGCCTATTGCCCTGCTACAGTTACTGAACTCTTTTATGACCTTGGGGATACTGTTGAGGAGAGACAGATGTTTTGGACCCATTCCTGGTCATCTCATTTCCACAGGATGATGTAATCCTGCCTGGAATACTTCTCTCTCTCTGACACAAAATTGCAACCACTATCTGGGTGGGAAGGGGAAATGTTGCTGTTTAGATATCCTTGTCTTTTCTTAGTATATTTATAGAATCTTAGAATCATTAAGGTTGGAAAAGACCTCTAATAGAGTCCAGGAATTAACCTAACATTGCCAGGTCCACCACTGGACCATGTCCCTAAGCACTGCATCTACACACTTTTTAAACATTTCCTGTGATGGTGATTCTGACACTTCTCTGGACAGCCTGTTTCAGTGCTTGGCAGACCTTATAGTGGAGAATTTTTTTCCTGACATCCAATCTAAATGTGCCCTTGAGCAACCTGAGCCCCTCTCCTCAAAAAATGGTTTGATTGCCTGCTTCTCTTGGGTAGAAGTGACCTGGGAGGTGACTGTCCTAGTTTTGCTGGTAAGTGCCAAGTAGGGGGCAGAGCCTGTATCCGTGTGGTAGTGGTTTAGGCTGCTATTCTATACCACTGAAATAATTCCTGGTGGCATGGCTTTGGGGTGAAGGAAAGGTGAATGCGCCCTGAAAGAGGTGCCATTTTGTTCGTTTCTCTCTTGGGCACCTTGCTGGCAGCAATGGTGTGGATCTCTCCCACCACTGCCCATCCCTTCCTGTCCTCAGGAGTAACTCAACTCCAGTGGCAAACACAGTTGAGCCCAGTGGGGTGTGTGTGTTCTGCAGCACTGTGGTAGGAAGAAACTGCAGAGAGTGGAGTGGTGGAGTGGTGGACCAAGCCAAATTCTTCCAACCAATGCTGAGCCCAGAGGTTCTGAAAAACAGGCAATGCAGCTCAGACAATTACAGGTTTTTGGGTGTTCATCACTCTTCTTTTATGTCTTGGGCTCAAGGGCAGAGAAGCTGGGGAAACCATCCACCATTTTGTCTTTGTCTTAGTAGCCAGACAAAACTGAGGTGGTGAACAACATTTTGTGTAAAGCACCTTCTCTTTTGGATACTTTTGTGATTAATATTGCTGGTGTCTGTTTCTGATTCCATTGCTGTTTGTTTTCAGTAAATTATTTTCTCAACCCACAGTGTCTACCTCTCTGAAGGGGGGCTGGGAGGAGGGAGGAGCAGCTTATTTGGACTTTAATTCTCGGCCATTTTTTTTAAACTACCTCAAAGACACAAAGTCCAAGGCTGTTCATGCTTTTCATGTGAGCCACCCACAGCAAGTCTCTTCAGATCACATAGTATGGGAGATCAGAGTTGCTGCTGAATTTGTTGAATTTGAATTGTAGTTATATTGTCACCTAAATTGAAATAAAGAGCATTGCTGAGGAAGAAAACCATCTGGAATAGTTATTAAGTGGCTTTGAGGTCTTCTGGGGAGATTGAATGGATGCAGGCTTCTTACCACCAATGTCTCTTAGACATTGTTAATGTCAGCTACTAGGATCCAGTGTTGGGACTCTACAGCAGAGTAGCAGCAGACTTGGTTTTCCTCTTGTGTGCATTGCAGAGAAAGGAACTAAAAATCTGTCAACATCTCTGAACAGTAAATTTTTCAGGGAAATCTGTATGGGCTGCTTATAGATTGCAGCACAGCATATAGCACAAGCAACTGAGTTCTTAAAATTAGAATAGAAAAAAGCATTGAAACCTAAAGTCTCTTCAGTTTTATCCTAAAAAATAATTTTAAAAAAACCTGCTAAGATTAAAAGTTTTCAAATCATTAGGCTCCTGTTGACTGAGCATGTAAGTTCACAGTTTTAACTAATACAGAATTGTTCTTCATGCAAATTTTTGTCCAGAAAAAAAATTAAAAGAAATATTTCAAGGTATAAACTATCTAAACTTGACTAAAAGTGTAAGACCAAAAGTCAGAAATTTATACAAATTCACTCCAGCACTGCTTGTTGATTTATAAGAGCTGATTTTTTCCTTCTGCTTTCAAATACGTTGTTTACTCTGCTGTTTAGTTATCCTGTTCTTTGTTGCCTACTATCTGCTGCAATTGCCCTCCCTGTTGAAATTCACTATATTCATACAGCTCATGAGATCTCTTGTTTCTTCTTGACATTTCCCAGTTCAAGCCTTGCTACTCTAATGCAAAATAACATTACAGAGTTAATAATGAATGTTGCCATTTATGTCAAATGATTTTGAGACTGATGCAAGTCTTCTAATTTTTAATGGTCCATTGGTAATTTCTCAAACAATTATATGCTCTCACAGAATTAATAAAAAAGCCACCCACTATCATAGTGTAAACAGTATTTTATCACCATTTTTTGGCAAAGATTTTCTTACAAAACAGTGCTCACTATGACCATCTGTCTTTATTTAAGTGAAACCAGTTTCTTTTTCTGATTTAGATTCCAGGCTTTCTAATATATTTTTTTTTTTTTTGGTGACATCAGAAATAGAGCCTATTTTTTTATAAAGATTGTAAAATATTTTCTGATTTTAAGGCTTTTTAATGCTTTTGTGGATATTTTTGCAAAAATTAATACCAAGAACTTCTCCAAAGCTTCTTAAATTTTATTTCTATATAAAAGGCCAGCTAATCTGAGACAAAAATAGCACTCTTTGGCAAAGTTTGAGTAGAAATTAATAAAAACTAGAAGAGACAAGTATTTCACTAATAGTGACAAAAAAGATGAGACCAATACAAATTATATCAGTGAGTCACATATGAGATTTCAGATGATCAGTGAAAAAGAGGAAAGTTTGCCAAGGAAAGATGTTCTCTCCAAAAAAAATGAGAAGCAGTGATCAATATAAATTTTGTGCAACAGGCTTCAGTCAGGCACTGGGGAGACTTCTGTATGCACAATTGGACATTGATCCAGTGTTCTCAAGATTCTGCAGTCCTCAGCTTTGTGATTAATGTCTGATGATGCATAGTGAGATAAATTTTTTTTAATCAAAATTCTTCTCATTTATATGCCATCTTATTCAATTGCTACTAGTTCTCCGAGTTTAATTTATTAATAAATTTTGGGCTCTAAAGTCATGAATGCTATATCATAGCACTAGGTTGTCCTAGCCAGCTATCCCAACTCTACCCTCCCTGATGCAGACAGAAAACAAAGTATTTATTTTGAAGCACTGTGCCTATTTTCCCTCATAAATTCCAACCAAATGTACATTTGCTAAGACCTTTGGACAGCTCTTTCAATGTTTGATCCACATCTGCCATCCGGCTGCCTTAAGTACAACTGATGAAATATCTTTTATATTTCTTTTACGTTATTTTGTGCTTCTCTTGAAATTTATGACAAAATCTGTGTCAAAATGCCCTGATAACAATGACTAATGTGGGGGTAACAGTGTCTGTGAAGGGATACCCAGACTGAGAGGGAACAGGACACCCAGAGTGACAGCAACACGCTAAACTGATTATGTTAAAGAGTAGGATGAAAACAAGCCAATGAGGCAGTATTCAGTGAATTCTAGTGACTTTGAAAAGAAATGAAGGCATCATGAACCAAACAGGAACATTGAAGCTTGGAAGGGAGTGTTGGCAGAGGCTTTGGAGTGGGAGGAGAAGCAGGGGTGCTCCTCCACATCTGGGAGCATAGCCAAGCATTGTCCCACAGCATCCCCAGTGTTGCCTGTGACCTGTGGGGCAGAGACAGCCTTCACCCAGCCAAGGAATCCCAGCAACAGGGGTGGTGACATGGGGATGGCATGGGGGAACCCCTCCTTGGGGTGTGTATGGGGCATGTGCCCACAGAGCTGCCTCCATGGGTGCTGGCAGCAGCAAGGGATCTGGCACAGCTGGAACAGGGACACCCCGACATGAGACTTGTGCTGCACAACTGACACTGAAATATAGTTCACTGGTGAATATAGTTCCCTGGTGGCTGGTTATTTATGAATGATTAGCAAATCAGCAAACTGCTCCGTCCTGATTTATTGGTAGGGGGTGAACTGAGCAATTCCCATGCAGTGGTCCCACACATCAGACTTTACATCATTGTTTCCTGCTCTGAAATCAATGCACCCCGCTCCATAGCTCACATTGGTGTGTTCCCAGAGGTAATACTTTCTGGTTAGTTTTATTGAGCCCATCTGGTTGCATTCTAACAATTTCAGAAAATTATCTAGGATGCTTTATCTCAGTACTTTGTTCTCATTAGTAACTGTCATGAAGTTTTTTTATATTTTTTTTTTTACCAGAAAGATTTTATAAGCTAAAAATACTTGCTAGCACTGGTCCAAGAACTTGTGATATTATTAATCCTTTCTCTTTTACATATTAACTTTTAAAATTGTATGTTGAGCTCTGTCAACAAGACAGCTTTCAAGTAATTTAATTTTTATCCTACTGTTAGTGTATAATGCAATATTGAAAATGTCATTAAGTATTAATGACTGAAAACCATTGGAATGTACTGTCTTCCAAATATACTATGTCAATTCTTTTGGAAACCAGATTTGAATTGATATTGATAAAAACCACAAATTTATTTCTGACAGCACCTTTGTCTTTGGACAAAGTTGGCTTATTTAAACTCCAGGATTTATCTTTATTTGCATGTACCTATGAATCTATTTAATTTTCTTTATTTTAGCACTTCTAAAAGTTAAGCTAACTGATTTGCAATTCGCAGGATTATCCATTTTATTCTGTTTAAATCTTGGAATTATATCTGGAGTTAACCAATCACTTGGAATTGCTTCAATTTCCCATACAGGGCTCTGAAAGCTCCCAGCTGGTTTTCTTGGGGCTCTTGGGTGTCAGTTATCTGGGCCTGTTGATTTGCAAATGTATAATTTCAACAGATGTTCCTTTACATCTTTTCTTGCTATGCATGGCAAATTTGCTGTTACAGCAGCAGCAGCATCTGGGATACATACAACCTCATGCCTCTTTCCACATACAGTGTCAAATATCTGTTAGACATTTTTGCACTGTGTTTTCTTTTTTTTTCTCTCTCTCCTTTTTTTTTCTTTTTTTTTGCCAGAGATATCTAGATGGACATGTAGCTGTACTCCAGTCCTCTTAATATTATCTTTCATTCTCTTTCAACAAGCTTTCAAAATCTCCTTTTAAATACACTGGCTCCTACCCAGAATAATCTTTTTTTCTGTCCTTTGAATTGTGGTTTATGTGTTACCCCATGGGGCATGCATGAACCATTTCTGCCTTTTTTGAAACCATTCCTCATTAAACACATGTGTTTTGTCAGTTATCCACAGTTGCTTCACAATTGCTAAAAGTGACCACTTCAGCATTCAGGTGTGCTGGTAATGGGCTAGTGCTGTGCTCTGTTCTCATGACTGAAATCTAACTAAATTAAGAACACTGCCATCTTTTTTAGGTAAGTCATTGCACTTCATCCGGGAGTAACAGTGCCCAGGTATTGAGTTAGCTCATGCTACCCGCTCTTGGCTACTGGACATGTCCAGCAAAGATCCCTTGACTTGAAGTCACTCTCAACAGCACTGGCTTTCCTGCTATTGCATCTCAGCTATGGTTAAGGAGCAGTTTTCACTGAGCATGAAAGTTTAAGAATGCAACAGAAAGGTACTCTCCTTCATTTCGTTAACCAAAACTTCTGTCCATAAATTTTCATAGTACAATATTTGGATCCTTTTGTGGCTTCAGTATTTATTATGTGAATTAATTCTTCCTCTCCCTCATCCTCTCTTAATTGTTCTATTTTTCTAAGGGCATATTGCAGGATTAGCTGCAATAGTCATGCAGTAAGATTCACCTTGCCCCTTTGCAGCGTTACCTGCTCTGTAGTTCTTTTCACACATGAGCATCTCCGTGCCACTCAGCATGGGCACAGCCCAGACTCCCAGTGCTGTTATATGGACATTAAAGAATCATGTCTTCCTTCTGTGCTTAGGCTATTATGAGGTCACAAATTTTGTGTACATATCTTAGTGTGCATGTCTTATAAGGACAATGCTATTATTATTCCTCTCTATTTAGATAGCTGTAAAACCTTTCTGGCTAATCTTTGCTGCAAAGAAAACAAACATCTCATTCATATAGTGTCCTCTTATGGCAAATGATACCACCCTACCCAAGTTATAACTTTGTCTCTCCACTCACATAAAACACGTTTTTACTTGTAGTAGGTATTGCCTATTTTTCCTCAGATTCCTGCCCAGTTTCTTGTCCAGGTGTTAACAAAGGTCATTTTCAAATTTGGATGATGACTCTGGTAAAATGGCGAATTTATCATTCTAAAAACTTACCAGAGATAACTTCTAAAATGTCGGGCTTCTACGATCTCACTTTGCCTGTGTAAGTAAGTAAAGATACTCTAAAGCAACAAAACTGTTTTAATTATAGAACTTGAGAAAGTCTGTTAGTTCATTCCAGGACAATGTCCAATATGAAGGAGGGACTAATGCATCCCAGCAGGTTCAATGGAGGTGTAGGCAAAAATACCTGCTTTTTCTAACTCCTGACTCATTAAATTCGTTGTCAGCATTAATAGTGCTTCTTATTGCATGATAAATATGAAGAAAGTTATGGTAAAAAATTTGTCTCTTTACAGCCAGGAGTTCACTTTAAGTGTGCACACATGGAGATCTTGAAGAACATGAACTAAATTTACATTCAGGTGTGTAATCACACATAATATAGTTAGTAGAAATGCAAACTCTTTTTGTTTGCTTTTATTTTCTTTCTTTTTTTTTTTTTTTAATTTCTTCCAACTGAAAGAAAATTTGATTTGGGCCGTAATGGGGAATGAATTTTTTTAAAAAATTCAATTTTCAGAAATATGTTATTCCAATAATATCCTGAGACTCACATAATGTCTTTGGTATGTCTTCACTTTTTCAGAATGGGCAGTTTGACATAAACACAGACATCCTTAGTTACAGATAGTTTTCTGCTGTGTTATGAGCACCAGAAAATTATTAATGATTATTGAAAAGAAAACATTTTATTTAATTTCTGCATGAAATAACTACAGATTTTTCTCCTTGGCTTTTCATATTGAACTACAAATTTTATTCTCAAAAGAACTGAAAATTAAGTTTGTAAAAATGAATAGGCAAAGTACTACTGAGAGAATGAATACAAGATGCTACTTTAACAGCTGAATATTAATTTAAATGGATCAGAATATAATATTTAAAATAAACTACTGTCTAGCAACAATGCATGAGACGTCCTCATTGTGAGGTATTTACTGTGCTTTGAATAGATTTCCAGTTACTGACACTGAAGGTGATACTCATCTATCACATCTAATACAAACTAGATCTTTTGGCAGAGTAGTTCCTAGAATCTAAAGACACAATAGGAGAGTGAGAGAAGATATATAGGAGACAAAAGGAAGAAAGAATCCTATGACCTTTAGATAGGAAGACATGTTATTTATATATGCTGACAAAGCTTGCCTTGCCACTGAGGGCTGGAAAGGCAACACAGCTACAGGACTGAATGGCAGACACAAGCTAATCTTGGACCTGCCTGACCTCTGTGCCTGGCAGCAAACTGGGGGGAGAGAAACTACCCATGGTAAAGGTGATTAGTGCTGGCACAGCTCGAATAAGCTGAATATGTCTAAGTCTGTAGGACCCCATGGAGTGCAGCATGGTGAACTTGCTAAGGTGCTTACTGGCCTCCATTTCCACAGAACAACAGCAAGCACTGCACCCACCTCCCAACAAAGGTGAATCATCTTCAAAGAAGGAGAAATGAGGGACTGTAGACCAGTCAGCTTAACCCTGTAAAAAATTGTGGAGAAACTCCTCCAGGAAGCTATGTCCAGGCATTGAAATCCCAGCAGAAAAGACGATTTAACCTTGAGGAACTTTATTTTCAGATCCATACATAAATTTAAAAATATATTCCCTATTCCTCATTTAGTTCCATGCACTGTTTGTGTTTTCATTGTCTGGCTTGTGGCAAGCCAATAAGTTTGTTATGTTGGAGTATGTCTATTTGTCTGCATGGTAAACCTCACAGAACTGTTGTGGGTGATTCAACTTTTGCCTCATCTTCTCTCCACGTATTCCCAACAGCAGACCCCAGTCTTGTTGTACTGGCTGAGTTAAACCATTCCATATTAATCATAGTCATCTTGAACTTTCCTGATAATGATAATGAAATACTGAAGTTGAAGGTTCAGTTTGTAAGAACATGTTTACTTAGATACTGTATTTATTGTTGGGAAAATTACTCTATTGGCCTGAGGACAGTATAGATACTTCATGACTGGGGAAATGCCAACTGTACATTAGATGATTTTTCTCTTGGAAAGATTAAATGCACACTATTCCGTTCCAACTTTATTTGTTTCATTTCTGTTGTCAGCTTTGGCATTGGGTCTCATTATAAAATGGGTCTGCTCTTTAAACATTTGTATTTGGTAGAATGCTAGTTTGATTAATAATTGGAACGGTTTCAGATTGCTCATTTAATTGTCATTGTTGCTTTTATTTATTTGATTAATTATTTTTACTTATTTTTGTTTATTTGCTGTTGCAGAGGACTTCTATTTCATGTATTACATAGTTTGGTTTTGGCACACATAAAGTTATAAATTAGCAAAAATTACATTTCACTCTAAAAGTTATAGCAATTTTATAAAAAATCAGTGAATTTCATATTTCAAACAGAGTATCAAAGCCGAGCTTTAGAAAAAATGAAATTATATTTTTGTTTATATATGAGTTAAAAACTTGTTTTAACTTCGTCTATATCATGTCACTTTCTTCTGTGGGTTATCTTCTTGCACTCTCTTGACTACACTTAAGATTTGATTTTGAGTGTTCAATCACTGTCTTTGCTGAGAAGTCATTTCCTATTTCCTGAGGCGTTGTGGCATTGGAGATCAGCTTAGATGTTTGCACTGACAAATCCTTGGCTTAACACTTGGTTCAACAAAGAACCTTAAACTATGATTAGCCATAAGTAGCATTGTTTTTCATGAAACTGCTTATATCCTTTTAAGAAGCATGCTCTTCTGCACTTCCCTTGAGTCTGTAACCAAGAAGGGAGGGCTGTGCTTGGCTTGGGAGGGAATCTGTGCTTTTCCCCTCATTTAGGTGCTCAGATGTCCACATGCCAGGAGTGCTCAGGCATTTGGAGGGAACCTTGGAGAAGAAAAAAACAGGTAATGCTGATTCACAGTCAGCCATGAACTTTTCAAGAGCAATTTGTTAATGCACTTTTGTAAAGTCTGTTGATGATTTCGATTTGGTAAATTTGGTGAAGATTTATAGACGTGCACAGAAAGTACCCGTAGAAACTTCAGTAAGGGTGTGAGACAGGTATGCTTGATTTACCAGCAAACAGTGCTGTCATGGATACTTCAAACCCCTTTGCAGCCATTATCATCTCCTAAACCACTTCTGTTAGCACCCCGTACAGGACACCAGCACTGCTGCTAGAAGGCAGACTGCAATTTAGAAGCATGCAAAGTTTCTAATGTAAAATTCAGCTGAACTCTGCATCACTCATGGATCAAATCCTTCTTGAGAAAAGATTACCACCATTACATCAGCATGGAAGCAGCATAAGCAACACACATGTCTGAAAATGCAAACTGCAGCTCAGAAGTTATTTTTAGTCTTGAAAGGGACTGTTGTACCTATTCCCAGAATCAGTATCTGTATAATCCCATGAAATTCACTGGAATAAAATCCCCAACATACACTTTTCACCTGCAGATATCTTCCATGTCTTGCCTTGCCTCATCTTTGCCTTGTCTTGTCTTGTCCTGTCTTCCTTTTTCTTGTAACCAATTTCCCTTCTAATGAAGACGCATCTTGATTTATCAAAGAAAAGGAGGTAACAGTCTTTTGCACACCATCACTAAGCTCAGGTTTCTTCATGTTCTGTGCTTTTTCTTGCCCCCAATCTCTTGTCTATTCAGCAGTTAAAGCCTCGTGGAGAAAGAGCTGCATTTGTACTGAACAAAACTATTTTTCAGTGAGCTCTTGTGGCTTACTGTAAGACTCATAATACCAAATAGTTTAATGTGGCAACAGTTCAGTAAGGACGAGGAAAAAAAAAGACATTTAGGTCACATTCCTAGTTTCTGAGAAAATACAGAGGGGCAGAAGAAGGAAAGGAAATAGACTTATGTCTGGAAAAAGCTAACATACATAGCTTAGTCCCCGAGCATGAAAAAAGAACTGTGTCACAGACACAGCTGAGGTTAAGAATAGACTTGTTACATCATCTTTTTGCACAATGCAGTAGTGGGGAAAGGGAGGAAATGAGGACTTAGGAGAGGAATAAATAAATTACAGCCAAATTTTATAGAAAAAGGCTAGACTGGATGCTCCTTAGGAAAAATCTGGATTGTGTTAGAAACAGGTAAGGAAAGAATGGAAAAAACTGTTATAACACAAAAAAAAGAATAGCTGGGGTTACTGACATGGTCAGAACCTGACAACATTCAGGGTTTTTTTTCTTTTCCTTGTCTTAAGAGATCTTGTAATTGCTTCTGGCATGTTAGTGATTGTGGCAAGCTGTGTGCCAACATTTAAAATGCCAGCGTCTTCCTAAGCCCAATGAAGAAAATGTGTACATTAGAAGCTCCTAGTAAACACATCCCACATGCCAGCTAATGCTGGAGTTATTTTCAGGGACTAAGCAACCTGTTCAGAAACTCTCTATTTCTTACTATTTCTTTATGGCTTTCACCATAAATAATCAAGAAAGGGATCCTTCACTTGTTAGGCCATAGGAGCTGGGCTGCATGGCCTGTCACCTTCTGAATCTTCAGGCAGTGCTTTGAGAAACACCTGGTCTGTGCTTCTATTTCCAACCAGGAACAGAGAAATTGAGGGAAGAACAAAAAAGATGTGCTTGTTGTGTCTTAGTTCATCTAGGAAAAAACCAATATCCTAGCTCTGAAAACACAGACTGAAAGTCTGAACACAATTTAAATATTGTGGACAAATATTTGGAAAAATAAACAATGTGCATATGGTTACTAAGGAAAATTGCTGGATACTAACTGGTTAAGTTTGAAACAGGTGTTATACAAAGATTGTAAAAGCTGTAGCCTAAGGATAAAAGCACATTTGGGTTGGTACAATATGTCTTCTGAAAAAAAACATTAGTTTAATTCTGGAGCACTGCATTAATATGTGGAACAGGATGGGGTCTAATTCTTGGAAGCGCTCTTTCTGCTCTGCTCACTAGGAAGATGGAAACATATTCTGGAACATCCTGGGATTTAATGGATCTTACAACTTTGAGGTTTTGGCAATTAAAATTATCTCTGAATATTTATTTAAAACTCTTCAGAATGCTGATATAGATTTGCTTTAAGCAGGCAAGCAGATTCAGGAAGATTTGCCATGTAAAGGACCATAATTCCTAATTCCAGTCTTACTTGAAGGCTGTGCATCTAGGGCAGTGTGTGTCCCAGCAAACAGACCAAAGGACTGTTTCTAATCAGTTTGCATTCACAGCCACACATAAATCCAAAGATAAGCCATTGACAATATAAGATGTGCTCACCTTGTTAAAGGGTCCATGTTGTTTCTACCCTTCTTTAAGAAAACAGCTCTCGGATTATAACGGGCATCACAAATGTGTAGGATCTAATGAGATCTGAAAGGGACACTATGCATCAGAAAAAACTTTTTGCCTCAACTGCAACAACTTTTTTTCAGGACAATGTTGTTCATGTGCTGACCTCCAGAAGACCAGGAAAAGGATTCCTTCCATTGTTTCCATCTTCACAGTGGCTTCTTGATCCTCTCACAAACGTCCTGCTGCAAAGCTTTTAGGAGACTTTGGGCAAGTTGTTGGTAATGGGGACTAGACAGAAGGCACTGCATACGTATATGATAGGAATAATTTGAGGATAATTGAGTAAAATTGACTTCAGCTTTAAAAAAATTGCAACGTTCAAATTCACAAATATAACACTATCTTTTGAAGAGTGCATTTCATGCTGCATGAAATAATGTGTGGTTTTATGCAAAGATAAAATTAAAAAGAACTGCCAAACAATTGCACAATGGGACACAAAGTTACAGGAACAGACAGTGGAAATGTGTGTATTTGGATCAATTTTTACAGAAAAAATTAATTAGTATTTAGATTGTGTTGTTTCATTTTTTTTTTTTTTTTTTTTTCAATTAAGAGGAAATAGTTTTATAAGTATGCTTCCTGCAGCAATTTCTGATGATCATTTCCTGATTTCAGATAGGTTACTTTTTCTCAGTCCTCCAAAGTAAGCCAGTTCTAAACACCTCCAGAACTGCAGGGGATTAAGCTGTCAGAAATATAAGTCTAAATATAGGTAAAACCTGCTTTAGCTGCTATTTTAATATGAAAAGTGACTGTTTCAGACTACTCAGAAAATAAAAATGAATTTGAAACAGACACCTAGAAGTCACACACTTTACAGGAGTCCTGCCTGGAATGACCTATCCAAGTCAAGGTCACTATGGCTGAACTCTGAGACTGTTTGGAAGTTTCAGTTCCAAAGAGAATGGAAATATTCATGGAATCAGAATGGTTTGAGTTGGAAAGGACTTAAAGGATCATCTAGTTCCAACCTGCCAGGGGCAGGAACACCTTCCACTAGACAACATTGCTCAAAGCTTTCATTGTTTCCATTATTACTGTGATTTTACAGAATTTAAAGCCCTTCTGTAGTATTAAATGCCATTTCCCAACCAAACTCATTGTGGTGTTATAATTGCAGTAAATCCCCTTAAAAAGGAATTTTCTTAGTTTTGACTTTGTGTTTGGCAATGCATATATTGCCAAATAAAAGCAACAGCCTCATTTGGCCTGTAGTCACCAGGCAGTCCCACAGAAAGCTGTCCTGCCAGCAGAGCAGCTCAGAGCAGCTCCAACCTCCTCAGCACTGGAAGCAAAATTTAAATTCTGCCATCATGTTTTGTCTGAGACCCTCCTGCTTAGTGGATGGTGAAGAAGGGTAGAAGACAGTCAAGTGTGAAGGGATACAGATGCTGTTGCTGTTCCAGGACTGCTATATACACTGTCAGTCTGCCTACTGGCAGTTGCTGCTGCAACCAGCAGCCTTGCCAGGCTGGATGGAACCAGGCTTCCATCACAGGCAAAAAGGCTGAGAATTCCATTTTGATGCTGCTCAATGTCAAAGTCTTTCCACTTGCACCAGTATAAATGTCACCAGTCCCACCGGTGTAACCTACAAGGATAAAGTCAGGCATCAGAGGGTAAAACCCCTCCTGTGAGTGCCTCCTACCCCCTGGGATAACCTGGGATAACCTCTCTTGGCTACTATTGGCACAGTGATCTTGGCCAATTGACCTTAATTCCCCCATCAGTACACCCTTCCACCCTTCCCTTTAAACAGGGGCTGACTGGCCCTTGATTGCTCTGTGTGGCAGAAAGTCCACAACCTCGCTAGGGTAGTGGAATGAGAAGGATGGGGGATTAGCATTGTGGAAGCATGTGTTGCCTCAGAAAAGACCTGAGACCTTCTAGCAGTTTTCTGGAACTTAAATCTCTTCTGTTTCTACCTAACTTAGCTGGGAATCTCGTCTGGAATTCTAAATAGTAATTTTTTCAAACTACATACAAACATTATCTCCTTTTTAACAATGTTTTTGAGTTACTCTGCTTGTTTATGCTTATCTTGATTATCTGAATGGAGTATTTTAACACTGAGACTCTAAAGCCAACTAATACCATACCAATGGTATGTGATCTAGTTGGTGTTCAGTACAAAAACAGGTACTTGTTTACTTGCAGTTTTACACTGGATTTTGAAATTGTATTCCTTTCTGGAAAGATATGAGCACATCAGAGGGACTGGAGTGGGACTTCTGAGGAGCTATGTGAAGCACCAATATTGACCTGATTTTCATGTTGGCACTTTGCCTTTCAGCCTGGAAGTCTTCTGGAAGGTATTTTGACTTCCTGTCTGGATTTTAGACACCTAGTAGAAAATAATCTCCTTCTTGGCATTAATCCTGGACATTTTGGAATATATTCGAGTTTAGGATTTAAATTTTAAAACCATTTCCTAAAACTATGTTTGATAAACTAGTTCACAACATGTTTACTATTGCATCAGACAGTAAGTTGCACATAATTCAACTAGTTTAAGCTAATTTCATTTACCAGTTACTTAATCTCTATGGTGGCTGCAGCAGATTCACTGAGCTTTTGTCTTTTTTTCCTTTCCCATCTCCTGCTCATGTACTCACCTCATTGTTGCTTTTCTTCCCTTTCACAGTTACTTCACCAGCATCTTGCTTCACCAATCCCTTCTCCCTTTTCTGAAGCTCCATTACACCATACTTCCATGTTAGTTGTTTTGCACCAGGAGGTGCTGATTTGTTATCGGTGTGAAAGGTGTTCAGATTCTGTGGAACATCATTTAAAATGCAATTTGTTAGAGATAATACAATGAAGAAATCTTACTTCCCTGTAGATGCTGGGAGCCCAAGTTGTAAAACATTGAACAAGCCCTCAGTGAACTAATAGTCTTTAAATATTTACACAATTACTTTCATTTCGGAACACGAAACAGCCTCCTGAACATTATTTGGAGACAAACAGAGTGCTGTGCAGCACACTGATCTCTCTGTTAAACCGAGGATCTTTGTCACCATGACACTTGTGTGTGTTTGAGTGTGAGTGTGACTGTGCATCAGTGAGTGTGAGTTTGACTCTGTTTTTGCCCTGCCTTAATATGAGCAGAGAAGTGTTTCTACATTACCTGGTGGAAAATTATTGAAGTTCCTCAGGTTTAGAAGAAGCTAATATGTCTTATTTGAAGTACTTTTTTTAGCTTAACAATAGAGCAGAAAGGAAGTGTTGGTTGTGATCAGAACTAACTTTTCAGGCTTCCTAGAGCTCTGTTAGAGAGATATCTAGACTTAGACTGCAGAGACACCCACCCATCTATTCCATAAAACAAAGCTTTCCTGAAAATGAGCAAGACAAGAGGTTTAACAGGAGGAAATTGTCTGACCATGACAAAAAATATTAGCTGGTCTGAGAAGCAAGAAGTGCTGTAAAATAGACATCAGGATTCCTTTTTGTGGCATAGCTGAGCATTTAGTGCCTACATCAAAGAAGTGCTGGCTTTGACTTCCATTTATTAAAAAAATGAAATTGCAGAACTATGTCTTCAGTGTTACTGGAGATTAAAATTCTGTTGCAGATAGATCTAATGTTCCCTTTCTACAAACCACATTCCCTTTCAGAAGTTTGTCATTGGTGTTCTTGGAGTACTTCTATGTTAAATATTCTGGATTGCCCACTAGTACTGGTTTCCAAGACATAAACCAGAGAGGAAAAAAAGTCAATAAACAATGCATAATAAAAATTATAACTGATGAATCTGTGGTACTTTTAAAGAACAGATGCCCTCCTTGCACGTGCATAAACCCTTCTCCTAGAAGGTCTGAATTCCAGAGCCACCTCTCTTGCTTATTTACTTGGTGAAATTTCCTGTTTTCTTCTGTGCTTTGATTCTTGCTGCTTCTTGTCCACATCTCAACTCCTTTATTAAGCACAGCAAATGAAAAGAGCACTATCAATTAGCCATTGTTCCTTTCTTCTCATCACTGGAATGTCTTGTTATTAAAATAATATACCAAGCCATGTTTCACCTCCTGTTATTTGCATATTTGTGTCACATTCCTTCGTATCTTAAAGAAAACATGTTGATTTTCTGATGGGAATGCCATGCACAGTTTGCTGGTGTGGTTTAGAGGTTAAGAGAAAATAGATTCAAAGTAGGTTAAACAAATATTTTCACATCACCATGTAATTTTCTCCGGTCATTCATAAAAGTTTGTTCTATTATTTGAAGTCAATTTGTCTTCAGTAAAATGAATTAGTTTTACTTCTTGTTTTTAATGACTCTAAGAAAGAACAGATAGATGAATTTACCCTTCACATAAGACTGAATAAAACTTGAATCTTTCTGAAGATGAGTAGGTACTTATGAAATAGGATATATTTCATGGTCAGTGCTATTGAAGTTCCAAGTTTCACTTTGTATTCTGCTAGAACAGAAAAAAATATTCTCTCCTAAAATGATCTTATGAGATAGATCTGTAGGCTTTTTATGGTATCCAATTAAAAGCAATACCATTCTCTGCATTGTCAATAACCTATTGATTTTAGATGGAAAAAGAGGTTTCTTGGCAACCTTCTTGTGCTTCTTATACAAAGTACAAAGTGTCTTCAGTCTTGTCTGGTTTAACATGGAACTGGAAAGTGTTTATTTAGGTAGACATAACTAGCTGACACTGGGGTATCTTTGTGGTGGTAGTGTCTGCCTCTGGAAGAAAAATACAAACTTCCCTTTCGCCCCATTTTTATTGATTGTGAAAACCATGTTGTTTCTTAGCACCAGCCTTAACAGGAAAGACCCATGCAGAAAAAAAAGACATTATAGGAAGCGGACCAATTATCCCCCATCAGTCTATGGGTCTTGTTGAAAAGTGTGGTGGAAAGTGCTGTGATGCTCCACTGTCTACTCCTGATATTATGTCTCCACAACTGCTCTGCTCTGCTGATATGCCTGTTTTCAGGAAAATGTTTTCAATCCCATATGATTTCTGTATTTTCTTTTAAGATACAACACAATTAAGAGAGAATGTCTCTTGAGAACACATGCCATATTTGCTGATGCTTTATCCAGCCCTGAGATATTCTTTTTATTTTGTAACTTGTGAAATATTAGAAATATTGCTGTCATATTGCTTTATTTTTGTCACCACATTTCTCCAATTGAAATTTTATGGTTCTGAGGACAAGAGACATTTGCTGTTTGCAAATTGGGGTTCTCCTCCTTCAAATCCTGTTACATATCTCACTCTGAGAAACAATGATCACCAATATACCAGAAGAAAGAGAGGAAGAAACAAATGTGAGAAGGAATTTCAGAGTTTTATTAGCCTCTGAAAGAGACTGGAGGTATTTATGGTTTATATAATTGCGAAGGTAAAAAATAAAATGAAACTCAAAGTTTATTCTGTTAAGAATGTCACAGATTGTTTTCATATGGGGATAGTCACTGATGTTGTACATATAAGAAAAAAGATTATGGTTTTGCTTACAAAAGCTGTCAAGAGGAGGACTTTGAGAAACGAAGTATTTTCTTTGCAATATATGTTTCACACCAATGTTGCTGATGTGAAACATAAACATTTACATTATGAATCACACCAAGTATCACCGTAATATATTAGGAAAATGAAAGCCTTCCACAGAAAGCCGGCTTTATTTTAAAATGACAGTATTAGATGTCTGCCTTGCCTTTTTGTTTTTTTTTTTTTGAATGACAAAACTCAGTGGTTAATACTTGCTCATATAAGTATTTGGAAATTTTACTGAGTTCCTTTATGCATCAAAAAACCTACTAAACTCCCAAAGGGTCACATTTGGAACCAAGTGTCACAAAATCCTGAGAAAAGACAGAATTTGAAAGTAATAGCTGGTACATAAAGCCTCCTGACATAATACATCCTGATGAATCTTTGTTCTGGCTTAAAGAAACAGAAGTGAAGAGCACATTTGTTTTGGAGATAGTAGGAGTGACTGCTCAGAGTCATTATTTAATGTGACAGAATATGTAATAAGAATGAGATAGGACACACAATGAAAGGGTAAGAGTGTAATAAAAACCATATTTCTTTGAGCCTGGATATACTTACCCATCCCTTTTTATGTTTTTGGCTATTTCATCTGAGCTAATCTGATGTAATCTCAGGTATTTAAAAATTTCATTTGAATACAAATCCAATAAACAGAAATAATACTGGTAAAAATTTAAAAGGAGAAGGACAAGCAGACAAGCAAGCCCTGCTAGGAAAAGGAAGAAATTTGCTCAGAGTAAGCAGCAAGATAATGGAAAGCCTGATATCAGAACGCAACTTCCCCAAAGAGAAGCACTGTGAAAATTCAGGAGCACAATAACTTTGCAGATATTTGATTCATATAAGACATAAAGAAACTCAAGTAAAGTCCATGTTAGCAATTTTGTTGTTTACTTGAAGGGCTATATTTGCCATAAAGACAAGAAAAATCTCATGTGGGTTAAGGTATGGGAAACATGAGAGGCAAAACTGTAGAAATAGCTCTGTCTGATCACTCTCAGCAGGATCTGCGTTCCAGCATCTTTAATGAGGTACAAACAGATTTTTGGTGAGAGCAGTGTGTAGGAGTAAAAACACTATTAACAAAATCTGTGCAACAGATCCTGTGAAGGCATTATCTCCACTTTATTTCCTTTTCAGATTGATCATTACTGTAGTAACTAATTAAAAATAATTAATTAAAAAGAAACTACATAAATATGTCAGAAGTCTAGGGCGATTTTGAGAAGACAAAATTGTGCTTAGTCAAGAAAGTGTGGTAAATAGTATGTGTGACAGAAATAACAACCTTTTTTTTTCCCTCCTAAATGCTCCTAGCCATGTATTTTTTTTATTGGTACATTGCTGAATTCCTCAAAAAACTAGCCTGAATTTCCCCAACACTGGGCTGTAAACAGGACAAAGCCTGTTACCTCAAATGCTTCCTCTCATCCAGGTGATACCAGAAGACACAGACTGATATTTGGGCCAGAAACTTTCAAAACCCATAAAAGATCAGGAATGCTGTCTTAGAATGAACTTTATTGTGTCTTGTGGTTTAACCTCAGCTATAAATTATTGTATCAATGGATGGGTCTTGAATAAACGCTATTTTAAATGAAAAACAATAATCTGAATGTAAAAATTACTGGTGTTTCCATGAGATTCTCCCTCTGTAGAAGGATATAAGCTAAAGAAGAGAGCTTCTTGCATTCCTGAAGGATTACATGAGATCTTGCTAATTTGAGAGAGCTGGAAGACTGGCTGCTGCATGTTTAGAAAGGACAGAATGGGTTTTTGTCAGAGACAACCCTTCCTATTCTTTACATGACCATTTGTACTAATTCTGTACTGATACTTTGCCCTGTTATATGTTCTTCATTAATGTATGTCTTGATGCAGGTTTTATCATAACAACCTTTTCAAACATTTAAGGTCTGGTGTTCAATGACCACAACTGAACTCTTAAGCAGGAGGTAAAAAAATTTTGGAAAAAGGAAATAAAATTAGTCTTTTCATCATGCTAGTCACAGTATGTCTGCAGTAGCCTGAGCTTTCAGTTCCAGTAGTCTTTGCCACCCTAGCAACTGGAAAAAAATATTTTTACTTGCAGTGTCCATGTTTGTGCTGGAAGGCGAGTGGGATGCAGCAAATCAGAGCAAAATAGCCATCTTAGAGAGACAAAATTTAATGCAAAGTCACATTTTAATGTAAATTTTTATATAAGACTGCAGTTTACAGAAGTAAAGGCATCTCTTAGCCCCTAGGAACTCTGGATTTTGCTCTTTTTTTAAGGCCAGTTAAAATTAGTGGTGCTTATTTGATTCCTCTTGTTATGCATTCACTGTATTCCTGTGCCTGCTGCAGTAGGAATAAAAGCTGAGAAAGCAGGAGCAGAATCATGGGCTCAGGCTACAACTTCATCAGCCTTTGAAAGGGATTAGGTGGCCTAACTGCCTACAATAAGTGGGATAGGGAATCTCTCCAACATTGCATTCTTTAAACACCATAAAGAAGACATTGGTGTTAATAAAATGACTAATTCCTTTACTTTGGTGCACACAAAAAATTAGTACCTCATCTTTAATTTCCACCAATTCCTTCTTCAGACTTAGCTTGCAGAAGACTTCCTATAAGCAAACTTCATGTAGAATTGGGGAAAAGGAAAATTATGCATGCAGTAAAAAGGATATAAAGCAGTTTTTATCTAAAAAAGTTGGGTAAAGAATAAAACACAAAGTTTGGAAATATTTAATCTCATTACCTCATTAAATGTGTTGGTGAGTGATTCCAAATTGTGTTACATATCAAAATTAGGACTGTATGCAAGAGAGCATAACAAAATAGACTATGAGGCATCTTTTTGAAAACACAAATCATGTGAAAAACAGTACATGTAACTTTGAACTTCATTGTTGTTTTTCTGTAAACCTTGTCCCTTATGCAGAACACACAGTAAACATCTGGAAATTTTTGAATGAAATTTTCATGTGTAACTATGTTAAGAAGTGTAATTATTTACCATTGAGTAAATGATAATGAGTGATGTTGAAATAGATTAGAATTGGTTAAAGCATGGAGTTGTCCATCTTGTACTCCAATGATGTTCATTCCATGCATCGTGGATGTGAGGTTGACTCAGATCTGTGGTACAGTTTAGACCTGAGTGATACAGAAAAACACTAAATGATTCTTCAATTTCTTCAACAAGAAATCTGGAACTGGATATAGTTTCTCAGAGGAGTAGAAATAGTGCTAGGCAGCTTCCATTCTCAACTAGGTTATCACAAATAGATTTATCCAAGTATGAAAAATTAACAAAACCTCTTTTTCCTCAGAGACCAAATGGATGGTTGCACAAAACACTCTAATGTGCCAGAAGAGATAGATAACTTGTTGTTGGCTGTGTTCTGGGTAAAATGAAACTGAAAATTGAATGGAAAAAGGAAAAATAATTCACAACTTTTATCTTTAGTTTGATTTGTGATCACTACAAAATTATTGTAACAGTTTTTCCTCTTTACAGTGTTCTTATGACAGATATAAGTAAATCTTACCTTTATGGGATTTTTTTGTCACTTTAAAGCTGCTACTTCAGCTTAAAACAAACTTAGCTTCATGGGTAGGACCAAAAATTTATTAATTGTATTTGAGATAATATAAAAAAAATTTCTTCTTAGCATTTCTATGAAAATAAAGCTCAAATAATTCTATATTTATATTTTAATTTTTGCTTCTCTGAATCTTCTTCTTACAGGAGATAAAGATGGGAAAATTTTGTTTGGGAGTATTCTTTTTCTCTTTGGTGTCAGACATTAATATTAACAATAATAAACTCTTCAAACTTGAAGCTAAATAGAATTCTTATTCAAAAGGAGTGGTGCATACCATATTATCTTCCTTGTTGTGCAGCATTTTGTTTCTGCTTACAGCACTGGCTGTGTATTTCTTAAACCTGAGACATCTCTTGCTCATGTTTGCTTGAAAAATTTTGTGAACCTGAGAAGAATTTCAAACTTTCAACAAATCTTTAAGCTGAATATTACAGCTTCTCTTTTGTGTGATACCAGGTGTTTTATTCCCTCTAATAGTCAAATATCCAACATATAATCATAAAATATCTGATTAATATCAGCTGCAGTGGTCTTAAAGTCATATTCTTGTCTGATTGACATGCATGGTGAAACTTTAAAGCTTGAAAGTCAGGTAAGGAACAACATATTGGTGGTAAAGGGTTCAAATTAGACTTTAAATAAATAAATCAGCAAGATTATGTTCTTCTGGAGTCTTGCAAACTTGTGAATAGGGTTAAGGAGATTCATCTCCTTAAACTTGAGCCATCTAGAAGCTAAGGCAGGCACTCCTAGATGGCTGCCTAGGCTCTGCCTGCTGTGAATGCAGAGACAAGCCTGCCCCAGGACAGCACAGCGTGCGGAATCTTGGCTTCTGTCCCACAAAAGGACACGTTGCCACTTGAAGATGACTGTGTCTATCCACTGAACAGGAACACCAAGCAACCAGAAGTGCAAACAGAAGGCTGCACTTTAGGCAGGAAACAAGGATTTAGGCAAGTCCTTGGACCCATCAGCTGCTGAGTACAGTGCTCTCTTCTGTAAGCTCCTTGACTTGGCTACAAATCTTTGTACATGCTCATAAAGATTTCTAAACATGCAAACGGTTATTTATACACCAAGACGTACTTGCCACTTACTTTTATGAAGGATTTTGGGAAAAAATAACATTTTTCCACAGTTTACCTTTGTGGTTGTTTGCCAAGGATTGATTGTTTAGAATTAATTGATTTCAAGTGTGATTGTATTTCTAGGGTGAACCTCCTCTTCACCAGTTCCCACAGGGTCTTGTCTATTCCCAGGGGAATTTACCTTCTCAGCAGAACACTAGGGGATGGGAATTCAGAAATTGTTTTCACTCTCTCTGTCCTATTTAAGTCCAGAGAAGGACTTTTTTATTTAGGAACTGGAATCACCATGATCACTGAAGCCAAAAATATTTTTATTCCATAATTTAGTGAGAGAAAGATTGCTCTCTAAAACCACTGCTGTTAGCAGTAGGTAGAAAGATTTTATTATGTGTGTGTTGGCGTTAGGACTGTAACTGAAATAGGTTTTCAGATTCTCTACCTGAAATATAACATGAAGAATTCAGTTTTCATGCAGTCGTGCATCAACAGCTATATTTCACAAATGCTTTCAACTCTCAGATTTGAGCAATAATTATTGCTCAGATTTGAGCAATAATTTCGATTATGACTGTATTGATATAAACCAGGCTTGAAATATAACAGCGGGGTTATCTGGGTAGAATGAGTGTTAGAAATGAAACCCCATGTTTAGTGAGGTTTCATTTCACAAGTGTGGAGAACTTTTTGTGACTGAGATCCAACATGTCACTTTTCACACATTCTTGGGCAGGGTTGTATGTACCAGGGAGGCATATGGAAGAAACAGAATCCAGGCATTTTTTCTAGGCTAGCTTGTATGAGAAGCTGGATGTTATTGCATAAATGGGAGCTGTTGGTAATTCTTTTTTGAAATGCCATGTACCATACCTGCTATGGGCTCTGCTCAATGGTGCAGATGATTTCTTTTCTGAATATCATCAAAAGTATTCATTAGGTCATGTACAGTTTTCCTTTAAGGCAGTAAAAAGTGTCTTTGACTTATGGATGTATGTAAACTAGACAGACAAATAGAGCCGATTAAACCAAACCCAAACAACTGTTTTGGCAAATATATAGTGTATTTTTGATGAATAACTTGAAAATTATGGTATTAATTTTTCCTTTTAGATGTGATTGTCAGCTCCTAATGATAAGGTAAAGTGCAGGGTGATTTCTCAAAGTAATCTGATAAACAATATCCAGTTAATTCAGATGCGCAGTTCTCATTGAATATTATGAATAGTGTGGCAGGTTTTTAGGGTCATCACAATGAAAAATTAATAAATCAGACCATAAAGTTTGTTCATTTTGTGACCTGGACTAGCCTTTCCATCATGAGATGGAAAAGCAGTAAAGCCAAAGGTGCTCAGTTTTCCTTCAAAACAAATCTAACACAGACTTTCAAAATGTTTTAAAAATTATGTGAAGACATATAATTCAATTTTCAGTTTCAAGTCAATTTTGACTGGCTTGACCGAAAAAAAGGTTTATGTAACAGTATCATGACTTCCTAGTTTTTACTGATTTCAAACCACAAAGATTTGGAATTAACTTGAAAAATGTTCTTAAAAGGAAAAATTAATGGCAGCTTGTGTTTCCCCTCCTCCTTTACTAGATAAACTATATTATCAGTGAATGAAAACCACAGAAGTTTGAAAGTTTTGCAGTGTTCTGTCCTGCTTGTTTTTCAGTTCAGGATTACTCTAAGGCCATCCTGGAAGTAACACCCAGATTTGATGCTATCAATACAGTAACTGATATCTGTAAGGAGGCTGACTATTCCTATTTACAACCAGAATCACTGTTGCTTAAGAAACACCAGACCGCACCATTAACACTAAATTAACCACATTAATTTAGAGGACATGGATCACAGCTTTTGGAAAGAACATTTTTCTTTATAAATTTTTCTTAAAATCTCTTTTGTATATCCTCTTCCACCTGAACTCCATGATAAAATGATTGGATATTCTATCAGACTCAAAAAAAGAAATTTTGTCTTCTATTTATGTCCCTAGCAAAGACCCATGAAGATAACAGGTTGATGAGACTAGAACAGAGGCAGGAGATATAGTACAGAAAGGGGAGGGTGAGGGAGTCAGGGTAGCAACGCGAGGCACTGAATAAAGGTAAAATATAAGGAAGACTGGATTCAGCACAGTCACAGAATGACAAAAGGAATAATTATTCATTCATTATTCATTCATTTGCCAGGTGGAAACTGGAGAGTGGAACAATAAAGATTGCTTGAACAGGGCCAAAGGGTGGGAAGCAATATCCTTACTGAGATAAAATTAACTGAAGTGAACTAATAAGTGTGATTTGCAATTCTGTCATTGTAGTCATGCTTTCTCAGACCTACTAAAGGTCCTTGTTTCCTTGTGTAATTTCTCCAGTGAAAATATTTATCTAAACTGGCAAAAAAGTGCAATCCTCCTTATGTTTGCTCGTGTCTCCAAATGACAGCTTCATGTTTGTTATCACGTCCAAAATTTTCATATCCCTTTTTTTATTTTTTCCTTTCCAGTAGAGTTTTGGCAAGATTAAATGTGCAATTTTAATCAAAAGGAATTGGTATGAATTAGGGAAATTTATATTTCAGCTGGGGTAAAGAAATCTAATCTTTAATTTTCACCAGCTGACCAGAGTTCATGGTACAGAATTGGATTCAATTCATAGAATCTACCTGACACACATATAAAAATGTTTTTTGATAGAATTCTGAGGAAATAACAGAGTAAGAAGTGAACAGATGAAACATTTGACTTCATTTAATAGTGAACCGACAGCAGTTATGTGGCTTACAAAAATGTCTGAGTTACATTTTTTATTAAATAAAATTACTTTTTCTTCACAGAAATATCAGTGTAGTTTTGATTTAAATGGCAGCATGTGCAATTAAAATTCAAACAGCCAAGAAATCAAAAAGAAAAAAAAAAAGTATTAATGTCTTGTAATGTACAGATATATTGGTTTTTGAATTTTCACTGGCATATTCTTGGAAGGAGATAGTCATGAACTGCTAATCACACAAAACTTCTAACCATATAAAATTCAATTTCCCAAGTATCTTTCTAGAACATGAAAGTCTGCACAGTTTACGAAGTTTAAATATCATGTAAATGAAACAATGTAATTGGAACATATACATTGACATGCAAGAGGTGGAAATTTCCTTTAACTGCATCACATAATGAGATCAAATTGAATGACATTCTCAACAGTACTGGAAAATGAGTATGACTTGAGAATAAATATTTAGATTATAATTATCTGGTAAATGGGTCCAAACTGTCAATTATGTACTATTTGTATAGTGTCATGAAGGATGAGGTAAGTAATGATCTATGCCTTTAAAAACAATGAAGGAGTTAAATCTGAGTTATTTCCTTGCTTAGCTGAACTTCTGAGATTAACACATGCTTTAAAAGGATCTTAATCACATTCTGTTTACTTTTTCCTCTGTGGGTCCCCATTCTGCCATCAGTCTGGTACAAGACAGGCAATTGTGGCATGTCTGATATTCAGACTGACACCAGAAATGGTCAGCCTATGGAATTAAATACTGGAAACAGTGCTAAGAATGAGACTGGTGAATAAACTTTAAAAAATTTTTCCTTGCACAGCCTGAAACAGTTGCAAAGTCAAGTACCAAAGAAGAAATGTTTGAGGAAACCCACAGAAAACAAATTCTAGACAGGTTACTTGACACTTTTGATGTCAGGATGTGGAAAAAATAACTCCACAGAAAGACACACTTAGATGAAACTTCTGAGGAATAGCTTACCTCTAAGTGCAGTTTGTAAGAGAACAACACTGCATTCATTGATGGGGTTGGCAAGCTGAGGACATGGCTCTCTATATGATTAAGCTCAAAATAGCTACAGGAAAAATGACCAACGATGGGCAGTTTGACTTTAGGAAAACTATTTGGTAGGGTGTTTGTGACAGCTGAAGAGCAGATGAAAGTTGCACTGGGCAGATGATAAAACAAAGAGGTGTGATCAAGAACTAGGTTGTTTGGAGGATTGAATACAACAGCAAAAGAACAGCCTTACAGAGCTTTTAAATGAGTGTGTAGCAACCTCAGATTTGCAGCTGTTAGAAAAATAAAGTGCCTGGGAGAAGAGACAATAAGTACAGAGAAGAAAAGTACAATACTACCGAGAAATACATGCTGTGAGAGCAAAATGGAATTCAACTCAAATACAGATTAAGGAAAAGGAAAGAAATTTGGCCACTTTAATAAATTTAGAAATTTTCATAAAAGTAAAAACTGGCATTAAGATATAAGAATATAAAACAAAACAGAGGAAGCGCGTTTTCTATGTCATACCTTTAGCAGTATTTGTGTTAACGGCAGTGGTCAGACTGTGGATGGATATCTTTCACACATTGCAAAAATGCAGTGGCAAACAGAAGGAAAATTGCTATTGCACAGAAACTCTGTAATAAAACATAGCACCAGTCTTGAGCATAACCAGACTCAGATTCGGTTTACCCAGGTTCTGACCCTTGGAACATCACGGCCCACCTGCCTCACACAAACAAACTCTAGCAAATGGGTGGGTCTCAGCCAAACAATTCAGACAAACCCTTTCAGCAGTCTTTGGCTTGGATTTCTAGGTCCCTGCAGTGGCCAACTCTCAGGTCCTCTGGTCTCCCTAGCACAGACATATGGCTGCTCCAGTAGCTGTCTCCCATAACTCATGCATGCATGCAGGATACAGAGTCTTTCTGTCCAGGAAAACCGATAGAGTCTGATAAAACAGGTAGGCTGCACTGATCAGCCCCATCTGTTCAAACATATGGTCAGACAAGTGTCCTGACTAGGTCCTGTTTACATGTGACAGTCCCCCTTAAGCCCCATATTTACTTTCCCATCCCTGTTTGTTCCTGCACAAACTACCTGGATCCTTCCCTTTCTCCATCTTTTGTTCTTCCCATAAACATGCCGTAATATGCCTCATAGAATCCAAAGATTCTCTTCTGCACCAATAATCACAGAATCACAGAATGGGTATGACTGGAAGGGACCACAGTGGGTAATCTGGTCCAACCTCCCTGCTCAGGGTGATCCTAGGCCACCTGGCACAGGAATGGGTCCAGACAGTTCTTGAATATATCCAGTGAGGGAGACTCCAAAACCTCTCTGGGAAGTCTGTTTCAGTGCTCAGTCACATGTACAGGTAAGTTCTTCCTCATGTTCAGGTGGACAAATGTTCTGTGCATCAGTTTCTGCCCATTGCCTCTTGTCCTATTGCTTGTCACTGCTGAGAAGAGCTCGGAAACATCCTCTTGACTTCCTCCCTTCAGATACTGATAGACATTGATGAATTCCCCTCTAAGTCGTCTCTTGTCTAGACTGAACAGGCTCAGCTCCTTCAGCCTCTCCTTGAATGAGAGATGCTCCAGTCCCATAATCTTATTTTTCCCCCTCCACTGGGCCTGTTCCAGGAGCTCCATGTTTCTCCTGTACTGAGGATTCCATGAGTGCCACGTTTGGGTGTGTGTGGGAATAGGCAGTGAGGTGAATCAGAAAACTTCTCAGCTAGACTCATCGTGATGGGTTTAACCCTTGTCCAGGGACCTCCCAGGACATTTGTGGGAAGGCCCTGTATGGAGCTCAGGTCTCTGAGAGGGTTAAAAGGGGGTCTACAGCAGAAAAACTGAAAGTACAGCAAGGGGGGAAAGGATGTGAATATACATCAGCAAGGAATAAAACAAAGTGTTATTTTTCTCTTGACTAATTTATCCACCATGCACCAGTTGGATTCACTGGGCTGGAATATGGAATCTGGAAGTCAGACAAAGCCCATTTTACTCATAATGTTAAATGTCAATATAAATAACTACTGTAGCTTTTCTCTATTAGAAATCCTTGTGTGCTTTCATAACTGCAAACACATTTTTTCTAACTATTGATTTTCCTGAGAAGAATACAGTTCCTCTAAAGAATTGTAAGCAGGTTTGGATTATATTACATTTTAAATTAGCAATCTGTCTGCTTTATGTTAAGGCTGCAGAAAAGGAAGAGTACAAAAAAAAGGTTTGTTCGCTTCCTTTTTTAAATTTTTGTATATTTTTTTGCAGCAGCCTGTCTGTGATTATCCATTATTTTTTTAAAATCTAGACTTTTTGGTAATTAATGGAACATATTACATGAAAAGGCAGCTACTTGTTATCATCAATAAAGGAGCATGGCATCAGGAAAAAAACCCAACTCTGTTAGCATACTTAACTGTAGAGATTTATTCAAAACCCTTACCAATGTTTCAGATAAAGCGTATAAAAGCCTAAACACATTTATTTATAGAAAATGAGACAGAGCTATGCAGCTGGGCTTGTAAGATCATTTGTTTATAATGTATGTCATTTCAGGACAGAAGAAAACCAATGACTTTATTCAAATAATGAAAATGCAAGTGTGTTGTATCTGATGTAAATAGGACTAAGGGAACTGGAAAGTGGTGGACAATCCTAAGAGGAAATAAAAAAACATGAATACTTTGCCATGCATGTCATATGAAAGTCAATAATAGAAAACAGCTAGCAACTTTCTCTTTTCTTATTATGTGAGAGAGAAAATCAGAAAGTATTGAATATCTAATTAAAGTCACTGTTTATAAAAGGCAGAGTAGGAGAAAGCTCAAATTAGCCTGTACTGGCAGCATGGAAAAGTTTTATCTCAAGGTTGTAAAAGGACTGGTTTTATACCTTCATAAACTATTCAGTCAGCTGAGGCATTTTCAAGAAGCTTTGGTGTCTGAAAAAACCTAATTTGTAAAAATATGTATTGCTGACAAAGCAAAGTATCAACAAATTCCTTAATTAAAACCAAAAATGTTTCAAATATATATTGATATTTTGATTAAACTTTTGACAAATGGTGTTCTTTCCATCTTTTGAGCTGGCGTCTTCTGAATCCAAGGCAACTATAGTAACAAATTAAATAAATGAAATAGTATGTAAAATTTTGATTGCCTAAGTTGTTTTTATTTTTATTGTGAAGGATGGTTGAGATTTTTGTCTTACACAATGCACTGAAATTCTGTTGACAGTAAACAAACATCTACAGTTTTTGAAAAATTGGACTATATTTCACATTTAAAATATGCCTACTATTTATATTTCAGAATAAATGTCTTAATTATCAGAGCTATGCATTTCCATTTTTACTCTGTTTTCAAGGAAAGAAGGTTATATATCTCAAATTACTCCATTCTAATCATCTTGGGAAAAAAATGGGTTTGTACCATGGCCTTGGGGGATGTAGAGAATTATAGAATCATTTAGGTTGGAAAAAACCCTTAAAATCATTGAGTTTAACTGCCAAGTCTATCACTAAACCCCATTCCTAAGTATTTATTGCAGTGCAGTAGGCCTTCTGCTGAGAAAATGAGCCATCAGGATAAATATTGACATTTATTTTGACCTCTGCAGTTGGAACAGTCAGAGGGATGCATAAGAAGAAAGATGGTGTCATTAATAGAATCACAGAATGCCTTGGATTGGAATAGATCTTAAGGATCCTCTAGCTCTAGCCCCCCACCCAGTGCCATGTACAGGGATGGCACCCACCAGTGCAGGTTATGATGAGCCAGGTTCCAGCAGAGAGGCACATGTCCAGATGCATCACTTTGGGGATCAAAGGCTGGTTGGGTACCAGTGGTAACATAATTCTTTAACATGCCATCCCAGATAGATTAGTTAACTCATGGAGCCAGTAAAGGTAAGACTCCTGGTTCTCTGGGTCTTCCTTCTTGTCCTTTTGAAGACCAGGTGGCATTTGTCATCTTGCAACCATCAGGTACCCCTCCTGATCTCCATGACCTTTCAAAGATGGATGTGTGTGGCCTCTCATCAGGGGCCCATGGAGTCTTGGATCTCAAGTTTGTCTAAATATCCTCTAAACTAATTCTGCTTGATGCAGAGGAAGTCTTCCAACACTTCTTTACTCTGCTCTCCTGGGTCAGATATTCCCAAGGGCTGATCTTGTCAGTTCAGACCAGTGCTAAAAGGGCATTCAATAACTCTGCCTCTCTGCATCCTCTGTTGCCAGAACCCCCACTCCACAAAGTAACAGACCCAATTTATCTTTAGTTGTACTTTTGTTTTTGATTTATTTGAAAAAGCCTTTCTTATTGTCCTTGACATCTTTCACCGGTTTTAATTCCAGATGGGCCTTGGCCTTCCTTGCCTCATTTCTCCTTACTCTGACAACCTGTCTCTATTCATTCCAAATGGCCTGACCCTGCTTCCATCTCCTGTGTATTTCCTACTTACACTTCAGTAATGACAGGAGTTCTTTGTTCATTCTTGCAGATCTCTTGCTCCCTTTGCTTAATTACTTGCGCATCTAGATGCATCTTTCTTGAGCCTGGAGGAAGTGATCTGTGAATATCAACCATCTCTCTTGGACTTCTCCCTGCAGGACCTATCCTCATGGGATTCTGCCAAGGAGATCCTTGAAGAGACTAAAGTTATCTCTCTGAAGTCCATGGTTGTCATCTTACTTGTGGCTTGCTCCCTCCTGGCCCAGTACTGAGCTCCACAATCTCACTGTCACTGCAGCCAAGGCTATGCTCAACATTCACATCTCCAACGAGGCCTTCCCTGTTAGTGCAGTAACAGCACACAATTCCTTGCAGTATCCTCCACTACCCGTGCAGGACATTGTCACCAAAGCTTTCCAGAAACCTCCTGGACTGTTTGTGCTTTGCTGTGTTGAATTACCAGCAGATGTGAGTTTATATTTTTGGCTGTTTGAACTTGCTCAAGGCATTTCCTCTTAAGCTCTTTACAGACAGCTCAGGAGGAACCAAAATAAAACCTGAAGTATTAAACCAGGCTCAGATGATTGCTCAATCAGAAGAAAAGCGCACAGTTCTGTGCAAAACCCATCTACTGCCATGACCTGGTTTCACCCAGAAGTATGGTACTTGGTGATGGATATGTCATTGCACAAAACTGTGCTTTTTGTTACTGATATAAAAGATGAATGTCATTGAGCAGGCAGTCATTACAAGTTCCACAGAAGTATTATGCCTATGTGGAATCGGCACTGGATGCCAAGACTAGTTGCGCTAAGGATATAAAAAAACCTACAAAGTTATACCTCCAACTTTCAGTTTTTGCTCACCTCTAAGACATTACTCTTACCTATAGCTGGAAAAGTAACAAAGAGTTGGAGAGCGCTCTATCTCATTACTTCAAGATTTGGGATAGGTTTTCCATTCTTGCTTGCTTTCACCCTCAGGCAATATGCAATTCAGCTGTTCAAGCCTTAATGTGAGTTTTATAAATTTTCCTGACTCTGCTTAAAGCAATCTCACTTATATTGCAGGTGAACCAAAAAGAACTGGTACATTTAATATTCTGTTCTCATTTACATTATGTTACTAATAGTATTTTATTTCATTTATTAATATCACCAATAATGCATGTTTTCCCGCTTCATGTACTTGGGATAGGCTATAGGAAATTCTAATTCTTTTGTGTTAATGGACTTGCATTACAGTTCTGCCGGCCAAGCTGGAATGAATCACTGACTCTCAAAAATGCAATTCATTTTCTTTAATATTTTGACCTTTGCAAATTTTTCTTTGGTTATTCCTTCCGATGTTTAGAAACAGACAGGACAGAGAATATTTAAAATGAAAAACAGCAGCTAACTTTAAAAAGTCAAAAGAAATATTTTAGTATTTTCAGTTTAACATTTTCCATTAAAGTATCATTTTTAAAACTGGCTTAAGAGGAAGAGTAGAAGCATCAAAATATGAAAAGAAAGCAAATTCAGGGTGAAGTCCACTTCTTGGATGGAGACTGAATGAACAGGCCTTGTAAGTGGTCTGTAGAACTTGTAAATTAAAGTTGCAAATTTGCAATGAATTTCATGTGTGAAAAGAAAATTGCTTTATGACTGATTCATTCTCATGAGAAGAGACTAAAAAGCAGAGACTTGTCTCGCTACTTGGCACGTACCAACGTGCAAATTGCAAGGCTTTCTTATGACAGCTTAGTACTGTTTATTCAAATTGCCAACTTTTCTGCTCCTTAGGCCTACTCTGCCCTCATCTTTCCAAGAAAGGGTGGGACAGAGCTGGGGACTTTTAGAGGCAATTTATCTTCCCACTGCAATTCACATGAAAACTGAGTTTTTCAATTCTCCTTTTCTTTTGCATTTCCTTCAGAAAATTCATAGAGACTATCTCATAAAGAACATCCATCCAACAGCATTATTATTTAAAATTATGATCTCTTAACTCCTGCTTGTTCAGTAAAACTAGAAAAATATTATTGTTGAGCATTCGGGTGTAAACAATGTAGGGTGTCCTTGGGAAGAAACACAACTTCCTTCACTGTGTCTCCCCCACACCAGCATAATAATCCCTTAGTGCTCTCACCTACACTAATCCCAATCCTTAAGCACATTCCCTCTTAGAAACAGTGATGTAAAACCAAACTTTATGAAGCTTGTTCTCTGTATAAAAATGAATTATCTAGCATCAGTGGGTAAAATGAGGTAGGGATACAGCCCAGTGAAGGCATATCCAACCTGTCTTACTGAACTTACAACAAAGAGAGGAGAAACTTGCTCTGGGGCACAGATCAACCATTTCTAAGTATTGAACTCCAAACTATTTGGGAAGAAAGACAGGACTTTCTTAAAACAGCTACTTTAACCTCATTTGGTACCTGCAAGTTTACCTCTAAATGCATGTGTTTCTAAACAGGAATAATAAAATAGTACTGTTAATCAAGATGAAAACAGTGAATGTTTTTAATAAGGTAATTTTGTTCTTAAATCTAAGTCCAAATCAGAAAATGGCCATTTCTGGTGAGGAGCCTCAGTATTGCTCCACAACCATCCTCTTCAGGACTTTTAGCAGGAAGGAGACAGAGCTGAGGATGAAATCTGTGTTAACAGATTATACTTCCCTTTTTAATGTGAGAGATTAAATACTGCTTACTTTTTATGTTATCCTACTACTACAACTCTTCTTCTACGGGAAGCTATCACTCATTTTCCTCCTGAAAGAGTAGAAATTCTGTTAAATTTTAATCTATAATATTTCATTGAAACAAAATTAAGTGACCGTCTATGTTAATCTCTTCAGTCACTTACAGATATTCTGCAAATTCTGAGTGCATGAATATGGTACCCTTGTGTCTTCAATGGAAAAAGAATCATTCCATGAACATTGTTTTTTTAAGTTTTTCTATCCTTTACCTTTCTAATTATGGGGGACAAGAAGGATGGAAAGAAAGGAAGGGAGCTAGAGAAAGTTGGAGAAAGAAGGCAGGATACAAATAAAGGCTTAGATATTTAGTGCTGTACAAAATTTAGTGCTCTGCAAATTAAAACATTTGTGTTTTAAAGTCTTTCTCCTAACAGAAAGTTTATCATTTTTCAAAACAACATTGAAAACAAACCTCAAGTTTTTCACTCTTGAAAATGAACTGTTAATGAATTCAGATGTCTGTGGCTTCTCAGATACTTATGCAATTTGACAATGTTATCCCTCAGCCAGTATTTATGAGCCACTTCCTGAACTGTAACTCCACATACTGCCACCAGCTGTCTTAAAATGAGGAGCAGTTTGTCCCTGAGTTCCAAGGGGAGGGCATGGAGAATACACCCAGCTCAACTATAGCACACACCCTTCTCCTCTGCCAGCTTTTTCCCATGCTCTGTCAACCTTCACTGACCTTGAAGATTTCTGAGGCCTTTGGGCTTTCTGATCCCACAAACAGAATAAAGTGCATATATACTGCATAAACACCACCAAGAACTGTCCCACAGAAGCTAGAATATGTCACATTTCTTCAGTGACAGAGAGAGCTTGCAATGCCTGAAGAGCATTAGAACCTGCCTGCAAAAGTACAGTTTCAGCCTCACAGTACTCCTCAATCTGCAACTGCATATTGGCATGGCAATGGAGGAGTCATATTTTGATTCACATACATCAAGTTGATATTTCAGTGCCTTGTAAAATGTCTGTTGGGTGGAAGAAGTCAGGATAAGATTATAGAATTTGTCTGCATGCC
Source organism: Setophaga petechia (assembly GCA_024362935.1). Lineage (NCBI taxonomy): Eukaryota > Metazoa > Chordata > Aves > Passeriformes > Parulidae > Setophaga > Setophaga petechia. The sequence goes on along the minus strand of JANCRA010000002.1, from coordinate 7,641,084 downwards.
AAGGAGGCATATTTTGTTCTGGTGCTAGAAAATTTCCCAGTTTATGGTTTTAGCATAGGTGAGTACTCTGGTTTCACAGAATATGGGTGCTGGTCAGTCATATTTTATGTGATGTACAGGCAAAACCCAAGCTTAGGTATTTGAATGTATTTCCATGCAAAAATACCTGTGACAGTGATGCAGAAATTTAATCTGAAAATAACTAGTAAAAATATCCATTAAGCTAACACAGAAGTTTATATTTAAAGATTCCTTCACTGACAAAGTTGGATTATTTTGTGATTATGCATAACCACATCTGACAGACTGCAGATGACATTGTTCTTCAAAATGGAAGAAAAAATTTCCTTATAGCATCTGGCATAGCTAGAACAAAGTGGACAGAAATCACTGCTGGCATTTTAGAATACTTACTTTTTAAAAAATACTATCAGCAACTTTGTGCATTCTCTGTTATTGAAGGGAAACAGAAGAGTCGACCTGACATATCTTTTGGCTCGCTGGTCATGGTGGAAGAACTCATTTATTGCTAAGGGACTTTTGAGCATGCCTTAAAACTTCTAGACAATAGACCTAAAAAGAAGTTATAAAAAGCTTTTTGGAGTCCTCTGCTCTGAAAAATCTTATTCCAAAGGTGGCCATATGTGGCTGAAAAATGCATCAAAATTCTTCAGTAAGAAAACCTAAGTATGGTTACAAATGGAACAAATTTACCAGAGAAACTTTTCTTCCTTCAAGTTTTCTCTTCTGAGTCTCTTTTCTACATCTATTAATACAAATTACTGTATCTTATACTTTACAGAGATTTCTACAAGCAACAGAAAATAAAAAAAATGCAGAATTTTCAAAGCAATTATCTCAAAAGACAATAGACACATATATATGGTTAAATTTCCTACATAACTAATGAAAAGCACTATTAAATACTTGCAGTTATTTGTAAAATGAACTTTTTCTTACCCCAGGCATCTTATAAGAGTGTTAAGATTTTCTTAAAGGACTTTTGCTCCATTGTACAATTTTTTTTACATTACAACCCTCAGGAAACTTTTTCCTACTGAAAAAATGTGAGTAGAAAACAAAGGGATGAGAGAATATGACAGAAGAGAAGCTGAATAATGGCTGAAAGCAGAAAGAATATAGTTAAGGATTAGTAGGGCAATGGATGTTGTTTAGAAAAAAAATCTAGGTTTTAATACCACCACTGCTGTTGCTTCTATCTCTGATTTAGGAGTGCCATTCATCATTTCTGATAACTTCCTCCATTTGTAAATAGAAGCTGATGGCTTCCTATCAAACATTAGTGAAAAATAGAATATGAGAATTTTTTTGACACCTTCACTTCTGTACTGTGCCTTTACATACTTAGTTATCAGAGGGATAGAACAAATGTTTCAACAGTTAGGGGTGGGTGAGCACATAAGCTAAAATAACAATGGAATTTAATATTTCTTTAAACTTGAATTGGACTTCTGACTCTTTGCTTAGCTTACTTGAGGTGATTTGTCATTTGCATGTGCTCTAAACTTCCTGATTTCAGCGGGCCATAAAAACAGATGTGCTGAAATACAAACACCATGAAAAGCTTGCTTTTGTGGTATTTCCAGCCTGAAGGGAAGCCAATGTTAGAAATCCCTTGAGAAACCTATTTCCAGCCTACTTTTGCAGACAGATTTGTCTATAATTTCTTTTATGACTGTAACCAAAGATGGACAGTAAATAGCAGAATTCATACACACTCTGTCTGTTACCGTGACACATTTCTACAGGGTGGTGAGGAAAACTGCATGGAGAAAGGTAATTGCTTTCCCTGAAGGGTGTTCCATCATTTTAAGCTTGGTTTCAATTTATTTTTTTCATGAAAGCGGAAGATATCAGCACTCTTCACCTTGAGAGACTCTTCATCTTGTGCTGAGAGAGTGCATGATGGATCCTTGAAGTAGAGCCTGATGACAGAAAATCAAAAAGAATTAAATCTGTTTGATCTGATTCTAGTCAGAATTTTATTGAAATCAAATAAACTTTGTGAATTGTTGTGTCCTGAACTTGGAAATTCTGCAGGGAGAACAGAATTCTGGAATTTCTTTCATTCTTTTGTGGTTCAGGTGCTGTAAGATAGAAATTTTGTATTAGTTGGGATTCAAGCATCAGCTGAATAAGATCAGCTTAAAAGAGACTTCTGTTTCTGGCTCAGCTACACAAAACCCAAAGCCCTACTCTGTTTGTGTTGTCCACAATACAATGAGTCCATCCATCCTGCCAGCTAGAACCCATGTGATCTGTGCATATCTGATATATCCACAATGCCAGATGCAAATCTATGAGAGATGTGGAGCAGACAGATAAAAGTCAGTAAACTCAGCATCTTGGGAGTTTCTAGAGTCCTGGAACACCTCTAACACATGTGTAGATACCTGCATGTAGAAGATCTAAAGGCACTTAAAATATTATTTAATTATCCATTTTTGCTGCTTTCACTTCTGCTATAAAAAGCTGCATGTTTTTAGATATAAACCTTCAATTCAGAATGTAACATCTTTGGAAGCTTCACATTCCTTTTGGTTTTACCATGCAGACTAAGCAAATCAGAAAAGTGGAACATGACTTTTGTTATTACATTTAGGACATGTTATTTCCTTTCTGTTTTCTTTCCATCTTGGGTTACCAGCATAAAGGAAATGATAGACAAATCTGTCTGCAAAAATAGGCTGGAAATAGGCTTTCTCAAAAAGATCTGGTTTGGCATTGTAACTTGTGGTTTCTATTTTGAATTCCTTTTAAAATAAGTAGAAATAATGTTGATTTCCTGATAGGTTATAGTGTCTACATGAAGGCCTTTTTAGATTATGACACACTAATAAATAAATAAACTCCTAAAACTATGTGTTGTGCTGGTGCTCACATCTGCCTCTGGCTCATGAACAAAGCATAGAGAAGTCACAGAGGTGTTCTTTGGCTCTGGATTGTAAAGTTACAGATAAATGCAGCTTATATTTTCATAGTTTCTCCTTAATGTTTATATTAGACACTTATGGAACATCAGTTTTAGAAAGTTTGAATCTAAGATGCCACTTCCAGAATGCCAGAAGGGATCACTTCGATAATTTAATTTTACCTCCAACATCACTTAAGCCATAGGCCATCTCTACTTTGAACTAGAATTTCAAAGCTTCCAGAGATGTAGCTTCTTCACAAGGGTTCTTATAATTCTTAAAAAAAATGTTACTCTGATAAATTAGTATCAAAGGAAAAATGTTCATCAAACAAGCCTTCAATTCTTCTCTAAGCTGAATTTGTCCAGCTTTATCTTCTAAGGACTGTTCTGGCGCTACAGATTTCTCTGACAAATAACTGTATTAAAAAATGTCATTCCATGTCAGTTCTTTTATGGCTGCAGCTGGGATGCTAGCTTTCTCTTGATATATTTTTATTGGTGTCTTCAAATTTTTAATTTGAAGAATTGTAAAATTGTAAAATATTGTTTTCAATCATCCAGGCTGTCTTCTAGCTTTTCCCTGAATACTTATACATATCAATATCTTTCCATAAATGTGTGAACTGATTTGGGCTGATATAATTTTCTACATAATAGCTGGTACTGGGCTATGTTGCAGATTTGTGAGGGAAAAAATTTTGATGCTATAGAGATGTTTTCATTATTGGTGAGCAGGGCTTACACAAAGCTGAGGACTTCTCTGCCTCTCACCACACCCCACGAGTGAGTGGGCTGGCGTGAACAAACAGTTGGGAGGGGCCACACCAGCTCAGCAAAGGGATATTCCTTACCATAAGGTGTTGTGTTCAACAACTAAAACTCAGGAATAGGGCAAACAGGAAAGGGAATATTTGGAGTTCTGGCATTTGTCTTCCAAAGTAACTGTCACAAGTGGTGGGGCTCTGCTCTCCTGGAGATGAACACCTGCCTGCCTGTGGGAAGCAGTGAATTAAATCCTTATTTTGCTTTGCCTTCATGTGCTACGTTTGCTTTATTAAACTGTCTTTATCTCGAACCACAATTTTTCATGTTTTTATTTACCTTTCTATTCTCTTCTCTGCCCCATTCTCTACTCCCTTGAGGAGGGAGTAAGTGAGCAATTTAGCTGTCTATTGGAGTTAAAACGCAAAGAGGTGGGTATCCAACTCTCCATAATACTCCTACTCCAAAGCACCAGATGTGGATAAAAGGTAGCCATTCTGCTGAAACACCACTGAGACCCGAAGCAACAATTCCCATGCAGCATGTGAAGAAAAATGTTATATCCAGTTGAAACTGAGCCAAGAAAACAAAAATTACTTATTTGAATTTCTACCCTTCAGATGTTACCAACTCAGCATGATGGTACATTTCACACAGGGAGTGCTTGTGTCATTGTAGAGTCAAAGGGAAAGGAATCATTGTCTGACTTGTCAGCATTGCTTCAAGCTGTATGCATGATATTCCTTTGAGATTTCTGATTCTTTTGCTAGTCAGACCCAACCCTTCTGAATTTATAAGATCTGACAGAAACACCATTTGAGTGGCATATCTGCAAGTTACTACTATTAATGTCAGGAAATTAATGTGTCCAATTTCCACTTATTCCACTATGTTATATATTTCATAGGGTTTCCAGTAAGTCATATGGATGTTTTGCTCCTAAATCTGAAACAAGAACTTTTTTGTTTGCCCCCACCAAAGTGCATTCAGATCATGATGCCACATTCTGCCCCCCACCGGGATTTTGCATGGGCTGTATCACCATCAGACTTCAGTGTTATGATGCTAAGTAACTACTTATTTGTAACAAGATGTTGAATTGCTGATTCCTCATGGACGTGAAAAATCTTATTAATTCCTTTTCATGAAATTTATAAAATTCATAAAATTTGGCTCGGCTTAGCTGGTCCACTGGGCCATGCAGGTAGGATAACTCCACTGCTGGTGACTCACAAAGAATGTCTAGATCTCAAATTCACATGGTACTACCATCAGTCATTTCATCAGCTCTGATAATATCAGTGAGAGACTTGTATATTTCCTCTGTAACCTGAACATTGAAAAACGTACTTTAAAAAGACTGGGGCAGCTTTGGTTTTAAATGAGAACAATGTTGCAAATAGGCAGATATCCATTTCGTCAAATCATATACTATTCTTTTGGTGAGGACATCTTTCAACACCTTAGAAAAAGGCTGGTTTTTCTACTATAGTATTAAAATTTCTAGAATGCAATCAATGTGTTGTGGCAGAATGATAGTAATAACTTAGTCCTTATTCCCTATTTTTTTTCCTCTTAAATGTGATAAGAAATATTTTCATGTTGGCTTTTTTGGTCTGTAAAGCTACAGCAATGTGTATTATTTTTTAATAACGTTTTTCTAAATCAGGTACAAACCCCTTGGTAAGGAGTTCAAAATTAATTTTAGAAGCTGATGTAAGTTCAATGAAAATAATCTGGTCTTGAACTAAGACGTTTGAGTTCGTCCTGTCTTGCTTTTTTGAGTTAATAGAAATATCTAAATAGATAAATATTAATTTTCATCTTCAAGCACAGGGGAGAAATCAGCATCAGCAGAGAGTGATTCAGCATATGCAAAAATTGGAAAGATAGGCAGCAGGAATATGAGTCTTGCTTGCAAGTACATGGATATAAGAAACTATTTCAAATAATGCTGCAGATTAGGCTGTGCAACTTTTTGTGTAGACAAGACCTCTGGTAGCTTCAAGTATAGGTTAATTTTTTAAGAAGGAGTGATTATGCATTTAAAATATTGGAAAATTCTGGCCATCAAAAGAAAATTATAGGCATTGAATTCAATAAGAATATTTCAGTAGTATATAAACAACAGAAAGGAAGATGGTTGTGCTCTGTATCTCTGCAATAGGAAGAGATTTTGCACTGATCATCCCTAGAAAATACTAACTTGAGAGGACAGGTTACAGCCTTTATTCTTCCTTGAACATCGTATTTGGAGCAGCAGTATGGATGTGGTGAAAACATGCTGCTGAAGCTGCAACCAGTGGAATTAAAGCAACCAGAAAGCTTGAGAAAAATATAAAAAAAATCCTCAAGCAAATCCAGTATGAACAGTAAGTGACAGATGTGGTACATGGAATTTTTTCTTTAAAAATGTTGGTGCCATCCCTTTCCTGTCTAATTGTCTCACTGTCTCCTGTGAAACATTTGTCTACAATTATGGCAACTTGACGTTGCCATGGAGGTCAACATAACCTCTAAACGTTGAAGGAAAATATGGGACATAGAGACAGGAAGACAGAGGTCATGTATGCAGATTCTCAGTTACTCTGAATGATATATTTGTGAACCTTTCTGAATAGATGCATTTTAGGAAAGATGACAAATTTGTGACATGTAAGATTGTATAATAGACGTAAAATCTTTTGTGTTGAGTGTTCTCATGTGATGCTTGGTTGTTTCATAACTATTCATACAATAAAGAATGGCTCACTTTTTCTTTGGTTGTTTGCTCAACTTTCATGCAACCTGATAAAATAATTTTAAAACTTCTGATTTTATTAAGGAGAAAACATCACAAGAGCTATTTGGCATATGTGTCACTCATTCATTACATCTGGAAAAGGTTATCAAGCTTATTTTAGCTAGTTTGATATGATGTTTGATATGCTATAAGACTGATATCACCAGTCCTGACTGGTGATTAATTGCAAGTCAAAAATATGTGCTTGAGTGGCATTCAAATACAACAGTCCTAAAAGAGAAACTTATGATAGATAATCAGTGGTCAGTTACTCTGTCCTTGAATATTGCCATGTGGTATGAAAATGGTTAAAAAGGTCTGTGTGCTGCACTTAACGGAGCTCAACTTGCCAAAAGGTCTGCTATGTACGAAAATCTGCTTTATGAAGGAAAAATATGCAAGAGAAATGTACCGTGAGTAATTTCCCTTTAATGTTTTTCCGTAGAGAAAATTCAGCACATCAAATGTCAAACTATTTGAAGGGTAAATAAACAAGTACATTTAGAGCAATGAAAAACAGTCTTGATGACCCAAAGCATACATGAATGTTAAAAGCTGTGCAACTATGCTATAAACAGAAAAAAATGCTTTTAAAAAAACTTGGAGCATTTCATACTTGTCTGCTTTCCTTGGTGAGTTAAAGGAAAATGGATATGTCCAATTCAGAAGCTGATTTAAGGCAAAAGATTCCTATAAAATTAAAGCTTATAAATCTAGGTATAAACATTTGTAAAAGGAAATGGAAACAAATTGTTTTAAGTTCTAAAAGTATTTGTAAAGTGAGAAAATTGGATTAGAAAAACATAAAACATTCTTTTACGCAATGTCTGTCTTTTGCATTGCTTTTTATGCTTCCTGATCAAGGAATGTGAATCCTTTAGGCTCATCAAACAGACTGAAATATAATAAACAACTATAGTTGTTTATATTCACTAATTTTATTTCTAAACTGCAATATCTGTATCTGCTTGGTAAATAAATCGTGTCTTCTGATCAGTTTAAGATTTATATTATAAGGAGAAAAATGTTTGAATCACAGTTTGAAGAGCAACTATGCATGGAAGGAATTACATCACCATGTTTTGTAATTAATTTCCCCCAGTTTCCATAATCCTCTTTCTTCCACGTTAAGCTAGCTCAGTTGATAAGAAAATTAATATTCCGAATACTAATATCATGATTGCAAACTGTGTTTACAGCCCCAAAAGTTAACTCCTCTCTCTCTTGTACATTCCCCTAAATGTTATGCTGTTTGGGCATAGCTAGCAAACTGCTTGTTGAAGGAGCATGTTTTTTTCTATAAACAAGTTCATCACTGATACTGAAAACTTTACTTGTTACAGAAATGGGAATGTAGAAAATGAATGGGCATATGTGGCTTTATAGATAGGCAGTAGTACTTTGTTATGGGTTGGTCAACAAAGATGTTGCCTGGTGTTCATCAAGTTGTTGCCTGGAAAATCAGCTTGTTTAAGTGTGTTAGAAATTAAAGACTACTAAATAACAGATTGAGAATTAGGTCTGGCAGAAGATGTCTGTATCTGCGTGACAATATTATTGGAAAAAGAAACAGGAATAATTAATTAACAAATAGCTTTCTGGAAATAAACTTAACAGATATAGCCTCCTCAGCATGAGTGCTAATATGCTTTGTTTCAAACAGTGCAACTTGCATGAATATTTCTTTATTAGTGAGTTTTAGCATGTATGAAAGATGCCAGACTGGGAGCTTTGGAAACCGAGTTTATTTATCCAAAGGAAGCCTGCAGTCCTAGCAACGGCAGTAAGAAGCAGTGTTCACTTCCTCACACTGAGAAGCCTGTTCTGAAGAATTACTAATAAAAGTCATAAAATAGGTCAGCTTCCATGTACATTAGCCTTTGCCCTCTTTGCAGAGGCTGCCAGCAGGAATGCCGATTAATGACAGCTGTGTTGGACGTTTGTTGACTGGGAACTAAATCGAGCTTGCAGATCCCTTTCACACAGCCTACAAAACACCCAGCAAATGGCAGACTCTTCTTGACCTTGGACAGCATTAGAAGTATTTTCCAATGAGAAAAATTTCTCATAAGGAGTAGATTGCTCAGCAGAGAGAAAAAAAAATAGGGTTCTTACCTATTTTATTTCTTATTCTGTAATCTTATTCTAGGTGTAACAATTACCTTTGTAAAGTTTAACAAAAAATAGAAAAATTACGGGGGTATGTCAGACAAAACCTTTTTGTGTGACAGCAAAGACATTTTCACAAGATTATTTGTTACTTCATTCATGAAGACATTACTATAAGTAAGGTCAGTTTAGAAAGGGGATATATTTCCAGCATATTTTGTGAAACATTTGTTTTTTCTTGGATTTAAAATTTTGCTTTAAAAATATGAAAATTTTGTTATATAAGAATGTACTGGAACCCTTACAGAGACCTTAAAAGCTCCTTTTCTGAAATTAAAGACCCTTCAAAAAGTGTAATTAAAAGAGTATTAGGGTATGTTTAGGTATCTTTACATCCAGGATAAATTTTAGAAAGATTTTCTTAAAACTAAGCTTAAAGGTATGTGTAATTAAATGAATCATAAAGATATCCTGCTGCCTTAAGGCAGCGTTTGTCATGATCAGTGGCCATTTACACCCTCAACAAAGTGTAATTCTGATGTTATGGGAGTACTTAACACTTGAATTGCACTCCTGTGATCAGAAAAAGCATGGTGATTCTGGTGTTTTTGAATCAAATTTGTCTTATTTTCAGTTAGAGCTTGCATGTGCCGTTTTAGATGACACTTCACTAAAATGTGACCTAGCAGTATGATGTTTCCAAAGTTTGGGAAGTAGGAAGATTTGAGTTCACAGATGAGCATACTATGAATAAATTTTTTGGGGTGAGAAAGCAAATGGCAAATAAAGCTGACTTTTTTGGACATGCACTTCTGACTATTTGGCTTCTTTTCAGTACAGTTCTATCTTTAGGAATGTTGGTTATTATCAGTCACTAGTTGGAGAGCCAAACCCTCATCCCCTAAATCAGGGACACAATCAACACCCTTCCCTGGGAGAAAGTACAGACAACGCCAAGAGAAAGGAGGTCCTCACAGCCTTGCGTCATGGAGTTTCCTCATTCATTTTCCCTCTGGGCCAATGAACAGTTCTCAGAATATTTTGTGAGACCTTGTAGATTCATAAGGTGTCCCCAGTTCTGGAGTAGCCAGAAGCTCATAAAATCACTTGCCATTCTTATAGTCAATGCCACCTGACTAAAGAAAGGCACAAGTAGCAAGAGGCTCCCTTATATTTACAAATACAAGAATTAATCATAGATATCTTCCTTTTCAAAATCAGTTCCTCAGATCTCCTGGGCAACCCAGGCACAGACAAACTGTTGCATGTCAAGACTTCTGGGTTAAAGGACTATTGCATTAATATGGAAGAATTCTTGCGTACAAGTGGGCAAGTATCAAGTCCATCATTATTATGCCACTTGCACACACTGAATAACATTAGTGTATCTCAGATTTCAAAAAGGTCCTAAGAATTCACAATGTTATACACTGTGCTATGCACCAAAAATATGCAAGTCTACTACAGGAGAGTTGTTTCTGTTTCCTGGTTGACATGAATTAGCAGAAACCTTTATTTTTTAGCAAATTTTAGATTTCTGTGAAGATGGGTGAAGAGCAATATGCCCGAAAAATGGAGGAAATTCCCAGGAAGCTAAATTCCAAGAACATGAGGCATGCTTCTTGAATCTGCTCACTGGAACATTTGGTAAATTTGTGCTGAAACTTGTCTTTTGGCTTGCAAATTGATTTTGCATCTGCATGACAATCTCCTTTGCTAACATTGTGACTTCACAAAAATTAGGTCTCTGTTTCTTTACCTGAACTTGTGATACATTTGTCTGAATGCTTTTTCCTGTTTCAAAAAGTTTTTTATATGTATTTCAACAGTTCATTCTTAATTTTTCTACAGTTTCATCAATAGGGAGAGAGAAACAAACGTGAGCATACACTGTGTTTTGGTAGGAATGAAATAATAACTAGCTGTCAGATAGCTAGCCTTTTTTGTTGCCTTGGTTCATGTAATGCTTTAAACATTAAGCATAAGCATCAGATCTCCTTATGACAATGGAAAAAAAAACACGACAAGGTATCCACAGTTAGAAAGAGGATGCACATTTGTTTGTGCATTGCTCTGAAATATTGTGCTGGATTAAAACTGAATGCATTTTATAGTCAGAATAAAAGGCTGAAGACAGCAGTTGTTCAATTGGTTTTAAACTGATCAAAAATTCTTTGTGGCCCTACTACTATAAAAGATACTGCTCTCTTGATATTTGATGCTGGATTTACTGAATTTATTAAAAATGAACTTGCTGATTTCTTCTGGATTTTCTAGGAACATTTCTGTCATCTTTTAAAGTTTAACTCTTTAATTAAAATTTCAAATTTTAGCAGTATGTAAAACAAATGGGAAAGAAAAAATAAAAAAACATAGTAGGTTTCACAAACAACATTGACTGTTACGGCTTAATTGGCAACTACTCTCATAATATTCAAGACTGGAAAAAAATTAACAATAAATTTTACATGTATTAAGTTACATAATCAACAAATTAAACCAGTTAAAATCAGAAGGCAATGTTTTAAATATTTTATTGTCTTGAGACAAAGAGAATTTTGATATTGCCATGAAACACTGGACTAAATTTAGAGAGCTGGAGAATTTGGAGGATCTGTGTTAATGTAATGTCATGCTCTGACCACTGGCATTTCTTACAATGTGCTTCCAGCTTAGACTTGGATTCTATTCAGTACCTTGCCTGGTTGGGCACCCTTTGACTTTTGCCTGTTGATCAAGTGATTGAGAGACCCTAAATTTTAAACTCCTGTTCTTAATTCCTTCAGATAGTGGTATGTCAAACTGTAGTATGTAGAGAGTATCTTTAGGGGTTTATTTCGTTTTTAGAGCCCATCTGCACATACACTTCCAAAACATTCTTGGAGTTCTCATCAGGAACTAGTTAGCTCTGCACGCTACTTCTCATCTTATGTTTCTTATGCTTTCTCATACAGAAAATCCCATAAATTCTTTGGGAACTTCAACATATTGTTAACTTTTTGTACACATATTGGAAGCTGAAGGTGCTGTCGAACACACTGGGGCAGTGAATTTATATATTTTTTTCAGAGAAAAAGATAATTTCTACAACTTCTTGTAACGTGTCAAGCTTCCTGAAATTCTTGCAACTCTTTGCTGTGCAAATGCAAATGTGTTTAGCTGAACAGTTTGGATAGAACTAACAGATTCTAATGAAAATTCTGCTAAGAATTCAAATTCACATTCAACACGTGTGTTTCTGTATGCTATTTATTTATTGAAAGTTGAATCTTAGACTGAGATACCAAGGTAATATTTTTTGCTGAAGAAATTACTCTTATATTTCAGGTTTCATAACTTTTTTCCTCTGATCTTATTTAGGATTTCTGTTGCACTTATCAGGCAAGGATGCAGAAAGATGAGGACAGTTTGAAGAACTTTTGTATTTTCAGTTCACTTTAAGGCAATAATTTTCTAGGTCAAAGTCTTCTTTAGTGTATATGACTCTATATCAAGTCAAAAATACTTTATGAGGTTTTGGCAGAGAAGTGATGTCAACGATTTGGCATTTGGACTGATTTTCAATGGATTCAAGCCACTGGTGGATATGGGACACTTACTTGGAAAGAGGAACCATTTCTCCATAGACTTCATCCAACTTTTCAAAATTTCTAGTAGTCAGTTCTGCACAGCTCATCAGATGGAATTTGTGACTGAGCTGATCAATGTTTCCTAGTCTGTGCAGAGGAGCCCTTGTCAGCTGTGAGACTCAGCTGAGAGATTTTTTTTTTTTGCATCTATTTGGTAAAGACGACTTCTCATGTTCCCTTAATCCCTAACTTCAATACTGAAAATTGGCACAAGTATTAAAAAAATGAATTCTAGGTACCATACTGCAATGGCACCTGAAGCTGTTATTTGTGGCTTCCCTCAGAGCCAACAAAAGTTTAATACCTTTATTTCTAAGTAGCCTGTAGCATACAGCAAAAGCCTGGGAAGATGTTTTAATATTTTTACTATTTTTAAAAATTTTGTAGAACTAAGTGCATTATAGTACATTTTGGCTCCTAATTGCTGGTGTTAAATATGTGCCTAAATCTATACAAAAATCAGGCCTGCAGAAGCAAAAATTATGAGACTGCAGGTTTAAAGTGTAACTTTCTTTGTAAATACATGAATTGTTTATAAGGATGGACATTCTAAGTTATCGCTACTTATTCCAGAACATAATTTTCAGAACTATAAGAATATTCATATGCCTTTTAATAATAATCTCAAAAATTAAAAGCATCACACTCTACACATGAGGCATAGTCCAGAAAGTGCTTAAGGGAGTATGCCCTGAAGCCATAGAATTACTGTAGAGCCATAGAATGCCTTGGGTGGAAGGGTCTTTAAAGACCATCTAGTTCCAACCCCACTGTCATGGCAGGACACCTTCCACTAGACCCCTTTGAGAGGTTGCTCAAAGTCCCATCTCAAACCTGACCTTCAACACTTCCAGGGACAGGACATCCCCAGATTCTCTGGGTAAGTCAAAATGGGTTAAATTTGAAGTCAAGCCCAGCAACTTTTTGATACAGTTCAGAATGTTGAGATAAGACTAAAATCAGTCATGTTGTTAGCTATGTATGCTAACCTCTGAGAGGAAGATGCCAGTAGAAGTGGAAGCTGCAGTGCTTCTGTATGTACTTTGCTGTCCAGTGAAATACAGCGATTTTAAATGAAGCCTGTCCTAATTTGTAAGAGAAGAGAAGGTTTAGCATATACTGATGTAGGTAGTACATTTTATGTAAAAATGTATTTTAAAATTGTGGAAATCCTTTAAGTAAATCAAGAAGGCATTCATTTCAGAAAAGATGTTTTTCTTTTTAGTCCTTGGCCAGACATGGAAGGGCCTGCTGTGTTAGCTTTTGAGAGGGAAGACAGAGTGCAAACCAGGGATTGCATTGAAGAAACATGTCTTCTGAGAAATGTCTTGAACAAGGAAAATTAAATAGTCAGAAGCACTTCCAGAAAGCCAAACCCTGAGAAATAAACAGAATTTTAAAAAAGTGTCACAGCTGATGGTACTTCATAGTTTAAAAATAAAATTTTTAATTTGGTGATTAAACTCAATATTTGCCTGAGTCTGAGACTGAATATTTGTAGAAACAGTTCTGTATCTTGTTACATTTCATTTCCAATTCAAAATAACTTAGATCTGATTGAAAACAGGCTGAGGAACAGTATTTAGGGCAGTTGTAAAAGCAAGCAAATCATATTGAGTTGGAATGAGGTGTTTAATGCATTTCTCCTGCACTTAATTGTATATTTTTTCTCATTGTGTTCATGTAGAACAGGGAATAAATAAAAATTTTTCTGTGCCTATTTCTAACATCTGCTTATGCTTTTTCATCAGTCTTCTGTCATTCTGACATGTGCAACCTTTTCAATTTCACATTTACTTTGTCTGCTTATGCTTCAGATAGACATTACCTTTCTACTCAAGATGTTCATTTTGATTCAGCCTATTTTGTCTCATAAGTCTTACTTTCCTTAGAGAGTAACAGTTGTTATCATTATGTCAATAAATCAGACACTTTAAAATTCTCACCTTTATTATCAGTAAGTCACCATTGTACTGGATTTACACTTTTCTATAAGATTATTACCAATAAATGCTAGATTTTTTGTCATTCATTCAATTAATGGTTTGAGCAACTCATAATGCTGATCCTCCATGAAGTTCAGTGAGGTCATGACAACAATGACCACCCAGATCTGCCCCTCATTCAGTGACTGTTCCTGGGTCACAACCTCTTTGCATTTTATTTTCTCACAATATGCTGCTCTTTTATTCAGCATTTTCATTAGAAGACTAAACTAACCCTCAACAAACAATAAAATGATGTTACTCAACCAATTGACTACTCAACATAATTTCTCACCTTTGACAATATAGTAACTCATTATAAGGATTCCTACTTTAATTTTAATCTAATTCTATTATTCTGAGTAAAATGCAGTGTGGTCTGCAATTCCTTCTTATTCCACCTGGCAGATTTGTAGAAGTGCATCACAGGCCCCTTCCTGTGAGCCTATTTGTTTCTAGCTGACTGTGGCATGTACAGGGTGCATGTTCTACACCCACATTGCTCCCTGATGTGCATCTATCCAGGGCACTGTTCAAGGGCTCACCCACGCCTGGCAGTCGGGGAACATTCCCATTTGCTGAGTTTAGACTTCTCCAGGAGAATTATGCTCTGGGGACAAAAAGAACAATGAAGTTTCAGTATCGGGAAAGGAGAGGAGAGAAAGGTCATATTGAAAGCAAGTTTGTTATCATTTTGATGAAGGAGATTATTTGCAAGAATCTTAATTTGTACTTTCTCATCAGTTTATTTCTGTGTCCACAACTTTTAACCCATCGGCTTCATCCCCTTGCAGCCTGCCAGAAATCAGTTGCAATTTATTATTTTACCTTCTACTAAAAATGTATCCTGATCCCTGACTGCTCCTGCACTTCTCAGAGGTTTGCTGATAAACAGACATTACATACAAGGTCATCGATGTAAAGGATGCCAGGTGAATCTTGCAGGACCCCAGAGCATGGACTCATTCAGATAGTGTGATTTTTTATTTTTCATTTCTTTTTAATTCTGCAGTTAGCTGGTCTTCTTTTAAGCTCAAAACCATTGTTTTTTTCCTGAGGTGCTCCTTAATTGCACTTAATGCATAACTCCTATTTTGGCACAAAGAAGTGGTCAGAGACAGTTGGACTATTTGAAGGATTTAAATAGTTTTGATACAAGTGGAGGGAGTACATCATCTGAGCAAGCAAAAAGGGAGAAAACAAACACTGAGTATTTTATTTCCCTTCTGAATTGCAGGTAGAAGACGTGGATCAGCATATCAGCATATAACAAGTTTTCCTCTCCATAGACAATGAGGTCTAGTTCTCATTGTTTGATAAGAATAGACAATATTCAGGCTTGTATATTTAGAAAAAAATAACTGTGAACAAAGGAAGATGGCAACTGGAAGATCTGCACATCAGTGCCTCATACAGGTACTCATTAGTCTTAGGTTGTACGCCTTATATATCTCAAAATAAGCAATACAGCCCCATACCATGCAATCTTTCTATGGAAAGATACATTTTCAGTAGTAGAAATGTTTTGAAGCAATGTTTTCTTGCCTGAGGTATTAGAAAACCTTGTTAAGAGTAAACATAAAAATATGATACCTAGGAAACAAACCAGCCAAGCAACAGTAAGTACTTGTTGTGCCTGTACAAAAGGAACGTTTTATTTTGTGGTTAATGGGCTTGATTGAAAATTCACTTTCAAGTCAAGGGGAGTCATTCCATTGAATTTCCATTCATAACTGGAATCTGGGCCCATCCCAACGTCCTTTAGACTTGAGCTGCAATTGTAGCCAGTAAATTGGTAGCAGTGTGCAGGCAGCTTCACCCAACCATTGATCATCTGGTTTATTGCAGACTCTTCCCAAAGGTATTTGATGAAAGCTGCAGAGGCCAATGGAGAATCAACACAATGGCCAGTGTCATGTGACAAAAAGTGTTAGAAAGAGTGTAAGACATTTACATGTCCAAAGCATGTGAGTGTCAGACTGAGCTTGTATGAGATCACGTGTACGGCGCCAAGAAGGAACATGGCTAAGGTGTAATTGAATGCTTGATAGAAGATGTCACTGAATCAAAAGAATGTATACAGCTTTATTTCCAAGGTCCTAGGTATGGCCAAGGGTTTTAACTGGGTGAAGACTGATAGCCAAATGGCCAGCGGTGCAATGCTGGCCATTCTGTTGCACAGGGTTCTGGCTGATGGAGTCTTTTCCTTTCTTAAATCTGTGAGGTGAAAATGTTCCCACCTTGCATGTATCATATTGAAAGAGATGTTCAAACATTTCCCCTAAGTACACTTACTCAACGGAGCAATGTGTTTTGTAACCACTGGTAATGAACTAAGAGACATTTATGGTATGAAATCCAGAGTTCTGATATTCATCCAAGTGTGGGAATGCAGTGACAGGAAACGCTACATTTGGTGTCCATCAAGGTGCAATATGCAGTGTGATTTGAATCACATTGAGAGGCAAGGAAGAGCTGTGAATTGAGTAGATCAGGCCAGCAGCATCACCCTTAGAAAAACTAATTTCATTTTATTGGCAGCTTTCCAAGCTTTTGCTTCAACATTTATAAGATCTGACATACATGGTACACTTACCTAAAACAGAGGAAAACCAGAACAGCTGTCCTCAAATCCAGGCATGAGTAAAGGTTCATTTCACTTGGTACAAGGTCCATTCCACACTTCATTTTCCATTCAGAGGAATCATACCCCTCTGCAAAAGAACCAAGGAAGGAGCAAGCCCATTGCAATGCATGTTTATCATGGGCATCTCTATGTCTCTAGGCGGGCTGAGAAAGTTTTACTGCCTCTAGTGTACTTTCTCCTGTATTTATGAGCCATGCAGGAGACTCTAAGAAACTTCATCGAAGTGACATGAATTGCTGTGACATTTCTGTATCTCTAAAAATACTTGATTCATCGCAACCAAAATTTTTTAGTACAATAATGTTAACTTCAATCAGTTAAACTTGCTCAAAGAATTTTTTTATCAGTGAAAAAAGTCAAATATTGAGAAGAGAAAGGATGAGATACAAATTTGGGATCTGGGATACCAGTGGATCCTGCTTTAAATCAGAGTCTTGCATTGTGAATAGTACAGTGTTCATAGACCATGTGGAGATATCTGGATGAGAGGACAGTAGTGGTAGCCTGGAGTGCTTTTATACATCTGTCATCTTCTCTAAGACTAAAGACACTTTCAAAGCAAGAAAACTGTGTCTAGGAAGCATCCATAGTTTTTCCACAATAATTTCCAATAAATATGCCTCTTCATGCAATTTTATGTTTGTAGTGTAAACAAATACATTCTTATTTTCTAAGTGAAATCAGTAAAGTCAGAAATACTAAAATTATTGTGATTTAAGAAAAACAGCCCAAAAGCTGTCTGCAGTGTATGTTGTAAAGAGAAAGTGTTCAAACATACCTGAAGAGTGAGGGTGCCAATTTCCATTAAAATTGATGGAAACTTGACATCCTGATGCTCTAGGTGGCTTCTGAATACCCCACACCTCCCTTCTATGATTGTGAAGTAGGAAGAATTTTCTAGTGTGAAACATTGTTTGAAAAATAGGATACATTAAACAAAACAGCAGTTTGCATTTCTGACTCATATAAAAATAGCTGCTTCCCAGGGAATATCACTCACTGGAGGGTAATGATCTAATTGGGTTGTGGTTTTAAAATCCAAGTTTACTTAAATATAAGACAAACAAGGAAAAACATGTTTAAGCTTTCAAACTGCCTCTAACATTGTCAAAATACAGATTTCTGAAGAAAGTCAGTGGGAAGATTGCCTTTCCTGAAAAAAGTGCCACAAAGATGAAGAAGCTTACTGGAAACAGATGACTTGTGGAAACTGTAGAGCTTAGCTCAGCATTTGGTAGTCACTTCAGTGGTTGGACCTCTTCACAGCACAAGCAGATGTTAAAGTCCTTTCCCTAAATACAACAGGAATCTGTGCAATTTCCTGCACATGGCAAAAAATACAAACATCTCACATTTGAAATACAAAATTAGAATGGATACCCAGTGTCCCTCCAGTCAAAAAAGTATTTGATTACTGAAGAATCCCCGAGGTATCAGAACTGGAATGAAAGCTTTAGGGTGACTAGTCCCACTACTAGTCCTGGGATCCATTGACATTCCTAGTAAGGGAGGATACACAGCCTTCAAAATCGTCTCAGTGCAGCCCTTTCGCAAACTTGGATAACACTATTCCAACTTTCACAATGATTACAGGCAAGGAAATAAATAGCTCCTAGTGATCTTTTGCAAATAATCAGTCTTTGATGCCTTATGAACTGCTGAGTTGGAGTTTCATTGTCTGGAAAGGCATTTCAAGAACAGCAAGTGGCTTTCTTTATTGGAGTTGAAACAACATTTTTGGTAATACCGTATGCAGTGAAGCATTTGTAGCAGATGATTTTCAAACAACTGCATGGAAGAGAAACAGGGCTGACCTGAGCACAGCCTCTATGACATATTGTGTAAAATAGCTTTTGCAAAATGGGTTATCAATTCTTCATGAAAAAGAGGGAAGTATATCAAGATTTTTTAAAATATATTATTCCCTGATGACATATCTGTCTATGATGGGTTTGGCCAACTGTTTTCTTAAGTACTGCACTGGTTTGGGTTTTTTTGGTCTTTTGTCTGTGCCCTGGCTCTTTGTGCCTGTTGTGTTTTACAAGAACTCCATAAAGCTCTATTGACTGTGACAGCATCACCCTGTTGCAAGACTTAGTTTCTACTTATAACTTTATGTTCCCTTCTGCTAGCTGGTTACTGTCTGTTGTGGCTTCCAGCAAACACCCCTTTGAAGCCAACTTCTCTCCCTGAAACACCTCTTTGTGATAACCTCATCCCAGTGCTTCAGGATCTGAGCCATGACAGATGTGGGCTGCATATTCTCTGCAAGAGGATCAGGTTAAAATAAATATCCATTGCACTGGTATGTCCCAGCCTAGGGTAGTAAGGGGCGCTGAGTGTATAAGAAGGAAAAAACAGGAAACCTGAAGTAGACAATTAAGAGAAATCCACTACCAATAATAATTTTTCATATTTCAGGAGGATCCATTTGTCCAATTGCTGAGCAAAAGTGCTTCCTTGCAGGTACTTAGCTGTCCCAGTACAACAATGGGCAACATCAAAAGCTTGAGCAGGACTCATCCTAGAGGCATTGGGAAGGGTCAAATACAAATCCTCAAAACTCAACAAAAGGAATGGAATATAGTCAACTTTAGTATCTCATGAGCCGTATCTGTCCAGTATCTGAGAAGCAGTTATGCTTCTACTAACTAGATTTCTGGTATGGAAAGGTAACTTCATGAAGTGCAAGTTTGAGTTATATGAAAAGAAAGTAGATGAATGTCCGTGAGAAGTAAAGGTAAATAATAGAAGACTTATTTTTATCCTGCAATCACCAATTAGCAATTTTACAATGTAACTGACTGCCCATGGAAAAATTGACCATGTTTCATACTTGTGGGAAATTAAAAGAAAGGAAAATGAAGACATGTAATCCTCCCATGAGCTAAGGATACTATAATAAAAGGTCTCATCATGATTATTGAACTACAAACTATTGGCTAATCCAGAGTTCTTCCTTTTGAGGATTTTTAAATTGATTTTCATGAATTTATTTCTTTGTAAAACCTTAACTATTGAAAAAATATTTCTTAGTTTTTCATGTTAATGGGGAAATTCAATTATTTTCTAAACATATTGGATTAATTCTTGCCTCTATTAAAACAGTCGATGTCACGTAGCAATAAGCAGATGTGCTGCTGTAAACTGAACAAAGATTGAGGCAGGGATTTAGCTCCATGAGTCCATGGGGTTTACAGAAGAATTATGTATCTTTGGCTAATACAGCATATCAAACTCACTGAAGCTTCAGAATCCTGAAAAGAATGATCAGGCCTGATTTGTTTAAAGGGGGAATCACAGTAAAAATGAAATTCTTATTTTATGAGAAATTACTTCATTGTGCATGTTTGTTTTCTACTTACATCCATACTTACATTATTAAGTACATAGTTTTATATGCCTCTATTGGGCTAGTGTTTGGATCCTTTCTTTTAGTGTTTAATTTTTTAATAAAACCACCGAATGGTTTGGGTTGGAAGGGATCTTTAAAGTTCATCTAAAGGGACTTTAAATTTTATCAATGTTATCTCAGAACTAGTAGGGGCAGATAAAGAAGGCTTATTCACAATGGCTATTTTTTAATACAAACCTAAATTAAACTTCTTTTTTGAATCATTCTCCAAAGGATAATCTGTCTGTCTTTTTGTCTCATTTGTACTCTCTTTTTGCCTAAAGATGCTGGGAAAGAGATTAAGCCTCATGAATATTCTGTCTGATACTAATTCATATTTTTCTTGACAAACTGAATACTTGTATCTGAAATAAAGGAGAAAGACACCCTAGTAAAAAAGATTTCAAATAAATTGAGAAACAGTGGTGACCTTTGAAGACAATTCACAAGACAGGATACGGCTGGGACATGTAATTCCTTAAGTAGGACAGAGAATTATAGTGTCTATGTTGTTCTGTCTAAATATGTGTCAAACTCCTTGTTTTTTAATTTCTCTTCCATTTCCAAGTGAATTTTATTAAGTTTGAAAAATCATTTAGATTTAACAGTTTTTCAAGGATCCCTGCAATCTTTGACACAGATGTGTAATTGTTTGTGTATTTTCTGAAGGTCTTCTCCATTTTTATCCAAGGCTCTACTAAAGCTATGTGCAAAATGTATATATAAGTTGTCAGGGGAGCAGTCTCCAACGCATGTGTCCACACTGCTTCCAAACTAGGAGATAATCCTTCCAACTATGTTATTGAATTGGAGCCGTACTGCAGCTATCAACCAGGATTAAATATGATTACAAACTTTAATACAGAGGAACTCAATTGTATAAAAAAAATTTTAACTTTTCTGACCTGATTTGAAGATTTTTAAGGATTTATTGGAAAACACACAGATCCCATAGCATTTTAAAAAAATGCCAGCATTATAAAACATCAGAGTCTGAGACATAAGTCCTGAGCCTGACATATAACACTGCTTACATGGAGACCAAGTAAACCCTTCCTAAAGAGTACAGAGTTTAAATGCTATGTCTTAAGCTGTATTTGTGTAAAATGTAGCTTGAACACGGATTTTAATGCAACTATTTCATAATATATGAAGAAGACATCTGAATATTAAATTAGACTTAAATTACAGAATATAAACAAAGCATAAAAATAAATGTCAATGTTTTGCTGCTGAGCAATTTATTCCATGTTTACATTAACAAAATATCATAAGATCTCTAGTCTTTATTATCTAAATTGTGATGAATATTCCAGTAAATGTCATCTAAACAATTTAAAAAAATTTAATATTATCTTCCACATGCATACCATTGGAGCAGCATAGTAATAAATATCAATTATACAAATTGTCAGCTCACCCAAATCTAATAAAAGGCCCAAACTAAATTGGGATCAAAATATTCAAGCTGTGATTCAGTAAGGCCCTTTAAATAAACACATGGGAAAACTATTAGAAACAGAGAGGACTCAGTTTGATAATACATGACATTCTGCTTATGGAAAAAAATTCTTTGTTTTATTGCCTAACACAGGAAGCTTTCTGCTACTAGTTATTATCAAAGCATATTCAGAAAACTAAAATGTCAAAACATCACTGTTTTCCCAATTTGAACTATTTAAATACACAGATTCAAGGGACCTTATGAGTAACAGAAGTGATTTATATGAGAAATATGCCATTTTCAGCTACCATACTTGGAATCAGAGATGAAGAAAGGATTGTAGCAATAAAATGTAACTACATAGTACTAGAACAGAATATAATAGCATATAATGAATTCTACTAAATTATACTTAGCACATTTACACTTATTATACACATGATAGAAATGGCTTCAAACTGGAGGAGAGTAGGTTTAGATTAGATATTAGGAAGAAATTCTTTACTGTTAGAGTGGTGAGATGTTGGAACCCAGGACATTCCTCTGGCTGCCCTGGATGACTGGAGACCCTGGCAAGGGGCTCAGAGACCTTGGCACAGAGTCAAAACCACCTGTGCCTTTGATTTTAGCCCATGGAAAATATTACCAACTTTGTGTGAAGATTTACAAGCCACGAGAGTTTGAGTAGAATAGTAGTTAATTTGTCACAGGGTGAAAAGTAGAATTTTGAGGATTTGGAATGGGAGCTCAAGAGGCAAGATGGAGTAATCTGGGTGTGTCCTGTCCTTCTTCTTCTTCTTCTTCTTGTCCTCCATCTTCTGTTGTGACTGTAATACTTTTGGATTGGTTTAGAATAGAGACAGTCTAACATAGGTGATAGGTATTGGAAAATTATTGTAAATAAAGTACATGTAGTTTTTAGAATAAAAAGCTAACACCACCCCAAGGGCAGTCAGTGTCTGCCACAACTCGACCTGCTGGACAGATCTCCTCAGGTCAGAGAAAGAATGTAAGAGAAAAGAGAAAATAAACAACCTTGAAAACCGAAGCCGAGGAATTCTGACTTCTTTTGTGGTCGTGGGGCTGGGAGAAAAAAAGACTTTCTAGTACCTCGGGAGCCATTTCAACCACAGATACCCAAATGTGAGACCCTGGAACAGGTTGGCCAGAAACGTTGTGGATGCCCCATTCCTGAAAGTGTTTAAGGCCAAGTTGAATGGGACCTGGAGCAATCTGATCAAGTGGAAGGTGTCCCAGCCCATGGCAGGGTGTCTCTGTCCCTCTGTGAGCCTCTCAGGAACCCTTGGCCAGTCCCGAGTCAGCAGACACTGTGGGGCACCCCGACACGGCCGACAGCGGGGAGACACTCCCGTGCCCCGAGGGTAGTGAGGGCACCTGGGCTGGTCGCCTCTGCCGCAGAAGAGACATCAGAGACATCAGTAGGAGATAAAGGGCCGACTCTTAGCAGGGGTTAATCCAAGGTTTCATGCTAGGAGTCCCAAAGGAGCTCCTGCACCTCAGGGGGCCTCCTGCTGAGAGCCCCCAGAGATGTGCCAAGGTTCCATTTAAGGGGAGGTGGAAATCTAAAGTAAATAACATTTTACTAACCCTTAAGTGACCCTAAGGGATGGGTGCTGGGGCATAGACATTTAGGACAGCGTATCAGGCAAGGCTTAGGGGGCTGACCCCTAGGCCTCTGGCTAATCACTCGACGACCTGGACTGAAGCTTCTAGATGGAGGGGATGGGATGCTGAGTGATTGACAGAGAGCCAGGGTCGGGGTTTGGGGATGATCTCATCCAGGGAGAGGGATAACACAGGTAAAGGGAGGGGGGTGCAGTCTGGGATAAACCATTTGGGAAAAATATGAGGATGCAAAACAAAACTGGTTAATACTTCAAAGTATTACAAAGTATAAAAATGCACTACAGCAGCAGGGGTGTTGGAACAAGATGATCTTTAAGGTCCTTTCCTAAAGAAGCCATCCTATGATTCTATATTGATTATCTAAGGACTGCAATGGATGTTCAAAAGACAATATCATACTTAAAATAAAAATAAACATCCCGAAAGGTATTGGCCACATAAATTTGAATAAAGGCATGCAAGGCCACAGACTGTTCCCCTCATTGGAACAGTCTTGGTTGTACTCCCTGCCTTGGATACAGCCTCTGGGTAGGAGTCCCATTACCTACCATCCATGTGACAAAACAGTTGTCTACAGTCCTCCCTAACTGAGATTTAACAGTGGTTTTTTAGATTTCTAGAATTAAAATTAATTAATATTATTTGAATTTTACTATATGAAATGAGTACAGTAATACAATCGGCTCACAGTCCAAAAGGATCCCTGCAAGTTTTGTATGTGCTTTTATTTATTCTGCAAATCAGCAGTGGAAAGCCAAACACACACTTACCTGGTACCAATTATCACTAAATGCGGATGATAATGGTGAAATTGAAAAAAAGCATTAAGAGCAGCGGTGAGAAGCTGGCAGGGAGGGGTCTCCTCTTCCCAACAAATAGCATTGCCTTCTCAGCTAAGAATCTCTGTCTTGTCCAACAAGAGAGAGAACAGCAGCAGCAAGAACCAAAGCAGATGGGAAGTAGGATTTTAGCAGGTGATATAAGAATTGGTTGTCATTTTAACAGCTTGTTCAACTTAGCAGGACCAAAACTTTCCTAGTAATATCCTAGAGAGATTAATAAAACTCACAGCAAGCAAGACTGAAAGCAAGCAACTTCATGATTTAAGGAGTAAAGCAAGCTATTGTGCAACATTGAGCTAGAAACTGTGCAGAAATTACAAAGGGGTTCATTAACATCCTGGAAATGTTACTGCATAATTATAAATTTGTGATATTTCTGAATTATCACTGATCAAAAAATCTTGGATTTACCTGGGAAGTAGTGTAAGCTTAAATTTTGTAACCTTGCCATCAGTATTTATGTAATTTTAAAGAGTATTAAGAAAGTACAGTTTATTTTGCCACGTGGGAAGAGAGGAAAGCTACTGAGAAAAGAACTGATACTAATTCTGGCACAAAATTTCAACATAATCAGAAAAATTATATATTAGTGATCCCTGATTAGTTTTTCAATACAAAGCACACCAAATTTTGCAATAAAATAGTATATTGTGTAGTCAGAAGCTGTTGAGCTAACAGAGAGCAGTGGTATCTGGAGCAGACTAATGCGTACGTGTTTCTGCCCCTTAACATCAGGAAGTTTACTGGTTGAAAATCATTATGAGTAATGATTTATAAACAGAAATAATATGGACTTAATTCTTTGGGTCTGAGACTTGGTTAGAAACAATTTTGTTTTGTTCAGCAAATAAAGAATGAAGCACTATTCAAAGGTATTTTTAGAGAGCATCTTTCTCTAATTAAAATCATTGCAATGACCACAGCCTTTTCAGGCAAATTACGTATGATCCTACCGGAATGAGAAAAATTTTCTTGTGAACTACTTATTCATTTTCTATTTCAAAATGCTGTTGGGAAGAACTGGAGGGAAGTGATACTCTCTCCTTTTTTGGTAAATTAGATGATAGAGAAAGATAGACACTAGTGAGCACAGCTGTATGCCAAAATGGAAGCTATTGATTTCAAATGGCTTTAAGGTATTGCACAACTAAATAGGACACAGACACAGCTACTTATGGCTCTGCAAAAGGAACTGAATTGCCCTACAGGTACATGGGCTTCATGGAATTTGGCTACATAAAATTAATGCAAATTCTGCTTAGCAGGGCTACAGCCTCATGGATGTCATGGTCCTTCAATCAGTAAGTCAAGGTGTTTTATGGTGTACAATATGCATATCCATGATAAAGGATATTTTTTTTCTTATGTGAAAAATAATAAAAAATTTAAACACTAATTTTGACTCTTGAGAAAGAGTTTCACAGAACATAAAGTATCCTCTCACTTCTTCCTTTTCATAAGAAACAAACAGCTACCTAAAGCTATCCAAATCTAAGGCATCCCCATTCTATAACAACCTGGAAGCATAAATGTAGAGACAAACATTTTACAAATAAAATTAAATATGTTAGAATATTTCTTGCAAATAATTTTTAAAAAGAAAAAAAAACCAAAGAGAACATGGTGAGGGAACTTTGGGTCACCTTGTTAGTTACTAATTTTTTTTTTGTTTTGATAATCAATTAAAAATTCCTTTTCACTTTCAATTGCGTATATCCTGCTTACAGAGTCTCTGAAACAAATTTAAAATGACCAGACAAACTGACCCAAAATAAGTGAGGTAACATCATCTTTCTTTCATCTGGTGCTGTTTCCCCTCTGTTTCCCACCTTGGAGCTTTTATCTCTTTTTCTAGATAGCAGTAGCAAATGAAACCTGGAGGTATTTGACTCCTTTTTCTTACCACTTTTGCAGTCCAATGTCAGTATCACTACAGAAATATCAGTCAGAAATTATTTTTCCACCCTATCTTCTGTGGGTTTCTGCTTGGAAATGGCTGGTTTAACATAACAGGCACTCAAACCCATTTCAGCCAATTTTTGGAAATGTCGTCCATAATAAGGTACCTGTTTTCTTGAAGTTGAAACCAAACCTCCTTCTGTATAGTAATATAAACATAAAATCTAATCCCAGTATTCCAATTGCCTTTGTTTTTCTGTAGACTCCATATAGGTTTCAGATCAAGCGTGCTAGAGCAGCCAAAGTGGCAGTGAAATTTGACCTTCATTTTGCTGCTAATAGCCCTGGAGGGAGTGAGAAAGAAACAGTGAGAATGATGTAGTGAGATTTAGCTGCTTCAGCCACTAAACTTAGATTGATTCCCTTAATGGATTTCTGACAATGCAGAGATGATTTCCTTCAGCACAGCATTTTTATTTTAAGACTACTTGTAATTTCTGGGTAACTTTGTGTCATCAAAGAAAGATATAGATCTGTTGCAGAGGTGGATCTCGTATATTGCAGGACTTCCAGAACTCCCTGCCTCATTGTTGTGAGATGTAGGAAGAGTAGCCAGTAAAGAATAAAACTCTCACTTGGAATGAGTGTGGAAATTGGTTGTGGACCAGGACAACCATTTCTGAAGAGTGTAATTATGATTCTTCATTGAGTAGTGCCAGGAAATTGATTTGTGGTTATTACAGCAGAGAAGAAAGTGGTTCCCTTCATCCATACTTCCTGCCATTTCACATAAGATAATAATAACTTCTTGTTGCTTCATTTGTTCTCTGTCACTTACAGTTCTCCACTGGAACACAAATCTGCTTTAATGTGGCTTCAAGTGGCCCATATTTCTTGAGAAGCATGGTGATCTGTGGTAGAAGTTGTGGTGGAAAAGGGATTTTGGTGCCAATATACCAAACACACTGGAGCTATTCAAGTCCTTCATACCCTTTGCAAGGTTTTCTGGTTTCATGAGCCATTTTCCTGGCATCTTAGAAGGGATAAATTCTGGTTTTATAAAGGGAAAGTACTGGGGGTTTTTTTCCATCTTCTAATCCACTCTATCACAAAGAGACTTTTGCGCATGTAGGTTTATTCCTCAGGGGAAACACAGTCTGAGCAGATGTTCCTGTACAATGGTGATGCAAAGAGGCAGCGTTTATTTTATTTTTGTCCATGGCTGCCTTTATTAGGATGTGCTATCACGGTATTAAGTTTTACTTACAATTTCAGACAATTGCTGAATAAAATATCTTATTCTTTTTTAAAAATGATTTTTTTTTGTTAGAAGTCAAAATTCAGTGTCCTTCCTGCTGTTTTTGTAAGAGTCTGACAACACAGGTCTCTGAATTTACCTAGGCTTTTCTTGGACTGATATGATGTTATCTTGTTTCAGTTGTAGCAGCCCCTGTCTAGCATCATTTGACCATTGCCTAAGGTTGTTGTAGCTCAGTTTCAGTTTATACCAATTGCAAGTAGCTATTCTGTATGAAACAAACTGTATCTGACTAGCATAAAATGCTGTGCAGAAGTACACAGTCTCAAGATGGTAGCAGATCTCTCAGACTAGTAGCACAAATCAAACTTATCCTCTATAGACAGGGGTGCAATATTTGGAGTTGGAAAAGAGGTACAGATGGTAGAAATAATGAGAACACAAGCACTATCTAATTGGGATCCACTAAAAATAAAGAACATATGAGTATGCTGTCTTAAAATAAAGAAAATAAACAGAAGCGAACCCCAAGAGAAAGGAGGAAAAAATGATTGCTATGCACATCATGCACCTCCTGAAGAGAAAGAAACCCTCATAGTAAGATCTTACTCCTTCTGGTAAAGACTGAGATGCTGTTAACTTATGTAAGCACCAGACCTTTTTACCTTTTTTTTCTCCTTTTTAAAATAATTTGTCAAGAAATTGTCAAGTTTAGGACCCAGAGGCATACTGGCAGGTTGAATATAATACCATAAGAAAGGGGTAGATTCTGTGATGGTTTTGGGCAGAAGTTTAAACTACTTTATTAAAAGGAATTTCATATTAGTTAAGAATTTTGATTATCTGACTGTAAAATTAGTTATAAATTCATAGCTTCTTATACAGACTATGTTTCATTTTGCCCATAAAAACAGTAAGAATATTATCATTGAAGAAAACAGCAGATATTCAACCTAATGTGCCTGCTTAAACATGGAACTGTTGAGAAAAAAGAATCACAGAAATCTTTAGATCGGAATGGACTTTTGTCTAATTCCAACCCCTCTACCATGGGCAAGGAAACCTCCCACTAGACCAGGTTGCTCAGATCGCTGTCCAACCCGGCCTTAAACATTTTCAGGGATGGGGCACCCCCAGCTTCTCTGGCCAGCCTTTTCCAGTGCCTCACCACCCTCTCAGTAATGAATTTCTTAATCTGTAATCTAGAAATTAGATTAAGTTTTATTTTGAAGTCATCACTTCATGTCATATCATTGCAAGCCTTTGAAAAAAAAGCCTCTCTCCAGCTCTCTTCTTGCCCCTCCTTATCTACTGGAAGGTTGCAGTGAGGTCTCACTGGAACCCTCTCGTCTCAACAATCCCAAGCCTCTCAGCCTGTCTTCATAGCAGAGGCACTCCAGCCTCCTAATCATCTTTGTGGGCCTCTACTGGACTTGCTCCAAGAAGTCCACGTCCTTCTTCTTACCATGGGGTCCCAGAGCAGGATGCAGCACCCCAGGTGCTCATGAGAGTGAAACAAAAGGAGAGGATCACTTCCCTTGCCCTGCTGGCCACGCTGCTTTGAACACAGCCCAGGACATGTTCAGCTTTCTGTGCACACTGCTGGGTCATGTTGAGCTTCTCATACAGCAAGTGCCTCATGTCCTTCTCCTTAGTCTATTCCCTGCCCAGATTTTGTATGTGTTTGGGATTGTCCTGTCCTACTTGAAGGACCTTGGTTTTGGCCTTGCTGAGATTCATGGGGTTCCTGCAGCTCCACTGCTCTAGCATAACAAGATACTAAGAATGATAAAGAAGATTTAACAAATTAAGGAAGAATTAATTCCTTCCGGTGAAGAGAGAGGAAAACAATTCTATTTTAACATGGAGAGAGATGGACATATTTGTTTTGAGTAAACGCTTCTAATATTTCAATTTCATAGGACTACATAAAAGTATTCAGAGTTAGAGAAAGGAAAAACTCAGAAACTCATTATTCTTTTTTTGACAAAACTGGAAAATAAATTAAGTGCTTCTAACTAAAGGCAAACAGAGAAAAAAGCTCAGTGGTGGACACAAGCATGACAAATGGAAGTGAGGTCATAATAGTTATTACAGAGGCCTGGTTTCTCCCAAAGGAAGATGTTTCATTATAGAATTACAGGATGTTCCAAAATAAAATTTTCATCAGAGAAGAGCAGAAGACAAAAGGTATATCTTCAAACTGTAGAAAGTTATGAGCAATCTTGAATGAAAAAATCAATTTGCCAAAATTAATGTAGAGCAAATGTCTAAGTACCCAAACTATAAAGTGTTGCCAAAAAAGTACAGAGCAGAGGACAGAAAAACATCACAGCTGCTCTAAATTAGTACAATTGAGTCGGTTTCATTGGAGCTACAGTGATTTGTATCATCAAAGATAAGTGAGAGTCTAGAGAAAATAGAGAAGATGAAAGATGACAGCTGTATTCCTAAGCAGAAAATCATGGAGGAATTTAAATGAGGACTATCATAGATGACTCCTGTTAGATCTGGGGTTTATTAACTGTATCTGATCTTGGATTCACTTGGGCTTTGGACCTTTTAAAGCTAGATTCAAATAAAGAGCTCTTTGATTTGTTTTTCTCATAACAAAACCTGTAAAAAGAGGAGAAGGAAAGAATAGAGGGGAGAAAAATCCAGTAAAAAGGGGGATGACAGCTGGGGAAGAAAGAGCAGGGCATTAGGAACTTTTCATAATACTTCTGAAAAGCTATTCTTTGCTGTTCTGGGCCAGAGTGACATTCCAGCCATGATCTCTCTGTGGCTTTGATCTGTTTTGTGGTCACTTTCAACCAGATGGGGTGCAATTCCTTAGGAAATATGGCTGTGTGAAAAAGAACACTACAAAATTTGTATATCGCCTCCTATATTAAGGAAGAAAAATGTACATCCTGTGTTTCATTACCTGCTTTTAATGGTGTTTGCAGGTTTGGGCTAAGATACAACATTGTGTTTCTTTACAGTTTAATGAGAAGATATGTTTTTAATTCCTATGTAACACATATTTAATTCAGATTAAAAAGCCAAAATAAAGCAAATAGAGCATTCATAAATAATAGATGACTTGGGGGGTGTGATATAAGTACAGAATATCATAGAGACTCAGAGCTCTAATTCCCTATGTGTATTGGAATTTACATTTGGAAATCTAATGAATTTCAGATGCTGGCTGAAGTTGCACCTTTGTCCAACTCTTCAATGCCGTCCCTGCTGACAAGATAGGTTTCACTGACCTCTGGTGTCTACACATTTTTTCTCTGCTATGTAACCCATTTTGATTCCAGATAAAGATTGCCTTGCAGTGTTCCAGCCTTTTTTTTCCTTTCTTTAACTCAGAGATAGACAAATCTAACAGAAACACCATATTCATATACTAAAGCCTCCAGATTTAATAAGTTGTAGGAAATAACCTTAAATTCATATTTATTTACTTAACTATAAGCAATATTTATTGCTTATAGTTTTAGTTTTCCTGAATATGATAAATAAATTTTCTCCCATGAGAAACTACAGAGAAAAAAGATTTTTAGTAATTGTTTTATTCCCTCACATTTTACTCAGAAAAACCAGTTGTTTCCATACCAGAATAGTTTTGCAAATTACTGGGTCATCTTCTCACTTTTAATGCATATTGCTTGTAAATGCTCCTTTATTTTAGGAAGTCCTTGTGGAATTCTTTGAGATATTAAACCAAAGCTTAAACAGGTCAGAATATGGGTCAGGAAGAATAACTAGGGGCAGAAGGATCTATGGGATCAAGCTGTAATACAGTTGTTTCATTTTTTGAAATAAGAGATATAATCTTTAGAAAATGTAACCTCCTTTTTTAACTTCAGTAATTTAAAGTCAAGATTCCATGATCAATCTGGGCAGCAAGATGCCATCAGCACAGTTTATGATTCTTTTAACAAAAATGGGGCACACAAGGAAGATATCTTTGTCCTTTCCTACAAGTGTGATACAACTTTCAGAACGTACTTTTAACATATTAAAGTATTTGTTTTTCAGGCCTGTGTTAAAGTAGTATTACAGATAACTGTATAATAATTTCACCACTCTGTAATGAAATCTAGAGCTACATTTCTAAATGCAAAGCTCAAACAGGACCTTGACTTGAGTAGCCAGGCCTTGTGTGACACAGTCACTTTCCACACAAAGCCACAATTTCCTGTGGCAGTAGACCTTGCTGGGCCTTCCTGATGATACTCCCCCCTTTCCCCCCCCCACGTGGGAATCATTCTTTACTTGCTTCCACCATCAAAATTGCTCTTTACCAGCCTAATTAACATGCAGTTGGGTTTTGAAACCTTTGTTTTCTGTCATTTCTGCAGGGAATACTATTGAATTTCAAATAGAAGTGGTAATAATATGAATCAGAAAATATCTGGAAACACTATCAATCAAGATCTGTTTTTCAAATACTCAGATTTTTAGAGAAGAAGCCAAATGTGGGACGTGTTTCATTCTTCTCTAGTTTCTTTGCAGGATGTCTGTGTATGGACAATGGTGCCGTCTTGGAGGACAAGAAACAAAGGGATAGAGGTGGTTTATTTATGCCTGATGGAGCCATTTCTGTGAGATATCTCACGGCCATCACACAGCTGATGTTCTGCTCAGGACAACACTGCACTTTGCTGCAGTTCAACAGAGGTGGGAAGAACCTGCTAAATCCCCAAAAGTATCCGTCTCCATTGTCAATGGAAAAAGAATGGTGCCTGAGGAGGACAAATCAGAGCGGCAAAGTTGGGCTGTAACTGACTCTAGTAGTCATCTTGGAAGAGGTGTATTTCATTATGTTGGCCTCAGATTAAGCCCCATCTCCTTATCTGGGCTTCTGTCTTCTAGATGGCTAAAGAAAAATGTAAATAATCTCCTCAAACAACTGCTCTTTTATTAATGAATCCTGTACAGTTTGGAGGTAGGTCTATTCTTCCTATTTTACTTTTTAAAAATATATATATCTGGCAATTAACATCAGTAGTTATTTCCAGGCCACAAAATACCTTCCAAACTAATTTCCAGTACCTTCGCCAAAAGTTTTGTCTGGCAAGAAATAGAAATTTCCAAACTTTTAATGAGTAAAAGCATATTAAATTGCCCATATAGAAAGAGGAATTCTCAAAAGGTCTTGTACTGAATGGAAAGACCTGCATTAATAGCTTTCCTTCACGAGCCTTGAGACATATAGGAAGTACATATAGTGTTTACAGGAATTTCATCTCACTCCACTTTATTAACACTCCCAGTAGCTGGTCCAGCTTTGACATGTGCTTGGGCTGCAAATCAGAATTTTATATTTTGTTTTCTGATTTTGTTCCCCCTTCTGTGTTATTATGAATAATTCCCATTTAACCAGCACCTAGAAGAATGTTTTGTGTACATGAACAAGAGGTTATACTGAAACAGATGTGAGAAGGAATTATGCTGAAAAACCACACACACATGGAACAGCCTCTACCATCTGTGCCATGGTGGAAAATATCTCTCCAAATGATAGATGTTTGTAACCCCTAATAGGTGGGGATAAACAAACCATATGAAATCTCATCTTGGGTCTTCACTAGGCACAGACAGCATCAGCTGCACTTGATATGGTTCCACTTTTAAAAGCTTGTTCCAGTGATGGAGTCAATGATGATGCCCATCATGTGGACACACTGAAAACCTCCTCAGAATACTCCCAAATTCTTTATCCATCCGTGTATTTTCTGCAGTTCAGCACTTAGCAGCTGATATTTTGCCTCACACCAGAGCAAAAGAGGAAAAAATGGGAAGTCTCTTCCCCCTACCCTTTCCCTAAAATTGAGAGTTTGTTTCTGCTATTTCTTCTTTAGGATCTCAGTTAATTTTTGGTCAAATAAGGAGAACACATTTGTTCAGCAGATTGGTCTTTCATACAAAGAAAATGACCACATTATGAATCTCACAAAGTATTTTCTGGAAAAGGCAAGCATGTTCCTTTTGGAAAGAGGATCTGCCGTGCTCTTGCTCATTATTTGGTGCAAAGAATGCTCTTACCAGCTGCAGATGAGACCTCTTTATTGATTTCTTTCATTCTGGAGAATACGAGACATTGGATTTTGCTAGGAAAACGGGAAGTGAGGTTTTGTGTGCGGCTCAGTCTAGCTAGGACAGGGCTATTGCTGCTATCGCCGCTGTGTCCCATTCGTGAGGAATTACATATAAACACACAGAACAACTTCAGCTGGGGCTGCCTTATGGCCATATGGTTTTGCAGTTCCCTTTGCTGGTCCTTGCAACAATCTGGAAACAAGACTGTCTGTGACTGATTTATTTTGTCTTTGTTGTAGTATGCATAAGAATCTTAAGTATTTCACAGCAAAGGGAGTATCAAGTATGTTAGGTTAATTCTAGGTTGACTTGGAGGGCTATGTAGACATATTTATTTTGTGAACAAATAATAAATAATAAAATCAGAACAAAGAAATTCAAGCTTGCTCAACGTAAGTTCTGATGAAAACCTGTAAGGTTTTGAGATCCATTCCAATTCTAGAGTAAGAAGTTATCGCAGTTTTTCTCATTTCACCACACTCATTTCACCAATGTCTAGCCTTTAAATAAAGATTATGAACTAGGTAAAAAACTGGAACAGGGATCCATATGCTAACTCACAGGCCACAGATTATTACATATCAAATAATGTGTCATTTTGTAGCTGACATAAATTAAATATGTGAGAATGTGAGTATGAAAGAAATAAACCACTGAATATTACTCTTTTCTAGAAGTGGTGTTATGTACAACACTGCATATTATTCCAGAAGATGTTATTAATTTGGAAGTAAATAAATATAGCTTTTCAAGCTATTTTTACATCTTTCTGTAGTTAAATAAAACAAAAAAGGAGGCTACTAACATACTATTCTAGTTCATTAAAAGATATTCCTTCTGGCTTTGAATGTGTAAATATATCTTTATAAAATATAACCATAACGCTCTTAATCTGGGCTGCAGAAAAATATGCTTTTTCAGAAGAGGTTCCTTATTAATCTTCCAAGATTGTAAAAATGGACAAAATTTTATTAAAAATAACTGGAACATTTAAACATTAAAAGGATTAGGACAAAATCAATATTTTATCACAGCAATTAACTGGAAGGATTATATTTCCTTCTGTAGCCAAAACATGGCACAGGTATGTAATGGGCTTAACGTACAGTTAAAGACCCGGAGTTAAAATAAGGCACAATTAAATATTTTTTGTTTATGATCATACAAGGCTAAGGGATTCCTTGAACATCCAGACCTTTCTTCTACATGGTCTTGGTCATGTTGGGACTCAGCCAGCTCATAGTCCTCTATCCATCCTTTTCTGAAGAAGCTGCTTGAACTAAACAGTTCAAATGTGTTGGACGTGCTCAGATGTGTGGGGGAAATGAACTGCAGCTCTACATCATAAACGTTGCTATAAAAATGCCTATACTAGCAAGATGTATGGTGCTGTCATCCAAAATTGGACCTGGCCCTGATAATTTCTATGCTTATTCCAGCTCTGTTGCATTAGCTGTCCTCATTCCACCGTAAGCTTTGCATCTGGATGATTACTCAAGGATAAGGGCAAACAAGGAGAAATCAGTGGTTGAAAGCTGAGAACTTGAGCTCTTATCAGATCTCCAGCACATAGTTTGCTGATGAAAAATTTTTCTGGTCTCTTCTGGCAGCTGTGGGAATTGACAGCTACTTATCTCCAAGATAGCTCCTAAAGGTGAACCCTTTCCTACCACAAAAAGGGTAGCATTCAGACTGGTGTAGATGTTTAGTCCAAAGAAACCGATGGGAATTTAAATTGAAGTCTGTAGAAGAAATTCATCTGAAAAGAAGCTTCTCTTTTATAAGGCAGTGTTATATCTGGGTATTTCCCACAGTAGAAAAATTGGCTAATTTTGCAAAAATTGGGAGTGAACTAGTGAAGTATCAAAATATTTTATTAAAATTATGCAAAGAAGGGAGCTTCCTCATTTTTTTAAATCTAAACACTGAAATGCATCTACAATTAAATATTTTTGGGGAAAAGACCTACTTTTGTCTAGCTGTTAATTTCTAGCAATTCTCTCTATCTATCATAATTCTCTCAGTTAAGAAGCCAAAAAGCAGTGGAAATCAGAGGTCCTGATGCCAAGGCCTAAGGATAAGAGACTCTACTTAACAAAAGTTTGGTCTAGATTAGTATTATAAACAGAACTTAAGTGTAACCATTCAGAGAGCTCAGAGTGGTATTTTACTACAGAATAATCAGTAGAAATGGTAAGAAGGGCAATATTTAACTCTGAGAGTACTGCTCTTTACTATAGGCAGAAAGACATGAATTAAGGCAAGTTATTTTGCTCTCACATTTGGATAAGTTTAATCTAATTAATGTCTGAAACTCTAAGTAATAAATATTTCAGTCCTTGAGGTCTTCTCAGCCAGTTACAGAAGTCACTCT
Organism: Setophaga petechia; assembly: GCA_024362935.1. Taxonomy (NCBI): domain Eukaryota; kingdom Metazoa; phylum Chordata; class Aves; order Passeriformes; family Parulidae; genus Setophaga; species Setophaga petechia. The sequence continues at coordinate 7,605,284 of JANCRA010000002.1, read as the reverse complement.
TTCTTTAATAACTCAGAGTCATACTTGCTTTAGTCTCACATATACCCTTAAAAAGGAAAGGCAAAATGAGGAGTCAAAAATAGCAGAATGAGATTTATTAGGGATGATGTTCTCTATGAAAAGTGCAAGGCAACAATTTAGGCAAAAAATATTAATATGACAGGGGAACAATTATTTAAGTAGCTGTTATTCAGCAAGTTTGACAGCTGGAATAGATCTCAATCTCAACATGAATGAACTATGCCAGATAAGAATGTTCTAGGATATTTTATCACATAGCTTTCAAAAAGCATGAAACAAACTTCTGCTTTATGACCATTAGTAAGGCCTCAGCTTTTAATTTTAATTTTAAGCAGATCTTTTTCGGTGTGCATTAGTGCAAACCAATAAGCGCTATAGACAAGAAAAGGGGAAAAATATCTAGAGAACTTGACCTGCAAGGGGTGAAAGATGAAGGAGAGGAGGAAGAATTTAATAACAATTTTATAAATACAAAATTTCTGAAAAGCCTGTTTGCATGTACAAATTTACCCAGTGGATGAGACACACTGCAACAGGAAAGATCAGTTTAAATATCAGGGTATTTGCTTACCATAGGGAGTAGAAGTGTACCTTGGAGAGTTTGGGAAACTGGGGAATGCCTGCAGTTGTGGTACTCCTGAAGAGAAATTGCAACAAAGTTTTCAGGACTGATGAAGGTATTAATGCTTCTGACTGCAACTGAGATATGGATTAGAAGACCCAATACAACCAATTTTCTAGATTCTTAAGGCTGTTTATTTATTTTTTATTTATTCTGGTTACTGTTTACCCCTGCCTATGACCTTTACATGTCAGTATCCAAAGAAAGTAGATGCTGACATTTTGAAAGAGCACATAGAATCACCTAAATATTCACATTTCGCTGCATGCTTAGCAGACTTTAGGAAACTGCTTTGAATATGTTGGCCATATGTACATCAGGGAAAGTGAAACAAATGAAAAAAGGAGAATTGCCAGAAAAAGGAATAATTAGTCACAGAATGATGGAGAGCATGAAATACCTTACTAGCTGGGAATGTTTAAAATTGTAAATAATGGTGTAATAAATATGAGAAATGAAATTTAAGCCCAAAACAAATATTTGGTTGAAATGTATTTAACTTTGATAGGGTTTTCGCATTCATATTTTTTAGATAAAGTGAAAAAGCAGAAATCTTTTTCAGGTCAAGGTCTTTGTCAAGTTTGTTATCTTGTGGTAAGGCTGATCTTTTAGCTTTTTATGATGACAAACACTTGTGTCTTAACTGTAGATGAGCAAGAATACCACTGAAGGCATCAAAAATGTGTGTCATAGTGACCTTTGCTAAATTGATGCTTCTGTGCTTCCAGGAACATGACTTGCCTCAGAGAGGATAAAAGAATGCTGGCAGTACTGTGCTTTCTTTGAGCCAGAATATACTGTTTCTTTCAAATGTACTTAAAAATGCATATGTTCTTTGTGGAAAATACTGAGGTGTCCAACACTGCTGTTTGTATTCAGTGATAGAAAAGTCAAGCAGTAAAGGAAAAGCTGACCTTCAGTCTGGTTGAGGCACCGCTGCTTTATTTTTCAGTCTTTTTATAGCATCACTTTGCAAAAAGAGATCTATTTTATCTTTGCTGTTGTTTCTTAGCCAAAGACCATTTATTAAATTAGTTAACCCCAGTAGGCTCAAGATGGCCATAAATGTTCTGCTAAGTAACAGTTTGAGAGGTCTTTGTAGGGAGTGATGGTTGCTACTTCCATCCTTTAGGAAAGTAGGACAATTGGACACGAAGAAGAGTGCCAGGTAAAAAGGAAAGAATTAAACAAAAACGTTTCTGGTAGGAACAAAAATATTTCCAGAAAGAAGAACTGGAACAGGGAAAAGGTTTGTCTTGGTCATCATGGCTAAACTATGGTGAACTTCTATTTTTTGTGACATGGATAAGTCATAGTTCAGAATTCATTTGCACACTGTCTATCAAAAACCCTTCAAATTTATTTCAGCTCTTTGGGAATATCATCCAGGTGTTCTGACTCTTTCCAGATGTACAATTTCATACTTAAAGTATTCCTCTGAAGTGAGATCAGTTAAATCAACTTTCAAACAACGACAGGCTTATCAAATGCAGAGTTTACATAGCTTACATCAGTAGTCCTGAAAAAAGATGCAGTTTATCTTAAAGGGATCTTACATATGATATTTGTAGGAATCTTGATGCAATCAGAAACATCTTTCTGTGAAAAAAATTTATAATCTTCTTTCAGAGAGTTTGAAAGGCAAAAGATTTTGTATATGGTCACAAAATTCAGTGAATCCCATTTTACAGAACTCACATACTGTTAATCTGTCTAAGACAGATGCACTGCTAAAAACATAATAATTCTGTCAGAACCACAAGCATTCCTTGTATTCTTAAAACTGGAAATCCTTGCAGTAGGAAAGTGCATTCTTTGTACCAGAGCACAAGACAAGCTGAAAAACCATGCTGACTTTTTCTGAAGTAGATTATCTTCACAAATGCCAGGAATGGAACATTTTTTAGCCTCAAGTATTTCTGGGAGTAGAAATGGAAACCACAATGAACTGCTGCACCTTGAGAAATAAATTCTTCATTGTATCTTTTTATTGTAGTTATCTTCTTTAATATGTGAACAGTGAGTGTTACAGTCATAAAAACACTCCAGCAACATTCTTGCTTTAACAACTATTCATAAATCTTAGGGCATATTTAAATCCAATTTCTACATCATAAATAATATGACACATATATTATTGAAAAGCAATCCTTCCATACAGTGGTATTTGACTGGTTACAGGTGGTGAGAGCACAGACTTCCTAGGACATACCATGAGATACTTGTTGATGACACACATTTATACCCAGGCATGAAGGAGCAGGAGTGTGGAACTGTCTTTATTCTGGTACCCCTATTTCTGCATTGGCAAAGGATGGCTCTGGCAGTTGCATGTTGCAAGTTGGATGGTTCTGTTAATGGCATGCAACAGGGATAGAAATCCTATTTCTTCTCAAAACAGATCACATTCTGGAGTAGAACATGATGTGTAATTTCAAAGACACATTTGGCAATGTTGCCACTTCCAGCTCTTCCTGCATGAAGAGCTTATGGGCTCTGTAATGTCATGAGAGAACAAACATCTGATTTCTTAAAACCCAGTTCTGGCTGCAATTAGCCATATAAGGAAAAGGAAGGCTTTGGATATTGGTATGCAAAAGTTTGTATCTACATTCAGACCAAGAATAAGGGGAAAAATAACTTCAAAGACACTGCAGCATAAATACCTAAGAACAACCTGGAAATACTATAGCTGAATTGGTCTTTAAAATCCCTCTAAGCTTAAAACTATTCACAGGAGGAAGAAATAAAATGGGTTACTTAATTTCATTTGTAGTAAAAACATGTAGCAGGAGTATACAGACAGAATATTTGGTATCAACCCAAAATTTCTGTTATTCAGTGTTTCTTCCAAAGGTAGAATCTTTGATTCTACAGAGATACAGCTTAAAAAAGACAAGACATTATTCAAAACAGAGAAAGATGTTGGTAATTGAGGTAAATGTTTTAAGTATATTCCTCAATTTGGGAAATAATATTACATTTTGTAATAATGAAAAAGGTTTTTATAGGACCAGAAGGATGTTTTGGACTGAACATATTTTATCACTACTTTATCTCCTGTGCCACAAATTTTTCCATTTCTACATTTTTTTAGGAGTCAACATTTTGCATTTCCTCATTCTCATGCTGAGTAAGAGACTATTGGAAATCAACCTAAAAGCAGGAATCCCACTGACGTCAGTGGGAATGGGACTTATCACTGAGTGCATTCATGGTGTGAGTCATACCAGCATAACTGTCAGATGATCACATTTCCTTTATTCTACTCTTTGTAATTTACTCAATTACTAGGATGAAGGATTGTGGAGTAATTCAGACAGGAAAGGTCCCTGGGAGGTTTCTAGCCCAGTCTACAGCTTCTTACAATCAGATGCTGAATATAGTGATGGATCTTTATTACTGAAATTTTCTTGTGGGTGGTTTTACAAACATCAGTACATCCAAGATAAGACTATTACATCCTTCTTGACTCTTGTCTTTATTAACTCATCTCAAGGAGCTGGGCTTTCATCATGAAACAAAGGCCAATTTATTTAGTTTTTCTCATGCTTCACTTGGTTTGAATTATTTTTTCTAATAATTTTACATGCCAGCAGCTTTTACTCTTTGTCTCTGAAAAAAAATAGATTCCAGATAATAGAAGAGCACAGTTAGTATGGAGCATGCACAATAAATAAGTATAATAGAGATGCTGAAACATTTCTATGTTGTAGCATATTGCTTGCATTGAGGTAGTAAATGTGAAAATGTAATTTTGTAGGAAATGCTCAATGCTCATCCAAATAATTAAACAAATAATTCCAAAATGAACTGTACTGATTACTGTAGAAAGATGTATTTGCATCTCAGAATCAAGGTGTTTTACTCAGAGCAGAACCTTCTGTAAGTTTTGAGAGGTTTCAGGCTGCTTCTTTGCATTCATAAATCTGATTCAAAGTCAATGGCCACAAAAGGGCTGAAACCAATCTCCCATGGCTGAGAAAACATGCTCTAGGAAAAAGAAATGGACATGCAGGCTAGAACACAGCGTTGTATTTAAGATATAAAAATCTGTTGTGCATAACAGTGGAAAGTTAATACCTGGAAGATTTAGAGAACAGCCTTATTTTTCCCCTCACTTCCCTATCTGGGAAATTGGAACATTACCTGTACTTTTTGTAAATCCCAAGAGAGAACGGGCTATAGAGGCTGTGGCCTCAAATAGAAATAGGTACGTCAGCATGGCTATACTTGCTGTCTGGAGGTATGGAAAACTGTTTAGATCTAGAAGTTGATATCTAGGCCCAAGGAAAGTGAGTCTGTGCCTTTTGTGTGCTGTGGCTCCTAAGCTTCTGTTTATGCCCATTGCATGCTTGCATCACTCTGAGCAGACTGGAAAGAAATCACCATCCATTTCAGCATATTCTGGATTTGAATAGCCAAGGAGTGGAGTCCGCAGTACTGCATCAACTCAAACACCTCTGAATACAATTTAAATGTGTAAGTTAATACCAAGCAAGCAGAAATACAGCCAAGTTAATCGACCTGCATCCTACATACTGGAGACTGAGTCTCCCCTATTGCCCAGCATACCCATCCAAGACAAAGCTTTCTTCCCAGCGGCTCCTTTTGTCTCAGCATTGACACACAGGAGCTTTGTGGCTGATCAGAAATATCTCACCCTTCCTGGAGAAAATTATCTACACCAGAAAATCATGTTTTACTATCGCAGACCAGATTAGTATCACAGGTGCTAAAAAAGGTACAAAGCTACCAAACATATGTGATGAACATATTTTGCAACTAATGTAAAAACGTCTAAGAAACTGTGAAGAATGTAAATGCTCCAGGGAAGAGTTCCAAAAATACGAATTGCCTGCTCCTCTCAGCAAGGGTTCTTGATCAGAGTTCAGATGCTGATACTGTGAATTTCATAATTCCTCAACAAGCAAGTCCAAAAACTACACTACTGAGTGAGTCAGGTCTTGCATTGTTGGCCCACCTAAGGCATTCCAGTTCCTCATGTTGTTGGAGAGGTTGGTAAGAACAAAAGTTTTCATGTCTACGTTAAGCATTACAGATGAGCTCATACAAGAGGCGTACAATGGATATAGAGATTATTTTGTAGAAAACACCTAGTTTTGGTGCTTGAGTAGTTGACCAAAATGCTTTTTTTTTTTAATTACAGCTTTATATCATGCACCTAAACTATAGTTATCTCCCATAAGTTGAAAGAGTAATCTCAATAAATTGAAAGAGTGCAATATTAGAATACACCCATGTTGTAATCCCTTGCATACTCCCTTCCCATGAGAAAGATGCATATGCTGAAATCTTTGCAAATAATTTTTTCTGTGTTTAATATTGGCTTTTAAAACACCAGAGATTTTTACAGTACATTCAGCACATTTATTATTTTAAATTATATTAAATCAATCATCATTTTCTGAACTGATGAAACTTCTTTGTGAAGTTAACTCTAACACAGATTTATTGCTCATAAAATAATAACAAATATAAGGATTATATAATAATAAAAATGATACATTTTAATTTATAGAATAGTTACGGAATGGTAATATAAAGTTTTTCTTCCGTTTTCTCTACTTTTGGGATTTTTTCATAAACATTCATTATTTAGATAAGACTGTTTGTTTATACCTCAATACTCAAGATTTAGTTGCAATTTAGGACAAAACCAAAAAACCTGGGAAAACTAGGTAAAGGTAAAAAAATTATTCAATTGTTTCTATTTGTTTTGGATAGATTAAGAAAACCAAGTTAATTCACAGAACCTGAAAGAAGCAACAAAGGCACTGACAACTCAAATATGAAAACACAGATATATGCAAGATGTGTGAGCATGAAGATAGTGTTATGATATTTTTACATCAACACCTTTGGGCATAATGGAAAGATACATCTCAGATCTGAAGTTCATTGCCTAAATCCAGGTTTTTTCCATAGATTTCTTTCAGTCAAAGGAGAGACACAGGCACCTTGAGTGGATGTCTCTGTGAGGAAAAGATACTTCGCCCCTTGGCACTGTCTGCCTAGTAGTTCTTTACTAGATTTTGTTTACCAATATAATTTTGAATGGAAAAATATGAGAGAATATTTATGCGGTGTACCATGAAAAGATTTTTTTTCAGTATTTTAAAACTGTCAGACTTGACTAGATATTCAAAAAGCAATAAATTTTTGTGATCTTAAAGATAATTGTTGATGTATAGACTGCAGTGTTTATCTGCTGTCTTTGAGTTCTGTTATCTCTCTTGGAGAAGAAATCAAGGCTTGAGCAAATGAAGTCACATTGGCAGCAGGGATTTTGAGGACAGACTGTCCCTTGGACTCTAACTGAAACATTTGTCTGTTCTCCAACTGTCATAGCAGCAACAGTTTGGAAAACTCTCCAGAGAGTTTTTGAACCCAAGACCACAATTTGCATTCCTGGCTGAATTATATGCCACTATAAAACTCAGGATAATACATCCAAAGACACAAGTAGCCTAGAACAACTCTGAATTTCCCTGGCTTTAAGGTCCTGGCTGGCAAAGAACAAAGCTGGCAAAAGTCCTGCCTAAAATGTTCTCCATTGCTTTTCTTTGTCTGGAATTCCATCTAAATATCCACTTAGGAAGCCCTTCTTTTGATTGCAATTTATTTTAGTATGCAACTAATCATGGATGTGAACACACCATCTCTGGATTTTCTTAACAATTGTCAGTCAGGAAATTCCAGAGCTGCAAGGCAAGGTCTGCAAAATGAAGATGCCTTTTGGCTTACCTTTCTTCTGCCTATGAATTTATCTTACCTCACGAACAAGTGCAATTGCCAATAAAAAGCTTTGCAATCTGTCTTTTGATTAATATGAAGTTCTGACAAAATTTCTCTTGGAAAGATGCCTGTCATTTGACGTCAGAGCTCTTAATGCATTTACTTTTCATCTGGCAGTTGGGTTAAGCGAGCTGCTATCCACTGAGGCCTCTCCCTCCCCCTGTCACATTTCTTGAGTGTTTGATTCCAATGATACGGGCTGGAGGGCTCCTTTCTCAAAGGAATGGCATTCACAGCAGCATGTGGGAAAGGTATTGCAAGGGTACAAATATGTTCTTTCTAAATCAGTTATTTTAATGGAATGGTGACTGCTTCTGTGAGCTTCTACAAAACCATCTCTTGAAATGTTCTGTTGGTTCAGTTTATCTTCCAAAATCCTTCCAGTATGAGCTTTTGTCATACTACACATTTGTATTCCTTTCAGAAGGGGTGTTCATGCTCTCACTTGTAACAATGGTAGATATTTAACCAAATACTCACCAAATAATGTAGAGGTGCTTACTGCTTTCCATTGATTCTAGTGGGAGCTAGATGTCTACTTCTGGCTGTTAGAACTGCAAGATCATTTCAATCCTTCCCTTGATTCTCAGGTTACAAGGACCATCACAGGTGGTCCAGCTTCCCTGTACCAAAAAGATTTAACAGAACATCATGCTCTTTAAATAGATTTTGTAAATATAGCAGATTTATTTTTGTTATATATGTAAAAGGCCAAAATCAAAGTAGTTCATGTGGTAGATGCTGGAGTATATCTTGACAACTTCCCTGAGGGCACTAGGCCATCCTTAGCTGAAGTCAGCTATACCTACAAAACTAGATTATATCTGTTTGATTTGATGCTACCTTTGTGTTTGTTGCTTTTAAAGCATATTGATATATTTTAATGAAAAACTCAAAAATAATTTCATCATGGCATTGCATTTCATCACTGTTCTATGTTGCATTGTAGAGGCTTGTGCCCCTATTTTCTTTGTGAGTCAGCTTTTCTTGTGTAAATTTCATCTCCCTTAAAGTAACAGGGAGGCAATGTGGCCCCAGTTACATTAGAAAAGGCAAATTTTTAATATTAGATGAATGAGAAGTGACAAATCCAAATTATAGATCCTTTTTGGCCAAATTGCAAGAGAAAAATGAAAAAGGTTCAGTGTTTATAACTTCCAGTCTCATTCTCTGGGGTAGTGTCAAACACGGCCACCTTACTCCTGATGTTTTCACTCTGGAAAGTGTCTATTGAAGGAAATGTCACTTATGGTCTGATTCACTTGGCTGCCCACTGGGTCTGCAGATAAAAATGTCCTACACTCTACAAAGGACAGCTCTTTTTGTCTATAGCAATGCTGTCAGCAGCACCACACCAAAGGACATTTACATTTCCTGTCTAACATGAGGTTAAAAAATGTAATTTGTGACCCACCCACTCAGCCACCCACACACATACACATACACACAGTTCAACACATCTAAAGTGTGATTTACCTCAAAACAGGGCAAATGTAAGACTGCAATTTATAAGATAAAGGAATTAATACTTTGCTACCTTCAGGGTTGGTATGACATTGGTTGGAAAACAATTTTCAGTCTCAGAGAGTAAGATTTCAGAAGAGGTGCAGATATGTGAAAGGAGTGCTGAGAAGATAAAAACCCAGCTTTCTCTACAAATTCATGTTTAGGCCTATGCATAATAGAGTGGAGCAGTCATTGAAAACGAGCTCCCTCTGAATGATTGTAAGACTTATAAAATTTCTAAGACCTTCTAGAAAAATTTTGTGAAGCACTTTTCCCTACTTTTTTCAAAAATTTTGCCGTGGCCACAATTTATGAGTTGGAAAATCCTTTGTGTGAATTTGTTAATGGGCAAAATATTTCCTCATTTGCCTCTAGAAGCCAGTCATTCTGCCAATCAGTCTTCTGACAAACTTTGATATTATAGAGCTGAGGAGCTGTTATCAGGAATTTATAGTTCTTAGAAATGGAAATAATCCTTAAAAGACAAAAATGCTCTAAAAAGGCAAGTAAATTTTAACACCATAAGATGTCTCTCATTAGTGCCTTTTTTATTTGATATTACTAATGGATATTGTGTTATCACTTTTTCTCAAACTTTTTTTGAAAGATGTTAATAGCTTAATTGTAATAATCTAAACCAGTAACAATGAGAACAACTGAGAGCAGATTTCTTTCTTTGAATTCGTCACTGGAAAATTAGAGAGATGAAGCCCTGCAGAGTTAACAATTCATTGGAAAACTGCAGTTTAGCCCAGCCATTAGAAAGAAAATGTATGCCTCAATGATATTTTGTCACTATTTCACGCATATAGGAAAAAGCAGCACAAGTTGCTGCAAAAGTGTCAGCTTTAATTTGTAGTGCTGTAAACATGAAGAATATGGAAATAGACATTCAGCAAATTATGAAGGATCCTTGCAGATTAAAAATATACCTTTTTGGCTACGTTTGTTTTGCTACATGTGAATGAAAGTAACACGTTCTTGATGTGCTTGGTCTTCTGTGACTCTCTCATTGACTAGATAATTCATGAGTTTGAGCTTACTATTTCTGGAAATATGTAGTTTGTGTTTCTAGACAATCATGAGTTAATACTATTAATGTTGACTAAAATGGCTGCAGGGATTGATTCCGTTCCCTTGTGCTGGATCACATTCAGCTGTGATTTAAGAGTTCGCAGTTGTTGAAGTAAACCACCAGATATCAAGATATGTCACCTTTTGTAAGGTTGCGTGGTGAGTGAAGTCTGTTAAATCCACATAAAATCTTTAGGAGGGATAAAGCAATAAAACCTAAGACGTGTTTGTGCCACTGGTAGAAATCTGAAATGCTCTTTGAGTTCAGTGTAAGTATAGGCTCTTCAGATTTTTGAGTCTATTTTGATTATCATTTAATGACAAACTATGTCTGCCTTTAGATCCCAGGAATATATTAGTTAGTTAGGTAAAAGATACATTAATTTAAAAATTTATATTTCCTTTCAAAACTCATTTTGAAAGGTTTTGAAGGCAATATGGAAAATCAGTGCCTACTTTGTTGCTGCCTGTTTCCCATAACCTCACAAATCCTCACAGACTCATAATTTTGAGTTTTTGGATGTGTCTCTGTATAATGGTGAATTGGCACATAGTCACCCTAATTTCTCAATATGCAGTTTTTCAAAGTCCAAATCTGGCACAGGAAAATATGTTTTAGGGTTTATGTGATTGCACTGTCCAAGCCACTCTCCAATGACAGCTTCAGTGCTGAAACTGAGATCACTGATTTGTGCTTGAGCTGAGAAACAGAGAGGTCACTGGAGACAGAAAGGTCATTCCTTTACTTTAAAGACAAGAGAAGTTGAGATTTATCTCCCTCCCTAAAATCCATTTTTGAGAAGCTTTTCTGAAGGACAACCCCTTCTTTGCCAAGCTTTCTGGGAGCTCTGAGGGTGTGGGAGGAGCAGCCACCATAAGGAGAGGACGCAGGTCTGGAAATCCCATTAGGCCAGACAGTAGGCTGGCTCACACTGAGCTGGGAGCCAGCTAACATGATGAGCAGGAACAGGAGATTAACCACAGGCCACACTTCCGCTCTGCCACTGCTTTAAGTGGAAAATATCACTGCTGATTTTTTGAAGGAAATAAGAATAAATCAAAAGAGAGAAGGAAGTCTAAATGCTTTTAAATGGCCAGAAATAGGAGCTGAATACTGATGAAATTTTAAATGTTATCTAATGATGATTGTCTCTGTTTTCATGTTCATGTAATTGCCGTGAAAAAATTATACATACAGAAAAAAAATTGCAGTTGAAATGGAAAGATAACATCGAACTGGCCACACTTTCTGTGTAACTTATAGGGTTCTCTGAAATGCTTTTGATGGGCTGACAATGTCTGTAAGCATGCCCCATAGCACTTAGGTTTTGTTTCTTTTCTGAGAGGAAGTACAGTAATGGAGGATTTTCTTTTTCTGGTTCTTCAAGCTTATAGTTTGTATGGTAAAGAGAAAGGCAGAGCTGGCACTAATGACAGTCAGGGGATTAAGTGAATGACATGCTCCTGTTCAGGCCAGGGACCCATAGTGAAGAACTTCTCCAGGAATAATGTCAGCATGAGATGTAGAGGTACAGCAAATCAGAGTGCCTCTTCCCATGAGGCAGCACCTGCCTCTGCTGTCAGAAGTGTCAAAGAGAGCAGTGCAGTTACTCTTTCCTAATTGGGCAGTTCACTGAAGTATTTCAAAACTGAGGCAATGGTGGTCTAATGAAAGGCATCAGGCACTCCTGAATCCTCAGTGCCAGGTGACACAGGTGACATAGATGAGACACCAGCCATCAGCCGCTTTGACACAACATTCTTCCAGATTTGCAGGAGTTTTTGGAGTGGATATGCTATCCCTTTCCACCTTCTCAGGAACCTCATAAATGCCTGACAGGGACAAATCAGTGACCCATGAAAGAACCACTCTGTTTCTGGCAGCAGGAGAGCACATAAATAAAATTGGCTGTTCTTTATAGTGCATGTCCTGGAAGCCAGAGCATCCACTGTCACTGCATTAGCAGTTCCTGAACGTAAAAATATCTTCTCTGTGTCATGGTTTGACACTGGCACAATGCCAATGCCCCATGAAAATATACTCCCCTAGTGTCTGCTGTGAGATGAGACCAGGAAATAAGCAAAGCAGGCCTCTACCTTAGGGGAAAAAAAAAGTTTATTAACTAAACTACAAAGGGAAAAAAAAAAAAAAAAACACACACACACACACACACACACACCTGGAAAATGAAAACTCCACAAAAGAACATTTCCTCCTCCCCCCACCACATTTCCAATACATCTACCACATTTCCAATACATCTTCCAAATTTCAAGTCTCCATCCATCACCCAGTAAATACTCAATTTCAGTCCATCAAGAGGAAAGGAGTCCTTCTTGGGGCCATGGTGACCTCTTCCTTGCATGCCCAGCGCTCTCACCGCTGGAACACAAACCAAAGAGCTGCTCGAGGGTTGTCTTTTTAAGGATACAACGTCCCACTCCAAAAAGGCACAGTCTCTCTCTCATCTCGGGACCTCTTGTCCCCCCCATACTTATTAACCCCCTGGGGCCGGGGGGTCTCCAAAACTGAACCCTCCTGGTTCTGAGGCCTGGCTTCCCCCTGGACGCAGTCTCTGTATCACAAGGAAACGTGGCTCTGTCCAATGGCTATCAAAAAGAGTCCAGCAATCAGCTACTCCATCATCTCCTTCCGGCCTCTTCTTCACTCTCGCAGCCTCACTCACTGCTCCGACTATAATTCTCTTGCCCATTTCCACTTTATCATCCACTCCATCTCCCTCCAGGAAAGGTCCAAATGCTCTGTGAGGTCTTCATTGTCCAGAAAGGGGTTAACAAACTTCTGCAGGCGGCCAGGCTCCTTCCCTGCTGCACTCCCCCCCTTCCCCCCTCCTTCTTCGCAGCCGATATCACTTCAAGGCCACAGGCCTGTACCAGCTTTCTCTCTCTCTCTCTCCTAGCTGGGGGGGGGGGGGGGGGGGGGGGGCTGCCCAAATCTTCTCAGGGTCTCTCTCTCTCTGTCTCTCCTGGGGGGGCTGCCCAACGCCTCCTGGTGTCCCGACCACCCTTCCATCCTGAGGGGTCAGGGCCTACCTCTGCCGGGCCGCAGGTTTTCCCCTCCCCCGCCCAGCTCAAAGCCGGGCAGGGGAGGCCTTGCCTCTTTGCTGGCCGGAAATCAAAAGAGAACGAGCCCAAGGGAGTACTCCGCTTCTAACCCCTGTGTTCTCAGAGGCGCATCCACCCTCAGTGGACAAACTTGATGTCAATTTAAAATCTGAACACCTATTGGCCTCTGGCCACTCCAATCCCAGAAAACCTACTTCCTGTAAACCCACGACATCTGGCCTCAGTGCAGATCTTGAAAACAAATTCTACTGAGCTATGTCTTATACAGTTCCTCTCCTTCCAATCAGACAACTCGCAGGAAATAAACTGGAATAGGGAAAGAGGCAGTCACCTTCAGCAGGGACCTTCTGGCACTGCTACCCCTGTAGGCTTCCCACTCAACATGCCAGCCCTTGTGCCCTTTTCTTTGTCCCATCTTCCTTCACCTCCAACACCTTTCCACCATCTTGCAGGGAGCAAAGCACTCTGGATGTTATTCTGCTGAAACTTGTTTAACAATGTAAAACACAAAATCAGAGTAAATTAGTTAATGCACTGAAATTGGGTGTTTGAAACTGATCTGCTCACATGTTCTGTTGATCAGCCATATCTTTATCTTATGATGGATTTTTGTATTTCATCTTTTTGGAAATTAGCTTTTCAGGGAAGAAGCTCTTATCTCCATTCATCCAGTATCTGTCTGGGTCCTTTTTCTGCATGGACCCTAATAACTTACATACCAAACATGGAAAACAAATGCAAAGAAAGAGGAAAAATGCTGTGGACAAATTGAAGTAAAGCCCTGCTCAAAGACAAAAATATATACCATTATTCAAACTGTATATGGGAATGTCATCTGTTTTCTCAGAGGTGTGCAAACACATGTCTGTAATTCAAAGATGTATGAATAACACATGTTCTGTTTAGACCTGGCCAAGATCTAAAAATTTTGATGTTTGAACTTGATTTATGTATTACACATCTTTATCTCTTCATTATGGCAATTCTTCTTGTCAGACTGCAACAATTCAAATGCTCTTCATATTTAGTATCATCTGCACTATGTATTATATGGCCTAATAATTTCCAAAAGCTACTCTTGGTATAATATAAAGTAGCAAACATTTTAAAGAATGGGTTCAGACACTGATATATGGATGGAGTCAAATGTGCGCACTTCCCCCAGCCACACTTCCATGAGCAGAGAACACAGAGAACATGTGTTTTCTTCAGGGAATGTAACACAACTGTAATATTCATTTACTTTCATGATTTTTCTCAGGTTGTCTTGTGTTTCCATGAGTCAGTGCTGGATGAATGTATTATGAAGTCATTAGTATTTTTAAAAAATAAGAGAAAGCAGTTTTCTGACACCTGTGCCATCTTTGGGATACTTATTTCCCATTTCTTTGGAAAATCTGAAGACAGCTCTGTCTTAGGAGAGTGTTCCTAAGTTACACAGCCACTACTACATTCCCTGTGACCCGACTGAAAAGCTTAGTCAAGACTGGATGGATCTTCAGCCCAGACATGCAGCTGGCTGGTAAGCTTAACTTTATTTCTGCAAAAGATTTCATGTTTTGAAAAGTGTTGGGAAGGGGATGAAAAGTCAAACTCTCTGTTTCCACTAGAGGAACATGTCCATGTTTCTGAAATCCATTATGCTCTCCAGACTCCCTCACTCCCTGACAGTCTACTGGGGAGCACTGCAGCCTGGGAGCTGGGAAGTACCCTGGGCCGTGGCTGCCTGCATCTGCCTGAGGATGTCATGCGACCAGGGAACTACAAGGACCTGCACTATAAGACTCTGTCACATGAGCGGCCAAGAAGCTGCAAATCCAGGTGCTCATACATCCCCATTTTCCTGTGGGAAAATAATATGTTGTAAAATTTCCTCTAATATACCTTCCTAGAAGAAAAAATTTCTTTTTTTTTTTTTTTTTTTAATGCTGAGGTGAGAAAGTGATACAGCTGTTTTTTTCTGCCCAGAATCCATCTTCAGTTATAAAGGAAAACAGCTGCAGCTCTATGTTACAGCATCACAATCCCAATATTACATACAGAAATCCCTAGCACCATTATTGAAAACATAATACTATTGATATGTATTTCAGAAAAGAAGTGATGCGTTCTGTTCAGTATGATTACTGGACCCTCCATTTTCATTACTTAGATAGTTTGTGAATATTCTATTCCAGAATTTTCCAAAGACTTTCATAAGGAAAGAATCTTTCTGTTCAAACTGAAAGTCATTAGTCTGCTCTCAAAACACTGCCTTTCATCCACAAGGAGGATTCCTAGTACCTTTGGAGATAGCGAAGAGTAAAATTACTTGTAATGACTTTAATCATTATTTTCTCAGAATATTTTTTTTTAAAGGTGAATTTCACATTAAGGTGTTAAAAAGACCTAAATTTAACCACAGAATCATTGTGATAAGATCCAGAAAGGAGTTCTGAAGTAGATCCAGGTTTGGTGCTGGATCCACCTGATTGGACCAGGTTGCCCAGTCACCTCCAGTTGCACTGCAATTGTCTTTAAGGATGGAGGTCCTACAACATCTGTGGGTGATGCATTTTAGCTCTTGAATATATTGTAAAAAATTATTTACCAATAGCTAACCAAAATTTGCAATTTGTGGCCATTGTCCCACATTATTTTGCTATGTAGTTTCAGGAAGAGAAACTACATAAAAATCGTCTCTATAAAAATCTCTTGGACTGATGAGGTCAGTGTTAAGATTTCTCCTTTAACCTTGTCTTCTCCAAAGAAACACAAACCTGGCTGTTTCAATCCCTCAGTGTGTGTCACACCTCCTAATCTGCACTGCTGTCTTGCTCTGGACTCTCCAGTTTGTCTCCAGTCTTTTTTGCTCTGAGGAGTCCAAACCCAGACATTTCTACAAGTAGCTCACAAGGGTTGATGAGAGGGAAATAAACAAATTATTTTTCCCACCTGCTAGATACACTCTTGCTAACATAGCTCAGTGTTAATTAACCTTTGTTGTCGCAAATTTCAACTGCTAGTTAGTGCTTGACTTGCTGGCCACTGGGAACTCAGGATATCTACAATGCTGCTTTTTTACCCCACACAGATCCCAGCCTGCACTGCTTGGGTTGTTGTAACCCAGATGGATGACTTTGCATCAATTTCTTTTTAACTACATGAGGTTCTCCTCTGTCCATTTCTTTAGCCTGTCCAGATGTTTGTCTTCAGCTCCTCCATGCTGCCTGCTCCCCATGATACAGTATTGCCCACAAACTTGCAGAGGGTGTACTCCATCCTTGCATGCATTGAACACTATCAGCCTCTGGGGAACACCATTTGGAATTGGCTTCTGGTTAGACTTCATATTGCAAAACCTTCTATGGCTGTGAGGTACTCACACACCCAACGGCAGGAAGTATAGTGTTTGGGGTTATCTATCCACTATTGCTATTCAACAGAAACTGATTAAAATGCTTGGGCTTTGGATGGTTTTTGTTGTTTTGGTTTTCTTTTTTTTCATTTCCTCACTGATTTCTGTTCCTGAAATCAGGAACCCTCCAGTATAACCAACTCTGCTGACACATGTTTTCAAACACACCTCCTATCTGACCCTCTGCTTTCCTATTTTACTAGCTGAAACAGAAGCAAAACCAAGGCACCATTGAAAGTGGAGTTATCTGCTGCCACAAGATAGCAAGGGCACATAGCAGGAAAGAAGAGAAGCAAAACCTTCTGGCTGTTTGCAAACTCACAGTCTCTTAAAGGCTTGCATTTGTCCTGCCAATTTAAGCATGAATGACAAACAGTAACAGAAAGCATCATATTATACTGTATTCTCAAATGCTAAATAGATATATGGATTTCATTAAGTTTTCATTAGTTCAGTGAAAAGTCCATCTGTGAACTTCAGTGAACACAATATAGTAACATGGAATCCAAACAGAACATCTGGTAAACTCTAGAGAAAGTTCAAATAGAAACTAGTCTGTGACTGACTCTGGATAAAGAAAATTTTAAAGCAAAAAAGCACTCTTCCAATTCATGACTCAATAAAAACCACACTGTTCACTGGGACTCAACAAAATAGAAATTGTACAACACAAAGAGAATTTATTTACATTTATTAGGAATAAGGAAAATAGGTTGCTTCATTTCACTGAGAAACCCTGCATCCCTTCGTATGAGAGTTCAATCCATTTCCAGTTTTCCAGCACCACTGACACTAATTTTACTGCACTATGGACATACTTGCACCCAAATGCCCATATGCTTTTAAAAAGCACTCTGAGGCCCTGCAAAGCATAAATTTGGATAAGAAACTACTGTCAATGATGCAGGAGCTGGTGAGAACTGAAGTGACAAATGTAGCCCTTAAATAAGCTTTTTTTATTCACTTCCCTGTTCTATGAAGTGACTGAAGATCATTTAGCTGCCCCGGCCCCTTGCCCCTACCAAGCACTATTTCTGCAGGAATGAGATAGCTTTTACTTAGCTACCTCCTGACAGTCTGAAACAGAATCTGATAATGTTTATTAAGAAAACACTGACCTTTATCAATTCTATCAATTGAACAGAATTTTAAAGTAACACACCCTCTTTAATAGTTTAAAGGAGATGACAGTGACAATGCATTTGGATGGTGGATTTTTTATTTTCCAGTATGAGGCTAGATTGACTGCTGGGAAGGCATCTCTTGCTGAAAAACAAAGGCCTTTATAAATACCAAGTTCATACAGGCTAGGAAAGCCAAAATATATCTTTAACTTCTTTTCCATTTTCCACTGATTACTCTCTGCATTAAAACTTATATGGGAGAGCTCCAGAATTGAAATTGTTGTACAAAGTCAGTTTCAGAACAATGTAACCACAACAATCCTAGCCGTGATGACATCCATAAATCTTCATACCAGGGAAAGAATGAGGTGCTAAATAAACTATATTTGTATTTTAATTTGTTCATGAAATCTTCAGTTGGCAACTGAAGGAAACAATTAATACATACTTATTTTTCTTAAAATTACCAGAAAAGATATTATCATAAAGTCTGAATGTGTGATTTTGCTTCTATTTTTAGGTATATTGAAGGCCTAGAAAATGTCAAGAAAATACATTTTTGTGGAAAAATCTGTGCTGTGGACATGAAAAAGTTGAATGAGATTTCCAGAACACTGGATCATCCTGTCAGCTGGTGTAAATTAGTGTGATTTGAACATACTTCAAGAATGTAGGCTAGCATAATCTGATAACTCTGTGAAATAAAAAAAAAAACAAAACCAAACTTATAAGAATGTTTTTAACTGTTTCTTTTTAGATTAAAATTAAAATGTGTAAAAATTATCTGAGATTTTTCTTTCTGTGTCTCAAGAAATCTTAATTGATGTGCCTGAAAGCCTTTCTGAGTTTCTTTATTTCTTAAACAAAGAAAGCTGTATTAATGTCAAAACCCTTTCAAAAGTTTGTTACATATTTTATAATTTAGTGAAAATACAAAAATTTGTTAGAAAGTGGATAATTTGATACAGTAACTGCTCTTTAGCAAATCATAAACTTGTATAGAGGTTGAGTGCTGAGGCACTGAACTGTTCTTACACCATCACTGTGTAAGAAAACATCTGTTTCTTACAAACTTAAGGAAGACAGAAAGGTTTAGCATATATACCATTCTAGTTGTTCTCAATTACAGTTGAATCATTTTTTCCTTATCCTGTTACAGATTTTTGTGAAAGAGACCCCAGTGCTGTTTTCTTTTGCTATTTTTTGTTTACTCTGCTTTGTTTTGTAAAATCTGCTTCTTGTAAATGAATGTTTTTTCTATAATAACTTTTTCCTTTAGGGCTGTTATGAGAAAGTGTAGAGTGACCAGCATCCCAAATCATATCATAAAAAGTAACAAGGAATATTCCCTGCCCCACATGAATTGTTTCACAGTCAGTAACAAAAGAAACTGTGAGAAAGTGTCTTCTAGTGATTATTATTAACCAGGAAAGAAGTATTACATAACATGAGACCACACAAAAGGCAAAAGAAGCAATGGTGTGAAACTCTCCATGTGCCAGAAGTGCTAAAAAAACTCAGGGAACTTCAGGGTTTGGAGAGTGATTTCCTCTTCATTGTCTGACTTCACACGATGACAGCAGCTTTCCCTCCTGCCCCCTGAAGGGATGTCTGAGGCCAACTTATACACAAAGAAAACATTATCTTTGTAGCTATATGGAGCTCCTGCTGCTGATTGGTATTGCCACACAGACAGCCAGTCTGTGGTTACAAGTCGCTGGTGGTATAAGAAAGGTCTACACCATCATGAATGGCACTGAGGGCAAACGGACTGCTATTCCAGAAAAAAGCTCAGGGTTCATCATCAGGATCAAGAGGTGGTTGTGGAATGTGAACAGAGACATTCAGGAGAGCAAAAGCCCATTCAAAGGGCCATTGGTGGGGAAAGGCTACTAAGCAAAACCGACCTTTAATCTGAATTCATATAGCTTGTCTCATGTTTCTATTCAGCTGCTAGTCATTCATTCATGTCTTGTTTTCAGACTCTTACAGAACTCTTGTTCTGTGTTCCCACAACTTCTTCCAAAATGGTTTCAAAGTCTCAATCAATGAGGAATACACAATCATGATAATTTTCCATGTTTTCCCTGTTATTGGGAAGATGTAGTTATGAGATCAACTACCCAAAATAGAAAGAGACAATGTATTGTGATTTATGCCCCATCTGTGTTATCTCAACTTTATTTTCTGTTTAAATCCTTTCATTTTTCCCTAAAGGATCATATGTCAGACCAAACCTTCAAAACAGAGTATTGCTTTGTCTAGCTATGTCACTGCTCCTCATATTTTTGACAGTGATCTCACAGATCATTAAGCTACCTAAGTAATATATTTGGGTTTTCATTGCTTTATATTATTTTTGTTATTTCATTTTATGTTATTTTTATTTATTACACTGTCCTGCATGTCTTTCTTGTCTCTAAACTAGAAAGACATGGATTTTCTGACTAGAGGGCTTGGTGGATAAGGAATGGGCTGGGTTGTCACACTCTGAGACTTGTGGTTAAGGGCTCAATGTCCAAAGAGAAAGTAGTGAAGAGTGGAATCTATCAGGGGCTGGTGTTGGGAATGGCACTGTTTAACATCTTTCCTAGTGACATGAACAGTAGGATTGAGAGTACTGTCAGCAAGTTTGTCCACAGAATCACAGAATGATTGGGGTTGGAAAGAACATCTGCAGTTCACCTAGTCCAGCCCCCCATAAAACAGGTTCACCAAGACCATCTTGTTCAGGATTTCATCCAGGCAGGTTTTAACTGTCTCTGGGGAAGGAGATTCCACAGCTCTCTGCAAAGCTTGCTGCAGTGGTTTGTCACCCTCAAATGACAATACCAAGCTGTGTGGTGCAGCCAACACCCTGGAAAAAAGGGTTTGTCATACAGAGAGAGGTTGGAGAGGTGGCCTGTGTCAACCTCATGAGGTCCAAGTGCAAAGTCCTGCACATGGACTGGGGAAATCCCAAGCACAAATTGAGAATGGAAAATGAGTGTATTGAGAGTAGTCCTGAAGAAAAGGAGTTTGGGCTGTTGTGGAGAAGCTCAACATGACCCAGCAACAGGTCCTTGCAGCCCAAACATGTCCTGTCTAGATCAAAATCAGTGTGAGTACTGAGGTCAAGGTGGGGGTGATTCTGCCCCTCTACTCTGCTTTCATGAGACCCACCTGGAATATGTCCAAGAAAGACATGGACCTGTTGAAGCAGATCCAGAGGAGGGTCATGTAGATGATCAGAGGGTGACAGCACCTTTCCTGTGAAGACTGAGAGAATTGGGGTTGTTCAGCCTGGAGCAGAGAGGGCTCCAAGCAGACCGTATAGAAGCCTTTCAGTACCTAAAGGGGGCCTACAAGCAAGCCACGAGGGACTTCTAGAAGGGCATGTGGTGATAAGACAGGGGGCAATGGCTTTAAACTGAAAGAGGGTAGATTACATATTAGATATTAAAAAGAAATCCTTACCTGAGAGGGTGGTGAAGCGCTGGAACAAGTTGTCCAGAGAAGTTGTGGATCCCCATTCCTGGAAGTGTTCAAGGCCAGGCTGGATGGGGCTTTGAGCAACCTGATCTAGTGGAAGGTGTCCCTGCCCAAAGCAGAGAAGTTGGAACAGGATTACTTTTAAGGTCCTTTTGTCCCCAAACCAGCCTGTGACACTATTTGAAAAATACTTCAACCCCAAATAATTAATTTGCAAATAAAACTAAAATCAGAACAGCTGATTTAGCTTTAGTCTGAAATAAAGCTTTTATTTTTTTCTTTTTCTTTCTTTTTCTTTTCCTTTTCTTTTTTCTTTTTTCTTTTTTCTTTCTTTTCTTTTCTTTTCTTTTCTTTTCTTTTCTTTTCTTTTCTTTTCTTTTCTTTTCTTTTCTTTTCTTTTCTTTTCTTTTCTTTCTTTTTTCTTTTTTTCTCTTTTCTTTTCTTTTCTTCTCTTCTCTTTTCTTTTCTTCTCATTTCTTTTTTTTTCTTTTTCTTTGGGGGGGGGAAAGAATGTTTTCACATGGGAACTTGTGTGGAACATTTAACTTCTGTTGGAATACTTTCTTGGTACAAGATTTGCTGCTCATTTCCTTCTGACTAGATGAGGTTTCAGCATGTTTTTTCTACATGGGGATGCTGTCAAGGCCTGATTCTGATTTCATTCATATAGCACCATTGCATACCAGCATACCCAAATAACCGTATTGGAGAGATTCCCAATTTAATCTGGTATGTGATCAGTATTGGGACTTTAATGCTGTTTGAATAGATGCTTTCTCTGTTTAATAGCCAAGATTAAAAAAACTTTGGATCAAACTATGAATATTTTTTGCTTCTCATCCTTGCTGAAATGAAAATGTAGTAAAAATAGTTTAATACAATACAACATATTGGCCTGAGATGAAAGGTTTCATATATTCTAAGTAAAACAAAAAAGGGAGGATTCACAAAATAAAAATTCCTTAAGCTGCTGCTGTTCTCTTCCTCTCCCTTTTAGTCACTAGTTCAAGGTTAGACTTTTCACTTACACTTGGAAAAATAGGTCCAGATACTGCATTTTTGAACTCATTTCAAGACAATACCTTAACAACCAAGCTATATGCCATTCTAAGAGAAAAAGTGATCTCCTTTTTATGTGATGTTTTTACACCCACTTTAAATAGCATTCATCGCAGCACACAAGTCAAATTCATCTGATCAAATTCAGATGTTTACATCTAGATATCTCCAGCTTCCTTTAAATAACACCAAGAAATAAGTACTTTGAGGTTTTATTACCTCAAGAGCTAAAATAAGCATGACATTTTTCTTTGACCTTCAAGCTGTAAATGTGCATTCCTGACTTATGCCACCAAGCTCTCTTACTGCATGCCAGATAACGTTTAATGTCACAGAGGGCACTTCTGCCTACACTGTCCTCTACAATGCCAGCTCTCATGATGTGCACAGATCACACAAACTCTCTGTTACTGTGTAAAACCAATGGATGATCAGCTGGGCAGGTACGGATATTTTTTCTAGTGTCCAAGATATCGAGTTTATATATTCCTCACACTTTTGTCTGAGGAATGCTTTGCTGCTTTTCAGTTCGACTTAAGCCAAGGCAAATAAAATGCAATTGCAGTCAGTTATTCATAACATTTAACATAGAAAACTGCAGGTGTATTTAAGAGACAAAAGCAAGAAAATAAACGTAAATATAATTTATTCTACTTACTTGTATGATCTAAGCATCTAAATAGAACTTGTTTCTGAGTCTCATCTAGGATCAGATAATGGCCTATATGCTCTATTCCACTTTAGTATAACTGCAGGGTTGAATACTCTGTCTTCCTCTTAGATATATTGTAACAACAGTCCAGGTGATTTAAAGAATTCTACTTCTTTTTTTCTGACTATGGAATGGGTACTTCCAAAAGGCGCAAGTGTAGCCTGGAAATGTAAAATAGCTCAGAGCAGTTAAAACATGAGTGTCCTAACACATCACCTCACAGAACCTTCTGACTCGATGGCGCTCAAGAGAGGGGGAAGACACTGAGTTAAATGTTTAGAGCAGACCAGGACTTGAAGGTCCTGCCTTTTAGATGGCTTAACTAGACATGTGGATATATAAAAGTTAAAGGTGAAACCTCTAAAGCCATCATGCCAGTCCCATTCTACTCCATTTTCACACAGTCCTTAGAAAAATAAAAACTGGTGAAGCAAGCCTTTTTTTGAAATGCTGAAATGTAAAGTCAGACATGTCAAAGGTACATTTGAAATCTATTGGTTGAAGGAGAAAAGAAAATCTGTAAACAGCAGTACCCAATCTAACATCTTGCTCTCCCACATATTTATGTGGACGTAGACATACAAAACAAATTTATTCACAACTAATCAGTCAATTAAGACCAAATTTGGAATTTTTGCAACAATGAAAGCATATTTAGATTTAAAGACATCCAACACTTAAAAATAGCTTTGACTTTAAGCACAGATAGTCTAAGATGCATTCAGAAGCTTTCAAAAATTTTGCACCAAACCGCTGTCCTCTCTTTGCATTGCATCACCCTTATATCCCTCAGCAGCCTACAGGATTTACAGGTAAATTAGATAGCTCTACATTATATGATAATCACACCCCTGACCTCAGTAAGAATATAAATGTCCCCCTGCTTCAGTTACCTGGCAACAGGGGAAGGTCTGCTGTGTAACATAGTGCTGATTTCTTATGCTGTGCACACATTTTAAAAGCATTATCTAATTCTATAAATTGTTGTACCTCTCCCCCATCCCAGCTTGTGTAAATCAGCACTTGAATAAGAATTTGGGATCACTCAAATGAAAATTCAGGGAGTGAATGAATTCTCCCTTTCTTTTTCTCTAAGTAGATCGCAATCTCAGTAGAGAAAAAAGTACACTGCTGATGCCAGGAAAGAGGAGGAGGGCAAGAATTCTGCTGCAGAGGATTTGTGAGGTGTGGAGTTATTTTAATATTGCTGGATGAAAAATCTGTTACTAAAATAAGAGTTGGGAATTAATCCACTTCCACCAGAGTGAAGGAATGTTGGCTCCAATAGTTTTAAATGCTCCAATAAAAATGCTACTTTTTCATAATTCTGCCTATGTTCACTTTCAACTTGGTCTCCATAAATTGCTGACACTTGATGAAAGCTTTGGCCTAGGCATTTCATTTTCATTAGTTTTATCTATATTTCATTCTTTTGTGTTTGATATGGGGAAAAATACTTTAAAACCTGAACAAAAACAAGTTACACACATGAAGCATATGTGGTATATATCGTAGAATGACACAGTTCTTGGACATAGCAAGAGTGTAAACATACTAAGATAGACATTAAATGTAAAGGCATAAACCTAATCTGAAATGCCAAATTAATGTGCAATTATTTCAGAATTTTTGGTTAAGAACTGTATGTTTCATGATTTAATTTCCCATTCATCTGAAAAAGTAAGTAAGATAGTGCTTCCAGGAAGAATTACTTAATTTTATTTATTTTTTCATAAAAATCTTGTCTGAATTAATATTACGGAAAGAAGGGTTTACTCAATTTATAGAACACATCTCTCCTTTTTTTTTTTCTAATATCTCAATAGAAGGAGCAGGGATACTCCAGTTAAACATTTTTTCATCAGATTATTTTCTAATTCTATTGTAATTTCTTTTCCAGAGAACCATAAAACCATCTAGGCTGGAAGAGATCTATGAAGATCATCTTGTCTAACAACACAGTCAGGGCAGGCTCAGCCAGATCAGGCTTCTGTGTGCCCTGTCCATTTGGGTTTTGAATATCTTCAAGGAACAAAATTGTCTCTTGGAAGCCTGGTCCAGATTCTCATGGAGATTTTTTTTCTCCCCTTATATTCAATGCAAAATTTCCATCTTCTGAGTTTTTCCTCTCATCCTGTCTGAGCACTCATAAGAAGAGTGTTCATCCTCTTTGCAACATCGTTCTAGATAGTTGTAGACATCAATAAGATTTCCTCCAAAGTCTCCACTATGGAATGAACAAAATCAGCTTCCTCAAGCTCTCCTTTCCTTTAATGTACTGTAATACCATTATTATTTTAGCATCTTTGTTCTACAGACACTCCAGTATGTCAATTTTTTTTCCAAAATCATAAATAAGAAGCAGTGTAATGACTAGGGACTTCAAATGTGAGGAGCAGGCTAAGATCCCAGTTGTGTATGTTTTGGAGTAGGGATCTGAAGTTCTATTTCTTTCCAAATTTATATTTAATTATTGAATTACAGCTCTTTGTCACCTTTTCCACATCTTAGAAACAGCTCTACTTTATATAAATAATAAATACTTCATTCTGAGGTAAAGAAAGCAAGAGCCTTCAACTCCAAAGGAGTGGATATAACTTCATATCTGTAGGCAAGTAAAGCAGGGC
Organism: Setophaga petechia; assembly: GCA_024362935.1. Lineage (NCBI taxonomy): Eukaryota > Metazoa > Chordata > Aves > Passeriformes > Parulidae > Setophaga > Setophaga petechia. The sequence continues at coordinate 7,579,765 of JANCRA010000002.1, read as the reverse complement.
AAGATGCTAAAACTAAATCAGACAACTTGTGTAAACAACCTTTGAGACTGCTATTGTTTATAAAGGTGTGATTTTTCTGATAAAAAGCAGAAAGATGTCCTGGCTGAAGTACAGAATGAAAAAATTACTCTGAAATATTACCCTATTTAACAAAAACAGCAATATTTTCAGTTTCTGAAAACTAATAATTTATAATACAACATACTTGTAAATTGAAATACGTTCTCCTTTTAACTTCTTTTAAAGAATTAATTTTTGCTGGATAAAAACATATGTTAATTCCTGAGAGCAGTTGTCAGACTTTTAAAGCAATTGAGCCTGATGTTTAATAATTTAGTAAATTTCTTGTTAACAAATCCACGAGATATATATATATGAATTCCAAGAGTAAAATTCTGCTTGCTTCATTTATGTTTCCATTTTTTCTTGGAAAGGATTAGTTTCACCAACATGCTAACCAAGTCCAGGTTTTACAAAGCCTTGAGGATCACAGGCCTACCCTAATGAACAGTTCCACTGACATCATCCGAGTCTTGTCTAAGTAAAAGATGGAGAATTTGAGGAAATGTACAATTCTAAAGATTTTAGCTCATGGTTTTCATATTGGATAGCAACAACCCCATAAATCACAAAGATTAAAAGATTAAATGCTGCCAGTATTTTAATTTAACATAAGGATATGCAAAGAAGGAACTAAGCTAACTATTCACTAAAATATTTTTAACATATTGTTACTAGTTAATTTAACTCCCTAGTCAGGGTGTGACTCACACATATGCTTTTAATTTAACTTGAATAACACCAGCTTCATTTCTGAATATTCTATGGCTTCATTTTCCAAAGAGCATGCTTGAAAAATAATATGAAAACAGCTAGAAAAAACCATGCTTAAATAGGTAGCTAAGATTTTGAGTTGCTCATAAGAGAACTAAAGACACAATTCTGCTTTTTCTACTTTTCCAGCTCTCATTTTTGCTCTCTATATGTAGCAACTCCAGAGAAAAAAAAATTTTATATAATCTTTCTCTAGAGATGGTTTTACATTTACCACATGAAACAAGCCTAAAGAGACAGAAAAGCATGTATACATTGAATTATGGAATCATTAAGGTTGGAAAAGACCTCCAAGATCTTTGAGTCCAATTTTTGATTGAACACCACCCCATCAGTTAAACTGCAGTACTAAGTGCCTCATGAAATGTCCTGTTATTCCTTGAACACTTCCAAGGATGGTCACTCCACCACTTCCTGGGCAGTTCCTTCCAGTTCTTAACCACCCTTTCAGTGAAGAAATTGATCCTGATGTCCAACCTGAATATTCTCTGATGCAACTTGAGGCCATTTCACCTTGTCCTGTCACTGGCTGCCTGGGAGAAGAGAGTGACTCCCACCTTGCTGCAGCCTCCTTTCAGACAAGTTGTAGAGAGCAAAAGGTGTCACTTGAGCCTCCTTTTCTCCAGCATAAACAAGCCCAGCTCCCTCAGCTGCTCCTCATAGGACTTTTGCTCCAGACCCTCCACCAGTTCCATTGCCCTTCTCTGCACTCCGGTACCTCAATGTCTTTCTTGCAGTGAGAGGCCCAGAACTGGACGCAGGATTTGAGGTGCAGCCCCAGCAGTGCTGACTACAGGGGGACAATCACCCTGCTCCTGCTGGCCACACTATTGCTGACACAGGCCAGGATGCCATTGGCATTCTGGGCCACCGGGGCACACACTGGCTCCTGTTTAGCTGCTGTCAACCAGCAGTCCCAGGCTGTTTTCCACTGGGTTGCTTTCCAGGTACTCTTCCTCCAGCCTGTAGCACAGCCTGGGGTTGTTGTGACCCAAGGACAGGACCCAGCTCTTGGCCTTGTTGAACCTCACACTACTGGCCTTGGCCCATCAATGCAGCCTGTCCGGATCCTCCTGTAGATTTTTCCAATCCTCCAGCAGATCAACACTCCCACCTAACTTAATGTTGTCTCCAAACTCACTGAGTGTGCCCTTGATCCTCTTATCCAGATCATCAATAAAGTTATTAAGCCCACTTGTGCAACATGTGTCTTGAGATGGATGAGACATTTTCCAACATCACACAACATGGCTCAGATATAAGCAGTTTCCTACTGCTGTGTCTGTCAAGTCTATTCAAAGCATAATCTGATCAGACCAAGGTTCCTCTGTCACTCAGTCCTGTACAGAGCAGAGCACAGGAGTATCAATCTTTCATATATTTTGCCCTTCCATCACATTTAGGAAAATAAAGAAAATAATTAGTTTCCAAATTTTTTGTAGATAGAACTTTTGTGCCACTTCAGAAACACCTTTTCCACTTTTAAAGGTATTGAGAAGTAAAAAATTATGTGTTTTTACATAGATACCCTTACAGATGAGTCACATAATTTGCTGTCAGCATACTCATTAAAATGAAATTTAACCTCTTTTTCATTGAACAGTTTGCCAAAAACGTAAACATAAAAAAGATATTTTTATGCATGTTCTGGCTGTTCTAATTATACATTGGTTACGTTTTTCTTAAAAAATATATGTTCTCTTTCAAAAATGTAGAAGTTTTTACTGACTTCTAATTCTAGAGAACATAATGTAAAAAGAGTAATACACATGTATCCACTGAGATGAGCCTTATAATTTTTATATATTAGTACCACATTCATCATTTAAAAGATCGAAAATCTGCCCTGGCATACTACACTTCCTGTTGGAAGAAAAGGATAATGGAAAAGTGTGATCATATACCATAAGAAGCTGTCTAGTCAAAAGTAATTTGCCTATACAGAATGATAGACCAATTTTTGAGGAAATGTTGCCATTTTCTGTTCCAGGCACTGTAGGATGATTGCAAGGAATCACAGCTCAAAAGGCAAAGGAAGATGTCTATGATTTTCATTTTCTATGGAGCTGCAAGAATGATTAGCCATCATCTACTAGAAATGTCAGAAAGATGGAGAAAACAGCATTATCTTTGCTTAAAGAAATCAGTATAAAAAGGAAACACTGTATTTCCTTGAACAAGAAACATTGCAATTACAACAGTAAGTAAAACGCATCAAATTACGGTATTTTGTAGCCTGTATTTGCCAGCGCTGCATGAATCACATTGTAAGGGGGAGGAGTGAGAAAAGAGTATAGGCAATGATTGGTATCAGATGCCAGTCAGATATCCTCGTTTGTCTGCATTTGAGTTGATGTTTGATGTCTGATCCTGCTTCTAGACTATTCTTTCTTGCTGAACACCATTTTCCCATCACAGATACCACACCAAATCTTTCAGGGCAGTAGGCAATCAGTCCCTAGTCCATTTCTGAGAGAAAAGTGCATATTAGATTAAATAATATGAAGAGTAGAGTGCTTTCTTTCGGGTGTGCTAAACTAGTTTCATTCTAAACCTGATAAAATGATGTTGTATCCAATCCATTTGTGCTATAGTCAGATTCACCATCTTCACCTCCTGAGAGCAAGCATAGGATAAGGGGTGTTTTGCTCATTATTTAAGTGCTGTTAAAGAAGCAATAGCTCTGGGTAGCTAATTCCTTGTCTGAAGGATGTCACTGCAATTATTATTCTTGCCATTAGTGGTTTTTTTTTCTTTTGTTCATATAGATAGGAAAATATAATACCCATGCCCGAAGAGTTTTTCTATGGAAAAAAAAGTCTACATAGCAGTGTGGTGATGTTCTTACAATTTAAATTTTTTCTACTTGAAAACAGTGAAAAAATCTTAATACCAACCACTTCCCCTTAGACTAAACACAATTCTCACAACATTTAATGATACTGGGACTTCAAAGTCTGTAGTGAAGACCATGACGATCCCAAACTGATTAATCATAATTTTTTCAGGTTGTGACAACAAGATAGTTTGATATTGATTTCTTTTTTAAAAGAAATATTATATAAAGTTAGTTTCATAAGAACTTCTCAATCTTTCCTCTTCAGCAAAGAGTCTTGTAGAAGATGAAATGCATGCCTGTGGTTGGTATTGGTATTCCAAACTTAGCTGGGTTGCCAAGCATTTCAGCTGGCAATATTTGTTCCTCATAAGCCACAGACCAGTTTCACTCCATTCTTCTGTTTAAATGATTTTAATAGTTTCCAGAATGTAAAAAGATGGGTTTAATATAGGGTTGTTTCCACAGACAGCCTCACTAAGCCCCAGGTTACATTAAATGTATGCAAGTGACATTACAGATGCAAACTATTTCTTGTTTATGTAACATCAAAGGCATCTCCTTTGTAAATAATGTAAAATCACATGTATGCATTGGTATCTATATTGAACATAACACAGTTACACTTATTTCCTCATAACTATTTAATGGTTTAAAAAATATGTATTTGTGATGACTCATAGTAAATATGCATATCCCACATGTGCACTACTCACACATTTAAACTTCTAAAGAATATTATTGCAAAACCAAGCATAGAAGTTACAAAAAACAGTATTATGCTTGCTTATGGATGCTGCTTTTGATACTATGATCACATGCTAATTTTTCATCATGATCCCTTTCCCATTTAGAAGACTGGAGGATGGATAATGTTCCATTGTTGAATATCCAACCTCTAGTCCAATGTACGATGCTACATATGATTTACTGGCACATCTATCAATGTCCTTGAGCACCAAGCTCACACCTGGAAACAGATCTTTTAGAAGTAATAAGTTTAAGGAACATGAGTTATTATGCTATCCTGGCTAACACCAGGCACCAGAGTAGCCCTTTCTCTAGCTAAGCTAACATGCCGCCCTTCATTTCCTTAGAGTGGGGATTGTTTTGAGCTTTAGTGAACTCAAAGAGCCTCTACACAGCTTTGTCATCAAATGCCACATGTAAATTAAGTATAAATAAATTTAATTTGAAACTTCAAGTGCCAAAGAAAAATAAAATTCCAAAGTCACTATGAAGAACATGTGTTGGATTTCTCTTAGCATAAAACTTCAATAAAAGAGTTTGAACTTCAATTATTGTTATGACTGCTTGTTGACAACTGAAACATCTCTTTCTATTGACTTAAAGATGCGTGCTCCACATCTGGTCACTGGTGCCTGTTGAGATGGAGGCCTGGAACAGCGAGTAAGCCTGATTGATTCAGAAGCATAGAAAAATATGAAATTTACTGGAGAAAATATTAATATTTCTCCAGTTATTCAAAATCCAACTTTACTGAAGATGGAATTAAGGTGCATCTATACTTAGGTACAGAGAGGAACAGACCAAGCTCTACCAGTCTGGACTGGTGCTTCCAAGCCAGCTTTGGTCCAGAAGCTGTTCAGACACATTGACCTGTGACTGGTGATTGTACTCATACATGCTTTCCCTCAAGAGGGAGAGCTTGGTCAACAAAGACAGTCCTGTGTTATGGTGTATGAATGGCTTCCAGTCCACTGTCAGCTCTACTCTCCTGTAAAAGCCTAGTGGTGATTGTATGCACCAGATGCAGGTTCTCAGTCTCCATTCCCATGTGAGAAAAACTCACAATTTTTACTGGGATTGAGTTTCCTTGTCCGCCTAATGGCAAATCCAATCATGGCCCAGAAAACGCCATAGAAGAGCTAAGTTTGTGGTGTGACTCACTGTCATACAGACCAGAAAGATAATACAAGGTTTGATTCTGGAAAGTAAAAGAATTTATTGTCTCTTGGAAGAAATGGGAAACAAGGTCATGTTTAAAGAGCATGATACCACATTCTCAGGAAAAGAGAGGTTAATAGGAAAGAGAAAAAGAAAAGTTCATAGGAAAATTCAGGCTTCCAGGTATGATTTACTGATATTGTTTTAAGGTATCACAGAAAACGAATTTGAGGATGGCAGCAGATGCTGGAGGAATGCCTCTTTTTTGTTTAGTATGCTTTGTGACCACACCTGTTTAAAGTCCCTTTCATGAGAAAAATGTATTGTTAAAGTATTTTCATTTCAGTTAGAAATGGTTTTCTGGGTCTACATAGTAGTGGTCATATGCAAGTGTAATTTAAAACACTTCAGTATAAACTTTAGGAAAATCATATTTAAGCGCCTATGTGGCAACTCATGTTGTTCTAGAAAGCAGACACGTAGCACAAACCATTTTTTTGGATGGAGTAACATTTTCTTTCAGCTTCGTACTATTCATAACTTTGCTCACTTGCCTATTTAAAAAAATGTAGGCAGAAAGCTGGTATGCAATACATTTATTAAAAATGCAGAAGCAAACCCTGAATAATTTTAAGAAGAAAAACTATAACTAGGTTTGTTTTTTTTGTTTGGTTATTTTTTGCTTTATAAAGGTGACCAGAATTATCATATTGTTATTAGCATCTGAAATTCATTCACTTAAATGGCTTAAATTGTCAAAGCATTTGAAGGGATAACATATAAGGCATGCTATAGATATATATATATTTCATTTATAATTTAATCCATAAATTAATGAATGAGAACACTTCCATATATATGAAGGGGGCCTGATTAATGTATCTAAATATATTATGGGATGGAAGGATGTACAAAAGATAGAACCAGTCTCTTTCCAATGGTGCCTAGTGACAGGTCTGCAGTCAATGGGCAGAAACTGTAACAGGATAGTCCCTCTGAACATCTGGAAACACTTTTTCCTCTGTGAGGGTCACTGAGCACTGGTACATGCTGCCCAGAGAGGTCATGAAGATATTCAAAAGTTATCTGGATATCAGCTTGAACCACTGGCTGTAGGTGGTTAGGATTTAGCAGGATATTTGGACAAGATGAGCTCCAGAGGTCCCTTCAAAACCGTTCCGTGGTTTTGTGATATTCAGTCATGAGCTGTCTAAGAAGGTGTATTATTGATTCATATAATACAGTCATCTATCACGTCTCACATTGACATCAGGAATTTTCTTTGAGTTTTAAATTAGCCAAAATTAACAATTATTGGCAACAGAGAGTAAAATTTCTTATTAGAAACCACTGCAAAAATTCCTTTTCTTATCATTGCTATAAGTCCCCCTAACTTTTCAATAATAATTTTCAAGATGTTTCATTATTATTACAATATTTAATGATATACTTATTAACATAAATTTCATATAGGATTTAGATAACATTCACAAGTGATGCTTCTTTTTGTCCCTCACTATTCTGACAGTTCTTTAATCTTCAAAGATTAAAGAACAAATGCAGTTTACAAATATGCAAAACTATGAAACTACAGGGCAAGAAAAGGTACATCCAACTAAATCTGTGGTAGAAGCTTTGTTACACCTCTAAACAATGAATTTCAGTGTTAGAAATAAATTAATATGTAGACCAACTGTATAGAAACATAATATGCAATGGTAGTGGCCTTGACAGAACACCGTAGAACCTCTTATCCCATGTTCTAAAGGAGACTTGGTACTAAAGCTGTTTTCTTTTCAAAAACACTAATTTCCTCAGAAGTGAATCTTTTATAAGACTTTTGCCTAGGCTTCACTTTCATACACTCTTGGTTTGTAACACAAACATCCTTTGATTTTTCTCACTGATTTTTAGTTACGAGAAATACAACCCTGTTATCCAATCTCTTTTAATCTACATTTCATAGGTATTTTGTTCTGGCTCTGTATTTCCTTCCTTCCTTTCAAGCCACAGATTTTTGATCAGTCAGTTCCCTTCCTCTACTAGTCTCTTCCCTGCAGTATCATCCACCTCTCTTGCTTATTCCACTTTCATTGCAGAGGCACCCTGTGTTCGCCACCTGCCCTGTGTGTCTTTGCATAGGGCATATTTTCTTTGACACATGACTTCATAGTGCATAAGAAAACTTTTTTCTTTCCCTTTTGATGTCTGGCCTCAGCCCAGCCTGCAAAATAATAATGTGAAGAATAGACTCATAGAATCATTAAGGTTGAAAAGATCTTCAAGATCAGAGTTCAGCCTTGGATCAAACACAGCTATGTCAACTAAATCTTAGCACTAGGTGCCACGTCCAGTCATTTCTTAAACGCTCCCAAGTATGATGGCTCTACCACTTCCCTGGGCAGCAAATTCCAGTGGTAAATCACCGTTTCAGTGAAGAAATTTGTCTTGATGTCCACCCTAAACCTCTCTTGATGCAATATGAGAGCATTTCCTCTCATCCTGTCACTTGATACCTGGGAGTAGAGGCTGAACCCCAGCCTGCTGCAACCTCCTGTCAGGCAACTGTAGATATTTATAAGGTCTCCCTTGAACCTCCTATCTCAAGTATAAACACCATCAAATCCTTCAGCTGCTCCTCACAGGACTTGTGCTCCACACCATTCACCATCTCCGTGACCCTACTCAGGACTCGTTCCAGCTCCTCAAAGTTCTTCCTGAATTGAAGGCCCGGAACTGGACGCAGCATTCAAGGCCTCACCAGTGCCAAGCACAGGGGTACAATCACTGCCTTGCTCCTGCTGGCCACACTATTGCAGCCATTGGCATTCTGGGCCACCTGGGCACACACTGGCTCATGTTCAGCTGCTGTCAACCAGCACCCCCAGATCCTTTTTCCCAGGCAGCTTTCCAACCTCTCTGCCCCTAGCCAGTAGCACAGCTTGGGGTTGTTCTGCCCCACGGGCAGGACCCAGCACTTGGTCTGGTTTAACCTCACTCTATTGGCTTTGACCCATCAATGCAGCCTGTCCAGATCCGCCAGCAGAGTCTTCCCACCCTCCAGGAGATCAGCAATCTCACCCAGCTTGGTGTCCTCTGTGAACTTACCGAGGGTGCACTTGATTCCCTCATCCAGATCATCAATAAAGAAATTAAACAGCCTGAAATGTCAGTACACTTCATAAGAACAGAAGTTTCTGGCATTTTTGTGGTAAAGCTTTAGCCAACTGCTAGTGAGTTCCTTCAAATTGGACTTTTCCAAGATTTATATTATAAGTGACTTCTGGTATGGATAGTAAACAGTGCATCAGTGACACACAGGCCACCCTTTTGGCAGATGTCAATTTCCTGCTTAACATATGAGGAGGGCACAGGAGCTGCCAAAGTAAAGGTTACAAGACTGCTTTCTTAACTGCAAAAAATAGTATGTTTTTCTCTTGCTTCACAGCAGAAACATTTTGGCTGAAATTTTCCAAAAGATTTCTTCACAAGGCAAATGCCGCACATGGAAAATTTAAACCTAAACAGTTAGTTTGGCAAAAGTATAAGCAGCTAGGTCTTATAACAGGAAATGTTTGCAGCCTTAATACTAAGCAGCGCTACCAATTCAGCATATAATTTACTCAGCACCACCCTTCTGCACTGACAAAGATATTCAGCACCTTGCCAGGCCAAGCTGTGAACTTGGAAGGAATGAGCCATAGCTCCCAGTTAATGCTGACAAGTGTTGACTATTCTCTTTTAACCAAAATCTTTGCCCATTTTTTGCAGCATAACTGTTTACATTCTACAGCTCCACCATATTTTTTAAAGTTCTTCACTAAGTTTGACTCATGATGATTTCAACAAAATGAAAAGAAGAGAAAGATGGCTTGCATAGTTTCTATCAAAGCCTTTAAGACTAAGTTTTTTGAGTAGTTTTGGAACCTTTTTTACTTTTCCATGAACCCTTTTTACTCTTCCAGGAAGACTCTTTTACTCTGCCCATCCATGGTTGTCCTGTTGGAACATGAGGTTATCAACATCACCAGATATAGGACCCACATCATCAAATATATGATACATGAGCATTGCATACCACTGAAAACTCCAGAAACATGATGCCAAGACTGCAAAATGTGGATTATATACAGGCCTCACTATCTTTTCCATTTGATGGGCAGTGACCTTAGCTGCTAAGGGACTTTGCTTTTGGCTTCTATACTCTAGAATAATTTTGCAGTATCATTGTATGTAGAAAAAACCTACCATCTATAATAGGGCCAGAAAAGCCCCTCTTCTCCTGACATTTTTCAGCCATGTTACTTGTGCACATGTATTTTTCTACTGGTTCAGACTTAGAAACATGTAGGAGAGGTGTGTTTTTCTGGGAAGTCTTTTCTTTCTCTGAGCTGATAATTTTAGTACAATGAGACACAAGAGTGACAGTCTTTTCAATTTCAAACTCATCCTTGGACTTGAAGTGCAAGAACTGCTTTCTTTCTGTTTTTGTTGAAGCATTAAGCAACCCACCACTGTCACCAGGTACTCTGAAAGGAATGCTTGCAGGAGGCAGCAGACACCTCTTGAACTGAAGGTGATCATACAGATAATTTGACTAGAACATCACTTCCTAGAGAGGGCACTACCTCTAATCTAGTGCTGCTGTGCTACATCCCAGCCAGCTGCTCAAAAAGAAAAGCTGAGGGTACAAACATATATCAAATTGTATTAGTTTGCATAGAAAGGTTTTTGGAGCAAGAGGCCTACAGGGTTGGCTTCTGTGAGAAGATACTAGAAGTTTCCTCTGTGTCTGATAAAGCCAATGTTAGCCAGCTCCAAGACGGACCTGTCACTGATGAATGCTGAGTGGCAGTTGTAGTTCCTCAAATTTACTGTGTAGGGATGAATTGCAGCCAGAGAAGAGAGGAGTGAGAATAAACAAGAGGAACCGTTCTGCAGACATCAAGGCCAGTGAAAAAGTACAAGGAGGAGGTGCTCCAGGTGCCAGAGCAGAGATTTCCCTGTAGCCTGTAGTATAGACCATGGTGAGGCAGCTGTGCCCCGGCAGGCAATGGAGGACTAAGGAGGGACAAAGACCCACCTACAGCCAGCCCCTGGAGGAGCACACACTGGAGCAGGTGAAGAGTGTGAGGAGTCCTTCCCCTTAGGATAGAGCAACAGAGACAACATATGATGAACTGATCACAACTGCCTGTCCCAGTATCCCTGCGCTGCTTGGTGGGAGGAGGTAGAGAAATGAGAAGTGAAGTTGAGCCTGGGGAAGAAGGGAGGGGTGGAAGAATGCTTTTTAAGATTTGGTTTTATTTATTTTTAAAACTTCTCTTGCTTGACTGGTAGCAAATCAAACTAATTTTGTCAAATTGACTGTAACTGGTCAGTAATCTCTCCTGCCCTTATATTTATCCTTAAGCCTTTTGTTGTATCTTCTCTTCACTGTCCAGCTGAGGCGGGAAGTGAGACTGGTGCTGGTGGGAAGCCAGTGTCCAGCCACAGTAAGCCCACTACACAAATATTAGAGGGTAAGATTCACGAGGAAAAATGCAAAAAAAACAGCACACCATTGAAAAGTCAGGGCCTTAAGAAGGAAAAAAAAAAAAGAATGAAAATAAAAAAATGAAAATAAATTTAACCAAGCTAAATATTTCAAAATCACAGAAATTCATTATTACATAGACAGGTTACCTATCAGCTTCCATATAGAGATATCGCATGATATGTGACTGTGGTTAAGGCAAAAAAGGGGTTGTTACAGGCAACAAGAATGCATTATTGTGAGTGTGTATTTTCCAAGGAATCAGTTGAAAGATAGGTACATTATCTTAAAGAGAAAAAGCCACAACCTTTAATGAAGTTTAATATTTAAGGAAGCATTGAGCAACAAGAATTTCTTATTTCATATGAAGGCTAGATCTAGCATTAGAAATGAAAGATTAAATCCTCACAACTAAAGAAATTAGTCCTGAAAATGAGCATTCAGTATCCCAGGATTCAATGCAAAAACTGCTAATGCCAAAGCAGAATATATTTTTCTTGTTTCCCTTTGTCCAAGTGGAGTTTTACCTGCTGGCACCTTAGCAGACATTGATGTTTAATTTGTACAAGAAGAGAGCTGCAACTTTCTGCTGAAGTATTGTTGGACTTCTTTCATTACTAAATATGTTTTCATTTCATCTTTGGCAAAAGAAGAGCTGATGATTAGCAGTAAATTTATAAGGAGACAAAATGAAAAGACACAAGAAAGTATTTCTATTTGTTCTGAAGACTTTTATTATGTTTCCATTTTTACATATGTATATTTTATCATTCAAAAGGGATTGTGTGAAAGTGATTGTGTAAAAGGAATAACAGAATTTTAAAAGAAATGTCAGTACCAAATACTGCAATCTATTTACCTCAAGTGAACAATTCATTCTCACTTAGAAGCTACTGCTGAGCCTTGGTCATAAAAATGTGGTAAAAATACTGATACAAGCTTTGCTGAGAATTTTGTAATTCCCTTCATTTCATCTACTCATAAGAAACATGGCCTATTGAATCAAATGGCAGCTGGAATGTTCCTGGATGGAAAATTAGAACACTGTTTTAAGAAAAATGTTAAAGTTTGAACATTTGGTTTCATTTTAAAATAGAATAAAAGTAACATCCTTTCAAATATTTAAAATACAAAACAGCCTACACCCCAGTGGTTACTATGCTGGAATAAAATCTGTTTGGAAGACTCTCAATAAATTGTATTTTGTTGGGAAACAGTAGTTTGTTAAAATGGGAAAAAAATCTATTTATCACTATATTGTTAAAAGAATTTTTAGACCTAAAGCAACATTTCTCATTTAAGTTGTGAGAGTAACCTTGTAAAGGGATTGGAACTCAATTCTTCCAAGTACCCAGGGATTTCTCCCAGAAAAATGGCCATTAGGATTAGACTTGACTTCCTACTCTGAGACAGACTTCCCATATTATCTTGGACAAGTTGCTTTGGACCAGATTGTTTAAAGGAATTGAATGTCTAAACCCACTATGTATGCACATTTTTTCCAGTTTAACTGCATCATCTAATCTTACAAAGAGGCCAGAGTACATGTTAGAACAAGATATGGGAACACCAACTACAGACCATCATTGGATAAGATAACAGCTTGACATTTAGAGGTGGTGGGAACAAATACATTGTGATTGAGTAGTGGTGGCAAAGGGTGTTGAAAAGAAGTGGGCAGTCAAGTTCCAAGTTCACACTCTGCTCCCAAAGCTGCAGAATTTAGAACATTGAATTGAACCTTGACATAGCTGGAAGTTCTGTCTTCTGATCTGTTTTACAGATCAATCAAGCTGCATTTTACAGCTATTTTATCCAAGAGACTATATGACTGGGAAAAGTTTCAGAACCACACTGCTTTGACTGCCAAACAGCTTTTTTTATCCTTTAATTGAAAAATATTAATTTGCTATTTTACACCCATTGGCAATGATGCCCTTTGACTTATATGGTTTCTTTCTTCACTGGAATTTGTGCACCTGGTCACCTAGAGCTAACAATCAGAGCCATTCTAAATTCTGTTTTTTCTAAGTTAGACAACAAATCTCTTTTACTATCCCTTTGCAAATAAAGTTTATCTCAGTTGCAAAATCTGGTAGCCCTCCTCCACACAAATAATCTTAGAATCATTTAGCTTGGGAAAGACCTCCAAGATCAGTAAGTCCAACTACCAATGCAGCACCACCATGCTCACCATTAGAGCATATCCCCAAGCACCAGTTCCACACACCTTTTGAAGACTTCCAGGCATGGGGATTCCACCACTTCCTTGGGCAGCATGTTCCAAAGCCTAACCACCCTTTCAGTGAAGACTTTTTTCCTAAGGTCTAATCTAAGCATCACCGGGGGCAACTTGAGGCCATTTCATCTCATCCTGTGGCTTTTTATGCAAGAGAAGAGACCAACTATCACCTGGCCACACCCTCCTTTCAGATATTTGTAGAATAGCAATAAGGTCTCCCCTGACCTTCCTTTTTTCAAGGCTAAACAACCCCAGTTCTCTCAGCTGCTTCTTATAATACTTGTGCTCCAGACCCTTTACCAGATTCGTTGACCTTCTTTGGACACCTTCCAATGTGAATTTTCTTCATCACAGAGAGTATTTCCCTATCTTTTTCTGGCAATACTTTGCTGCATGGGCTCCAGGATCCCTCAGCTTTGCCCAGTATGGAAAATCAATCAATCTATCTATCTAGCTATCTATCTATCTATCTATCTATCTATCTATCTATCTATCTATCTATCTGCATTTGATGATGCTTGTTTCATCAGCAAATTTTTTTGGAAGATTTTTACTAGCTGTGCCAAGTTCAGTATTGAAAATGTGAAAAAATATTGAAATAATACATTATTCTGGAGATTGATTCTTGAGGGGCTTCAGCTGTAAATCCTTTTCAGCCCAATCTGCCCTTTTTAACACATACTACTCATGTTTCCTGTCATGGACACAGAGTTTCCTGTGCCAGTGCAATCATTCTTTCTTATTCTGTTATTTTTCAGCTCTAGACTCAACCTCTGTTCCTGTTACAAGACTTGAGCTTCTGCTCCAACTTAATGTATTCTGAGATTTGAATGTGATCTCTCACACTACAGTGAGTGACAGACCTGGAAGAATACTTCAAAATTCCCATTTTCTTATGGTTGAATAAATATCCTCCTAAGCAGAGTCAGTATAAGAATTTTTTAATACCAAAGGACTGTTTGGAGCTGTGAAGTGCAGGAAGACTCCTGGTAAGTGAAGGGAAACTCCTGAAAAGTTGGAGGAAAGTGGGGCCTCTAACTAAGAATTATTATTCCCCTGGTCAAACAGCTGTATGTTATGTACAACAACCACAAGTGAAGTGCTTATCTCTCTCTAAGGAGATGTGCCTTAATCAGCCTATATGGCAGCTGCAATTTTGCAACTTTCAGTTAGTCTTGCTTATAAGTTTGAGTCAGCTATAAACAAGTTGTCAATTTATTATCACATGCTGTATAATTTCCAATTTAGGACATAGGCAGGTTCAGAAATATGGTTAAAAAAATGTGCAATTCTGCAAAATATCTTTAAATGTTTGATTGCGTTCATTGGTTTGACCTCAAATTTAATACAGTAAATGCTAATGAAGTAGTAGAATATCCACATTTGGCAGTAAGAAAAGCTACTGATATCTGGTTTTCTCTGTTTAGTTTTCCTCTGTTTTAACACAAGCATTTTTCTAGCATGAATGGATACAGATTTTCCATTAAAAACTGCTAGCAGTGGATGAGTAAATGTCTGCCAATGTTACAGCCAGTTCATGAAGAATCCAGGTCCATGGTCTCGCCAACACAACAATTAGGACCACATGTGCTAGAGAGGGAAGGGAAACCCATGCATAGTGATGACAGTCCCATAAGGCCTGATGGCTGCCTTTCCATTCCCAAATTTCAGAGGTTTGAAAAACATATCTGCCTATTAGAAAGTTTTTGGATTGTGTTTTTAAAGCCCACAATACTCCTTTCTATATTATTATTCATCTCTTCTTTGACCATTGTATTTATATCTTATTATGTTAGGAAAATAGTAAGTTTTTAAATTATTTAATGCAAGAACTAATAATAGAGTAAGAACTTATATAATGTGTAGCATGTATACAGCTTGTATCCATATAGATAGGAATATGTGTATATGTGGGTGTATGTGAAAAAATATACAAGAATATTAAACTTCAAATTTTTAGACTGTTAATGACTCCTGGGACTGGCACCAACCTTCAGAAGCTTCTACATTTCAGTCAAGGAATTTGCTTCATGGAGGATTTTGTCACTTTCTTAGCAGCTTGCATGAAATTAATTTGGGGTTATGCTCTCTTCTCAACAAATGTACAAATCATGCTAGAGTAATTGGATCTTAATAATGTGTTTTGCAAAAGGGATTGTAAACCTGGGTAGATATGAAACTCAAACTATACTGCTGCTATAAAGTTGATTAGTAATTTGAGCAATTACATCTATAATGGTAAGTATATGTATGTAGGTTGTGACTCTGATTAAAACATAAATCTAACAGCAAACTGCAATAAGTGATAGCAGCAATCTAGGGAGAGAAGGATCAACATTTCAAAACAGGATTAAAGGTTGCTGACATACAGACAGAGAGCTCACTGACCTTAACAGATGAAATACATATTTTTCAAAGAGCAACTAAACCTTGCTCAGTGAAACAGACACAGCAGAAAACAGGATTACTGAGGCATGGAGCAGTGCCCAAGGTGCTCCACAGCATGGAACAGGCTGTGCACACTTGAGCCAGAATGGAAGCATAAACACAGGCTGTGGATGCAGAGACCAGGAGGACACCCAGTTCCATGACTCACAACTTAAGAGGCATGTCTAGTTCCTCCTGCGTTTACCAGGTGAGTTAACACCCAGTGGGCACATCTGTCTCTGAAGGGCTGCCTGAAACTGGTAAGGCCACCATGGCACATCCCTCACAGCAGCCACCAGACTGTTCTGGCCAGGCTGCTACACTGGGTGTGTTGTGACCCCTCTGCATAGCTAACTGGGCAAAATAAAGGCACATGCTCACATCCCAGAACATGGCTGGCCCTACAACACACCACCATGCACGATGCCTGGTCATTGTCACCATCCCTCTCTCAGACCACTGCCAGCCAGGGGTATCTGCCCTGCCAGGCTCCATTCTCAGGGTATTTAGATTGTGGAGTCCCTGGTTCAGGAGAGGGGAAAGGCTATGATTTGGGCACAGGTGACAGTTTGGACTATTGCTCTTGTGGCTGGAGAATGGTCCTTGCTCTCTTTCTTTCTAGCTTTATTCATCAGAGCTCCCCACAAGGCACCTGTTGTCTTTCTAAATTCTGAGGGAATTCAGTGTTACTGAGTGAAGGTCTTGTAAAATGTCAGATTCTGGATGTTTGGCTCAGAGAGCACACTGGGTTTTCCAGATAAGTACTGGACCTACTACAATTACTGAGGCACACTGCTGCAAAGAGATCAATATTTTCAATTATTTTCTTTAGTCAATTAAGCACTGTGCTTGAAAGCTATGCACTTTTTTGTGTGAAGACTCTCATTTTTTTCACATAATCAAAAAATCATTACTTTAGCTTTACAATGGTAATGTTTATCAACATAACCCATGCATTCATTTGGTGCCCAGAGCTGATAAGAAATGCCTGCAGTACACTGAACTACAGAAATACATTATTTTAGTTAAGATGGGTCCTGCCAGAGAAAGCCCTGACATCTAGCGACTAAAGGCTGGTAGGAACTGTAAATCCCCAAAGAGTTGAAACCACACAAATTTTTTTAAAGTTGTGGCGCTTTGCCAACAGGATACAGCTCTGTTACAGCATTGAAGTGGTTGGGGTCAGAATTGCATTTAGGCACAGTCATTGTTGGATAGCTGCCTGCCCAGCCTCATTCATTCACATACAGTACATATGTTTATAATGCATTTTGAGGCCTCTGTAACATGGACTTGAAACCAAAAGAGAGAACAATAAAGATTTAACCAACCAGCATAGCTGGTTCATTTCCCAGACTCTGAACTCTATCCAGAAGACAAAGCCAGACATGGCTTGAAGAAAGAGCCCATAATAAAGAGAATGAAAGAAGAAAATGAAGAGAAAAGGCGTTTTTAGGGCATCAGTTAAGAAAAAAAATAGCCTTGCTTACATATGGACTAAGGAGTCTACAGATGTGCACAGGATGAAACATCCTCAGCTTCAGGCATGCATTTCTCAGGAAATCACTAACTTCCAGTGCAGATCCTGATATTGGTCTTTTAGATAGAAGAGCCCTGAACTTGTATTTCCTCTTCACATAATACTCTCCTGATATTTTAAGAAAATGGATTTATAATACTTTTGTACATGGATCCTAGCAATCAGGTCATATATGGCTTCAAAATTAAGAATCTTGTAAGGTGAAATGTAAAAAAATATCCTTCAGGGCACAGCTATGCTGTGGAGTACAGGGCAGTGCTGTGCAGTAATGTGTCATACAAGGACAGGAGGAGAGAGCTGTGGCTGTTCTGCCAAGAGAAGAGAAAGCTCAGGTGGGTCTTCTGAATGTGATGTTGAGGAGTAGTAAAAAAAGATGCAGTTAGGATCTTCTCAGGGATTTCCAGTGGCAGGACAAGAGGCACTGGTAGCAAATTGAAATAGAGGAAATTCTATTTAAGTGTAGAAAATGCTTTTTCTTTTTAATGTGAAGCTGACTGAGCATAGGAACAGGCTTCCCAGAGAGGTTGTGACATCTCCATCATTGGAGTTATTTAAAACCCTCTTGGATATAACCCTCTGCAAGATGCTGTAGCTGACCCCAGATTGAACTAGATGTCTCCAAAGGCGTTGCTCTGTCTCAAACTGTGGTTCTGCTGTGCATAAACAAGCAGTGATACATCAGCTCTGGGACAAATCAGCCAGGCTGAGTTGGTAGTGTCCTGTGCTCAACCAGATTGTTTTTTCAGTGCCGCCTAACACAATTTAAAAACTTCTAACACTCAAGTTGATGCCTCTGTATGTCACATGCATTAGAGCATTTAGATCTATCACCTCTTTCTGGCAAGATCACTACTGCTCCACAACAGTGTCCTACAAATGGCCTGGAATACCTGGAAAATGCCTTCAGTTTGAGTTTTCCTCATCTAGTTCTAATGCTCTCAAGTTTTTCATGGCTTTCTAAAGGCCTGAGTGTCCTATATGATAGACCAAGAAACTGTAAACTTGTGAACATTATGCCAAATGTAGTATTATTGTCTGATCATTTTATGATTAGTAAAATAATTTTGGTGACAGATCTACAAAGCACACATTTTACAGTCTTTCTCCATTACAGAAACTTCTCAATTTGCTGCAAAAATCTCAGCCAAATAATATGAAGTAGTATCTTCCAATTAGAGCTAGATTTTTTTAAAATAACCACTCTTGCTATTAATCAGTTTTATGTGTACTTCAACAAATATGGGCAGAATATTCTACTTATCATGGAAAAATTTAAAAATTAGAAACACATTAATGCAGAATAATAGACAAGCCCCTTTTTTTTTTTTTTTTTAAAGTGACAGCTCTGTGATATACCTTAGATTTAGTTACAACTTATGAAGAATATGGGGTGAAACCTTACCCCTGTTGAAATTACAGAGAAATAGGCCAGGGTTTCATGCATGAACAGTAATTGGCAAGATATAAATATCATAAATATTCATTTTGTTTGGAATTAATGATGAATCAAGGGTATGTGAAATGCTTGGTTTGAGAAACATTTTGAGAATTTTGACAACATTCATTTTACCTATTTGTTAAAATTTTTGGTCTAGATTCTTGTCTCATAATAACCTTGAAGAGCATGGGGCTTTCTAGGGCATTGACTTTAGTCTTCTCTTATGATGAACACCACTTTAGAATAATATCCTGTATTCACTTAACTGGGGACATCCTAAATGCTTCATGATTTTATTAGTCTAAAGCAAAACCTGCTGAGTTACCTAGTTACTACTGACATTTTAAGTACATTGTGTCACTTCTACACTAGTACATTGGTAGAACTGAAAAAGCAAATTGACTGAAATAACAAGCTAGCATTAAACTAATAGGAAAGAGCTACACTTTATAAATTAGTGCAGTTATCCAGAAAGGTTGGATGCAGCTGTGCATAAACAGGAAAACTCTGCAGCTGCTCTCCTGTCCAGTCATCCAGTCTGTGAGTACATTGGCTGACATTAATGGATGAGTATTTTTTTTAGTGCTTAGAATAAATCTGTGCCTGGCCCTCAGTACCACATTTAACTACTATATTTTTGGGGCTATTTCTGTGGTATTAACAAATAGTTTTTCTGTGTCTCTTAATAAAGTTTCTTTCTGCTCAAAGAATGCTTTTAAACAGTATCAAGGTATTTCTTTGTGAAATATTGTGTTTTCAAGTTGATAACCCCAAGTATCTGCCTAGTATTTTTTGAAAACTCATGGTATGTAGTAGATATTGTGTTTTCAAGTTGATAACCAGCAAGTTTCTGCCTAGTATTTTTTGAAAACTCATGGTATGTAGTAGATATTAAAACCTATTCACCTGCTAAGATATGTGCCTCTGTCTTTTGATGATGATCTTCATGTCATAATTTGAAATAAAGATGGTGCTACAGTCTTAGTCATCTCAGTCATCCTAGTCATCTTAGCCCTAGCTTGTGGTCTTGTTGAGAAAAATTTCTAGGATATGATTTTATAATAGTTTAACTTTGTTATTCAAGAAATCTCAAGCAATGACACCATAAGGGGAAAAAAAAAGGATGCCTATTTGCACATGGTCCATACATTCAGCTGTCTAGTAGACTGATTTTTTTTTTACTAACCCAGGGAACAAGTTGTGCCTGGAATAAACCCTTGATTAGCATGGAATCCCTGGAGGCTTGAGGCATCTTTCTTTGCCCGAAGTGTATCTTTTTTGTGCAAGCACTGTGAAAGCCATCTTTACAGCTCTCATCAATCTTAAAACACTCTGGAGAGACATTTTAATCCCCATGTACAGATGGTGCAAATATATCACAAAGAACTGAAAGGACCTCCTGAAAACTAACCAGCAGGTCAGCAGCAAAATTTTTATATGCGTATTCCTCCATGAAAATAACTTACTTATCCAGACATGCTATTTCCCAAAATATTGTTAGTTTGAAATAATTACCAAGCATTTCCTTTGCTTACCTTTTTGCTATGATCCTCATAGGCTATGTACAAGGTTATCCTTCTAGCCTTAGGCAATCAGCAGTGATTGCAAATGGACACATTCCTCAGCATTTCACTGATTCTGTGGCTGTCTGTCTAGGAGACAAGGAAAAGCAACCACAGTGATTGTGCATGCATTACTCTATGCAGTGGTTAATAAATTATGGTCAATCACGGTTATTACTGGCTGGAGTTTACCTGCTTATTCCCTAGATAGCTATATAATTACTTCAGATTGGTGAAACTGGTTTGGTTTTTTTTGGTTTTTTTTTTCCCACTTGTACCATGCATGTACATCTAGCTGGCTGTAGTTCATGTTCAAAGAGAGGAAAAAGAAAACCACCATCACAGACTATGTCTCAGCCTCACTGACAACTTTTTTCAAAGCGATGCCCCAATAAGAGGTAAAGGTAGAAAGAAACCTCCTGGCTCTACTACTTGTAAATGTATGTGGCTATAATAGCCCAAAGGAATCCAACACAGCTTAAACAATGGCATGTTGTGTTTTCTAGGCTGAAATGAAATTTTTCTAGAGTTTGGATATAAAAATAAAACTTCCTGAAATCATTTTACAGGTTTCTATTCCCTTGGATATTTCCCTCTGCCTATGTGGCTGATGTAGCCTATTCTTTCTCTAGTGCTACTCCTCAGATTTGCTTTTGCTATACAAAAAAAATCTGTTAGTCAAATAGTCCTTCAGATCAGGCTAAATGTCCAAGGCAAGTGCTATTGTTCTGGTAAGACTGGTAATACTTCCCTATTTTAATGTGAATCCATCAAAAAAAGAAAATTCTACATCTCCAGCATTTCCCCAGAACTTCCAGAGCAGAGCAACCCCCTACTCTTTCCTGGGAAAGAAGCAGAGTGGTTCAGCACATCAATACAGCAAATGTCCACAGTGCATCTGCAAAATAGTACTGGTGAGGACAAGTATGGTTCTCTAGTGCAATAAAATTAAAGATGATGCCAGTCTCTGGCAAGGTGACCAGTCAAACCATAATTTTAATGGCACATAATGACAAATATTGCTACTTAACTAAGAGGGAAAACAGTAAAAGATGTTTTAATAATATTTATGGTCTTTTAAAAAATAAAAGGAAAGAAAGGGACATTCTGTACTCTCTGGCATGTGTGTGTGAAAAGTTTTCTTTAATGTTATTGGCTAGATTCTCATTTGTAATTAAATGAGGTGTGGTAATGCATTTTAGAGCAGTTTCAGCAGATGAGGATCTGGTTTTAACACTGAATACAGTAGAGACTACAAGAAGACAAACAATATTAATGTAGATCTTTGTGCATAAGTACAAGATTTTGAATAATACAGGTCAAGATTTAAGTTAGGATTTTGATACCAAGGTTAAGTGGCCTAATTCTCAACCATCCTGACTACACAAGTCTTTCTGGTATCTGCCACATATGGTTCTTGTGCATTGTATTTCAGGCAGTTTTCTTATCAATTGCTTTCATATTTTCTTCAGTGACCATATCTGCTGGGTCCTCTCCATTTATTGACTGTTCTCCTATTTAAATGTGCCCCAAAAACATTCTTGTGAGACTTTTTTAGCCCTTGCCAAAAGATACCTGTGTTTGTACAGAATTTGTGGTCTATTTTTGCTATATATCCCTTCATAGCCCTTCTAAGGAACAGAGGAAGCCACTCCTTGTGTTTATCAATGAGGGACTCATACAGTTAATAAATGTTTTCCACCCACTAGGGAGAATGTCCTGCTCTTTGCCTCAGTTTGTTCTCTTCTCAGAAGAATCTGACCCTTCTTCTTTTTGAAACAATATATTTCAAATTTTTAAGATTTTGATATTTACACATCATTAATTAGTAAATCTGATCTATTCATAGAATCACAGAGTGTTCTGAGTTGGAAGAGACCCACAAGCATCATAAAGTCCAGCTCTTTAGTGAATGGCCTATAAAGGGATTTAACTCTGGACCTCAGTGTTATTGGGACTGTGCTTTAACCAATTGAGCTAAGGAAGGTTAGATATTATGAATAAAACCTTCATTTCTGGTATCTCAGATGAAGCAGAAGTGTTCCACAGAGAAATGGTAGATTTGGTTTATGGTTCTGAATAACAGGAGGAACATATTGAACAGTTCTCAAACTATGGCAAGAAAATAAAAAAGGAAAATATTGTTCTGGCAAGACTGCAAGTTACATACCCTGTGACTAACACAGTACAAATTAACTGAAGAATGTCTTCATCTGAGTAAATGACAACGTAGGGATTAACACAAATAACAGTACTTCAAAAACAATGCTACCAAAGCTAGAGAGATTCCTGGAAAATTTACGTGCTTTTCCATATTCCACTCACACATGTCTTCAGTAACTGTCATCTAAAGAGTCATTTCAGAATACTGAAGGTGACTAAGACAAATGACATGTTGTAACGCCATGGCGAAGTGCACAAAAAATATCTATTCTGCATAATTCAGCTCCAAGCAGGCTTTTAAAATCATTTGTCGATGCCATATGAGAAACATCAGTGAAAAGTGCTCTGTTGGCTTCACTTGTGTAGGAATAACTTAAAACTTATAATATAATGAAGAAGATGAAATAACTTTCATCTTCTGTTGTACTTTTCTGTTGTAGTTGTAAGCTGGTCTTCTGCCATATTTTTTCTAAACAGAATATAGGTTCTTGTCTTCATGGACCTTTTTAAAGAATATTCTTTTAAAAACCCCAACTTACTACTTGTTGCTGAAAGTTGATTTAATACCAGGAAATCTCTGAAATGCTTAGTGTGTTCTGGATTGGGATACAGAGAAAGAGGAAAAATTTCATGGGTCATAAGAAAATAAACTGCATTTCCTACTGAATATGAGTGCCATGAATTAGCTGAGTTGTGGAGTGAGAATTGTACCCATATATTTAAGGAAAGATGTTTTAAGAATAACTAATTACTGTGAGTTCAACCTAAGTATTATACTCATACTCATGAAGTTAAAACTCAGTATCATCCTGTTCTGAAGTGATACTTCATAGATTTTGAGGGTTTTTTCCCATTTCTCACAAATTAGTTGACATAATCCTTGAGATTAGGTATGTCTCTTCAGAGCTGAATGATTGTGTGTAATGGACAATGTACTTTTAAAAAAGCTTTACATTTACAATTTCAGGTGGATTTCGGTTTGTCTGGCTCTTTCCTTGCACACTTGAAGTGTCTCCATATTTCTTCCTGCTCTTGCTTCCACATATCCCTTTTTGTGTTTGAGTTTTGTGAAGATCATCTTCCTCAGCTATGCAGTCCAGCTGCTGTCTTTGCCTAAATTCTAGTACACAGGGATGGAAGTTTCTTGAGCTCGAAGAAGATAATTCTTGCATATCTACCAGCTCACCAGAACCCTGCTTTTCTTCAAAGAAGAGGATTCTTCCCAGTGGGTATCTGAGTATGTCAAAGATTTTCTACTGAAGTTCAGGACTAAGACCCTGCTTTTTGCCTTATTCCCTCCTCTCAGTACCCTGAACTCTGATGTTTCATGGTTGCTGCAGTGGGACCTGCCCCCAGTTTCCACATTCCCAAGAAGGTCTTTGTTTGAACTTGCAATATACTCATATTGATTATCCACATGATCAATGTGCTTCAGAAACCTCCTGGATTACTTCATATCACACCATAACTTCTGCTTGCCTAACAACCCACCACTTCCTCCCTTCATTGTTGATGATCCTCTCCTTCCCCCGTTACTCTTAATTTAGAGGTCTCCTCACCAAAGTGACAGCTAGTGGCTTTGCTTAGTCAGTTAGGTCCCATCTCTTCCAATAAGAAAGTCCACTTACCACTGATGGCTAGTAAATCCCCTGGAGCTTATAAGAAACTTCCACTAAGTCTGTGGTTGTTGAAAGCCACATCCAAAGAACCAAACTATGTGCTATACTCTATAGTTTGAGAACATTTTGTTTTATTTCTCAGTATAACACAGCAGGTACTGAGGACATTTTGGGTATTTTCAACTGCTCCATTTTCCTTGCCTGAAATGTGGTCTCTTTAGCAATAAGATACTATGAAGTTCTTGTTTCAGAAAAATTTTCCACATACTGAATTTAAAGGGCAAAAACACAGTGTTTTATTGTTAGCTTATATTTATCATAGCCCATGGAAAAGAGAGTGAAAGAAACCTCACAGTCACCACATCTTTCTCCACAAGAAGACTGACTATATCCAAAGTCTTCTTGGCAGGTGATTGTCTGATGTTGGTCTCCTAAGTTTCCAGTGTCAGAGTCCACAATGTCCTCAGACAGCCTGTTCCAGCCCTCACTCTGCTCACGGATAGTGTTTTGTCACTTGGGACTGAGCTGTGAGCCTACGATCTCGGGCTGCTAAAGACAGAACAGTTTGTTCTATTTATTACTTTTTACATATTTAAAGAATGTTATCACCCCCTCCAGCCACTCCTTCTCCAGTCTAAACATTCCAAATTCCTTCGGCATATTTTTTTCCATAGATCATAC
The DNA here is from genome assembly GCA_024362935.1 of Setophaga petechia. Lineage (NCBI taxonomy): Eukaryota > Metazoa > Chordata > Aves > Passeriformes > Parulidae > Setophaga > Setophaga petechia. The sequence continues at coordinate 7,554,979 of JANCRA010000002.1, read as the reverse complement.
TTTCTAGACTTCTGATCATTCTTCCACTTTGTACTTTTTCCAAAGACTCTCTACATCCCTTTAATAAAGACCCTGAAATCATATCATTGGCTCCGGCTGTGGTCTTATCATATTGAGTAGACATACCTTCCAGATGAACTTGTGTTTATACATCTCAGGATTATATTTTCCTCTTTTCCCAGCTATATAAAATTGTTTCCTGCAGATTTTGTGATGTATTATAACCTTCTGAGCCTTTAATGAAGAATTGTCACCCAATCTGTTGATCAAATTATTTACACAGAGTATTGATCTGTTGATCCAATTACTTACACGGACTGCATGCCCGAGTATGTTTATTCACTTACATCCTAGCTTTTTGACTATACTTCCATTTTGTAATGATTGTGTGCTACTCCTTTTAGTGCGATTGAGGGTCATCCAAACTTGGAACTATCCATAAAAATAAAAATAATAACTTTACTCTCTATCACATGTTATTCTTTGGTCTTGCACTGATGTTATTATAGTTTGCTAAGACCAAATTTCTTAACATTGCTTATGAGAATGTTATGTGAGAAACTGACAAAATTGTGACTAAAGTCAAGAGGTATCTGGCATCTATTGACTCTCTTTTACCCACAAACCCTAATACTGCATCATAAGAAGAAACAAAGCTGGGAGAGGTTTATTCTCAACAAATCCATGTTGGCTGTTACTTGCCTCCCTGTTATCTTCCAAGTAGCTTACAAATAGTTTAGCTGATTATTGTTCCAGCACTTTTCCAGGAACTGAAGTTAAGATTATTCCTCTTCAAACCCCTGACACTTTCTTTTTCCCAATTCTGAACATAGGCTCTATATTGGCTAAAATTCAGCCTCTTGAATGTGGCGGTGCCGAAACTGAGCCCGGCTGGCCCACAGGAATGCACAGCCAACAGCCTGTTTGAGGGCACGGGCAGCTGCAGGATCCAGGATCTCCGGCGGGAGCAACTGGATGACAAGGCCCTTTCCTGGGGCTCCCTCCACGTCAGTGGTGGAGGAGGCAGCTCCAGCAGGCTAAGCAGCAGAGTCGACAGCACGAGCCAGAGGCGATGAAGCAAACGCGAGGCAGCAATTCTCAGCAGCAAGGGAAGGTTTATTGGAAAGGGTACAGGGTATGGAAAGGTAGGAGGCTGCAGGGAACTGCCCCGAGGGGCGGGGTGAACAGAAATTATATAGGGGGACCAGGGGGAGGTGAACCCCTTCCCCTGGCCAATGAACTTTACCTCAAGCATAAATGACAGGGGGTAATAACAAATGAAACAACATTAGGGGAGGGTCAGCTCTGCTCTGCCCAATCACCCTCTGCCCTGGGGAGAAGGATCTGGAAAAGCAGGCAGGGACAGAGAGTGACAGGCAGGCAGGCTAACAATTCAAGATACAGGGGTGGGAATTAAAAGATACAAAAAGGCGGGAGTAACTAAGCAACCAAATGACGGGCAGCCCGGCAGAGGAAAGAACAGGGGGAGGGGAAGCCTGGCAAGCGCCATCTTGGGTAAGCAAAACAAATACAATACAATACCACAAGTTAAAATTAAACTGAACTAAGAAGGGGGAGGAAGACTGCGGGGGCGCACCGCAACACTTGAAAACTTCACTATTCCCTAGTCTACTCTCAAAACCATTTAGTAGCTTGGAAATTATTTCAATCAGTTTTTTAAACAGGTGAGTTACAACAGGGTCATTTGATTTGACAGCGTCCCAGTTGGATAGTTAATAATGAAAATGAGTGGGTTTTCCTAGTCTATCTGCAATTCTTCTCTTTCTATTACTGATATTAATTGTGATAGGCTTCTAACCACAGTTAATCTTTGCATAGAAACCACTCCCGTCATAGACTCAATTTCTTGTTGCCATCATTTCTAAGATTTTTATTTCTTTTTCAAATGTTTCAGAAGAAATAAGGAAGCAACCATTTTACAAATAAATAGATTAAGATGTAATTCAGATGTAATTTATACCAAAATGAACCAAGGGCTGGTCACTGTTGTTCAGGTGAGGGAAAACAGAAACAGCTGCCAGAGAAAGGAAACTAGTTTGAATAACAATTTCTTGTTACTAAGCATTTATAGATAACAAACAGGATTTAGAACAACTGGATTTCATTACTGATCAAAGTATTATTACTACTATATGCAATTTGTGTCATTTAGCAAATTTTCCAGTGATAAGTATTACACCAAGCATGCAAAACTGTTAAATAAAGGAAAAGATAACTAGAAGGCTTACATTGTAGTCTCATGGATTTCATGGAGAAGTGTTCACTATTTTTATATATAAAAAAAACCCAGTTATTTAAAATCAAAATGTCCAAAAGACAGAGGAATAATACAGGTTAAGCCAACTTTTTCAGCATCCATTAATCCTTGCATAAATCCTTCTGATGGGAAAGTCTTTAAATCTTCAGCTTCTAGGAAAAGAAAGTATGTTGATTCTGGCACCAACTGCTAACCATCTACCTATCATTTTTCATGAGTTACCAAAGATGAAGCCACTTAGACACACATGTTAAAGTTCCTCCTTTAGGAAACGTATAAAAACCTGTCAGGTTTGCTTAAAGAATCTTATATTTACTAACACATGGTTTACTGAAGAGAGAACCCTAGCCAGATGAAAAATTGGAGGTGTTTTTCAACTCTTTTCCTATTGCATCGCCGAAGTCTGATTTAGGGACATGATTTGGCTAAAGTTTTTTGTCACAAAAACTGCATTTTTGTCACAGCAACTTCCTGCAGCATTAGAATCTGGAGGCAGAGTGACTGGAAAACTGTGCCTGGCAGAAACAGACCTGGGGGTGCTGGTTGGCAGCAGCTGGACATGAGCCAGTGTGTGCCCAGGTGGCCAAGCAGGCCAATGGCATCCTGGCCTGTGTCAGTAATGGTGTGGCCAGCAGGCCAGGGCAGTGATTGTCCCTCTGTGCTGGGTACTGGTGAGGCTGCACCACAAATCCTGTGTCCAGTTCTGGACCCCTCACTGCAGGAAGGACATGGAACGAGTCCAGAGGAGGGCAATGGAGCTGGTGGAGGGTCTGAAACACAAGTCTTATGAAGGAGTTGGGGGTGTTTATGCTGGAGCAAAGGAAGCTCAGGGGTGACCTTATCACTCTACAATTACCCAGAAGGAATACCTTCTCCCAGGCAGGTGTTAACATGGCCTGAAGTTGTGACAGGGGGGATTTAGGTTGGACATTAGGAAGATTTGACATTGGGTAATTAGAGTGATTAGATGGATGATAGGGATATTAGACATTGGAATGGACGGCCCAGGGGGACGGTGGAGTCACTGCCCCTGGAGGTTTTTAAGAAAAGACTGGATGTGACATTTAGTGCCATGGCCAAATGGACATGGTGGTGTTACAGGTTGGACTTGATCATCTCAGACGTCTTTTCCAACCTAATTGATTTTGTGATTCTCTAAAATTTACCTCTGTGATAATGCACCAACCATTGGTTTGTATCAGGCATCAGTCAGCCTCGGAGACACACTCAAGGCTTTCTGACCTGCCCCAGCTGAAAGCAACTGCATCAAATTACAGAGTGGCAGGAGACTCATGCTGGACAGTAGCACCAGGGAGTTACAGCAATTCATTGAGCAGGACAGTCCTTTCTCATCTGACTGTTTTTCCTTTCATACCAGCCCCTGGAGGCTGCCCTTGCTCTGCATTCCTGAGTATAGCCTAGAGGTACTCCTCTGGGAGCTAGGAGGTCTGAGGCTGAATTCCTTGAGACTCAGAGGAAAATTAGGTCTTTGACCTAGGAACCAAGAGGCTATTGGTTGAAGTTAGCACTCACTTCTTCAGAAAAGGATGACCAGCCCCAGGAAGGAGTGTGTCCATCTACCACCTTTGCCTAATATATCGGGCCAAATACCTTTAAGCTCCTGCTTTCCCAGGCAGAGAAATACAGCTTTATTCTTCAGTTTGAATCTCATTAATAACCAGCTTTGTGTGTCTTGACAAGAGGGATAATCTCCAGTCACCTGCTGTCCTGGATAGTTCAGACCAGTGCCTTGAATTGCCAGTAAAAGTAGAGCCAGCTAGGATTTCTTCCAATAAAAGTATTTCTTTTGTCAAATCATGTTCAGGAAATCTGAATTTCCAAGATTCAGGTTTCACAATCAATTCTGCCATATGAAAGGGCTGGGAACTCCTGGGTTTCCAGTATCTCCCTCCTGGTCCTAGGGCCAGCACTCTCAAGGATTCCAGGCACCTTCATCCATGACTGTAGAAAGGAAATATTCTTTCCAGGAAAATACTTTAAAAATTAAATTTTCTTACTGTTTTATAGAGAAGACCTTTAAAAACACTAAAATGGTTTCCTGAGAGAAGGAAATTCTCTTGAAGTTTTGAGCAATAATAACTGGAAATATACTGAGGGAGCAGCTAAGGAAAAATGGGTATGAGAGGACTGTCAGATTTTCTGGTATACTCCACATTCCAATAGGCAAGAATTTATAATTTTACAGATGTAAACTACATATGTGAAATTTTCTGTGCCAGGTGTCTTCTTTTGGCTGAATAGGTTTATAAAATATCAGACAAATTATTTCTGCTCTTGCTCAAAAATAGATAGAGGAAATACCGATTTGTTGATCACTAATAAAAAAATCAGGGAAAAAAAACCTTTAAAAGCTCTCATTTTCATTTGCTCAGGAGAGAGAATGAATAAAAATGATGGATGTTTATGCATGGTGGTTGTACTTCTCCCATATTTGTACCCATCCTGTGTTACTAAATGGAAAAGATCAAAATAAAATAACTTGGATGGAGCAGAGAAAGAAAGACACTGTTACTGGTCAGAACCAAATTTAAAATGTTCCCTAGGAGCTGAATGTCTTTAAAATCAGCTTTAGAATACTGTGTGCAGTATGGTGCATAATATATGTATACTGCATCATCAATATACCACAGTTGTGGGAATTGCATAATTACCTGCAGACCATGAATTTGTCTATTCCCTGCATGATTCACTGGACATCAGGAAAATCTATGAGGGACCCAGGGGTCTTCTAGCACCTGAAGGACAGCACTAGAGTCTGTGTTCAATTTTTGGAACAGACTGTGTTTTGAGAGGGTCCATTACAGCCAAATAGTTGCATACAGCAGGTCAGTTCCAGCTCTGCTTCAGGCCAAAAACAGCTCCTGAAACTCAGAGCTGGAGGAGGGAAAGCCAGGCCCAACTGTGTTGTTGTTCATTGAGTTACCAGGATCTGGCATGGCAGGCATTAAGCCGAAGGTAAGAAGGTCAGCTCTGCAGAGCTGCCTAGGTCTCTGCACTGAGCTCTGGAGTGCTTTCAAACAGATAGTGCATCAAATGGGGTAGTGGTTTCACACCATTAAATGTTTTGCCCACATCAAGTTTCCATGCAACCTGGAATATTCGGGAGCCCAAAAGCAGCAGTCAGGAGCTCCAGGGCTCAGTTCTGGTCTGTCAGAATTTATTTCCTTGGAATATGGATACCGGAGATTCAACAAAGAAGTTTCTGCCAGATTCAGCCTTAATCTGGTCTGGCCAGCATGTTCCATTATCATTATCCAGGATAACTCAATCTCACAACATATTGAATAAGAAAGAAGTGACCATAGAGACATAAAAATTCCTTGCTCCATGTTGCTACTTGAAGGAGAGAGGTAGAGTAACAGTAGTTTAATTTATGATCATATGATCCAGCACTGGAAAGTACTTCTTGCGTCATTGATTCAAGTCCCCTGCTACCTAAACCACTTCATCTAATGCTGCTCATAAATGCATCTTAAAATTGGTTAGATTTCTAGTCCATGCTGCAGCCCCAGGAAAGTAATTACAGAACAGGATTGCTTTGATTATTTGAATTATTATGGTTTCCAGACCAAATTCCTGGCTGGATTATGCATAATAGTTCTTGTGCCAACATTGTTCTTTAACCTAGATATCCCTTCCATTTCCACATTATTTAATCTCTTGATGTATTCATAGTAGGTAATTAAAAGGCAAAAACAAACAACTCTTTTATCTACAATTGTATTTCTCCAAAGATATATTATACAGATCCCGATTCAAAGAAAACCCAAGATAATCTGATATCTTGGCATCAGGTTAAGGAAATACTCTCATTGTCAAGCCAGGGCAAATAAGTGAAATATGTGTGCTGGCAAGCACCTATTATCTCCTAACCCATGCATATTATCCATCCTGGTCATTGTTGTCCTCATCCAAAGAGCAATATTTTAGTGCTCCTGAACACTGGGAAGAGCTGCCAGAGAGGATCCTGCAGAAGGCCCTTGGAATTCTTTTCTTTGTGAGAGGCAGAGGTGCATTAAGGTTCATTAGCAGATCAAAATAGGGCAGGTGAGGCATTCTAGGCTTGTGTAAAATGAATATACCTGTAAGGACAAGTCAAATCTTTTCAGCCGAAGGTATGACATTGTTCTGTCCTTTATTTTTCCTTTTTTTTCTTTTCTTGCATGTGTGTGAAAATCAGATTGTAGCTGTTGTGAGATAGTTATATTAAACAGGCTCTACTGAGCCAACCTGGAAATTCATCATTGGATTCTTTCAATTTATTTCAGTGCATTTTGAACACCTGACATCCCAAAGTGACACAAGTCCTTGGTTCATTCGACAGAGGAACAGGCAGGATTTTTTTGAAGTATTTGCCACCTTTCTTCAAGAGAGAAATCCTTTCTCCTGCTCCTCCAAAACAACATCGTTCATATGTTTGAAATGTTTTCTTTAGCTGTTAGAAACTCTGTTAGAGAACCTGCAGACATGCAAACAGCTCTTTGGGAGGGGGTTTTTGTCCTCAAAGATAGACTCAATATGTCAGCCAGTAGAGATGTCATTACTTCTAAGTTGGTGGCATGTGGGTTGTAAGGGAACATTATTTTTTTGCCATTTGGCATTAAAACAAAACCTTTAAGTCGGACAAGGTTCTGGTAGAGAACCCACCTGCTGGTCAAGCTATTTCATCCTTCTAAATAACCCAGAAATTTGTGATTTTTGTAACAGTTTAAATCAAAGCTGGGGAAGAAAGAAGCCTCTACTCCAAAACTGCTACAGTGTGATTCTTTAAAAATCTGATGTGTGTCAAAGTAAAGATTCCAAAAGTGTGTAAGTGCATTCAAGGAGCGAAGCACAAAATCTTGGCGTTTTCTCAGTAAGTGTCCAATCTTTTCTTGCAGGAGCAAAATATAACTTGGTCCCTTTAATCATGCATGCTATTCACTTTTAAGAAATTGCCAGTATTTGAAAGGTGTACTGATATAGGCATTTTTTCTTCTTTTGTTCTTACAACAAAGGTTGACATTGTGAGGACTTTTTGTAATCTTGGCATACAAGCAAGCAGAATGTACAGGCTGCTCCCAGAAAGAAGTGTAAATGATCTCCAGTTCCTACCTTTGTTTCACCTGGCATCAGCAGAAGTACACTATAATCTACTTTAAAAGTTAAATTTTATTTATTGCTTTTAGAAAAATGGCCTAATTATATAAAAATATATATTAACTATCTTAGCTCATGTTGTATACAGAAGCTCAAACAGTCTTTGCCACTGACACAGAAGGTCAGAAATTAGAAACATATGGCAATCACTAGGAAAAAAGATGAGTTTTTAGAGGAAAATGAATGCAGTGCATTCCAGAGCACATAGAGTATTCTTTTCCATGAAAATTACCGGCTATTATAAAGGTATTGTGTTCAGTGAACTCACATATCAGTGACTTACCTAGAAAGTGAAGCAATCAATTTTTAAAGGCTGACATAATTTAGAAGTTTTTGAGGGGATCAGTGTGACTGATAGTAACCTGAGATTATACTGGATATTTTCATCCACATTTTTCTTCAAGGTTATGGCTCTTGCTTTTCTCTATTTCTCTGTTTGTCCCAGCTTCCATTAATCATTTATATATATATATATATATATATATATATATATATATATATATATATATATATATATGTTTTTTCCTAGAGTGCTTGTCACAAATGAAAATCTTTAGATGTTTTCACTCATGGATTGCATATTTATAAATGCCAAAGATTACATTATGCCTCCCCATCTTGTTGCTAAGATCCTGTTGCTCTTTTCATTCATATTCACGACATGCTCCAGAACAGGCACCTTTATTAAATGGTAATTTATTTTTTGAATATAGATGCTAGGTACTTTCTTCAGAAGGTTCCACCTTGTGGTATCCTTTTCAAGCAGAAAGGAACTTCTACAAAGCTCTCTCACATTTAAGTGTTCATCAAAAAAACATTTTCATCAATAAAGAATTCGTAGTCTTTTCTGCTCAGCTTATACAGATGTTTTACACACAGAGATCCTTGTGGACATTTCTCAGCCAAATATGTGTTTATAAAAAAATAAAATGAAGACTTTTCTGTGTGTATCTTCATAGATTTCAGGTGTCTGCAAGACTTTAGTTCCCTTGCTAATGTTTTTTTCTTAGTTTACTTAAAGGTCATTTAGTTTGGCAGAATATATGTATACCACTGAGCATTCATATGTACAAAAAAAGAAGGGCCTCTTGGCATCTTTAAAATCTTCTCACATCATTTAGCCATGATGCAAAAATTCCTTCCTGGAGGACTTTCTCTTGTTCCCATCACTTTCAAAAATGTATTAATATGATGTGTAGTAGAGATGATAATATAATAAATACTCTTGTTCCATCTTCAATATTGAAATGGAACAGGGCTCTTTATTTATACTGAGAAGTCCCTATCCAAATGCACCTGAGGCTGGAGCTTCCGCAATTATATATATTTTAATATATTTATATATTTTAATATATTTTATTTGCACTGAAAAATTATTGTACTTCCCTGAGTATTCAAGGCATTCAGGAAATCCAAGCTGGATTTTAATCTTCTATTTAGTCTTTTCCAAAACCCAAGCCTGAGTCCTTTCAAACTTCTAGGGGATTCCACTTCGAGACACGTTTCCTTATCCAATCTATACATGCAAAAATGAAGGCCAAGACTGGTTATAAATGCTGTGTACTGTTTAAACACCCTAACAGGGCACTTAATGCCCAAAATATCTTACTGCATAAAGAGGCCCTTGCTGTCATCTCAAGGGCTCCTTTTCCATTTCCCTGACTGTCCTCCAGACTGCTGGTTGTCCTCTGCTCCTGGGAGAAATGCCTTCTCCTACTTTTTGTCATAACTCTGTGAGAAATAGCAGACACGTAAAATAAAAGAAGCAGGGGAAACAAACATATGTGTAAGTAAAAGCTAAGAGAACAAAATGAAAAGACAACAAGCTCTTCTTATATGGTCTTTGATCTGAGTATATTGCCATGGGACCTGAAAATATCCCAGTATCACTCCAGCAGGAATTTTGTTTTGCTACACCCCAAGGAGTCCACAGTTGTATGATGAAACTGACAGATGAGCAGTACATTTTTATGTGTAAAAGGGCCTGGCAAACTGTAAACTGGGACCATTTTATTTTCAGTTATGCAGAAGCCAAAATAACATAACAACTCAGCATCAGCTCCCAGCCCATTTTTCATGGAAGGTGCTGCTTCCATGGAGAGGCTGGAACATGCTCTAATGAAGAAATGGTCTGGAAGGCACCTGCAAAAGCCTGCTCTGATATATACTGAGAAAACACTTGCAACTCTTACAGGGAAGAATTACCAACATGAAGGAAAAAGATCTTGTGTAACCCAGGTGCTTTGTGTTTCTGCTATGGAAAAGAAGGAGACATTTTTCTCTTCACTGCCAGAATTTTTCTCACTAGTCTATCAACAGCTTGAGCTTCAGAGTCTTGGAGTAATTTAGTCCATGTAATGAGATTTACACAATTGGATTGCCAACATAAACAGGGGCAAGCTAACCAGAAAAGATGGAAGATATGACATATAATTAAAGCATATTTGCAAATATATTTAGAGCTTTTCCTTCCACACTGGCAGATTATAATGCATCAACTCTCCTACTGAGTTGATCAAGACACTTCTGTAATACATGAACAATTCCACTAAAAGGCCATTTATTACAGAGTCTCAAAGCAATTACACTAATGAGTCCAACAGAAGCAGTGAAAATGCAAAGGAGGATTCAGGGTGTCTCCTCTCCAGGGTACCAGATCCTGACTCCTGGATCCTCTTTTATAGAGTGAAGTGTCAAGTTAAAACTCATCATGGACAGCTTGGGTAGAGAGTCCTGAATAAAACCTTCGGCACATACTTGCCTTTTTATGAGTGAGTATCACTCATAAGGACAAATAATCAGGTGTCCGGAAAAAAAACCTATACTTAAATATTTTGTTAGATCACTTTCTGACTTGTTATTCAAAAACTGTTCCATAAAATGTTTTTCAGTCGTGGAAGGCCCAAGAAGCAAGAAGGGAATCTGTGAATTTACTGCTAGACTTGCTTCCTGACTCAATAGCAGTAGACAGGCTTACCACAGCACAGCCACAGTGATTACTTTGTTTGCAGTCTGATCCATGTGAATGCATGCCCAGCTTTAACAAGCTGGTAATCTTTCCTAGGCATTTTGCATCAGAATTTCAGCACAAAAAAGGTGGCCAGATTAAAAGAACCACAGTAATGCAGTCAGCCCTTTCAATAATTTGTTGAAACAAGCAGTAAAGTTAAACATACTAAGCCAGGCCACCTTCTAAGTTGTGTGTGAATGGAGGTTCTCACTAACAGAATTTTACTCTCTCCTCCTTGCAATCACATGCCTTAATGATTTTAGAAATTTTTTCTGGGGACTTAATCAATTTTTAGTTTGAAGCTGTAGGTATGTCCTGTGTTCTTAACTGAGTGTTAAGAACACTCAGTTCCAATATTAATTTCCTTTTAAATGAAGCTATGGATTATAAGAAAAAAAGGCAATTCCAGTGCAAAAATAGTTGTTGTTGCTAGGTTTAAGTCCTTCCAAAATAATGGGTATTTGCAGTAGACTTCTTTCTGGACAAGCAGGCCAGATGACTGAGGGTAATCCACACTATAATCAGACTCTTTGGCCTTTTGTTTGCAATGTAATCTATGTGATCCATCTCCCAGTAAGGCTTCCCATCTGGAAAACCTGGGTTCAGGTGTGTGCGCCCTAACTTCCTCCTACTTTTTTGATCATCTAAGGTACTGCTTTATGGGAGGTTCTTCTCCCTCTTTCCCCCAGATCTCAGTTTCTGTGCTAAGGAAGTGAAAATGGGTGGCTCAGAGAGGATCATAACATGTTCATGACAAGGACCTGATCTAGAAAAAAATTAAGAAGGGCATGACAGTATGAATAAAACATAAGCTTAGAATTTAAACTAAACTCTGCCTCTGAGAACTTCCTTGTCTGCAGTCACCAGTTCCATCAGAAATACAAACAGTGGTATGGTCATTGTTTGGAAACTAGGTCAGTGGTTGAGAGGTCCAGGTACATTTATTGATGTGTTTGTTTATTTATTTGGCTTTACCTACCTCTGCTTTTTTTTGTTAGCAACATCCTAGTTTTTCTGGCATCACTCACTACTGTGTCAGACATATTTGTTCTTCATTAATTTAATCAAAACCTCAGCAGTTATTGTAATTATTGGCCCCCTCCCCTAATCTTGCAGTGCTAGGCAGAAATCTGTGTCTGACTTTATTGTCTTTCCCTGTCAAGGTTTTAGACTTTCAACTCTATTTTCAAGTGATAAGTGTACATATTGAGGAATCACAGAATCAACTGTGTCAGAAAAGACCTTTGTGACCATCAAGTCCAACCTATGACCTAACAGTACCTTGTCAACTAGACCATGCACTGAGTGCCACATTCAGTTTTTCTTAAATGCTTCAGAGACAGTGGCTCCACTGCCTCCCAGGGCAGCCCTTTCCAGTGCTCAATCACCCTTTCTGTGAAGAATTTCTTCCTTATGTCAAACCTAAACCTTCTCTGGCACAGCTTAGGACTGTGCCCACTTTTCCTATTGCTGGTTGTCTGGGAGAAGAGAGTGACTCCTGCCTGGCTACAGCCTCCTTTCAAAGAGCTGTAGAGAGTGAAAAGGTGTCCCCGAAACCTCCTTTTCTCCAGCATAAACACCCCCAGCTGCCTCAGCTGCTCCTCATAGGACTTTTGCTCCAGACCCCTCAGCAACCTTGTTGCCTTTCTCTCTGAGCATCTCCAGCATCTCCATATCCTTCTTGGATTGCAGGGCCCAGAATGGACACAGGATTTGAGGTACAGCCTCACCACTGCTGAGTACAGAGGCACAATCACTGCCTCAGTCACACTATGGCTGGCCACACTCTTGCTGATACAGGCCAGGATGCCACTGGCCTTCTTGTCCACCTGGGCGCACCCTGACTCATGTTCAGCTACTGTCAACCAACACCTGCAGGTCCCTTTCTGCTTGCCTGTTGTTTAGCCACTCAATCCCCAGCCCGTAGTGCTTCAGGGCATTGTTGTGCCCTGAACATGCAGGACCTAGCAATTGTTTTTGTTAAACCTCATATCATTGGACTGGGCCTGTCCAGGCAGCTTGTCCAGGTCCCTCTGCAGAGCCCTCCTACTCTCCAGCACATCAACACCCCCACCTTGTTGTCATCTGCAAATTAGCTAATGGTGAACTCAATCCCTCATCTAGATCATAAAAAAAGATATTAAACAGGACTGGGCTCCGCACAGATCCCTGGGGGACACCACTAGTATCTGGCCACCTGGATACAACACCACTCTCTGGGCCCAGCCATCCGGCTATTTCTTAACCCAGCAAAGAGTGGAGCTGTCTGAGCCATGACTGCCAGCTTTTCCAGGAGTATGCTGTGGGAGACAGTGTCACAGTGTCTGCTGAAGTCCAAATAGACTATATCCACAAAAGGTATAAAATGAACCTACTTCTCATAAGGAACTGTATGAAGACATGTTTAAAGTTTGTAATCCAGCTAGTATCACCTTATATTACTCGTTTTGTGACATTCTCATTCATTTCATGTTGTGTCCTTTCACATTTTATAATGCTATTAGTAGATCAATGTGTGGCTTCTGTGTCACATCTGCTGGCCTTCAGGTGGCATGGTTCATTCCTCTATATTGCATTACGAAGGGATAGAAGACGTAGTTATACTATCACCATTCTTTTGCCTTGGAAAAATAATGCATCATAGCTGGCAGGAAGAGAAATAGATACTTCAAATTGTATTCAACTTCAGTTTGCAAGTGAAATAAGAAGACTGGGAGCAAGAGAGTCTTTCACACTAGATTCAGTGTACCTTATAAAAAAGACACTTCTGTCTTTGATTGTTTATATTGACTTGTGACAGGCAAACTGAGGAGCTACACTCATGTACAAATAGAAATATGTAGAGGACAGGTGCTAAGGTGATGTTCCCTTGAGCTGGCTCACGCATTTACTTCAGCTGTGCAAGTGTTCTGTCAAGGAAACAACTGGGCATACTCACACGCACATATATGATAATGAAATAGCAGCAAGAACCCTAGCTAAAATAATCTTTGACATTCAGAGTAACATCATCATCACTATAAAAGCCAAGACATTTTGGGGACCTGGTGACAGATGGTATTATAATTTTTTCTTACTGGAGTTTGCTTTCATTATCCTATTTACAGATGAAAGCCACCTCAGTGTCTGAAATTGAAACTATGATATACACAAGGTGCTGTTTGAAAACTTCTAGACTAACCATATAGTCTTTATTCCATTTTTTTTAACATAATAATACAACTTCCCTTTCACTGACTTCATAGTTTATCCTACATTACTGCATTATAGATCTTCTAGAATTAATTTTCTGTGAGATGTTTGGGGTGTTTTTAATGTATTCCTTGTTGATAGCTACAGATCTTTCAGCATTTCTGTTTAGTTTTTAGTCTATACTTTTTCCTAGGCATAGATGTTATCTTGAAGTGTAAATTAACCTCTTTCAACTACATTATAAGATTTCTGCCAAAACCCAGATTCCTCTAACACACAAAAGTAGGTACACATTTTTGGTTTTTTTCATAACAAAACCCACACATAAACCACAAAAAATATCTCATTTTAGCCTAGAATTAATTACAAGCATTAAAACATCTGAGAAATCATCCTTCCATCATTCTTCTAGTCCTATACCCTCAAAACTTATTTGAAAGAAATACATTTCTTAAGCAAACATGAATACCTTTGAGGGCACCAAAAGCAACTTTAAACTTTCTGTAAGACATATTGATTTTCTTTTTTGCTCCAAGTGAAATTTTATTTTTCATGTGATTTTCAAGACTCCTATCTTCAGGATCCAGGAGTCTCTAAGCAATAATGAATCTTTTAAAATAATACTTTATTTTCCACTAAAACTCACTTTTGGTAATAATTATGCCAAAAATTGTAGATGTTTGAAATGGAGAAGCTCATGTGCTTCATCCTACTCTCAAAGTTAAACTGTTCTCTACATGTAATCTCTTGGCACTTTATTCATTCCAGTTTAAAAATTATGAATAACAGAGTTTTCACCTCTGGGCAACTGAGTGCTGAAAATAATATAAAATTCTCCAATCTTTGGCTTTTTGAAGCATTTACAAAATTCTTTAGGGGAGCATTACTTGAGTATGTTGTGATTTTTCTTTCTTTTGAGAAGTTTTGCTTGCAGAGACATTTGGACTGAACTCCGCAGACATCCTTATGGTCATGAAATAGAGGAATACTGGGAGATAAATATCCATGTGCCCAAATGTGTTTTCTCCATGGTTAGCTGGGAGCAGGAGAGAAGATCTTAGAGCATTCTTCTATAGACACAAAGCTCTTGATTACAACCTACAAAGACTGCTCAAATAAGTAATTTTGTCCTGGCTAGGTAACTGATGAAACAATGCTGAGCACCTACCCCTGCTTGTAGAAGGTTCATGGTAAGGGAATTTAGAAGCCTGAGGTTTATGAAAAAGGCAGTTTTTCTTGGGCAAGAAACTGCAGACTTGAGGAAGGAAGAGAGCAAACCAGAAACAACAATGGGTCCCAATGCTCCTTGCTAAAAGAAGACATCCAGCACCTCTGTTGTTACTGCAACTCTGAAGGGATGATGTGGCTTTTTTCATTCTGTTTGTGTCTGGATATATAACTGACTAATTGCCAACAAATGTGTGCACTGTTGTTTTGTGAGAATATATTATATTTGAACATTTTTCCCATTTTTTAACAGAAATTCTTTTTATTTAAAGGACATAACAGGTGCAATAGCACTTGCAGTATTCTCCAAGAAGGAAATTGTTGTAGCATTGTTTTGTACTGACTTCTAGTCACAAATAAGCAATTTTAAACTGTTTTTAATCAAACTTCAATCCTGAAGTAGGAAAACTGTGAAACCTCAAGACTGGTGTGAGTAGGGGCAGAAAACTCCACTTCTTAGAGAGACCTGGATAAACGCAAGAAGGCAAATCTGTAAAACTGCCACTTTCTATCATCCCTATGGTAACAGCTGGTCTTGGACTCATCTCATAGGCAAAAAGTATTGGATAGACAGAATTGCTATGCCAATAGCAGTAAATTAAAGATGCTTGGGATTGTTCTTTTGGCAATGAGGCCAGCTAGACTCACTGTGTCCAAAACTGCCACTGAGAAATTATGCAGCTGGACAAAACAACCTGTTTGGAATGATCCTTGGCCTGTCTAGTCCCTGAGCCTCACCAGGAGCTGTCAGAAAGTGAACTAGCTATTGTGGATCAAAAATGCGCCATGAACCTTCCTCATAATTTAGTTATATAGACAATCAGTAACTGTGAGTGTTTCCTGGCACTGTTTATTCAACTGAACAGATAAAACCATCATAATTTTATTACAAAATATTTCAGTGGCCTACATAATTACAAATAATAGCCAGAGTAGCACTTCAATATTTTAACATAACATTTTTAAAGTAGAGGTCCATTTTCTTGTGAACTGTGATGATAGTTTTGTTTAAAATTTAGAAATTAAAAACAAAAAACCCTTTGCATTTTGAGAAATTGATACATCCAATTAAAATTTCATGAGATTCCACTTCAGAATAGTCTCCAGAAAGCAAAAACAATTCATCTGCTCAAAAGTCTTGTGCAATATTTTTAAGGAAAGTCTTCATTCCTTCATTAAATGGGCAGAATTTTTTCCAGTCCTCTTTCGTTTCCATTTTGCATTTAACTTTTTATTTCCCTACTTCATGCTACATAGAGGAAGTTCTGAGATTCTCCATCTGCTAATTCAATCACCCCATGTTTCATTCCTGTTTTCACTATTGTTTTTGCCTGTTTTATGATGCTGAGGCCAGACATTGGGCAAGCCTAAGAGAAACATACAAAAAGCATTCTGGCCACCTAGTTCATTTCAAGCAGAAGAATGTGTGAATGTACTTTGCAACTGCTAAGTCAGCTGTTTCCACAGTAAAGTTATTACTACCCGTAACCCAATAAAAAACCTTGTTAAGAGTTTTTAGAAAGGCTTGCTTTGCTGTGTTGTTTACTGCATTAACTCTTCTGTGTATCAGGTCAGGCAGTGTAATTACTTTTACCTCAAAAAAGCTGACTGAAAAATCAAAATAAAAATTGTAAATTTTTCAGTGAGAAATCTTCCAATTTAACTAGATTTTTTTTACCTGAAAAACTGTTGCTTTACACTTCACCTCTAGTTTTGTGTTGCAGTGTAATTCCACCACATTTTCTGCCAGTCTTACAGGGCCAAATGACAAGAAACCAACTGATAAATCAAGAGAAGATATAAGACATTACACAAACTCCCATGAGCTGTGTTCTTGCATGGTCATTCTTATCAACCTTAAGACACAGAAGTGGCTTTGATTGTTGAGTTAACAACATAAAATTCATTTGAATGACAGTAATAGAATATATCCATTATGATTGCTATAGTTTGGTTAATGAATGAATGTCAGAGTAGCATATAATTGCTTGTCTCCTATTCCATGTGGTTTTGAGAAAGGCAGGAATTGGAAAAAAAAAAAAAAAAAAGAAAGAGAGGGATGCAGAAAATGCAAAGGATCACCATAATGAAGACTGGAAATTTAGTCATTTAAAAAGTTCAAGGAGAAGTATTCTGAATCAAGTGTTGACTTGTATTAAAACAAGCTTGGAATTTTGAGAGAAAAGGTGCTGCTTCTTGTTTTCTAGTTCCTACTGCATTTATAGAACCTGTACTTTATAAAATATTTGTAAGATATAGTATTACATAAAAGAAATACAAATGTCTCCTTCTGAGAAAACCTGGTTGAGTGCACTGTTTCAGAAAAGCTTAATGGAAATATTCTTGCTTCATCTTTAGACCTACTAATGCTACATAGTATTTTAAAAAATCCTGGAGAGTATCTCAAGAGAGAGAAGAAGCAACACTAATAGCATAATTTATATCTTTAATGCTTGTGATCACTTCAAAACTTTTTTCCACAAGTCCTAGGTGCCTAGAGCTGCCTGATAAGAAATACTGAGCACAGAGGAATCTCTGGAATTCTGTTCCTCGGTACAGCCTATCCATCTGATTCAGTGTCACACTGGACTTTCCTGCACTCAGAGTCCCTAATTATTGTCTGTGATTTTACTGAATTTGTGAGTCTTTTTTTATAATTAATACCGTCATGTTATCAGTCAGATTATTTTTCTTCCATAATATCCTAGGAATTAGGCTGCATATACATAAATATGATATTTATGGTTTGGTTTTTATTCAACCCTTGTAGCAGTCTTGCAGAAGACATTTTAATCTTGTCATTGATAGGGGAATATTATAAAAAAAAATTACTTGCCTGGAAACCCCCAAGATTTCTCTGAGAAAATCTAACTCCAAACAAACTAGTTCACCACTATAGAATTAGGTCAGGAGAGATCTCTGAGAGCCACAACTGATATCTAATTACCATCATACCTTATATCTAATTTACATCTCCCTCCAACAGCAAAACCTACCAAGGGTTTATTGTAAAACTGTGACATTTCCATTTTTCTTTAATTCTTCAGGTTTTCAATAGGAAGCATATTCATTCCAAAGGATGAAAGGAAACAAAATAAAGATTGAAATGTTCATAGAAGTGCAGAGTCATGCAAGACAATTGCCAGGGAACATAATATTGCTACAGCCTAAGATGTTCAAACCAATCTAAGAATTAGATTTTATCCCAAATTCAGCTGAGAAAACCCAAACACTTTCTGTATGCCCTAGAGATGCACTTAATACAGAGCATTCCCATCCCAAAGTGGAATAGAAAAGTCTTACTGGAGAGCAAGGTTTCTCTTTCAAGGCATATATTCACCTGAGCTCAGAGTATTGATATTTTTAATAGGTCTCCAGTTATGCAAACTCATGGGCCTAAAAATAATTTTCTGGCACTGTTCATTGTTGCAGACATCTTTTGTGAAAAATCCTTTCTTAGGATTTTTTCTTCTGAGAAGCTGCAGTTACAAATGTAAACAATGGTTATCTGCTGCTCTGGAATGTAACAGGTCTGTCTGTGATCAGGCCATCTTGAATGTTCACAATTAATGGCCAACCACAGACCAGGTAGCTTGGACTCTCTGTCCGAGACACAGATCTTTGTTATTCATTCTTTTATATTCCTAGCTTAGCTAGCCTTCTGAAGAACCTTTTCCTTCCTTTTTTTTTCAGTGTAGTTATGATGTAATATATATATCTTAAAATAATAAATCAAGCCTTCTGAACATGGAGTCAGAGCTACATCTCTTCCCTCATCCTGAAAACCCCTGTGACCACGGTCACAGTTCATGTGCTGTTGATCAGCGCTGATTTTAGAGGATTCTTTTCTTCTAGCCTTTAAATGCCATTCCTATAGACATGGAAGACTCATCTTTTGGAAAATTCTTCACCAAGTCTATATATTGAAAGGAGAACTGTCCCTGGTAGAGGTGGAATCTCCATGTTTTTTGAGGGGTTTTTGTTGTTGTTTTTTAATTGGGTTTTTTTTGTTGTTTTGGTTTATGTTTGTTTGTTTGGGGGGGGTTGTTTGTTTGGAGTTCTTTGTTGGGTTCTTTTGCAAGTTGGACATTTTCCTTTGCAAGCAATGCTTCCTGGTTTATATCTCTGAAGGCCATTGTGATGTTCTTTAACATTTCAGCATGTCTCAAAACTAATTAGAAATAGGCTACAGTAAGTGGATATTAATGCTCAAATCCCTGCTATTAGGTCACATATGGTCTTAATTGCAGAACTTGAAATAACAAGCAAGAATAACATGCTTTGAAAGTTTTCACTTGACAAATCATATAATTATAATGCACTTCACTACACCTTATAAAATATGTCAGAAACATAAGCTATGTTCCACAAAAGCTTGTTCTGCTTCAGGACCTGGCCAAAGCTCAAAAGAGGAAAAACAAACAAAAATGACACAGCAAAATAATGAAACACTTCAACATCTCAAAGCAGTTTCAGTGGTTTCCAATTATGCTGAAAGCTGGAATTTCATGCTATTTTTTATCAGTGATCCTATATTAATTCCTCAAGGTTTCTAACTGTTTATCTTAAGTTTTAAAAAGTTTCCAAGATGTGTAATAGGAAAATCAGAAAGACTGCACACAGATTGACAAAAAGTGAGTAAGATAATGAAATTGTGTAGACCCTTACAAATTTATGACATGAAGAATTTCAAAGTTCTTTTTAGGTCAGTTAGCAGATGAATTCAACTCTGCTCCTATCTCAGAAGACAGAATTTGAAAGCTTCATTACTGTAATACTTTTGCAATTAGATCTTACCCATATGTTTGTTTCTTAAGTTTCTTAACTTTCTTACTCCTTACTGAGTCCTTGCCCCTCTGGGGCTCTGAATTGTGAGATTTATTTCAGGATATAGGGATTTCTTTATTATATGAGCTGTTTAAATATAGACAGAGTTACAAGAGCAACTGCAAGATGTACTTTTATATCAAACAAAATTTATGGTCTTAATACAAAAACTCTAGGAAGAATTCTTTCATTGGTTTTATTGCCTTAAAAGTTATGAATCTAGAATAGGCCATATTTCTTTATCTTAGGGTGAAATTCTACAACTCCTAGGATTAGTTTAGGAACAGATGGGTACAAAATTCTTGATGGTGAATGGTGCTGTATCCAGCTGGCAGCTGGTCACTAGTGGGATTTTCCAGGGCTCAGCACTGGGATCAGTCCTGTTTAATTTCTCTATTGATTATCTGGATGAGGGGACCAAGCACACCCTCCATAAGCTCACAGACAACACCTAGTTAGGAGGGAATGTTGATCTGTTGGAGGGCAGGAAGGCTCTGCAGAGGGATCTGGACAGGCTGGATCCATGGGCCAAGGCCATTTGTGTGAGGTTCAGCAAGGCCAGGTGCTGGGTCCTGCACTTTGGTCACAACATACCCATGGAGTGCTACAGGTTGGGGACAGAGATGCTGGACAGCAGCCAGTCAGAACAGGACCTGGGGGTGTTGTTTGACAGATGGTTGAACTTGGGAAGTTGTGAGCCCAGGTGGCCAGGATAGGCAATGGCATTCTGGCCTGTATCAGCAATAGCGTGGCCAGCAGGACCAGGCAGCAATTGTCCCTCTGTACTCAGCACTGGTGAGGCCACACCTTGACTGCTGTGTCCAGTTCTGGGCCCCTCACTACAAGGAGGACTTTGAGGGGCTGGAGTGAGTCCAGAGAAGGGTAACAGAGCTGGTGAAGGGTCTGGAGCACAAGTCCTGCGAGGAGCAGCTGAGGGAGCTGGGGGTGTTTATGCTGGAGAAAAGGAGGCTCCGGGGACACCTTTTCACTCTCTACAGCTCTCTGAAAGGAAGCTGCAGTCAGGTGGGGTCAGCCTCTCCTCTCAGACAAGAAGTAACAAAATGAGAGGAAATGGCCTTAAGCTGTACCAGGGGACGTTTAGGTTGGACATCAGGAAGAATTTCTTCACTTAAAGGGTGGTCAAGCATTGCAATAAACTGACCATGGAAGTGGTGGAGTCACCACTCCTGGACATATTCAAGAAACTACTGGATGTGGCTCTTAGTGCTATAGTTTAGTTGACATGACAGTGTTTGGTCTCCATGATTTTGGAGGTTTTTTCTAACCTTAATTATTCTATGATTCTGAGATCTGCTTTCTTCATTCCTCTATACAATAGATGGTAAATTGATGAATAGAAAGAATACTGAGGCATTCTGGAACTCCTCATGACTAGCTGTTCCCTCATTTGGAGTTGCTGCTTTGGAATTTGCCTTGTGATTTCAAGTATCAACATTTCAGAATAGTAACGTGAAAAGGTAGTGCTAATGTTATCTCACAATTTTTTTTTATTAAATTGAAATTAAATCTTTCTGAAGATTTAATTTGCGAGCTCCATTGACCACAGAGTTCATCAAAGACTGTCTTTATTTCACTGAGTTTGTGAAGAAACCACAGTGCAGAACAGTGAAATGACTTGCCAGAAATATCACTAATGGAAGAGGGAGCTATAACCTACTTATTTCTGGTAAATTGTCATGGTCTTCATCCATCCAAGAATCTACTTGGTTATGCAGTTCCCAGTGACACCTTTCTCTGTTCATTGGTCTGCAAAAAAATCAAATCTTTGCCAGTTTTGCAAACCTAAGAGGTGGAGTGTTGCTCCTAATTGGAGTGTATATCAAAAGCTTGATATGACTGTCCTCGTGTTTTCATGTACAGTGTTTTCATTGCTGATCAAGAAGAACATACAGGAAAACAGTTCAGGGGAAAGTGCATGAAGATAAAGTGAATTTAAAAGGGAAGAGCAAAACAACAGAATAGTCACACTAGGTGAATAAAGACATGAAAAAAAGCCAGAGACAGCAGACTCTACAGGTGGCTGTGGGCAAACAGCAGTGGGAGTAAAAAAAGCAAAGGGAAAATGTAGACCATCTATCAATCTACATATCCTTTTATTTTATGCACCCCTAGTTCAGTACAACTGTGAGCATCTGTTAATATACTAATTAGTGCGCTAATTCCCTGCTAATTGATCATGACCATTGAGCCTCAGCTGCAATAATTGAGAGTATTTCTGTTGAAAGTACAGCTATACCAATTTTATGGATAACGTTCAGTGTCAATAAAATGTATTGGATGATTTAATAGGGCCAAGAAAATGCCACAAAATATTTTCCAAATACTCTTAGCTAAAATAAAAGTAGTTCACTTTGGCTGTATTTCTCTCTCTTTCTTACTCTTTTTCTGGGAAATTTTATATCTATGAAGGGGGAGCACCCACTGTACCAGCCAAAGATAAGAAAATCTCATGGAAGAGTACAGGCTGCTGGAACACAGGGAACCAAATTCTTCTATATTCTTTTCAATGTTTAATCCCTGATATTAGCAAACATTTATTCTGAAAGCAATATTAATGGAAACAGCACATTTCAAATTGTTAAGTATCTTCTTGATGTGACTTTTGAGAAAATAAATATACTTATCACCTTAAGTGACATTCTTCCAGCTGAAGAAGAAAATCTGGACTGTGTGACACGTGGACAATTGTGGTTCTTGCCCACTTCATTACACAGAAAAGAACACGTTAATATATGGGTAACTAAGAATCAAGAAATACGTTTACTCAGCATCTGTACAGTCCAAAATGCCTAGATATCACAGATTGTGCAACTCATAGCACCCTTCCCTTAACCTACAATGGGATATGGCCTATTTATTGCCATTTTGTATTTTTATAACAATGCAACTGAAGTCACACGTGCTCAAATTAATTGTGAAAGGAGGCTCTCCTTAGAAAAGCAGGCACACAGAGGTACCTAGCATGCAATCACAAGGACAAACAGATGGTTGTGAAGGATTCAGTTTTGATTATTTCACTGTTTAGATTGTATTTCCCTCAGTTTTTAAGGATTTAGGGTCAGATTGTCACTATAAAAGTAGTAATGACCCATCTTTTGCTTTACTGAGCTACACTGATGAAAGCATGTGACCTCTAATAAAGGCAAGATATGATTTTCTGCCTGAAAACTTTGCAATAGAAATCTCTATTTTTAATGCAATATTTGTGTATTAATAATAAACACCTGGCTGACTAACTTTTTACTTTGGTTTCATTCACTTTTTTCTTTCTTTTTTTTTTTTTTTTGACAAAAATTCATTGATTTAACAGCTTATTAACTTATTAGAAGTTTATTTACTGGCAAACCCAAGCCCATCTTCTGAAACTCAAATTCAACTCATCCACATAGTTTAGAAAATTGATTACTCAGATTATTATGAAAACAGCCCAGAAAAATTCATAGCCTATTTATTTTCCAAGGTTTACACTACCTGAATTTGTTCTGAACTCCATTGATATGTATGAATTTCTGTTAATGTAAGCTACAGCAATAATGACAGTGGAAGATTTTCTTCAATATTGTTCTATCTATAATGTAGTGTACGTTACAAAAAGAAAAAAGAAAAAGAAAAAATATTTTAAGACTTCAATTTTTTGCACATTATAAATGTAGAAGTTTGGATTATCAGAAGGGGTTACGCTTTTTGTAACTGGGACATCTATTCTTGGCAAAATTCTAGGTTGAAATAAACAGAACTCTTCCTAAATACTCTGAATAGTCAGATGGCCTTAGTTTTCCTTGTCTAAACAACTAAATCTTTGATGTCTGTGTAAATACCACAATATGTAACTGGTCCTCCAAGGCATTTCTAGTGTAATTGAAATTTACAAAATATCCCATCTGAAAGTTCTTTTCAAACTGCCAGTGAATAGAGGGCTTGTAAATTGTTGCTGTGCACAAAGTAGGTAATTATGAATTAGGCATACTCTGATGCTAACTCCACTTAGTCACTCACATTTTCCACTGATGTGAACTTTTAAAAATAGTGAAACTTAAGAGGGCACTGAAAATTAGGATTTGGTACTTCCTATTACATTGTATAGTTTTGTTGCTACATTTATAAAGTTCGGAGAAATAATTTCATTATGTGTCAAATTCAGTAGTTTTACAAGCTTCCAGTTTTTCACTTAAGGAGAAGTTCTTCCTGTTTTTTAAAGACATTATCATGAACTTTGCAAATACAATAACAGCACTTGTTAGTGCAGATCTCTAGATCCCATGCAGATTACTGCATAGATTAAGACCACTGCTTTGCATCAGTCCTCAAGGAACACCTGGAAAAATATAAATCTCTATTAGAGACTGCACACCTGAACTCCTCTCCTACCTTTTTAAATATACCATGTTCCAAGTACCCTCTTTTATGTTTTTTTAGCAGCAGAATCCTGATCACTGAGGGGCTTGGATTCTGGGATTTTCTTGAAATAAAGTGAACACTGCCTAGAAAATGTCCACATTTTCAACATGCTGTACACTTTAAATAATTTTTAAAAGTGTCTGGAATTTATAAATTATAATTCTTTTTTTACAGATCAGCAGAAGGAAAAACTACTTGACTTCTAAAAACAGAAATGAGAAACAAAAATTAAAATCCCCCAAGAATGGGAATGTTTTTACCACCAAACATTTGCAAACATTTACCACACCATTTGCAACAATATTGGCCAAACCTACTCAAAAAGCTATAAACAAATGGCCTGTCAAAGCATGGAAATATTGGAGTGAGGAACTGTGAGCCCCATCACTCACATGGTTTATACACACAATGGGTTTTTGCTAGCAGCTCATTTGCTTTTTTTTCCTCCTGTCTAGTCTTTTAGGCATAAATTGTATTACTCCTTATGCAAATATTAATGTTCTAGACTTGAGTCTTCTTTTGAATGATCATTTCAAAGATCAGGAATTTATTATGTCCGACATATTTATTATCAAAAATATTGGTAGCACAATAACATGAAAATTGCAATGATTAATAAATCTAAATAATAGGTTGCAATTCATAATTGTTCTAGTATGTTCCTAGAAACAATTAATCATGGAATTAAGAAACAGTGCAAGCACTGCACTATTTGATACCTGATTGTGTATTATTCAGTAGAAGAAGTGGTTTTATTACATTATGTGCCTTTTTTGAGTCACATATTCTGAAAAATTATTTATCGTTTCC
The DNA here is from genome assembly GCA_024362935.1 of Setophaga petechia. Classification (NCBI taxonomy): domain Eukaryota; kingdom Metazoa; phylum Chordata; class Aves; order Passeriformes; family Parulidae; genus Setophaga; species Setophaga petechia. The sequence goes on along the minus strand of JANCRA010000002.1, from coordinate 7,530,056 downwards.
TCATGGAGTAAAAAGCCAAAAGAAATAAGATTTTAAAAGATTTGGAAAAGCCACAAAGAAAAGGCTTTGATATTTAGGATTTTTGTTGTTGCCATTTTACACTGGTTTTCACAGTACATGCCTGCTGAGACTGATGCTGCCAGTAAGATCACCCTCAAATGTCACTGCAGAAAAAGCCCCATTGTGTTATGCCCATGCTCTGAACCTTAAGCAGATTTTTTAAATCACAATTCTGCTGGAAACAAGCCCCTTTGCAGATGAACCCAGAGATGACATTTTTAGTGGTTCCCATCCACGTCAGTGAAAAACTCATTTCCTAAGTTGAATTTGCTTCTGAAGGCCCTGTAAAATAAAGTAGTTGACTCCATATCTGGCTGAAGCAAATGAGGCAATTCCTTCCACTGACCCTGCTGTGGGAATGATAGCTTCCAGCAAGGATAGCAAACAGCTGGCAGACAGAGGCAGTGGGAAGGAGTCACCCTCAGCCCTCAGACGGTGCTGCCCTACCAGTGCCTGAGGCTCCTGAACACTGAGAAGTGAAAGATTTACCTTAGCTTTCTTGTTCACATCAGTCTGTTTGTGTGGATCAAGCGCCTAATAACTGGGAAAAAATGAATTAGACAGTCATTTTCATGATCTTCCCATCCCTGTGCTGCAGCATTTCTCAGTACTAAAGAAGGGGTAGGATATTCATACATCGCTCAGTTCTGGACTCTTCCAGTCTTCTAGTTCAGTCCTTGTTATTTACAAGTAGATTACCTCTTAATTATTTTTCATATGTATGCACTGTACTATTTTAAGCAGATTTCTATAAAGGAATCTTACTATGATAGACCATTTGCCTATGATCCTTTTCTTGCTTTACCGATTTTTTCTTTAATTGCAATTGATTTTTTTCAGCCTAGCTGTCTCATCCTGTACCACTGAAACCAGTGGAAATTCTAAAGCTAATTTAAATATATGCTTTTTAAAAAATAGCCAGGAAAAGAGTAGGCCTGTGTTCTGAGTGCCATCTGACATCATCATAAATGTACAGAACTGTCCATAATAATAGGTCTCAAATGTTCTCAGAAGTCTGGCATAAAATTAACATTTACATCAGCTGTTCTATCAATGTCAGCAACTCATCCACTGGAAATTTTAGATCATTCAAATCTTTCTTAAAATTGGAATGAACCCTCCGTAAGAAAAATATTTTCCGTCTGATTTGTGTTTTCCATTTAGAATGTGTAAGCAATATAGTGACCTTAATCAGTTCTGATTTGGGTTAAAATTGTGCACTGCCTTGGGAGCTGCCTAGTTTATAATTTTTTGAAATTTTTGTTAGTCTTTGGCATTAATCCTTCATAATCTGGATGTGTTTGCACTATTGTCTCAGTGAAAAGAGCATGCAGACAGGTTTACATTGCTCATAGGGATGTTTTAGTAACAGATTGCTATTAAGCTAAAAAGTATGAAATGGATCAGTTTTTACCTAAAATCCTTCTCTGAGTGCATATCCAATATTGCAATTCAGAAAATGCATTGCAAAAAACTGTACTTTGGCGGTTAGTGGTATGAATAATTTAAAAAGTAAAGACATTTTGAAATATACAAAATATGAAAAGATTACACACTTTAAATGTCAAGACAGACTATCTATGTGGGACCCTAAGAAAATGTTTTGAAAGACATATTTTAATCTAGCATAACAATGTACTGTTGCTGGATTTTTTTACAGCAAGGTTTTCCACATTAGCAAGATATTAAAATACTAGCCCAGAAAGATTTCTATTGCAGCCTTTCAGTTATTACTTACAATTTTCGTTTTAGATCTACTGCTGAATCTCACATTCTGTTTCTTTTGACTTATTGACATGCTGACCTGATTACAAAACTGAAAATAATGTAGTGGAAAAGGTGGATAGCTAAAACATACAGTTAAGTTTATGCTTAAGCACATAAATCCAACAAAACTATCTCTGGATCTCACAATTGCACTGTATTCTTATTGTACACAAAAGCCCCTCACAGTAGTGAGGAAAATGAAAGCAAATAATCACAATACAGCAGAATGATTTTTCAGACAGATTTGCCAAAAGACAAAGCAACTCAGCTATCAGCAAGGGAACAATTTCCACTACTCCATCATAGATTTCTCACATTTGGCTCTTAAGGAGAGTAGAAAGCACCATATATAAAAAAAAAGAAAACCAGAAATCCATACATTAATAAAACAGATTCTGTTGGAAGGAACCTTTAAAGGTCGTCTAGTCCAACCTTCCTCCAATGAGCAGGGTCAACACCAACTACATAAGGTTGCCCAAATTCATGTCCAACTTTGCCTTGAATGTTTCTAAGGATGGGGCATCTACCACCTCTCTAGGAAAACTGTTCCAGTGTTTAAATATCCTAACAATTAAAAATTTTTTCCTTCTATCTAGTCTAAATTTGCCCTCTTTTAGTTTAAAAACACTGCCCCTTGTCCTGCTGTTATAGGTCCTATTAAAATGTCAGTCTCCATCTTTCTTTTAAGCCCTCTTGAAGTGATGAAAGGCCACACTAAAATCTTCCCTGAGCCTTCTTTTCTCCAGTCTGAACAATACCAACTACCTCCCTGGTTTTCACAGGAAAGGTGCTCCATCACTCAGGTCATCTTTATGACCCTCTTGTGAACCTGCTTCAGCAGGTTCATGTCCTCCTTGTGTTGGAGGTATCAGAGCTGGGTGCAGCACCCCTGATGGTATCTTACTAGATCAATGCAAGTGGGGCAGAGTAACTCCCTTGACCTGCTGGCCACACTACATTTTATGTTTCCCAGGATATGGTGATCCTTTTGGGCTCTGAGCACACAAATGTGTAGGAAAAAAATATGGGGCAGATAAAATGTGGGGGGAAAAATCCTCAAAGCTACTGCATTGTGAAACACATAAACTTTGATCCATCCACCGCTATATTCTGTATGTTGCAAACGAGATGAATCTCTCTTCTCCCCAGAAAATAACATTTCTCTCTTCTCCACCCCTTCACTTACATCTCTTTTACTGGAAAGGTTTTAATAATGTTTTCTTACAGACATAACCTGACAAACAACAAATTAAATTGTTAGTATTGCTTCCAGGTTCTATTTGGTTGCTAAGGTTCCTGTTTCTATTTCAGAAACGAGTACAAGACAGAAACCCTGAAGACAGTATCTTGTCATTGTTAGCTGATCAAGTAAAAGATTAGTGCTGAAATGTGTCCTTGCAAAGAAGTTTTTACGAACTGGTCCTTTTTTATATTATTTACATTTAGAGCCATCAAAACATGGTCTTACAGGGTAAGTTTTTTAGGCTAAGACTGAGAAAAACAGTGCTGGAAAGGTCATCTGAAATATTTACTTATCTCCCTCTGTTACTGTTTTGGTTTGTACTATTGCAGGAGTTTACTTCAATGTCCTTCTGATGCATCTACAATCCTTGTCTTAAGCCAGATCCCAAATACTTGCAAATCTCATGTCTTTGTAGAAAGCATGATATAGACCTATCTTTTTGCCTCACTGTAGCAAACACCTTAGGTGCCCTTGGGCTTCTGGCATGGATCCCATGACCTCATAACTTATCAGAAATTGCCACATTTCCTGGCTACTCCTGCCCCCGGACTAAATTTCCTCCTCCCTTGATCTATGAAATGCCAAGAGACAGACTGAAATGTTCAGCTTGAATGGAGAAGTTTGAATTGGTAGTGTGTTGAATTGGTAAGGTGATCACTTAATATGTTCAACTGTTTGATTTGCCATTATGTGTTTGTGTGAGGAAGCATTAGCACCATCTAACCCTTTAAGCCAACCTAAGATAAAATGAAAATACAAAAACATATTTATATGACCTTTTTTAAGAAGTGCCTCTTAGGAGGAAGTGTCTCTTAGTGTGACTTTACTGAGCTGCCTATTTTTCTCCACTGTTCATAAAGGGAAATTCATATGTCTAAGATAAGACAGATGATTCCACCCTCAGTAGATACATTGCAAAGGGAATTATATCCATCTGCTCAAACTTATATGTATACCAACCTCTACATAAACAGATATGCTGGCAACAACACTGATATTGGAGTAATACACTTAGCTATTTTCTGTTTTTTTGATTAAGAGCAGCTCTAAATGTAGTCAACTATTTGGGATAATTTATTGTGATTGATCCCCAGAATCCTCAGCCTGCATATTCCAAACCCATCCTTCTCTCTAAGAGAGGAATACCTATCAATCTTTCCTTCAACAAAAGCATTAAATCATTTCTCTCATTCAGTTGCAATAAAAGGTTCTCTGTGAGATTTAAGCAATCATTCTACCAATCAAATCCTTAAAGTTGATAATCAAAGGAGTTCCTAAAGTAGTAGCTGCCAAACCCCTGAAGTCCAAAGAATGGTTATAAATACAAACTCTTGAGCAATCACGCTAGCAAGAATATTAATAAGCATCTTGATTGATTTATGGACAGCTTGCAGAGAGAAAAAGCCTGTAATGGGATATAAAACATACATCATGTACTATGAATTGCTGAAGGACTGCCAGACCTTCTGCACTGACCACCTGCAAAGCATAGTCATCAACCTCATATTAAAATAAACCATGGAAAAGAATTTAAATTCTAAAACAGAAGGTTGGATTAGAAAATGTTGCTGAACAATTCTGTTTTCTCATATTTTCATTGAGGAGATGTCCAGAGTAAGATGTTGGGAAAAGTTAATTATGTCTTTATATTTGAAGCCTCTCCTCCTTTGGGTTTTACTTGGTTACTCATGATCTCATGTTATTCGCTTGAGACAGAGCCCGGGGCTCTCTCCTGAAGTATCTAAATCAAAGAAGGTCATTCTTAAAAAACATGGCCAAAGTTCTAACTTTTTTGATCTATGAGTCAGGGCACCAAACAGGAAAGTTGAGATCCTTTTCACTGTAGAGAAACAAAAGCAACTTAGATGTTCCCTGGCCCCTAACACACAAATATGTTAAAAAACGTCCCATCAGCTTTCTGTCTAAACCTAATGAATTTTACATTCTTACAATGTAAGTAGTAAGTGCCTGTTTCACATCACATTGATCTTACACTACAATCCAGTATTGCCATAGAACCCAGTCTGTTTCCTGGTCCTGCTTCCTTAGCACCACTGGATGCATCTTGCTGCATGGGCTTGTGTTTTTACAGTAAGCTTACTACTCAAAGACCTGATTTTCTCTGCTGTGAGTAATGCTCCACTCCCATAAGCTCTGCTATTAGGCTCAGGAACTTGTAAGGTCTGAAGGCAGACCTTACCAGTGAAAAGCTCAGCAAAAACAGGCACAAAAATTTACACTAGTACAATATGATAATGTAATTATGCATCAGGGACAATATCTTCTAAGAGATTCTTCTTTGCAGGAAGTAGCTTAACATAGCAAAGATTCTTCTCACGCATGTCAGTTCTCTGCTATTGTTTCCAAGCTGGCAATCTCAGGTACTGCTGCTACTTCAGGCTTATTAATGTTTACCAATATTGTGTCTAACTTTCTACTGTAAAACATTCTAGTGTGATTTGGCCCTCATGTCAGACTGACATCAGAGCCACACCTCTTATTTGCTTCAGAAGATGAGAAAATGGTTTAAAACATTGCTTAACTAAAGGAAGTGGAAAGAAAAGGGTTTTACTCAAGGCCTTCATTTACTGTGAAGGTGAATGAGATAATGATTGAGTCACGGTAGTGATTTCTAATAGAGTTGTTCATAACTGATAGCAAGGTGAAAAGTAGCATCATTTTGGTTTATACTATCACTGTCTGAAAGGAGGTCAGGCACATATCTTGGCCTTTTTACCTTAACACCCCTCCTGTACTAAGACAAATAGCAACAGAGTAAAGAAGCAAACCCAAATTCCTACATGAAACTTTCAGACAGACGCAGAGCAAGCTATCATAGTCTTCACCCAGACTTCTTTCCCCATGACTGCAAAGGAAATGGTTACAATATTAATACCATAAAGATCTCTGATTTCTCTTAACTCAAGCAGTTTGGACTAATAGAGCCTCCACTGAAGCTAAAGAACTGAATTATTAAGCTGTGTCTCCAGGATTTCATTCACTTCTATGCTATGCCCAGTTATTAAAATTTAACTGTCACTAACAGACCTTTGGACTTCTCTGTTTCGCCAAGTTGTCGCAAATACAAACTGGTTTAAGCTGTAAATGATCCTATAAAATTGGCTTTAAGCATTTAAAAAACATTTAAAAGAAATTTTAAGGACTTTTTAACAATCCTCACTTATATAGAAAGAGCGGTTTTCTTTCCTTTCTTCTATATTGCAAGCAAATGAACCAGGCTGCAACTTAAAAATGAGTCTCAGTTTCTAGTCAGAGTTCTCAAAATCTGTATTTCTCAGGTGGCCTATTCAGGTATATGCTTATTCAAAACCAAAGTTGGTCTGATATTTTAGGTTGATTTCTATGGAAAAAATATTTTGGGTTTATATCATATGAATGAGCAATTGTATTATGAAGCATGCTCCCTTCCAACCTCTATGGATCCATGGATGCTCAGAAAATAACTGAATACTTCTAAATCTTGTTTTATCCACGGGTGAATTTTTTTACATGAGCAACTTAATCCTGTAACTTTACCTACCAACGATTCTTATTTGCCAGCAAAAAAAAAGGTTTCCATATTCAGCTATTTCTTATACACTACACAAAAACTATATGGGTTTCCTTTGGTCAGTCACCTTAGTAAGTCACTAAGTGTTCAATAAGTTTGCTTTACTGATGAAACCTTTTCCCCAAAACACTGTATACAGAGCATATGTTTTGAATTGCCTGTATATGCATGGTAATAGAATGTTCCTTCATTCCTAATAAAAACGCATACTAGTACATTTTAGGACACTTTCTTCTTAGCCAGCATGAGATTTGATTTATGTTTAACTAAACGTCCTTTTCTATAGGATTTCCACATCAGTTCTGAAGAGGCAAACATCTCTGCATTCTTCTGATAGTGTACATTCAGAAACGTGTGAATTATTTAGTAATGTGCGGATCAAGAAGATTATGTGTGCTTTCCATGCCTAAATAATCTAAGCCAGAAAATTCTACATGAAATGTTCCTCCCTATTGCCCTCCAGCCCTGAGGTAATGCAATGGTTTTCTGAATCCTGGGCACTCCAGGAGAAGTTCAGTTGTTCTCATTCATCACGGTGCTGACGGGGCTTTCTCCAATTCCCAGGATTTGGTATACATCTTTAGTTCCTGGCTCTCACTGGCTGCTCCCTGCAGCCAGCAGAAAGTGGTGGCCAGCAAAACCACCAAGTTTTAAGGCTCAAGTCCTGTAAAGAAACTGAACTTAAATGGAAAAATTGAATTAAAAAAGCCAGGGCTGTAAACAGTCATCTCTAAATCCTCAAAGAGAGATATTGGACCTTAGTCCCTAACAAAGCACACTGGTTTGCTGTGCCATTAAGCTGATCTGATAAGAAGTTCCTTTAGCTTCTGTGTATCAATAATTGGCCTGTGCACTTGTCTGCATTTTGAGTTAAAGGGGTAGTTTGTTCATTGGTGCAGTGGATTGGTATACAGTAAACATATTTCCCAATTCTGTCACAGGCACTTTCTGATACAAATTTCAAGTTATTCAAGTTTATTTCCCTCCTTATTCCCCAAATCAAGGACATTATTACCAAGATGCTGCAAACCCCAGTTCTCTGTTTGAACAATATACAGATATTATGGAGATGAATCACAGTAAGGAAATAGACAGTGTAAATATCATTAGCATGAAGAAATATCCTGCAAATGTGAATTTTGTTCATTTAACAGTAAATCAGCAATCTGTAATGTTTTCAGCAGTTGGCTATTTGGTAGTAAAACATCAGGCCTACAGTACGAGCAGATGCCTCTATAGTTATTTTTTCATGCAGATGAGATCAGGATTTGGCCAGTACATCCTTGCCCTGATGATTCTAAAAAAAAATCTCTGCACAGATTGCAGAGGATAAATGGTATGCTGAAATACTAGTTCATCTATGTTTTTGGTTTTTTTTAAGAATTAAAAGAACATTTCCAGCACTGTCTTCCTTTTCTATTTCAGACCTCAATTCAGTCCACAAGAATTGGTGGTGAATAAAATAATATATCACATGAACTGAAGGCAGAGTTTAACTAATGTTAGTTACGGCCTACTTACAATGCTGGCTGCAAAAGTCAACCCTCTCCTACTATTCCATAAGCTGAAGTGAACAATTTTACTTGAGACTATGGAAAAATTCTACTTTTCAAAGCACTGGTCCAAACAGAGGTCTGCAAGGGATATTGTGGGCAACCGCACGCTGTGCCCTTTCATGAGTGCTTATAATAACAGTACTTTTTGTTCTTGCCATCACTTTTGGCAGAAGATTTGCCTTTTTGAGGTTGAAAATAACTAAAACAGGAGTATTTTAGTGATATGAGTGTGAGCTGTGGGCTTTGCATTGTGTCTCAGGGTGAGAACCTGTGTTGCCTCTGAAGATCTTGTTATTCACACAACTTGGAGGGCCTGCTATGAACAGCAAACTTTTACAAATCTAAGGGAGTTTGATCTACCATCTTGCAAAGGCGCTGCAGCAACTTTGATGAATTCATCCTTTTCTATTAATGGTCTTCTTTTTGTAACATGGATTAGCAAGCCAGGCTGTGGTCTTAACTTCCTATGTTCTTGGTGCCTTCTAACTGTTTTGTCAGATGTTAATTTCAACCTTCAAGGGGCTCCCACAGCCTTAGTCTAGTTGTTTTTCCAAAGTGTTAAAAGTACTAAGGGATAGGGAGCCACAATGTCCCTGAAAGCAGCTGGAAAGGTAAAATAACTGGGGTCAGGAGACAGGCAGGTTTTAATTCTGATTCATGGATATGTTTGTGGAGAGTCTGTGGATATTAGATATTTTCACCGTCCATCAGGAGCTTTGGGAGACATCAGAGCTTGAGCTATACAGTTTCTGAAGCTGCCATGTAGGATGATAGGCTTCCTGGTAAACTTACACAGAAAAGATTCTTTTCCTTCCTGAGAGTGACCAAGAGGAGACAATGGGAGGAAATGTCATTAGGGTAGACTAAGCTAGAGGGAAGTGGGGCCTTTCCAGAGGACTCCGTTTGTAGAATATAAATTCATACTCAATTACTCTCAAAGTGCTCTTTGAAGGATGCATTAAGTCTAACTTGGGTGTTGAAAGCTGTGGAAGTTTTTTCAGTCTCACTGTGATGGTATCAGAATTATCAAATCCAGTATCCTATTCCTTAGTCTGGGTGAATTGCATACAGGAGGCAAAATAAGGCAGCTGGCAATTTAGAATAATACTGAAAGATTGTATGAGAGTGTGTTCAACCAGAATGCATTTGGCCTGGAGAAAATAAAACAAGTTAATTCCATTAGAATCACGAAGGGACTTCTGAAGCTGTTGACAATTGTTTTCAAACACTTATAAATAAAGAAAGTGTAAATCCAGTGGTTGGGTGATGAGAAAAATATTTTAATGGGTGCCTAGGCACCACTGTAGAGTCTCTAATGAGTAGCATGTCAGGCTGCAACTGAATTTTCACAAAGCTAAGTTTTTAATTGTTATGCAAATATGGTGCTTCAAATAGCTGCATATTTTTCTAAGTAGCTAAATCTGGACTAAATTTGTGTGACTGGCCAGAGCAAAAGGTCTTTGCTTTGGCTGGACAGCCTAAAACTTCAGTGATCTTCACTAAGTTGTGTATAGAATAAAAGCTTACTACTGTTCTTCCCACTGAAGCCCAGCCAGGAATAACAGAGGTAGGCATGGTGCTGATGTCATTGTCTGGAGCTGTTAAGTCCACATTTATCAAACTAGACATGCCATGGAGGCTAAATAACAGGTTACAATTATTAAGGGCTCTAAATATAATAAGATTCATGTTGTTTTGATAGCTTTAAATAAAAATTCACTTAAACTGGCAGTGAACCTAGAGAAAAACCTCTATTTTGACTAGCGTTTACCAGCAGAGGAAAAAAGTATGTGAATTCACGTCCTGTGAATGTGAAAATGAGATTTCTAGCCATGCCTCTGGTAGTAAGAGAAGTAGTAAGCTTGTTTGAAATCAAATATTTGTTCTAAGCATAAGACATAGAGCATTTGATGTTAACCTGGGGGTGTTTATATGCCTCTTCAATTACATTGCTTGAAAGATTGTTGGTACAAGTGAGCTGTTAGTGCACCAAAAGGTAACCAATGTACACAGATGGACATCAGTGCATGGATGGAAAGAAAGCAGTTAGCCAATTTTTATTTGGAAGTTCTATCCATTGAAGAAATAGTTTACAGATTATGTATAACATTGTTTCCATCACTGCACAGATTTTTATTTTCATTTTCTAAAAATCTGCCTTTTATTATCTCTCAAGAGAAGAGAAGTGCTTTGTCCTTTTCACTGAAAACAACACAGAAAAAATGTAGGTTTTTCTTCTCTTTCCATTTGTTTTGTAATTAACCATTCCTGTGTGGTTTCTAAATGATGTAGAATGTTTGATGACAAAATCCTTATACTATTACACTTACTATACATATGGCAAACTGCTTGCATAGTTCCATTGGATTTTTCTGTGTGGCATGGTAAGTTGCCTGCAATACAGTTATAAATTCTGAAGTCAGGCAAATTATCATACAGATTACTCCTGGGAAAGTTAAATAACTGCAGTGTTTAATTTATGTTGGACTAAGTACATGTATGTATCACTTCTCAATAATTATTTGCTTACAGCTCACATAAAAACTTTGAAAATTTTCCCCTTAATGCTACTGGGATAAGTATGCAACATATGTAGCTTTATTTAAATGGGGCTCTAAAATGTCATTTTATGCTATGGAATTATCTCTTTTCTTGTGCATAGCAGATGTGTGCAGCTTTCATTGCTGAAATTTCAATATAGCTAGAAATTTTAATGAGATAATAATAAAATCCTATGTAAAGAGTGTGCATTAAGAGTTAATGGCACTTACCATACTCATCCAGATATTGTCCTCTGAATTCTTAATAGACAATACCACTATCAGTAACAGCATCCCATAAATAATACAAAGCATAGGTAAAGCTTCAAAAACATTTTGTTGTGGAAATGGAAGGCAGTCTAATCTTTCTATAAAAGCAACAGGTGAGACAGTGTGTGCCTGGCTCTTTCAGGAAGTGCAAGCATTCTGTGTCCAGCCGTTATAGTCCCTTAATGACATATGTTTTTTTATTTCCCTTCTTTTGTCACTTTTCTTTCTGAGAAGTATCTTTGAGTCATATTGTCATTTGTTATTCATGTAAAAGGAAGACCAGCTAGAATGAGGACTAAAAGTTAGATACATATTTAAATTACATTACTTTCCTCTATTGTGACATCAACATTTTTCTTCAAAGCATTTGAATTTCAGTCATTATTTAAGCTTATAATACATCCTCATAATCTTTTTCTCCTAAAATTGGTGCAACTAATGAAGATTGAAACTTAAGCAACATAAAGAATTTCTCTAAAATGGCAACATTATCCTATTAAGAAACTTTAAATCTTGTTTAAATTATCATAAAAAGCACATTTTTAAGACCGCATTTATGGAACAAATGATGCATAATGGAGAGCCACACTAATCATTCTGTGTGAGATCATTTCTGTAAGTATCATTATAATCTTCTTAGATAACCAACTAACAGTTTAATCTTTCAAATCCGACATGCTCTGGCTACTGTGATGGAAATATTTAACCACCCTCTGAAACACCTTAGAACTGCCAGAACAAAAAGCAAGTGTGAAATATTGTTTCTTAAACGTAACTGGGTGGCAGATTCATGTGGGACCCTTCAGAATTCTAATACACGATTTACAGAGAGAATAAAATAATTTTTCAGCTTCTAACATCACAGATTGATATTACTACTGTATGTCTTAAAAATAATTTGATATTTAGCGTCAGTTGGTAGGAAAGAGACTGATGTTTTTGGGGTTTTTTCCCCCAAAATAACTCTTTAGGAGATAGGGAATGTCTCTGAAGAGTTCTCAATTTCTTTAAGTGTCTTAAATAGAGAAAATGTTTTTAAAAATTCAGCATACTAGAGCACCTTCCATAATACCATCGTTATGTGGCTTCTAAGAAGCATGAGATATTGGGAGAGATTGATTTATTAGAACATCATAAGGAAATGCAAGAGAAGGTAGTGGTTCCACTGGGCAGCCCAAAAATCAACCTCACTGGTGCTTCCAGTCTTAGCCCAAGTCAATCAGTAGGCCAAGTATGTGGTTTTCTTTCAGAAGCATAGCATAAGTGTTTCCAGAGAAATTCAAGCAAGCGTGAAGTTCTCAAGCCAAGTTCTAGTCCTGCTCTCCAAATTTGCAATTCTGAGAAAGTATTCTGCTTAAGTGGAAAAACAAAGAGATTCACCCCATTGTAGCCCCTTCTTCCACACACACAGACATATGGCATAGGAAGCTTTTTTTAAGCTAACATGGGACCCTAATGCTAACACTTGTCCTCTCTGTCTGAAGGAGTCTCCCAAGAATATTTTTGACCATTATTTGGTAAAAATCACTAATCCCAGGCAGTTTATTTTGGCTGAGTTTAAGACTGATTCAATCCATTCTGAGCTATTTTGTAGTGGTTTCATTATCCAAACTTGCATGCATCTTCTGGGCTTGGGAAATGTTGGCATGAGTGCAGGGTTCTTAGTTTCAAAAGTATTAAAACATCTTACCCTTTCACCAGGGTTTTATTTCTCTCATTACACCATACAAAAAGAAGCAAGAGCTCCTCATTCTGGTGCCAAATTTTACTCTCTTAATAATGAGTAGTAAATGAAACAAACAATAAAAATTGATCGTTTTTATTCTACGTAACATATGTACATATGTTTTAAAAAGGATGACAAGACAACACTGACTTTCTTCTACAAAATCTGTCAAAGTGCCAAAAGTTACTTCCTATTTCAAGATCTTTGTAAAGAAGGGGTGATTATAGATGATGATAAACATAATAGAAATAATAAAGATTGAGAATATGAGTACCTAAAATAGTTTGGTTTGTTATTTTGTTGCAATACCATCTGTTTCCAAATGGTGGGGCATCTTTGACAGGATAGGAAAAATAGTCACAGTCTTTCCATGACTAATGAAAAATGTTCTTAAAATTAGTTCTATGAAGCTGAAGATTAAATTGGATACGAATACTATATACTTCTGTCATTAAGAGATTTGCAAAAATCTGTGCATGTTACAAGCAATGGCAACCACTAGTTACTGGCCTGTAATGCTACAGCTTTTTAGTATAGATTTGGGGATTTTTTGATTTCTCACAGTCTATACCATTCAGATTGATCAAGCGATTCATCTATCTACCTTCAGATATTTAATTCCCGCACAGGAGTATTTCATCTTCTATTTTCATGTGAAATACTTCACAGAACCATAGAAGCACAGAATATCCTGAGTTGGAATGGATCCACAATGATCATCCATCCAGTCCATCTCCTGGCCCTGCACAGACCCATCCCCAACAGTCACACCACATGCTGAGAGCATTGCCCAAATGCTTCTTGAATTCTCTCAGGCTTGGTGCTGTGATCACTTCCCTGGGGAGCCTGTTCCAGTGCCCAACCACGCTCTGGGGGAAGAATTTTTTTCTAATATCCAACCTAAACCTTCCCTAACACAACTTCAGGCCATCCCGTCTCCAGGTCCTGTCTCTGGTCACCACATCCTCAGTCCCCTCTTCCCCAGGAAGACTTGAACAGACCAAGTACCCTCAGCTGCTCCTCACATGGCTTCCCCTCAAGGCCTTTCACCATCTTCGTTGCCCTCCTTGGACACTCTCTAATAGTTTAATGTCTTTCTTACATTGTGGTGCCCAGAACTGCCCCCAGGACTCGAGGTGAGGCTGCCCCAGTGCAGAGCAGAGCAGGACAATCCCCTCCCTTGCCCAGCTGGTGATGCTGTGCCCGATGCCCCCAGGACAGGGTTGGCTCTCCTCATTCCAGTGCACTGCTGACTCATCTCCCACTTGCCATGAACCAGGCCTGTTTCCACAGCATGCTTTCCAGTATCCCATTCCCCAGTCTGTCTGTACATCCGGGGCACTTTGCACAATTGAACTTCATTAGTGCTTGCTGGTTGCCCAGCCCTCTGACTTGTTGAGGTCTCTCTGCAGGGCCTTCTAGGTCCTGCCCCCAAGTCATTTATGAAGATGTTGAAGAGCACAGGGCTGAGGAGCCCTGTGGAACCCCTCTAGTGTCAGGTCACCAGTCTGATGTCACCACATTCACTGTAACCCTTTGTGCCTGACCTGTGAGCCAGTTGCTCACCCATCCCATGATGTGTTTATCCAGCTGTGTGCTGGACATATTGCCCAGAATTCTGTGAGACACAGTTGAAATTTTTACTGAAATCCAAAAAGATTCCATCAACTGGCTTTCCTTGATCTACTAGGCAGGTTATCTTGTCATAAACCAGTTTTGACAAGAAGGGTTTTTCTCTCATGAAGCCATGCTCTGTGTCACCAGTGACTGCATTGTCTTTCAGGTGTTTTTCACTACCTCCCAGAATAATCTTCTCTACAATTTTACTGGGCACTAAAGCAAGACTGACAGGCCTTTAGTGTCCTCCTTCTTACCCTCCTTGAAAATTCGTACAATGTTTCTCAATGTTCAGTCAGATAGGACTTTTCCAGATTCTCACGACTGCTTTAAAATCATTGAGAGATGTTTTGAGAGGAGATGAAAAAGACAACTCTTGATATTCAGATGTTGGTTTGAGTTCTTGACTTAAGTTTGACCAAGTGGGTACAAAGTGCTGTTTCAAACTAGGTGAATGAGTCAATTCATTAACAAAATGCTCATTTTAAGTCCTTGATCCAGCAGAAGCAGTAGAAAATTTTCTGGTCATACTTTCTGTGCTTTCTGAGATTTGAAGGATTTCTCATATTCTTGCCCCTGTTGTCTCTTTTCATGGCTGAAGAGATCTTGTGATCAATAAGGTTTTTTGGTCAGTCATTCCATGGCAGCTTTCCAGGTCTTTGTCACCCTAGAATCCTTCCTCTGAATCCTTTTCAATTCTGCTTTACCAAGGCTGAGACATGAAGATGATAGTACCCTGCAGTCAAGATGGGGCTGCACTGTGGGCTTGGTCACACAGTGAAACCATTTGTTTTTTCACTCTCTGCCTTCCCCTTTAACTCCTACTACTCAGAATGGTTCTATGGCTGCTACTGAATTAGAAATATGAATTACAAATCTGTGAGATTTTTCCTGAATAGTAGTATTGAATTCAGAGCACGTTATGCATTATCCATGTGTGTGTGTGTAGGCAGCTAGTTTAGGTATTTAGGATATATTTGCCTATTTTTCCTCTGTACATGCATCCATTATCACTGATTTTCCTAAAACTTTGTACTCTTTATCATACACACATATTAATTTGCTCAAATATTGAGTAAATGGAGAATTTAAAGGAACATTTTTATTTAAAATAACTTGCATTGAATTGGTTGTTTTCTTATTTCACCTAGCATTAATTAACTTATATCATGAAGAATAAGTTAATTCTTTTTTTTCAGAGTGATTTTGTCTTGAGGAATAAAAATATGAAGTATTTTACTTAACCTAACATACTTAATAATCGACTTTTACTAGGAAAAACATTTCATGATTTGAAACTGCTTTTTTAGATTTCGAAGTCAAGAAAAACTCTGAGTACCATTTAAAAAATTCCTTCAAAATCTTTCATGTTTGGTAAAATCAGTGTTATCTTTCTGCACTGCCTGTTCTTTCTGCCTTAAGTCATGACAAGATAGGCTCATATGTTAATTGGTACAGCAGCCCTCTATGTCATAAAAGGCAGAATGAAAATGTAGAGAATATTCTTTAGTCTTTTAGTCTCAGATTCATTATTTAAATTCCAAAGTTCATTTATGATTCATTATGGTTTATATCTACCTGAATAATTGCCCCCAAAAAGACAATATTCACCATGATGGTGAAAATAATATTGTTACTTATTCCATAAAGTGATGAGCATATACATTTATTAATATATATTCAGACATATGAAATTTTCAGGCAATGAAGTTAATTGATTTTTGTCTTTGGTTGAAGTTTAGTCGTTTCCTTTTCAATTACTTACTTCTAGAAATTGTAATCAAATTTTTTCAATGTTAGCACACTGATCAGATGTTTGATTAAAGTAGCACAAGGAGCGATGCATGCAATTACATCTAGATATTTTTATAGGAATATTTATTACCTTGCTGTGTGTTCAAAATTAAGAAGAAAAGACATACGAGGCTACAATTCACATATTACTAATGCCAAAAAGCAATTTGAAGAATTATAATTATTTGGAGAAGTTCTATACTAATAAAATGACTTTAGGAGCATCACATAGTTAATGGAATAAAAAGTTCATTCACAATGGATATCAAAAGAAATTACTGTGACAACGTGCTTATCACATGATAGGGTAAATTTACAGTTTCAGCTGCAGAGTACAAGATCCTACAGGTTGCCCAGAGATGTGCTGGCTGTCCAATCCCTGGAATAATTCAAGGCCAATTTAGACAGGATCAACTGTCAATCAACTAAATTTTCAATTTTGTTGAAAATTTCCCTACCCATTGCAGGGGGGTTAGACTATAAGGCCTTTAAATGTCCCTTCCAACCCCGGCCTCTCTATGATGCAGTGATTATTTATATGCTAAAAGATAGAAATTATTCCCTGAAAGGGACCAACATGGGAGTCCACAGTGTGTGGGCAGCAGATGGGATGGGGAGCCCTGCATCTTGAGCCAGGGCAGAGAGCAGGCTGCAGTACTTAAGAGCCAGACTAATGTTTTGCTTCTGCTGCTCTTTCAAATATAAGGCCACAAAACAGGTGTCCAAGTGTCATGGGTTTACAGGAAGTAGGTTTTCTGGGAATGGAGTGGCCAGAGGCCAATAGGTGTTCAGATCTTAAATTGACACCAGGCTTGGCCACTGAGGGTGGATGCGCCTCTGAGAACACAGGGGTTAGAAGCAGAGCTCTCCCTTGGGCTCGCTCTCTTTTGATTTCCGGCCAGCAAAGAGGCAAGGCCTCCCCTGCCCGGCTCTGAGCTGGGCGGGGGAGGGGAAAACCTGCGGCCCGGCAGAGGTAGGCCCTGACCCCTCAGGATGGAAGGGTGGTGGGGACACCAGGAGGCGTTGGGCAGCCCCCCCCCCCCCCCCAGGAGAGACAGAGGGAGAGAGAGGCCCAAGAAGATTTGGGCAGCCCGCCCCCCCCCCCCCCCCCAGCTAGAAGATGAGAGAGAGAGAAAGCTGGTACGGGCCTGTGGCCTTGAAGTGATATCGGCTGTGAAGAAGCAGGGGGAAGGGGGAGTGCAGCAGGGAAGGAGCCTGGCCGCCTGCAGAAGTTTGTTAACCCCTTTCTGGACAATGAAGACCTCACAGAGCATTTGGACCTTTCCTGGAGGGGAGATGGAGTGGATGATAAAGTGGAAATGGGCAAGAGAATGATAGTCGGAGCAGTGAGTGAGGCTGGGAGAGTGAAGAAGAGGCCGGAAAGAGATGATGGAGTAGCTGGTTGCTGGACTCTTTTTGGTACAGCCACGGACAGAACCATGCTTCCTCGCGACACAGAGGCTGCATGCAGGGGGGAGGCGATGGCTCAGAATGAGAGGGTTCAGTTTTGGAGACCCCCCGGCCCCAGGGGGTAGACAAGTATGGGGGGGACAAGAGGTCCCGAGATGAGAGAAGACTGTGCCTTTCTTTTGGAACTGGTCAAAGCACCCTTAAAAGGATAACCCTTGAAGTAGCTCTGTTCCACGTCCAGCGGTGAGAGCGCTGGGCATGCAAGGAAGAGGTCACCATGGCCCCAAGAAGGACTCCTCTCCTCTTGATGGACTGGAATTGAGTATTTACTGGGTGATGGATGGAGACTTGAAATTTGGAAGATGTATTGGAAATGTGGTGGGGGGAGGAGGAAATGTTTTTTGTGGAGTTTTCATTTTCCAGGTGTGTGTGTGTGTGTGTGTGTGTGTGTGTGTGTGGTTTTTTTTTTCCCTCTTTGTAGTTTAGTTAATAAACTTTTTTTTTTCCCTAAGGTAGAGGCCTGCTTTGCTTATTTCCTGGTCTCATCTCACAGCAAACACCAGGGGAGTATATTTTCATGGGGCATTGGCATTGTGCCAATGTCAAACCTTGACACCAAGTCAGCCCTGTCATGAACTGGAGAGATAGTTTCTTGTAGGAGGACAAATTTGGGATCATTTCTGTGCTGTTATGTCACGTGTTTAGGTTAGCAAATTTGCATGTTCCTCTGGATCAGCTAAGGTCTTCAGCAGGAGCGCTAAAACAGCTCAAACAAAGGCAATTTATGAAGGCTAAGCTGCTACCCAGAGGCACAAGTGGAATTATTCCAAGGTGCTGCTCTCCAGTAAAATGTGGGTGTTTTTTAGGTAGTTTGGAAAGCCAGAGTCTAGCTGGAGGTCTGGCAAATTTTATTAATCTCAGCAGTTTTGTAAATCTCATTACTGGAACCACGACCTTTATGAAAGTGGTGCCTTTCAACCATTGCTAGCTTGGTATTTAACATTCACTTAAATATTATCTATTTAATCTCAAACATTTTACTTTGCCATAATCTTTCAGACAGACTTCATTTGAAGTGTAGCTAGGAAATTGCTTTGTAGGTAGGATGTGGAAAAAAATGGATCAGAGCAGCTGAATGTTTCCTTTTAAAATCAGCATTTTTAAAGTAACTTGGATCTGTTTTTCAAAGAAAACAATGACTGTTTTCTCTTGGTCATTTTCCAGAAGAGTGTATTTGAAGCTCAAAGAGCCTTTTCTAAATGGTAGAGAAAGCCCAAAATTTAGTTTGGAATGGAAACCTTGGGGATATCATCCTTAAAAGGGATGGTGCTACTGTTACTGCTGATTGTAACTCTAGTGCACATTTTGCTATAATATAAAATGAAAGATGCAGATAAAAGATTTAAAGAACATTTAGAGATAATCTCTAGCCAAAAATATGTTACAACCTAGCTGAAGGAGTTAAAATGAAATAAACAAACAAAAAAAACCCTAGAGAAATAAAAAAAAAGTTTTACAATTTTTTATGGCAAAAATTGAGTCGATGCAATAAAAGGAAGCGAA
Organism: Setophaga petechia; assembly: GCA_024362935.1. Classification (NCBI taxonomy): domain Eukaryota; kingdom Metazoa; phylum Chordata; class Aves; order Passeriformes; family Parulidae; genus Setophaga; species Setophaga petechia. The sequence goes on along the minus strand of JANCRA010000002.1, from coordinate 7,510,939 downwards.
AAAAACAATCTGGCACAAGTCACAAGTGAAGCAAATACTGCAATTGCAAGTCCTAATTGGATTATTATGTTTCACAAGTTATAATATGATTTTTTGACATAAAGTGAAAAACCAGAACTTACTGAAAACAAAAGCTTTCTCTTCAGCATTCTTCAGTATACGGAATATTTTATATTGGTACATATTATATCAGCATAGAATATATCTTCAGTGTACAAAATATTTTATATTGGCACATATTAAGACCTAGGGGTTTGTCAATCAACTGAGAGATTTGGCAACCTAGGTAGCAAAAATGAATCGGCAGAAGAAACTTCTTTGGTATGTAAGAGGAACAACACGTATTATGCGTCTTAATTCAAAAATGCTGGAAATAATATTTGCCACAGAATAACACAAAAAAACAAAAACAACAAAATATCTCCAGGCCATTTCCTTTTTTACCTTCTCCTTGTTTTAAATTGAGGTTTCAGACAAGTTCTCACCTTGGATAGCTTCAAAACTCCAGCAGACTCAGTAGCTGGAAGAGGACCATTGCCATCACTTAGTCTCACCATATGAGTAACACAAGCGGTGGGTATTTCCTGATTTATTTATTCAGACCTACTACTTGGTGCTCATCTGTGGGACAGGGGAAAAGGTGCAATATTACTTAACTGAACTAGTTAGGCATGTTGAAATACAATGGGAACTTAATCTCTTAATCTCAAAGATTTCTTTGATGCTGTGCCCCCTACTTAAGGCTATAGTCAGTGAGGATTATCTGAAGAAATTATTTTTTTAAAATTATGCTAACATTCTGTAGGCTACATGAAGTACAGACTATGTACATGTCTGACAGAGCTTTAAGGCAGACCATCCACACTTTATTTTCATAATGACCAAGTCACCCAGGTGACATTAAAGCCCTACAACCCTCAAAAGCAACTTGAAACAGAGAAACTTCATCTCTTCTGGGCAAGCAATAAGGTTAGAAAACCAGTCTCCCCTCTGTGGGATGTACACCATTCAGGACTAGCCCTTCACCCCAGACTTGCAGCACCTTCCTGAGCTGTGTCAGTATCCATGTTGAATGTCAGTGTTCTCCCGAGCCACGGGGTGATTTTTTTCCAAGGACTCCAAAACCCAGTTGTTGGGCTGAATCCTGCCCTGATGCACATTGCCACCTCCCTCTCTGCTGAGCCCATCACTTCTCTCTGCATGCAAACACTGGGCTGAGCCCCAGCGAGGTGTAGAGTTTCTCTCCTCTTGCCACATGTTTCTACCTGATCCAGAATAGGGCAGATGGGATAAGGCCAGCTTCTACCTTGCTGAACAACATGTCTTTAGTACACCAGAACACATGGTGTGCACACAGCAAACCGAGACCAATGAAACCTTAACACTGTCTGTCACAATGTGTGAGCACATGGAAACTGACATGAGCTAGAACATCTCTTTTACTGAGAATACTGGACTGCTCATGGGATTGGCTTTCACAATAATGATTCAATCCAAAACTACTCTTTTTCCCCCTTCTGAAAGAGTGTGACAGTACCTGGAGCCAATATTTGGGTTCAGACTGTACCCGGGGGTAGGATGGTTAGAGAGAACAAGTCACTCATTGTTCAGTATAGCACCTGGCAGATCTGTCAATAAGTGATGAATACAAAACATATTTGCTGCTACAAAGAATTATTCAATTACTAATTAACTCTTATTCAATCTAAATTTGAACCAGGTGCCTGTAGTTGACAGTTCCACAACATAGGCCAAGTTATGCCTTTATTAGAAAGTAAGAAATCAAGTACAAAAGTTTTAAAACAAGGCTTTTAATTGTTTTTAAGTCTGATATTTGCCAGTCATTTTGCATGAATAGAACTTTGAGGAAAACGTAATTAAGTAGAGAAAAACTCATATGGTAAGACTATGTGAAAGCAAATTCACTGTCCTTAAAATCTTTTCAACTTCCACAAAATTTTATTTTCTCAAGGAGGACTGAAACCTGGTTCATAGATATGTGATCAAATCTGCTCCAGTTCCAATGGCTTGAGATGTTACCTTGTGCTAGCTGACTGCAAGGACATTTCAGGACTGCCTTGTTTGCATATCTTAGGTGTGAGGTGAAATTTATGAGACTATCTCATCTCCACTGTCATTTAAACTGTTGTATTTTCACTTGCAGCTGGTACACTCCAACACCACATTCTGGCAAGAAGATAACACACTAAGGTGAAATAATTTAATTGCATGTGATGAAACATCTGTACTTCAAGACTATTTTTTGCTACAAAAAAGGAGTAACAAGGTGCTGACAGCTGGTGCACTTCAGCTGGTGCACTTCTCTGCCATGTGGGAGAGCTAAGATCCAGTCTTGACATCAGGGCTTACTTAAAATCATGTTTGGAAACTGAAACTACTCCAAAAGACAGAAACAAGGCAGCTGGTTTATAAAAGGCCAATCATTAGAGCAGGCAAGTTTGAACTACAAGATGTCTGACTCTCCATTTCTCAGCGGAATGAAGTACAACATGAATTTCATCTCTCAGATGCCACAAGACTGATTATCAGTTTGAATATAGCATCTCACTCTTCTCATAAATTCTTAGCAAATGAGGGCATAGAGCACAGGTATTGCCATGAACTTGCAATTTGCAAATGGTTTGTGAGACCTGATGAAACATAATCTGAGTTCAAGATTCAGAACATCATGCAAAAATAAGAGATGTTGCACAAGATTGGAGACAATTTGTTTGGAAAGAAAAAATTGCTCAGAAGGCAGAAAGAAGTCTTTCCTAACAAACATCAAAACATCAGAGTTTATCAAGAGCTCTAATCTGGATTCTCTAAAAAATTATTCCAGTATTAAATGCTTTAGAAAAATATAATTACGACATCAGTGAAAGTCAGAGTAAAAAAATATATGTAGATATTTTTAAAAGAAAATGACAAACCACTCAGGACTCTCAAGGGGGATTAATGGAATAACCCTCCTGGGGTTCTTGAGCTCAAGACTAAATGTAATTCTGAATACACATCCGTCAAACACAAGACATGCAACAACAAAAAAAGAAGAAAAAGCAGGGATTTTTACATGTAAGTTTTTGAGTAAAATGTAAAATCTCTTTGCAAACAAGAGGATGAGCTGGATTTTCCAGTGATCGCTTTTCACCTAATTGTTATGAAACAAAAACAAAACAAAAACAGAGTATGAATCAGATCACGTCTTAGTAATGGTCCTTTGAATGGAATGTTCTCTTAAACTGAGTATTTCTGTAGTGCTGTCAAATCAGCCAGTCATATTTTCCTAGTACAGTTTGTCCTATATTTACTTTTTGCCCTTCTGGAAGTTTCAATATTAAATTACACTTCCATTTTCATTAATGGAAGTATTTTTATGAGGAAAGAACTCTGATCGATTGGACACTTTGTCATGCTTGTTGTCTTGCTTTGCAGTTTTATTTACTTCTTTTCATAAAACAGGTTTTTTCCAAGAGTTTATGTTATGATCAGTCATTTGAAAAGGTTATTACTTCACTCTGCAACTACTTCATTTGCATACAATCTGAACTGACTGCCTGTGATATATCTAAGTATCTGGGTAATATATTGCCTTTCCTGTTTTTTGACAAATGCCTAATCTCTTAAAAGGTTTTTCCAGGGAAGCAAGAATAAAAAGGTAAAGCTCTGACAATTGCAAACAAGTGCTGAAAAATATTGCAGAGAAATTGTTATACCCTTTTTGTGCCTCTTCCCACCGTGATCTGCAGCTTATGTAACACAGTGTCAGATGGACTGTGGTCTGTAAAGACGATTGAACAGCTTGAAGCATGCCAAAGAAGAGTTCTTATTTCTTTTCTTAAAAAAAAAAAAAAAAAAGAAATTAAAAAAGGCATAATAACAACAGAAGGAATTTTTTTTAAAAGGGTTTTGGAAAATTTTTCCAAAGATGCTCAGGTTTTATGACATCTTGCCACAACAACCGCATGCAGTGCTACAGGTTGGGGACAGGCTGGCTGGAAATCAGCCAGGCAGAAAGGGACGTGAGGATGTTGACCTGCAGACAGTTGAACATGAGCCATTGTGAGCCCAGGTGGCCAAGAAGGCCAATGGCATCCTGGCCTGTGTCAGCAATAGTGTGGCCAGCAGAACCAGGGCAGTGAATATTTGCCTGCCTGCACTCAGCACTGGTGAGGTTGCATCTTGGTTGCTGTGTCCAGTTCTGTGTCACTCAATTTAGTAAGGATGTTGAGAGCCTGGAGTGTGTCCAGAGAAGAGTAAGAGAGCTGGTGAAGGGTCTGGAGCACAAGAGCTTTGAGGAGCTGCTGAGGGAGCTCAGGGTGTTCACCTGAAGAAAAGCAGGCTCATGGGAGGCCTGAGCCCTCAGTACACCTCCCTGAAAGGAGGCTGTAGTCAGGTGGGGGTCAGTCTCTTCTCCCAGGCAGCCAGTGACAGGACAAGAGGACACAGTCTTAAACTGTGCTAGGGGAGGTTTATATTGGACATTAGGAAAAGTTCTTCACAGAAAGTGTGATTCGGCCTTGGAATGGGCTGCCCAGGGAGGCGGTGGAGTCACCATCCTGGAGGTGTTTAAGGAAAGACTGGATGTGGCTCAGTGTCATGGTCTAGTTGACAGTAGTCGGTCTAGCAGTTCAGTCATAGGTTGGGTTTGATGATTTCAAAGTTCTTTTCCAACCCAGTTGATTCTGTGATTCTCTGATCTAGAATTTTGGATGAAAAGTCAAGTAATTCTATTTCATTTACACTATGCTATTGTTGGTAAAAAATAATTGGACTTTTGAAATTCAATTTAAACCATTTCAACAGCATAAACAAAATTTAATTTTGTCAGCTCAAGATGGTGGGGCAAATATTCATCACATGGGAAAAAGCAAAGAAATTGTCTGACTGGAATTAGGTGATTTGGGCTCATTACTCCTTAGAGGCTGGGAAGGAAATCTTCATGGGATGACTTTTCTTGGAAATGTTTTTTCCTTTGTGCTTGCCCCTAATTTCTCCCTGGTGCCCTCATGCAGCAGTTTCAGCAGCAGTGGCAGCCACTGTCCAGCCCTTCCACAGTCTTTTTTCTCACCCAATTTTCACCCTGCACCCAGGAGCTGTGCCTGAGGAATGTAATATGAAGTGCCTCTGGTCCCCCTCCCTGACAAAGAGAGAATTAATCCCCTTATGTCAAATAGTGTGGATGTTCTGATTTTCCTAAGCCCAGCTGCATAAGCTGAGCAGTAGCTATGGGCTGTGTCCACTGCCCCTGCTCTGTTGTGGAGACTCAAAGAAGAGTCTTCAGCAGGAGGTACAGTTGTGTCAGTAGAAGTCCCAAAAGAACCCAAAATGCAGTACACCACAGTTAAACTGCCTTTTTTTTTCAAAAATAAGGGAAAAAAATGTATCATTCCATTAAATAGGCTGTGATAAAGGAGCCACATAGGACTTGAGTTTACAAAATTTTGAGTATTCTACACTGACTTTGAATTTTACTCCTCATTTAAATGTGAAAAGGCCACATGAAAATGATACAACACATTTCCTTGGGATTGTCTAATCATAGTCAAACCCAAATTGTGCCCTGATCTGCAGATGACTGTGTATTTTCGTCATGAATGGCTAATGAATACGTTATAGTACAAAAAGTCTTCCTGGTTCTCCATTGCCAGTGGCCAGTGGAGCCCAATGGCAGCCCAGTTTATATGGACTGGAAGGCTCCTCCCAGGCTGAACTGAATTCCCAGCTGTGACAGGCAACCATAAGCTATACAGACAAAGGGCATTGTGGTAAAGATATCCAACTCTGTATTCAGAAATTGTCAAAACAAAAAATGTACTCAGGCCAATAATAGATAAAAGTAATATAGATGAAGGATTTATGGGAAAGTGAGCAAAGACACATTGTTAGTGTCTCATAATAAGCAAAAGATATTGTCATATTTTTGCCAAATTTCTATGGATTTTTTTAAAGATTCACACTTATTTCCTCCTTGTATTGAACATTTTGCCTTCTGCATAGCTTTAAGATCACAGTCTTCTGCTACAAATGTTAAATTTGTGATGGTTTTGACATGTCTGCTTGATGCAGGATTAAGAAATTAACAATATGAACTGAATCTGTCTTGACATAGCTGGCAAAAGTACCACATAATTTCTAAGGAAATCATAAGTTATAGCATGCTCAGTTCTTCTGCTACTTAATCATGTTTTTCCTTATTTCTCTGTTTAGATCATTGTTCAGAAAGCTGAGAGACATTTACATGCATTTGAAAAGGCCTGAAGCTCAGATTCCTGTTATCAAGGAGCAGTATCCATTCTTTCAATTCAGCCTCAGTGGAAAAAGCAGCTACATGTCTTTAGCTTTGACCAAGTCATCTTCTCTTGACATCTGTTCTAGGAGAGGAAGCTGTAAGATCTTTTTCACTGTCAAGCAAAGCGAGTAGTGCTGATGACACGTAAAACTGAAATTCTGTTTCAAAGGAAAGTTGAAGATTTGTTTCTGTTCAACTACTTGGACATAAGTTCACAACATGAACCACATGCGCAGATCCATTTACTAGGGCCTTTCTCAGGGGTGCATCCCACAGAGGCAGAGAGAAAAATGGTGTTTTGGACAGACAGCTGATGAAGTACTGAGTATTGGCTCGTTTCCCTGCTGTGTCATCCCTGCTGCTGCACAGCTTTTCAACTGCAGCTGAACCACACTAGAGGACTGGTCCTACAGGCTGATGATCAAAAGGATCAAGTTATTCCAATCTTAGTTCTGTTTTAGATTCCATAGACGTCTTATTAGTGTGTCCCTGAAAGAGTTACTGCAAATGTTTGGCTTCCGTGTTCACATGTCTTCCAACTTCTTGTGAAGTTTTCATATCCCTGCGCAAAGTTTTTGTTGAATACATCAATTTCAAGAAGACAGTCAGTATCTTATACAGTGAAAACTGCAATGGAAGCACCAAAAAAAATTTTATCATGTATAATTTATTCAGCTGAGAATTCAGGCAGCTATTTCTGGCTTAAATTAATAAAATCACTTATGTCTTGAGACTTCCAAAGATAGCCACAGTATGACACATTAAGGGGCCCAATTTCAGTACTGCATGTGTATAGGTATTACTTTGTCCTGCTTCAGAATTCATCATTTGAATTTCTGTCTCTTCAGACTATTCCATTTCTCATGTGGTTTGGCATTCGCAGATTTCATTAAACCTTCTTTCTATCAAATTATTTGGATTCCAAATTGTTTGGAAATTGTCTGTCTATCAAAGTAGAACTTCTCCTTTCATTAGGATTGGGCAACAAGTGGCACTAATATAGCAGAAGATTTATTTTCCATCTAGCATCCAAAGGAATTATTTTAGCTTATTCATCATAAGCATAGTGACTCTGGTGTGAAAATCAATGTACTTGCATTAATTTTATAGCAATAATGTTAAGTATGGTGCTAATTACTAGCATATTATTCAAGTATCAATATCTGAGTGCATTAAGGCCACACTCTATTCTCTATCTTGTGTCTCTGCCACCTTTGTAAAGGATCCAGAATACTTCTGGCCCAGGAGCCCTATATCCATTCCCTATCATGTCTCTATCTCTATTGACCAAGGTATATACTATGCACGACCCAAGTTTGGAATATTCATTTCTACATAATGCCACACCTTGTACATGGGTATATTCTTATCAAGAATAAAATTTATCGCTCACTCATACTCTTATTTAAGTATAAATTACCAATAAAATTTTGAAAAGAGCATACAAGAAAACTATTTGGCACAGTGTTTTGGAATAATGTCAATAAATACCAGAGAATCAAGGAGGCAGACTTACAAGGACAGACCATTATGTAGAAGTCATGCCGTTTCCTTCTTGTTCATAACAAGCTAAAATCAGGCTACTTAGTCCTACACCTAAGAAATAAAATAAAATTTAAAAAAAAAAAGCTCTGAAAAGAATAGTGAGTCTTTTTTCACTTTTTTGAGTTGTTTCACATCAGCCTTCTCAGATGACCAAAAAATGACTGCTTTAAAGTAAAGCCATCATTTAAATATAATAATATAGTTTTTGTCAGAGCTAACAAATACATCCTGATTGTGTTTCTGGTTGGATTTGCAACATGTTATTGGCAGACGTGAACTTTAACCTGTGGTTGCTAGTGTCTTTTGGCAAAAGCAGTTTGAGCTGGAGTTCATTCCCTGGATTTAGCTGATTGACCAAGCGCTGTGTAATTTACCTTATTAGGAAAGATGTCTGACAGTGATGGCCTCATCAGCATTCCAGATAAGAGCCCTCACCACTGACCAGCTTATGGAAATTACAGTACAGAATTTTAAAAGATGAGCATTCCCTTTCCAGTGTAAATTTCATTGTTTTATTTTAATTGCATCTTGGAAGAACAGCTTTACAGGGACTGTAGAAATGCCTTTTTCATCCTGTATTTAACTTAGATATGTACAGACTTCTTCACACTTACCGTAAAAAACAAAGATATAAGTACAACAGGTTTAAAATTATTTATGCTGATTCAAATTTTATGAGACCAGTCTTTGGTTCCTTACTTGGGACATATATGTCTAAAGTCTGATTGCAAAGAGCAAAGACTACTTCTCTCAAAGAAAAAATCCAGTTGCCACAATGTTCCACTATACAGAGATTTTGAATAAGAATATTCACAGTCAATAACCACCTTATGTAAATTCCCAGCACAACAAAGTGAGGCAAATTTTCAGTAAGGTATCTCAGTAGTAGAATTTCATCACAGAAACATAAATATAAATGTCATAAGGGTAAACATTAGCAGATTTTCTAGACAGATGGGAAAAAAAAATCTTTCCTTAACTACTCACTGTTTTTTAAATTTTGAACTGGGGATGAAGCCCAGCTTAACCTATTGGATTCATGACACCTGAGATTCCTTCACAAGGGGAAGCAGAGGGGATCACACTGATCTCTGCTCTGTGGTGACAGTGACAGGACCTGAGGAAATGGCCTGAAGTTGTGTCAGGGGAGGTTTAGGTTTGATATCATGAAAAATTTCTTCCCCCAGAGGGTGGTTGGGCACTGGAACAGGCTCCCCAGGGAAGGGGTCACAGCACCAGCCTGACAGAGTTCAAGAAGCTATTTGGACAATGCTCTCAAACACATGGTGTGACTGTTGGGGATGGATCTGTGCAGGGCCAGGAGCTGGACTAGGTGAGCCCTGTGGGTCCCTTCCAACTCAGGATATGCTATGATTCCATTATTCTAGGGTTTCTGCTGGATTTTGGGAAGATTCGGAAGTGGGTTTTATCATCCTGAAACCCTGTGAAATCCTGGGTTGTTACTCAGCCCTTGGTTTAATGTAGAAACATGATTTTGAGGCTTATGGCAGAGATTGCTTTAGCCATCTTTCCGGGAAAATCAGAAAATATTATTTTCCCCGGTCACTGAGATAACTCCACAGTATGAGGTTTTTTGGTCTCCTCATAACACCAGGGACAAAACAGGAGAGAAAAAGAGGCACCCATCCAGTTGCTGACATGCAGTGGGTTTCAGGGATATTATACATGTTCAGCTTTCAGAAAGGGCTCAATCTCCTTATAAAATTAAGATAAAGGGAAATTAAGAGGGATACATCCCTAGAACAAGCTAGGATGTCCCATTGTGCCTGTAAGAGGAAAGATATTTGAGGCTCTGTTGGAATGTGGGAAAGGCAGCTATTTATCAAGCAGAAACAGCTTTGTAAAGAAATACAATCCCAAATGTGAAGGTTACTGCCGTAAATTCCCAGCCAAGTTCAGTTAATAAATGTGTGACCTAAATTAACCACATCCCTCCATCTTATTTTCTTCTTTCAGGTCCAGGACAATGGGGCCTATGTTGTGGGCACAGCACAAATTTCACTCTGTTTTTCATATGGTACTTTAAAAATACACAAACCTTTTGCTCTACAGGACAAGTCATGCGCTGGATATTTTGGAGAGCAGTAATACTGTCAAATTTAATAACCAGAATTTAGAAGTGGTCTAGCTGTTTCTACTCAATAAAAAATGGAGTATGGAACAGTAAGTTTTTTTGCATTCATAGATAATAAAGCAGAATCTTAAGGCCAGGAGCTTCAAATACAGGAAAGGGCCTGTTTCTTTTCTAGGATGCCCCTCAGCCAAGTAATGATTGAGTTGGTGCAGTATTACATTTTAAGCATGAATCTTACAAGACTTTTATGAAACGCTAGGAAAGGAACAGCAGAGGAGATGATAAATCTTATGATCACCAAACTGCCTGACCTGCTCTTTTGGGGGATGACAGCCTTAGGAATGCACTGCTGTTCATCTGCTGCACCAGGCGGGAGTGCAATTCCTACTTGTTATCCCATGATCCACATCAGCTGTTTTCTGTCTTCTGCCCCAAAGTTTTCTGTTCAGCTGTCATCCTGCAGCTGAGGATTGCCTTGAGTCTTCCTGCAAGCCTTCAGCAGACCCAGCATTCCATCACCATCTGCCTCATTGGTACCCAGGCTATCAGGGTCCCCGTGTAGTGATCCAGTATCTCCCATGGTGCAACTTTAGCTCAAAATGCTGAATCTGTAGAAGCTCAGATGTCCACACAGGCTGTGTTTTGTGTGACAGAGGCCTGCAGTCATCAGCAACATCAGTAGATTTCTGCTCAGCTGCTCTGAGCCACAGGGCTGGCCACAGCATCATTCCCACTAGCACAAGGAGTTATGGTAACCTCTCCTCCAGGATTTCAGCGACTCTCAGCTCCTTTTCAAAGAATGATAACATATATATTCTTATATATATATATATTATATATATTATATATATATTATAATATATATATATATATATATATATATATATATATATATATATATATATATATATATCTTATATATATATATATATAACATATATATTCTATTCTAAAATTTATTTACTAAATTTTAGGCTTACAAAACTAAGCTCACTTCCCTGCCCTGCCCTACCTGTTGTTTTTTTTTTCATCCATCCTCTCTTTTTTCTTTTCTTTTGTTTTTTTTGGGTTTTGGGGTTTGTTTTTTTTTTTTTGGTTTTTTTGTTTGTTTTTTTGGGGTTTTTTGCTTTTTTGGCTGGGAAGCTCAGATCATGTTGAACTCAAAGGATGAAAACCACAAGAATGCAAGAAAATCATGACAATCTTTGCTTAAATCACAACTGTATAGTGCCAAAATATATTTGCTCCTGGTATTTATTCCCAATTGTCATAATCATTACAAATAGCAGTCCATCTGAAACACATGGAATTAGTCACTGGCAGAAAGCAAAGCAAGAGCCCTCTAAGCTGTTTGAAGCACATGACATTGACACTGGAGACTATGCCCTTGCATTGCCTCAAAAATTATTTATATTCATTGTTTCTTCAAAGAAATAAGAAGCTGATAAACTGAACAGTTAGCTGACCTGCTATGCAAACAATATGAGTGACTCATTTAAACTAACATTTGAGATTGGCTTTACTGGCTGGGGTTTTTTTTGTCAGTACTCCACAAGAGATGAAACTGAAGTGGAATTGATTGAAGACAAATATTGATCACTCTGTCTTACACGACCATTTGTCCTGGAATGTCACAGTCATATGGGACATTAAATAACTGCTCGTCCTTTTTTTGTTTCCCCTGAATAAGAAACTGAGGTCATTCTGAAACAAAATATTGTAGTTAAGGACTGTGACAATTTTTTAACATTAAGGAGGAACTCACATCTATGGTTTATTGCAAACATTCCCAGACAATATAAATAATAATGCCAAGTGAGTGAAAGTTCCAAGCCAGCCCCCATGTAGGTGCGTTTGTCTCTGTTTTCTGAGTAGACCTTTCTGATTAGTGCAGAGAGAACAAGACCCACCTTTATTTTTTAATTTGTGTAGGTCTGGGCTGCCAGGCTGTGGCATGACAGTAACAGCAAAACACTTTTAAAGAATATTTATATTTGAGCACATGTATGGGCCTCATCTCTTTGAACTAATTTATTTGTGTAGGTGCAGTTAAATATTCCCCTAAAAGCTTGCTCCAAATATATGGATTTAGAAACATTAGCTGTATAGACTTTGTAATAACAGAGTCCCTGAATCCTATCTGATTGTCTCCAGAGCTTTAATGTTTTGCATGCCAGCCTTTAGTGTTTGAGTAATCCCAGCACGTGGTTTATATAAATGACCCAGAGAGGCTTTACTGCATGGCATAGCAACTCTTTTTTTCCACACAAGGCAAACAGCTGAAAAGGATGACCTCCCACTTACTTTTGCATGAATTTTGATATGAGCCTGGATCTCCAAGACAACAGAGAACTCTCAATATAATGAAAAAAATTCTTTCTGCATTTCCTTTTACCCTTTCTGTACTGTTCTGACAAGTATATTCTTTCAATAAATAAACTATAATCTTCCAGTGTGAAAATACTGCCACAGCAATTAAGGAGATTTACCAGTGTCAGGTGTTCTCAAGTAGCATTCTCAAGACCATAAGAAAAAATTGATTTATCCCTTCAACTGTCTGGTTTTGCTCAATTAAGATTTGAAATATATAGTCACAAAATTGCTTGGGGATTTTTTTACTGTGTGTTTATCTTGCAAACATTCTTATATCAATGCTGAAAAACATTCTAAAGAAGAAATATTTAAAGAGAGTAGAAGTACTAATCTCAAATCCCTTCTCAACAGCAAAAATGCAATATGGCAAAAGACAAAATACAATATTATTAGTTATGACTACATCAGGCAAAAAAAATCAGCTGTGTTTTTTTGTTTCAGCAAATCCTTTCTTGCTGGTGATCATATGTCTTATATTTTGAGTGCTTTATTTAAAATAATACTTGTTGTAAACTCATTTCAGCTTTCAGATTCCTTGACTCAAAATCAATTCAGTTGCATGTGATTGATTTCTATTGAAGTATGACTAATCAATCATATACTACTTCTGCTTTTTGAGATAATAGGGAAGAATAAGAAAACGGAAACTGTAAAAATTATTTCTCAGAAAAAAATTTCAGGCAAATTATAATTATGTGTGACAAAATTATATTCTTATGAGTAATTCATAATTATGTGAACACTCATGATCAAATTATAGAGTATTGCAAATATGGAGCAAAACTTTCATGTATAGTCACGTAAATAGCCCCCTTTCATCATCAGTACTATTTAAATAGCTTGATCTCCTGGGTAGCTCTATTGCAGTAAATCAATATTTCTTGAATGTCTAAAAATGCCATCAAGTTATATCCAACATGAAAAAATCAGTTAGAAACAAATTAAAATCTACACAAGGTAGCATTTATGCTTCTTTATTTTGCTGCCACTTAAATTTGCAGTGACAATGTTTTGTAATTAACATTTTAGATTATGTATAATCTAGGGGTATTTGTGCTTTCCCAGCAGAACTCTCTGCAACACATGCAAGTAGTACATGGTCTGTGAATACAGGTTAAAAACCAAGGACGTCATTCATGCTTTCCCAAAGCAGGAGCCAAAAACAGTAGTCAGGTTTACGTGCAAGGACATACAGCATACCTTTCAAGTCTCCATTTTGGCTCCGTTTTGAGCTAGAACACTGCCCAAAAAGTCAGCCCCATGAGCAAAATGTAGGCAAAATTACTGTGACACCACCTAGAAAATTACTATTTTTACTTTTCAGAGGAGGAGTTCTATTCCTTTTTAATTCTTCCAGAAATAAATATGCAGATAGGGTAGAACAGGAAGATGGAATGCTAATGGCAGAGAACGAAAAGTCAGAAACCTGGAATACTGGGAAACTCCCTCCCTTTATTCTCAAGAATGCCAAACCATATAAGTAGTTGGTGACCTCCCCCTGCTGGCAGTGGAGAGACCCATCTGCCTGCCAGCCCTGATAGCAGCTGTCCAAAATCTTATTGACAGCCAGAGGGGATCCATCTGGGCTCCTGGTACACATCCTCCTTCATGCACACATAAAAGCACAGCCCAGACTGAACCTAGCACACCACAAGTGACTGCAGTGCTCTAGCAGTGGCAAGTGCTGCTTTCATCTACCCTCCGAGGGAAAAAAAAACAGGGTTCACACAGGGACAAATAAAGCCTGAGGGTAAATATGGCCATGCCAGCAATGTCAGCAGCAGGCTTTCCCTTTCCTTCATCACATGATGGTATTCTGTAGCTACTGAGGGAGGATGGGCTCCCCTGGAAAAAAGACAACAGTATCATTGCACAGTTGTGAATGCAATGAGTAATGTTTTAAATTAGAATTGAGGGGATAGGAAAAAAATTCCTCCAGTTAAGGAAAAACAGGAGAGAAGCTTAGAAGGTTGTGGGATAAAGTTTTGTACAAAAGGATCAAAAGAAAAGCTGATGGTGCATAAGCTGCAAATCAGAAACACCTTTATTCCAGTGCAAGAGACACAGGGACTAAATTTCAGAAATAGAAAATCCTAATGTATAACTCAAACAAGGATTTAATTGACATAGAAAGTTGAATAGTTTGGCTTTTTATGTCAGGAACACTAATGTGAAATAAACCTAATTTTTCTAAACATGCTTGTTGGTTACTTACAGTTTAAGAAGTAATGGTCTTCAGCAGCAACAGGAAAAAGGAAGCTAAAAGTGTAGAAAAACCTGGGCATGCTATGGGGTCTTCAGCATCAGGAATGTTGAGGAACGTTTCCAACCTGACAAGACTAGCAAAGGCAAAACTAACTCTGTCAGAGGCAGTTATGTGATTTTCTGATCTCCATGATCTCCCAATGTGTGATTAGATTATTCATTGAAGCACCAGGAGTGCTTCAATGTAAGCAATTCAATAAAAATAATTCAAAATAAGAATTACATTTGGTGAAAAAAATCCATGTCTGCTGTTTTTTTTCTTTTCCTGTCTGAAGGAAACTGAATTTATAAGATGGAAGAAGTCACATAATTCATGACCTGATTACACCGGGGTGGGGCCCTGCCTAAGGCTATACACAGCTCATTACAAGGGTCTGCTTTGTCTGTTTTGGGGCAAAGAGGTTTTGGGTTTTTCTTTTCACAATTATATCATTCTACTGTATTAAATGACCAAAAAACCTGTACCTAGCCCTTCATTCTCCCATGCTGTGTCTTTTTTCAGATGGATCTTTTGACCAGCTGTTCTGTCTGGAGGCAAGTATTGCAGCTGCAACTGGTTTTGCCATCTAAAAGGATGCAGAATAGCAAAAGTTCTGGTTTCTCTCAATTTGTATTTTCTGAGATGTAAAGTTTCATTTGAGAATTTCTGTTCAGCTCCAGAAATAGCATAAAATGCTCTTTCAAATCTGTATCTATGACTTGTGACTACAGTGTAATACTATAGTGTGCAGATTAAAGAGTAGCACAATGCTGTCATCATTTGCTCAACGGTGGAAAGATTTCTTTGCAGCTCAGATTAGTTTAATGGTAAGGAATGCCAAACTTTGCCCCAAAATCTTCAAAAGAAAATACAGTTTCTAAAGACATTGAGTAATTGACTTTAACAGTTTGCCTTCTGCAGAAGACATTAACTTCTACAGAAATGTGATAATCAGCCTCTGAAACTTGCATATAATGATTACCAAATTGTATGCTTGTAACATAAGTGAAAAGAAATGTTTCATGTGTCTGTGAGCTGCTATAAAAAGCATACAAGATCAATCAGCCTTCTCAATTCATCTATTTTTAATAATTGGTTTCATACTGTGTTATTTAAGCTAGCAGTTCTTTTGATTTTTGAAACCATAAATGAATCTCTGCCTTTTTTAAATCATGCTTAAATTCTTTCTCTACTCAGTATGACAAAAAAGTTATTTGAATCTATATTCTCTCACACTAGTTGAGAAATATGTCCTCAAAATGATGAAGACATATACTCCTATGTTGCTATTTCTCTGGCCCCAGAGCACTTTTGAAGCACTGAATGTTGTGGAAATAGACTTAATCAGGGTAGAGAAGGAGTGTTGTGCATGCTGAAGACCTAGATAGTGGTTGCATTTTGATTATTTCACTGACACTGGAATTCAGCTCCATATGAAAGAGAGTGCAGCAAGTTTGCTGATTTAAACAGAAAAGGAACATCCTGTGCAGACATAAGAAAAGCATCCTTCTGTACAAACAAATGTATCAGCAAACATAACAACAATTCGGGGCTTAGCTAGCAGAAAAAGTGCTTATTGAATCTGAATTTTTTTTAAAAATTACATTTTGTTATTGGAAATAATGTATTATAAAGACTCAGTGATTAACAATTTAATATAGGTCTCCTTACAGAGGGTAATATAAAAATAACCAGTTAAGAACCTCTTAGGATCATCCTTCTATATGGTCATACAAATGTGATAAATGTTACTTTATGAAATATCATATTTTTGAACCTCAAAACCAGGAAGAAATAAGCTTCATATTCTTAAAAATACTGCATAAATATTCTATCAGATAAATACTGATAATTTGTTAGCATAGTCAGCATCCCAATAGCTTAGTGAAGATGAATGCTAAATATTTGAGATGTCTTCTTTTGAAAACAATTTGTTCTCTAATTAGAGTCTCAGAAATATTTATCTCCAAGTTGTCTTTCATGGTATACCTTAGCTTCTAATCTTTTTATTCAAAATGTGAAAGCTAACTTTCTCCAGCCTTATTTCCATGCCTTCCCTCAGGTAATAAAAACTAAGATTGCTTGTTAATATCTTAAAAAAAAGTTTCCATTCTTATGTCTATGCTTCTATGTCATCAGCCTGCTCTTTCCTCATTTTCTACAATGTGAAAAGTTTAGTTTCCTGGTTTAGAATTTTGTTATGGTGTTGTGTTGTGTGAAGAAGGCAAAAAAAGATTTACCTCAAACAATAATTTGAAAACCCCTCTTCCAATGTACTGCTGATTCTAATGTGATCAGTGGAAGCACTTATAGCTGATAGCTCCTTCATAAGTCATATGTTTCAAAATAATATGTGCATTGACAACCATTTGGTTCCTGTCATGACTCTCTCTCTCTTGGGCTGGACAGGAAAATAAATGCAGAAGTTTAAGTTATGCCCACAGTAAGAAAGGGAGTGTGTATATATACATGCCTCCACAAATTGCATGGCATTTTAAATACTGTGCACCCACAGTCAAGATTTGAATTTGGCTTGTGCACAATATGGAAGAGACACTTAAGGCTAAAGTTTCATATTAAGCTGTCTTGGTTTTACTTTACCATTCAAAACTAAAATCTCAGGACTATCTTCCAGGTCCAGCATCTTTCTTGTATTCTGTGAGACAGTAGAGAAGGAGTAGATGCAAAAGCTCAATCTGTGGAGCCATGTCCTAGGCAGGCTTTTTCCCCCACAGCACCCAAGCCCACACATCACTTTCATGCACAGGAATTTCAGCCTGAGAATTGACTGACCACTTCTCTCAGAGGATTTAAGAGAGTGTTCAATCCACTGGAAATATTGGCAATAGTCCTACAGACTCAGATTGACTGGGTCTCTAGTGAAGAATGGTACTGAAGTTAATGTATTTTGCCTATTTTACTACAAAAGTTTTAAATTTTGAATGAGGCATTCATATAAACACACACCCAGCCAGCTAGTGAACTGTTTGCCCAGCTTAACTGAAGTCCATAAAGCTAAATTTATCTAAAGCAAAAGTTCTTCATTAATTTAACCTAGCAGGAGGTATGAATCACCTGTATTTAAATTAAACATATTTATGTCTGACAAGTAGAAGCAATGAGTTTAATTTATTTTAAAAGTTCTTTCTGTCTTTCTTTATGTATTTTACATAATATTCTTCCATCAAAAATTTTAATCAAAACAACATGTCATTTGTTAAATGAGTCCTGCTCCAGCCTCAATTGTGGTCTTCACATATTTTCAAAACACGTCAAACTGAAATTCTTTCTAATGGAGACAAATATCCTCTTGGGATTCTGATGAGATCATTGATTCAATTTCTGCCTGTGACCTAAGCAGAAAAACACATTAACCTCTTATTTTTTATTACTGGAAGTTTCACTTCCTATAAGCAATTTTCCTGTGGTCCCAGTGAGAAGGCAGCAGATGATCAGAACAGGAGTCAGAATACAGTGTGGTATGGACAAGCTTCTCACACTGTCCTCACTGTGCCACATGGAAACATCCATCAAGCCAGCGTGGGTGTCTGTCATACCTTGGAGAACATGGAGCAGTACCAGAGTATGACTTAAGAACTTCCATGATGGAGTGAGTCCAGAGGGTGTCATGAAGATGCTCCAAGTGCTGGAGCAGTTCTGCTATGGAAACAGATTGAGAGCTGGGGTTGTACAGACTGGAAAAGAGGAGGTTCCATAGAGACCATGGAGCCCTTTCCAATGCCTAAGTAACCAGAGCCTGAAGTGACAGACACTCCAGGGGGAATGACATTGACAGAGGGAAGGGTTAAATTAGACATTAGGGAAGAAATGTGAGGGTGGTCAGGCACTGAAACAGATTGCCCAGAGAAGCTGGGCTGCCTTATTCCTGGAAGTGTTCAAGGTAAGGGGCAGTGGGGCAAGTCAGGTTGGGGCAAGTGTTCAAGGTCAGGGCTTGAAGCAACTTGATCTAGTGGAAGGCATTGGCATGGGCAACATCCATGGCAGGGAGTTGGAACTAGATGGTCTCTAAAGTTTCTTCAAAACCAATCCAGTCTGTATTGAAATTTAGATCAATTTAGGACCACAGCAATCCAATATACATGGTTTTCCACATCCTCTCAGCTGAAGACCTATCTTTCTGGAATAAAGCAGAAAAATGTCTGAGAGCATCAATGTGTATTGAGTTGCCATGGTGGTTGATGTATGTCATACAACTGTTTTGCGTGCTTGTTGTTCCTGCATTCCTGCATTCCCCTTAATGGGGAATGAGTGTCCCTTCTGTCTGAGATGCAACAAGAACAGTCAGAGACATTCAAGACTAAGTGTCATCAGTCACCAGAAACCAAACATTTGAAACAAATTGAATTTAGTCACATTTGGTCCACCTCCTAAATCTCCTAATCCTGCACACATCTACCCAAATCCACACCTATGAATTGATGATCACCATGACCCAAGCAATAGCCTCCAAAGTTGCCTTCATCTCACATCTAAAATCAATATTTCTCTGTTGTTTGTCTTTCCCAATTCATGTTTGATAGTTTTCATATCTCAAAAAGTCCTGGCTAAAGGCGTCATGGGCTTGAGCTTTCAAAGACCTAGGAAATTAAATCATCTAGATGCTCAGAGAGGCAGGGAGTTCAACAGAGGACTTAAGAGCTCATTTGGTTTCATTTGGTCTACAGAGGGCAAAAAGAAATGAAAAACATAAAGTAACAATTCACAAGTGGCAAACTACCACTAACCTCAAGAAAGATACTTGGTCATTCTTTCAAGGCAAGTCCCTCGCTGAAAACTCCATGTCCAAGCAGCTGCTCGATCCCGTCTTCCTGCTTCCAGATCACTCACTGGCTGTCCCAAGAAAGTGAAGAGGCCAAGTTTTGGAGGACACCAGCAGCCTGCCCCATTTAAGGTGTCAGGGAAGGGACAGCCTCACTGTATGGCTGATAAACTATTTTTTGTTCCTGCTCAGAATTGCTGCAGGTGATTGGTCCCCTTCACTAATCCCACCAGTCATCTCTGTCTGAATTTTCTGGTATTCCTGCAAATTATCTTTGCTTCTAATCATCCTCACTGGGCCATAGCATTTTACAGTCATTTAAATTAGCCAGATTCAACACAGTGCTTTAATATCCACTCTGTTGGCTGGACTGCTGCTCTGCTGCTACCCTGGCTTGCTGAGCCATTCCTTACACAGAAGCCTCTGGCAGCATTTCAGCTCCCAGGAAAGCAGGCATGAATAGGCACAATCCATTCAGCATCCATGCTGCTGTTGACCCATTCAGTATGGAATATTTCCTCTTTTTGTTCCAAAAAAGTATTGTCAGAATTCTTTGTGAAGTTTTCCTTCAGACCAGGCTGAAGCTGTATATCCTACTGCAAACCCTCACCACAGGCTCTCTGCAAACCCTCACCACAGGCTCTCTGCAAATCCTTTGCTTATGTTTTCACAACCTGATTATTAATGTCATCGTATCACTCCCTCAACTTCAAACAGAAGTGTTTTCAAAGGAGGTGCCATATGTCACTGCCAAGCTGTGTGAAATTTGGTCTTGTTTCTGCCTGTGTATTCCCCACTTTAGCCTTCTGCACTTTCTGTTTTTCACCATTTCCCTCAGCACCTGTGGGAAGATAATTTTCAAGTCTCAGAGGAGCAACAGCCCTTTTTGCTCAGGCTTCAACCCACCAGCCCACATGGCTGCACAATACAATTCAAGCAATTCCACTACTGTTGCTACAATTAGTCTAGACTTTCATCAGTGCACTAATAAAACCCATAAAAATTGTATGGAAGGAGCTGTGGATGCTGTACTCAGTATGAATCACCAGTCTAATACAGAGCTGCTGTAGCACAAAAAATTAAGGCTCATTTTGTAACACTCCAGTGTTGGAGTAGGAAAAAACTGATCAAAATTCTACTACTGCTGTAAGTCACACAGAAGAGTTCACTGACTTAAGGGTAGTGAATACAATGGATTGCAGAATTAGTTCTTCATGTCTGGTGTAGGCAGTCTGTAGATCTTCTCTCCCTGTGAGACAAAATACTTGGGGAAGTTCAGTGGTTACAGGCTCAGTCCATAAACCCCACCCTTTAGATTCTCCTTTCAATGAAATTTATTTGGTAATTTTTATTACCTTTAAGTTGCAAAAGAGCAGACCATGCAGGAGGGGAAAAAAGTCCATGCCCTCTGCCTCTATTATTCTTCTACCTTATATTTGCAGACATTTGTTCTGTAATACCTTATATAGTTTAAGAAACACCAAATGAGTTCCCAAACACAGCACATGGAGATCTTCAAACCTATAGATGGAAATCCAGTGATTTATGGTTTGACACTGCAGCAGATTAATCTGAAAAGGGTTTCTACTAAAAGAAAATTTTTATTAACGAAAATAAATGTCTTCTGAAATAAATGAAGAAAAAGAATTGGTGTTGAAGGGAAAGCAACAAACAACAAAAGGAAATGAAGACCTGGGAAAATAAAATGAATTAAACTAAAAAATCAGGTTCAAGATTCCAAAACTGCAGTCTGGATTATTTCTACCATTGCTCTTGAATTTCAGTGTCAAGAAATATTTGACTGGTTAACCAGTTTCTGCATTTCCCCTCATTAACTTGATTTTTAGAAACTTCACAAGAACATCTTTCTTTGTGATGTGTCCTGATTAGCTGAGGTTTCATCTCTACACCATCTGTGCTAACTATACTTTGATGGTCAAATATCAGCACCAAACTGAAAGCCCCAGGGCAATAGCCACCATTTCAAACTATATCTCCATCACTGTTCATTATGTAATTGACAGTAAGAGAAAGATAAACTTGTCCAGATTTGAAGATAGGAGAAAGTAATTGCTTGGAGCAGATAAGCAAACAGCAAGATCATATATCTACACAGAGATCCTCTATATTTGCATCACTGTGAAAAGGTAAAAATACCAAACCCTGTTAACTTGTTCTAACTGCTCTAGTGTCACTATAATGAACTTCCATGACCTATTTCCACTGGCTCCTATTTAAAAAAAAAGGGGAAATGCCTGCAAAATACAGAGTAGAATCTCAAGATAGGAGTATGAGTATCTCTTATCTACAGGTACCTTTTTTGTGTTGACTCCCCAATAATAATTTCTGACAGAAGAATCAATTTGTGGCTGTATGTCATGGTTTGAAACTGGCACAATGCCAGTGCCCCCATGAGAACATCCTCTCCCTGGTGTCTGCTATGAGGTGGTACCCGGAATAAACAAAGCAGGCTCCTACTTAGGGGAAAGGAAAAAAAACTTTATTAACTAAACTACAAAAACTCAAGTACAAAGAGGGAAGAAAAAAAGAAAAAACACAAGGAAAATGAAAACTGCACAGAAACACTCCCCCTCCTCCTCCCACCAAATTCCCAATATATTTACATTTCCCAAAATCACCAACTCTTGGTCAGGCAACCACCCTTTAGGTAATCAAATCCTCCGTTCATCAAGAGTAGAAGGAGTCCTTCTTTGTGCCATGGACTTCTCATCACAATTAACACCACCCGGAGATCCTTTGCCATTTGTGACATCTTCCTTCCATGCCTGGTGCTCTCACCACCGTGCATGGGGCAGGGGCTGCTTCGAGGGTGGTCTTTTTAAGGATGCCTCGTCCCGTTCCAAACAGAGCACAGTCTCATTTCTGGGACCTTTGTCCCCCCCCCCCCCCATTTCTTTTACACCCCCTGGGGCCGAGGGGTCTCAACACTGAACTCTCTTGGCTCTAAACCATTGCCTCCCCCTGGAATGAAGTCTCTGTATCACAAGGAAACAGTCCATGGCTATACAAAAAAGAGTCCAGCAAAAAATGCCACTCCCATCTTCTCCATTCCTCCAACATCTCTCTCGCACTCTTGCCAGGCCTCCCCACTGGCCCATTTCCTCCTTCATCCTCTACTCTTATCTCTCTTCTAGGAAGGGTTAATGTTCTGTAAGGTTTTCGTT
Organism: Setophaga petechia; assembly: GCA_024362935.1. Lineage (NCBI taxonomy): Eukaryota > Metazoa > Chordata > Aves > Passeriformes > Parulidae > Setophaga > Setophaga petechia. The sequence goes on along the minus strand of JANCRA010000002.1, from coordinate 7,488,424 downwards.
GTCCACAAAGGGTTAAAAGCTCTCACAAGCGGCTGGGCTCCTCGCCGCGCTGCACCCCCCCCCCCCCTTCCGCCACAGCAGCACACGGTATCACATTCCAAGGTAACAGTCCCAGGCACGGCTCTCTCTCTCTGGAGAGGGGGGTGTCCGATGGCTCCTGGGGTCTCTCTCTCTCTCTCTTCCCCACTGTTCCACCCTCGGGGGGGACCAGGCCTACCTCTCCCAGGGCCACATGGCTTTCCCCTCCCCACGCCCAGCTAGCAGCTGGGCCGGGGGAAGAGATCTAACCCTTCCCGCCGGAACTTCAAAGAGGACTCCAAGCTTTTAAGAGAGCCCTGCTTTTAATATGTGTGTGTGTGTGTGTGTCTGTGTGTGTCTGTGTGTGTCTGTGTGTGTGTGTGTGTGTGTGTGTGTGTGTGTGTGTGTGTGTGTGTGTTCTCAGAGGCGTGTCCAAACATCCCCATTGGCCACACCAGGTGCCAATATTAAAATCTGAGCATCCATTGGCCTGACCACAGCATATCCCAGAAATCCCAAAAAACATATTTCCTGTGAAACCACCACACTGTAGTATTTGAAAATGGGTGATGGAAAACTTTGACTCATCTCTACCAGGATCAAAAGCCATTTCACCAAAGCTGCATATGCTGCAAAGTTAGATGACCAGAAGGCCCTTTCCATAAGGTGTGGCCAAAAACAAGTAACTCCAAAATTATGCTTTTATTGTAGATTACTATTGTATGAAAATGAAGTCTTGAGCATCAAGAGAAGTTTAGTGTAGAATAGTAGTTTTTTTAGAGAAATTGTTGTTATATTTTAGAGAAATAAATAATATATTCTAAGAGAGATATTTAAATAGGATTATGTTTTTATGCTCACTTTTATCCTATCTTATAACTTTTACATTTCTTTTATGAAGAAAAGTTTTTTTTATCCTCAGATTAAAATAACTCTCATATACACAGCCTTCCTTTGTTGTAATCTGCGAAAAAAAAAAAAAAAGGACATATTTGCATTTCTCAGAGGGTTTAAATTATGTTATGAAAGTGTCATGACCATTTAATGCATTTATATTCAACTCCAATTTCTAGTAGCTTGAATGTTGCTGTTGCTGTACCCTGTAGGGAGAATAAATACTTTCAGGGCTCAGGACTGCCACAGAGATTTACTGTTCTCCTAAAGCATATGTTTTGCTGCTTTTGCAGAAAAAGAAAAATTAAAAATGAAAGAAATCATACTCATATCAATGCTTGTTGATATACATAATGTGCAATACACACAAAAGAAATCATTCTTGAATAGCGCAGGCACATTTTCATGCAAAGCACAAGGTTCAAATGTAAGATTATATTCAGGAATCAAGCACTAAATTATGTATGTCTGATAGATTTGTTTCCATGGGGCACAGAAACCCAAAAATAGGGTTGTGGCTTAGAGAAGTAGAAGGAGATATTTACCTGAAAAGGTGAAGAAAAGGTAGGAAAGAGTAAAGTAGCAGGAACTGGGCAGTCATTCAATGGATTATATGACTATATATGCCATTTTAGTTGTGTGCCTCAAAATATCATAGACTTTGTGGGCAGCGAGAGGAGCAAGAATCTTTCAGATCCTTGCACTTTCAGAACTTCCACCATCTGGCCGGTCTTTCACACCCTTTACTCAAAGGCTCTAATTCTGAATGTCACTTCACTTTCCCATGCATGAGTTGGCACCCTCATGAGCTTCATACAGCTCATCCCAGGAACCAGGCATCCTTAGGACTTCGAGGGAGGCACGTCTGTGCAGCGGGAGCTGGAGTGCTCACTGTCCAAGTGCTCATCTCCTCATCCAAGCAATGAACACTGCAGAGCTGCAGTCAGCTCCCTCCAGTGACCTTCAACATTTTCCAAATCCATCCATCATAATGCTGCATCCATCAAGCCTAGGAAAACCACTGGAAGACAGAATATTTGTGGTGAGAGAGAACATCAGAAGAAAGACTTCTGCCCTCACAAAAAAAAAAAAAAAAAAAAATGGAGTATAAAAGAATCTGAAGGACAGGTAAAGAAACAGAGAGCAGTCAACATGAAACAAAATGTCCCATAAAAATTTGTGGGGAAGAAAAGAGACTTTTGTCAGAAAAAAAAACTTAGCTGTCAGTTTTCCACAGGGATAGAAGTTCAGGCATTATTCCAGCTGTCCTCAACAGCAAAAAGAAATGTCCAATAATAAAGAATGAAAAAAAAAGTTTTGAGTCTTAGGGTTTCAGCTATTTCTTACTTGGAATGAGGTACAGGGGAAAATACCCAGACACAAGTCTATTATGCACTCAGGAAAAGGTAGGCAATTGGAGATCTATTTTTAGTCACCATCTTTTAGAACAAGAAAGCCTTGTACATAAAATCTAGGTTTCATTTAACCTACTGAAAGATATTTCCTGCAAAATTTGAAAAATTAATTTTGAGAAAAATTCTTTGAGAGGCTGTGTCTTAAAATCTATGCTTACCACATCAGTTATCATGAAAGATTGTTGCCTTAAAGTATGAATTCTGTTTATTTCCCTCTGAAGGCATCAATTGATGACATGGAGAGATCTTTAATAGCATAGGAAGGGGATCAAGTTTGTGATGGGCTGACTACAGAAAATTTCACTCTATAATTTAGTTTGGATAGGTTCTAAAATTCTGTTGTTAAATTATGCCAATATTTTCTCAATTAAGTAACCTTTTGAAAGTTGCTTGCCCTCTCCCTGTGATGCTTTATCAATATCTCCTTCCCTACAGTCATTTATTCCTGCTGATTTTCTGAAACACAGGAGCATGCTGCAATGCCTCCTTCTGAATTTGTCATTTTTCCACATACTGCCCACATTTGAATGGCTCCCAAAAGCTCTGGGAACTCTGACCGCCTGCTGAAGTTAAGCCCTTCCTTCTTTCACTGTTCTTATAATGCAAAATGCCAAGAGTTTTATGTACACTAGAATGCATATTACCGTGCTTAGATATTGTTTATTAGGCAGATACAGCATCATAAGCACTGGCAATTTAATCCTGACTTTCATGGCCTTTATGATCCCTAAAGACTCTTGAGTCAAGTGGTTGCAAATGATTCTTTATGTCATAATGAGGTCATTGTGCTTTTAAGCCTATGATATCAAAGAGCACCTGAAAATTATGTTCATGTGCCGTCTGAAAGGCTCAGTAGCCAAAGTTCAGGGGTTTTTTAATATAATGCAAAATGGCTTTAATTTTAAAAGCCTCATAGTTTCAAGGTTATGTGTCCTAACATTTTTTAATCTCCACAACTAAACATATCACAGTTACATTTGTATGAGGAGTAACAGCAGCAGAAAAATTTATATTTAATGCCTTCAAGAATGTTGCAACAGATGAAAATGTAGACTACAGCAAGGTGGGCAGAGGCCTATTGTGGAATCAATTAACTGCATGATCTACTGGAAAGGCAGGGGAATGAAAGAGTTAACAAAACAGACTTTGCTGGAATAAAGAAAAGCAAGAAGCAAAATGGATTTGCTTCCACAAAGACTTACTCCATGTTTAAGAGAAATGAAGAGCTAAATTATGTTGAAGGTTTTATGTAAAGACAGATTATATCTACAGATGAATACTGAAAACAATAAAGAATTTAGATTTGTTTTTGTGCTTGTCCTTCATTTATAGCTCATGCTATCCCACCAAAATAATCATCAGGTTCCAGTTGATGTCATTTTACAGAAACATCACAGTATGCATTAATGGTTAGGGAAAATGAAGATCAATAGAAACGGAAAGGAAAGGAAGAGTTATAAAACTTAGTGTGTTCCACTGATTCCAAACTCTTTACAAAAGGATCCTTAAGTGAAAGCAGCCCCATGCTTTGTTTCTCATGTGGGGTTTTTTCCATTTTTTTCTTTTCTTAAAACAATCATTCAACATTAAAAAGCTTTTGAAATAAAGGTTCATTAAATGCCCCATAACAGTATGCAAATGAACCTTATTTTCCCTCAGTACATGTTGCAGCACTCTCAGAGGACCATAATTTGCTTTTGTGTGCCATCAAATAACAGAGAAATAGATTATAATATTTTCTTGCTAACTTCCATACAAATCTTATATATCAAGGCAAAATAACTCTATTAACTGCTGGGATTTTTTCTTTTCATAAATAAGACAAGATATTGTCTCTTATTTCTTTTCATAAATAAGACAAGATATTGTCTCATCAAGTTTACAACACAATCATTCTGTTCCAGCAAGTTTACATATACATCAGTTGTAAATCTTACCCTTTGCCAAGTGCAGTAAAATCAAGATACACCTAAAGAAACCATAGAGAGTGGATAAAGCAGGAAATATAAACATAATTCTGTAACACCTACTGCTTAGCACTGCTGGCCAAGATTTTACTTTTTTTCATTTTTCAGCTGAGCTACTATGCCATTTAAAGAAAATTGACTTCAACTTTGCACTCCACATGGTGGACATTTATGTCAGTGTAAGACAAGAATTTGGTTTCAAGATAATTATTTCCAGGATCTGGAATGATTTTTTCCTATACTGTTTAAGACAAAAAATAAAGCATACAGAGCAAAACATTGTAGTGGATAGCAGTTTGTTTCTTATTAAAACAACTTGGACCTAATTCCACTGAATTTTTGTTTTCCTTGGTAACTTTCACCAGATGAATATTTTCCCAGCCTATCATCCCCAGTGCTGACATCTCTCACATCTGTGAGCAGGCTTTTTTGACCCATCTTCACCTCACCTCACACATTAAATGCATTTTTTCCCAAAAACTAATCTGTGTCTGAATCAGTGTTTCTCTCAAAGTAGTCTGGCTTGCCTTCATACTTAGGGCTTCCAATTTGTTTATTATTTTTAACTACATTTGTTACACCATGAAAGGACAAATAAATGCGTCTGCATGTACAGATCATCTTAATGCACATCTTTCCTCCCCTAAACATCCCACAGCCCTGTGTTGCCCTGAGTGCTCTTCCCCCACACAGGGCGATGTGTCCCACACCAAAGAGACTGTTCTGTCCCAAAGGTGCTCTGCTGCCAACCCATGTCCCACTTGGACACTGGGGCTGAGATTATCCTGGAACAACACTGGAGGGTCTCTCCAGACAGGGCATCCTCTTCTCTGAGTTCTGATTTTGGTGTTTCCTCTAACTCTTCCTACTGGTTCCTGTTATAGGTCTGGGAGAAGCGTATACCAAGGAAATATTTGGGCTCCTGTTCCTGCCGTGGCATTTCTGTGCTCCTTGGTGGTTGTGCAGAAAGCTTTTATCACATAATAGATCTAGTAGTTTTACTTATATATATACACTCACAATCCTTAAAAAGTTCTCCAGTTTGGAAGTTGACTTTTGGATGACTCCCTGTTTGCAAAAGAACAAAATGAACTTTTGATATCTGGTGTTAAAGAGCAAAGAGAAATTGAACAGGAAATTGGAGTGAGAGTGATGTGAAGCTGTTTTAATGTAAATTTTGATTGTTCACATGGTTTTGATTTCAACTTGAAGTAACCCAAACGTTTCAGTATTTCTTAAATACTGACTATGATAATTACACTGACAAATCCACCCAAAACCCTTTACATTCTCCATTCCTCAGTGTTTGCTCTAATTGTGTTAATTAAATGTAACATGTCTTCTCCATCTTTATTTTGACCTGTTCAAAAAACCAAAATTATTTCCTCCACTTGGTCTGTAGTTTGCATTTGTTAAATTATCTAAGAATCCATTCTAAAAATATTCAGTTTCTAAGTTGAACATGTTTGGTTAGTGTGTGAGATCATAATTATTAATTTTTTTATATATAAATAAATTTGCTTTTGTTACCCTTACATCACACATTTTTATACTCAAAATAATTCAATTCCTCCTGCATTTATGATGGTCACTTTCTTATTGATAATGTCTACAGCCAGATGTACATAATCAACTTCAATTATTCCCAAAGGTAATGACTGACAATGTTAAATTAATTCATTAATTTATATATTAGTCCATTCATAATCCAATAATTAATCAATTTATAACCTTTCTCCAGAATAGTATACCTTATCATCAAATCCAATATTGTCTCCCATTTTCTTTTCTATATTAAATCAAATCATTATTTGGTTGTGTGAGTGTATTTTATCTTTTTTATATTAACTTCTAAACTTACAAGAGCATTACTACTTTATATTATGTCTTAGAGGCTGAAGTTTGGGCTTGCTTGTAAATCATTTTAAAATATGTTTGGTTTTTATAGTTGTTTCAGGGTTAACATAGGTTTGTTGTTTCCTCAGGAGAGAGATCTCAGAGTGCAAATATGGAATGAGAAATCTAACTGAAAATGATCAAATTAATTCAAAGAAGGATGACCAAAAAAGGAGTTGTTTGAAGGGGTAGAATGAGACACAAAATACTAGTGCCATGGAAAGTGAACAAATAAGCAGAAGTATAAAAGGTTTGTATGGGTGACTACAAGAGTAAAGCAGAAATTTCACAAAGAATACATAAAAAGAGTGCATTCAAACCACATATAAGGAATTCTTCCATGTCTTTCTCCCTCTGTAGGTCCCTCTGACAGCTGGTTGTTGTATAAATGTCAGTTAGATTTCCCAGTCCTTGAATATTCCTATCTACCATGTTTACATGGATTATGTTTATGAAAACAAGTAACAAACTTGGGAAACAACCCATACTTCTTGTCTGAAAAATGGGCTAGGCACAAAGCTGCCAGAAAAGTTCTCTTATTCCATAGAATTATTTATCCCTGTCTGTAGTGCAACTCAGTCATGTGTGACTTGTAAAAAATTAGGATTCTGACACACACTGGGGAGCAGTTTATAAAAGTACTTCTACTGACTGCATTCAAGTGAATATCTGAGAACATTGTTATTTATTAGGTTTGCTCTAGGGCACTAAATACAAATTTGAAAATAGTTGTAAGAAAAAAATCCCCAATGGTATGTAATACTTTTTCATTTAGAACATTGGACAATGGAAAATGAAAGCTGATTATGCAATTGTTGTTAGCTGCCAAACACACCATTACTGGTAACTGGCTTTCCAAACCATTTTGATAATTAATATGGGGTTGGGAAATGTCTGATCTGAAATGGACATGGTGCATTTAACCCAAGTAGCCAATTACTCATACAATGTATCTTGGCTGAAGGAATATGAACTTGGAGTACTCAGAGTAGGCTGTGTTTTTGATTTTACAAAAGATATCCTAATTGAGAAAAGCATAAGAGTGAAGTTATAATCTCAGGATTTTACAACATAAATTAAGATCTTTATATATTTGCACAATTCAATATTGTTTCAAGGTAATATTGAAAAGAACCCATTATTAATAGTTTATACTTACCCTTAAATTAAAGTAGCACCTGAGCCTAATTATAGATTCTTCTTTATCCAGCTTTCACTACCATAAAATAATTTCCAGCCAGTATCAATTACCCCAAAAATTGTTTTTTCTTTATTTACTTGTTTTTTTCAGAACTAAACACATTGAGAGGGAGAAATCATTTTTCACCATGCACATACTTAGAAAATCATACAATGTAATGGCCCGTATAATGGGCTTACACATGAGCACATAAAGTGATATATTTTTCACAGGTGAAAAGGACCAAGAAGGAAACAATACAAACCAGTATCTGGTGGAACAGTGGAACTGAGAGAAGTGCATAATACCAGCAATACTGTGAGTCAAGTATAGTAAACATCCAAAATGTAACCATTTTCAAAGTCAGAAGAATGAATGTGAAAGAGTAAAGAGGAAGCTTCTATAAGATGACTGTATTTCCAAGAGTTCTTTTTTTAGGAATGCTTTATGACTAGTGAGTTTTTGATTATTTTGTTTGACTGCTTTATTTCATGTGAGAAAGAGAAAGGGAAAGGGGAAGGGGGAGGAAGGAAGGGAGGGAGGGAGGGAGGGAGGGAGGGAGGAAGGAAGGAAGGAAGGAAGGAAGGAAGGAAGGAAGGAAGGAAGGAAGGAAGGAAGGAAGGAAGGAAGGAAGGAAGGAAGGAAGGAAGGAAGGAAGGAAGGAAGGAAGGAAAAGAAAAAGAAAGAAAGAAAGAAAGAAAGAAAGAAAGAAAGAAAGAAAGAAAGAAAGAAAGAAAGAAAGAAAGAAAGAAAGAAAGAAAGAAAGAAAGAAAGAAAGAAAGAAAGAAAGAAAGAAAGAAAGAAAGAAAGAAAGAAAGAAAGAAAGAAAGAAAGAAAAGAAACCAGTAATTTGCCGGTTCTATTTTCTCACTTTCTAGGGGGATAATATAATAATAGTATATTAAAATAATAAAAATAATAATCATAATAGTAATAATAGGTAGCAATTATCTACTACACAGCTTTTTAGTCTTATTTGCACAACCTTGTTGTGCCTTTACTGTGTAAAACACATTAGAAATGCTGTATTTGACTGTATTAATCCCACTGCTGGTGGGAAGTAATATACAGAAGGTCTGCTATTAAAATAAATCTCTCAGACAGTCCACGGCTCTCATCAAACCCATTTCCTTTGACTGTGAGGCAAACCCACAGTCTCTTGTGCCTGTTCTGGATAGTGCACACCCTACTGCCAGGAGGCATGGTCCTCACTCATCCTTCTGACTGAACTCACCATCACTGCTATGGTTGGGAGTCCTTTCTTCCAGGGGACCAAGCTGGCCCCATTCTGAGTGATGCAAACCGTATATAGCTAAACACTGCTGAAAGGGCAAGATTATGTAGTACCTCAAAAGCCAGAAGGACTTGCTATAAAATTAATAGAAACCTTTTCTTGATCTTCTGTAGCCTTTGCATGTACAACCCATCTTGTTACAGTCAGGCAAGTGCACTGGATTTCAGGGAGCTACTTATATCATATGCACCATGCCTGGATTTGGCTTACAATCTCTTCCACAAGCTACAGAGAGAGGATAAAGAGTGCCAAAATCAATAATATTTTTTGGCACTGGTAGACAAGTATGAATGAAAAAGTTAATTTAAATATAGGAGAGAGCCACTTCTCCTTAATAAGCATTAAAAATAAATAAGTATCATCTTTTATAAATGGATTTTCCTTTAAAAATAAGCTTCATTCTTTTCTCAGCCCAGTAGTTCAGGAACCATTCTTGAAGTGATACTGAATGTGTGCCAATTCTTACAGCAAACATGAACATTTTCTCTGCTTCAAAATTCATATGCAGTTTTGGCAAGGTGAATCACAATGTTCTTTTTAAGGATATTTGGATAAAGATTAATCTACCATAGCCACTATGGAAAGAAAAAAATATTAGGTGAAGATTTGGAAATCCAAATGTATAACATGGAACACCTGCAAAACCTATATCTCCATAAATTGTATTAACAGAAATTCTTCATCTCAGTGTCCCTTTTCTGTAGAAACTGTACTTGACACAATAATTTGTCTTCCTAGATGGCCTTGGTAAGAACACAATTATTAGTAGCAATAGAATAAAGAGTATAGAAATTACTGGTGTGCATTTGGATGACCATATTTGGTTTCTATAAGGCCTAAATACACTTGAATTTTCTGTCTGTAGGAAAAGATGTATTGACTAAGTTGCTGTAGATTCTACCCCTTATTTTTAAGAGAATTTTAACACCAAAGAGTTTTTTTAAAAATACGTTTACTAGCAGAGTTTATGGAAGAAGTTCCGAGGTTTTTTCCAGCAAAGCTCTCCTTAAGCCATGGGTTGTTTTGGCCAAACTCATAACAGAGCAGCCCTGCTCAGAGTATTCTAAAGAGTAGCATAAGCTCCCCGGCGTGCACTAAGGAAATATCAACTTGCTTGTAGCTCTTGAGACACCAAGCAGAAGAGGTGGGTAGAGCCTCCCTCCCTCCCAGTAAGAATTCTTAACTGGACCCTTAACACACCAAGAACACTGTGCTGGTGCTGAGCTGAGTTCATTTAGGGAGATTTCATCATTTCACAAAAAAAGACGATACAAGTGCAAAATTGTTTGTAGTCTTGAGACGAAATGCTTCTGAAAATAATCTGAAGGCAGAATTGAGCAACTGGATTTTCCTGAATCCACACTTTTGTTTAGGGTTTTTTGGGGTTTTTTTTTTAGATCTTTTCCCTCATGATAAAATTAATCTATTAATACTGTCTTTTAACCTTACTGCCAATTTTTTGTAAGAAATTAGTGTAATATTTCAAAGAAATAAGAGCTGTGTAAAGAGCTTCTCTTTTCAGTGTTTCTGTATTGCTTCAGAGTAGTTTTTTCTGATTCCTGTGAGCACTGAATAGGCTGTTTCACCATTTAAAACCAATAAAATAAATTTAACTGTACCAATAAACAGTTTAAGGCGCTCAGATTTAGAAGAGAGCTATGTCTGTGCCTGATTTTTGCACAGTCCCCACCCTAAATGACTGACCTTTAATATTGACCATGCACTATGGGAGGGAAGAAGGTTTTACAGCTGACACCAGTAAAATTGAAAGCATTTGGAAAACACTCATTTTATGTACATATCTATATTTCTGAAGATTTATAGTCTATATTGCAGTCTCTAATATGAAATGGTAGTAAGTTAGGATCTTTATTCTACAACATAACAAAACCTATACTTATAGTAACTCAGAGGCCAGATGCAGAGAAAAATGTAGGTTCTGATGCTACCCCAGACTTCAACACCATTTGTCCTGGTTTCAGCGAGGATAAGTTAATTTCTTCTCAGTAGCTGTTACGCTCCTGTCTTTTGAGAAGAAGAATCAGTATATGCAAGGTAAAAGGTCATAAAATATTTTGCTGAAGAAAACTCCCTAGAATTAGGATTTCCCATAGGTCACATTTACTTAGATGAATTTCTTATTTATCATGGAGCTTTATATCAGTGGTTTTTTTCATTTCCAAAATGATATAGAAGGAAACCTTGATGGAAAAATCAAACAAGTATAAAATTTGTCAAGTGAAAATATCAAGAAAATGACTAAATATCTCAAAGAAGATTAACTAGAATAATCTTCAGTCTTTATTTACACAACTTTATTAGTAATATTTATGTATTGTAAATGTTATTGTAACTGGTGCTGTATTTGGCCTTTTCCACACAAGCATAATGATCAGGTTCTTTCCTGGATACTGACAAGAGAAAAATCAATGTGAGAGAGAAGATTCAGCACCATCTTTGTTTATTTTTGATTGTAAAAGTTGCTAAAAAAATGTTCTGCTGGGAATATTGCACAGACATTTCTCTTTTGCTGCAGGCTGGAGGAATGCAGTGTGCCCCTTTTTTGCCTTGCCCAAAACACCCTCTGCAATAGTAGTGAAGGATAACTGGCATAAGGATGACTTTCCTCTAGCTTGGGATTCCTTTACACTTGGAAAAGAATCCAAGTCTCTTCCCTCCTTACAGCTGACTGAAGGTTTTTTAACAATATTGGAATAAAGGGACAAGGGTAGCGCAGCTGACCTGGGAAATCAACACCTCATCCTTCTTGCTTAATGGTGCAAAAATGAACTGGCTTCACATCACTGAGAATTTACAGACAAAGGATCCCAAGTGCCTTTTTATGTCTCTCATCTTTGTTGAAGACATGGAACTTGGTTAAGGAAAATTAATTTGCTCAAATTACAACAGTCCTAAATATAACCATTGTTATTAAAAGTGGAACAAAATTAATCATAAATATATTTCAAATGAATCAGTAATTTTATGCTATAGCATCCTCGGGACGGGTACTAAACCCAAGGCCCTAGAGCATTTCATAAAGCGTATTATATACAACATTTCCACAATTACAGGTAATTATCATATTAGATCATTGCTGATAAGCTTTGGCAATAACATTATGACCGGTGGGAAGGAAAATAGACCAGGTGACACATCAGGCATAGATTTCCTAACACTAAAAATAGTATTAGGAGACAGTCAGAAACAGTTTGGAAAAAAAAAAATTAAGGCAGACACATAAATAGCAAGTCATTCTCAGAAAAAGGCAGTAAAGAAGCAAAGGAAAAAAAAAAGAAATATTGCAGAGGTACAGGAAGTTACAAGGAAATAAATTGTGATAATATAAAAAATTATAATAATAGACATAAGTGGATTTGTGAAACAAAGTTTTAAAGTCTAAGAACAATCAAAAGAATTAAAGAAATTAATTGGCAAAGCTAGTCCAAAATTAAGTGGTGTTTATCTGTGCTAAGACTTCGCTTGCCCAAGCTCCCAGAAACATGGCAGTGAATAAGAGGCCACGTGTCTCAGGCTGCAGGAGGCAGAGGAAAGGAAGTTGGGCAGGTCTGTGCTTATCTGCAGTCCTTGCCATCTGAGAAAGGACATATAGAGTGCTCTGGTACCACACAGGTACGGGAAAACAGAAAATTTCTGATGGAAAGCATTGGATATGGAGGGCATGGGTTTTTTTCTACCACAGTTTCTGTCATCATGGAGCACATAAGACACCTTTTTGCAATAAAATGTGTTTACAGTAGGACTAGAATGGGACTACTGAAGAAGAAAACAAAAGGTGAAAACATGGAGAAACACTGGAGATAGCAAAAAAGACAATTACTTCCAAAACAGTGTTTTTGCAATTCCTTATGGCCCTTTTGATTACTTCACTGGCACATTCCTTGGTCCTTCTTCCTATTTGCATGAGCCATCAGATTGATACTAGTATTAAGGCCAAAAAAAGCACCAGTTATCTTCAGAAGATAGTAGATTTCAGGACTCTCAGCACCCTTTCATGGCTCATGCACTGATGTTTCAGCCACCCAGTGTGCCCATCACCAATGTGTCAATTGCCTCCTTGTGCAACAAGCCCATGTGTCTCCAGTCTGATGCATTTAAGACTTGGAAATGCACTTCTAAACTCATTACCTCAGACCATTACTCTGGGAAAAAGGCTGTTTTACTAAAGAATACCAGAAAGATTAGCAAGAAATTCTTCTAGCTACACCATGTTGTTTACATTTCAGCTCTGTTTTATTAATTGCCAGGAGTCTGGACCATTTTCCTTGCCCCTAGTTGCTTTCTACTGACTTCTCCAAATTTTAAAAACTATTTCATCACATCAATTAACACAGGAAAATAAAATCTTGTGCACTTGATTGCTGTCACATTTGTGGATGCTCAGCTATGTAAAGAACCCTGGCTACAAACCTCTGGTATAAACTTACTTCTCTTTGTTTTTTCCGCAGCATTTTCACTAAGTAATTTCACTCAGAAAACAAGTGTCTATTTAAGCAAATACTGCAGCTGTGGGATGTTTCAGACTTGTGGAAAATCCTCCAGCTAACATGTTCCTGGATTCATTTTCACATCAGTGGTGTCAGAGCAGACTCTTTTCCATGCTCGTAACTGTTCCTCCACAGCCAAAACACAACACTGTTTGTTCTAGGCTTTTGTCACTGACCTTCTCCCCCATGCTCCCTGTGCAAGGATGCAAGTGGGATGTGTATGTTCACCAGTGTTCAGCTGCACGTGTGGAAATGCATTTCCCAAATCACTTCCAAAGACCTTTCTTACAAATGCCATATACCTGATCCACCTTTTTTTTTTTTTTTTTTTTTTTTGCCACACTCTTGTTCCTGAATTTACATAGATTTCTTAATTCTCCAAAAGGCTCTACATATATGCATGTCAACAGATTAAAAGTCCTGGAACAGAACATGCTAGGTTTTGCAGCTCAGTAAGTATCTGGCCTTCTGACCTCTTATTTACTGTGATGATCCTGAATGATTATGAACTATTCTTTTTTTAGTTTTACAAGTAGGTTAAAAACAGGATAAAGACGCAAATTAGACAAATATTTGGTGCTTGTATAGCACTCTTTTTACTCTTCCAGAAATTACTGTAGAGTGACAGAGCCACAGATAATTTCTATCAATTGCACAGATAGGCACAGGGAAGTTTCTTTGTCAGCATGGTTGGAATTTGGTCTTTTGTGAATCCTTGAGAGGCTTTGACGCAGTAAGTTTGTATAAACCCGGGGCTATACATGAAAATATTCCTATTAAACAAGCGTTTTAGTGACACAAAAGTGTTATCATTTTTAAGGTCATTCTTTGTAGGAATATATTTTACATTTCTTACATTGGACTTATTACCTTTAGTAAAATAAATGACTAATTAAAATGACTGCATGAAAAGTGAGACTCCCTCCAAATAGTTGCTATGTGGACTAAACTAAAATCTTTAGCTCAGTCTTTAGGAATTCTTAGCAACCCAGAAACTTGCCACCACTTATTTTCTAAACTTTCTTTTGTAAATAATAGATGTGCCCTCAGAAGGAAAATATTTGTATGTTGTACAGCATAAGCCTAGCATCTGCTAGCTGTTTTCTTGTTTGGCTCATTCTTCTGGTTCTCCTTTGTTTGCAAAATACATGAATCCTGAAATCCATTTTTTTTTCTCTATTTCAGACAGTAATTATGGATATGACAGAATTTTGGATCTCTAGTTTTTAACTAGATATATAGGGAACTCTAAACAAATTCTAATTACAGAATATTTGTAACTTTTTCACACAGACTTTGAAAAAATAAAAACAAACATAATCAAACAAAATATAATCAAAGATATTTTCAAGATGTCCTCGTCTATTGCACACACAAGAGGAAAGGGTGAAGCTTGCCTGTTGTGAAGAAAGCTCACAGAGGACCTACAGCTAAAATTATGCTAGATTGAAAGATCTATCCTCTTAAAAATATGGCATGAGTAGGTGGATGGTGAGGAAAAGCAAGAGTTGGATCTGCCAGCCATCCTGCAGTTAGACAGTCTGACAGAACTGGAGTTGTTCAGCATGGAGAAGTTTTCAGGCCTTCTCATTTTGGCCTTCCTGAGGGAGTTTATAACAAGGAGGAAGAGAGATGTTTTTATATGGGCAGATAGTGACAGGACAAGGGGCAGAGGATTTAAACTGCAAGAGAACAGGTTTAGATTAGATATTAGGAAGAAATTTTCTATTCAGAGGATAATGAGTCACTGGAGCAAGTTGCACAGAGAGGCTCTGGATGCCCTATCCCTGTAAGTGTTAAAAGCCTGGTTGGATGGGGCACTGAGCAACCTGGTCTAGTGAATGGCATCCCTGCCCACGGCAGGGGAATTGGACCTAGATGATCTTTACACTCCCTTCCAACCCAAACTATTCTATGATTCTAAACTAGGTGCATCAAGGATGGTGCCAAAGGAAAGTGGATGAAGGGAACACAGAGAACACTCAAAGGACAGGACCATCTCTCTCGCTCCACTTCAAGTGGTGGTAGAGCTAGAGCCTGTGTCTCAAGTGTTTACACTCAAATACATGCTCATGAAAGATAAGTAGGAGGAATTTAGGGCCCATGCACTGTCAGATGTCTATGACACCACTGGAAGTGATGAGCTGTGGCAGCACTGCAGAGTCTGTGGGAGTCTCAGTCACAGGGTCACAGTTAAGGAATGCTTAAGCCATCTGGACATGAAAAGGTCTACAGGATTAGGGAAGATGCATCCCTGTGGGTTCCTGCATATATCGTCAGAAAGCCACTGTAAGTAATTTTTGAAAGGTGATAGCAAACACAGAAACATCCTATCAACCATGAAGAAGGCAACAAGGGTGAAAATCAAGATATCCAGCCTAACACCAGGAAGATTGTGGACAAAGTCCTCTGGGAAGGCAATTTCAAACACATATTTTCCAAAGAGTGATTTGGAAGATTAATATGAATTTACCTAGGATAAATCAAGCTTTACTAACTAGTTATTTATGAGGAGATGACTCATGTTTTAATAGACAGTTTCACAGTGTTTTAACTTGCACAGAGGCAAGGGAGTAAGACTCTTTTAGTCACAATCGTTGATACCCCATATTCTGCCAGACAGATGTTTATAAGAGGGGTTTCTGTAACAATGAAAACCTACTGAATTGAATCCCAAATTAAAATACTAAATAAACACCCCAAGACTGTGATGCAACAGAAGATAGATCTTGCTCCGGAACTTTATTTGAATCTTCTCTAAATCTGGCTCCCAGTCAGCTGCCTGTTCAGATGTGAAAGCCAGAAATACTGATGTCCATAGTTTAAGTATCAATTATCTCTTGTATTCAGGCTCATACAAGTATTTCTGAATTTATATGTTTCTTCATTTCTTAAGAACTGCAGAACCTCAGACACCCATCAAATACCTATCAAAGCTCTCAAAGCCAGACTTCAGCCTGTCTTGAGCTTGACATCCACACTGAGTTTTACAGAAAAAAATATGCAAATTTTGTTCAAGAACTTCAAGGTACTTCAAAAAAGTCTATAAATGCAGGGGAAGGAGGCACACTTCAAAATCACAAACAGTTCACTCAGACTATTAAACAATCCAGAAACAGCCCTTAAGCATCTGTAATTACATTACTATCAATGATACCTGAAAATATAATAATACTGTTTTAAGGACCCCTAGGTTATAACTTCCTGAATTAGCCCACAAGTACAAAGTCTAATTCATTTTACTAATTTTTTCAGTATTTCTAACAGAGCACTGCTCTCTTAAGATATTCTAGAAACTTTTTATTAAACTTTCTACATTTTATCAGCTGGAGTTAAATATATCAATTCACACATTATCAAGCATAGATGTATTACTGGCAAAAGCAGAACCATAGAGAAAAGCCATCTTCAAGACTCATTTACATAAAAGAAGACGTCAAAAATGTTTCTTTTTAGAAATTATTCACTCTCGTATTTTCTATAATTTTTACATCACTGGCTACATTTTCATGAAGAAACACACAGACAGTTCTTGGTGGGGTTTTTTGGTTTGTTTTTCACACTCATAATAAAGAACAATGAGACAAAAGTCTATGAAATATGTCTTTTATGTGTCTGCTAAGCCATCTTCTCCACAGACCAATTAAATTCTGTTATATTTTCTTCCTCAAAGAATATGTACATAGCCTTTCTTTTTCATTTCTGTCCAAATTTGTTACATTTACATATTAGGAAAAGGTAAATTTAAAGGCTAATTCATTGTCATTTTGGATTGTTTTTGTAAATTACAATTTATTTAAATTTTCCTTTAGGAAAATAAGATATTGAAACTTAGATTCTAAACATACACCCTTAAGATGGGAAATCTGTATAGCATATTTCTAATTAACTGAAAAATATCAATTTGAATTAAGCAGAAACTATTGCTTAAAAATACTGTACAAAAGCCTATTCTTAAACATTTAGCTTCGGAATATCCCTATAATTTTTACATGTATTTTTCATTCAGTAAAGTACGCCAAAAATGTATCTTTCCACAGAAGTAAACAAATAATATTCAGTCTGTGGGGTCCAGAGGAGATGTACACCTTCCTTTCATCTTCATTTTTAAACTTATCAAGTTTATTGCTTTCAGACTGAAACAATTTCTGTGTTGAAACTATTGAACTATTGGAAAGCAAGCATATTAACTATACAGCATACAAAGTCAGTGTCCAAAAGTGGTTTTGGACACTTTCACAACTTTCTCTTCTGCTTAGCCTTTGTGAAATATAAATTGTACTTCAGAACTTGTTCTCTGGGCCCAGTGTTCTCTGGGTTGAAAATCATCCCTTGTTACTGCCAAAGGGGGGACATTTCAAGTGTTGCTTGAAGTATAAAAGAAATGGTTTTAACACATGCAAACCATAAAGCTGATTTGCAGTTAAAAAGTTAATATACTGTATTTGGCAATTCATCCTGGCTGCTTGTAGTGCAGCCATAAATTTAGAGGATTTTTATGATGTAATGCTATCTACTTATTGACAGTTTATCTTGTTAAAAGAATTATTGAGAAGAAGGAAGCTGACATTGCTGTTAATACAATATTTTTCCCCCTTTTTGATGTGCCACTGGTTCTGGAATCCATTGCTGATGACCTTAACCAGGTGTTTTTCCATATGAATGTCTCACCCTTGATTCATTAGTATATTCAGTACTGTCTGGCAGATGGATAACTGATCATGATTTTGAACCACTGGCCAAAAGTACTAATCCATAACATCAAAATTCCACTGGACTCATTTTTTTTCTAGAGGTAATTTCTTGAAATTTTCACAACAAAGGGCAAGAATCCAGGACAGGTGTTTGAACACACATGAGACTTTGGTTTGAGGGTAAACCTGACTTGGAACTCAGAATAGGGGGAGAACAGTTTGTTGTACTACACACAGAGGAGACACTGTTGTTCCACAGAAAAGCGTGCTTTAACTTTGAGCCTCCTTCTACAGAAGAGTAATAAGGCTTCAGCTGGGACCAGACCAGAATAACAGAAATTGGAAAGAATTTTTTTTAAATATACTATTTATTACTAGGTGAAGTTTCCAGAAGAAGTGAACATAATGAAACTAGATCCAATTCATTTATTTTTTTCCTTGTTGAGGCCAAGCACTTGCTACAGTTATTTTCTATGAAGCATACATGGTAAATTTGCTTTATGAGGAAAAAAATGCAATTTAAATACTTTTATTTTTGTTCTACAAGACCACATGCTTTCATGTGCTGAAAATAAAACTACTACAGTCAGGCTGGTGTGATCCAGAGGGAAGTTGTTGATAGCGAACCAAGTAGTAAAGCACTCTCAAAGGTTAGGTCCTGTGTGAGGAACACCATGCCAGAAGGTCTTAGATTGTTTTTTCTGTGCTTAGATAGAAGCACAGGAGCTCTTTCAGTTAATATCTTCCCCAGCCATTGGCAAAAGCAGGTGTGTTCACTACCAGTCCTGCAAACCTTGTCTCCACCCTCCTGCTCAGCTCTAAATTGGCCCCACTTGCTAGATTAACTTCATGTATTTTAGGAGCAGCTCTTTAAACAACCTGGACATGTCTTTGGGGTGGGAATTTTTTTTTTTTCAAAAGCTATCAAACAAAAGCCAAGTGGCCTATTTTTTTTTTAATCTCCTCTGAGAAGAACACTATTTTTCCTGAGTGCCTGTTCACAGATTTAGCAAGCAAATAGAGAAAACAAGCCAAAGCAACCAACGAGGTGCTGAAGGATTTGTCTGAATCATGGTGAAATGACTATCAGTGTTCTCTTCTCTTGTCCTATTCCGCAACATTGTACAAGTTCTTAACAACAGTAAATGTAAAAGGGGGAGACAATGTGTTCTGGTTTTCATTTGTTTATCACAAGCAAAGAAAAAGAGGCAGCAACACAAAAATAATGGGAACAATAAGAAGTACTTATGAACAGGAATGAATTATTATTGCTACTTCAAAGAAAAGCATGACATACATTTTATTGGAGTAATCCACCACATCTAATATGATGCTTTCTTCTGTACCTGTACATGTGGTTGTTTTTCACTACTATAGAAAATGTAAACCTACTGATGTTTTTTGATGGGCTGCTTTTCCAAAGCCACAGGAATAGTTCCTGCAAATTTTGATTCTCTATCTGGCATTCTTTAATTTGTTTCACACAATTAAAGGGTCTAATTTCTGTAGTTTTTAAATTCATCCATTATCTCCATAGACTCAAACTGTATCTCCCAATGAATGTCTATTTCATGACATGTCATTTTTTGGGCCAAACAAAAACACACATTCTGTTATGTATCTAATGTTGTATCCCTTTTATAAATAAAGGGGATTTTTTTAATGTAACTTAATATATTGTATGAAGCCACTAAAACAGGAAAAAAACTTTAGAAAACCCCTCCTCGTTTTTTTCAGGTTTGATTCTCTGGAATCACAAATCTGATCTCACAAACACCAATGCTTTTACACTGTGCTACTGATATAGATGTGCTCATGAAGAAGTATGGTATAAATGTCTGTCAGAGGAGTGTTTGATATATGTCTCTAAGCACAAATTATTTCATACAAATTATGTACAAAGAATAAAGCAGCATTTTAAATATAAAAACATAAAAATATATCTCTATAAATCTCATTTTAAATATAAAAACATAAAAAAATATCTCTATTTTTCCTGATTTTGGATCCTTACCCTATTTTTTTTTTAAGAAAAAAAGATTATGTGCTATACTTGGGCTTCCTTGTCTAAATAAGAGTAAAACTGACAATACAATGAATGTGTTTTGCAGATGGGAAGACAAAACTGGAATGAGAAGATAACATTTCTTCTCTTTAGGGACAAGTTATTGAGGCAGTCTTGATTGAGCACTGGCAGTCTCATAAGAAACTGAAGAGCAGTACGTTCCCCCTTGAGCTGCTGGCTGCATTTCACATGCTCTCCTGGGCAAAACAGAGCTGCAATTACGGTGGGGAAGAGTTATGAAGGCTGACAAAGTAATGGAAGGTATAAAGTTCCAAGCTACTTTTTAGCTTCTAGAGGATACAATTCTTTCCATTCACTAAATTATAAGTTTCCTTTCCTGCAGAGACATTTCGAAGAAGGGAAGGGAAGGGAAGGGAAGGGAAGGGAAGGGAAGGGAAGGGAAGGGAAGGGAAGGGAAGGGAAGGGAAGGGAAGGGAAGGGAAGGGAAGGGAAGGGAAGGGAAGGGAAGGGAAGGGAAGGGAAGGGAAGGGAAGGGAAGGGAAGGGAAGGTTCCTGTCTCACAGCACATCTTTGTCAGATTTCACTTTAGTTTTAGAAGACTTGAAGGACTGCTGCTACAACCCATCTCCAATGTAATCAAACCAGGTAACTTAAAAGAATCCATATTTCTGTAAAGGGCAGATACATTTTGTATAGCCCCTCTTAAATGTGACTATTTCTGCTTTGAGTAAAGTTTTGAGTTTAAAAAAAAAAATTACTGTATGGAACAGAAGAAATCTAGACTAAGCTGAGTTTGCAGACAAAAATATTGTGTATTCTGATGCATTAAAAGGTTTTGATAGTCTTATAAGATATTCCTTATACAGAGGAAGAATAGCCATAAGGAAGTTGCATTGATGAAAGGATGGGTGATGCGTACTTTATGTCATTATGTTTTTGTAAATTCTAGTCTTTTTCTGTTTATTTTTTTTCCTTGTCTTCTTTCATTCATTCATTCTTTCTTTCTTTTTTTCTTTCTTTCATTCTTTCATTCTTCATATATATGAATCAACTTTTATATTCTCTTAGGTCATAGAGATGGTCTTCAGAATCAAACAATGTTTATATGACCATTTTTCCAAGGTTGTCACCACACAAAAACTCCCCTTGTCTCCCTGCTAATGAAAATTTCTGACCCAAAGAACTACAAGTTCTACAAAAAATGAGCTAAAGTAGACAAAAGTCCTGTCCAAGCAGAAGCCTGTCCAAATAGAAGCCTGAAGCAAGATTGCACTTCCTCCTACTCTCTCATTTTCTGTTCTAGTTTCTTGTATTCTGGATCCGGGGGTAGCAATATGCTGATTTCTCTGCCTGGGAAGTAGCTATCACATATGAATCCCATATTTTTGCCCATTTTTTTCTATGGATTATCATCTGACATGATAAGTATCTTTTCCAGTCATGGAGCATCTACTACTAATGCACTCCATAGCTGTCTACATTTTAAGCTGACATTTACTAAGACTGTGTGTGAATAGGAATGCCATTCAACCATCAACTTCTTAAGTTCAGTTATTAAAAATAATTATGTTGGATTAAGGGCTTTTTTTATAGTTCATCTACTTTTCTCCATAATTATGGAGAAAAGTAGATGAAACTGGCTACAGTTTTTAGGCAAAAATGTCAGCACCTGAGACCTGTGAATGGAAAATAAAGGAGCTTTGAGGACAGGAGTACCATGCAAATAGAGAAGGTCAGGTTGCTTTCTTGATTAATGGGTCATTTGCTCCAAGTACTGATGTTACAGCTATACTTCAGTGTTTGTTATGCTTTAAATAAATATTCCAGCTGCAAAATTCAATAATTTCTAATAACCCAGCAAATTTGCATACTCAAAGGCATTGAAAACAAATCATCTACAAATTTTACATAAAATTGTATATGCATAAAACAGCTATGGAAGTCACATGTTTCATTTTATCTAGGCAAAAGACAAATAGCCTGGTGAAAAAGGAACAGGACTGAAAATTAACAAAAATCTGATTTACATTTCCTTCTTCACCTGAGAGCTTAAAAACAGTTAGGAATAAAATACAACAAAAAAGAAGAGAAAAACAACTATATAGCCTAAGTAGTTCCAGACTCCACCCTTCATCCATAGGGCATGAGTTGGCCACATCAACATGGTCAAACTCTTTGATTCCAAAACACATGTAACAGTGCCCAAACTGCCTTTTGGGAACAGCCTCAGACTGTGCCAGCTCCCAAAGCAGGGAACTGGTGGTGAGAGACATACCTGCATGCCAGGGTCCTGCCCATGAGGTAGAGGGAGCTAAGCCTGCGGGAACAGGCTCATCCCTTGCTTCTGTCTGGCTCACGGCAGTGGCAGCCACAGTCAGCTCGGAGGGGGAGGTTGGGGTCCAGGTCCTGTGTTAGCCAAAGTCCTGCCCTACCATATCACTAGAAGTATTTGTAGTTTGACATTAAAGAGACTCTTTTATTCCTTGTTGACTGTCTTATTCCTGCCTGAGACACTGGCACCAGCTATAGACACTGTATTGTGAGGGTTCAACTCACTGTGCAGATGAAGATACCGACAAACACATGGTGGTTTTTAGGCAGATCTGAGCCCAGCTGCATGGAACAATTTATTGGGCTGTGGCTGGCATATTTCAGTTTTCAAGCTAATGAGAGAGGAAAAGGTATTTGGATAGGATTTAAAATATGCCAGTTAAAACCAAATGGCGTTGCATAAAGGACAATGATAAATAGAGAAAACTGCAGAATGGTTAAAATATGCTCTCTTCATAGAGAGATGCAGGTTTCTGTCACTAATGCACCCAGTTGGCATGGAAACAAACAGTGAACAGTGGAGAATGAGACTTTTCAAAGTGAAGTACTGTGTAGATAATAATCATGTTGCCTGAGGCTTAAACTATTCCCTAGGCTCGTTGTTTAAGCAGTAAAATGAGGACAGTGTCACAAAGAGACCGACTTCCGTTTTCAAGTTGAAATGCCATATTCAATATCTGTTATCAGTTGGTAAGAAAAGACAAAACCCCCTAATTAGAACTACAGAAATCAACAAAAGCCCAGAACAATATTCTGAAAGAGGTTCTGTACTGAAAATGGTAGCACAGGGTGAGGAACAAATTTTTGCTAATGGTATAGTATGACTAAAGGGGATTTAAAATTAGGGCAAAGACAAGAATACAAATTGCTTCCAAGAAACAGTTTTTATATGTTGGTAAACTGTGTGTTAAATAAGATAGTTGAGGGGCAACTGAAGCAAAATATTGTCAAGAAAATCCTGTAGGAGTGTCTGGTATCTATTTTTAAAATAATGGTATGTAGGAATTCCAGCTATCCTCAGACATATGCATGAAGTCCTACATACCTTCAGAGACATTTCTGTCTTCTGCAGCCTGAAAGAAAAACCGAGCATTAAGGCACATAGAGAATAACAGTAAGATTTTTGGGAGAATGAAAGCACAACTGAAGTTCCCAATGAGCTATTTTCCAAAGTGAAATTTAGTGACTTTGAAATAGAATTTTAGGCTGAAGCTTTAATAGGAACTCAGCAGAGATTGGAAGAATATTTTAAAGGATAAATAAAGAGAAAAGGGGCTTCTCTTTTGACAGTCCACTGAAGCCCAGCATTTTATCCAAACACACATTGTGCAGCAGCAGAGCAGTCTTTCAGATATGAAAGGAACCTCCAAGTATCCAACTGATGGCAGAATATAGGTTATAGGTTCAGAATCTCAGTTAGTTCAACCCGCAGTGTCCTGCAGTCAGAGTACACTGATCTGCTGTTCTACAAGGTCACTTTGATATATGGCAAGACTTTTCCATGTGGAACCACTGTAGAAGCTGAACCTCCACTCTGAAGCTCCAGTCAGGCCATTGCTGTCAAGCAGGGTGTATTGTCTTGGGTTTGGGCTGAGCTGGTATTCTTACATGATACCTGGCTGCCGTTCTCCTGAACCAACTCATATCTGCCTAGAGCTCACCACAAATGCATACCTGTGGTTTCATCTGTGACCTTAACTTTTCTGTGGTATTTTCTTATGAGAAAGAATTGAAGCCTCTCATATTACATTGCAAATATGAGCTTTTCTGCAAATATTTTTATTTTCTTTTTATTTTCTCCCTATCTGAATGATAAACTCCCCAAAAACTCAATATTGAACAAAAAAACAGAAGCCTGTTGAACAAAGAAAGCTGAGGGTCAGGAGCACAGCATCTTTATCACATTTAATCTCAATATTAATTAAAGAATTTTATTTATTAAAGTTTTCCTTAATTTTTAATCAGGTCTTTCCAAACACAAATTACTATTTGGTTGCTTTAGAAATGTGTTTAAAAATATTTTAGAATGTGTTTAAAAATGTGTTTAGAAATTAGTTTAAAAATAAACTAATGAATGTTTTTTACATGACATTACAAACAGAGAAGAAGTTAAAATCCATTTGGGCTTTTTTGTAAATATAATTTTCTCCTTAAAGAGTTAATGCAAACCTTCTATTTGCTTCCCTTTTCATTGGTAACATTTAACATAAGCTGAAAGAAAGAAAATGTGTCTTGGAAGTAAAGCCACATGTCCTTGGCAAACCATGTGTACAGTAAAGAAAAAGCACGTGAGACTGTCTCAGCAGCAATATATTGGCTCAGAAGCTAAGAGTTTCCACCAGCTGCTGGATCAAAATCACCCCTATCCCACAAAGTCAAGTGACTTCCTGTCTCCCCTTGCCTCTGCCTCATTTTCCTCCTTCTCACCCCCTGTGACCAAACAACCAGAATATCCTCTTGGTGTTTCACATAGAGAAACAGTTGGGGAATGGAAAACAATGTAAAAGCGTAACAAGCATCTCTTAGGTCAAGCTGAACTAAGGGGAATTCCTTTAAATAGAGTTTATATGGCTTCAGTGCAAAAAGTTGTGTACTTTGAAAATATAATAGAAGCAGAAAAGTCAGATATGTTTCTCTTGTTACACAGCACAGCCTGTGATGAACTGCATTAGGCAAAACTACAGCTCCTTCTTTCTACGGAAAGGGCAAGTCTGAGTCTTTTACCCTTTATCATGCCATAGGCATTGTTCCAGCAGAATGTCTATCAGAGACTGCAGGAGAAGGAGGCTCCATGGAGGTTTGAAGAGCATTAATACAAACCCCCAGCACAAGATTACATGCAAAAAGCACAAAGAAAATGGCATAGTAGTCTACTGGCCACAACAAGCATAGTTACTCCTAGCACCTATTAAGAGGATAGAGACACACAGAGCAGTCTAGTCACAGGTCTCATGCATATTTGAATTTATTTTAAAACTTCAGCTTGTGTAAGGGCCCCCAGAACTGTTTCTTCAGGAATCTTACGTAATGCAGGACATTAGAAATATATCCATCATATTAGGTTTTAACATCATCCTCATCTCCTCTCTGCTTTACCTCCTCTCGAACCATAGGAAGAAGTCTTGGGCAAAACAGGAGAGTGCTGGAGGAAGACTGGGTTCTGTACATGCTTTTGAACAGGCCTTTACTAATAGATTACTTCCTGTCTTTTGTCTGGCATTTGGTTATGATGTACTCCTGCTGATAGATGCCACTTTATCTCAAGAGTCCCTCTTCCTCCTGCCAACAGCAGCCAAAATCATCCAGGTCCCCAATAATTTTATTTCAGTGTCAGCAAGGTCAAACAAAAAGCAAACCATGAAGTTATGTGTGCAATGACAAATTTCTTGCATAACTCAGAAACTCATAAAACTTGGGCTACAGCTGTATCTTATTTCCCAAAGCTAGCTGAGACAACGAGTCTTCCCAACCTGTTCAGCCTTACTGCACACATCAGCAGGGACACTGAGAAACAAAGTCCTCTGAAAAGCATTACACAATATTAGCAATATTCACAATGGCATGTACAAAATCCCAGTGCTTGGTACTGCAAAAAACTCTGATATTCCTGATTCAAATGAGATGCTATCAGTCACAGTACTTTAGAAGGAGGGAGAATATGTTCATATTAGGAACTAGTAAGGGCTACAATATATAGCATTAACATTTATCAAAATAAATTGAATCATAAACTTGATCTCTGCCTCTAATCCAACGCTGAGATTTTGTTAGCTTAATGCATATGGTTTCTCATAAAATCTCATGCTTACCCTAAAGTAGAGCTGACTCAACATTTATTGAAGCACAAAAGAATTTTAAATGTGGAAAAACTGAGAAATTCTGTTGGGAATACTGGTTTGCTGAGAACTATAAATGTTATATAAGTCTTCAACAGAATCTGTTCATAGTAGTTATTTGGAATAATATGGTAACTGAAACATACTGTCTGAGAAGCTAAGGACAATGTAAGGCTTCAGTAAAATCCAAGAATGTGTTGCCCCACTGAGCCCTCTATAAAATCTAGTTTTACATTTTTTTCAGTAAAATTTCATAGCGCATTAATTCCAAAGTAAAAAGAACATACTCAGCTCTAGATATTTGCCTTGGTGCTTGACACATTCTGCTAATAACTTTAAATTTATTAAAGTCTCTGCTGTTTGTGTGATCCAATTGCAACAATAAACATTAATTACCAAGTGTCAGTATGTGTATTAGAAGCAGTATGAAGTGTTGCATGCAGTAGGAAGCAATCTGCTGTGATTATGGAATTTGACCCTGGATGGTCACTGTTGTCTATGGCCCTGGCTCCCCACTTACACACTTTCATGTGGGGAATAGTTGAGCTATACTGCTAATATTAAAGTTACTGTCCCACTTCCATCTTTTCCACCTAGGTTTTTCCAACTAGTCCACAGGTCTGACAACTTGTTTCTTTGGTTTTGGTCAAAACAAGCAGCTGCATCAAAGCCAGCAGAATGTCTTTTAGAGAAATACTGATTTTGACAACATTTACAGTGGGAAATTTCAAGTGTCCAGGATAGATTCTTGGATTGTTTCCAGTGGCAAAAGACATGATGAACTCAAATGCTGATCTTTCTGATCAGAAAACAGATGTTTCACCACAATTTCCTTTCTGAAAATATTTAAAAGGTTTGGTTTTGTTCTAAGAAGAAAAACAAGATTTAAGACCTCAACAATTGTTGAGAAAAGAATTTTTATTTCTGTCCAGCTCTTCATCTGAAAAGGTATTCTTGAAATGTGAACTTTCTGCTTGGGATGGAATGCTATTACAGCCACCAATCATTCTGGGTGTGTTTCTGTTCATCTATGGGTCAGAGGCTTTGATAGATAATAATTACAGGCAAATTATTCTCTAAGGGTATTTAAATCCCAAATATATTTCTAGATCTTTTCATAACATTCCAACCCTTTGCCCTTATGTCATCTTTAGCAATATAAAGGAGCAAAATTGAAGTAATTGTTTGTATTTTTATGAGTAATGATTTATGGGATCAGTCTCCTGCTTTAAAATAATGGATCTAACCTGATATTTTTTGGTTTTGCCTCTCCTCATAACAGGAACTACAAAGAATGTTGTAGGACAACCTGTAAGGAGAGTAGTCTGAATGGAAATCATGTTTTAAAAATGAAAGATTAAAGAAAATATTGAGCACTGATCATAATTTAGAAATTTTGGGATTATCTAAAGATTTCTATTACTCTTCCTTATTAAAACAAACAAAACCCTTCAGAAAATAAGTTTGGGGAATATAGCTTGCATCTAGTACTACTCCAAAACAAGTAAGTGAGCTGTAAATACATAAGCTGGAGAGATGGCACCAAATTATTTCTACAGTTTATGCTACATGTTGACATAATATGACTCTGTGATGACATAATCTTGACTCTGTACTGTAATAATGTAATTATGTAATAATGACTTTGACAGTAGATGCAAATAAACACTAGCTGTGTTTCACAAAATTTTCTGGGAACAGATTTCAAGAAATCATTTATGAAAAACACAGGTTTTAGCAGCAGTACTGCGTAATATTTTTAGCCTATTTCTTCACTCTTCTGACACTGAAAAAATATATATAGTCACGTCTTTTCTGCACACATAAAAATAGTTAAAACCAGTCTTCTAGCTCTACCACTTTAATGTAGGATCCTGCCTTGGGCACTACACTGGGTAAAAGACTTCTGATTTCAGCCTGAGCTGAAATAACCCTCCACAGTAAACATTGCCACAGCCCATTACCTGGTCCTGGTACTTTATGGCACAGTACAGCCATGCACATTCTATAAAATTCTTCAATTCATTAATGAGGTGGCTGCTATGGTAATTCTGTATTGGACATGTATATGAAAACTATCACAGGAGATGGGGAGAGCCCAGTCAGTTATGGGCTGAACCCAGGAAGACCGATGGCAGCTGACATATGGACCAGTCCAAGCTCCAGAATAAACAATGCAGTTGTCCTGAACAACACAAATACATTTCCTTACTGGAAGAGGGTAGAAGCATTAAATTGAATTTACAATTACTTTTATGACAAAGTAACCCACCTAGTTGATGGAGGGAAGACAGTTGCTGTAATATTTTTTTAAATTTCAGTAAAGCTTTCAATACTGTCTCCACAGTATCCTTCTGGATAAAATGTCCAGCATTCAGCTGGATAAACACATCATGGGATGGGTGAGCAGCTGGCTCGTGTGTTGGACACAATGAATGGGTAATATCAGACTGGTGACCTGTCATTGGGGGGGGGGGGGGTGGTCCACAGGGCTTCATTCTGGTCCTGTGCTACTCCACATCTTCAAAAAGTACCTGGAGGCAGGACTGCAAGGGACACTAACCAGGTTCACAGACAATGCAAAACTGGGAGGAGCTGCTGGCTCCCTCCAGGGCAGGGAGGCCCTGCAGAGAGACCTTGACAAATCAGAGGGCTGAGCAACCACCAACCACTAATGAAGTTCAATAAGGGAAAGTGCTGGATTCTGCACCTGGGATGGGCAACCTTGGATGTACAGACAGACTGGGGAATGGGATACTGGAAAGCAGTGCCAGGGAAAGGGACTTGGTCAATGGCAAGTCGAACATGAGCCAGCAGTGCTCTGGCAGCCAGGAGAGCCAATCCTGTCCTGGGGGCATCAGGCACAGCATCACCAGCTGGGCAAGGGAGGGGATTGTCCTGCTCTGCTCTGCACTGGGGCAGCCTCACCTCGAGTGCTGGGGGCAGTTCTGGCTGCCACAATATAAAAAAGACATTAAACTATTAGAGAGTGTCCAAGGAGGGCAACAAAGATGGTGAAGGGCCTCGAGGGGAAGCTGTGAGAGGAGCTGATGAGGGCACTGGGTCTGTTCAGTTTGGAGGGGACTGAGGGGAGACCTCACTGCAGTTACAGCTTCCTTGTGAGGGGAAGAGGAGGGGCAGGCACTGATCTCTGCTCTGTGACAACCGGTGACAGGAGAATGTCCTGAATTTTTGTCAGAGGAGGTTTAGGTTGGATATAAGGGAAAGATTCTCCCCCCAGAGGGTAGTTGGGCCCTGAAACAGGCTCCCCAGAGAAGTGTCGCAGCACCAAGCCTGACAGAGTTCAAGAAGCCATTTGAAATGCTCTTGAGCATGTAGTGGGACTCTTGGGGATAGTCTTGTGCAGGGCCAGGAGCTGGTCTTTGATGATCTTTTGTGGGTCCCTTCCAACTCAGGTATTGGAATTAAATACCAATATAGCCAGGTGGAACATGCCTGGGCTTGTCTGGCTCTTGCTGCTTGACCAGAGGGGGTAGCTATGGTGGTTCCACCTCAGAGACACCTTTGGCTGGCTGGATGTGGAGCTGCACTTGAGACAAGTCCAGGCAAGCAGGAGCTCAGGTTTACCTCTGGTGGAGAGGCTTCAAGGCGAGGTGAAGGAAAGGAGTCGGTTCTGCTGGAGGGTTTTGATCCAGAGCTTTATTCCTGGCACACAGGCCTCTGAATGCAGCAACAGCTCCAACAGAACAGAGGAACTGCGTGGTTGCTGCGTCTTTTAACCCCAGGGAGAGGGAGAGGGAAGGGGTAGGGATCCCACCAACCAGGTAAAGGAGGGGAAGTCTCAGGGGACAAATGACACCTGGATGGCCCAATGTCCCCAGAGACAGGCTATGACATCACACTGCAACACTCAGGATATTCTGGGATTCTGTGATATTCATTAATTTTCATTGAGGCAGTCAGACTCTTTAAAGTAAGGATGTTAAGCCTTTTCAGTTTTGATTAGACATAGATATTTTTAGTGCAGTTTATAATAAAGCATTTATTTTAAACAAGTTAGATAAGATTCATGGAGAACATCATATTTTGGGTTCTATTTCTTAGAAAATTAATTTTTGTTAAAATATATTTGGATTTTTATTACTCTAGATGGAAAACTTCTAAACCAGGCCACAAGGAACATTTCCTGCAAGGATCTCCACTGAATGTGCGGAAAAGATTCAAATAGAATTGAACATTATTTATACGTCTGTTTTTCTCATCCAGAGGGCTTGGGCTCCCTGTGAGGAGGATGCTGGTAGGGCTTACACCGAGACTTCACAAGGGTCTGTCCAAAGCCCCAGGCAGGAGCAGGGTATCCAAGCCCACAGGGGTAGCCCCAGTCTTGGGCATCAGGAAGTTCCCTGGGGATGAGGACAAGCCAAGGCTCGATCAGCCTACAAGTGGGGGTCAGGATCCATGAGGTGAACCAGGGCCAGAAACTGTCTGGGGATGGCAGGGAAAAAGAGGAGCAGAGTGTGTGACTGCTGGGACTGCCCTGGTGTAAAGGCTGGCACTGCTGTTCATCAAGGGTGTTCATGTTCATGTTCATCAAGGGTGAGAGCAGCATGGTCTAATCCTAAATCAAGGCCACCAAAGGCACACAGTTCACATTTAGTTACTCTATAACTAAGGTCTGATCTTCTGGAGACCACTGATTGTGGTCTGGAGACCACAATGATCTGAAGTAGGTAAATTGAATAATTCTGTGTGAGAGAAAAAAACTGAATCAATTGGACCCAAGACATCAATGCTGAATTTAAAAATACAAAATTATTTTCTACGTCACAGGACTAAACATACATTAAACTGTGTCTTAAAGGAATGATGTTTTGGTGCACATCTGGCAATATTGTTACAGAAATTTGGATAACTTTCAGCATTCCTAACTTTATCCTAAAATTTTTTGTAGTGAAGTGTTTGTGATTCCTAGATATCTAAGTTTAGTGCAATAAGTCATGTTCCCAATATTTTCATCTTTCTGTTAGACCTTGCCAAGTTTTGGAAGGATTAGTTACACGAAATGAAAAAAAAATCAGTGGGTACCTCTCTTTAAGCTAAGAAATTATCTGAACAGATCTAATGCCTGGTATTTACAGTCTATAACCTTTCATAAAACTTGCTGCCTACAAATAATCTTTCACAGATTTCCACTAGCCAGCATTAGTAGGACTTTCTAGTCAGAGCTGGTGAACAGTATCTATTGTTCTATCTAATAGAGCTCTTATGTGCTCTCCTCTTTCCATTTACAGGCTACAAACTACTCAAAAGATATATTCCTCTGCTACTAAAACATCATTTTATGCTCCTTTTTCCCAAAGTCTTCACCTGCCATTCCGAGTAGAAGTTCCAGATGATACTTGTAACACAATGACCAGTTTTTGCTAATGAGCTGTCAGACTGCATGAACTCTGTCAGGTAAAAACACAGGGCTTATCTTGAGCTCTTGTCCCACAGGTTTGTAAAAAATTTTACTTATTTTTAAGTACAAACCTGGAGTTACAGTGTAGCAGGAAATAAATGGTGTTGACCAATAGAAAAGGTGTTGACTAGGGCAGCCGTTAGGAACTTCTAATTAAATCAGAGATCACAGATTTCTGACACAAGTGGAGGAAATATACAATAAATACCGTCTCATCTTTATATAAAAATTCATTTAAAAATATTCACTTAAATGAACACAGCAAGACAACTGTGGTCCTATATAAACCACCCCTCCATATGATCCCATTCCAGGGCATCTTCCCATGGTACTTGCCATGAACACATGAACTTGCCATCCCCACAAAGCGTTATGCAAATCCAGTATTACATCTTTCAGGGGTTCATGCAGTACAAATAATCAGCATCTCTTTTCAAGCTCAATTTTTTCCTATTTATCAGATGGCCAAGCCCCTTTTCAAGCAAAATGGCAAGAAACACCCATATATGGAAGTACATTTCATAACTTAATGAAGAATTTGTAGCTCTTTGTATGTTATTCTACAGGCGGGGACATGGAATAAGAAAACTCCAGTGCCAAATATTTTAAAATACATTCATAATGTCCAAAGTACATAACTTTTTCTTTCCTGTCTACTTTTTGTTGGATTTTTGATTTTTTACTCTTTGAAGTTGCAAGTAAGTGAAAGGTTCTACTTATTACATAAGATTATGAGCATTACTTAATCTTTCTTGCTCTTAGAGGTACCTACTCCTCATGCTAATGCCAAGGTAAAAATTTTGCATATCCCTTTCAAGAGCTAATAGGGTGCAATTTTGAGATTAACAGAGCCAATAAAAAGGCAGAGGGGAGGGTGAAATTTGGACAAAGTAATAATGTTTAAAATAGTTGATCTGCATTATTTGTCTATTTTAAAGGATTTCTATGAGAAACCAAAGATGTGTCCCAATCTGTGGCTTAACTGAGTAGTTGTGCAATTAATATTTTTCCTTTTGCAGATTTTTCAAGGTCTTATAAAGCCAAGTGGAAAAGTTTCCACAGTGGACATCACATTGTTTGGGAAGGGAGGAGTCAGCTAACACCCTAATTCAATTGAATTCCTAAGCAAGAATGTAAAACAGAGGAGAAATGAATGTTCCAAACAGCTTCTTGCATATCATAGGAAGTCAACTAATCAAACTAAAAAGAAGTTTTTTGTTCCTTCTCATAATATGAATTAATAATCAAAGTTACTTTATTATTCATTTCCCTAAATCATACTGTAAAGGGAAACACAGCTCCCAGGGTACACTGAAACTTTATGTGTGCTCAAGAGTAATGAGATTTCTATTAGAAACATGAAAGAGACGGGTTTTCAGGGTTAGGGCAGTTGGTGTGGATGAATTTATCCCTAGAACAGAGTGATTCCTTCTCTATGCTGACTAAGTCATACCTAGGAAAAACCCTAAATGAGAGACAGGTGAAGTGCTGCAAGTATGTTCTAACACATCATGTTAACGAGCTTTCTTCTGTTTTTTTTCTGTAACATTTTCCCCAGTTCTGTAATAGAAAACTAAGCCTTTTCTTGTTAACTCTCCATTAATTTCGTCTACTAAAAGCAAAACTGCCAAGTTTTACAAGGAGAGGGTACTCTGTTTCTCCAGAAATGACATATTTAAAGAAATTATGGTATATACACAAGTCCTTTAAGTGTCTGAGATGTGAAACAAATTGTTACTTTACAGAAGATCATGTGTCTTTCCCACCAATATTCAAGGCTCATTTTGAGCACTGGTAGCTGACAGGCTTCAGGGAAAAATTATTCCCATATGGGCAAACACTATTGCTCTGCTGGCAAGCAAGAATTAGCCATGAGACGCGTTAGCATAATCCCTTGTTGTCACAGAAAGCATTCCAGTTATTTAAACACCACTAACACATGGTAGTCTTTTGGGAATGCACTTCTGATGTTCTTCAGGCAGAGACAGCTCTGTGTCTGACAGAAAGATCCACAGAAGGCATGAACAGATGTTTTGAAAACAACCACAGTGTTTGCCTGAATTATTCTTTTACCTAAAAATAAACCCAGATCCTAACCCAAACACTAAACACAATTTCAGCCTTACAGAGGTCTAAAACTAGCAGGATACAAGGGCACATATGGGGAAAACATGATGTGCTTGGGAGGATAGCATTTCAGTAATATATGTTTCCACCAACTGCAAGCAGAAAGGTTGAACACATATTTATACAGCAGTAGTAAAAAGCTGAATGATTTAACAGCAAATGAAAATTAAATACAAGAGGCAGGCCAAGAAAATATGTGGAACAGTAGTTAGAAATTCTACACTGAATGCCACAGAAAGGTAAATGTTAATGAAAGAGGAAATGCCTAGGCTCTATTCAAGCATTTCTGGCTCCAAAGTGAACATTTCAATGGAATAGGCTTTTGTGAACTTGGGGCACTTCTGATGCTTCATTTAAGTTAAATCATTTGTTAAATACATTCTGTTGGCTGAAAATTTCCTGAAGTCCTAAGTAGACAGAAGTATATGTGGTTGTTTGGGTCTACAAAAAAGTTAAATAGGAAATACCATTTTTTTTAGTTACAGAAGTGAGTTCTAGTAAAAGGGTAGCATAGGAAATCTGCTAGATTGAAACATTAGCTGAAATTTCGTTACTGTTTTTAATTTTCTCATCTATCATGTGAGTATACTTTCTTTCTGTGCAATTGACCATATATATTTCACATTGTCTGATATTTAAAAAAAAAAAATCCATCTGGATGAAATCAGATTGTCTTCAGATGTTGAAACCCAATCTTTTTTCAGTTTAGCTACTTACACAGAATTTCAATGTCCTTGCAAAAAAATGGCTTTTTGTAAAGGAAAAACTGTGCTGTGTTTTTCCAGAACTATTTCTGCTCCTTCATTTATTTGTAATCATTTCTTATTGACATTGTCACAGGATCATATATCTAGGTACAATTTGAAGTGGATTGAAATGGTATTCTGACCTAAAATCTGCAATATAAGTAGTGAGGCCTACATTAAGTTATAAAACTTTGTACTCGACAAGCATCTTCTAGATTATTAATTAACTAAATGATCTGTTTAATGCTCTTGTTTCTCTGTGCAATTACATCTGCAAATTATTTTAGGAATGAGTAGGAATGTTGGTGTGCGTGTCCATGTGGGTCTCTTTTTTTTTTTGAGAGTGAACTATAAGTTCACTTTTAGGTAACTTTAAGGTTACCTAAATTAAGTTAATTTAAGTTACCCTAAATTAAGAATTTGGAGTAGCATTTCTGGTATTTCTAATACCTTTACAAATCCTTCTCTTTAGATTTCTACTTTTCTTACCACTGATGAGATTCATCTAGCTTAGATACTTTTTGGCTAAGACAGATGATTTCAGTTGATACTCACATTATTATTGCTTTCCTTTAGAACAGTAATATTAGGGTTATTTTCTATTCTTTTTATTTCCTAAGATATTTATTTGGGTTTTAAAACCTAGTAACTATTAGCTGGTATAATATACATCTAACCTATCAAAGTCTGTCTTTAAAAGTTTAGATATGATATGATATGATGATATGATATGGTGTGATATGATATGGCATGATGGAAGATATACACTTGTTTATTCAGTACTCACCCTCACCTGAAGGTTATTGCACTGTGGTTTTGGAATTACCTTTAATTAAATTTTTTTAGCTGCCATTTAAAATGTTATTATCAATCAGAAACTGTTAGGAGATTTATATATCTCAGAAACTGCTTCTCATCAGTGGAGCTGTTTTTCCATAGGAAGATGCTTGCCTATTAAAAATATAATGCTAGGAAAATAGCATCTCACTTCTGAAAAACAGAAAAACTTCTTGGTAAAAATATTGTTCTTCCACCCTTCTGGAATGGAATATTTCTCATATATAAGTTTAATGCTGTGTCAAAGAAATATTTAGGTGTTTAGGTTTATTTGGGTTTTTTTTTTAATTAGATCTTCTGGTTAATTGTGGAATTTCCTCCTGGATGGAAATTATGAATTCTGAGCAGTTGCTTTTATGAGCCATCTCCATAGGACACATCAGGTGATAACCCCTTGGAGAGACTGCAGGTGTGTGCTCCAGTCTGACTATAGAAAAGGAAGTGTCCAAGAGCAGAGATCCATCTGGCAGACTGTTAGTAGTGGATTTATCAATACTCAGACAAGTGGCTACATTCATTTTCACTTTGTACAAGTCCAAAGAGTGTATGGAATCCATTTATTTTCTCTTTAAAAAATTCTTCCATTTCATTTCCTGATCTTGTACCATTCTCATTCAGGAGAGCAGAGATTTTTGAGTGTTCGCTTTGGCAAATGACTCTTGGAAAAATAAAAATCTTGTTCCTGACTTCATAGCCATCATCAGTCTTTTCATATGTGTGTAACTGCTAGGAATTCAAGACAAAGAATATGAAACATCTATAATTCTCTTTAGTTTCATTAATACTGGAAGGGAGGCAGATGAGCCAAACTATAGCATATCTGAGGGAAGGAAAAAACCATTATTACAGCATTGGATTTGGAATTTATCTTCTGCAATGAAGTAAAAAAAACTTCAAAAACAAATACTGTTTTGGATCAGAGTGCAACCCACATATTTTTCAGACATCGAAGGAAACAAAAAGGCATTTATAAAATAAGACATTATTAAATATTAAACATAAATAATTATATTTTGGATTTAAGTGTAAATATAAATGTAATGCTAAGTTCACTGCAAGAAACGTTATTAGCAGTATTTCTCACTTTTGAAAGACACTCAAGTGTTCATTTAGATCGACTTAATAATCTATTTTTTATATATATGTTGTCATCTCCACTCAAAGAAAGCAGAGTTCCCTATACTATAATCCAGCATAATTCCTATACCTTATTCCAGAGATTTGACTTTCTATCCCAAATTAATTGAAAAGACTTCTGTAACTTTACCACATCACAGAATCTGAATTTGAAAATGTTACATATTGTTCATGGGAACACAAATATACAAACATTCCATTATAATTCCAAAAAAATTTTTTTTTTTTGAGGACTCAGATTTAGGTATCTACAAACAACATGATCACTGAACATAAAGATACATGAATAACAATATGGTTAATATAAGTGAGGCTTCATTGCTGTCATCTTGTATAAATTTCTCAAGTTTTCTATATTCTCAATAAAATATTTCAGAAATAACAGAATGAAAAATTAATAAGCTTGCAGAATAACCCTTATTAAAAAAATTATGACGTTCAATATAAATTGTATTTTCAAACATCCCACAATTAATATTTACATAGCTTAATTTGATTTTTTCCCATTTAAATATTATTTAAAATATTTTTCTTTTTTAAAAGATTACATTCATCTCAGACAATTTTTTTCTTAGTTGCTCATGTTTATCCCACAAGGCTGAATCTGGGACATACCAATCATTCTGTGGCAAAACACTAATACCATCATAAATCTGGGTTTACGGCCTCGCGACTGAAAGAAACAAAAGGAGAAAAGGGGTTGTGAAAGCACTTGCAAGATCAAAGAAATGGAGTGGCGAAATAAACTTCCCTGTTACACCATATATACTACACTAATTTCTCCAAAGACTACATGTGGCTCCTGACATTTTGAAAGTCTGCATTTGGAGTTCAGTTGATAAACATCTGCTGTTTTCAAATCAAAACAACTCCTCAGAATGCGTTTTATCAGAGAGCAGAGCAAGAGATTGCCTTTAGTAATCTGATCACTCTCATCACGGATACACTCCTGGGTCCAAGCTTTGCTTTGTTTTTAATGCTTGAAACCATTCCAAAAAAGTATTTGCATCCTTTGTTACTAATTTGGAGACCTTGTTTAACTTGCAATAAAATAAACCAAAGCCCTCCTTTGCCTGCATGGGTCATTTTGATTCATCCTGAGTACAATTCACGGATCATGGACTAGTTTGTACTGGGAGTTGAAATTGCTGACAGCCTTAGCACTTACACCACCGTCAGTATCTTCTTCTGTTGAAAGGATTCTTTCCCCTTCTAAATTCCATTTTTAAATTCTTGTTTTTATTTTCGCTATTTCTTAAAGCAATTATCACAACTTTATACACGATGTCTATTTCCACTGACAGATTTCCAGTGAGTAATGGAAAGAGGAAACCAGGTTTTTTTCTGGTGGACATCTGGGCTGTGTCTATGCTAATAAGCTAGAAAGGATAAGGCATGGGTTCATGCACGAGATTGTCCATTTTGTGTGATACTTAGCAGGAATGGACTTTGCCTGTAGTGTCTCCCCTGTTCTGTGTGAGTACAGCTCAGAGGTTAATGCGGGCAGGGACTGCTGCCTTACCCTGTGGGGCAGCAGGAGTGGGAAGACTTAACTCTGTGACTGTAACTGGTTCTGTGCAGCTTGCACTGGAAGACAGAAAGAAAGACATTTACTCATAAGCATAGCCCTGAATGAAGGGGCACTGCATGAAAGGAAACAATCAAGAACACTCCAGACTGTCAACAAGGATTATACAGAATAGGAAGTCATGTAACACAAAGATATATTGAAGACAAACTAAGAAAGTTGAGACTGTTCACCTGCAGAAGAGTTGTGTGAAGACCTCACAGCAACCTTCCAGTGTCTGAAAGGGGCTTGCAGAGAAGACAGAGAGGGGCTCTGTCAGGAACTGCAGGGATGACAGGACAAAGAATAATAGATAAAACTTGAAAGGGGAAATTTAGGTTAGATATTAGGAACAAATTATTTACTGCAAGGATGGTGAGATACTGGAACAGGTTGCCCAGAGAAATTGTGGGCATCCCAACCTTGACAATGTTCAAAGGTTGGATAAAGCCTTGAGCAACCTGGTCTAGTGGGAGGTGTCTCTGCCTATGGCAAGGGTGGGTGGGACTAGATGATCTTTAAGATCCATTCTAACCCCTTAACATTTTATGATTCTATGGTATTTCTTCAGCATTTATTTATTAATTTTTTTTAATTAACTCTCCAGTGCTAGACGTGTCTCTGGGTATCTATCCCTGTGCATGGGCACCAGAGGGAATAAAAACTGCATAGGAAGGGAAGAAGGAAATAAAATGAGCCCTGCAGTGCAGTGAGGAAGGTACCACTTTTTCTAGAACAATAAGAATTTGCGTTTCAAGAGCTGAAACATTCATGAGGAAATCTGAAGGATGTGTAGAACAGCAGGAGGAAAATCTTGCACAAATTTACCTATCTTTAACAAGTTGTAAGATAATTATCTAATTGTAGAGATAGTAATCTTTTGAACCGAACTCTTCGAAGAGACATGGTAAGCTCACGTCCCAAAAGGATCACAAAAGTGAATTAATATATGTGCAGGATACAAAGGAACCTGCTTTTGCTTGGCAAGTCATATGTTTATTTACATCATACAAATACAAAAGTTCCAGTACCAGACAACTACTTTTTAGTAACTTAGGGAATTAATCTCTACTGGTGAGAAAGAGGAAAAAACTCATGGACTTCCATGTGTCATGAGACAGGAGATTCACCAGAGCTCTATTCAGATTTTATGCCTAATTTTAAATGAAACCATATCTAACTACAACAAAGAAAATCTCTTGGTATCAATATATACTAATTTCCCAAGGTCCTATGTTATATCATAAGCAGTATGTCTCTTTGTGATTTATGCTGTCCACCCTAACCCTAGTAATTCTAGCCCATGCCTATTACTTCCAGCTATTAGGACCACACCATCTGAGCAGCAACTTCAGTCCTTAGGTTATCCAGTCTAAACGTAGTTTTACCCTGGCTGTTATTCAGTGAAGCAAGAGAACAAAACATTGAGATCCAAAACAAACAAGTCACTTTCTGATCCCTAATTTTCCCAAATCCTTTAGTAACAAAATGAGATATTCAGCATTTAAATTTCCAAAATACTCTGGCCTCAAACTGAGTCAAATACAAGCCAGACAATGAATTTTCACCCCAAGGTGAAACTCTTTCCTGAATTTAACTTAACTGTTGTTGCCCAGGAATGAAAAACAACAAGAAAAGAGGACTGACAAAAATATTTTTAAAAGACACAATACACAAGCATTACAATTCCTTTGCATAATGCTGAGGAGTGTGCAGCTTCAAGAAATAAAAGGCGCTCTTCTCTTTCCAACTCTCAAACCATGAATCCAGCCCTAACTCTAAACCTAGCAATGGTCAGGGATTGCAGCTCCACAGCAAACAGAATAGACAGAAAGCAACAGTTGTCCTTAACACCACTCCTCTTAAATCTTGAGACATGTAGCCTTCTTCAATCTGTACATTCCCAAACATGAGAGCTGAACTTAACCAAGGTCATGGAATGTATTATAAAAAAAAAAAGAGCACAAAGTATTGTCCTAAAACAACTCTTTTTCCTTTTTCTGAGGGCAAGGC
Organism: Setophaga petechia; assembly: GCA_024362935.1. Classification (NCBI taxonomy): domain Eukaryota; kingdom Metazoa; phylum Chordata; class Aves; order Passeriformes; family Parulidae; genus Setophaga; species Setophaga petechia. The sequence continues at coordinate 7,448,516 of JANCRA010000002.1, read as the reverse complement.
ACCAGATGTTGAAATAGGTTCTTCAGTTATTGCATTCCCCCAAATAAACTTAACCTCAAAAATAATGCTATCCAAGGGGAACCACCCATCCAGCATAAGCTGTTGACCACAATTGACTCCAGACTTCTCTTCAGTCTTCTCTCTGAAGGCTGCTCAGTCTCAGGGAAAAACTAGACTTAATTTTTTGATTTGCAATCCTCAACATAAGAGTAATTATAATAGGAACTATACACACAGTAAAAAAAAAAAAAAAAAGGATTGACAACAGCTCTTTTCCAAACTCTTGCAGGCAGAAAAGAATTAACTTGTTTCTTTAAGGTTTTATATTGTCAATATTTAATTCCAATCTAATCCTAACTCTGATTTCAGAGGACAGGACCCTTTCTCCCAGTAAGAAAACATAAATTCCTGATCACAGCCAACACCAGCCCAAGTTTAAGATGGGGTGTATTTTTTGGAAATAAATGATAATGACTCACGTTGGAGAAATAGGCATATTTGTGTTAAACCTATGAATTAGTTTAGGACTTGTAATGGTTTTTCTCTATGGTCCTCTAGCCAGAGATTCCTTAAATATTAAAATATTTCGAAGTACACCTTAAACTACAAATGTATTTTACAGGATCAGCCGGGGGCACCATTACTCCTGTAGTAAGATGGCTCTGAACACTACTTGGAGCACTAAGTTTATACAAAAAGAGATAAGAAATAATTGACCTGACCACAAAACAAGCTATGCAGCAGCAGAGGAACCTGGACTCTGCTGGAGTGACAAGATCTATTGAAATGTCACTTAACCACGGGTTTGCTAATTTGCAGTTTACTTAGATATTTTCAATAACTTCTGACCTAGCACATTGTGATGTTTTCTGAGTGTCACGATATGCTTGAATAAGTATTCATCCTCACTGTAGGGAGCTAATTTCCACATTCCCTGGGAATCAATGAGGAAATTGGCTGAAAACATTCCCTCAGCTGGTTGACCTAGGAGGCAAGTGGCAATGGTCCTTAACTGCTGTGCAATTTCACCCTGTATCATACAGAGAGAGCTGGGCTCAGTGGTGGCCATTCCTTGTTGGGCAGAGGGCAGAGCTAGGCTGAACACTAGGATGATTTTGGAAAACAATAACTGAAAATGTCAAGAGTATTCAGTGTATGCCAAGCCTCCTGCCAAATCTCAGTGAGGGGCATGAAGGAAAAGGATTAGTGGTACAGGAATCCATGCTCACAGCCAAGGACAACAGCAGTCCACCCTGGAGTAGTAACTCACACTGGCTAGAAATATGTCCAGTCTGACAGTTTCTGGTGATTATGTAAGGACATATCACAGATCCTGCTAATGTGTCGGTGACTCCTGCTCCTGGTGATGTATTCTAATCTCTTTTCCAGCAATGTGATATTCTAGTAAATTTAGCATGGATGTTGAGAGGTAGGTGTGGGTACAGGTCCTTATGGAAAACATACTGGAATATCACAGGTGCATGGAATGCCTATGAGTAAAGTTTTTTCTTGAGGAAGTTTAAGGAGTAGTTTTTAGGCTAACCTGCATTTATATAAATATATCAGTGAGATGTCATATAATTAACAAAAAGACTTAAAAGAAAAAATGAACAAAACCCTTGAATAAACCCTTAATAACTAGAATTATGTGTTAATGATGACTTATGCAAAAAATAATAACTTGAAAATACCACTTAAAAGTATTAACTCGACATTTCACCAGAATAAATAACTGTTCATTTGAGGTGATGGAATGTGGCCTGAAATTAAGGTGTGAATTGATCTCAGTGGGAAATAATGTAATGAAAAACACAGGACCATATATTCCTGGGGATGTGTAAAAATACCATCATTAAAAGCTCATCATTCAATTTTCTTCTTTATTCAGCCTAATAGCAATCAGCAGAGTTTCCAAAACCAAGTTGGTGTCCCATAAGGCTCAGTTTGGTAACAGGAAAATGAGCTCCCACCACTGATGGGCATGTTTGCTGCTAGACTGAACTGGAACTACTAGCCTGAAGTAAAACTGCCTGAAAACTTCCATCCACAAACCCACACTTAATGTCTGTGTTAATGGGAATGCAAATGTTGCCAGTAAATGTTATGTCTCTCCAGAAGGACGCAGGTACTTAGATAACAAGTGCAAACTGTAACAGGAAGTAGCTACAGTAGTCGAAGTTTAAGTTTAAGACAGGACAGGCATAATAAAAGATCATTCATAGTGGCCCCCTTCTGGAATATTGAAGGACTGCATATGAAATTCATAAAGACTGTAAATAATTCTAACTCATTTATCCCAGCACAAGGTATGAACTATATCTAATATTTTTCTAAAAGTTTATTACCCCGTCAAATTAAAATTTCCACTTCTATAAAAGAAATAGTATATTAAATCTGTCAAAAACATGCCTGTAATTTTGTTTAAATGGGCTATGTTTATTTTCTTTTCCTTTAAAATTCATGTGTTAAAATTACTCATCTTTTTCCACTTGCATGCATTTTGCATTCTTGTCAGCATAAAAACTTACTCTGGAGCTGATTGAGCCCTAGATTTTCTTTATCATCCATCCACATCAATTTAACATGTGCTTCCAATATTATAGGATTTATTTTTTTAATTTGTGGCTTTAGTTCATTTTGGCTTTAGTTCATTTATAAATGTGGAATATCATAGATTATTCTCTCCTCATGTAAAACTGAAATTCATTTTCTTCTATAGCAGAAATGTCATCAACATTTCTATAAAATGCAATGATAGAACTGTTTGATCTAAAAAAAGATCCAGGAAAAAAAAGCAGCATAATACAGTAAATTCTTTATAGTTAAGCTATGCTCTTTAAATGTTAGACTTTGTATCCTGCAAAAAGTTCTTATTACCTAGTAAACATACAACAGTTTCTATTTCATCTTTATAAAACCAACTTTTTTAAAAATAGCAACCCAAAATATATACTTGTCCAAGGACTTGTCCTCATGTCAGCTTTGTTTCGCTATTACACATAAAATAATAACTCATACCTTTTATATTGCACTTACTATTTGTTTATGTTATGGAAATTACTCCAGTTTATTCTTCTAGACATATGATTCATTTGTTTAACTCCCTTAGTGTGAATACCAAAAGGAAGTAGAAGTTTTCTAGCTCCACTTGATGGGTAAATATAATTGTATGTGAGAATGAGTTGACATGTACTCATATTAAGGAGCATTAACTGCATTATCACACTGTTCTACCACTAGGAATAAAAACCAAAACAGACTAAACAGAACCATGCATAGAATTAAATTACTTAAAAACTTGTAATTACATATTGCAAAGAAAATATCCTCAGACCTTTAACCTAAAAAACCCCTCTTCCTCATTTTGCTATAGGTTTTACAAAGCTGAAAAAACCAGTTTTATCTGTGAATCAACTCCCTGATTTACAGTGCTATATTTAAAGAGTTTGGGGTTTAATTTTTCAAAATTAAAATAAATAATAATATTCATATCTTACCATTTAATTATCTGCTTTAAAAAATAAGAAAATCTTAAGCAAATAATACTATCTAAATATACCTTTTCTGAATCCTCAGCTGGTGTTAGGGAATCTTCATGAGGTTAAATATACACTCCTACAAGGAATTGTCACAACTGAGGATACAGACACAAAATTTAACCCCTTTATATTCTGTTTTTTAAGGGTCTAATCATTATACAAGTTAGAACCCCTTGACAGCACTCTGACTGTGTGTAAACAACACAGTCTTCACTTTTAGCCCTCTTACAATACCAGAGAAATCTGAAAGGACCTTCCTGACAGGCAAAAGTCTGATGCAGGGGGTGAAATCTTGGCTCAATAGAAGTCAGTGGCAAGTTCCAATTGAATTTACTGGACCTACAGTTTTCTCCAGAGTTGTAAAAGAAGCTCCTATGAACAAAGGACGTGTTCCTAAATATAATTTCTGAATGATGACAGTGCAGTTAGGCACCTTTTTCTGGTTAGCTTTGGGGCAAAGCAAAGAATATTATTTCTTAGAACATCTGGGGAAATCTGATGTCAATTTCCTGACATAAACGCATCCTGATACAAAGCCTTCAGTGGTTGCCATAGGATTTAGTAGGGAATCTCCAAGAGAATTGTGTTTCCAGCAGTTTTTTTTTTACATTACTATTCCTAGTGTGAGCATAAAAGCAAATTTGGTTGACAGAGTGCATATATTTACAATGGGTTATTTTTTTGGCTATGTAATATAGGAGCTTTCTTTATGATCCGCAGGTTTATGGGGAAAAACCACAGAACAACTATGACAGTCACTACAACACTACTGAGACCAAGAAATTATTTTTTCTTCATTTTGGTTTTTCCTTGGCCAATGTTGATGACAATGGCTAAGCTCTTTCTGGATAGAAAGTGTTCTGAAGGAAATGGACAGTACAGCTGAACAAAGGAGGGGGGAAAACAAGGTGAAAGAAAGCTTTGCCGTATGCCACAGTCATGTAACATGCATTCAGGTCATAAACTTACCTTGGAAAAAAGCAGATGCAGAAAAAATAGCTTCAAGGGCATCCACACTGGCATGTCTGCCTTCTTATGGATTAATCTGTGCAATTTTTACTTCACTTTTTAAAAGAAGATCAAGCTACAAAATTACTTAATAGCTGAAACAGGCAACACTTCCATTAGTTTTCCCTGCCTCTCCCAGTGGCTTGGGGATTTATGTGCTATTTCCTACACATAGATCAGTAAACTTTATGAAACAGTGAACAAAAAGGTGAAGCTATTATAAAAACAGAATTTTGATACTCCTATATAATCACTGGAGATCTAGTTTAAGCCTCTCCAAAGCCAATTAAAATACTGGTCCACGATAAGGATGTGGTAGAGGATACTACTGAAAATATAATGTTTTTATATACATTTATATTACCAGCATTCTGATTTTGCTTTGACCAGAAAAGATGTAAAAAACTTAGGAGAGTTTCACTGGTGTGTACTAAAGCAAATCAATTAATTGATTAATAAATTATTCTTTTAGGTCCTAAGGAAAGTGTATGAATTATTAATAAATAAAGATAAGTGGGGTTTGTGTGGAAAATATCTTCATCTCTTGGTAATGTGGAATAACTAGAATAATATAAAATTAACAGCAATGAGAGTAGAATGAATTTCATTAGTTTTCTGGTATCAACTGCATGAAAACAACCACATTCATTCCAAAACAGCCACAGAGTACATGTTAGAATACAATGCTTAATGATGTGGGGTATATCTATTTTATTAAGTCCTTTTCAACATGAAGCAATCATCACCTTTTTAACTAATCATCTATTTCACATTCTAATAAACATGGAAATCATCTGCAATGATACTTAAAGTTACATCTAGAGTGTGCTTCTCCATTCCTGTGGCTGGGTTAACACCACACCCATGGAAAATGTTATTGTGTTCCAGTGATTTCAGAGTTTGGTTTTTCTCTGATGGGACCACGAAGGCCACGTTAAACTGACCAACTGTGATTTACAGCTAGTTTGTCTTCTGCCCAGAAAATGTACAATTGAGCTATTTAAAACAGTAGCTGTTTTCCTCATTCATCTGTTTTGGATCACCCTAATCCTAGGTTTGGATGAATGATAACATGAAGTTAATATTTATGGTGTTCCTAAGTATTTTGTAAGTATTACACAACTGTATTGCCACAATCATGGAATTAATCATAGAATGTTGAATGTTGGAAAGGACCCTAAAAATCATCTCGTCTCAATCCCCTCTGCCATGGGCAAGGACACCTCCCACTAAGGAACATGACCATGGTGCACTTCAACTGAATATGGACACTCTCCTTGTCCCTGTCCTAGACATGGTCCAGGACAATCAGGTTTAGGTGTCCCTGCTTCAGCAGGGAGGGTGAACAAGATGACATCCAGACATCCCCTCAAACTACAATAATTCTGTAATTCTTGCCATTCTTGTGTAGAGGGATTGTCAGCAGTAAGGCTTGCAAAAACTGTCGCTTAGTTTGCTACATACATGAAAATTAATATATTATTCATGCTATGCTCTATGTAAAGATATAGATATAAATCATAGATATAGAATAAACCTGCTTTTCTATATTGCTTGACATCCCTATACCTTTTTGATGGTTTGGGGATTTTGGCAAGGGTTGGTTGGGGTTTCTTTTTCCTCCTTAAAAGTCAAGAATCAAGTTTGTGGGTTTCATTAGTGGCTTTTGTTTCTTTGGGCTGTTCTCAGGGAAACACAGGGTTCATTAAGTCTGCAGGATTGTTAAGGTCATGGAAATGGTGGAGTTCCAGCGAGTATGGAATATCACACAGCATTGCAGAGTGCATGGTCAGAAACACAAGTCACAACTCATGGAGGAGCTCTGCCCTGCAGGATCTCCTTCCCACTACTTGCTTGATAGTTGACAATAGTTACAAGGCAGAGTTATGGGAACTGGATCCAGCACCCAATGCCTCTATAAAATTTTTACTTCAGGATCAATTGTATGTCTCTGCGTACAACTGTGGTTGTGAATGATCTTTTTCTAGATGCAATTTGAGTTTAGAAAATAAGTACAGTTTAAAGTATAGTTAACACTAGGGCTGATAGTGGGGCCAGCCAAATCCCTCGTGCATGAGAAAAAAAGAGGAGTTGGTCATAAAATATTTTTGTACTTGGCCCTCTGAACATTGCTTACATGTGGAAAGCTTTGTTTTCCAGTACAATGTTCCTCTCTTGTTTCAGTAAAATGATCCACATAGCAATTCCTACCACAGGTACTCCACACTGCTTTAAAAGTACTCATCTTTAACATGAGATCAACGCTGAGCTTGCACTCTCAAGTAACTTGATCCTTAGAATAGTGTACAATGGAAAACAAAGAAACAGAAGGGATCACAGTCATGTGGAGCTAATTGAATTGAGAGATGAAATTTCATAAAGACCCAAATAATTCTATAATCAAAAATACTACAAAAGCAAGGATGTTTCAATAGATATCCCACTGCTCTATATAAAATGCCTTTTCCATTAGATATGTAATTACTTAGAGGATTCATTATGTAGTAGATTTAGGCATGCAAAACTATGTTTTATGTTTTTCTGTAAAACTTAGAACCAAGTATTCTTTTGGCATAAGTCTCATGGTGCAATATTCAATTGGACTTGAGTGAATAGTTTTTGAGTGAGCAGTATGAAATGCCTATTGCAGTTGTTACATCTAATAATTATACAATGTTTTATTTAAAGGTATTTCTAAAAAGCAATAATAGATATAAATGCATTTCTAAAAGTTTTCTTTAAACATTGATAGTACATCACAAACTTTTGTACAAGAAGCTATTCAATTACCCAGATAGAAAAGCTTGTGTCTTTGTGATTTTGCACACAATCAACAATGGACCATAAAAATCTTCTTTTCTTGAAATTAAAAAATGTTGAAAGGTTTTCATTCCTTTGGACATTCCCAGTAATGTGTATTGGTCATTATTACTTATAACTTCATGTTTTTTCTCTGTGAGTCAAGACTGCAACCCAAACTAGAAGTTACGGAGTAAAGGGGCACTTGTCTGTCTCGGGATATAAACCAAGACTGAAGTTTCAGTTGAGACCAGTTGTAAAGGAAAATGGGAAACTAGAAAGGGGAATAGTTGAAATGCCAAACAGGTACCAGGGTCCTGGGTAACTAAGAGTGAATGGTAACCAGAACTCTTGAAGTGCTTGACAGATGTAAACCTGTGGTTATGAAATAGGAATTATATGCCCAAATATCTTTCTGAATCTCAGCCTCACTGTAGAAAAAAATTTCTGATATGCTATTCACAAGTGAAAAAACTGTATCTAATATTTTATATATTGCTGATATTAAATGCAAATCACAATAGACTTACTTATTTAAACATCCTTGAGACAATGTAAACCAATTTTTTTTCTTATGGGTTATTCAGCTGGAACTAGACTAAAAGGACTAAATCCATGTATCATTTAAATCCATGTATTGTACTTCAGGGTTCTTGTATGAAGAAAAAACAGGCATTAGAACAGCTGAAATAAGTCAATTTGTTAAAAATCTTTTTTATCCAGTATAACAAGGCTGCAACATACAGTCTGTGATATAAACAGATGTCAAATCCAGGAAGGGTAGTGACATGACCATATATGTACTGGCAAATGCTTAGAAATACACTTCCAAAAATACAGTGGTAAATTAGAGAAAGCTGAAGGATCTAAATTTTAATATCTAAAAAAGGCACGTTCTAATTAAAAACAAAAGAATGCTTTTGCTTTTGAAGATTTGTCTGACATTAAATTAATTCATCACAGACTGTAATACACACAGTGTAAAGTTAAGGGAAGCTTTTTTTACTACTCCCAAATGATGAAATTCTGCTGCAGTCGAGAAGAGGTTCAGTGTTCAAGAGGGTGTTGATTTAATAGCAAGGGATTTTTTTCTTTTTCTGAGAGGATTAAGTGTTGGGAAGGCATTTTTTTCCCAAATATCTGTTAAAAAGTCTGTCAAAGACAATCATTAAAGGCACAGATGAGTAGTGTTTTATCCAGTTTCTTCTTGGAGAACAAACACTCTGGTCATCATTAATCTATTGCTTCTTGTTTCTTAAATGGATGGAGTTATCCAGCATTGTGATTCTACAGGTCCTTGATAGACCTTCTATTTCATTTCATTCATCAGAACAGGTGGGCAAAGATACCTGAAGTTCTGCTTTTTTAATATAGCTGTTGAGTAAGTTGTCCAGTTTTCTAAACACCTTAGCAGTGCAAAGACACAACTATGGTTTCCAGTAAAATGTTAATTTGGTTTTGGATTGTAGACTCTAAACTACTTGTTCCTTGTTATAGCAAATAGCTATTATATTTCTAAATCTGTCCTTTATAAATAACATGATGCTATGCAACATTCCTTGATTGAACCCTTAGTTTTTTCCCTGTCCTGGTTTCCAGCTGCTCAACATATTTTAATCACCTGTTTGTAGTGGCTTTGTGCAGCTAATTGTGCAATGTTTAAAATACCCAGCCAGCAAAAGAATTATTTTGATGTCCAAAAATTTGCAAGGGTCTAAGACACCTCCCTAGATTATCCAGGTTCTTAGGCTGTCAGGGAGAAGACAGGAATTCCCTGTGGAATTGACCAAAAGGCTTGGTGTGCTGATTGCATTCAGATTTCTGAAGGCACTCCGGAGGAGCAGTAATGAGAGTTACACAATACGCTAACAACCTCGTTTGTAACATGATTTTTTTTTATTCCAGATACAATTATTTATTCTCTGTAAAGCTGCTTTTGCATCTTCTGTCCTCTTCATGACCCATCACTGAGTCTCAGGACTCAGAGACGATTTGCTGCAGAACCAGCTGCAGTTTTCTACAGGTTTTGGGTTGCATTGTTAATGCTGCATAGACAGAATTTCTGTTAAGGACAAGACTGAGCTACAGCATTGGGATTTTTTTTTTGTTGGGGGAACGTGTGGTTTTTGGTTTTTTGTTTTGGAGTTGTGGTTTTTGGTTTTTTGTTTAGAAATTGTCTGTTTTGGTTTTCAATTTTGTTTGTTTCAGTTTTTTAATGCTGTCCAGACTGAACTACTTACTGATTACTAACTACTAACTACTAACTGTTTACTAACACAATCAGAAATGTTCTTTTAAAGAGTTTCATGGCATGCACAAATGACAAAAATACATACTACATATTACAATAAGAAAAGCAGATATTTTTTAAAAACTTATTAAACCATGGCCAGTATTGTAGTAAAAGAGAGTAACACTTTAATTAAATTCCTCCTTAATAGATACTCACTTATAGATATTAAAGGAATAAGAAAAATTTTCCAGAATTATAGGAAAAAATAGAATAAATAAATATTCTGAAGTGTTAAAGCAATGTGTCATCTCAGAAAAGCTACATCAATATTGCAATATTAATTCATCTGGTTCCCATTTAAGGAAAAAACATTACAAATTCTCTTCTCTCTAGTATAAGCTATGAATATATTTTGAATCAATTTGATAAATTATCAGGATTATAGTGACTAGCATAATACCCTTCATGATAAACATAATATTTTACAACCAAACCTGAGGCTACAGCTGATCATGGCTATGCACAATGGCTGCAGCTTTTCTAGTACATGTGCCTTTATAGTCCTAATGCATCCCAGATTTAGTTGTTTTTACTGGCTCTTGGTGTTCAAGTATGTAACCAGTTCTGAACTCAAACATCAAAACACAAAGAAAAGTGTATGGAGCCCCCTTGCAATAATCTGGCAATGAAAATATAGGAAAAATGCTCAGAAATCAATATTTTTCTTTCTCTCCACTTTTATTGCATTGGAAAATAGAGTTTTGCCATATGAATTGGATGATCCCTTCCTCATCAGTTTGAAACTTGATAAATATGGGGTAAACTTGGTAAATACGGGCTGCCAATAATTTAGCTGAAAAATACTGTATACAATGATCAAACATTACCTTCTGCAGTTAGATTTTGATTTTATAGTGCAAAATATATCTAAAAGGAATTTCTTAGATAGTGGTAATTTTTCAGTTATCTTTCTAAGAAAACAACATCTGCAGTCCCATGTTCTACTAGTTCATACTCAGTAATTTTGCCTGTTACCTGTCCTAAGCAGGAATATTAATATTATAATAGTATCTCACCTCTATGTTTACATCTACTACTTTTGTTGAGTACTAAGGCCAATGCAGCCCTATAATTTTTCCAGAGAAAATGTCACATAAAAACCACAAGTTTGCAGCACTATCAGTTAAATACTAAATGTTTAGGTATACAGATATGCATTAACATATTTATGTATACTTCCTTACAAAAAATTACTTAATTTTTTGTATATTTATATATTATATATCTATAATGTCTGAACAGTATCTAGTATCAACTTTTAACCAACACCTGTTAAATAGCAAGTGCTAAATTTTAAAAGTGCTGATAACCCTTTTTTTGTGAGAGTTAATTTAACTCTATTTTCCTTTTTCTCTTAGATTTATGATTCATGTATTATATTTTGCAAGAGATTTCTGCTGAACTTTTCAACCTTGTTCTGGATAAACTAAATAAGTTGAATTCTTCTAGTCAGTCACTTTTTCAGTCAGGCTTTAAAAAACCTTAAGGTCTTTTCTAAATCCTTTAAATTCTAACAGATTTTTTCACAAAAGTATTTCAGTTGATTTCTTGATTATTTCCAGAGATGCACAAACCTCATATTTCTTCCCAATATCTGAATTTACCTCTGCATTTTGTGTTCACTCTTATTCATAAACTGAAATGTTTATTCCTGTACAATATCAGTATTGAACATGTTTGACATACTTCTTTTGTCATATGCTGATGAGTAGGTTTGAAATCATATCACCATCCTTGCCTAGGGCAAAAGCTGAAATCTGGTACCCTCTGTAAGCTCCCATAGGCCTCAGTGGAAAATAAGCAACGATGACCTTGTGTGTTCAAGCTCTTAAAACCTTAACAATCTGAATCAGTCTTGAATAATTTCATAGACAAAACAATGAAATGATAGGTATAGTCATTTCTCTGTCCCTGCTGGCCCTCTCCATGGCATTTAATGACAGAAGAATGAAATCCACTCCCAAATGAAGATGAGAGAGGCATCAGAGATGTTTGCCTGTGAAAGCAAAAGTCATGGTTTCCATCAGCTGTGCAAGATAACAAAGTCATCTTCTGCCTTTGGCTTTTAAGTAAAAGCTCAAGCATAGAAATCCACAGGTCAGCGGAAATGATTACTGTAAACAAATCTGGACAAACATCCTGCTATTTGGAAGCCTATGCAAATAGGCATTTTCATCATCTGGGCTCCACTAATCCAGACAAAACTATGCACATTTTAAAATACGCATAAACAGCGTCTCTTCTTTGATGATCCAATCAAAACAAAATTTATATTTTTGGGAAAACTCAAATGGACATATCATTCCTGCTTTCCCTTTTCTTTTTTTTTTTTTTTTTCTTGTGAGCTAGAGGCAAGAAGGGTGACAGGGCAGAGTTATTTCTAAAAAATGTCCCCGGATTTTAAAGACAGTAGAGTACAGTCATCTAGCAGCAGAGAATTTTTTTTGCAAGGTTGATTGATAACCCAGGCAAGTCTTCAAGGCTGTATGACAGAGTCCAACTGTTGCCAACTGTTGTGTGATGTAGCTTCTTCCCTGCATGGAGCTGCAGCAGCAGTCTCTGATCCCCTGCCACATCACAGCTTTAAGTGGCTGCTTTCCACACCAATGGCACTGACACTTCGCTGGCTGCACATCTATCCCGAGTCTTTGCACTTACAGTACCTGGCACCAGTCCCTATTTCTCCTTCCCTGAATTCTTTCCAGCAGTGCTTTTCCTGGTCATATTAGAGCTCTCCAGCAGATCCTCACTTTAAATATTTTTTTTTTACTTCCGAGATTTTTTTTTACTTGTACATTTACTGCCTCCTGCCTTATCATTGGACTAACTGCAGACAAGACATTGTCTTTGAAGCAAAATCCTATGGAAGTCATAGATGGAATGAACAAAGTTAAAGCCTCAAGTGGAAAAATGACAAATGGTATTTAATAAAGTATGATCTTTGAATACACCATTAGGCAGTTGTAGGAAGGAAAAAATTACAATGGGCAGTTCCAAGACAAAAAGAAATTTTTCTAACAAGCTGTCTATAACTTTCCTCTAAGTATTGTCTTAGGAACTTCTAATGTACATCACAGTTAGGTAGCACAGGTTCATTAAAATCAAAGTTATTATACCTATGGGGCTTGGGCTTCAAGGGCTTTAAGACAGAGGAAGCCAAATGGCTCAGTATGGCTTTGCATAACAGAAAGTCTGGTTAACTTCCAGATACTGCAAATTATTGAAAACTAGGATTTTTGGTGTGTTTAGAGCTATTTTCATACAAATATTGTATTACAGCTCTCATTTGAAATAATTTAAACATGTGCGTATTTTTAGTCCACTGGCACAGGATTTCAAAACTCACAGCTGGTTGCCTGAAAGGAGTAAGGGAGTGCCTCCTGAAGCCACCTGTGCAGTGTGACAGCCTGTGCCCACTGGCAGAAAAGCTTTCCCAAGCTGAAGTCAAACTTCAACAAATTATGAACATCGCCCTTTCACTCTGGTTTTAGGCAACAGTCAGAAGTGTTTACATTTTTTCCAATAATCAAATGGATATATTTGATTATTGGAAAATCAGATCAGCTCAGATATTATTATTCCCTCTGCTATACTGTGGATTCAAAAAGAAGAGGAGTAAGCCCAGAAAAACACTATAAACCTTTGCCCAGCAGATCCTCACTGTCCCAAGGAGTAAACCACATGCACCGGCCAGATGATTCAAGGTACATGGGGACACGATGACCTGGCTTAGCATCCATCTTACTGTGAAAGCAAGTGATCCCAATTGCTTAAAAAATTCATCAAAAAATAGCATCCAAAAGTCATCAGGAGCCTTTCCAAGGGTTTGCAGAGTTTTCGGACAGAGTGTAGGTAAGCATACTTAAGGTAAGTAGGAATAAAAGCCTTCTTCCTCCTCTCAGCTACAGATCCTCTCTGTCTTCCTGCATGTCGTTTGCCTGCTACATTCTTCTGTCTTTTGGGCAGTATTAAGAGATTATCTTATTGCCTTCATGTGCCCCTTATCTCTACTTTTCATATGCAGGCAAATCTGCTTCTAGTGTTTTTTAGCACAGAGTTCCCTTCAGTATATTGCCAGTCTCACTTCCTTACAGTTCAGATGAGTAGCTTCTCTGTCAATGTGCATAATCATTTAAGAATATTAAGAAAACTATCAGTCATCTTTTAAATTTTCAAAATAACAATGCTTTTAAAGTTGTTTTTGACTGTGGGAAAACCCCCATTATCCAGTGGGGTGTGCTGGCACAGGAATTGTGAAAAGATGCAAGTCCAATTTTAAAATATAATGGAAGGAAATAACATAACTGAGACATTCTGCCTCAACTCTTGGTTCTTGCAGTTCTATTGCACAGATTGACTGGACATAGACACTTTTGTTTATACAGCAGAAGCTGTCTGGATAAGAACTGCTGGACTGAGCCTTTAGGATTGGATAAACATATCAAGTCCTCCTAGAATCGTGGCTAGAGGGCAATGTGAATAAATGTCTGTAAATAGACAGCTTCCTTCCACATTGATCACCCATATGGGAAGTACAGATGTTCCCACAGGAAGCTATAATTAGCACTGTATCAGTAAAAATTCCTCATCTGCACTACCATGGTTTTAGGGCCTAACTAGGAATAGAAAGACCATAAACTCAAGATTTAAAAACCCCCAATTTTTTATGACCCTCATGTCAAATTAAACAGTCAATTGAGCTTGCAGTGTATCTTTAAAATGTGACCAACCTTGTAATTGTTACAAATTTCATTTTTGTCCCTGAAAACACATTTAATGTGTTATAGACTGATAATGATACTTACTGACATCTCTAAAAGTAAGGTGCTTTGTAAATACCCAGCTCTCAGAAAACTTGCTTTTAAAAGTGTACTAAACCACTTTCCTATCAGGATAAGATTGGAAATGGCTGAGAGAAGCATTTCTACTGACTGTCTGGCCAGTATAGTCTTTGGATGTAGTGGTAGAAATTATTTGAAAATCTTTTTTTAATTAGGGCAGAGCATACACTGAAGGGTATGAAGTTCACAATGTCGACTAACCACAGACCAGGCTGAGTCCAATTGTTCTGGTGAGCTGCTCTGAGACATGAGGACATTGCAAGATGTCCAATCAGGCATTTCTCCATACAAGAGTCTTCATCAGTCATCACTTTTCAGCATGGCAGTGCCAAGGGCGGCGGCTAAAACTCACATACCACTGTGCTAGGAGCTTTGCAAAGATGTGAAATATCTATCCTTTTTCTCTTGTTTTCTCCAAGTAGCTCCAAATTACTTGTTCCTATACTGGAATGGTTTTCTTCTAAGCACATGCCTCTCTGGACTTTTGGATGAGACTGTGCAGAATATAATGAAGAAACACATTTTATTGAGAAAAGGGATAGACCTAAAAAAATGTGTCCTAGTTAAATGTATCAATTTATAAATGCCTATGTATGCCTTTTACTGGTTTTGTTCTTTGCTTATAATAAACAGGAAAAGTCTCAACTCGTTCCAGTCATTGCTGTGCTATCACAGAATGACAAGTAAGGTGTTAAGTTGCAAAGTACTGAAATCCAACAGAAAGGTCAATGGAGTGTAAGAGAAATATATGTAAAAATGAAGAGCTAAGTGCTGTATATTAAATCCTATATTTATAATGTGACCTTTTTATTACTTTACCTCACTGTGGAATGAAACAACATGTAAAATGACAAAACATAATTTTCTAAAGTTAGGTACCAAAAATTGTTTGGTTTTCAAATGTGCTATGTATCTAAAATCTTTATAACAGTAAGAAAAATTAAATAGTTATATAAATTAAATATGATGTAAATATAAATATGTTGAACCCTTCTCAAAATGTCTGCTCACTCAGAACAATATTGGATACTGTTTTTAAACAAAATAAAATATGTGTGTTGGTATGATTGCTTAAAGGAATACTATAAGTAGCTGCCAATGACATTTGCATCCTTTTCACATTTAATCAAGCCTGCTTGTGATGAAAACGCCTTACCACTCTGAATTATCTGAAGTATTGAGCAATGCACAATACACAAAAAAAATCTTACCCTGTGTTAGAGCAGATCCGGCATCTTTTATTAATATCTTAAAAACATGTGGAACTATTAAAGTTTGTTTCCCCCAATATATTTTAATATTTTGCCTGGGTTTTATTTACTTATTTCTTCAAATAAAGAAAATCCTTTCAAATAAAGTAGAAAATTGTTTTTATTAAAAAGTAAGGTAAGACATATCTGAATGGTTATTATTTTTTCTTATTCGTTCAGCATTCAGTCTTAAGCCCACACTGTTTGAGCAACAAATTGTCCCTCCAAGGCAGTTGTGACTGTCTAGGTTACCTTTGCTTTCTGTCCCAAATTTCCATCTGGATCTGGGTGTTCTTGGTTCTGGTTCTCCATGGGAGGAATTCACACCCTGAGGCAGATGCATCAGACTCAGCCATTGAAGTGAAATACTTTCTTTCAAAGAATGAGGAGCTTATTTCTCCCACCACAACCCACTTTTCAATCCAGTTTCATACTCGCAGGTATGTTTTTCTCAAAATCAGGGTGCTTAGCTTATGAAGCATGGCTTCATTCATTCATTCATTCATTCATTCATTCATTCATTCATTCATTCATTCATTTTTTAGTAGAGTCTCTCTCTGAAGGGTTTGATCATTCCCCTGCACACATTTGTGGGGGCTTAGCTCAATCAATTTCCTTATCTCAAAATAGGAAACCTTTATGAAAATACAGAGAAGTTACTTTTGCATTGAAACTTGGCAACACTTGTGTACAGAATTCCACAGCTGCATTACTTAGTGGTTCCACCTTAATATTGCATTTTCTTTTGCAAGCTTGCTCACATCATTTGTTCTGTTCAGGAAAAAGGTAGAGACAGCCACAAGCAGGAACACGTTCAGCAGAGTAGGAGGATGTACAAAACAAAAATATGTGAAAAAGGCTTTCACTCCACCAAGTGTCAATTACTACCTCTCTCCAACCCTGCTCTCATGTGGATCTTCCCAGCACATATTTCTTTCATCCCCATAATTGGCTCCTCCCTGGAATGCTCTTCTTCCCCCACACATTCTTAATTCAAGCACATGGATCCTAAAGCACAAAGGAATGACACTCCTGTCCATTTCTTTAATAAGCAACTGCCAAAATTCTTTACAAACTGCTATGCGTTAGCATGTAAGTATTTACATGGTCATCAGTTTTATATGATGCTTTTCATCTCCAGCTTGTGATTTTTATACTCTAGGATTCAGCCTCATCCATCACCAAATTGCTGACAAATAGTGCTGACATTTTTTTCCTATGAAAGGAGTACAAAGTGTACAGAACACAGTTGTTATCATTTAACTTGACCTAAATGCTGTATAGGTTTTCTGCAAAAGAAACACTCATTTCTAGGCATAAGGGAAGGAAAGTTTTTAACTAAATAGCAGCCATCTGCTGAAGTGATCCTCCTTGTTGTTTTCTTCATCTGGCAGCTTTCTTCTTCATTTTTTTAAATTTTCATCCCTTATTGTAGTATGCTAAATAATTTAAAGAAATAAAAGATGGAGTAAATTTAAAGTCCTGAGGTTTGTTTATTCTTATATTTTGCTATCAGTATTACATAATTCAAATCAGACACTTATTTAGTTAGTATCTTTTTTTTCTCTGACAAGAAATTATCTACATCAGGTTAAATTTTGTAAATTTTAGCTTCTTAAAGCCCATGAAACTTTTTCCTGTCTTTTCTGTTTGTCTATGGCTTGATTTCTAAGGCTGGGGTCATGGTCTATAAGATTGTATACGTGGTATGCAGAAAACATTTAGCGTTGTTTCCTTGGCAGGCCATGCCTGACAGCAACATTGCACTCAACATCAGGACTTGGAAAGGATTCAAAAATCCTACAATAAAAAGCATAAAGTTTGAAATTCTAGAAAGAAATTCATAGTGCTTTGTGCAATTTCTTGAATTCAGGGACATCTCCCAGTTGAAAAAACAGCAATTTTGGCTGTCATTGGTGAACAGATCTGAGGAAAGAGTTTTACAGTATTTTCTGCTTAGACTTGAGCATCCAGGCTTTTAAATCTGTGCAATGTCAAGTTTACTAGCAGAAATCTGTGCAAGCTCCACTCTGTGTTGTGTTCTCAACCCAAGGTTTAGGCATATGTAAACCAGGAGAGTGTAAGTTTTTGTCAGTGCTAGTCAAGCAAGAGATGCACATGGCTACCATGCAGTGAGCATGTGTCTTTCAGTAAATGTCTAATTCTGTAATGTTTGGTAAAAAACTATTACCATCTGCTGAAGGAGAAATCTTCTCAAACTGACAGCCCAGCTACAATCCAAACCAGATTTTGTTCTAACAAGTTTGTGCATTACAGTTGTGCCCAGCAGCAAAAGCAGCAGCCACAGAAAACCACGGGTTACTTCTTGGAAAGATCTGTAGAATAGTTGGTGTTGCAGCCAGAGGACTTGCTGTACTAACACCAGGAATTGCAGAGCCCCTGGGAAGCCACAAGGCTGGTTTGTGGTTCTCAAAACAACTGGAACTATTTCTTGCCATTTCATCCATACCACCTGTGAGGAACTTGCACTGAAGGCCCCCAAACCTGTTCCCTTACCAGACAGTGTGAGGGAGCATCTCCCCTTGGTCCTGGCATATATGGCCCTGTCTTTCTTTCACTGTAAACTCCTAGAAACTGTAGCAGCACAAAGAACAGCCCTTACTACCTCAGATATTTGGTTACTGGAGCACGTTATGACTGAGTTTCTCCGAAGGACATGAAAAGAATGAGTAGGCATATTGCACTACAGAGCTGGGGGATCAATCAGTTCTTTGGCAATCATTAGAAAGTTCCTCAACAACACAAACAGAGCTTTCAACTCAGGTTATAACTTCCAGCACATAATATATGGGCTAATGGAGACTTTGGAACTTATCTTGTTGATAACTGTCATTCATTGTCCATTTTTTTCCTCTCTGAAAAGGGGTTGGAGGTCTCAAGGTGAGAAAGCTGAGCCTTAAAGAACCATGAGGAAATCAGAGAGGAATTGCACTTCAACACTAATCAGTTAAGACACACCATAAAACTGAGAAATGAGCCAATAATGAGCTGAGAAGATCATGGAACAAGTGCACAGCCCTTCTAGCGGCTCATTGTGGAGCTGACAGATCAGTTGCCCAAATTCTTGCCAGTAAGGACAGGTGCTGTGATTGTTTACAAGTTTTAATATGGATCTTCCTCCACATGAACTGTCTTATTCCAGTCCACTTAGAACAAGGAACTGTGCTCCACAAAGACCTGATGCACACCAAAAGAAAAGCTGCATGTTCTCTCATCAAAATATATTCAACTTGTGACATATTAGGATATATCCAGGTAGGATAATGACTGTTGAAGTAGTAAGTGGTAGCACAACATCAGTAAGGAGAGGATTTGTTTAAAAACGACCAAAGCAATAGTATACCTTAAAAACAGCTGAGAATTCCTTGATTTTCAGTATTGACAATGATTTTGGTTTTAGCACTACCACCAAATTTTCTTTGTGAGTTTCACTCTTGTGATTATACATGCCTATTATACATTTATTTCTATCTCAAAGCCAAATAACAGCTTGGCATAGTTCACAGTCCTCAGTTCAAAGAAAATTCAGAAGTAAAATACTGTAGATGAGAATAAAGTAAAATACTAAAATATTAAAAGTATAATTTTATTTAGATAAATTTTTGTATGTATGTTTCTTATTTAGTGAATACATAAATATCTTGCTTTGTGAAATTTCTTTTGATCTAAAGTGTTGTGTGAGTACCAATTATTTTGGAAGAGGGATCTCAAGATTTAAAAAAACATATTTGACATTATAGATTTGAACTCAAATAATTTCTGAAAAATATTTGCATTTAGATGACGTTCAAGTATTTTGTTCAGCAGTTTTTAATGGATGTACACGTACTTTGAAAATTTATGCCAGCTCTTAACTGCTTTTGATTACAGAGGAGGAAGTCATTAACCCCAAGCATTCTCCCTATAAACAACAGGGAATTGTGGGCATTTAAAATCTCATTTACCACATCCCAGAACGAGTGGCTAAAATACACTTCCTAGATGTCATTTGCCTCTTCTTTTGTCTCTCATTGTAGTCGTATGGAGGATGCAGCCTAAGCAAGCCCAGGGGCTGGAGGGGAGGTTCAGCCTTTTTAATCAACCACTTTCATTAGAACCTCTATTGCTATTACATCCACAGCCTGAGTAATAGTGCTCTGAAAAGAAAAAATATTGCAATTAATACCAGTATATTTCAGTTTTGAAAGAAACCTGATAATGACTGGAGGCAAGCCTCAGATTCAGAGCAGTGTTTTCTGATTTGGGTACGTAACCCTGATCAGAAGTGTGAAATCAGAGCAGTACTGATTGTAACCAGCTTTATCCTTGGCTTCTGTGGAAAATTTTACATTATTAGCAGTAAATTGACATTTTTCATTGTGAGATTAATCTTATACATAAAGAGAACTTATCTTGCATCAAAATAATTTGTCTCAGATATGACAGTGTGGGAAATATCCTGCAGACATTGCACTTATCTTAAACTACAGTAAAAGGGAACTTACATAGTGATTTTTGCCCCTTTTGTAGAACACTCACTAGAACTTCCTATTTGTTGAAGTAACAATGTTCCTAAATGAAAGGAGTGCCCTAAAATTACTTTTTTTTGGCTTTACAACACAGCAAGTATGACACTGATTAATTCAGAGATTATATATATAATAAAAACATCAAAGCACCTTTCTTCACCTTCATTCTTTTAAGGCTCTTAATCTTCTCTTCCAGAGTTATTTAGCCTAAAATCAATTCTACAACAGTGACATTCAAACTTAGCTGTAAAATTAATAGCAGCCAATTGCATGCAAATTCTCATTAATTTGAGCACTAGCCAAGGCATTGCATAGGACAAAACTCAATAGATGGGTGTTGAAGTTCATTTTGATCTGATTTTCAGCTGTACCTCCTCAGAAATGCTGGCTCCCCACAAGCTTTCAGAAACAGCTTTTGCTGTCTTTCAAGTGATGTTCAGCTGCTTTCTCAATTAGGCCAACAAATCACAGGCACCCAAAGCTTTCTGTGACAGGACATTCCTATTTGGGATAAATGAAAAGACACCGAACAACCTCAGGGATGATAATATATTTTAGTAGGGTTTCTTGGCATGGTTGGGTTGTTTTTTTCCGGTAAGTTGGCCACAGATATTTCAGGAAACTTTCTACAAATTGGATAGATTTGGTCTACAGAAAATAATATAATTTAAAGCTGCCAGTTTAAATGCCTTATAAATTAATGATGTGATTTTTTCATATCAAAAAGAAGTAAATGACAAAGGACAATCCAAACAGGTTTTCATCAAAAAGAGCAGGATTTTTTAGCACAACTTTGATGAATTTAACAGACCAGAAAGGTGAGTGGTTAATGACTATTGCCAATGGTGGCTCCTGCAGAAAAATCACTAAGACCACAGAAAAGGCTTCAAGCATTAAGAGGCCTCATTTGCATTGTCTTCTATTAACAGAATGTCATGATTTAATTTTATCTCAGAAAGTAATGTTAAAAAGTATTATTATTTTGTTTTACTGATACATTATGAATATTGTCACTAAATGTTTATTTGAAACATGAAACCTTGGAAGTTGAATTATTATAATGCTTTTCATTCATTATAATAATTCAACCTTTCAGTTGAATTATTATAATCCTTTGAAAAGTGACATCTCCTCTTTCTACTCTCTCACACCTTTTATCTGGTCATGGAAGTACAATTAGTGCCAGACTAATTTCCAGAGAGCTCTAAATCAGACAATTATAAATGAAAAATTGAAAAAGGTAAACTTCTGTTATTTATGCTGCAAGAGCTACAAATATTAAATGTCATTGCTTTTTTGACATTAGAAAAATGTTTTGACCTGGGAATTTAGGAGGAAATATACGGCACTTCTGAGACATACCAACAATACTTTCTGTAAATAATTGCTTCATAACTCCTCAGTATTCAACAAAAGATAAAATACATTAGTACAAACAATGTTATCCCACCTGACCTTGCAACCCATATCTAAATCAATGTGAGTCCTAATCTTTCTGATTTACAGTCACAGATCCTTCCTGTGTTTTCTGACATAAATCTGAGGGCTGTAAAAAAACATAGACCTATTCTATCTCTTTCCATGGGAGTAGAAATTCAGTTTCTCTTCAGACTATTGAAACAAGGTATAAATCCAAGATAAAATTATTTAAGGCTTTAGAGTGAACAGATTTATTGTTTTAAAATATGAACATTCTGTTCCATAAAATATTAGTGCTTATTCTCAGATTCTTGTACATGACAAATACAAGTAGACCAAGGCTGATGTGCAAAACCAGGTTGTATATATTTAACTTTTAATTAATATAAGATTTTAAATTACCATGTCAGGATTTCTTTGGAAAAACAATTAAATTTTATTCTGGACAGAAAAACATGAAGAAATCACAGGGGGGAAAAAAGTATTTAACTCTGCCCTTTTAAATTCAGAAGTAACCTGAACTGGATCATTGAACCCATTTGCAGCTATAGATGGAAATGGCAGAGATGCCACACTGGAGCTTGCAAACAAACAATATAAATATCAGCCAAATCATGTCTACACCAATCCTCTTAACCAAGCCATTTAACGTGCCCAGAGGAGAGTCCATACTTTTTCCTTCCAAGCAAACATCACATTTTATTGCCCTGCTTAAACCAAAGGGTCCAGAGTGCTTTCCCAAGTACCACATCTTGTTCTGCCTGCCTGCAACTGCACTCAAACTCCCCATTGCACATTTCATCCACTCTGCCATGATAAAAGAATGAGGCTTGGGCTGTAAGGAGCTGCATAGGGAGCTTTGTCCAGGAGTGAAAATAGATATCAAAGTATGAATATCATTTATTCAGTTCCTCCTTACACTTCTTGAGAATTCCTTTTATCAGTCTCCAAGTCAGACACAAACTGAAGATTGTTCTTTGAGAGACCAGTCCAAAGAAGTGCTACCATGGACCACAGTGCCAGCAATCACTGATCTACCTCAAGGATAATTCTGGATAATTATGAACATCCATGACCTGTAAAGTTCCCAGAAGGAAAAGACATATAGTCTGTGCTGTAGATTGTAGACCTAAAGGTACAAATCTTTTGTCCTATAAACCTTGAAAAAATAATTCCCTTTTTTATCCTTACATGTTTGCTTTCAGGTCATCCTTATAGGTTTGCTGCACATGTTTACTGTGGCCATCAGCCAAGATCAGTTTTTATGAAGACTGATTTTTTTCCTCCAGTGTCTACTCTGTGTTCATAACATTGGCCTTATCAAGATAAGCATGAACAGAAAAACTTAGAACAGCTGATTTCTTTCTGAACAGCTATAACATTTTTAAGTAGCTCTCCCTAGGTTAAAACAAAAGGAACACTTGAAATGCTTTATTTTCCAGAAAATGTTAAAATGTCCTTTTCAGAGACAAATAAAAGCATCATAAATTCAGAAGTAAAGAAATTCTTGTTGAGTCCGTTTAGTCCGCCTACATTTCTACATTTAGTAACTGTTCTGTTGTTCCAAGTGTACAAGTCTCTTCCCATATGGTTTTCATACACCAATTACATTTTATTCTTGGAATAATTTTTCTTCAAATGACCTAAAGTTTTCTTTCCTATTATTGTTCATAGCCACACATAATTGAAGAAAACATTTAAAAACTTTAAAACCTTTCAGTTACTGTGTCTGTCTCAATTGTCTGTGTTTTAACAAAGTTATGTTTCATCTAGCTATTTTTAAATTTTCTCACAAATGCAATATTACTTTTGTGGCCTCTTCCAGAACTACATCCATTTTTTTAATGTTTCCAGTGGTGAGATGCTGGGACTTGTGGAGCAGACCAGATATTACCTAGG
Organism: Setophaga petechia; assembly: GCA_024362935.1. Lineage (NCBI taxonomy): Eukaryota > Metazoa > Chordata > Aves > Passeriformes > Parulidae > Setophaga > Setophaga petechia. The sequence continues at coordinate 7,424,939 of JANCRA010000002.1, read as the reverse complement.
TGCTATACGAAGTTTCATCTCCTGCACTACGACATGATTTTTAAAACCAGAATGTCGTTGATTTTGTTTGCTGCCACATTCCAGGGTCAACAAACAAAACAAGCATTCCATTGCTGCCACATTAACCCTACAAATCAGTCATTCATGCTGCCATTTTGTTTTGGCATCTCTATGTTGCATGTCACCGGCTATCCACGTTCCAAGTATTGAATTAGTTTCACCAAATATCTTGCTTTTATGCTTTCAAGTGGCAAGCACTGTCTTCCACTCATTGTGTTAAACTTCTTGTCATAATATGCCCAATTCTTTAGAGATTCTATTCACATATAGCTGAGTAATAAATTTAAGTAGAGCCAAGGGGACTTCCACATAACCATGAAGTACCTAATCTTAAAGAAATACAAACATGTTACTAAATTTCTTTTCTCTGCTCAGCAAGTTTTAGGCCTCTTTTAAAATTATTATTGTTCTTGAACAGAATCTAAAATACTTGTGAAACATTATTTTCCCAATTTGCCTATTTCTTGACCATTATTCTCTTACTATTTTCATCTACAAAGTTGTACATTTTTTAAATTGAGTACTTATTTACACATTTCTAAATGGATACCATTAAAACATAGTCTATTTATACATAAAAACAATTTAAATATCTGCATACTTCAATTTTTTGTGGAATTTCAGCAGTATATAAATCAGATTGTATTTGATGCCACCTTCAAATGTTTTCCCACCATGGCTATTTTATTCCATATCTACTATTTCAAGATGGACACATCTGGCAACCACAAAATTGCATTTTAGTAGATCAAGTGTAGAAAATGTGTGGACCAAGAAAATATGTTTCCTCTTGGATTCGGTATCTTTTATTCTAGAGAAATTCTGTTCCTTCCATGCAGAGAGAAAAAGCCAACAACATCTGTTTCTGGTCATGTCTGTTTTAGATAAATATCACGTAGAACAAGGTTTTAGAGTATTGGAGATCAAATCTTCTGAAATTGTTAAAGTACACTGAAGGAAAAGAGCTCATCCAGGCTTGGTAACTATTACACCCTTCCTCCATCTGGATTAGTACCCACCCTCCAGACAAACTAGATGTCTATCTGTCTTTTCCAAACCTGTTACTTATATCAAAATAATTAAAGTGATATAATGGCTATTTTGTCTGTCAGAAAACAAATGTTGCACAGATAAAACATATTTACCTCTAAAAGTATTCAAGGTCTACCAACAATGTTTAGGAATGGTATTTGTGGGTATCAGATTTTGAAAGTTCTAAAAAAAGAACTGAAAGGAAGAGACGTACAAGTCTCAGAGCTTCGGGTAGTGCCTCCAGAAATTATTAGCTTTTTTGGCTTCCTTGGTGTTTGTTTCAGATCGAGTGGTCCACTACCTTCAGAAGACTCTTGCCTCATACCCTTCACTCCACTGGCTTTCCTCCAATAACTTCTTACACATCTACACTTGCTCGTAATTCTTTTTCTTCCAAGAACACTACCATCATTTCTTGGAACAGTTCTGGTTTGTGCACTACGTGGTGCACAGCAGTCATCTCAGGAAGGCAACGTTACTCTGAATGTTTAAAAACACCAAAGTGTTACATACTCCTTGAGAGTTTTGAAAGCTTATATGTAGAATTCTCCTAAGATTAGCTATTCTCATAAAAAACTTTTTGTTTGTTTGTTTTAAAACTCATGAATCCATGCATGAGACAGATACTAATTATATTTAAACTTCTTGAATTCTCCCTTCCTATTGTAATTCTGCTCCAATTCAGAAGACAAGTTGTGTATTATTTTAAACGCATGTTTTGACATCTGCACAGCTCAGTCAGTCCCATGGAGGAAAGGATTTGGATACAAATTGTCAGGTTTCACTAATTTCTAGTCAAAATTTCCTTACTCTTGGTTTACATAATCTTATCTCTCAGGACTTTATTTCTGAAATCAGGACAAAAATTTTCAGGTGAATTTCTACTTCTTTTGTTACTTGAGCCACAAACTGGTTTATGTTGTCTCTGCTGGAATTCTATTTGCAAAACTTAGAAAATATGGGCCAAGTCTTATGTTCATAACAAAATATTCTTACATCTGAACTTCATCTATATCCATATTTCATTGGAAACTCCTCACATGAGTTTTCTTACAATTTGTAATGGAAATTTAATTAGTTATTAATCATTCTATGTTTCTTGAAATTTGCCTAAATGTTTCATGCTCTGCTGTCATGAAATCTGACTTCATTCAGATATTTCAAGACTGACTAGTCATAAAACTAGACACCTCAGAAAATTTAACATTCATATTCATATTTTAGAGAACTGTGCCTCTGTGTTGCACTGTTTTCAACAGAGAATTAAACACTGAGTAGGTCTTAATCAGGTGAAAATTCACAGAGTGGATGGATCAGGACCAGTTTATACATCTTGAGGATTTGTCTACGTTTGCCCTAATTAATGTGTTCATTCACCCCTTATATTTCATGTTAGCTATGGATAAAGAGTTGCACTCAGTGATGTAAACATAAGAACAGCTGCATTGGCTCACACTAAAGGCTTTGCCAGCCACGTATCCAGTCTGGCAATGGCAATGGCCAGTAGAAGCCAAGCCCTTGCTGCATCACTATCAGTGCATTCACAGGACAGAAACATCTCACCACACCAAAGCAGAATATTCTGAGCTTCCACGAAGACCAGAGACTTCCTGGATTGTGAGTGGAATTGTGTGAAGCTCATGCTGGTTTCCCATGAAGAATGAGAATGCTGCAGATCCCAGTGTTTGATGGAAGAGGTTGGGATTGCCTCCTGTTCTGCACTCCTCTACCACCACGAGTCAGATTTGCAGGACTGGAGCTCTGGCTCTGTTCTCACCTTGATTTCTGGCCTCATGGAGCTCATCATGTTTCTACCACCCAGGCCTCTCCTGCACATAAGCCCAGCCTCTCCTGAGGCACATCTCACCTTTATCACTTTGTAGAACCTGGTGAGAATTTCTGCTTTTCCATCCTCTAAAATCACCAGGGAAGAAAGTTTCTGACCTATAAGTTTTGGGTTCAATTTATAGTATATCTCAGTTTTGCAAGAACTTGAACACAAAAAAAATTCCTCAGGTTTCTTATTTCAACTATTGCCTATTCCAAAACAGGAAAAGGTGTTATATTTCCAAAGTTATTTTCTATGTCTCCAAAATACAAATTGTATCTTTGTCACTTTAATTCTTTGGATTTAGAGAATAATGTCAGGAAGCATCTTTCTAAGCATTCTAGAGGCTTAGGTGAAATTTACTTAGAAACAGCTTGTACAAATAATATAATAACAAAAACATAATAATGAAGGGTAATGTGCAACACAAATATTGCATCTTCCCCCGTTTTATCTTCAGCTGGAACAATATTAATATACAGATAAGCATATTGTATATCCTGAAATTCATCTTATTTGAACATTTCTTACTTAGGCAATGTGTATTATAAAGTAATATAAATATATATCCAATATATAGTTTACAGTAATATAAATACAGCATTTCCTATAACAAGTAATATGTTTATGTAGTCTACCTACCTTTTTTTGATAGTTGCTTCATCACAAGATTTTACACAAGAAAGTTGCGGCATTCATTGGTTTGGCATGAGAATATTATGTTTTAACATACACTATTTTATATTTTCTTGACTGCAGCAGCATTAGTTTGGGTTCCCAGTCTGTGTTGTATTTTGTAGAAATTTAGCATAAAGTACACTTTTCATTATTCTTTGAAGTGGATTTCCAAAGTTTCAAGATGAGACTATACAGAATAAAAGTTTAAAAAAAACCCATACCTTTATCACCTTATACTAGTATCTATATAAGCAGAAATCACCAGCACTAGTCACTTGCCAGCTCTTCAAATTCCTAGTCTCAGGAAAGAATTATAAATTAATAAATTTTCAAGTAGCTGAGCAAGTTCCGCACTATTCATCACTGATTCTTACTTTAGTCAGCAAGTGTTCAAATGATTTGTACATTCTATTTTATCCTATTTCCTCATATATCTTCAGAGGTTTTGCATCTCACTCCAGAATTGCTCTTTTGTCTCACAGACAATTTATATTCTTGACTCAGCTTGATTGCACCGCATGACATAAAGAAAAGTTCGAGATTTTATGTATTTCTAGTTCATATTTTTAACCCCTTCAACACTTAAGAGTGTCTTTGTTTTAACCACTTGATGAACAGCTCTTATAGGTTCTTCCCTTTCTGTATTGGTGCTTACAGTAGCAGTTGGACTTACTGCTTGATGTTGTGGTTTGTCTCTAGCATGAAAGAAATACAGCAAGACTATGCATGCTTCTAATGCTAAAACAAGATATTACTAGGCAGCATTCAAAATCAACTCAAGGACAGACAAGATTGAAAACATGGGGGAAAAACCTGGAACACATTTCAAGGAAGGGCAGATGTTTGTTTTGCTAGCTCTTGGTAGCCTTGCTATCAATATATGACCTGTGTTAACTGCCATTAAAATGATGTTAATGTTTGATCTTGGTTAGCAGCCTCATGTGCTCCATGCCTCAAAAGTGTCAATTTTTTAGTCTGTGCTCCCAGTGTGGAAGGACAGAGTCCAATTTTGCAGTAGCCTTGAAGAGACAGAGTGTGGACCTGTGTGGGCATGTCTAGGTTACTGTTTTATACCACCTTATGTCACCACTGTAAGGACAAAGTAAGGGATTCTCACTTCCAAGAAGGAGCAGGTCAGTAAGAAAAAAGTGATGTGCGGATGGTCTGCCACCTTTGTCCTTATCTCGAGGGTCACGTGGTGCCAGACTGGTTGGGCAGTGAGCATTCTCACATGTAAATCATTTTTTGTACACTTTTTTAATGAATATTGTTGTCATTACTGTTCTCTTTCTTATCTAATTGCTGTTTCCTGTAAATTGTTCTTAACTCAGGATCTCTGCCTTTATACATCAGAGGTGGCTGGGGGAGAGGAGCAGACAGTGCTTCATTTTTGTGGGAGCACTAAATTAAGGAATACCATTCCCAAACCATTATGGCCTTTCAGTCAGCACACAAACTCACAAAACATAGGTCTGTCAAAGGGTAACCTTGGGTGGCTCAAGCTTTATTACTTCACCCAAAACACATAGCATGGAACTTTTAGTAAATCACTTCTTCATGTAATATTTTTCTGTCCAATGTGTCTTCTCTCCAACAAGTAAACTAAAAAAGGTCGTCTATAAAAAGGTGATGAACTTTAAAAAGATCATCTTTAAAAGAGCATCTGAAAAGAAAATACCTGAGCTTTTTAGGAAGAATGTATTGATTCTAATGAAACTTACTTAAGACCTCACTGGCACTGGTGGGAACTGTAATACATTTCTTTGTATTGCCAGGGTTGTTCCAAATAATGAAGAACAGCTGATAGGACTTTGCTTCTTACATTATATTGTGTTTGCCACATCTTGTAAAAGTGGCAAACATAATATAATGTTCCCCATAATACAAATGTAAGCATATATATACACATTACAGGCACTGAAGGGAAGAGAATACATTTCATATTAAACTTTTTTCAGGCAGTCAGTTTCCACTTAGTTTTAAAATAACACTTGACATTTGAATTTACTCTGGCCTTAAATCCAACATTTACATTCTGCCTTACTTCAGATCTCTATGCAGATTTTAAGTAGAGAAACAAGCTACTAATTGACATTACAGTCAAGAAAAAAATTTGCAGAAGCACTACAAGGACAAATACAAGAATGTAGTGGAACCTATTATACTGACTTCTTCAGGAGCTTTTAAAAAACCTTTTATATAAAACTCCATTTTTATGTCTTCCTTCCTTCCTTCCTTCCTTCCTTCCTTCCTTCCTTCCTTCCTTCCTTCCTTCCTTCCTTCCTTCCTTCCTTCCTTCCTTCCTTCCTTCCTTCCTTCCTTCCTTCCTTCCTTCCTTCCTTCCTTCCTTCCTTCCTTCCTTCCTTCCTTCCTTCCTTCCTTCCTTCCTTCCTTCCTTCCTCCCTTCCTTCCTCCCTTCCCTCCTTCCTTCCCTCCTTCCCTCCCTCTCCTGTTCAATCCCCGTAATTTGTTGAGATTTTTTTTCTAGCTGCACATTATATTCACTTTCTATTTTTAAAATATACCCTTTTTTATTATTTAGAGGAGAAAAGTTATATGCTCTTTTATTTTGCAAGAGTCCCAAACCTCTTAGCAGAATAGTAAGTGCAATAACACATAACTAACACATTTTTTATTTCTCTAATCATTGTGAAAACACTCTGTGAGAATGCTAACACTACAGAAAATACCGTTCCAGGAATTTCTGAATTTTGGTTGTAAAGTCTTTTAATTGAATTACAAAAAAAATAAATGTAATACATGTTACAAACACTACATAAATTTTTGTAACTGTCTGAGCTCTGGATACTACAGTATTATGTCTGTTCAAATGGAAAGGAGAAAAAAGTAGGGATCAAACAAGACATGCCTTCTTTGATACCCTTTATTCCTTGTGAGCAGAACTTCAGAGAAAAAGACCTGCCAGATCTCATTATCTTGTCTCAACTTTTACATTTGTTTGTTTTAAGTTATAGACAGCAGTGCAGTATTTCAATCCAATGATTAAGCTCAGCTTTCATTAAAAGAAAATTCATTAAAATTTTTAAGAGGCAGCAAAGCGAACAATAAAGGGTTATTAAGGAAGACATAAATAAAAAATACTGTAAGCTGTTCAGTATTTTAATTCAGTGCCATTTAGAAATTGGTTTAATATGCATATCACATCTTGTTGTCTTTCAGTGTATATTTCTGTCCAACAATCTGCCCCTCCCTTTCTAGTAATTTTGGAAACTATTAGCCAGTTTTATATAGATGAAAAAAAAATGTTGAAGTTCCCAACAGATAATCCCATAAGTGTCATGAAAATCAGCTTGTTTTAGAGAAAACTTCCTGATGTATGTGGAAAATAAAGCAAATCTCTATATTTATACATTGAAATTTTTGCAGCTTCCTGTTGGGCAAACATTGTGTGCTTGCTGGCCAGACAGATCAACAGGCACACAGCTCCAAATCAGGAATAGTGCTTACCTTGGGGCTCTAACACGAAAAATAGGATTACTGAAATGTGTGGGATTGCTAAGAGGGAAATAAATCTTCAGAAAATCAGATATCATTGATTTCACTGCTCAGAAAAAAGTTTTCCTTAAATCTCATCTCACTTGAAAAGTGATGACAGATGGGTATGGCAGTTTAATTACTTTGTTTTCAGGTCACCACATACTGTACATTCTGCTAAAGAGTCTGGGAGAACAATGACCACATGCTGCTTCCTGGCTGCTGCCCTCTGGATGAGTAGAAGTTCTCAGGAGGTAGAGGAGATTCATTCTCTTTCAATGGAAAAGGGAACATCTGCAGCCAGATGTGTCCAACTGCAAGAGCTGACCAATGCATAGGCATGCATGGAGCAACCAAGGAATCAAGAGGCACCACAGGACTCCTCCAGAAGTCTTTCCTGGAGATCTCAGAGGATCAGTGTATGCTTTCTGCACCTCAGGAAATCACCAAAGGTTGCTGGACTGAAAGGAAAGCAAAAGAAATCCTAAACTGCCAGGATGCAAGTGAGAAAAGCAATAAGTGTTTTCAATATTCATTTTAAGCCAATTTCACCAGCAATCTTGAGTTTTCTCTCTGGAAAGAATTGCCATGTTTCACCTTACTATTTTTGGATTTTATTGAAAGACACCTCTAGGGATTGGAAATGTTCAGTGTCTTTTGGCATAGGCTTAGCTTCAGAGAGCTACTCCATTTTAGGGGTGGAGCAGCTCCAGCTGAAGGCACCGGCTTGACTGGGGATCCCATCACACAAAGCTCTTTCATGCCTTGAGATTGTGACTCACCATTTTTAAAGTATAAAGTTGGCAAGGGTCTGGCTGTATGTTCACTTTCATACTATGGCATGTACACCCAAGAACTCAAATTCTCTGTGGGCTGCAAAAGCCAGAGCCGTGTGGGCATCTAGTAGTCCTCACAATTGCTTCCATAGAGACAGGCTACAAAAGAATTATGCCTTGTAAATATTTTGGAGTTTGGGTGTATTTCAGTACTCCACACAACTTATCCACACAGACTTCAGAAGGAGACGTAATCTCCTTCTGTTCACACCCCATATAAATGTGTTCAGCACCCTTTGGAAGATATAGGGAAGTATTAGCACTGCTTTAAACCCAGAGTAAAATTTTCTGTCCCTCAGAGGCAGGGTTTTTACTTGGGAAAGGTATTTTTAGGGCACAGTGCTAGGATACCACAGAAATCATTTTCCAGTGCATTCAAGCATGGGAGGTGTGAACTTCTTTGAAAAACTATTTATGCTGAAAATAAAATTTTACAATTAAGCCTTCAGTTTAAGAAGCAAAACTTGTGACAAAGCTATAAAAGCATTAATCGGATGTCAAAAAAAAAAAAATGGTGGAGCCAAAATTAGAATATTTCAATTCAATATATCTTGGGAGTTACACTTCATCTATCCTGTATTCCGTTTCTTGTCTGAAGCTTCTAAGATGCAGCTGTTTCATCATACCAAGAGAAGAGACAGTGATGCATGTCAAGACAGGCGCTTCACAGGGAAATTATACCTACAGGAAACCCCAGAGAATCTCCCAGAAAGAACCAAGAAGTGGCATTTTAAAACTCAGCTTTGCCATTGCCTTATGCATTTCAGCTCTAGATCTTTTCTTGTGCTTAAGGCACTTTTGCTTTAAGCAGAACTTGGACAGACTGTGGAAAGTCCAGGGTACGGACTGTAGAAATTATCAATGACCAGCAACTTAGAAGGTTCAAAAAGAGACTGAATTAACTGAGATTGCTCGATGTAATAAAGAAAAACAATTTCTAATCATGTAATACAGTGGAAAGGAAGGTAATGGTCTGTCCCACTCAATGGACTGGACTGGAAACAGCATTACATCAAGAAATGCTGAAATGTTCATCTAGCAGGCAGGGTGGGCTGTCAGGGGAAGAGGCTGAGCAAGGGGAAACAAACCATCAAACACAAGCAGAGCCTGAGGAGAGAGATGATGCACAGTCAGGCTTCAGAAGTGCTGCAAGGAGACACCAGCCCCAGAGAGCCACGGAGGCTGGGAAGGGCTTGATGCAATTAAAGAAGCTGGTTTCAGTTGCTGGACTGAAATTAAGCCTCCAAGAGCTCAGCTGGGAACATAATATTAGGAGAGAGGTTTTTTATTTTAATTTCCCTCTAATTTCTGTCCTCTCTCATGATGATTTTTTCCCTATTTTGGAGAAGATCTATTTCATAAGTTGGGGATTTTTCTAGCAATACTCATGGAAATATCATCCATAAAAGGAGTTTCATCCTGAAGTTTTGTCCACCTAGGTGTCCTAAGAGGTTTTAACACTTCATTTTATATGTTTAAAAGATGAAAAGCATTAGTTTAGAATGTTCTAAAGCAAACCATCCATATCATACCATCCATCAAAATTCCAAAGCAGCAAACATTTAATTCATGTGTGGCTCTTACACAACCTCCTTAAACTTTCCTTTTTGTTGCAATAATAGCAAATAGCACCAAAGCTATTCAAAATTTAAATTATTCTCAGAAGAAGACATAGTTTACTTGTTAGGAAAGAATTGTTCAGAAGTCAAATTTAAATTTTGCATATGTAGATTCAGCATCTATGGTTTGAAAAAGTTTATAAAAACTTCTTTGAGATACTTGGCTTTATTTTTTTCTGTGTAACAGTTGTCCTGATTGTTTTGCTAAGGGATTATTTATTTTTGATACAATTCACTTTGAACTAGTGGTGTCACCAGTTTTGTGCATAGCACTATGTATCCTTTTCTGGTTTTGACGTGACAAAGCAATTTTAGAAAGTGCTATACAAAATGAATTCCATCAGTTGTCAAGCTACACAAATGGCATATAGTTTTTAATTTTTATTTGCTGTTTACTTTACGTAATTTACTGTTGTTACGTTACTCCTAGTATGCTCTACATGAAAAATTACAAAGAATTTTGCCATTTTCAAAGAGCAGACGGAATATGATCACAGAATGTATCAGTGTAAACAAGCACTGTGCACACTCCTCATTCCTATCCTACTCAGTAGATGGCACATATGGTTATGTGGCCCCAGTGCTGGGCCCTCCCAGGACCCTGTGGGACTCGACATGGTTCTTGTGACACAGACCTTTAGCCTGAGGAAAAGGATGGCAAAACCCTTAGCTCCTGCCAGGGTGGCAGAACAAGGAGATGGTGGAAGTCAATAGAAGGTCAGTGAAGTCTGAGGTTAGCTCCAGGGTTTGGTAAAGTGCTGTAGCAAAGAATTCTTCTCCAAGGGCAAGACCAGAGGAGAAATTTTAAGTCCATTTCTACCCAGGCTTTCTCCCCAAGCAACACAAATGCCTCTTCACCAGAGGGATTTTAGCATAATTTCAGTGCAACAATCAAATACAACTTGCTGTAACTAAAGACTGAGGCACCAGGCCCAGCCAAAAGCATTTTTAAATAACATTCTTTCAAACTGCACCGTCTGTTCATTCTTCTAAAGAACACTTAAGACTCCGTACTTTTAAACAAATGGATTGTCCAGGGCAATTCTGCAAAAGTAATTCAGGCTGGGCTGAAAGTATGTACCACAGACACGGCACAAGCAATCCAACCTGAGAGACTCAGCTACAAATTATCCTCCCTGACAATGTGAAGTCTTTCGCTTTTTTTTTTTTTCCTCTTTTTTCACTGTCTGACCCAATTAGTTGGGACTTTTTGCTGGAAGTTGGCAGTACTGTGCTACTTTACATTCCATAACCTCTGTTGTGTTCAAACCACAAGTGTGAATTTGCCAGGGGCTGGTTCCTCAGGGGTGTCAGGACAGAATGGGTTTTTCTATATCCCTTTGTTGCTCCGATGTATGTTGCTCTGACAGGTCCTTGCTTTTAACATAAGAACTTCATTTTTAAAAGTTATCTCCCTTCAATTTTTGTGAAAAATTCTGTTTAAAACATTTGTAAATACTTTTAATATGGACGTTTAATTATTTCTTGTTTTCATGGTACCACAACATTGATTCCAGAGGGAAAAAAGTTTCATGAAGTGGGCTAATTTTCTTTTAAAAAAGGTGTTGAGTACATAAGAACCTAATTATTTCAAAAACTACAGCTGCCTTTTCATAGTTTTGTGAGGGAAAAGAATTATGTTAATATTACCATTTGATTTTGGGATAGAACAAGACAAAAAGTGTCTGGTTTTCTGTGTTCTGTATCACATTACAGAAAATGTACTGTTAATGTTGAAGTCTGTTTTTCCTATTCTCAAATCTCATTTCTTAGTTTCTTCTCAAAATATTTAAATTTAATTGTGTTTCCTCACTGTGTTCTTGCTCCCAGAGTCACATAATTTCATCTGAGGGATATCACAGAAACCTGGCTATTATTAAAAGTATTCATTTACCATTTCTATTTGTAAATGTATTTTAAAAACATAGGTTGAATCACAGAGCCACCTAATTATTTATTTTTATACAAGAGATGGTTCCTAAACATGTTTTGGTATCAATTTTAATAATTCTCTTTTCCTGACTTTTCATTCCTGTTAATTTTTAGGAATATAAAACAGACCCAGCAATATTATCCACAGTTTATTTGAAGAAAAACTGGCTTAGCTTCTCTTTTCTTTTTCTTTTTTTTTTCCAAGCAGTGCTTTGCCAGCTTCTCAATTTTTCAGCAGTCTACAAATTAGCAGCATCCTAAATCCCCTGTCAGATCATCTGGGCAAACACTACTTCCTTCATGTGTGATAAATTAAATGTGATGACATACCTGACAGTCTCCATTTAAGAGCTGTTAGGAGGGAAGAAGAAAAGACAGAGCAGATTAACTGAGGTTGTCAGCAGCAGTGAAATCCAATCATAAAAGGGAACAAAGACAACAATGATCAAAGAAGGGGTCCTCAACAGCACCTAGCTTGATTTCTTTTGGGAGGGAAAAATCTGTTTATGTTTTCTCCTAATTTTAAACTGATTTTTGATATCAATATTTAACTAGGAAAATAACACAGGATTCTATCACCATGTTTAATATTAATACATACAACTACAGAATGACAATTCTTTCCCAATTTTGACTTTACTTAAAACACAGCAGTTCCATCCAATTTAACCTGTCTCATTTTGCTTTTAAAATTTTTGTAATCTTGAAGATTCCCAGTCTGATTTAGTAGTCTGGGGAAGACCCTACAGGCACTACTAGATGCTACTACTGTCCTGTCAGACAGATCTGCATCCATGACATTTTAGTTACACACAACGCCACCAGAAGAATTCAGAGACATGTATTTGATGGAAGGGGATTTGAAAAATATGTAGTCCTTCTGTAGCATATATATCAACATTTATTTATTTCTAATGAGAAAACCTTTTTTACCTAAGCTAAATATCCCTGAATATTTCTATTTCTGTTTTTAGAATCATGCCCTCACAAGTGGGACATTTCATTGACTAAAAAATCCTAAAAAATATATTTAATCCAAGCAATCCAATAAATCCTAAAAAACATATTCAAATGAAACAATTGCAATGGTTAATAATTAAATGTATTATAAATCTGTACTTCAGAGCTATTACACCTGAGTTCAAAAAATTTGTCTGTACCATCAAAGCATATATGTTGCCTATTCTTCCAAAGATTTTACTGTGTGAGGAAGGAAAGTAATGTGGAAGAGCAGAAAATCTGCCACAGGCAGAGAGGGGGTAAGAGGAGAATCCAGGTCTGTTTGCAGCTGCTGAACAGGAACAAGTTCAGGCCCCATTATCCATCATTACAGAGATATTGGTAACAAACCTTTGGACATCCTGCCAAGGCAAAGTCCCCCAGTACACATGCACATGCCCCCTCAGTAACTCCTGAAGTGACAGGGCTGTAAAGGAGACCTGTGACAGTGTGGTAAAATGCCAAAACAAGGTCCTTGGTCAAAGCAGATACTCAAGTGCCTTTGATGCCCAGAATGACTGGTTTGTTGAACACATTTGTTGATGCAGTCACATCGTTGTTGGTTGATGTCAGTGTGAAAATGACATAGTAAACTTCAGAGCAAATGCTGAAATACTAAGAAGTCATAAGCCCCAGTGAATACTGCAGCAGAACACTGCTCTACTTTTTGTCTTGCGCTGCTGAGTCCTAAATGGTTCTTTTTGTAAGCCAAATAGCTCTTTACAGCCAGAACTCAAGAAAAGCAATATGGAAACACAATTTTTCAACTGATTTCACAGGTGAGGCTGTACAGCTTCTTCCAGGGATCACCTCTGCTCTAGCTTTCTCCTCCAACAGGCCTACAGGAGATTCAGGAGCTCCCCCTCATCACCAACATTGGAGGCTCCCTCTTTCCTCTGGTCACTCTGGTGATCAGCAGTGACTGCAGAATGTTAACTCTTACTCCACCTAAGCACCACATTAGATTGCTCACCCAAATGCTACAGATGAGCAGCTGTAGAGCTACAACACCTGAAGGCACAACAAGGCTCAGGGAAAATATTCCTTAGCATTTTTGCTGTGGTCATGGTTGTCATGTAAGTATTCTAGCCTGTGTGTAAAATAGGGCCCTCAATGTCCATAGAACTCTAAAGCAGAATTTATTTGGCTGCTTTTCAAGAAAATGTTTTTGTGGAAAGTAGCTTACAAATATGACATCAGTAATGGGCCTAGCTGCCATCTCTTAATGCTGAAGAGACTTTAACTGCCATCTCTTAATACCTAAATAAGCAGACTTTCCTGAATTCAGGGATAAGATTTAGTTATATTTAAACAGTCCCTAACACAAATTAGAAGAAAAAAGTTAATAAAGCTGCAGATAAAGGACAGCTTATGAAAGTTGTATTTATATAATTCTTTTGCTACCTTTATAAAACCCTGTCATTTTTTGACAAAGATCTCATTTGTAAAGATGCATGCAAACTAACCCGGTAAAACCCAGTGCCTCCATCAGCCCACATCTCTCTCAATTACCTTTTTAGTATGAGCTAGAACATGACTAGTTTTACTATTTCTTGATCCTCAGCTACACACTGTTAATTATCATCTCTGTCATCATCCTAATCATCCTTACAACTGGGAATGCCTGTGCCTGGCTGTTATGACACATTCTTTGCTTCCCAAAATGTATAACACAAAGCAACTCATTCACTTCTGTGGCTGAAGGCAACTTTTTTTCCTTTTCTATGTAGCTGTATTTGTCCAAGCCAGTTAGTTACAAGAGGTTCCAAGTCTGTTCAGATGTTTATGTCTAAATCTTAAAGACGTTAGTGCTGATTTCTCTACCAGAAAAGGTGGTCTGAGTTTGCATGGATAACACTGCCCCATGCTGGTTCACAGGGAAAAGTCCCAGCTGACATTCTCTTTTACCAAAATTTACAAAAAAGGCAGGTGTTCTGTAATTTTAACCTCTACATTTGTTTCATCTTGTTTGTTTGGGATAATTTTTTTTCTTCAACAACTTTTCACAAATATCACACAAAATATTGCACTTTGATGCTTATGAAAACAAAACACAGAAGAGAAAATGTGACTTTCTAAAATGCCCTGGAAAAGAGAGCTCATTAATATTCAGTGAAAACAGACAGCACCCAGGACCTCACCTCACAAACCTCATGAGAACAGGAATTCCACAGACACTGATGCGTGCTCTGTAATGTGGACAGGCTGGAAAAGTATAAAAGTGACTATAAGAGCATTTCAGCCTCACTCTCAGTAGTTCAGCTCTATGTTTATTGCTCTATATACATTTATAAGTAGATAAATATATATATATATATATATCTAGACAGAGTATGATATACAGAGTATGATATACCTTTAGAGACCTCTAGCTGTGGTCTAAAATTGCAGTTTCTGGATTTTTTTTCTTCACAAGTTTGTTTTGGTTTTTTTACCTTTTCCAGGGGCAGAACTACAGTGAGCTGAATTTATCTGAGAACTCTTGCTGCAGTCTCTGCATGCCCACGGACACAGTTAATCTCTCTGTATCCAACATGATACAGTTAAAGTGCCAAAAGAGTTTACAGTTTTTCTCATGAAAAGATTGAACACAACTATATTGTCAACATATAACTATCATTTTGAAATAGGCCATTTAAGGGACTGCAGGCAATTTAAAAATTTTATATGTTGGTGTTCATAATGAAATAACTGGTTCATAAGGAAAATGAGGCTTGCATTGCAGAGACAGAAGTTTCACCTTGTAAACCATTGTGTAGGACAAGTGCCAGCTAAATACAGTGAGGAGCAGGATAATTGCCACTAAAGAGGTCATCCACTGAAACCTGGAAATCAGGTGATCATTGTTGGGATAAAAAAATTAAGTCTGGGACTCTGGCACACAAGTGGGACAAGGAAGCAAATAGAGGGAAATGTTAACATCTGAAGAAGAATTCCCAGAGAAAGAGAGGCTGAGGGATGACCTCTTTGTTATACACAACCTCCTGAGAAGGGGAAGCAAAGAGGGAGGTGTTGAGCTCTTCTACCTGGCATCCAATAATAAGATGTGTGAAAATGTTTCAAAGATGTGCCAGGAGAGGTTCAAACTTGATATTAGGAAGCATTACTTTACATGAGGAGTGGTCAAACACTGGAACAGCTTCCTAAGAGGTAGTCAGTGGCCTGTGCCTGTCAGTGTTTAATAGGTATTTGGAAAATGCCCATAATTGGGGTGGGATTTGATGATCTTGAAGGTCTACTCCAATCTTAAAAATTCTATGATTTTAAGATTCTATAATAACATGCTTAAACTTTGTCTGAGCCCTGAATTGCTCAGGCAGTTGGACTAGATTATCCCAGTGGGTACCTTACAACTGGAATGTTCTGTTCTACTCCATTCTCATCTAGTCTAATAATCTTTAATGCCAGAGATACAGTCAATGATAGAAGAAAACCAAGAATTTCTTATAACAGGGCTGAAACAAGAGACATGAAAGAGTAACCACTATTCCAGAGTAGTCCAACTTCTCTATTAAGAATCTGGATGAAATAAAAATGTTAAAGACATAATTGCTCCCACAGTGATAGCATGAAGTGAAAAATTGTGTGTGTGTGTGTGTCTGTCTGTCTGTCTTTCTATCTTGTATGTTTGTGTTATATAGCTCAGCCAAAAAAGTTCTTGCAAGTGTAGAGAAAAGAATGTAAGAATATCCAAGCTGGTTTGTTCATGACTGCTCTCCAGCAGTGGATATGACAAGATGATGGAAAGGAGCTTAGGAAACTGAATTAATCTCCACTGACCATGAGACACTTTCCCAACTTCTTCCCTGCCTTAACGTTTATAAACATCTATAGCATCAATTCCTATGTTGAGGCAGCTACTTTATTGTATTCCTTTGTGTTGCTATACCATATAGATAAATATGGATGTATACAATGAATTCTATACTGTTATTTTAAAGTAATTACTTCTGATAATACCTATATCCCTTAACCTAAATTTGGTAAATTTAACACTGGCTGTGGTTTGAAAAGAAGGGGAAAACATCCAAATATGATGCAACTGGCATGCTAATACTTGTATGAATACAATCCCCATCCTCTGAACATTAAAAAGAAATAAAATCTAAACCCAAAACCTGAGTTAGTAGAGGAAAAACAAGAAAGAAACTCCTAATCAAACTGGAAATGTTTAGCCATTCAAACAATTGTGGCTGTCCATGAAGTGGAAACAGATGAACTATCATAGAACTATTCTGTATTTTGCCAGCACAACACTGCAAAACAATAAAACAAGTTTGCAAGGATCAAAAGGAGAGTTAAGTAAATCAAAATTGTATATGAAGAAAGTAAATATGAGTTTAGAGTCACCACCTTCATTTTGGGCAGCCTTTGCTCAACAATTTTATCCCTTATCTTTCTCAAGTTCTGGGATTTTCAGTAGATGTCTCTTCCAATGCAATACAAATCAATTCTCAACATGTCTCCCATTCAGAGCAGAAATATGACATGGTCAGCACTCAGTGATGTGGTCACAGCATGACCCTAGACCCCTAACTGCTTTGGAATGTTTAAATGCTAAACACCTCACATTCAATGAGATTAAATACATGTAAGGTTATGAGATTAAATACATGTAAGGTTATCTCCATTAAGAAATGCTCTTAATGATCAGGCATCCTACTTGTAATTGCATGAAAAACTCTCTAATTTGCCAACATCATTTTGGGGTGGCTTTCTAGGGGGTTCTTTCATTGGGGGGTGGGAGGGTTGAGAAGGAAGAATATTTTTGTCTTGTTGGCTGCAAATTTTAACATTGTGAAATACTATACAACTATAGGCAGCAAAAGGATTTCATTTCACATCCTCTCCTGAGACCCATATCTTCAGGATCCTTCAACTGGTAAGAAAATACAAGAAAGCAGCACTGTGACTGCAAAATGGGTTCTTTGTAGACCTCTGCTTGTGGCCCTGGCAGCCAGGGTCAGGGTATGAACAGATCTTGTTGCAATGTTTATTTAGAAAGAATGTTCTCTTCCCTAAGGTAAACATTTCTTATAAGGGTTTTCTCCTCTAATGAAGTGCAGATGTCTGCTCCTCCCATCAGGACTGAGTGCTTCTGTTTACTTTTCCCTAACTATCTCTCTCTTCTTTTTCTAGCAATGAAAAATATTCTTTTCTTCCCTTCATGTAACAGGTGTGCCAAAATTCCCAAAAAAATCAATAAATGCTGAGCTTACTGTATTAAAAATCACTGAGAATAATGATTACATTATAAGAGTAATTTTTTTCTGCTTCTTGATTTGATTTAATGCACACAAAACAGCAAAACCTTCAAGTATGCATTCTTCCACATACATTTTGTTTCAGTGACATTTTATTTGCTGTTTCCTACCTTGAGATTTTTTTCTTTCATTTGCAGATACTCGCATAGATTAGAGGCAAGTGCAGCAAAGAATTTGATCAAATCTGATGAATAAGAGAAAATTAAACATTGGTTTTGCCTAACCCATAAAGAACCTTTTTAACCATTTCTCTTCTCCCAGTAAGGATAAAAATTTGATTGGCACTTTGAAAGAGATGTTATATTTCATTATAAACCTTTAATTTTATTTTCCTCATCCATATTATTATTCTGTAAACATGACTTCATCTTTTTTGGATTGACAATGATAACTGCTTTCTGAGAAAAATTTTTCCACCAAATCTATGCTCATCTCAAGGTCATTATAACTGCATCATATTTTCTTAGATTAAGAGAATGTCATGCAGAAAATTATGAAAACCTTATTAAGCTCAGACTGTGTCACATTGCAAAAGTACCTTCCCATTATCCTTTTAGTCACTTACCCTGTCAAAGGAAAAAATTATATTTAGTTATAAAAGAAAATTACATTTATTTTATATGACCTGTCCTTGGCAAACCTACACCAGCTAATTGTTTTGGAGATTTTTTTGTCTTCTGGCTATTTACATTCTGATTGTTTTATCTTTTGTGGAGATAGCTTTGTAATTTCTTCTGTCATTGTTTATGAGGCCAAATTTGATTAACTAATATGTAATTCCTTAGTGGTCCTTTTTTTCTTTACAAACCTGGGACTATGTTTGGCATTCTCTTGTACTGTCATCTTTGGTTCTTTATGGCAACTGGTGGTCACAGGGAAACTGGTAACCAGGGGAAGAAAGGAGTAAGGAGGGGAGTAGTCAAGAAGGGAGAAATGTCCTTTGCAAATGAGAATGAGGCAGTTCTATGGAGTGTCTAAAACATTTTTGAAACTGTGATGCTTTAAAAAATGCAGACAAGTGTGAAATTTAAGGAAAATAAATGCTCAGGCACTACAGAGGACAGAGACAGTAGTCTTAACTGTAAAAGATGAAGAAGGAACTGTAGTGAATTAGGAGCTGAACATCAGGTCTTGGTTAGAGATCCCTGTGAAATTTATTGAAGGCAGATTAGATAACTATGGAAACAGTATGGAAAAGGTGTATTTTGTCTTGCACAACAGCATAGACAGGTACTGCAATGCTCTATCCACCTTTCCACCTCTGGAAACTGAAAAGTTTATAGGCAATGGCCAGTTAATAATTTTAAGATCTGACCTAGTGACAGAGACATCAATAGTTTAATATATTTATAGATTCACTTAAAAGACTTGTGGTCAGTTTGAATGTGACTTAGGCATACTTTTCTAGAAAGGAAATATATCATACTACAGAATTCTTTGTTTCACAGGGAAGGGAATAGCAAGGGTCAACTGCTAGAAGATAAGTATAGGGAAAAAAGTCTCAACTGGAGGAATTTTTAATTCTTTAGTTGGCAGCTAACACTAACTTCTGATTGCTGATTTGTGTATTGGGAGAAACAAAAGGCAAACAGCCAAACAAACACGTAAACAAACACCAAGGCCTTCTCCAGCAAGCACACCTGCTGTTTCACCTCTCTCCATTACAGGCTGCCTTTCCATGAATCTCCAAAGCATCAGCTCCACACGTCCTCCCCAGAGTCTCAGCATCTTGTCTCCAAACACATTCTCTCCATGCATTACCTTAAACATCTCTGAGCCATGGCTCAGCACACCCCTCCCAGGTAACTGCAGTCTGGGGTTATGACAGAGCACCTGCATGGGATGGTCCTTGCTGTGACTGGATGTGGGCAGCTCACATCCCTTCCCACCCACAGCATCCTGTAGCCCACTACCAGGGAAACCCTGATATTTGTACAGTCCAAGACAAACCATCCAATTAAAAATTATATTCATATGCTTAGCAGAAAGGATGACTAATCATAAGACATGAAAGATAGGACTAATGAATTTTCTATCTCTTACAAGCTAATGTGAAAACTGAAGTGTTTTAAAATATATGTTTTATCAAAGCTCAGCTTAATGCATTCAGTATGTAGGATAATACAGGTAGAAAAGTGTAGAAGTGAGGCATTACAATAAGATACTTTGTCATTAAATCTCTCATGTGTGTAAAGCTGAGGAAATAAAGAAGAGGCTTCAGGAAGCAATGTTTTTTGTTCAGTCAAAACATTTACTATGTGAATCTTACTTATTCCTGTAAGTGGCAATGGGACCTCTTTTGAATAATTAAAGGCAAATTAAAATAATTATAGGTAATAAATCGGAGATATGGTGATGTAGCTATGCCTAACAGTATTTTTTATTATATGATGACAGGATAATTAAGTTTGGAAGGCATCCCCAGGTGAATCCCCTCTTCAAAACAGGGATGTTTTAACAGATAGACTGTGTTGAACAGGACAATGTTCAATCAAGATCTGAAAGCCTGCATGGATGGAAACCCCACAGCCTCCCTGATCAGTCAAAACAAGTCCAACTCCTCATGCACTGTGTACTGCAGACTCCTAACCATTTCTACCAGTTTCTAACTGGGAAGCCTAAAAATGGAAACATTCCAGGTGCATCCTTAGAAGTGCTAAACAGAGGAAAATAATCACAATGCTTTCTTCTTCTTTTTTTTTTTTTTTCATTTGGCATTGTTAATTTGTCTAGACTATTTTACATTTAAACTAGTACCATATGCTATGGGTGCATAGGATTCCAAAGTTAGATTTCAAATTCTATTTTGGTCTACTTGAAAAATCAACTCAAATAAATAGCACAACATAAAGATAAAAAAAAATCTTTCCTTTAAAAAACAAGTTGTTATATTTTAAAAAGATAGAGTTCAGCTCAGTTCAGATTTCTTGTAGCAAAGTAGTGTGCCTTAGTGAAATATAATTGTAACCAGCTGAAAGAATTGATTAGTTACCCATTAGTTCAAGGAAAATAATGCCAAACTTCATCATTTCAGATTAAATTAAAAGAACTAGAGTCATCTGCTGTTTCTCAGTCTGGAAAAACACATGTCATTTGTGCACCATCTTCATAAAAAACTTCTCCTCTTCAGGAACTGTGTGCATAGATATATATGAAAAGATCCATCCCTTGGCACTGTATCAGCACCTTTATTATTGGCATCAAAGTTCAGTGGAGTCATTAAAGCCATTCACCATCTGTATTAACAGAATTAATACCAACTCTAATAGGATGTCATTCTTGATTTAAATTGTGATCAAGCATTTTGAAAATGTGTTTTAAAATTATTTATTTGTAGCAGAGCACCGTGAAACATCCAAAATGCTTGATCTGCAAGGCCACATTCCCCATGGGCAATAGAACTTTTTAATCAATGGAAAATCACTGAAATCAATGGGAATATGCTCTGTAGCATATTTAGGAACATTTTATCTGCTTTGGTATCTGTACACTGGCAGCATACCACAGGACTTCAGCTGGGTTTAGGCTGAATAAACAGAGGTGCTAATTGAGGCATTTCTGCCTTCCACATGGTCCACATGTGCAGATACAATTGTTTGTGTTGCTGCAGAACCGAAAGCTATGTTAGAAATAAGCTGTCAGGAAAACTGGGAAAAAGTGGCCAGGAGGACAAGGAATGGATGGTCACTGCTAAAAGGTCATGAGATTAAACTTTAAATTCATCCCAACAGCACAAAGATAAAATGCAGTCATGGGTTTCATAGATGTCTGGATAGCATGGAATGGCCCAACTGTAGCTAAATGAGGCAATATATCTGGGGCAGGAAGAAACTGAGAAAAAAGACGAAAACACCCCAACTGGACTTTGCTGTGATCAATGGATGCCCAAGGTCACAAATAAAAAAGATAATATTGAATGTCACCTTTAGAAGAACAGAAGCACACGTGAACACAAAGTTCTGACGGAGATCCAGCTAATAATTTGCAACTTTTCCTTCATTAAATATATTAACTCCTCGGCAGCACCTTACCTTATTTCTGTTTTAGCCTCATTTACATCCCTTTCCTATCCCTTTTCTCTCTCACTCTTTCCATACTGTGTCTCCTTGAATTCATTTCATATCCCAAACTACACCTGGTTTGCCTGCCATTCTTACAGCACCTCCTCAGATCTTTCTTTGAGCATTTTGTTTGCTTCATGGTTCTTGGTGCCCATTTGCTTTTTAAACTAGTCTGAGTGTTCACATAGCTCCATCCTGTATCTCTGCCCATGTCATTGTTAAATTACATTTTTCCAGTATCTCTCTCTTCAGCTAGTCCTTATTTTTCTCAAATTATTTAAGCTTTTCCCAGCCACCAATGTGTTTCCCAGTTTCACCCCACGTCTCTGTCCCTCCTCTTCTGGATCACAGTCTCAGCCTCTTTGACTGGCTAATTTCCCCCACATTCTTTTTTTTCATTACTTTTTCTAATAAAATAATCAAGCTAGGACAATTTCAATCTCTTTCAGTTAGGTTTTCAAGGATAACAGAAAAAAAATTGCAGGATCTAATGAAGGAAGTAAGGGACAATTAGTTGACAGCACTGAGAACTTTGCCTGCGGCAGAAACAGACCCGCTAGTACAGATGTCAAAAGTCAGGCTTCCACTGAATTTCAGAGGAATAGGTCTGTGCCTGTGTGGCAGGCAAACATGCACATATATCTGTAATGATTATGCTTCAAACAAAAAGAGTTACATACAAGCCAAAACACTCTTTCTCCTGAAAACACCATCCTCTTTTTAACTAAGAAATACTTTTTCTAGAAAAGAGTACTCATGAAAGAGGAATTAATTGCTTTTTCATGGATTTGTAAAATTGTCTTGTTCTTGGCAACAGAGAAATACAAATTATAGAAATTTGTCAAATAATGAGACACTAGAGCAGGTTCTCATAAAAGAAAGCAGTTAAAGACGACTGATATTGGATCTTCATATCACTATCTGGAAATTTATTTTTTTTTCTGTATGATCTGCATCTGAGAAAAACAATATGATTTTATTTTTAATTATATAAGTAAATGCTTCCCATAGTCATTACTTCCTATGGAAGGAAAGATCTTTCACTTACCTCAGACAAGTTCAATTATATGTTATGTTCTACAATGAATAAATATCCCACTACTCTGTGTTTTACTTGGAAACAAGAGCATCTGTCAGCATGCACAGCTGGATTTTTTTTCCTATGAATTTGCTTTCCTGCAAGTAAACTAATTTTTATTTAAGCAAAGTGAGTAAAAATGGATAAAAAACTCAGTGGAGTCTTTTGCAGAATATGGCTTCCAGGACAGATGAGGAAGAACCATTCTGCAACAAGGAATTATTTGGGGAGTTAAAATAAAAACCATTCTAGTGATTTTTTCACTAGAAAGCTGTTTAAGCTGAACTGCATATGACCACATACTAGAGAAGTTTTAGTTTGTAATCAGCTTCCCTTTATGTTGCTCTATTGCACTGCTGGGACCGGTTGCTGCAGAACAGTCATACTGAAAAAAATTAATGAGTGACACTGCGCCCATCTTCTTTCTTTTTCCAGCCCACACACTACTTGAGCTCAGCAATTTCTGTTTAAGATCTGCCCAATACCACATTTTTCCATGTGCCTGGGAGATATTATGAGTATCAATGAAGAATTGTTTCCTTTTCCCTCCAAGAAACTAAAGCTCTGAGGAGCCCCATTTAATCTTTATAGAGTGAAAAATAATCCTATTTGAAGCAATCATGTGTGACAGCCTGGTGTCCTAGCAGCAAGCTAGGCCTTTCAATACTAATTTCAAGAGACAACAATTTAATATAAAGAACTTAGGAGAGCCTCATTAATGACAAAAACATCTAACTTTTAGTTGAAAACTATATGAGAGGTTCTGCAACTCATACAATTGAGTCCACACTACTTTGTAACAGTGGAAAATGAACAGTGAGAGAAGTTCTTTTCTAATGACTACTAGGCTTTTTCCAAGTATGGATTTTAACACATTCTGAATTTCAATGGTATTTTTTTTGTTAGAATGCTAATTTCCTTAAGGAGTGATAAGCAGATAATCCCAGTGAGACTAACACACTATTTACAAAACATTCTAGGCCTGTTCTGTAATTATTTAAATTGCATCTAACAGGGATTTGAGCACTAAACTGGTCAGCTAATAAAATCTAAAGCACAGTCCATTTATTTACATTGGCTACAATCAGCAGTGAATTTTGACAGCTTAAGAGAAGGCCTTGCACCACCCTAGCTGCTAATAATTTTGTCTGAACTTCTATCCAAGTGAAGCTTTCCTTCAACATTTTCACAGCTCTACTTCTTCACCAACAAATCTAAAAATTCTTCAAAATTACTGACTGGGTTTTGACAAAGGCTTTAAACTAGTATCAAGGCAAGTAGGTGACGAGCCTACATGCATCCCACCTGGCCAAGTCTGGAAAGAGGGATTATTGCAGTTTGCAAATTGTACAGCAACCCACAATGCCAAAGTGTCTTGGAGAAAAATAACTGCCATTATCTGGATCTGAAAAGAATTAATGGAACCTCCAGGACAGGAGAAGGGTGACTCTTAACACCCAACATCTGCAGTGCCCTTCCTGGGGTTCTCTGCAGAGATCATGAAACCAAGTCTGAGCACTGCACCCCAATCAAGCAAAAACAACCCAGACAAGAGCAGCAGGAAGCCACCGAGCCACAGTAAATATGGCTTATTTAGCACAACTGAAAAAACAAAGCATCAGGGTTAAAGGCAGAGAATTAAATGAGTGCCTTGCAAAGTTTCTGCCAAAGCAGGGGCACCACCTTTTTCATTTCAGTCATGGGCACAACAAGAATGTACATGCTTAACATTCAAAAGGGATGGTTCAGGCTAGAGAGTAGGATGAAGAATTTTAGTGTAAGAGAAGAACCTAAATGGCAGTTTATCCACTTCTGAAACTCAAAGATGCTACTTGGCCCCATTTCCAGAGAAAATGCTGAGAAAAGTGAACTATAAACCTGACCTGTTGGAACACATGTGCTCTTCCCACTTCAGAGAGCAAAAACCATGTCATTACATTTTTTAGTTGCAATCTATTTTTAAAACTGCTCACAAAAATTAGCATGAGTACAGGTACCATTTTTGAAACTTGGGGAGCTTTCAAGGGGGCTGCCTCCTGCCCTCATGAACTGGAGCTCAGAGCTGCATAGACAAGCCCCATAATTAACAAGAAATGAAGTCTGCTGGTGTAAGAACTTTTATTAGTATAGCAACTGGTCAGAAGCAATACAGAGCTAAGTAATTTCTAAATCAAAATAATTTCTGATGCAATTTCAGTGAAGACAGCTTATGTCTATGATCAATGATATTGATTGATTGATAAAAAGCTGATTTAATCTTTCAGTATAGCTTAAATATAGATAAGAAGAAAACTACAATTAATGATTCACCTGCATGGATAACTGAAACAAATTTAATTGCATTAAATTAAGCATTATTTGTTTTTTTATTGTTCATGCTATAATTCAATAAAATGTGTAGATGTAGATTCCATTAAATCAAATCTTTTCTTGCACAGTCTGTGATGAGTCATTTAATTATGCTGTCTCAATTTATTAATCTAGAAAAATACCGTGTTGTTAACCTGTTAACCTCCTTTTAACATTCCATTAGTTAACTCAGTTTCTTTTTCTTTTTTTTAATAGTGTGATATAACAGATATAGGCAAGGGTACATAGAGTTCTTTATTCCACACAGAAACATAATTTCTGTGTGCTTTGCTCTTTTTTTTTTTTCCTTTTACTGGAACAGATTTAACATGTCAGGAAATCTGGCACTGGGATAAGTCAACCTTCTGTATGCATAACAGCCAACATTATCTATGTCCATAACGCCTTTGCGCTTTCATTTCTAATGTCACCATTCTAAGGCTGCCATCATCTTTTTAAAACAATTTCAACTACATTTTCTCCCAGATTGTACATTTTCTTTTACAGTCTGCTATTATGTCAACTATTGTGGTATAAGAATGTGCTTTTCCAACTGATGTAAGCATAGTGTTCTTTACGTTCACATTATAAAATGTTTTAATTTGGCAAGTATCTTCCAGAAGAAAGAGTTTCATTCAATATTGTCCCTCTTTCAAACTATATATTATATTTTACCACCATTAAATACTACAATAACTAACATGCTTCTAAGTTGCATGTGAAAATATAGCATACTGTGGCAGATCTGGCAGAATGAGCCAGTAGATCTGTGTAGATAACAAAATGTAAGATGATGAATGTTTTTTTTAAAGGGCAAAACTATTATAACAGTCTCAATTCTCATACTGAGATTCAGAAAACTCAGAAATCTTCTCCTTCAGTTTTAATTGATCCCTGAAAAAAGGACCAGTGTTTCTGATTTTGTGAAATACAGACATGTACAGCAACAACAAAAAAGCAAGCTACAGCTTTTAGGCTTTGTTCTAGCTCTCAGTTTTACCATAACTTTAAAAAGTACAAAGCTTTTCCCTAGTTATATAATAATGGCCATGTGCTGAAATAGATTGCATTAGCTCCGTGCCATACATGAACCATATATTGTGTACTTAAATCTGACTTAGCTAAATGCAGCAATGGCTTCCCCCAGGACAAGTAACTGAAATATTATCATCCAGTGCAGCTGTGGGCTTTGTTATTCCTCATTTTTTGGGGGGTAGGAAGTTTCTTGAAATGATCAGCTGCCTGTGGATGAAATCCCAATCATCCCAGATTCTAATACCTTACCCACCCCAGACCTCACGATTAATATTAACCTATCCTGTCCATCCTGCCTACATAGGTCTTTTGGCAACTCTTAGAGAATATAGTCCAGTAAATTAACTATCTGCAGGAAAGAGGTCTGTGTTTCATTTTACCTGCTTGTCTATGTCTAGTTTTTGCTACACTTTGTCCATGTATTACATTTGTTACTGATAGGCTGGAATTTGCTCTTTTCACTAAAACTTTTTCCTTGATATTGAATTTCAATTTTGATTGTTAATTATGTTATATGAAGTTAAATCCTAAAAATTCTATAAAATCATAATACAGCGCAGCCCATCTTGACATTCAAATAAATATCACCGTTTTAAAAAAATTGTGTGAGAACATGTGGCAGTTATCCAGGAAAATAGTATACATTACCTTGGCTGGAAGCTAAGAGTACTTATTCAAAGTGATTGAGCTAACTAATTCTCTATTTTTCTAATACACTCATTCATAAGGTGTGAAAATAATGTGGCCAGTGTTTAGTTTTTGGGATTTTTTTTAAATGTTTGTGATTTAAAACAATCCTCATGTAATATTTCAGGATCCTTTAGCCACACTTCATGCCCCACTACCAGATATCCACAGTCAAGCAACGAAGATTTGTTGTAAATACTTAATTTTTTGCCTTTTAACATGACCAAGTTATACCAACCAGAGTTTACTGATGAAAAGCAAACATGAAGCTATTTGGTCTGTCTATGTCTTCCCTTTCCAAATGATAAGAAAAATCAGCAAGTGGTTTATTTCAACATGGCTATTCTGAAGCAGGACACAGCAGATTCACACTGAGTCCAGTGACACGTGTTTGATTCACAGCCGCAGGATGCACAGGCACTGGGCCAAGCGCTCTGAGAAGACTAATGAGTGTCACAGGCAATGCACAGCAATCCAGTTCTCAAGCTCCACAGAGTGATGTTAAAATGAAGTGTCACAGGCAATAATCTGAAATGCTGGAAACTGCCTGAGCAAGCCAAAATGTAAATCTGAAATTTAATGAATCATAGAATGAATGATGTTACATGCCTCTCTCTAGTAAAGGTAACAAAATTTGGCAACTCCTTTTTATAATGAGGGTTGATCTACAAGCAAGTTTCTCACAACATATAAGAAAGGCACTGAAAATATTTCTATTATTGGTCTGAACTTGTTCTGGAAGAGTTTCTTCCTCTCTGTTTTACATTGTTTTCAAATATTAACAATCCATGCAAATTCTGAGGACAAAATTGAATCTGATTTACAGGGTTGCCGTCTGTGTCTTCTGTATATCTGGTATTTCCTGGTTTTTGATGAATGCTGACAGATCAACCATAACCCAGCTCTAATTCCACTATTCATTTGTAAGAATTATGCACTCAGAAACTTTGAGTGCACCTGGTATTAAAAGACTGGTACTCCCAGCCTATCCATGTTATAGAATCAGTAGGGTGAGAATGGGAAGAAGTGAGTTGGAAGGGAGATACACCAAAGGGACAAAGATGTGTGGGCAGGTTGTTGTCCCAACAAATGGGTTATGTGCAGAATGAGTTGGGACAGCTGTGGGTTAAGGATGTAAGACAGGAAAAGGAAGCTGTGAGTTGAATGTGTATGATGAAAGGCTGTGTCGTAGCACTTAGATTGTCAGTGGAAC
This sequence comes from Setophaga petechia, assembly GCA_024362935.1. Taxonomy (NCBI): domain Eukaryota; kingdom Metazoa; phylum Chordata; class Aves; order Passeriformes; family Parulidae; genus Setophaga; species Setophaga petechia. Next base: position 7,396,773 of record JANCRA010000002.1, on the reverse strand, counting down.
TGTAAGGTGTGCAGGACTGAAGGTGGACATCTAAGACACCACAGCCTGTGCCATGACAGGGATGTGGGTTCATTTCAGTAGTAGAGGCACAGCCTGCACTGAATCTGTCTTCCTTCCTGTCATCTGATGTCACCTGCACCCTCCTTCTAAGTGTCCAGCACAGCTCAGTTCAACCATATATTTAGACGAAGCATGGTTTGGGCTGAGCATATGAGAATACCCATTTTTATCACTTTATATCCCATCAGTCTATTTTTCATCAATTGTGCCATGTGCAATTCTCACAGCTCCCTCCCTACCTTCTTGCCCATAATCCAGTCTGTTCCATGATCCATAATCTACTCTACTCTGTAATCATCAGATTTCCACATTCATCTCCCATTGCTAGTCTTCATGCTCATACACCACTAAAATCTACCCACACACGTTTCTTTCTTTTGATCCACTGTCAAGATTCATCTCCCTTACAGAAAGTCCTGTAAGTTTTCCTTTTTCAGTGGTCAGCCAGTTTTTCATGTTCTTCTACTGCTTTGTATATCTTGGTTTGTGCTGCAAGTTAAACTTACTTGTACAGGAAACGACCACTTGCCTGATAAAGATTCATTGGCAGAAGTACAATCTAGCAAGCTAGTCCACTGATGCAGAAGTTCTATAACCTGACCTGACACAGAAGATGAGGCAGAAACATTCCATAAACTAGAGAATGGGGACTGATGCTTATGGTATCTGAGTTCAGAGCATCTGCTTCTCTGTCCACTGGTGAATTGCTTAACAGTTGCTTGGAAGAATTTGTTCTAAGTAAGGAATGTGCTAGCAGATTATCTTTGTAAATTTTATCGCTAAAGTACACCTCAAATGACAGGGCTGTGAATAAAGCTACACAGTAAATAATTTTAGTAACACTCTAAAACAGGAAGCACTACTGATTGGATTGTTAGGATTTTCTCTGGCTCAGAATCCCTGGTGGGTTTGCACTTCGAGGTTTTTTGCATGAGCAGTTTCCAACCCATATTTCTTCTCATGTTTTCAGATATAAAAAATGAAAATAGTGTAATTGTGCATTGCAACCAGTCAGAAGGAATGAATGGCTATGGCAATGCTCAGGAGCAAAATGTTGGTGCCTACTGCAGTGCAAGGCCCTGGGGAAATCTGGGAAACCTTGAACTTCTCAAGAGTCTGGGAGCAGTTCTACTGGACTGCAAGAAAACTGAAAAGATAATTGCCCTCAGCACAAGTCTATAAAGGCTGCAACTTTCATATTAAAAACACATTTAATGCAAAAGAAAAAAAGAAAAGAATAAGAAATCCAGTTAATTTTGTAGTAGAGAAGACAATGATTTACCTGAGTTCCCAGCAGGATGGTCATTCCAAGTTCTGTCTGGGCAGAGAATGTGGTAAAATATACAAGAAAAAAGTTTACAAACACTTAAAAATATAGGGATAAAACTCTTACTTCAGCTACTCGCCCTTAGAAACAAACAGTTTGTAAGACTTTAAGAAAAGTTCTACATTAATCATTGCACATGGTATCAGAGTAAAGAAAAAGTGTCAGTGCCCAACAACTAGTTATCATATGGAGCTTGCAAAAATGGTATTAGAGACCCAGGTAGAAAAAAGGTCTTGAGGGTAAAAGAATCAAGAGAAAAAAAACATGAAAAAGAAGAATATTACATTTCCCATATTATTTCTAATATTATTTTGATAATGAAAGACAATATTTCCCATAATTAGAAAAAGAAATCTAGGCTTGTACTTTCCAAAAGAGTACAGTTATGAGTACAATTTTCATAAAGCTAGATGGTTATGAATATAAGCCATAAATTCAGGATAACTTTTGTTTCACTATACTTTGGTTATATTCCTTGGAAGATGAATTCAGAAAATCAGTGAATAAATTATATTCACTGGCAATTTTCTAATACTTTTATCTGCTGAATTGAGATCATTCAGCAAGGAAAATCTGAATCATACCATATGGTCAGATGTGTTAAAATGTAAGCTCAAACTTTTTAAAAAGAAACTGGGGAATTATTTAACTTATTGGCTTGTTTCTGAGGAAGAAGATGTCAGCTGACGAGCTTAAGATATCTTCAACATTCGTAGAGTTTGAAGCTTTCAATTTTTCTGTGTAGTGACTTTTCTCAGCAGTAGACTCTCATGCAACATATTTTGAGACTTGTGATAAAACTCTGATGACTTGAAATGGCATATAAATAAACTACTGGCATCGAAATATTTACTGGGGGATATTTAATTGTAACGTAGAACCTTAAAAGAAGCCAAAAGAACTGTAAAACAGCTAATAAACTACTTATACATGTATTAGCATAGCAATACTAGCTATATTTTTATAATAGCAATATTAGCAATATTTTTCTTTAAAAACCTATACCATTTAAATCCTTTTAACAGGGAAAAAAGAGGACTTGGGAATAATATTCCCTTTTGGAAAAAGCAACGTTAAATTAAAAATATTATTATCAGCCAATAAGAGTAGAAAAGTACAGAATTTAGCAAACTTCAAAAGCCTGTGTAATCTCTATATAATGGGGATTCAAAGAATCTCATATAGTGGAGATTCATAGAAACACTTTTCCATTTATTTTAGAGAAAAACTATTTGGATTGAAAGAAAAATCTATCCCCTGGAAACCTGCTTCTCTATGCATATAATTATATATGTATATATTAATTAATATTTGCACTAGTCTTAGTTTACACAACACTTAATACTGACAGTCTCTACTTTAGCAGTAATCATCTTTTCCCACTTCTAAATGGAAACTTCTCTGGTTAGAAACATGCAATCTGATCTCTAACCAGAACATGTCCTTACACATAGGGTTTTACCACTAGAACATCCAATAATTGTGGTACTGCTCAAGGCTCCATAATCTGTAATTTGGAAGGGCAATTATTTGTCTTCCATTTGATTTAATTCTTGAACCGTTTTTCCTAATAAGAGTTTTCTTTGACATTTGGGCATAGCCCAATACCTGAACTCCTGTCCCAAAATTCTTTATTATTCACAAGGAATATTTCCAGTGACTTTACTGGATCATCAATCAACACCTACATTCTCTGTTTCAACCAAAGCCTAAGCTGTGACAGACATAATAACCAAGTTGTTGTCTTAGTACCTTTATGACTAATATTTCTACCAACTTTTTGTTTTCTTTATTACTGCTTTTGCTGCATTTTCATGAGCATCAAATTTCTTAATTGTTTAGCTTCTTATTCCATCCCACTCATCTCCCTCACAGTGCATTCTTGGTTAATTTTCTTCAACTGAGTTTTTTATTTGTAGCACTAAATTAATTTATTACTCCGTTGCCCCAACTTCTCCTCCTTGAATTATTTTCCCTTCTGTGGTAAAATAGTTATGGTATCTATTATATTGGTATGATCAATGCACTTAATGCTATGTAGTTTTTCCTGCTATGAATTTCCAAAAACTTTTAATAGAGTTTGTGCCAACTTCACCCCCTCATCACTTAATTCTAGGTCAATTTTTTTCATTTGCTACTACTCCTCCCTCTGTACTCTAGTTCTTCAGTTTCTATCTATTCTACTATACAAAGAAACAGTCTAAAATACACATTTGTCAGTTTGACTATGAAATTTGTTGATCTGAGTCAAAAGACTATATAACAGGCAGATTAATTCAACTATCAGTCAGCTTTTGTTGAATTTCTCCTTCATCCTCTGAAACAAATCTTTCTTGCTTGCACTAATAAGCAGTCTAAGTTGTTACTAACCATAGAGATTTTTACCGAGAGTTGCTTTGAATAATTTTACATCACCATATGATTTTGGAAAATTTTGTCTAAGCTTCTTCCACTTAACAAACCCAAAGAGCGTCCTGAAATATACCCATTGCGATAATGGTTTTAAGGAAAAAAGGCTGCTGTTTGCAGACTTGGACAAAAAGTGGGAGCCAGAGGCAGGGATGGAGACCAGCTGCAGCACACACTGTGGGAGGAGGGGGTTCATCCAGGAGGTCACCTGCCTACAGGAATGGAGATGAAGCTGAAGGCTGGCATTGCTGGGGCATCACTGGGACAGGGGTTCACAGGTCTGGTGCCATGGCCAGGGGCTGGGGGCAGCCCCAGCAGAAGGGTTCAGGTGACATCACTGATATACTATTTCTCTGACACCCTGCTACCTTTTTGCCCTTGACACTTGTTGTCTCAATCAGGAACATTCCAGACTCTACTTTTTTTGTAAATCTTTAAGAGGGACTCCTGAAATAGGTTCTTGAACAAAAGATTGAATATATAATTTTTGCTTATTGAAAGGCTAGCAATGAAATTGCTTCAGATTTTGGTGTGACAGTGTCTAGCATTCAGTGTATCTCCCCATGGCAAGGCACTCCTGCTGGAAGATAAATTACCTCCCCATGGCAAAGCACTTCTGTTGGAAGATAATTTAAGCTGTTGATGCATTTTCTTATTTCCTGTGACAAAGATTTTGCTCCTGGCTCTGGAAGCAGACAAGGCCTCACAGTCAGCTCTTAACTCCTTACAGAATTTTGGCAGAGGATTGCAGAGTCTTTACTGCAGGTTTCTCTCATACAGAGCATTTTTAGGACATAAGTAAATGTTTTATGAGGATTTCAGGACTAGGGAGCTGGCTGGATTAACAGAGAGGGTCAAAGAAAGGCACAAGCCAATTTTACAGCCTGAAGACAGAGCAAAGCTTCAAGAGAGCAGAGCTGGTAGAATTAGGGTCCTAATTAGGGTCCTTCTGTCCACATAATGGTGAGTGTTTCTTACTTCCAACTTGAACTGGGTAGTTCACCAGGACACAAATAAACAACACAAGATTTGTATACATCAGTGGTAATTCTGGGGTGGTGCTTATAAAAGCATTGGTGCTGCTTTGGCAAGAATATCATCTTGCTTGACAGAACTATTTGAAGTAGCAATGTTGGATTTTCTGCTATATATATATTCCAAAGAATATTTACCTTGCTTTTAGAACATTATGGCTCTAAAAACATCCTTGTGTCTACTCTGGTGAAAGGGCCATATGTTTGCAAGTTGCTACACTCCAAATGAATCAGACTTGGTGCAGAATTTGTGCCAATGTAAAAATAAAAAGCTCTATCACATTATTTTGTTTAATTTCCTGACAGGATAAGGTATATTCTGTGTGATGGGTGCTAATAAAAATATTTTTTGTAACACAGCAGATCCAGGAGCTGTGTGGATATATTTTAGGGGGTTTTAGTGTTCCATATCATTCTCAAGCAAGCCAACATCTCACTTTAGGTGAGTGAAATATTTCCTTCTTGTCACTGCTATGACTAACACAAAATTCCTGAAATACTAATATGTTGACCTTGAAGTTTGCTTTTGAATTTATTTTTATGCTGTGATTTGAATAATATGTATGGTTTTTAAATGCATTAAACTCTCAGTTAAAAATAAAATCATCATTCTTCAAAATATATATGGCATCTTGCAAGAGAACTTAAAGTTCCATATTCTCCTAGCTGAGAGAGCATATAAAAGAGGGGGGAAATAGGATATGTGCTATATATATTAAAAGAGTTCTGGCCCATTATATATAGGCCAGAACTCTTTTAATTGTACATTTCTTGGTGTATAATCCAAAGTAGGTTGTCCAAAGTTTGCTTTGTTTTAATAACCTTGATTAAAACCAAAGGAAATAACTGACCAGAGTGTCACAGGAGGTGAAGGTGCTTTTGCAGCACGTCCAACAGGACAACTCACTAACCATGGAAAACACAAATACCATGCTCTGCAATCTCTGTCAACAAGTTTCACAATATCTGAATCTTGTCTCACCAAAATTGAAAGGCCCCAACATTTTCTTTTTAGTAACCCACATGGGCATAATTCTCAACAGCACAGACAGCTCTCTAGCTTATTACAATGCTGGGGGGGAAAAAAAACCTGAAGAAAAAATTGTATTAAATCAAGCTTATGATAGATACCATGGTTTGTTTTGTCATGCAATTTTAAAATCAAGTTTTCTGACAGTTATCTTCTGTTCCACAAAGTTTCAATATAAGTAATTTTTAAAAGATTCAATACCAGAAAACATTTTAATATCTCAAAGTACTGATAAAAAACTCAGTACACAAAATTTTCATGGTGGGATTCTGATTGAGCAAAATAGCAAACACTACAGTGCTTGGTAATTTTAATAATAATTTTAATTTTAAGGCATTTAGAGGAAGCATTAGTGAAATTCTATCAAGAGGTAAAGATTTGCTTCAGTTTGCTACTGTTTGGAGCCCCAAAGACTGGATGCAAAGTTCAGTGGTGCAATGAAAGTCTGCATAGTTGTTAGGATAGTTTGGACCAAGGCCTAATAAGTTATTTTCTTTTAATTTCTGTGTCTCTGTAAAGGATTTCCTTTTGGTTTTAAACTTTTTTAGTTGGATAAGTTTAGAGCATTTAAGAAAGCACAGTACAGTGCCCACTTTGAGGTAGAACAGGATAAATTGTGTTTATGTTACTATGAGATGGCTAAGATTCTAGGAAATTACATTCAGGGAGCTAAGAAAAATCTGAGAAGTGTTATTTATACAGAAAAAGGGAAATATTTTAAGATATTCATCTTGCAGATAGTTATTATAAAATAAACTTTTATTCTGCTCATTGTAAATATATATTGTGTGATTCCTATCCATATTTTTCCAATTTAATTTTTTAAAATCCAGGCCTGTAACAGATATTTTACCAAACAAAATTCAAGTGAGAAAAGCCACGTAAGCCCTGTATTGGAACTACAGAGTGACTCTAGATCCATCAATTCGCTTTTTCTTTTGGGTAGATTTGGTTCAATCTTCTGCAACAGATGAAGACAGTGTTATGTGGCACTGTTTGGCCAAGACAGAAATCGGAGTCCTTCTTTGTAGCTGAGAGCTGAAAAGGCACAGCAGCTCTGGAAAGCCAGGAGTCCCTTTGGGCATTGGCACTGGCTGTTGTGAGGGTGTATCCTGCAGACACAGGTGGAAGTGCTTCAGTAATGTTGTTTGTGTGTGGCTTTTATACAGAAATACTCAAGTGCAATACATCATTTAAAGTAAGGGCCTCTAAACTAGTAGACTAATAAACCAGTAGACTAATAAAGTAGACCAGTAAACCACTAGACTAATATAGTCCACTGATCATGGATAATGTGTCTGAGAAGTACTTCCATAATGAAACATAATAAAAATTATGAGACCTGTTGGCCTGAACTATCCTAGAAAATGAGTTCTCACAACCCAGAAGTAGCAGAAATTCTTTAACATAAAGTTATTAACTCATTTAATCCTTGAGCTGAAAGCAATTATTTCTAATATTTCTACTAACTTCTGTACATTTGCATTTTCTTTTTTTTTTTTTTGCATACAAGCTACAGTAGTAAAGTAGTATCCTGAATCAATTATTGAATAATACATAAAGAACATTCAACATCCTTTCTGACCAATCATACAGACTTGCACTCTATTTGCAATTAGTTTAATGTCCTCTGAGGAGGTGATATAATGTTGTGATCATTGAACTTTAAGTATCAGGAAATGCAGAACAGAACAAATCACTAGAGGAACAACACAAGCTACAACATGTAGCACTGAATTTTGTCCTGGCAGCCTGGTTCTCAAAGCCGAGATCTGAATGTAGATTGTAGGATCACACCTGCATCGCTGTCCCAATGTGAGCAGTTATTATAAATGGACCCAATATATAGTGAACAATATTTGCAAAGGAAAATTTCAATGTTTAACTTTCCAGTGGTTAGGAACTACAGAAAACTGAAAGAAATATAAAAACATGACAAAATAATTCTGGGAATGCAGGTTAATTAATGTTTGAGTTTGCTCTAATTAATGGCAGAAAATACTAAAATATTCCAGAGTAGATGACTTCTCAAATTATTTTAAATACTGTTTATTATTTTCTCAGATTAATTTGAAGCCTCCATCAGAGGATTCCGAGATTAGGGGACGTCTAGATTTTAAAATCATATGCTCTTTTTGAAATGCAGATGTAGTGCACATGCCCATTTTTTACTTAAGTTCTTCCAGATAGCATATATTTCACCTACACTTAAGCTATTTAATGTGAAAGATTTGCTTTCTCATGTTAAAAGAAAATTGAAACAGAAAAGTACTTTATTAGCTGGAAGATTAAGAAGACAACTGATAAAATGACTTATTTGAATCCAGCTGCAGGTTTCCCCACATGAACCTGAGCCACAAGCTCTTTCTTCAGCAGTGGATACTTAGAAGGCAAAAGTCATCTGAGGAAAAGTGAGAAGTGAGAATATTTGGGAACTCGGGTATGTGGGACACAAAATTCTACCATAAATTATCAAAACACATCACATCAAAACTCTTGATGCCTATTCATGGTGCGCACAGAGCATCCTTACATGATGACTGAGAAGTTTCCGGTTTTTTCAAAGAGCTGATGTTTTATAGCTTTTCCTTTTCAGGATGTAATTACTCTTTGAACTCAGCTGGAACAGTGATCCAGTCTAGCTCATCAGTTGGAAGGATGAAGTAGTTATTTCCTATGAGGACAAAGTGTTTGAAAAGCATGAAGGGTACATTAGGCAATAGATTTCACAGTGATTTACTAAACAAAAAAGGAATGCTGAGGTTTAGGGATTGTGCAGCCACGGGAGTATTTTGGAGAAAGTTCACACTTGTGGGTAGAAACCTGAGCTCAGTGTAATTATTGCTTTCAACGTATCTTTTTACTTAGTGGTATACCTTTGCACATTCTCAAAATATGCTCGATTTTCCATTCTGTAATGAATTTCTCTTTCCACAGAGTAAATGTTGAAAATCACCCAGCCCTTAGCATACCATCCAAAAGCTGACTTTCCCTGAAAATTGTGCATTTATACACAGTTTCATTCCCAATAAATAGTAATTAAACTCTGACATTGCTAAACATTTTGAATTTTCAATATAGCTTAATTTTAATGAGACACAGACAGGTGAAAGATTAACTCAATTTTTATTTAGACATATATTTGGACAAAAAATTCTTCTGGTATTAATATATTGCCTCGTTTCCATCACCATCACATATTGAGGAGGAAGGAGGGAATGATGCCTGATGGAGATGGGGAAGCTGGCCCATGCCTCACACAGGGGAGACTGTCTCAGCAGCAAGGCACTTGGTCTCCTTTGGCCTGCAAACTGCAGGGGAAGGTTCTTCTCAGAATGTCAGAAAACAGAGAGCCTCGAATTTCTCACCCCCAAGTCTGTCTCGCCAGCCACATCAGCCCTTTCAATAACCCAAACTTTTATGGCAATATCCCTGTCTGCATTTCAGGCATGCCAGTGAGGGGGACCAGTATCTCTTCAGGGGTCTATGCACAAAAAATCTGTACCTGCACACACACTGATACGCACACCCATGAACGCTAAATATTTGCATATACCTCCTTAATAATAATTATCAACATATGTAATTATAATTTATCACAATTAATCATAATAATAGAATCACAAAATCACAGAAGTGTTGAGATTGAAATGGACCTTTAGTCCATTTCTAGTCAAAAGCCCTGCTTAAAGACTCGTAAAATATATCAGGTGACTCAGAACATTGTCCAGTCAGAGATAATTCTTAAAAAAGGTAATTTTTGTAAAAGGTCACCACAAATACTAGGTGTCAGGGACCATTCTAGGTATCACTGTAACAAAATAAGTGAATTTATTTGGGGCCCATGCCTGTGAGCAAATTGTTTCATTACAAATACTTGGAAAAGATTGTTTTGCATGTACCTTCTTCACTCAGTAATCAAGTTCATCATTGCCTTGATCTTGAGTGGGTGCAGTGATGGGCTATTAAATCTCACTACAGCGTGTGGTGAATGCAAAATAGAGCTGTCAGACAGAGCCAGCAACAAAAATCTGCTCAGACTCAGGTACACTGTCAACTGAAAAACTTTACACTTAGTAAAAAGTATTAATAGATTCACTGACTTTTGCCTATTCAGGAGTTACATCATCTAATGATGGTTAGAAATCTCTCCAGTGCCATATCACTGGATCTTGCTTATGCTGTATCCAACATCAGATTGGCTCAAAGTCTTTTCTTGTCCCATATTCCAGTCTAGATCACCATTAGCTACAATTTTCCATATCCAAAAGCCATTGAATTTGACAGTATGGACAGCCCACCTGGAAGACCAGACATGCCTATATTTGCCAGGTCTTTAGAGAAAAATTATTGAGAGTTTACAAAATTTCTGAAAGAGACAATGTGCCACTGAACAAAAAAACACAGCTGAAGCAAAAGAAATTAGTCAAATTTGCAGTTCAATATTTTCTATTTTTTTCATCCCACACTTCTCTGCTTCATACCAAAAAGAAAATTGAAAAGAACATCCAAGAAATTAGTTCATGTGCATTTGAAGTCAGATTAAAGTCTGCCTCCTTTCTCAATTTTGGATTAATTTTGGCTGGAAATAGATATATATAAATGATTCAACTCTCCCTTTTCATTTTTTTTATGCTATAAGATTTCCAGACATATTAACTGGCACAGCAATCAGATAAAACCACCGAAACACATTAATGACTGATAAGATCTTTTTAAATAACTGTTTAATATCTGCTCTGTCCATTTGCTTTATCTTCTTGGGTTTTTCGTGAGGCAATTTGACCCTTTTTTTTTTTCCCCTGGACAGTCAGCTTATAAACAAAATGATTAATATATTGCACATAAAAAAGTACACTGGTGACATCATTAGCAGAGATAACATGCATCATCTGAAAATTCCTGGCTGCCACTTGTGAAGAAGAGATATACAGCCAACAGATTGAAGAGATATACAGCTTTTAAAACCTTGAAAATACAAATTTATATTATTTTGCATTGAATTCTGTTTATCAACTTGGGTGACTTCTGCCTTCATGTTTGTGAAAGCATATTAAGAATGGTGGGATCTACAATGATTGCAATTAGAAATAATTTACAAATGGCTGCTTTATATTTTGTTATGTTCCCAAGTTACAATGAGCTCTATTCTGCTTTCATTCCATGTTTGGAATTTCCTTGGACATCAATAGAACAATTGAGCAAAATTAAAGAGATGAGTCCTAAAGTTTAGGCAAGTAACTAGGCTTCTTTCAGGTGGAAAAGCATCAAGTGTACTTTATTTTTTCTGTTTTAATTCCTTCCACCCTGCCTCTAACTCTACACTTATACACACACTGCACTATGTGCCCAGCAGAAAATGACAATAAGTGGGGAAAAAAATCAAAAATATTTGATGGAAACCAGGGCTGTGTCCCAGTAACAGCTTATCCTTGAGAAATTAACTCCCCTGTTAAAATCTCAGACAACTCCTTGGATCCCCAATATTTATAAATTAGAATATTTTTTAAACAGAATGTTGTTTTTCAGAGTGTTTAAATCTCCTTAATCAACATACTATATCAGACATTTCAAAAAAGTTGCATTTAGTATGAAATGAGGTTCCATATGGGTTAGGCACAATGTTTTTCTTGGTACTCTTCTTTAAATATCAAATTATCTATTTCTAATACAGGAATTATCTCGTGTGGGGAAAAAATTGTGTTAACTCTTTTTCCCCTATACACTACAGTATTTTCATGCTTTTAGTGTAAAACTTCTTAGAAGATTAATGTTTAAAAAAACTTCATTACTTTTTTTGCTTTACTGTCAGAGGGAAACTGCTTGTTCTTCAGAACAGCCTCACTTCTATTGTTAGTTTTCTCTTTAATGGTCCTAATTTTTTTTTTAATTTGCTGGGATTTACAACATGGCAAAACAATTTACCCAAAAAACTATGTTCAAAAGTATGAAATCTGTCATGTCATGAGAAAGTTTGGAGGTGATTGTCATCATGGTCGCACAATATATATTTTCCTTTTTTGCTGCTGTTGTCCTTCAAATGTTTTGTACCTCAATTCATTGCGCTTTGTTTCCCCAACAGTATTTGTCTGCTGTTCTTTCCATTTTGTGTTGCTTTTCCACTTGATCATTGGTGCAGGTTTCTGTCTTGTGGTTTTCCTTCTTTCCCTTAATGAGCACCCTCTCACACTCCAAGTACACTTGTTACTCCATTTTATCTCTGCTCCATCAGGCTTACTCACCTTGCTTTCGTCTTTCTTTCTTTCTTGTCTTCTTTGTAGCTGGCGACTGAAATGGCACAACAGCTCTGGACAGGCCAGGAGCTCCTTTGGACATAGACTCTGATTATTGTGTGACCACCTCCTGAAGACACAGGTGGGTGTGGCTCAGTAACCCTTGTGTGCGTTTCTCTCTACAGAAATTATGCAATACTGTGACGGTGTTCACACGGGTTCTTGGATTGGGGAAGAGACGAAGATCTGACTCCATGTTTCAGAAGGCTTGATTTATTATTTTATGATATATATTACATTAAAACTATACTAAAAGAATAGAAGAAAAAGGTTTTTATCAAAAGGTTAGCTAAGAATAGAATAGCAAAGAATGATAACAAAGGTTTGTGCCTTGGACTCTGTGTCCAAGCCAGCTGGGCTGTGATTGGCCATAAATTACAAATATCCAACATGGACCAATCACAGATCTACCTGTTGCATTCCCCAGCAGCAGATAATCAATGTTTACATCTTGTTCCTAAGGCCTCTCAGCTTCTCAGGAGGAAAAATCCTAAGGAAAGGATTTTTCATGAGAAGATGTCTGCGACACAAAACTTTGCTTAGTGCAGGGGCACTGTCAACCATATAGTGTGTTTGAGACTGGCAGTTCAGACAAGCTCTTTAAAAGTGTTCTAATATCATGTAGATGTGGTGCTTAGGGACATGGTTTAGTGGTGTGTTTGGTGATGATTGGACTCAATGGTCTTAAAAGCCTTTTTCAACCTAGATAATTCCATGATTCTTTAAATCAAGTAATGCCTGCAACACTGCGTGGAGGTGTTGAAAGCTCATGCTGGCCAGTGGAGTGATACTATTTCCTGTGAAAAAAGGTTTGCCTTTTGCTTCTTAAGTTCCATCTTTTTGCCTCACATCCTCACATCGGCCATTGTGACAGAGTCACCGAAAAGAACTTAGCAAAATAGCCAATTTACAAAAAATTTCCATGCAGTCCTTTATCTGTGGGTTTCTAGTGTTTTAGAGAGAGTTTCCGCCTCCTTTTAAGAGTGTTTTGAGCATCTCGCAGGGATATGTTTTGTTAAAGTGTGAAAAAAATTACATTAACAAGTTGTTTCAAAACAGACTACCCACTTCCAGAGGCCTCTCCAGCTCAAAGGCCAGCTCCTGCAGACACTGGGCTTTGTGCTGAGGGCTGTCTGAAAGATAAATAAAGGATCTGCCCTTTGTTAAATGGAGGGTGTCCAGGGGGAAAAGTGGAGATGTCAGCCTCAGTAAGGCAGTCCGATGATTCCTTTTGCCAGTGAACTAATGCATGATTATATTATTTGTAGTCATACTACTTCACATTATTTATACTCAGGAACACAAACAAAGGAATTCACAACAGAAAGGAGCTAATGTTGTCATCCAGGATTTAGTATAGTGGATGCATATCCAAATATCTTTGCTATTTTGGATACTCAAGGCTATGAAGCAATAGTTCTTGACTTTCTTCATGATTCAAAAATTCCTCTGCATCAGGTTATAAAAAATAACAGTAAAGAAAGAAAAAATAGAGTGAATATTGGAATCTTAATTTGTTACTGAGTGACAAATAGCTTTTATAGGAAAATAGTGAAAGCATACTGTGCAAAGAATGCTCTGCAGAACATTATGCCGATGAAAACAGCATTTACCTTAGTGTGCATTGTATTTTAAATCTTCTTTTACAATTGCAGTTATGTATTTCTTTTCATTCATCAATGCAAATAATCCTTGAGGTTCTCACAAAACTTTTTTGCATAGAAGAATATAGTTCACTTCCTATACAACAACACAATATAAGAGAACAAAGGCACTAGGAACACAAACAATATATATCAAATAACCATTGACATCCACCAATTATTGGATGATCCACAGAAGATCTGTCCCAGGTGAAGAAGGAAAGCATAATTATCTGAACCTCTGCATGACCTGCTACACATGTGACTAAAGTGAACACAAAAATATTTCTTTATCTTTCTTGTATTTGTTTATTATTTGCATTACCAAAACAGTTACAATACTATATCTCAAAAATACCATGGTATAACAGGAAAAGTTCCTAGCAGTTCTTTGAAAGTTCCCAGCATTTCTTTGTGATTACTGTGATTATTTCCCTATTTATTTTTCTTCCCTTCTACTGTACCTATTACTTACATAATTTAAATGTGTGCCCTCAGTAGTGCACAATTTATTAAACTCCGGAATTGACAGTGTTTGCATAATTGGTATTTGAGATTTGCCAATGTATATGTTACAGATAGAAATCTGCAAAGCTTTTTTCAGGTGCTTTATTTCTACTGACAATGTGATTTTACCACTGACATGTGAGAAAGTGAAATTTACAGCTGAACTCTGTGTTTCTGACCCACGTGAAACAGTAAAATATAATGGCTTTGTCAGATAACTGGTTCTTCATCACTGTTAATCATGGCTGGAAAACCTTGTTGACACACTGACTAGAAAGTTATTTGGAAAAAAGCCATGTGGGTAGAGGAATCAGAGTCATTTTAGGGAGCTGCAAAACCTTATTCAAATGTTGACTATAGAAGTGCATGCAACTTCAGCAGAGAGCCACAAATTGATTGCAAGATTCCTTTTAATTTCTTGGAATCAAAGTAGTTCAGTCATTTCACACTGAACACAATATGGAATTTTTAAAAAGAAGTTCTTCTGAACCTGAAATATACCTGCATATAGACCTATATATACACCTGACTGTATGTAGGTATATAAATATATAGCTGTTGTAATCCCTTCAAATACTTCAATTGGAGCACAGAAAGCTTAGGTATAGGCAAAATAATATGATGAACAGATTTTTGGTGCTGGAGAGGCATATTCTGCTTTTCTCTTCAGATGTATTCCTCTGTAATATCAGTAACACTTGCATTTGAAAGCTGGTTTTGATTCCCAGCTGCAGTTCTCTGCTTTGCTAGCTCAGCTGATTTTAAGCACCAGGAAACTAAGAAGGTGCTATAAACCTCATGACACTTCCCTCAATAACTTTTCTCATCAGCACATTCTTTAGCTGTTTTTATTGCATTGCTCTGAAACTGAAGTGGTACTGTAGGTCAGCTGTGATACACAGAAGGAATTGCTTTCACTGGATTATGTACAGAAGACTGAAACAAGGAATATTTTAAAGAGCTCTACAGAGTTCCCTAGGACAAGTCATAGTTAGTTATTTAGGGAGATTTCACCAAAATATTAGGAAATCCTTTGTAGTTTTCTTTTGAGAGGCTATATTCAGGAGGCAGAGTACTGGAAGTTCTAGCAATGTTTTTTTTTTGCTATTATTCTTACTGAAGTGGATCTTGGAATTGCACTTCTGTATCGCCCATACAAACCTCTACCTTATTAGGAGTCCAAGTTCTAAAAATTATAAGCTTCTTTAGTTCTGCTCCCAGAACTAATTGCTTACTTCAGAGGGACTAGCATTCTTAGTTTGTCCAATTTTTATTTGCATTAACTTGTCAGATGTTCTGCTTCCACAACAGAAAATTCTGAAACTTGTTTCCTTCTTCTGTTAACATCCAGGCCCACTTCTCATATTGCCAACATGAACAGAAAAGTAGAAATAAAACTCTAAAATACTCATACGCTTCACTAAGCAGGAACGGACTTAAATGTCTGCATAAATACTCTGATGACTTAAAACCATAAAATATTCTCTGATTTTATCAACTGTTTCTAGTACTAGCAAACAAAATTAATTTTTCGGAGAGCTCAGAAAAAAATTTCCATCACTAAATTTAGCCATTATACCTCGTAACTACCTCTGTTCAAAAGAAAGCCACAATCTGACTCTGGACTTGCTATTAGCTGTGTGTGGTCAGTCTGCTCTACCACATAGGTCCTCTTAGCTACAGTCCTTTCTTGCTCCCTGACTTCCTGCTTTGCAGTAAGCAACAGGACTATGTATCCCTTGTATGACTTCTATTTTCTCATGCTTTTCAGAAGGAGAAGAGTTCTGGCAGGGTTTGAGTTTTAGGATTAGGGAAGATATTATGTATTTACATTAGAAAAGCAGAGTGGAACAGGAGACTGAACAGGAAGAAGTTCCTGAGGGACAAGAGCTACTGACATTCTATTGACCCTGCAAGAGCTCTAGGTCTGTTTGAAACACAAGAAAGCTCTGAGAGATGAGTTTTATCCCATTTGAAATGCTCTGTCCATAGCAAAAGAGCAGAAGTTGTAATCAAAGGATGGTTTGGGTTGGAAGGTACCTTAAAGACCATCCCATTGCAATCCCTGTGCCATGGTTGGACACAATTTCCGCTAGACCAGGTTTCTCAGAACCCCATTTAATCTGGCTTTGAACACTTTCAGGGATAGCACAGCCAAGACTTCTCTGAGAAACTTGTTCCTGTGCCTCACTGGCCTCACAGTAAAGAATTCCCTTTTAATAGCTAAACTAAACCTGCCCTCTTTCAGTTTAAAGCCATTCCCCCTTGTCCTGTCACTACATGCTCTCATAAAAAGTCTTCCTCCATCTTTCTTGCAGTCCCCCTTTAGGGGGACTGGATCAACCTGGAATGATCCAATCACATATTTCTTCACAGAGAGTATAAGAAATTTGAGCTTGAACTGAAATACCATTGATCATCTCTGTGGCTTGGTGGATCCCAGGCAGTCAGTGTGGCTGTGAAGATGCGTTCCATTCTTCTCTACCAGTTGGAGTTTCCAAAGTGCAGTAGGCATCATACTCAGGTTTGCCACACAGCTATAGTCTCATCAAGAGCTGATGAAGGTGTCAGTGGTAACAGGGGCCAGAGCATCACCCACCAGAATGCAGTGTAGTCTCTGGGCCAACTGGAGATGGTGTGAAACACTACTCACAAATGGTAAAATGTGGTATCTTGGCAAAAGGTTCAAGAGAATGAAGCCTTTGATCAGATCTGCTAGCTTGGGTCACCAGTCAGTCCAACTGTAGGAAAAGTTTTACTGTTGTCTTCTCTATCCACAGATTTCCAGGTCTAGGCCCAGTGAGCAGTGTGGAAAAAATTCACATAATAGTTTAAAGTAATCCACTTAATGATAGAGCCCACTGGCATGAAAATTCAAATTCAGAAGTTTTCAAAAGTGCAATTATAATTATACTTAGTTAACTTGCTTGTTGTTTTGATTCACATCCTGGTTTTGATGCCTTGGTTTTTAAATGAAATTATTATGTCTGCTCTGGGGACCAGCTCTGGGGAGACTCTGACCACATCTTCTCTGTGATTCTTCTTTAGGTAGTGGAGGATTTCGGGTCCATTTTTTTCTATCTGCTTCTGCTCTCAAGCCGTGTTTTCCAGCACGTCAAGTATTTATATAGCACTCTGAGTTTATTTAGACTTGCCAGTAGCTCTCATGCACTGGGGGAACAACTGTGGCTGAAATTTTCAATTTTTTAAATGTCTCAAGCACATTTCTTCTGCTTTTCAAGATTCTATTGTAATGTCTTGGCCTGTGATGTTTTGCACCATGTTTCCATCACTTCAGGAATGTAAGGGGAGAAAAAGGCTTTGAAAAAAAAGAGATATGTGGGGTTTTTTTTCCAAAGGAAGCATTTTAAAGAGGTTACTTGAAACACATAATTCACAAATCAGCGTGCCAGTATACAGAAATGTGCATCTCCACAGCTGTTACAGTTTGCTTTATTTTGGCTATTCCTTTGATATGTTCAATGTTAATAATGAGCCTGATGAAATACTAGGAAAAACAGCACACATAATCCCCATAACTCTATTTGGAGACACAAAGATTTTATTATAGCCCACAGAGGGGCTTTTTAAATAAATGTGAAAATAGCAGAAGTTGGTAGAATTTAAAAGTTCCCACCTTGCAGTGGAAACAAAAGGTTAAAGTTTCACCCAAACCTGAATTTCCCAAGGTGCACCAGAGTTAAGAAAACATTTCTGTAATGTTTCTCCTAGTCACTGTTTTTCCTCTAAAAAATAACCATTTGTAATAATAAATGGACCAGGAACTCATCAATGCATTCAGGGTCAAGATGAATCTGATTTCCACAGAGCTCAAACTAAGAATTTAAGCCAGCTGGAAAAGCAAGTTAAGAAAATATTTTTAATGGCAAATTGAGATGATCTAATGCTTCCATTGTTGTGCCCTGGAATTACTGGACCTGCTTCCAACCTCTCCTTCTCTTTGAGAATGTCTCTAACATGGTTGGAGACAGAGATGTCTTACATAGTCTGTTTGCATACAGTGGAAATTAACAAGAAAAGCAAGACTCCTGTATTGAAGTTAGCAAGAGGCCACAGTGAAGAAATGACTACACAAGATGTTTATAGTAGTGGATCTCTGCTGTATGGTGAAAGTAATTCCACTTGCCAGAGTCTGTATTTAGACACCTTTAAAAGTAGCCATAAGACACGAGTGTATTTCTGCTAAACTTTTAATGCAGTAGAGTTCAAAGATAAACCATTTGAAAGCCGAAGACCATAGTCTGTAACGTGCCTCAGCTGATGGCACTAATCATTATTTAATATTTTTCTAGTGGTTAGAGCCTTCTGTCATGCATAGATGTAACTAATTTTCTAAATTATGTTTAGACATGTTTACATCTCTCACACCAATGAGGTACAGTGAAGCCATGCTCTCCCTTTTCTCAGTAAACAGTCAAAAGAATAAACTCACATCTTTCCTGACTTTCAGGGTTGCAGGATTTTTCACTAATATAGAGCTATTCCATTGAAGTGTAACTCAGATGAGCCTTTGTTTCAAACTATAGAATCACCCAATGGTTTGAGTTGAAAGGGACCTTAAAGACAATCTAATTCTGACCTCCCAGCCATGGACAGAGACACTTTTCACCAGGCCAAGTTATTCAGGGCTCCCTGCAGCCTGCCCTTGAGTAACTGGTGAATACTTACTCATTGGTGGTTTGAATGCCTCAGTGAAAATAGCTAGGGGTTTTTTAGCTCACTATAGAAAGACTCTAGGGAACTGAATTTATAATCTTGGCATGAAACACTCTTGATAGCCCAGCCCTATGTGTACCTGTTCATATTTTTTATTTTTAGCTATGTCCTGCATTTTGCAATATTTACAAGTATTTGACTGTGTTATGACAGTTTCATTTTACTGGAAGCAGTACTTTCTTTGTTTAACTTAACACCGCTGGAAAGGAAAAAAGTCTCCAAGTCTCTGTCTCTTGTGTGTCATCATGAAATTTTGAAATTCCAATAGTAAATGGTAAGTTATTTCCATAGTTACACCATCTATAGCATCCATAGCAATGCAAATTTGAACTCTCAGGATCTGTAGTTTCAACCATTCTTCCTTCTTCCTTTTCCCATGTCAGGTCTGATCCTTCTGATCCTCAATCACAAGGTATGTTCATGTCAACAAAGACAGAAGAAAACTTGGCATACCTTGGCTAAAGCAGCAGCTAAGTCAACATCTCAGGGCTTTTAAAATTGAAGGTAGCAAGCTGGTTTCAGTTCTAAGTGCCCAAACTCTTGTTGCCAATAAAATGGAAAAGCTAGGTTACCTGCCTTGCTGCTATTTTACACCTAACTATCCACATTACCTTCTGCTAGGATGTAGCTGCTATAAAAACAAACACAGCTCCAAAAGAAATATTGTTGAGACAGATATCTTTTAAGGTTGTAGAACTTACAAAACTCAGTGGTAATATTACAATCACACAAATGATCTTTCATACTCCTCTGATTTAAGGGTACTCCCAGTCAATATCTTTAACTAAGTCTTTTATTGAAAAAGTAATAGTAGGGTGTGCAAGACTCATATCAGAACTTCTGTTATCAGATCCCTAAATGTTGCCACTGCTATTTTGTCTGAGTTCAGAAGAACACCTTGTAATTTTGTACTCAGCCAGCACTTTTTGCACAGTCAGAGAAAACACAGCATTTCTAACCTTTCCTCTTTAACACCCCCAGAGGTGTAACACATCTGTATGCACTGATGAGTTGCTGCAGTTCTTTAAAAACAGACAGGTAGCCACTGGAGGCTCATATCTTTTAATTTAAAACCTTACTTGCCATATATAAAAGTACCTAAACACTCCAAGAACCCTGTCCTCATGGTGCTTAGATCAAAATTTTGGATGCTGAAAAACAATAGATTTCAGAATTTAATACTATGAATAAACAAATGTCCCAAGGCAAGTGAAAATACATATAAATTCTGGAAAGTAGCCCCAGTCCAAGGTCCTTTGCATGTCTTGGGCAATGGCAGGGAAGAAAGCTGTAATACAGGGGTTAAGGTAGTCAACTTAGACACAGAGAAGACAATGAAAGAGCTTGTGCACAGGAATGCAGATGATCTTTATCTTTCAGTGAAGCGTAGCAAAGCTGCAAACTGGGAGCCAATAGAACAATAAGACACTAATGTAGGTCAGAAAAGAGTGAAAATTGCTAAAATGATTCAACATTATTGGTTTACTGCCGTCACATCCTTGTATAATCAGGATTTGTTATTTGGACTATTCTTGTCCTTGGGACAAATACTTTAATTTAAAGTTTCTGTTCAGGTTGGAAGGAGCGATCTTTTCACTCTTTTTCAAATAAGAGAGCTGTTGTGCTTTTTCTTCATTATTTTCCTATTACAAACAATTACCTTCATCTATGAAGACCACTCCTTTGCAAGCTATCCTTCCAAGAAAAAAAATCACCATTATGTAAGACAAATCATGGGAAAACTAGACTGCAGTTTAAACTGTGACAGACCATGTCATGTTTAAATAGACCATTAATGTGAAAAAGGTTTATTTAAAAAAAAAACCCAAAACAAACAAAAATGCAAGTATTTAAGTGGCTTGAAACAATTTCTTTCAAAATTTTTGGCAAACACTTAAGGAAGGAACAGATGTGAGAAAATCCTATTCCAAGGCACTGGCATGGACTCATGGACCATAACACTGCACAAAATGCACATCTCTCATATTTAGACTTGCAGCACAGAGTGTTGTGTGAAAGGCACCACCTTTCAACCAGTTTTCTTTCCACAGTGAGTTGGGTTTTCACATAGGTTTTTTTCAACAGTTATTTCACCTAGGAAGAATTTCTTTTCCCTGCTAGTATATTTATTAATAGACATCTGAAATACATACTGGCAGTCAAGATGCTGCTCTCAGTTTAATGATGTTGATATTAAGGCACACATAAAGACTAGTAAATCCTTAAGAAGTTCATAAAATGAAAAAAAATATCATAGCAGAATGCATGACTAACAGACAAGAATAAAGGTACAGACCAGCACTGGGGCAATAAATCACAAGTGAAAGAACAATGAAAGAACATTGTATTTCAACTATTTTGAAACACATTTCAAAATGTCTTTTAAATTTTACACACACACAAAAATCTACAGTTTTAGAAACTGAATATTTTACTACAGTTACTAGTTTGTAAAAACAATTGTGCTATTTTTACACAATTGCCTAAAAATATTAAAATAAAAAACTTGATAGTCACATAATTTACCTGCATCTTACCATCTCTAACTGCTGTAGATGAATAGCAGTTACTTGACCAACAAATGACCATAGAAGCACAAATTGATAGAAGAAACATAGACCAAGCAATTTTTTTGCTAAGGCTATACTAGACTTAGAAATTTATCAAGTAGGGAAGATCATGGAGTAGATCATAATAAGTGCCATCATCCAGCATGTGTAGGACAACCAGGGGATCAGGCCCAGCCAGCCTGGGTTCAGGAAAGGCAGGTCCTCCATGACCAGCCTGGTTTTCTTCTATTCTCAGATGACCTGCACGAGGGAAAGGCTGTGGACGCAGTCTACCTGGACTTCAGTAAAGCCATTGAGAACATTTCCCATAGGATTCTTCTGTAGAAACTGACTGCTCCTGCCAGTTTAACTCTCAATAACCTAGTTTTCTAGTGTCAGAAAGCCTTGAAGTTGTCTATTAAGATAAAGCACAGAAAAACAGGAATGATGGGGAAAGCTGAAGGGGTGGAACACGGCGATACATGCACCTTAATTATTTTTCATGTTGACGTAGGATTTATCTCACCTATTGTAGACATCTATAGTAGCAACAATGATCCTAGGTTATAAAGTCTATAGTTGCAGGCCCTTTTAAATGAAAATCATTTTACCCTCAACTGGACATGTAAAATTGTCCCTCTTTGTTCACCTTGACTGACAATAAAAAAGCAAATGCAATAGGCTACTACATGTGAAATTCCATTTTAATTTTTCCTTCTACTTCCTTTGAGATATCTTGTCAAATCTAAGCATGGAGCTGCCACTAGCAAGCACTTCTCATTAGCCCTAGTCTCTTGCATACCATGAAATGCCATAAACTTAAAATTGACTGCAGATTTATTATCCCTGTACAGATATTGGAAAAAATAATGTTAACAATGGCAATATTTGATATCATAAAAATTTCAGAATTGTTGTTTTTATTTCTAGATAAAAATATTAATTTATACTGTTCCTTCCTGTGGACCAATTTGCTTTCAATAAGATGATACTTCATGAGTAAAAACTTATCATTTTTAGTACTTCTGGGTTGCTGTTATTGAGAAATCTCTTACTTGAAGCAACTCAGATGGATATCAAAAAAGAATTTATGACAGACAAGATCTCCTGAATGTAGGTTTCAGGCAAAAATGAGTAATAATCATGGGAATTATAAATTGTTTATTTTTCTTGTAATTTAATTGCTTCTTTTGGGCAGAGAAGTCTAAGACATTGTTCTGGGGATGTGTTCCAGATCAAGCTTCAAAGAGAGTTTTGGAAATAATAGTGAAAAATTAAGCTAAGTTGATATTTAACAGGCAAAGTAGACATTCTAACTGTTTGCATGTGTGCTCTAGGTAATTATTGGTAAGAGATGTTATTTTATCACTGTAATCTTATTTTATTTGGAATTTATTATAACAAAATCATGACAAGAATTAGGCCTGAGTCATGAATTAAAGTAAATGTATTCACTGAAAGACATTCAGCCTGCTTTCATTTTCCACTGTGTTGCTCATCTGTGTAACAGCACTCATGTTTTTATTCTGCTCTATAAATAAATAAATCCCACATTAATATAAAGGTGATGAGGTAATTTAATAGCCTAATCTGTTTGTATTTAGGGAAGCAAGCAATAGTTCTGTCACTGTCTTTTTCAAGATGTGAGAAGTAAAATCCTTGCATTGAGGTCAGTGAGAGTTGGGTCAGTGTCTTATCTTCTTGCTTAAATAACTTATTAATGAATTTCCTGCCCTATGAGTAGGCTGATTAATATAGATGGTTTCAATACTAGTTACAGGGCAGAACAAGTGACAGCATGGGAAGCCCAAGATATCTATGACAAGAAAATAAGTTAGTGACTGTGGCACAGTTCTCTTGCATCTGCTCAGCAGTTCTCAGGCCTGATGTCTGCAATCTCACTTTCCTGCTATTTTTAGTTCATAAAACAGGTCAAGAGGTATCCAAAGTGGGAGAGAGGCCCATGAAGCCCATGAAGTTTTTTCAAAAATCATTTTTCTTTTTACTGTACTAATCTTTCTGCCAGCTCTTGTATATAAAGGTAAGGGCAAACCAGACTATGAAGGTGCAGAGGAGCCAAGTGGTTTTGCATTTGAGATTGTAAACAAACCTTAAAATTTTATGTATTTAATTAACTAGAAAAATAAGAATTAAAATTATATAGAATTAATATTGTCATAATCTAGGCTAGGTTTTGTGTTTGTTTTTTTTTTGTCCCAGGATATCTTCAGAAGTCTGAACATTTTCAGTAGTCTCATGAATTTACTGCATGGGTCTTTGGGTCATCTCCTGCTACCAGGCCTGGCTGTGAGATGGCACCAAGACAAAAGCTGAATTGAGAAAAAATAATTGAAAAGAATGTTCCTAATGTCCAGTACACAAAGGGTTTGGACTAGATATTTTCAAATTCAAACTCTTCTATGACTGATTCTGTTTTCTAATCACTGTGATCCAAGAGCCCAAGAAAACAAACTAGAATTACTCCAAATTAAGTATCTCTTAAGTGTGCATAGAGTCAGCAGCAGGGCTTCAGTATCCCTAATTTCCTTCTACAAATCAACTCATGTTCACTGTTCAGTTAGTGTGGCTTGTTAGGCATGGCAGGACTAGACTCAGGTGGAGCCCAGAAGCACATCCATAACAGTCTGTGGGACAGCAGCTGAGACAAACATTCATGCCAGGTATTGCTGTTCATTGGCAGATTACACAGGGCCTTATTGCACATTGTTCAAGTTACTTTTAATTCTCTGAGTTATTATTTCTCCCTACACCAGGATCAGTACATGTCAAACATATACTACCAGGAATATTATAGTTAGGGTTTTTATTTATGGAGGTAGGTCAAACTTTTTTTTATTGAATCAAACAGAACTTTCTTCTATTGCTAACCTAAGGTCATGAGATGTCATATCATCATTTATCAGAGTTTATTAATATTCTTTAAAGTTTTCATAATATCATCTGACTTGTTTGCAGCTTCCTGGATAACTTCCTTCATGACTGAATGAGAAACAAACCCTGCAAGCTTCACATTCACAACACTCAGTTCTCCTAAGTAAAAGCCAAGATCAGCATTTTTGAAAACTCTCCTGCAGAAGCAAACAAACCAAACTCAAAATCCAAAGTAGAAATGAAAGTTTACTTATGTAAATTCATAAATAAACAAGAGGAAATCAGGCAGCAGAAGTGAGTGATGCTTCTCTCCTTGGCATTTTGGGTGGTTTTTTCTACTTCTGTTTTCCATTCTGGGATAACACTGCCCTTGCTCAAACTGCTCAAGTCACTTGGGTATGAAATGTCAGACTGAAATGCAGAGGGAGAATGAAGACCTAAACCACACTTAGTAGTTTGAGAGACATCTTTGTGGAAATACATACATCCTGTCCTGCAACCAGTTAATATTGATGTCCTTTATCTCCAGCTTTTGTTTCTTCTGTTGAGAAACTGAATTCTGAGAGGCAAAGCTCAGGTTTTGGACCATCAGCAAAGTGCTTAGGATAGTCTTCCACTATCTTGTTTTCTGATTTGCTTTTGTAGAAGACCTTTAATTGTTCTGATGGAAAGACTATCATTGGTAACCAATCTGACAAATGACTAGCTGCTCAGCCTCTTAAAAAATCATGTTGTTTTTATGGAGATTCCATTATTTCAGCTGAAATCAGGCATTGTTCTTCTTTCCAAATATCAACCAAGCTCTGAGTGTACTTCAGCCAGCTGGCTGCACATTAAATCACGTGACTGGACTGGCAGTTTGAAGCAATCCACAAGGAAAATGTGGGGAGCTAAATGCTGGATAGGAAACTAAACAGCACTGCTATAATCTGGCCTGTGCCCTGAAGCAGTTTGGCTCACACAGAAGAGACAGTGTGTGAGAGGAACCTGATACCACCAGCAGTCACAGATACAGGACTGACTTCAACTAGTCATGCATTTTCCTAAAATCAGATGAGCATCAGCACACCACATGTCGTCTTTCAGGTCACACTTGTCCCAGACAAGAGCTGTTTACCAAGAATGAGTAAAAAATTGACACATCAGGGGAGCATGCTCATAAATCCTCAGGGCAAGCAGCATTATTGGTAACCTCTTCATGGAAAATCTGGCTTAGAGATGTTATGAAAGCAAAACAAATATTAGCAGCAATTAGGAGACTTCAAGAGAGAATTATTCACACCAACATATCTATCTCTCAGGGCTCGTATAAGACAGTCATAAACCCTGCTCACTGCATCCAAATCAACAGAGTGACAACTGGAGCTGGGAGCACAACAGGCAAGTGATCAAGCTGGAAAAACCAGGCACAGCAGGAGGCAGAGTTGGAAAGCACAGACTAGAAGGTTCCATGTGGCATCACAGACTGAAGCGTGGCATCTTTGTCATTCAGCAGCAGGTCTCATGCCCTGGTAATAGTTTGTCCCATGCAGTCACCTTTGCAAGCCCCACAGTGGCTGTTAGCAAGTAATGGTGATGAGTTCAGCTGCTTTCTGGCAGGGAAGGGACTGGATCTCACACCAGGGCTTTATCTACTGTGGTAAATCTTGGGTGACACATTGGGTAGCTTTGCTTACTAGGTATCATTGTCTGAAAGTGTCATGACTTGACACAAGTGGATACAATAAATACATTCAGGAATATTGAAAGTAAAGAATTAGAAAAAGAAATTTAAGTTGTATGAAAGATTCAGAAGAATTATTTAAGTTGTGTGATAGCCTTTGTCCTGTACTGTAAAGTAACTTCTACATGCTAGTATATTCAGTTTAGGATGCATTTTTTATGGCATTTCTATACTGATCTACCCTACATCTTCATCTTAAAGAGTATGTTAGGTATCAGAAACCAGTTCAGACCATCAAGTAACTGGGGGTTTCTCAGATCTATGTAGAATTGCAGCTGAAGATTCAAAGCTGTAGCATAGTTCAACTTTGTTATATTGTATCTTGAGAGATGTGAAATTTGCCTATTTCTACTGAAAGCCATTTAGAAATTTTTGTTCAGTTGTGTAATGAAAAGATGCAAATATTTTCCCTTTCAGCCTGTTAACCACAATAAGTTTGGAAATTGAGACTACTCCGTGCATATGCTCTGCAAACACACCATTCTGGATCAAACTCAGCACTTGCTATTTTAGGATTGATGGCAGTCATTCCTAAAGCCCCCTCCAGGGTTGCATCTTGTACTAACTTGGGAAGGAGACAATTCCTGCTGTGAAGGACTTAGCAAATGAATACAAATAAATGAGGTTAAAAGTCCAACTTCGTAGCTCCATGTGTCGCAAGTTTTGTTTCTTTTCCTTGTTTTGCCCTGATTGTTTGGAAGACGAAAGAGATGGATCAATCAAAGAAGCTACACATGCACCAGTAAAGAAAAAAAGAGGGAGGAAGACAGGCCTCCTACTGGCCTAGCCAAGACAGTTCCTGAATTGTCTTCACATGCCAGAACTGTGCCTGAAAGACTTATCTGAAAGAAGGCAAATAGTAAATCACACAGATATTTTTCCATACTCCCAAGACATTCAAAGTATCTGATGTCAAACCATGAATTTCAAAACCCTGATATATGTCAGCTGTGCAATATGAAAGAAAAAAAAAACTTGGAATTTCCAATTAAGAATGTTTTTCAGTGATGAGACATTAAAAATACTCCCACTGAGCTGGCGCTTGAGAAGCCATAAATACTCTACCGACTCAGAAGTGACATAACCTTTTCTATAACAACAGATCTACATTTTAAGGTTCATTAATTGCCTGACCATCCTGCAGCTTCAGGGATTTTGTCTGTCTCTCTAGACCATTATCTTGAGAAATCAACAGTAAAACTAATTAATTATCCTTAATTACTTCTGTTCAGTCTTAACATTACTTTTGTTTCGCTATTGACTTTACAAAATGTCTTACACTTACAAAGACTGTCATAAAGTTTTAAAAATTAAAAGTAGCAAGATGGACAGTCTTCTAAGGAAGCAGATTCACCATATCTAAACTCCGTTTTCTTAGATGTCTTATTCATTTGGTATGATTATTATTACTCTCCTTGGTATCAGCTTGCCAATAACATTTTGTGTCAGTGGAACCTCTGATGTGGAAAGAAGGTGTTTACCATACCCTTAATGTATCTTATTTTTTTGTTTTCAGAACATGGAGTAAAAGCTGGCATACTATTTCAATGCAAACTGTCAGGCTCATGAGACAAAGCTCTAATGAAAGAAGAATTTTGGAGAAGGCCCATCAGTATATACAGGTTAAGGAGTAGTATTTTGCCTATAGGTTAAGAAATAGTATTTTAAGTGCAAATACAATATATGTCCATTTTTTCCAGTGATGGGTTCCTCTGTCTAAACAGCAAATCATCAGCTATCAATCATGATGATATTTACTGGTGAATATATTGTTTCCACTAGACTTTAACTGAATTCAGACATGTATTGTGAGCAGTGCTACTGATTTCCCCATCAATTGCTACTGAATTTGGTGTTTAATATCTATACTGCTAGAAAAAAACATTAAATAAAGACATATCCACTAAGCAAGCAAGTAATGGACTTCCTGAACTATGGTTTGACAACATGGATCAATATTTGGGTAAGGTTATGGAGAAAAACTGAAGTACAGTTTTCTCTTGTAGACTTGCGTCTCTGAAGGATCTCAGATTTCCTAATGTGTAGCCCTACAGTTATCAGCCAGCATAGAAGTGATAGAACCTTTCAATCTTGTGTCATTATTACAGAAAGATCAAGGAAAGACCTTTGTCAACTCCTTTTTCACCCTTATCATAGAAGAACACAGCTACCACTGAAAAAGTGCTTCATGTTCCCAGAGCCATTGAGAACAAAAAACCAAAACAGCAATGTGCAGGTAATACTTGGATCTACTTTGTGGATCTGTGAATCTTGTCTAGGAACAGAGCAAGGGAAAGACCCAAAAAAAAACCCAGACAGGTATGTTGAACTCATTTGTGTTTACTGTTTGACCCATATCACCCTTCCATCACTGGGAACATTGTAAGTATTTTACAGTAACTATGCAGTGCCGGTGGTTCTGTAGGTGTTAGGTATGACCAGCAACCTCATTTGGGAAAGCTCCTCAAAACATAAACAGAATCTAGAATAGTAATGAACTTTCATGTAAATAACTCTCAAGAAATGTCATATAAACAGATGTGCCAGATGTGGCAGAACATACTCTTCAGCAGAAAGCAGACATAACTAAATATATCATCTTTAATGACATCAGTAAAAGCCCTGTTCATCACTCCCAATGAGGTGTGCCTAGTCACTTTTTTTACAGCATCCAAGCATAATTCTCTGTCTCAAAAGAAACCCACATTAGTGAAGTCAGTCTATTCATCTATCCCTGTTTCTTTTGAGAGAATATTGGAAAAAGAAGGCTAAGAGAAGTACCAAAGAGTAAAAAAAAAAAAATTGAGATTTATTTGTTGTCTTGGAGTAAATTAGGTTAGAATTTATCTGAAAGCATTATTTAGTTATTTCAACTTCAAAAGTGGTTTGATTGATTTCATAAAGGCTTTCACATCCCTCAACTATTTTATAAACAGTAAGTGCCTTGCTGGACTGGAACACCATTTAGTTTCATCTGTGCATTATGCAGAAATTGGAGAAAATCCAGAGATACTGTGTTTCAAGAACGTTTAGCACCAAAAGTGTTTGGATTTTCTTGTATCATCCCTGTAAACTTTAAATATCACCTCATTGAGTTTAGGGGATTGTGTGATTAAGACATTACATTTTAAGTACACTGGCAGCAGTTTCTAGCTAAGGAGAGGGATTATCAAAGTGAATAAAGAGCAAAATATGCAGCCTGATGACACTTCTATTGATTTTTTTCTGTCACTAGGAAAAATCAAAGCATTTACACAGGCTTGTCTAATCAAAGCCAGTGGCAGAAGCGTAGCATGGCCTCCAACCATACTCTATTTAGTCTGTGACTATAGCTTCTTGAGTTTTTAAGTCCAGAGGCATGGGTTAGCTGGAGTTTTGTTTTTTCCAGCTCTCATGATGGGACTTCCAACACAGCCTGAGGCAGTTAGGCACTCAAGTGGCAATTAATGTCCATGAGATTGAAAACTTCTTTCAAAATCCCACCACAACTTTCTTTTCCATCTTCCCATTTGTTTTTAATACTCTGTAATTTTCATTGCAATTAGCCAGGGCACAGACGCATCCAATCTCTCTCAAATATTACCAAACAATAGAAAAACAATACAAATCTAATGGCTTTGATGCCTGTTAGAAAATTTCCCATCTGTGTATCATTTTAAATCACAGTGTCTGTGGATTTATCATGGCAAGAAGGGTGGCTCAGAAAGTTTTTGCAATATAACGCCTAAACAACTGGAAAGTCATAGCAGGATTTGCAATATTATCAAAAAGAAAAAGACTAATCTTTGAAGGTTTGATCTGGTTCTAACTTTATAAGACTTTTCACACACGTTCTCACAGATGAGAGCCCAGAAAATCAGGAAACTTTACTGGTTTTGTAATATTCTCACCTGCAAACCAGTTACCCATGATAAACAGTTCTGGGCTACAGGAAGTAATGCTGCAGTCCAAAAGATGATAATGCCAGTGTCTATAACGGTCTACTCCATAGTTGACATTGCTGTAAAGGCATTACTAGACAAAGTAGTCAGGCTTCTTCAGTTCCTGCAACACACACAGCCTTTTTCCAAACAATTTCTCCATAAACCAAATGTTGTGTGTTATACCCACAGACTAAAATAAATATAAAAACAAAACAATATTATTTTAATCTCCTCTTGTAAGGCAATACAGACCAATACAGGAAAGCTATAGGATCCATGCAAACATTAAACTGCCACTCTTCTTATAGAAAAATTCCTCTTTAGTAGATTTCTTAGAGCTACTCTGGTATAAGATGGATTTTGTTCCACAATCTCAAATCCTGCATCTAAAACTGAAGCGTAGAACCAGTATGAGAATACTCCTGTGATCACTTGCACGTCTTTTATTAGGATCATATTCTTCACTACCACCAGAGGAATAAGACACAGAGCCAAGTTCTATTCTCAGTTGCTGGTGTAAATCCAAAGTATCCTCATCAAAACCAGTGAACTTATTCCAGATTTACACTCCTGGGCCTAGAGCAGAGTTCAAGCAGTCTTGTTTTAATATTCTTCAGTTCAGAAGAATGTCTGGCTTTCCAGAACTCAGAAACTGTGAGTCTCTGTACTGCCAGCTTAACAATAAAAAATCAGATTCTTTTGTGCTCTTTTGCTGAACAGAGATAGAGTGAAATTACATTGACTTCAGCTCCCACACTCCTGTTGCCAGAAAATAGGAACATGTTAACAACTGTGTTTCTGTCCAAATGCATCCATTACTATTATTTTATCAACTCCCCAAGCAATACAAGAAGTTCTTTTTGTACTCCAAGCTTGACTCTCGGAGTAGTTTCAAACTGGTTCCTTCAACTCCTTCTCCTGTATTGTACCAAAATACTGAGTTTGGTACGTCTTAAATCCTGGAGCACAATGACCTTCATGGTTTCATGTGCGCATTCATAGGTAGCCCCAAAAGTCTGTGGCTTTTGCCAAGGGGCAGTTCTTTTCCTTCTCTTGATCAGAATATCCAGGCAAATTTCTTGATTTAGGAAGAGACCTTAGAAATAAATCTTAGGAAGAATGATCATCAAGTACTTCCTACCAGACGAGAGAATAAGGGAATGGAGAGAAGCTAGAATTTCCCTTTGCCCTATTTTCTTGTACTGAAATACATGTATAGAAATGAGAACTGGAAAAGCTTTCAGAGATTTAGAAAATCATCTCAGGCATTCAGCCACAAAAAAATCTCTGTGTGGGACGTGACAGTACAAGCTAGCCTAGAACAAAACTACCTCATTGCTAACGCAGGTCAAAAAGTTACTGGAATATAACAGTGAATCACAAACCTGTAATATTCAGCAAAATGATCAGACCAGACAGCAAAGATGCTCTGGTCTGCTGGCTAGAAAAGTATGTGGGATCAGCAGAGGAGCTGGATCAATCACAGAAAGGATTGCTTATGATCATAAAGGAAACAGCAAGACAAAGTACTAATCTGTGCAAACCAATGGAAATGAAGGGCAGAGAATCAGAGTTTGCAGAGAGGATTTCATTTCATATGAAATCAAGAAGCCCTGGGCATTTCAAATGGGATTGTCTGCTGTGGGAAAGACCAGGGGAGTAATAACACCACAAACCACTTACCAGCAAATTCTAAGTCACCACAGTCCTTGCCTGTTCTTCCTCTATCCATAGCACCTATCTGTGAGCTAAGAGTGAGGGCTGTAGCCAGAGGTTTGGGCTTTTCAAAACCAGATTTTTGTATTATCTGAACAACTGGAAAAAATCCTTTGTTCTAGAGAGGGGCAGTAGAATATGGTGCCCTGTCAAGGTCATTGAAGAATATTAAGAGCAAGTGAATAACTACCGGGCCACTGACAGTGCTAAATCAGCAAGAGGGCCTGGGGGAGTGGCATAGGAGTGCTATTTGGAGCCCATCTCCCGAGGAAGTATAAAGGCTTTCTTCACAGAGGCAGAAAACACATGTTTTAGCTGGAAAATGCTACCATTTTCTAGAAGGCAGCCTCAAGTTTAAGTAAGATTTTTGTGGTGGAAAAAGAAGTCAGTGGGGCAGAGGCTGTTATTTCAGGCCAGGTAGTAGGAATAGCAAACCACACATGTCAAGAACTGCTTTGGAAGTGAATGAGGCGAGGAGAAGGGGGGAACCAGAACTGCATGCCTGATGGCATGCACATCATCCTCTGGAAAATTCAAATGAAGGAGCAACACCAATCCAAGTAACCAGCAACTGCATCTCATACTCCAAAACAGCTCAGTAAATTAAGGGCAATTTTTTTGTTATTCTAGAAGGAAAATTATATTCTTAGGTTTAAGGCAGGATTGCACTGCAGCCAGCTTGCAGGCTGGGTCTGGCCCATCAGGCAGTCTCTGCTGCCCACCAGGGATGAGGCAGTGTACACCTTTTGACTATGAACTTCCCAGCTGATGCCAGTCAGACTATTTACATCTCCTGACTGCTGGCTGGCCTAGGAGAAACTTCTGCCACATACTGGCCCTGCCAGAGGATCCTATCTCCTGGTTGGCTGCTTTCCTCTGCTTTTTCTCTCTTCTTATCCATCCTGGGCAGCACATCACATACTGTCTCACAGCCTGAGCTAACCTGAGAAAGGGGAGAAAGGAGGAACTGGCATGAATGAAGCTGGAAGGGCAACAGAAGGCGTTTGGGTGTGTGTTGGGAGGCTGGTAGCAGTCTCTGAGCTCATTTAAGCTGTACACGTCTGCAATAAAAATTAATTCAAGAGGAAAAGGTGCAAAACACTTCCTGTGTCATAAGGATTCTTTCACCTCTGTACCATGGCCAGGTAGGGTTGCAGGGTAGTCAGGCAACACCACCAGTACAGGAGATCTTCAGAGCTGCACACAGGCTGCCAGGACAGTGGGTGCCGCTGAACAAGGACAAGCAAAAGAAAATGTTTTAACCAGCTCTTTTTCAGAATTATGAAAGATTTGAATAATTCTAAAAGAGAGAGGTCAAATATCTAAATGTATCAGTGCTGCTTGGTTCCAGGCTAGACAAAGGTAAACAGGATAATGCAAAAACCTGAAATGGATCAATATTTGCTTTTCCTCTTTGGAAGAGGAAGCTGATATTTACATTTCCACATCAGCAGCAGGGAAAGCTGAGCTAGTCCTTGCAGGAGCAGCAAATGTGTTCAGTGAGAAGTTCAGACTATATCTGAAAGGACTTAATTCAGAAGATCCAGCTGCCTGGTTGGCAAAGCACTCTTGGGTTTGTCTGTTGGTTGGCAGATGGGTTTTTGCTTCATTTTATTTTTTGCATATGTATAGAGGTGCATTTTTTAACAAATATGGAAGGGATAGCATGACAATGCCAGCTGAGGGCAAAAGGCAAGTGCCCTCTAGGGCAGTTTCCCAAAAGAAAGATGTAGTCCTCATGTCAGAACTTAAATGAGTGGTCAGAGGCCGGTAATGACTCACCTGATGGATCCTGGAAGCTCCAGTGTGTGTCCCAAGTTTCAACTCATTTTATGCTTTTACACTAAGCCTAAGAAACTTCAGCAAGGTCTCCTCTATGGGCATTGCCAGGACTGGGCAATAGTCCAGCACAGTTTTCCCAGCACCTGGGAAAACAAAAGTTCCAGGCATCTGGCTTCATATACAGCCTCATGGGGTCTGGAACAGAGAAGAAGGGGAATAGGGAAGCCTTTAAGTATTGGAAAGTTTTAGACTTCTATTATGGACTTCCCTGTTATCACATAGATCTCAGAAAGAAAACTTTGGGAACCCCTAATTTAATACATTTTGTTCTTTCCAGAGGAAAATGTTCACCAACTCAGGAAGCCTCAAGTGGGGGTTTCTGCCAGAGGAGATGGAAGAGGAGCCAGGTGGGGAGCTGCCTCTGCACCTCAGCCTGAAGTAAGGACACGTTTCCAAGCTTGTGCTCACACCCCTGTGCCAGGGACTCTGCTGGCTGGGGCTAAAGCACCTAGAAGGAGAGGTCACACAGCCTGCTGCCAGATAGTCAAATGCGTTTCACATGTTTAAGGCCAGCCATTATTTAATATCTGCTGCCAGGAGCCACCTTGTCTGTGCTGACATCATCTGGTCAGGTTTTTTGCACTTTCTAACAGAAACTATGACACACTCCAGCAAGAATAGACACCTAAAGCCAAGAAACAAACAGTATAACTCAGGTCCCCAGATGGGTTTGAATAATTTATTACTTATTCAGCTTTATTTTTACAACTTTTGGAATATTTTTTACCAAAACTTTCATGCGCAGATTTCCTTTTCACAGAGCACTGAAAATTCTGAAAACACATTCAATAATTGCAAGCTGAGAAATCAAATATTTCAGAATATATTTCCATGATAATATAATCTATGCATTCACTTGATCATGACAGACATTCCTGTGGGAAGTATCCTATCTAAACACGACTCTCCATCACATTTTTATGGCAATGCCTTTAATATACAGTAAGAACTGTATCAAAAGTATTAATAGCTGAAATTAATGCCACTGATTCCCTGGTAAAGAAGTAAAAGAAAATTAACTTCATTTCAGTAATTTATTACGATAATGTTGAGTATTAAATCAAGACAAAGAGTTCAAAAACAGAAGTGGGAATGCAACTAATTTCACCTAAAGCTTTATGCAATCTTACCAATAACTCAGAGCCAACCGAAACGTGACAAAATAAGGGTCACAGAATTATGGCTGAGCTGTCGATTTTCATTTTCTGAGGAGAACAAAAAATGACTACTGCTGCTTAGTACCACTCCACCTACTTTCTCAGAATAAATGCAGAGATTTATCTCAATTAGAAATCACAAAACACCAGTTACATGCTAGATCTGAATTTTACTGGATTCTTCCATTGAAGGACTCATCATCAGAGGCAATAGACATGGGATGTCAAGAAAAAGAAAAAGGCATATTTTCAAACTACAGCAGAAGGACCAAAGGTTAGAAGACTAGTTCTTCTTGTTGTGTCAAAAAACTCTTCCAAAGCCGGAGACTTCCGTGGAAAGATTCATGTGCAACATGCTCGATTCTGTGGTTCATGCTGGATTCTGGTTTCACATCTCAATAAGTTTATTGGGGTGGCAATTTTTCTGTTGTCACTAAAAGACAGATTAAGGGTAAAGGAGAAAAACCAAGAATAACATGGGAAATAGTGAGGAAAAAAGTCTATGGACAACCTTTAAGAAATCAGTGGAAGGAGAAGAGCTAGAGATATCTTCAGGGAAGTGACAGACTACTCTGGCCTGCCACAAGAATGTCCATTGTGTCTCCCCCATAATTTTTCATGTCCCTTACGTCAGCAATGGCTTCCCACTTCACTTTTTGGGTCACCAGCAGAGCCCTTCTCCTAAGTATCACCAAACAAGTATGCAAAGGAGTGAAGGTGCCAGCAGCAGTACTGCTCTCCAGTGGGAGGGTAAAGGTCCTTTGAAAAGGTGAATTTGTTTAGAGAAGAAGTTACTGTTGCCAAAAAGCCATACTGACTTCAGTGTAGCTAAACATATTATTTGGTACAGTTAGAGTATTTTTTGTAGAAGCTTAAAGTGTAATTATTTCCTATTCAAACTCCATTGATCCTTATTCCAAATAATGGCAGAAATCATTAAAGGTGTAAGTGAATCTAATAAAAATAATCACAATACATTGGTCTTTCTCTAAACAAGAAAACATTATTTAGTATGGTAAAAATAGAAACATTGGGAGAGAATAGACTGTTCCTGTCTCCTTAAAAATCACTAACCTCAACAAAGCTGAATTTTATTTCATGATGTTTGAAATTGGCCCTAGATCTCTAATAACTCAAAACCAGATTTTCTTTTTAAAACTCAGGTCTTTTTTTTTTTCTTAAATCGTTTATTATGATAATTTTATACATACAGGTTCTCCATTAATGCTGGACAAAGACTAGAAAAATTGTCATAGATTTTCAGTTAACTATTCTTTTTATCATAGTGAAGGAATGATTTTTATGATTTTATAAAATGGATAATATACTGGAAATACTACTTCATTCTTCATATATGATTGGCTGTCTGAGAAAGTTTTTTTCAATATCGTAATGCTTTGCAATATAAATAAAAACTTTCAAAATGGTCATAAAACCACTTTCATTATAAATGCAAAGAATTACTTTGTTAATAGCCAAGCTGGCTGAATTAAAAATGCTATTGTAAATAACTTTCACCTGACTGGGAAAAAGTGAAATAAGGCTCCAAATACGGCAGAAATAGATTTCTGAATTTTAATGGCAAGAGAGCTCATGTGTTCATCAGGTCTGCATGCTCAAAGATGCAAAAACATGGATTTTTCTATATGAGGTCAGTGTCTATATCTGTGTCTTAATTTATGCTATGGTTCCATGAGCAGCCTGTTTTAGCACAATGTAACAGCATTTCTGCTAAAATGAATGGTGTTTCTGCCTGTCCTCCTGAACATCAACAGTGGTCACTTGATTTTGTAGCTGTATAGGAAGTCAGTCAAACGTCTCTCAAACATAAATGTTCATTTGAAATGTGGCACTTCAGGCCTCCACTGGTCAGCAAAAAACACTGGGAAAAAATTGGAAATGGAACAGAGAACAATAGGTTTAGCTGGAGACACCAGCCAAAATTCATCTCATTAATTGTCCAGCTCCAAGTCTTTGCTATAAACCCTTCTTTCTGCATTGTAATCATACTATGCTTATAATGTAATGTGTTTTCACATTCACTTCACAGTGGAGATGAAAACTAAGGAAAGCTATAGTGGGATTGCAAAACACAGCCTGTAAGAGTGGTGATAATCTGTGGAATTCATTGCCTACAGTTCTTAAAGTTTCTAAATCTGTTTCTCATTTCAAGTTTTATTTGAAGTTTAATGTTTTGGATATGTCTTTTTAAATATATATGTGTGTTTGCACTTGCTTCCAGGGTTACCTGTATTTTACTTTTTAAATTAACATTAAATGCTTACAGACTGATCTAAAAATCACTGAAATTAATGGAAAACCTCCCAATGACTTCATTGGTCTATGGATCACATCTTTAGGGAACTCTTTTCTTACAAGCTGAGATTATCAAACCCTTGTAGAGCATGAATCAGTATTGACACCTGTGCAGTCGGGGGGATTTATACTACCTGAGTAGCTGATTCTGCCTCCTGTGAGCCCAGTTTTTCCAAGACATGAATCACTGTAATTGCCTTGTATTTTAGCCATATATTATTTTGCAATGGACCACAAGAGGGCTTTGAGAAATAACTATAAAAGACCTGCCAAAATCTGTTTGAAGCAACTTTGTGGATACTTTGGTGAGCTACTCTGTCTGATCACTGCAGCTTAACAGGGCTATATTTTCACTTCTGCAGTTGCATAGAGAATAAACTAAGCACTTTGTCCAGTGTTGATGCAGTTTATGTTGCTGTGTACCTTTCATTTATCCAGAAATAGTTCTTTAGAAAGACTCTCACTGAACATGTATAAATGCAATAGAAACAAAAAAGCAAAAACAGAGAAAAACTAAAGGATTTTAATCTTCTCTGTATTTAGATTTTTAAAATCTACATTAAAATTTCATCTCTTCTAAAATGTGGTGGTATTACTAGGACTATTTGAAGACAGAAACTGGGGACTTCACAGTGAAGCTTAGTTACTTATACAACTGAAAAAACATGACACAAAGAGAGAAGGCATACAGTACTTAATTTCAGAAATAAAGGAATTTCAGATGAATTATTACATGAATGTAACCCTTTCTGCCATTTATATATGGCAACCCCTAAATGAACCACTTAGAATAAATAAGCTGATCTTGTGTATTAATAATTCTTTTCATTTCTGTGTTTATAAAATGCAGAAAGAATTTTGAATAATAATTTTACAGTGTAACACAAATCCTTTCTTGCCAAAAGAGTTTTGAGTGTATATTTCTTTATGCAATTTAAAACAGTAAAAATTAGATCACTCAGGCAGAAAAATAATTCTATGTGTTTTATGTGTTGTTCCTTAAAATAGTTGTACTTTTGCTTAGCACGAAAAAAAAAACCAAAAAAAACCTCCTTTTAACACTTTTCAAGCTTTGAGATATGTTGAAATATGATTATGACAGGGAACTGCTATAATGGCAAAGACATTTTTTTTCTGCTTTAGGCCAATTAATTTGGAAAATGTCTCAGTTTTATAGTCCATATATTAAACCTTTGACAGTTACAAAAGTAATTTTCCTGAAAAAAAAGAAAGAAAAACTGTGGACTGTGCAGGATGATAACCTTTTGAAAGGGTAAACCTTCATTTCTTCAGCAGATTTAATTCACAGCACCATAGCAGTTGACAGTTTATCATTATAGCGGTTCCTTTACATGAGAACTGTCAAAATCAATCATGCTCAAAAATTGGAACATTCTTCAAGTTAACCAACCAGCTTTTTGGTTTAAAGACCTGCTCTAAAAACAGTTATGGCCAAAGGACTTCCCTTCGATCAGTATCAGAAGCAGCTGCAGTTTTGATGACATATTTTGCAGACTTCACCTACTTATCTCTGGATGAAAGTAGACGGAGGGATACAGAATGATTGTGATCTTGATTGCAAGAGGCTCTTTGGGTTTTACATTTTAAATGTTATTTCCATGGTCAGCAGCTCAGCAGTAAAAGCAGAGTGACTTGCTCCAAGTGTTCCCTTTCTTTTTTAATCCCTTAGGTCTACAGCAGGTAATGCAGTCGTCATGAAGATGAATTTAACGGGAGGGATGTAGTGCTTTGTGGGGGTCTAGTTCCACCTACACTTTTAGCTTTTAGCTTGCCACAACCACTCCCTGCACTACAGGCTGGTGCAAGTGCCTGGAAAGTGGCACAGTGAAAAAAGGACCTGGGGGTGCTGGTTGACTGTGGCTGAGCATGAGCCAGTGTGTGCCCAGGCAGCCAAGCAGGCCAATGGCATCCTGGCCTGTATCAGCAATGGTGTGGCCAGCAGGGCCAGGGCAGTGATTGTCCCCTGTACTTGCGTCTGGTGAGGCCACATCCCAAGTCCTGTATCCAGTTCTGGGCTCCTCAGTGCAGGAAGGACATTGAGGTGCTGGAGCAAGTCCGGAGAAGGGTAAAGAAGCTGATGAAGGGTCTGGAGTGCAAGAGAAGCAGCTGAGGGAGCTGGGATTGTTTAGCCTGGAGAAAAGCAGGCTCAGGAGAGAAAACTTATCCTTCTCTACAACTCCCTAAAAGGAGGCTGTAACCAGGTGGGGGTTGGTCTGTTCTGCCAGGCCACCAGTGACAGGACAAGAGGACACAGTCTTAAAATGTGCTAGGGGAGGTTTAGGTTGAGCGTTAGACAGAAGTTCTACACAGAAAGGGTGACTGGGCATTGAAATGGGCTGCCCAGGGAGGTGGTGGAGTCACCATTGTGGAGGTGTTTAAGGAAAGACTGGACATGGAACTTAGTGCCGTGGTCTAGCTGACTAAGTGTGGTTCAGACTCTGTGATCTCAGAGGTTTTTTCCAACCTAATGGATTCTGTGATTCTGTAATGGTTGATGGTCCAAGCAAGTTACCAGGTTTGAACACCATGAACGGCTCACAGAGGACGGTGCTTCAAGCATTGACTTTGACAGCATGGAATTCTGCCAACATTGGTAAGAAACCTTGATCCAGAGATTGTAAAAAGTTGAACTACAGAAAAATTGATGACCTTTTCAATAGGTTAAGCCAAAGCCCTCATCTAAATAAATACTAAAGGAGCAATGAAGTTAGATGGGAGTCTCTGGGATATTCATGCTGAGTCCAGGGAGCAATAGGCATTGGTGTACAAAGCATTTGGGACCAGATCAGGAGAACTACTCAGAATGCTGCACAGCATGAGGACCCACCCTGCTGGCATCCTGCAGAGGTGAACTGCCTGCTAGATATCTGTCAGAATAATCAAGAAAAATGCTTTTTTATATAATCAATCTTAAATAATCAAGAAAATGGGCTTTTAGCCCATATAGTGAAAAGTTTCGTTATCCCTGTCCTGTGCTGTAAATTAGGGTATTTCAAGAGAAGCTGCTCAGAATGTTCGTTTTTCCAGCACTTTCTTTTCTAACAATTGACTCTAGGTAAAAAGCTCAAACAAAGCATAAAAATTAATTTAAGGTAAAAACCCAAATATTATATATCCCCAAAATACATCTTTTTTTTTTTTTTTCATAAAGTAAAATTAAACTAGAATTATTCCCTTTTTTAACTATGCTGCTAGGTTTCTTAGACAAATACTTCAGGGTGCTGACTGTTAAGCTGTACAGCCCAGTTCAGCAAAATTCCATAGCACATGCCATAAATTATCCTGTTGACTTAAAGGGTCAAATCTTTAATTTATTTCTAGTGTCTCAAATATTAATTTAATAGGACACCTTTTTATTTAGTATTTTATTCACCTTCACCTTATGGGATTTTTTTAAAAGTCAGCATTTTTTATTTTCCTAGACTATCAGCATATGAATGCAGCGAATAATTACTTTTTAAGCAAACGCATTATCCAAACCTGGACCTTCTTTGAAAGAAAGATTTATATTTCATTTATGACTTAATTTGTACATGTTCCCACACATCATTAAACTGGGAATTGCTGGACAGACAGCTCAACAGAAGAAAAGAAGAGAGGGTTTATCAAGACAAAGACCTTAGTAGAATAGAAAATTTTAATTAAATTGCTTACAGACAATTTTGGTTCATTTTTTGAAACACATATTTAACAATAAGAAACTTGACAGCTGAAAGGTAAAAGAGTAAAAGTCAGGATTTCTCAGGAAGTCAAAGATTCCTGAGGTGCAGGCTTTGACTGTATGTTTAGACAAGCAACCTAATATTGTTAGAAAGACACAAGTACATACAGCCCTTATGTGAGGCAGGAGAGGGACTGGGGAGGCTTCACAATCTTGTGCTTGCTGCTGGTTCATGGGGGTTGGGACCACAGGCTAGATTTTCAGTCCTTTTAGACTCCAGTGTAGCTCAGAAATGAAATCCTTCCACTATTTTGCCTAGTGCTGACCCTGATTCTTCTCAGGGAGTTTTCAGTCCAATGCCACTTGCAAGGTGCCTGCAATCTCAGTCCATTATTGCCAGAACTGCTGATCATGGTGGAGGAGCAGAAAGCCTTAGGGGAGCAAAGCAGGGCACTGTGCATGCCAGTGCAGATGTCAGTGCAGATGAATGCTGCTAACTTGTGGTGAGGAATTAGGCATCCATCACAGGTGTGTTTGTGTTGGTCTTACCTTTCCCAGAATCTGTTGCCCAGAACCAGAGACATCCCAATATCCTTTGAAAAGGGAGGTGCAAGAGGTAAATCATTAGACTGAAGGTATTTTAACAGGTTTCTCAAATTTCTCAGGAGTTTAAATCCTTGATTTTGGTTTTTAATACTTCCCCAAAGGTTATATTATTCTAGTGTTTGTCTCAACAGCTCAATGCAATAAAGGAAGCAATTCAAGGATCGTGACTAATTGTAGTAGTATTTCTTATGTCAGATATTACAGCACTATAAAAATCACAAAAAGAAAAAGCATGATTTCGTGCTATAACATTATTCAGAATGAACATCACTTAATGACCAAGAAAGCAATGGTTAAATCACTTATATTTCATTTCTCTTTGAGCAGAAAATATTTAGCAGATGGTTTCAGTGAGATCAGCAAATTTAGTCTCCAGGGAAAGGTGTGGATGCACACATATACATGTATGTACCTGTGTCCTAGTCTCAGCTGAGTCTGATTATTTGTATGAACGGGAAATGCATAAACTGAAAAAAGTAAAGTTTTAAATAGCTGTACTTCTTTAAATTGCAGATGGATGTATATGTCATCTTAAAATAAGTGTGTACTGGGAGTTGTGTGTAAATTTAAAAAGCAATGCCACTGTTATTTCCCATAAGATTGTGAGGAGTCAAAGTCTTCCATTCAGCTTCAGGATTCCTTCATTAATAGTTCACATTTGTGTTCTCAGTCAGGAAAATGTGAGAAGTTACTCATAAAAATTAAAATTTGCCATGGTTATCAATGTCCAAGAAATACTTTAGAAAGCTGAACAAATCTCTGACTGCCAGAACTTAGTGTGAAACTTTTCTGGTATAATCTTCCACACCCAGAAGTCTATTTCCAGTTTTCCATATATTCTTTTGAGACAACTGATGTGACTCATCATCAGAAACAGGATATTAGTTAGACAGACTATGAGCTGTTTCTCATTTATACTATGTCATCTCCTTTATTTGATTGGATTTGCAGAGATTAAGGTAACATTTCCTATTTGGTCATCATTTGAGACCATGGCAGTGTGATCTACCCATGTTCTTCTGTCTGTCCTCTTTAGATGGTTCCCACCTCTCTTGCTGGAAAATTTAAATCTGCAAGTGATGGTGAGGTATCAAGACAATCATGCTCAGACATATCTTGAGATAAGTAAAATAGATTAAAAACTCAGTATATAAAACGTATGAGCAATAAAGAAAGGTAAATGTTGGCCCACTTCATCTGAATGATTCACCCTAAGTGAGTTTCAGTGATATCATCCTTGCCATGAAGCAGTCATAAGAATCATAGCAATAATTAACCATGAGGCTGGTGCCTACTGAATTAATGATCCTTCTATTCTGGGATTCCTCTGGGGTTCAATGGAAAAGTTTTATGTAGCCTGTTTTAGCTAAATTTTTGTCATAAATAACATCAGTTCATGATATTAAAAGGAAGGCTTAGGCAGCAAAGAATGAGGCCCATAAAAGCCACCATGCTAAGACCAGCCTGTTCTAGCCAGACTGTTAAAACAGGGGTGCATCTTGCACTCTGTGTCTCCCCAGGACAAAAGTATTGCAACCTTTCAGGACCTACAGTAGAATGTCCTCCCCTGCATAACTCAGAAAGGTCTCATAAAATAATCAAGTCCAAGTTCCTCCTTAAAGCAAAACTGACACTGAATTAAAGCAAGCTTACTTAGACCTTAGATCCTAAAGATCTAAGGAGCAACCCGAAAAGAACAGACCTTTAACCATGGTAATCTAAACCCTCTCTTTCTGAAACCAATGATAGACCCATACTGTTTTTCAAAAGAGGACAGGATCAATAGGCTGTAAACCAGCATATTCATGCCCACTTAGATAAGACATAGACAATGCATTATCCACATGAAAAATTTTCTACTCACAGTTTAGAGAACCGAATGAAATGGTTCATAAAATGATAGAATATCCTGAGTTGGAAGATGCTCCACAAGGAGCATCGAAGTCCTGACTCTGCACAAAACAACCCCAAGAGTCACATCCTGTGCCTGAGAGCACTGTCCAAACACTTCTTAAACTCTGTCAGGCTTGGGGCTGTGATCACTTTCCTGGAGAGCCTGTGCCAGTGTCCAACCATACTCAGGGTGAGGAAACTTTTCCTGATATCCAACCTAAATCTCCTCTGACGCAACTTCAGGCCATTCCCT
The DNA here is from genome assembly GCA_024362935.1 of Setophaga petechia. Classification (NCBI taxonomy): domain Eukaryota; kingdom Metazoa; phylum Chordata; class Aves; order Passeriformes; family Parulidae; genus Setophaga; species Setophaga petechia. Next base: position 7,353,181 of record JANCRA010000002.1, on the reverse strand, counting down.
TGGGTCCTGTCACTGTCACCACAGAGCAGAGATCAGTGCCTGCCCCGCCCCATCCTTTCATGAGGAAGCTGTAACTGCAGTGAGGTCTCCCCTCAGTCTCCTCCAGGCTGAACAGACCCAGTGATCTCAGCTGCTCCTCATATGGCTTCCCCTTAAGGCCCTTTAGCGCCTGATCTTGCTAGTTTTCTTCTTTATTCTTATACAGCTTTCTTACACATTGTTTACAAGATGATCTTGCTCCAAACACACATTTTTTGTGTAGTATTTTATCATTTTGTTTGTAGTCATTCCACATTGGTAAAAGCTTTCACATGGACAAAGGCTTGTCTGTATATTTTGTTTAATCTCTTGTAAAAGTACATCTTTTCTCATAAGTTTCTCAAGATTTATTTTAGCCTGGAATTGAGTGAAACTGAAATTTTTAAAGTAAAATGAAATCTTAAACTTCTTATCTAAATTTGTTATTGAATACCCTTTGAATGTCAATGCTTACTCAGAATGGGACCTGACTTTGCCCACTACATGAAATGTTTGTGAGTGATAGGGAGTCTTTAATGTAGGAGGAATTAAAAAATCAGTCTCTTTGATGTTTCATTCTGTTAAATCAACCATCTACAATGATTGCAAACATTTGTAATTTTTACACGTCTCTGGTTTCAACTTTTACATTATTTCCTGATAAATACACTTCAGAAAAAAAGCTATTACTTTCTCTCCTGAAGGTGATTTTCCTCTTTTTTTTACCTCCCCAAACCTTGCTTTGCCAATTCCTTCTCTTATTCTTGTTACTCAGTCTTCATGGCCCATTATCACTAACGTAAAATTAAACTGAAAATGTAGGAAGATATATTACTGAAAGTAAATCACAACACAAAGATCATTAAGTTTGAAGTGGAACAGAAGATTAAGATATTGATTCAAAGAATCCAGAGTACCAGAAGTTTTTAAGAAGTGCTACAAATTGACAGCTAAGAATTAATTTATTCCTTTTTAGGTGTAATTTGAAGCTGATAACTGCTAAAGATATAAAAGTAAATTTTTTATATTGTGACATTCAGTTCAAGTTTTAAATTTTCTTTTTGGAATTTCTTTTATGTGATACTGTGTTGTGGTCATCTTTTTACTCCAGAGGACACAATGTATTATTGATGAAGTTGCTTAGTAAGTAGAGATTTGAGTTACATACTGCACTCTGCCTCTTTTTTAACACATTCACCTCAGGTTAGTCCACGCCATTTCTGTTGTTCACAAGTCTCAGTTAAAATCTACCAGAGTTCATGGGGAGTGTCCAACACATCAGAACACAAGACGTAGCCAGTTATTGGAAAATTACCTTCACTTATCTCATGTAGATGTCTCTCCCTCAGCAGATCAAGCAAAATTATCAGATCAGAACAGTATTTTCTCCCTCCTGTAATACTCTGGAAGAATACTCTTTAAGTGATATAGCTTAGTACCCATGTCTCAAGCACTCTAAACAGATGTTTTCTCAAAATCCAGTGCTATTTATTTCAATGACTAGTCATTTGAGAGTGTGGAAAGTTGCTGTTATGTCTTCATAAGCCATTTTTCAATATACTTGACAGATTTCCTGAGAGATCCCACTCATAGGAGGATAGACTGGATTAAAGCCTATAACAGAAGTCTAGATATCCTTAAAGAACTTCTTTCAAAAACACTGTCTTAGCAATGGGGATTGCGAAGGTGGGAGTCACAAACATGGTACCAAGGCCCAGCCCTTAAAGAGGTGATAACATTATTGAAAAATTCTTTTCTTAGGAATGAATTGTAAGAAAACACACCTATTCTGTAATGAATAATAAGTACAGTAAAAAACACCAGTGATTTAATTAGAGTATTGCAGCTGGTACTGCTGACAGCTGTATTCCAAGTGCAGCATAGAGAGGAAACAGACTTGTCCTCTGAGGAAAACCATGCCACTTCCAGCCTAGAGAATTGAGGAGGAAAGGGAACATATGGAAGCTTCAAATCCAGAGAGACTCCATAGATTCTCCATCATGATCAATGGGCAAATTCAGAGAGCTGCTGAATACATCAGTCAGAGCAAACCATTCTCCCCATAGCCTCACAAAAATGAGGCAGGATTTGAGAGTGCAGCTGCAACATGTCTCTGAGTGCCTCCAACTCTTCAGCCAAACATCTTCCATGTTCCATGGGTTCACGGAGATACACACTTCTCCCAGACTTAGCAGGAAATTATACACAAGCAAAAGAAACCTCACAGCAGCAGCAAGGCATCAAAAGACTGATTCAATATTCAGTGTATGAGCACAGGCTCATATTTCCATGGTTACCTTAAAAGTGGAGATCCTACACAACTGAAGCACATTGACATACCTGTAAAAACAATTTTGCTTCAATTGGACCAGTAAGATGTGAACTATAATTGAACTTCCAGTTTATGGAGCTGATGCTCTTCCTTCTTCAATGTAAAAACCCAAAAAGGTGGTTTTGGAAAACAACCAAATCAAGCAACTCCTTTCCTCTTGCAAACAAGAAGAAAATCTGCCAAAACTCACCTCAGCAGTGATTTCAGTCTAACAATCACTCCTTCATTTGCTCATTACTTAAATTTGTTAGTCTTGGGGTACCACAAGTGTTATATTATAGGTGTCCTTACGCAGAAGTTTCCAACTTCTTATCAAAATAAGCACTGAAACACCACGTACTTGTAAACAGGAGGGATTAAATTTAAGATTCTGGGTTTTTTCTGATTCATTCAAAAATCTACAGGCTGTGCCTGATCTGTTCTGTGCTCCTATGAATTTATGGGACTTTTTTTCTCTGCAACTGCATTCCTGCAAATATGGAAGTGTCTCTTCCATCTTCCACGCTGGTGATCATATCTATTTACCTTCCTAATACCTAGGCTTCTGGAGAAGTTAAGCCATGGGACATTGTGACCAGAAAAAAATTATTGTCAGCAAAAAGACACAGAAGAGCAGCAAACAGTGTGGAAATAATGTAATGGAAGAAACAACTGCATAGTCTGGGAAAAACATTTGTCCAACATTTATGTCTATGATAAATAATTACTGAGGCATTTGTGAATGGGCAGCCAGCTTTGAAACCTTCAAGACATGCAGGCATTTGAATGGTGATAGAAACTACAGGAGTGAAGGGGATAAAATTACCTAAAGTTATTCTGTTTATTTTTGGCTATTTATATGACAACAAAGTAAAACTATTTCTTTTCCCTTAGCAGTGTTGCATACATATCTTATGTATGTATATATGTGTGTTAATAGCATCCTTGCACAGATTGGACTTACGGTTTTGTTATTGACTTCACTGGCATATGCATTTAGTCTTTAAAATATTTATCTGAAAATTAGAAATATATGATATCTATTATAAAAATCATATTTTCACTTGAAAATACAAATATCTGGGAGAGATGTTATTTTTCCTCATCATTGTCTTTATAAGAATCACATTTCACACATTCCTCTCATCTTTGTATAATTCTCTTCCCCACAGAGGTCCTGGATGTCCAACAGCTCTTCTTCCTTCCTCTTCCCTTCACTTCTCCTTTCTATGTCTGCTCATATATAGCTCCTTTAGCTATATTGCTGTCTCTGGCAGGTTTTTGCCTCTCATGTTTCCATTTCTCTCTGATATTTTCTATCCATCTGGATCACCAGACATCTTAGGTGTCCTATTTCCCCACTTTGCTTATGGATGATGATCTCATCTATTCAATTCCTTCATTCTTCCCAGACCTCTCCTACCAACAGTCTCCTCCCAGCCTCAAATTCTTTTTTGCCAACCATGTTGACATTGCAACTGTGCCAATTCATCATATATACCTGAAAGGGTCTCTGCACAGGCAAGGGCCTCTAATCAATGCACAACTCTCAAACTGTTCTTCTCTGGAGACCTCTTAGGGAATCACCACCAAGTTTAATGAAATCAGACATTCCCTCCCAGGAAATAAAGGCAGAAGCCACAGGCACTGGGGTATCCCTAGACACCACGACTGCAAGGCACGTTGCATATTCATCTTGAGATTTCCTGCCCTGATGTACTACATGTTCTGAACATATAGAACACCCTCACAGGCAAGAGGCAAAGAAATATGCATTATACAACATTTTAGGTGTGTGGTACACTTGATCCAATTTACCGCTGTTTTGGAAGTCTGGGATGGCTTCTGTGATGTAGCTGGAGAGTGTATTTTGATCACCGAGTGAGTACCACTAAAGGAAACTTGAAGGGTCATCTGATGGTCATGACTAAAGGAGGCCCAGAAGGGCTGACCACAGCTGCGAAACAAAAGTGCAAACAAGCACCATGGCCACCCCTGCCCCCTGCCATTGTGTAATTGTTGCGTCTGCTGGCAAGTGCAAACAGGAATGTGCCCAAGATCCCTGAGAAAGGATATTGATGCCTTGAGTTTTAGCTTTCATATTTTTCAGATTCTATACTGCCTCAGTGTGACTCTGAACTTCATATAAAGTGTTAGCCAGTTCTCTTCACAGGGTAGTTAGACAAAACAATCCTTTTCCAGCCTGAGAACCAAGGACACCATTGCAGCTTCGGGCCCAAAAAATGTAAACAACTGCAAATTGAAGAGAGCAATCTGGGAGGGTGAGACTTCATAACCTGAAGCTCTAACTGTGCAATTGACTCTGATATGTAAATGGACCAAAATTAATAAAAGTGTGAAAACTTGTGACCAGATGTCCACCTTCTGTCCATCTTGGGTCCGTCTTGGGCAGAGCCATGGCTAGGCTCTTGTGCTGCCCAAGGCCTTTGAAGGCCTTTCAATAAACACTTACTTTATTCCTTTAACTCTGTCTCTCTGTCTAGACTCTATTTAACTGTTGTTTAGCCTTTTAGGCAAAACAACAGTTAAAACTATTTCCTTTTTACATGGCAAAACCAAAAGAAAATTTGTTAAGTCAGAAAGGGGAAAAGTTATGACCTCAGGAACTGGACCAACATCCTGTAGAGAGTAGTCTGGATAATTTCACTGGTCTGACCTATCACCCACTGAAAGGGTCTGAATTCCAGGAAGGCCATATTAGCCCTGATTCCCATTCTGTACATGATTTGTGCGTACAGTTGGAGCAAAGTTGAGATTAGGACACTGCAGTCCCTTGTTTGCCACTGTTCATGTCTTCTTCCACAGATTTGCACTCAAGAACAGCTGGGCTTTGCATGACAATGTTAAGTTTCACCATTCCATCTTTATCAGGCTCTATAGAATATAGACAGTGTTGTAAATCTCATTTTGTGTTTCTAGTTGGTTTCTAGACTCCATATTTTTGCTCCATTGTCTGGTATAACTCTTTATTTTGTGGTCCTGCCCAGGATTCATTCTTACTCTTAAGAAGTGCCCTTTTGGCCTCCTTTCCCGAACTGAGATACTCTCCTCACATCTTTAGCTCCTCAATAGCTCCTGAGCTTTACTCTAAGTATCTCAGTAATCTCAGTATTAACTACTGTAGCCTAGTACCAGCATCTCTGAAAGTCCTTTGGGGTTTACCTTGTCCAGTAATATGAAAAAATTCATTTAGGATACTAAATTTATCTCTTTTCCTTCCCCTGGTTTCCAGGGACAGTTAGTTGAAAGGTTGGCATATAGTCATTAGGTTAAATGTTGGGAGTTTTCAGGATGAAAAAGTAATTCTTACTGAATCTAAAATTCTCAGAAGGGAACTATTAGGTAAGAGGTAAGTCAACTGCTTCTCTAAACAAGCAGAGAAGAAATCTTATTCAGGCCTGGATGCTTTGTTAGATCTAGCTCCTACTTTAAACCTTTGTCATAATGTGGGAAGCAATTATATGCCATCTGATTTGAAAGATTAGCAAATTTTACTGTTTTAAAATAATCCTGAAACTGAAATTTTCTTTTTAAGTCATGTATTGAATTGACAGGAAAAACATTGCCTCTCTGTAATGGAATTAATTGCTTTTATAAAGTAGAAAAGAACAGAGATGAGAAAATTGTCATTTTCAGATGCTTAAATTTCACCATAAACGTGGTTAGACATATTTTAATATCCTGACACTATAAAGCTATCTTATGTTGGCCTTTTTTTGTCATTGGGAAAATAAGTCATAAAAACATATCCATAGTCTTGAATTTATATTAAGATTGTAATAAATTGTAGACACCTCTATACTGGAGATGGAAAAAATGATGAGGTCATCTCATTGAAGTCCTTGCCAATGAAGGAATATTTTCTGCAGTGTAGTGTCCACTGATTTATAGCCAGATTGGACAAATGGCTTAAGTGATGGTTTCCCTTCTGAGGGCTACTAAGAGAACAGTAATATGAAATATATTATGGAAACTAACCAGTGCACATTTTCCAGAAGCACTTTCATATCAAAAATATCTAGTCAATCATATTTGTAATATATTGAGCAAATATATTGCCTAATGTATTGAAAGTAAAACAAAAGGACACTTACAAGGATGAATAAAAAAATTACCACAATTTTGATTGAAACTGACGTCATTCTTTTCCACTCAGGGGAACAGAGCTGTAAATCAGTTCTATCTCACAGTCATCTGGATTCAATATAATAATCTCTAGTAGCTTTGAAATGCAAGAGGGGAGATGGAAATTACAGTACTTATACAAAACAGTCCTGGTCTGAAGATGACGTTGAGTCTGCTCTACCAGCAACAAATTCTGTGATAAGGTTTTACGGTTGGACTCCCTGTTTACTTTAAAGTCCCCTGTACACGCTGTTCTATGCACTATATGTTCCCCTGGGGATGGTTTCACAGCTGGTTCAAGAACACCTACAATCATGCTGTCACTGGAAGGCACAGTGCACCCTCTGCCTTCACTACCCCAGAAGGGCTCTCCTGAATGTCACCTTTTGGCAGCCGTTCCAGCTCAATCATCACACCACAGACTCAATGTGAACAGAGAAACTGCAAAGGTTAGAGAAAATGCCCTGGTGTTTGTCTGAGCTTTCCATGTAATTCTTGTTGCTCAGTTAGAATGTTAACATGACCAATCAGAGACAACTTGAATAACTACACCATATATTTTGTACTTGAGTCTTCTGTTTGAAGCAGCTTTTAAAGATGAATTCTGGAAAAGCATCACTTCAGTCATCAAAGTTCAGACAAGGCAAAGTCTCTTAGTATTTATAGACATCTTTTAGATGTCTGTTATGATCCAAAAAATATGTGTTTTTCTGTGACGCATACATAGCAAAACATATTTGTAAAACACTTCAGTCAAGAAACAATGTCAGGTAACTTTGAATGCACAAGTACGTAAAATCCACTGTCTCTAAATTGCAAGTATCAGTTGCATTTTGATTTTGTTGTTCAGTAAGTACAGCTGGCTAAAGAAAATGTTTGTATGTTTTAATCATCATGTTAACAAATAACATTTTGTTGATGATTTCTTTGATTTGCATGTTGTAAAAATTTCTCAAATATGCCTGTTTACTCTTATTTATGATCCATTCAGTTTCAGTACATGATGGCTTAGGAAGGGGCAGTGAATGTAATTTTTTTTTTCCAATTTCTCAATCCTAATTTTGCCAACCACTTAAAGTATGGAATATGGGAAATTTTAAATTCTAATAGCTCCCCTGAAGACACTAACACAGTTCTGAAGTTCCTTGATGGTTTGGAGCTGTTTGTTGAGGCAGTCTGAAGATACACACTTACAGAAAGAAGAAACTAAAAAGGTTCTTTTCTCCAGGTATTTCTTTCATATTCAACAAAGTAACAGACAAGTTATTATTTTTAAAAAGTAATCTGCTATTTTTACCTATTTCCTTTGTTAAACATTACAAATTTCCCACCCAACAGCTGATATATATCACATGTCAGTTTCTGATTTCTTGGAGCAAAAATCATACAAAAAAAAATACTCTTCAAAACATAGTAAATTTGGCAAATGAGTTCTGCCTAATGCAACCTCATAATGGAACACATGCAATTCCAGGATTTCCTTCAGATCTATTATTCATAGTCTTTTTGGCATAACTTTATATACTTCTGCTTACAGCACTTTGAAAACTTCTATTACAGCTAATTCTAGTGCATTAAAATGAAAACCAATAGATGTTATCATAATTTGTTCTTTAAAAAACAAGAAGGCCCAATATGTGAGTCCAGTTCAGGAACATTAGCTTCATATTCAGCTCAGAGATTGGAATTCTGCAGTGCCATTTTTGTACGAGGCTTTAAACAGAAGGCGGAAAATTGCAGAATAAATGTTTAAACTTAGTCATAAAAAAATATTTAGGAATAATTAGCTGGAATACACAGTCAGGTCCATGAACTGAATTTGGGATATCAGCTGTTCATAAGGGAAGCTGATTTAAGTGAAAAGCAATCACTATTTTTGCCAAGAGCATGGGCCAAATAACTGAACTACTATGAGCAGTACTGTTCTCTTCCTCCAGACCAAAACCAACTTCCCACAAATCAGGGCCTTCTGGACATTTTTTTAAAACTATAACTAATAAAGTCCATTATGATGTTTTTTCCTAATTGTTCAAAAGTTGGGGATAACATGCTCTATTTATTTTTTAGTAAGACTCTGATGAGCTGCTGTTTATCTTACTGCTCCCAGACCACAAACTTTCAAAACAGGCCCAGCTGCTCAGTGTCAGCTGTGACCTTCCGCTGCTCATGAGCGTATTCCCGAGCCCAAAAGCTTAGAGGTCTTGGAAAGTCGTCTTTTTTGGTCTTAGCCGACATCAGATGCATGCATTAAGCTTTCATGTCTCACCCACCTATTGGAGGCAAGTGAAAAAATCTGTGAAGTCTGATGGAATTCATCTTATTTTCATGTCTCCAAACAATTCCAAGACCCATCACCTCTATAAGAAACACAAAGCCTTATGAGAGGAACCAGTGGAAAAGCACTGTAAGGATCTTTAAAGTCCCTTCCAACTGAGGTTTTCCTATGGTTCATGCTGCTGGAAAAGCATTCAGGCAGTCACCATTCTGCATGAGCACAGCTACTTAATCAGAGACCACACTCTATGTTATTACTACTGTTATTAGTATTATCACTATTATTTGCAATCATATTTTCAACTATCAGTATAGGAAACAGGAAGACATAAAGATCAAATCTGCAGACACAATTTGCCAAAATTCTAGAATATTTAAGTAAAAGCTCTGAATTTATTCCATTTTAAGAGAATTTTTTGCTGCGTATTTTGAATTCGGAATCTCCATTTAAACAAAAGTGTTGTGATGCAAGATGATGAATGGATACTCAGAACCTACATCATTTCTGTGTTGAAAAATACAAATATACATAAAGCTTTCAAAGGTAAAAACAAGTACAACTTGTTTGGCACTTTTATTTCATTATGTGAAGGAAGCATTACCCTTGAAGCCTGCATGCTGGCTGTTAACATTTAACTGCTGCAGATTGCCTATAAGTACTCTATAGCAGCTGCTGTCCCAGAATTTCTATTAACCTCTTCATATACCAGTTCACTCCACTTCTATCCAGTATTTCAAAGCAGATAATCTTTAGTTCTATACTACACATGTCATCTGATGCAGTGAAAAGGTGACCTCCAGAGAAGAAAGGAACAGAGAGGAGCAATGGCAAAGGAGGGAATTCCAGCAACACCCAGCTCCAGCTCCTGTAAGGCCCACCACAGGAGAGCCAGCAGACCAGTGGAAAAGACCAGCTGCTGGGGTACTCAGACTAACAGACATCTTCCTGATCAGCCAGAGAAGGGAAGAGGGTGGTGACATCGGTGATTCTGTGTTTGTGCAGGTGCTGAATGTCTGTCTGTGTCTGTCTGTGTCTATCTGTGTGACACGTGTACTGTTTACATGGACAACTGTGTCTGTGCCTGCTGGGAATATGTGCTCTGCCTCACTGCCTGCTGGACCCAGGGTTTGGAGGTGCAGCAGCTTCACCTCTGTCTGGTTACCAGATTCAACATCTCCCTTATGTCCTATATATGCATCTATCTCTTTCCAGCAAAAATCAATGAGGTTACTCCATTTTAAAGTTCCCTTTCACAGACTGCACAGAGTGAAACACCCCACCTTGGCTGCCATGGACAATTCTATGCATCATTTCTACAAAAGGTGCTGAGGTATCCAAATACAAACCACATTGACTATCACTGTCCTCATGCTCATAAAAGCTCGTTTTAAATTTGTGTGTATAATATGTAGAGGCTGTTTTACGGAGTAGATGACAGATATATGTTACTGGAGCACAAAACAAAGCTTCTGTCCAGAAGACAACACTTGAATAAGGCTATCACTTATTCAATAAGGCTATTCACTTATTCATAAATAGGAGTTTATTGTGATATATCACATTTTTAACCTTATAGAAGAAGCAGTATATGCCACTTGCTAGAAGATATTTTCTTCATGGGGAATGTGCCATGGCAGAATGTTTGCTTCTTTCAAGTTTTAGAAGTCATATTATTGCATGCAAATAATAAAGCTGTACAAAATGTGAATTTATGTAGTAAATTTTAAGGGGGCTGTGGGACAAGAAGGCAGAAAACATCTGGAGGAGACTGAAGACTGAATCTGTTCCATAGAGACAGTAAATTATACAGACAGGCTGGGACAAAAGGATACCATCGGCTTACTCAGGTTTAGAACAAAAATATTTTGCGGTGGACTCTAAAAACTGCAGCAGCTGATTACAAGATGGTAGCTCACAGATATTCACAGTTGCTGATCTGTCTTATTGAGTACAATAAAACTAAGATAAATGTTCTCAGAAATGCTTTAATTGGAGTTCAAATCCACTGAAAATCAATGCCTTTTCACAGTGTTTGCCTAGTTCACCGTAAGAGCAGCACACTTTTACAAGTATATCAATTTCTGTGATCTAAGACTGAGTGAAAGCTGGAAGATCTCTGGTCTGTGTCAACTACATACCTTCCCTACTTACAGATTTGAGAGCTCACCTGCAAAAATCTCCATTTCAGAGGTACTATATCAGAACTTCAGTTCACAGATTCCTCAGACACAGTGGAGCATTAAGGATTAAAACAGAATTAGCAATACTTTTTAACAATGGCTCTCTTTCAAAGGCTCATTGATCTTATAACAATTGTTCTTCATCATTGCTGTCTCTCCATAGATTCATTCCAGGCTCAGTATAAAAGAAGGCATATTGAGATAGGTTCGGCCTGCTAATCCCCATCACATCCTTCTGGGAATTATTCCTTCATATGGATAAAAATGGTTGTTTGAGGAATATTCAGATTAATAAACAGAAAAAGGCACTCACTTGACCTTTCCTCAAAAGCTATACACATACACAGGAATACCCTGTAGGAGTTAGAATAGAGCACATCTTTTAAACCAAACCAAATCAACCCAAAATTATATAAGACATGGTCTGTCACTCTGCTTCTCTAGCTAACAAGTTATTTATAGAGTAACAAATACTTTACTTTTGGATGTAACAAAAATATAAGAATAAGTATTGCAGAATTATCAAACCACAGAAAAATGTCTAATCAGTTCATCTTGTTTCTCTAGAGCCCTTTTAGTCATAGTGCTTTTAAGATCTTTTCCCTAATATATTGCTTTGGATGAATTTTTGAAGAAAATGGAATTTTAAAGCGTCTGAATAGCCAGATCAGGTTGTGATGTTTGTTTGGAAAAGGAAATGATCCCCAGCTGTGTCTGCTATTTCTAATGCTTTGAGAGAAACTATCTCCAACACAGAGCACAGGTTTGCTCTGGCTGCTCTCATGGTTTCTGTGCTGCTAATTGAGGATGACCATGAAACAAATCTCAGAGAAGTTCACAGGAACCACAAAGAGAGAGGCTTCAGCTCCGCTATCACAAATGTGCCCTGGAGACTGTGTTTTTCTTAGAGATGGGTATGAAACACAAAAGCTGAGCCCTGGATTCAAACACTTTCACATTTGAATGTTCTAATACTTGGCCAAAAGAGGTAACTAGCCTTTTATTTAAGCTCCATCAGGGCTATTGAGATGTGTATCAATATAAAACTCTTTTTTTTTTTTTTTTTTTGTTATTTTTCTGTTCCAGTACTTGTCCACTCTGAACAGAAGATAGAGCACTATCAGACGAAGTCAGCACATCACAAGTAGTGATTGAACAGGAGTGGGTATTCGCACAAACCTTCACTTAACCTCTTAAATTAATTTCAACACAATGTCAGAAGTCTAAAAGCAATCACACACATTCATGTAGGAGCATTTAGTCAGGGACTACAAACCTGCCTCAAGCAAAGTCGTCACAGACTTCTGGAGAGAAGATAATTGCAGGGAATGTCACCACCTGCTTGACACTTTCATTCATTTCTCAAGCGCCTTCTGCACCACAGGCAAAGCCTGGGTACTGCAATATAACAATAAAATAACAATAAAAGATAGACAATATTAAGGAAACTGTTCTTGTGAAAAATGCCAAGAGAAGCCCCAGAGGAGGCATGGAATGGCATTCAGCTAACCAGGTTGCCCATGCTAATGAGGCCTATAATAATACAGCTCCAGAGTAAATAAATGTCATCTTTTTTTTTTCTTCATGTGTTTTGATTCACGCTAAATCCTGGATGCACACATGCCCCTGTTTGCTGGCTTCAATACTGGTTCAGCTCTTCAAATGGCCACCAAATTTGTCCAAAAGGTTCCACATAAAATTCTATTACATTTTCCAGTAATTGTTGTATTTTATATGTTTTTCTCTTGCAGGTCATGTTCCCTGGTCGGCTCCAATTTTCTCTGTGTTTATCATTACAGCAGAATAAAAGTTCAATGAGTGAGAAGTCAAATAGTACAGACACTCCCAGACTCAAACTATGTTATTTGACAAATATTCTCCAGCCTAACAGAGGCATCTGTGGCCCTAATTAATCCAAGAACCGGTTATATTAACAGCAGAATGAAATTCTGTTCGAACCTTGAAAATGACAACTCTTAGCATTTATTGTGGACTGCCTGGCCATTTCAGACAATAATGACTTATTAGTGGGAGGAAGGCAGCTGCTTTTTCCAGATAAGTGGAGCAAAACTTGGTGCGACTCATTGCTGTTACTGGATTTAAGAGTGCAAACCTCCCTTCCCGACTTGTACAGACCAGGTCTTCTCCCAGGTGATAGCAGATTGGAAAAGTCACTGTGTTTGGATGGGGACTTGCAAAAGAGTAGAGCCTGAAGAATTCAACCCTGCATCTCTTACTGCATAGAATTTACAAGAAGGCTTGTATCATCCAGATCTGCATGTATAGAGGACAGCAAGATAATGGGACAGAGAAGTGGAGGCTTGTATTAGAAAAGGGTGGAATCATTCTGGAACTGGGAATTAACTCATCCAACAGTAACAGCAAAATCTTAATAAAAGATAGAAGTTTTGTTTGTAAGGTTTGTTTTGAGAAAATAAAAAGTGTTTTGAGAAAATAAAAAGGAAAGAAATTGTGAGTTTACAAGGTCATCAGTTTTGAGAAGTGCTGTTTCTTATGTATATGTATCAAGTTTTTAGTGGCTTTCCACAATGGAACATTTCCTATACACTAGGCATACACCAATCAGTCTGGCTTTCTTCACAGAATTCTCAATGCAAACATCATAGAGCCTTCATAGGCTTAGTCACACTATAAACAACACTGAGCAAATAAATTATGAAGTACAATAAAGTGAATTGGCACGAAGTTCATTTGCTGAGTAAACAACCACCAGAGCAGTAATAGCAGTCATTTATCTAATGTAGGGGCAAAAATCAAAATAGATTACATATTTGGTATTACCATAATCCTTGGTGTCAGCAGAAGCCCTAATGAAGTAATTATTCTTGTGATTTTGGGCTGATGAAGTTTTTAAGAATTACAGCAAACACACTGACTGAAGAGTTCACAAAATAAATCAAGACATTTACTATAAGCCTGTAGCATATATGAGCTACATTTATAAGCATGATCATGCTCTAGGTTCCAGATATTCCAAGCCTTGAGGCAGGGCAAGCAGTCAGTCTTCAACAGCCCCTTTACAGTCTACACAGCCGAACTCCCTCTCTGTGGAAAACAAGAGTTTGTGGTGGGTGCAGTGGTGTGAGCTTGGGTGTGCCTGTAGCTGGACCAGGCACCCACAGGCAGAACAGTTTATTCCTACATCTCACCCTTGGTTTGAGCTATCCAAGGCTGGAAGATCTTGTGAAGCTGTCTGGTGGTTTTGGAGTGCAGGCGTTGGATACCCTGTGAGCCCCACCAGGACTGCCCATCTCTGATCTCCTACCTGCTGCAGCAGGTGCTCAAGTCTCAGAGGAAATGGGAGAAGTCCCTTCCTCTCCTGATTCTCAGGATTCCATCTGACAGCAAAAATATCTGCCAGAAGAGTTCAGCAAGTCTGTGCTTAGCAGTGTGGTGTCCACCCTGACATAAGGGAAGGTAGAGGGACACAGGGGATTGCTGAGAACTTCTGCTCCAGTAGAAGTGGTCTCCAGCCAACAAATACTCAACAGCAGATACAAGATAGGGAAGAAAAAGACTGGGATGGTGTCAAACTGCTCCTCCAGACTACAGAGCACCCTCACTCCCCTGGAATTCTGCAAAAGTTCTATCATTCACAAAATTTTAGGGGAAGCCTATTTGCCCAAGAACTATCTAGAAATGGGTAGGTACTTTTCAAAAGAGTGGCTAGGATATATAAATAATATTATTTTTATTTTCTCTGGACTCTGTGAAGTTTATTTACTTCTGAAAGAACAAGTAACAAAAAATAGTTAATTACATCACTTACATTTGATTCTCCATTATAATTTATATGGAGTAACTAGGTAATTCAGCAGTCATTTGATCAGCCAATAATTTGTAAATACTTTTCTATTATGTTTTCTGGAAAAAAATAATCTAAAAATATTTATGCCATGGCCAAGGCTCAGTCTAGTGAATTAAAAAAAAAAAAAATCTCCATTCCTAGGACTTTGATCTGTGTTTACCCATACTTGGGTTTCCCCTTTTATATGTTTGGCTATTTCTCACAATTAAACTATTACTTTATCATGTTGCCAGATTGCCTTCAGCTTGTTTATTTTAATCTTGACATCATACATTTCATTTTATGATTACTCAACCATTGTCTCCAAGATGTAAACTTATTTTTATTGTCTGGAAGAAGGAATGTAATATGAAACAGTGACAAAGAGAATCTTGTTAAACCTTATTTCAGGGAAACCCTTGCTATAAACACACAAAAAGTGGGGGGTTTTCCTACTTCTATTGCTAGCTAAAAATAAATATACCTAAATACATTTTCTTCAAGGCACAATGAAGAGCATCTTAGGGCATTTCACTTAAACAAGTGGAAAGAATCCTGAGAAAGTGTGTTGAAGTCTACCCAAAAAAAAAATCACCAACAAAAACACCCACAACTCAACAAAAACACCCACAACTTAAGAACTTGGGGATATTATTTTTAGGGGAAACCACCTGTTCTCCACAGAGCAGTCTAGGAGATATGGCCTAAGCAGAGTACAGCTGAAGTGACTTCACTACAGTCAAAACATTAGACAGACCTATTTCCTGGCTGTTCAGCAGTAGAAATAACCACCTTTTTTCAATAAAGATTTCTCCAAGGTTTTAGATTTTTCTTGTCATAAAGTAAAATACCTCTTTCCTTAGGACTTGGGAATATTATTTCAACAGTAATTTTGTATCTCACTATGTGTTGCATTTTTGCTACTTAAATAGAGCAGAGTAGAAGGTTGCTGGTTTGAGTTGGGTTTTTTTTAAATTTAGATAGCATGTGAAAATTAATCCATTTCTGTATCACCAGTTAACCATAAGTAGGATGCATATGTGCACAGCTACAAAAAAGAAAATCTAGAACCCAGCCTAAAAGCTACAGGTTTGTTTTCTTGGTGGTAGAAATGCACATGTGATTTTCCCTTCTTCCTTTTCGATAATCATAAAACAAAAATCATGAGTCTTGTTCTAATTATTATCTTTTCCTGTGGATAGAAATCTTGCTTATGAAAAATCTGAATTTTTTTAAATTAATACAATAATATTTTCATTCACAAAAAAAGGGACATTATCTCTGGTCTCTACATTTATATATGCTAAAAATGAAGCTCCTGGATTTGAACCTACTCTGAATTTACATATATATAATTGGATGAAATTAAGTCATTCAATTATAGGCAAATTTTTTAAGTCTAATGTAATGTTGTTGCCCTAATTACTTCCTGATAATTTTGTAAAGTAAAAAAATCTATGGGAAGGTTGCATATGTTATGGTTTATCTGTTTAACACATTCATGACTTTTTAGATGAAATGGACTAGAAATCTTATTAGAAAATGCAGATCTGTTTCTTTGTGTACATTTTATCATACCAAAACATATCATAGTGAGAAACAACTAATAGCTACAGAAGGTAACTACAGTGTAATCCATGTGATGGTTACATCACAAAACTTAGAATTCTAAATTGCAGTGCATGGGTTTATGTCAGCCCACACTGAATTTTTTTTCCCCATGAGCAATAAATTCTTTAGCAATAAAGACAGGACTGGCTTAAAAATACCTTTTGATGTACCATGGGTCTATGAGCCCCACAAAAAGCAATTCATGGGCCAGACAAGTGAGCTGCCTCCAATTCCCACATGTAGGGGAGAACTGGGCATTACCAGCTGTGTCCTAATGGAGCCAGGATGCTTTTTGGATAACCAGATAAACACTGGCAGACTTACCAACACTGAAGCAGGGGTTCACGTGTCACTAACCTCTAAACAAGCTGTCAGAGCCCTCTTTTGCCACTCAGGTTGTTTCCAATGCAGCCGTCAGTGACCCTGCTGTCAGGGTCCGTCCTAGTGAACGGATGACGTGATGGTTGGTAGGAGTGATCTCAGAGTGCAAAAACCAATACGGTACGAGGGGGTTTGCAGTATCAATCAACAAATGCAGTTTTATTGAAATAACCACAGCAAAAATGTGATAGAGGGATTAAGGGAGAGAAAAAAGATAGAGAAAGAGAGAGAAAAGAGAGAGAGGGGATATAGCTATCAACGCAGAGACGAAGTCCTTTGGTCCAAGTCCAGTTGAGGGTCCGCCTGTTACGCTGGGGAGATCTCAAAGGCACAGTTCATTTGCACCCCAATTATATTCTTTTTGGCTGGGGGAAGGGAGAATAGATTTCACAACTGAAACAAAGGTCTTCAGGGGGGGAAGAATAGAATGGGGGGTACGCAGAGTCCAAGCTAGGCAGCAGAAAGAACCATTGTTTTCTTGGTCCAGTGGTCACAACCTGCAGGCAAACATCTCGCTTTGGTCAGCTTGCCTCCCCCACACACCTGCCCTGGGCTGGGGGCTTCAGTCCCAGTCCTTGGAAGGAGCAGAGGGGCCTTTTCACACAGGGGTTCCATGTCTCAGTCCTTGATGGAGAGGCTTCTTCCATCTCAGTCTGTCTGTCACGGTGGTTGTAAAGCAGGGGAGGGTCTTCTGTGGAAGACCACCTGAAACTCAGAAGTCCAGCCAGACCGAGAGGTGGGACAGTTTCCAAAGCCATTGTTGCAAACAGGGCACAGTGCCCCCTCCTTAGCATACAGCAAACACACCTGTGAAAACAAATAGCTTAATACTGTCCTTTCAGATCCCAGGGCCTTTGGTGTGTGACTTTCTCCTTCAGAGCCAGAGATTCCAGATGTGGGGGGGGTCTTCTCTTCAGTGGTCCCCCAATGACAATCGTGAGGCAGATGAGGGAAAATTCGGACAGACTCTCACATCTGCCAACAGAGCTTCACAGGAGGAGAGATTCTCATGCTCGAGCTCTCAGCAGCACTTCCCTCTCTTCAGCTCCCTCCCTTCTCTGCCATTCATGATTTTGACCTCCACTCGACCTGGAGCTCACTGCTGTGAACCTCTGCAATAAGTACTTCTGATAACCCCCAAAAAAGCTTAATTCAGTTTGTCAAATGAGCAAGCTGGGTGGTGAAGTACCTCGTTTTATATGACCCTCCACTTTTATATGACCCTTTCCTAGAGACAGTTCAGTTTGGCTATTGCTGAGTCTGCGAGGGGCCTGAATTACAGGTAAACACTTGGGATCTGTGGTGGAGGGGAGATCTGGTCTATCTTTACTTGGCATCTGCTCAGTGATTCAAAGTAAAATCATTCACAGCCTTTCTTTATAGTTGTAGCAGGCTGGGGTAAAAGCTGAAAAATAGAAGGCACTGTTTGCACTGCCCCTAGAAACTGTCAACTTTATGAGTTGACCAAAACTGCTGAAATGGTGCCAATTTGCATGGTTACAACCAACAATTCCTCAATGCCTTCCCTTTAGAAATAGGATATTATTTACAAGAGACCAAGTAATCTAAACCATTACATAGTCCAGCTTTTACCAGGTATCATCTATTAATAACTTGTGTGGAGAAGTGTTTTTAGCTATCACACATAAAGAGCCCATTGAGATCTGCTGTGTCACCTTCCCCAGCCAGCATGCTACACAGCAGGGAATGGAGGGAAGTGCTGCTTGTCTTGATGGAGGTGCCCATGAACCTAAATCTTGTGCTGAAACAGAACTAAATGACAGGACTGATGGCATGTCCAGAGAGCAAAATAAAACACCATGGCTAATGCAGACGAAGTAGCAATAGCACTTTTGTTCTGCTGAGGAAAGGAAAACAGACATACTTTGGTAGAGCACATTATGTGAACCCAACAGAGCCCACAAGAAAAAATGCAATATTGTAATCACCACTTTCCCATGTGGTTTTCTACACAGCTTGTGTCCTAGCACTACAGTGGTTTAGAGTTCAATGCTGCTTTTTAAATTAAACCTCTATGTACTTTCATTAGATTATAACTGTGGAATGGAAACAGTGTTCAAGCTAAGCCACACATGCTTTATTGTACCCTGGTCGTCATGTGCACACTTTCTGAACTCATACACATACACACAGCAGCCTGATCCAAACAGGTTTTAAAGTAGAATAATGAAGCTTAGTGCCCTTTACTGGTACTGAAATTACCATTAAATCCACAGAGAACTATCTAAATCCCTCTATTTTTCAAACACAACTTTAAGAACCTATAACTTTATAACTTAAGGCTGATATAATAATGATTGTATAAAAAAGTTTTAATAGTTTTATACCAGGAACCTTACAGAGTTCTGTGGGAAGGAAACACGAATTTAAATTTGGTTTTAGTGTTCCCCAGTGATAGGAGACCAGCTTTGTTCTGATTCAGTCTGTCTTGATAATTATTAATTGTTGATTCCCCCATAAATGCCACCTTAGTGCAAATATTTTCTAGCTTGTGATAATGAAAGGATTTGCATTCATTCTTTTATTATGTCTTGCCATGTATCCACCTATTTATCAAAGAAATTAAAGGAGGCAAAGGCTAAAAAATACTACAGATATTTTATGTTTTACAAACAAAGCTATATTCCCTCCCAACAGGAGTCTTGACAGTCTTGACATTCTTCACAGTGGTGGAATGATCAGGTCAGCATTGAATATTCTTTAACACCCACCTTCATTTAGAATTTATAAACTCTAGTACTGATCAAGTTTTCCCTTCAACTATTAATAACTTGCTACGGTACTGCCAGACCTGAAAGATTGAACAATCTCTTGAATATCTTTGAGCTATCTTCTGATAAAATATTTACTTTTTACTGTATGTTAATAACAGAGGTTGGTAAATTGCTAAACACTTTACTGGTAGAGTGGAAACACCAGTATTACCATAATGTTTAGGGACTAAATGTCAAGGAGAAATTGCTGTATATTGCCAGAAAATGAGATAGTTATTTTGTAATAACAGTATTGGTCTTAATGATACCCAAAAATTATACCCAAAATGTTATTCCAGAATATCAGGTCCAAAAATTTAAGAAATGCCAGACTATTACTATGTTCTACACACAAGAACAGATGATGACTGCATCATGCCTCAGTGGGCAGAGCGGGCCTATGACAGAGATAAATTTTTTTAAGGATTCTACCAGAAATTGTGTTATTCAAAATGTTCCTAACTACAGTCCATGTGAAAACAAAAGGTTTCAATTGCGATGAAATTGATTCAAAAGAGATTAAAGTGGTTTTCCGCTCCCATTAAAACTCAAAAGAACAACATTCCTACCAGAAATAAACATGAAATACATGGAATTTCTAAATCCATGCAAGACTAATTAATAAATCTAATCCAGAATGAAAAAAATTGTATTAGTCAAATTCTAAGTTCTCAGAAGTTAGTGCACTTAAGCAGCTTGGTGGGGATCAGCTGGCAACACCCATGGGGACCGATATAATGGAGCAGTAATCGCTGGATCTCCAGACTGTCCAAAACACTGCAGAAAAGGCCTTGAAAGTGCAGCTTTATTACATCAAAGCTCTCAGTCCAAGCTCTTAGCCAACACTGTCTCTGCCAACTCCATTACCAAGTTAGTCACTCATATCACTCCCTAAAAAAGACAGTCTGCATAACACTGTCTCAAACAAACTGTTCAGCACAGGTTTTGACAAATGATAAAATTACTTTCTCTGTGCTTTGCCATGAGTGCATGTACATTTTCATAAGTAACTTGGGAATAAATAAATAATACACAAAATATAAATAAATGCAACTACTATGAAAAACAGAGGTCCAGACAATACAAAACTACAAATGAACAAAATTATTCTTAGACCCATTTTCTAGAACAGAACATCCTATACCCACGCTACTTGACTTCCTTCCCCTCCTAATTTGGCGACCACTTTTAAGGTGCCTTTTATTCAGCCTGTGCAATCTCTGGTCCTTATCAACCCCACCCATGTTCAGACACCACTTAAGAAATTGTTAGCTGGTTTGGACTAAAATCACAACCATGAATGTTCTAACAGCTCATAAATCACACAAATGATTGAGGTTCTTGATCCCAAGATCATTCCCTGGAATGCTTAATCATCACATATAACTGTGCCTAGAGACTACTTATCAGAAATCAATCGCCAAACTGGAAATCTCAAGGAATACCACAGGAATCACTTCTTGATTTACAGCTGATGAGTTGTGATCTCAGTGATGAAGAGAGCAGTGCTACTGAAACAGCAGGTGGTACTGGAGTAGAGAAGAGCTGAAATAAAGTTTCTGAGAGGGAGAAAGGGAATTCTGACTGCTCTTCTCAAAATGAAGGGCTGACCTCCTAGGGTGCATTCAGGCACAGCATCACCAGCTGGGCAAGGGAGGGGATTGTCCTGCTCTGCTCTGGGGCGGCCTCACCTCAAGTCCCATGTGCACTTTTGGGTACCAAAATATGAGAAAGATATTAAACTATTAGAGAGTGTCCAAACAAAGATGGAGAAGGGCCTTGAGGAGCAGCTGAGGGCACTAGGTCTGTTCAGCCTGGAGAAGAGGGGACTGAGGGGAAACCTCATTGCAGCTACGACTTCCTTGTGAGGGGAAGAGGAGAGGCAGGCACTGATCTCTGCTCTGTGGTGACAGTGACAGGATCCAAGGGAATGGCCTGAAGCTGTGTCAGGGGAGGCTTAGGTTGGACATCAGGAAAATTTTCTTCACCAAAAGGTGGTTGGGCACTGGAACAGGTTCCCCAGGGAAGTAGTCACAGCTCCAAGCCTGAGAGAGTTCAAAAAGGGTGTAGGCAATGCTCTCAGGTATAGGGTGTGACTCTTGGGGACGGGTCTGTGCAGGGTCAGGATTTGGACTTGGCAATCCTTGTGGGTCCCTTCCAACTCAGCACATTCTGTGAACATTCTGTGAATCACTCAATGCACCTCAGTAAAAGCACTGTTATGCACTTGAGCCAGCATAATCACCAGCACAGAAGTGCACATAGGCAGCAGTTCTACAGAAAAGAAAGTGAAGGTTAAAATGACTCACTAATTAGGAAAATTCCTGTTCAGAGGCATTCATACAGTAGTCCTAAAGGACTCAGTCAGTCTCACAAAAATACCTCTGAGTCCACATCACTGCAGCCAGGCCACTGTGTGCTGATGGTCCTTTGTGAGGAACCGTGAGGCAAAATGACAAGGTTATTTTAATATTATCATATTATTATGACAAGGTCTGCCAGGTTAGCTGTAGTATTCAGGTCAGATCTCTTTCTTTGATCCATTTAATTCCTTTCAGGCATCTCTGCCTTCTCAGGCAGCGTCTCATACATTTTTTCTGGGCCATCCTCAATGTCCAGCAGCTTAATTATTCCATGAGACCCAGCTGGCTCTAAGACACAAAAGCATATGAACAAAAGAGCTGGAAAGTAAAGCATAGGTAACTACAGACTATATCTGATTTTCCACACCAACAGCTGCTGACAGAGGCACCATTAGCTCCTGGCTTGCCATTAGATTACACATTATAGTGACTACACAGTATATTCCAAGACATCATCAGCAATTATTAAATAACAGCTTGGAGAATGCAGTTTAATTTATTAATTTGAGTAGAGAATTGCATTGCCTTGGTTCCAGTCTTAATACGTTCAGCATACCTCAAAGCTTTACAGTCTTTGGCCCCTTGTTCCCCAACATCCATTGCTCCCCTGCAAGACAGCAATTCCAATGAAAAGCAAGGTGATAAATATATATCTTTCCAGTAACTCTACCCTACCTGGACACATTGTTTAAATTATACTGAGACATCACATAGACATTGTTTAGAATGCAGTGAAAACATGACTGTTTATAGCACTTGGCCTAAAAACAATGTAAGTTCTACAAATAATCTTATATTCTGAAGTTACTAAAGTTGTTGGTTTCACTCTGTCATTTGCAGTGTAAGCTATATTTGAGATGGAGAAATCTGCAAATAAAATTAGCAACTATTGCAAGAGCAGCCATTTAAATTTTAAGGGCACTCACTCTCAGGTTAATACTCAATATTCAAACATATTAATTGAAAAACATCATTTACATTCAGTTGACAATCAAATCCTGATATGAAATCCCTCTTCTTGCAAAGAGTGGTTTTGTACAAGGAGGAAAAAAAATTGGTGGAGGAAGGAGTAGAAAATATCTTCGGTGTCTGGCATAGGCTGTGGCAATATACTTTAGAGCTATTCTGAATTACTATTTCTTCCAATATATGAAATTCAGGGTTTTCTGCCTCTCTGTAAGATGACCTTATTTTACATCAAATTTGAAACATATGCTCTTCCTTATTTTACAAAAATAAGGGGTTTGTATGACTAATAATTCATATAATTCGTACAATTTCCAGTAAACATACAACTTTAGAATTTTTCCTGTGGTCATTCAGAAATAAACAGAATGTTTTACACATACCAGACTGATGAATACAGAGATTGTTTTCTTTTCTTGAAAAAGAGATAGAGAGAAAAATACCAATTGAGACAAAATAGTAATAAGCATTCCTTCAAATTTTCAACACAGATGTCTCGTTCAATGTATCAGATTCCTTTATAGTGCTTGAGAAATCTGCTGGAGAGGAATTCACTGATTCAACAGATAATTATTTCTCTCCATTGATGGAGCACACAGGACAAGCACTCTGACACAAAAGCAAAACTGTAATTTGTTTTTCAAAGCTTGGGAACATTTATAGTTGGATTTCTGCTTTTGCTTTTTGTTCCTAGAGAGAGGGTTAAAAGTGCCCTTGCCCTTTAGTTACAGCAACAAAACATTCTGTTCTGCCTGAGCAGAGGGGATTCTATGGGAATCATGGCTCTGGGACCAGAAAACGCTGCCAAATCTGCCAGCAACATCAAACAATGCACTGCAGATTAGGGAGAATAAAAATTTAAATGTGCAAGTTCGCGTGAACCTCACTGACATCTTCATGGTAGGTGATGGCTCAGCCATCATCTGGAGGCTGTGTTTGGCTTACCAGCTGCCTTGAGAGCACCTTTGCTGTCTGTGAGAGCAAAATTCCTCAGGTACAGGCAATGGAGTGTCAGCACCTCCTCAGTACTTCAGCAGCTTTCTCAGCTTCTTTAGTGCACCCTACTTCCACCATATTCCCATACAGCTGACCAGGTTCAAGCACCTCCCAGGATCTTACAGTTTGAAAATGATGTCTGGCATTAATTGATTTTCCTTGTTTGTGTGTTCGCTGCTCACATCCAATAATAAAACTTTGAAATATTATTTACTTGAGATGTCACAGCAACATAAACGCAATGTTCCATTTAGAAAGGGTCTGCTGCATCTTGTTTAAATTGCTGCTAACCAAGAAAAAACTTTGGAATTTAAGGAAAATTGGTATTGATACAACATCTACAGATTCTAAGCTTGTGATTAGTCAGATCATGAGGCCAAAGTAAAAACATTTAACTCACAACTTTCAAGCATACACTTTGGAAAGACAGGACATTACCAATGAAAAGACCTTGACATTTGAGACTGGTTTTAAAGTCCCCCCACTTCCAACTGAGTTTCCTTAAATATAAAATCGTCTGTTGTGCAACTTGCAGGTATTTTCTTTTAAATACCATTTATTTAGGGCATATTTTCTGGCATCACACAGGTAGCTTCCTTGGTGACACACTTTTAAAACACAGAATATAAAGTGTCTGTGTAAGTATTTAAGCTTTGCAATAACATTTTAATCCAATTAGTCAATATCTTAAAGATATTACCCATCTGAGGAAATAGATGCTATAGAAAGGTAGATATGATGAAAAATAAAATGTAACCGGTTCTCTGGCCTTGAATATAAGTCAGAACTTTCTAGATAATTTTATCAGTCTAAAACCCCCATTTAACTGTTTTAGATGAACAGCAATGTGTCAGAACAGTCCCAGGATCAGAGAATCATGGAATCATAGAACATCAAGGTTGGAAGAGATCTTTAACATCATCCAGTCGCATCGTCCACCCAGCACTGCCACTGTAATCCCTGAACCACTAAACCACATCATCCAGTGCCAGATCCACACACCTCTTAAACATCTCCAGGGATGGTGACTCCACCAAATCCTGGGCTTCAGCAACTGCAGTTTCAGAAGAATCAGTTCCCCAGAGAATCCATGGGAAGCTGGCATGAAAGGAAGTCTTGGAAATACCAGGGCAGAGCTGCTGCAGCTATTTTTACCATTGTTTCAAGATATGGGTTAAGTCCTTGGATTCCTGTTACAGTTGAGGTACTTCAGAAATCTCATTTGGTCATGTGCCTCGGGATGGTTTCTATAGCATGAGATGTTCTCTGCTGCATCTCAGGTAGATCCCAGCTTTGCTGTACTGGGCTGGGTTAGCTCACAAGGCCAAAAACAACCAAATAACAAACTTAGGAAGGATTCGCAAAAAAAAGGGGAATCTACTCATTTAGGTTTCTTGTGTGGTCAAAAGAGAACTGGTTTATGGTGAGTTGAGATGAAGTACTCTCTGGAGTCTCTAGCAACAATGAAGAGAGTCTGAACAACTAATTTTCAGTGGACACTTTCAGAGGATTGGAAATAATGAGATGCATCGCACCATCTGGACTGATCATTTCTGGCATAGAACTCACAATGACTTCAGATTTGCTTACTGAGTCTGTGCAGGAGAGACCCAGGAGAGAACTTAGAAGTGTGCAATGGGACCCTACTAAATTCAGGATTCAGCTTGGGGATTGGAGTGAAAATGGAAGAACACTTAAGTAGCACATTCCCTTCTGCAAATTATCAGTCCCAAAGCTGAAATACAACTCAAGAGCAGCACCAAGTGACTACAGACTAAAAGTGTATTTTAAATATAACTGCAGTGTATATTCAGATATTTCCCTTTGGGTATTTTTAGATACCCCCATTCATTCTCATGGTCTTTTTGATGGTTACTGTAACACCAATAGTGTTTGTCTAATCTGATCCCACACTGACTTAATTCCTGTAGTAATACTTACAATTTATAGATTAGAGACAAGAAAATAGAATACCAGAAGCATTTTTCAGCATGGCACAAAAACCTTTTTCCTAATTCTACAAGACATTGTAAGACTGCATGTAGCACTGAAGCAAGTAAAAGTTTGTTTCTGGTTCCTGGAAAAACGAAAAAAAAAATTAAAGAGCAACTTCCCAAACTTGAAAGAAACTCCCAGAGTGTTATTCTCTTACATCTAACTAATTCTTCTTTTCCATATATTATTTTGGCTTCTTTCAACAACCAAACTTCAGCAAACTTACAGAACACTTAATGGAAAATCAGTGGAAAGCTGTCTTAGGCATGTGGGCAGCACAGTTTCCTCTCTTAATGCTACCTGAGGGAATCAGTTAGCTACTTACTAGTTTATGACCACATTGGAATCTCTTGCAGCTGTGCTGTGAGAGACTAAAACTTTAATATAGCTGTTCTTAATGGAAATTACTCATACTATATATTTGTTGATTAATAGCTACATGCAAAAATTAATGAGAACAGAGAGCTATAAAATAACTTCATATATCTCTAATGACCAGAAAAACACATTTTAGTTTTGTCAAGGTGTGCATCTCACTGTCTCAGATAAAAGTCTAATGCATTTTTCATTTTTTATATAGTAAGGTTCACTGTATAATGTCACTTTGAAAAAGTAGAGACCTGAGCAAAAAAAAGATGTCAACAAAATCAGACAGATAAATATAAGGTAGATAAAATTTAATTTTGTAGGGTTCAAATCCTGCTGTCCTTGTACTAATTCCATAGCCTTATTTTTCTTGGTTCTGATAATAGTCTTTGGGAACACATCATCCTTGCCACCATTCTCCATTTTCTGGAGAGGTTATGTCTGTACCACACAACCCTCTATCACAGTTACTTACCAGCTGCTGTCAGTCCTCATATAATCATATCTGAAGCCTGAGTAAAGGAGGTTATACACAGTGGTAAGAGAGGAAAGCAGCCACAACGAAATGGGAGGACTGCTGAGTGGTGAAAATTGAGCTATTCAGGTCTCTGGACAAATAAAGGTCAAAGCATGCTGATGGCAAAACTTGACCCAATATTTAGTCTTGAACCCATATTTCATTATCATTTCTCAGCCATCACAAGTGATATAAAATCTCCATTGTCTATGACCACAACTCTTCCAGTGGAGTAAGTACAGAAGATTGCTCTTAATTTGGATGCTTCAGACTTCTCACCCTGCAATAAAAGAGAGTGAAGGTATAAAACAGTAACTTAAATTTGCCCTATGCTGTTGCGGTGTGATGTAATAGCCTGTCCATCCCGGTGCTTTCCCCAGGTGTGCCAATAACCTCTCCCTTCCCCTCCCCTTTCTCCCTGCTAGTGTTGTCTGTCAATCTTGGCATTCCAGAAAGGGTGTCCTGTGATTGGTGAAGCTCAAAAGATGCCTCTCAGCCCTGGGGACATTGGGCCATCCAGGTGTCATTTGTCCCCTGAGACTTCCCCCTCTTTACCTGGTTGGTGGGATCCCTACCCCTTCCCTCTCCCTCTCCCTGGGGTTAAAAGACGCAGCAACCACGAAGTTCTGTTCTGTTGGAGCTGCTGCTGCATTCAGAGGCCTGTGTGCCAGGAATAAAGCTCTGGATCGAAACCCTCCAGCAGAACCGACTCCTTTCCTTCACCTCACCTTGAAGCCTCTCCACCAGAGGTAAACCTGAGCTCCTGCTTGCCTGGACTTGTCCCAAGTGCTAGCTGCAGCATCCAGAGGCTGCCACCTCTGGTCAAGCAGCAAGAGCCAGACAAGCCCAGGCATGTTCCACCCAGCTATATTGGTATTTAATTCCAATACTATTCTTAAATCATATCCACAGAATTACTCAGTGAACATGTAATAATTTGTCAAACTCCACCAGTTTGGATGGTTGTCTGAATCCTAAGACTGCTCTGCTATTACTTATCTGGTCAGGCACAGAGCTCGTCAAGTGCTGCCCCACCTCTCCTGACAAAGATAGTACAGCCAGAAGGGCATTACTTACCATGCATACTAAAACTGGGGGAAAATACAACAATATTATGATTTTTCTCCCATGTTCCAAACAGCATACTGAGAAAATCCCTTACATAAAAAACACAACTGACATGGTCTATGAAACCACTTGGTATCCTTCTCACTTCTGATTTAATTAACTCAGCTGGACTTTGCCATCCAAATATGAAAAATTCTGCCTTTCGTATTTTGGAAAGTGAGAAATGTATAAGCAATGATGTGAACTCTGCAAAGTGCAAGCAGACCTGGTCCAAACCTCTCTGCACTGTCCCAGCAGCACTGACTTTCTGCAATGTGCCCTGAGGCTGCCAATCATGATGAATTTTAGCATTCCCCTGTTATTTTTATATGGGCAAAACAATTGCATTCATTTCTTTTTGTGACCTTCTTAGAGATTGTGTCACAATCTCCCATTCTGAAAAATCTCAGAAGGAACACTTGATTCCTGGAGTATTGTTTGTAAAAAATAACCTTGCTAAACATCGTCCCAGCAGCGAAAATCTCATCCCTCAACTATTTCTTTGCCCCAGACCACTCTTATTGACTTATAATATATTCTTATTACATATAATTAATATGGATAATCACTAACATGTACACTGACCATCACATTTCAGGTTGTGCCTCAGACCTAACACTAACTTAAATTCACACCTTGAAGAAGAATCCTATTTAGTCTGCAAGCACTGCTTAGGGCAAGAACAATGCTTGAAAAAAATCTCACCAGTTCTTCTTAGGCCTTTTAGGCATCTTTGATGTTCAGACATGAAAGTTTTCCCTCTCAGCCTGACTTCAGCTGAAGGTTGCTGCTAGTCAGCCCCTTTCATGTTCCTTCCCAGCTGTCTAAAGGCAGATTGTCCTGGCAGAGCAGCTTGTTTTACTCTTAAACATCTATACAGATACTTCTATGTCCTTTTCTCAGTAAATTGATTCAGAGTTTTTTGTAGTTGGTATCTTAGCAGCATATTAGTGCTTTTCATAAAATATTCCACTCTGCTCTCCCACCTCTCCTTTCTGTTTCCACAGTCTGCAGTATCACAGTCTCTGCCTGCAGGTACCTGGCATTTCCCCACCCTCAGGCAGCACCACTTTGTTGTATGTCTGTCCAGCACCTCTGGAGAGTGCTCTGCCATCATACTCCACCACTTTCCCAGTGTTCTGCATTCTCACTCTGTTCCCAGGAACAAGCCAAGCAGTGCAACCCGGGCACTTAGTATCCCCTGAACTGATCAAGTCTCTCACAACATCCCTTTCAGCGGCTGCTCCAGCTCTCCAGCAATATCATCCCTGTGTTTCTGCCCATCTCTCACCTTCTGCTGTGTCCTATGTTTTAAGCAACCTTCTTCACTATCTTGGTGACTTCCTTTCTGGAGTTGATCTGAAGAACTGCTGCTCCCCATAGCTGCTCTCCCACACTTATGCATTACTTTGTTTATTCAGATTCTAAATTTGACCAGCTGGGGACTGGCAGCATTTGCTGCAGGAGCATAAAAACATCCAACCAGACCAAAAGGTTCTGACCATTTTATTTACTGTCCTGAGGTGATCCATTGTGACATTTCGGAGGTGGGGCCCAGGCACCCTTAGAGGTTCCTCTAGAGCGCCCAAACAAAACTTCCCCAGGAAAACCTATTGCAGCAAAGTGAAGATTATGTGTCCCCCTTCAGTATGGGACTCAGTCACCTTTGTGTGCTTTCGGGAGAACTCTGACTCAGAATTCCTGACCTGAAAAAGAGGGTCCAGTGGACAGCAGCTTTTCACGTGGGAGGTTACCACAGCAAGTCAAGATGAAGATGCAGGATTCAAGGGCATTGCAGTTGCTCCTTAACTCTTCCTGAGGAGCAGATATCATTCTTAGGGCTTTGTTAAACAGCATTTCAGCTGTTGATCTAGTCTCTTCATTCACATTGCTTGCCAGTATGCACCATGTCCTAAATTTTCAAGAATGGTTTTAAGAAGGAAGCAAATCAACCTGCTGCTAAATGGCTTCCACTGTAGAAATACATTTCTCTTTCAGAAGATATAGCTAATATTCTTCTTTAAATATGCCTTCCTAGATTGACTGATAATTATTATCACCTTCCAGCCAGCCACCTCTCTTCAGTGCAAGGACAGTACTACATGTTGATTTTCATTGTACTAACATGTTGGAGATCCGTTCCTATTCATGTTCAACAGTTCACTTTTTCTTAGGCCCCTCTGTCTTTCTTCTGCTTCCCAACATCAGAATTCTGACACAACAGAATAATTTCTAAATAAATTGCTACCTGTGGAGAATATACATCCCCAGGATGAAACACTTCTTGGGTTTCTGTACAAGAACATGATGATGGTTCTTCTTTCCATTCACAATTTGAAGGATCACTGGGTCCTCCAAAGAAGGATCTTTATCTCATCCTGATTCTTTCAATGATCTTGGCATGAACAAAAACCCACACCACACAGTTTCTAAGATGGTGAGAATATATAAGCCTTCACACTATTTCAGTTACTCTTTAGATAGAATTTATCATATGGAAGGGTTCCTAGCAATAAATATCCTAGAAGATTCTTTTCACACAAGTGATTGAACCAAAACAAAGTTGAAAAGCAACAGTCTTGGAATTTTCTTTCTCTTGTTGTTACAGTTTATTGAACAAACTTTGATGCCAAAAGCATTATTATTTCCCATCTTCTAGAGATATCTGGACTATCATGAGAAGAATTAAAGTTTTCTGATGACCCTCTAGGCTTGTAAAACAGTGAAATTGCAAAGGAATAGAGCAAGTTGACTCCTTTGTTGTTTCAACTGCTTGATTACTGTGTGTTCCCAAAGACCTGTCAGAAATAATTGTCAGCCGCAGACAGTGTCAACAACCTGGACCTGATGAAAAACAGAGACCCACCTGAGATATCACAGCTCCCTTAAATTGTTTCAGTTATAAGGAAAATCCCAAATTATGATTTGAAGGTGTTGGGCTAGAACAAATTAAACAGTTTTACAGTGAACCTCTTTAAATAGGACAATGTTCCAACTTATGAATAACTACAGAGGACCAAAGGTGTTGTATCATATCTTCCAGTATACATCATGTGTTAAGTCTCAATAGGCAGATTTATCCAATTTCATTTGATCTCTGCTGTCTGGAACATGCTACACCTGTGAGACAGACCCCATGTGCAAAGCATGACTTGTAAATGAAAGCCAAATGTGGCTGGAAATAGTGCTTGCCAGTCAGAACACATATAGAGCTGGTGCTTTCCCCAAAACTCTTGCTGCTGATCTCTTCAGGCTCCTTTTGAGAGAGTTGCATGTGCATGGGTCTCGTTACTGACAAATTTTTTGGCGCTAAGGTCCAATAAACACCAAGCAACTTAACTTATTAACTACCTTTTTACACTTCTCCTATCCCAGCCACAAGTTTAGTTTGTGCAGCTCAGTCCCAGCAGTTTCTTGGGCGGAAGATGAGGCTTCAGTATTTCTAATTAAATGTGTTCCTCTCATTACCACCCTACGACTGGTGGCCAGCCAAAACTGCCCTTTGGTGTCTCCCACAAGCATTACTGTGAAACATGGCTTGACGCCCACCACTAAGCAGAGCAGGAGGATATTTGACTCAAGGAGGCATGTTTCTCAGTTTTCACTCCTGCATTCTCTATTCTGCAAGGAAAAGTGAGGCTTTGAAGTTTTATGACTAAGAGGGCTCTTATTTTCTTTCCAATTTTGTCTGGTCTTGCAAATACAGATCTGATACATACATTTTTTTCTTTTCCTAACTGGCTGTCTGTCTCCCAATAATCTGGTGTTTAAAGCATAGGAGCTATGTAAAACCATGGAATTCATGGGTGCAAAATAATTCTTAAAAAAAAAACTTCAAAAAAAAAAATTTTACTTTTCTTAAGAAAGAGAGTTTCTTCTGAGAACGAAGGAAT
The DNA here is from genome assembly GCA_024362935.1 of Setophaga petechia. Lineage (NCBI taxonomy): Eukaryota > Metazoa > Chordata > Aves > Passeriformes > Parulidae > Setophaga > Setophaga petechia. Next base: position 7,321,474 of record JANCRA010000002.1, on the reverse strand, counting down.
CCCAACTGATCTCCAAGAAAAGGCTTCAACCCAGAAGCCCTAACAGATTCTGTACTTAAAATTTTGCTCAGGTGTCTGTATGTGCTATTCAGAAAAGCTGGCCTGTCATATGCAAAACACTCCAAATCTCAATTTCACTTGTTTTAATATTTTTATGTGTATGTGAAAGGGAGTTTTGATCTTCTGAACATTCTAATTCGAATTCAGCAGCAGAAATATGTGAGCAAGCCCCCTAAAATGGAAGTTTGCATCTAGGAAAGAAAGTTCCATTCTTATCTAAGGCCTAAACAATTTCACCTATTGCCAGAGGTAAATGCTGTACATTTTTCTTAAAACAGAATAAATATTCAAGAAGGTGCAAACAGTACTGAAGAAGACACAAGCAGCAGAATATACTGAAATATATACTGAAATATATACTGAATATACTGATACAGCCCACCACCCAGATCACAACTTTTAAAAAATGTGAAAATGTTGGCCGCATTTTATTGTGATACAACTGCCATAAATTCCACTGAAGTCAATTCAGGGACAAAAGTGAAGGAGGGCAGTTTGCAGTATCATAGCATTTGCCAGAAGTGGTGGGGAGAATAAACTTTTCTGTAGTCATTATCTCAAAGGGGTTTTTTGGCCTTTGCTTGGAATACCTGAATCCCAAAATGAACAGTTGCTGAGAGAAGGAAAATCATAGTTTTTTTTTTTATAACATCTGTGTTTCATAGAATGCACTCTGTTTTTCTTCACATGTTGGTATCAAGGTGAGAGATATTTACTTCAGCTATTTAAAATATCGCATAATTGATTTTTTTTTTTGGTTTTTTTTTTTTGTTTGTTTGTTTGCTGTGTACCCACACCACAGCTAAATTAAGTGCTTGTTTCTCTGTCTCTAGAAAATCTGCAACACCATGAAGAGGTGGGGGTGGTAGAGAAGTCAGGGGGCTAACGCTCCTTTTATGTGCTGTTCAAAAGTTGTTTAAAGGTTTTTTAAGATCTGGGGACTCAAAGGTCAGTTGGGGGTTAGATGTGGTAGTGGAAAAATATCTGGCTGGCATAGTCCATGGAATGTGTTGCAACGACCTTGAAAAACTCTGGAAATACAAAGCTTAGGAATTTTATAGAAATTAAGGAGTTATTGGCAACATTTTTGACAGAAGACAGCACAGTGGAAATATCCTCATCCCAAAAAACTCCTGATGACATTTCTGGCTCATTTGTTTTTATTGCATGGCAATACACTGACATCTAGTGGGTATTGTTCTCTTAGGAATGCTGGGCCTAACCAGGATTGGGAAGAAATTGTCTGATCTAATCTTTTTTTTTAATCTATTTTATAATGGAACAGAATATTTTTGACTAGACAAAAACTTTCCTGGAAATTTTTCTCTTACTTTTTCATAGGAAACCACAATTCTTCCATCATTTGCCATTTTTGGCTGAAAGCTAAACTGAAGTTTTCTCTTTTATTTAAATTAAAGTTCAATGTTTTCAGTTTCACACAGAAATTTTCCAAGCAGCTACCTCTCTTGTCTCTGTCCCTGTGAGGCACCCATTGCCACTCTTCCACGTAAATCTTCCTCCTTTCTCTTACAGTTCAGGGAAACAGAATGAAGGTCTCTGCACACAGAGGAGTCAGAGTTGTACAACTGATTGTTTGCCTTTTCTCACACACAAAGCCATCTTGGTCAATATTCTTTCAGTTTGGACTGAAATGCCTCTGAAGAGGATGAGAATTTATCCTCTAGGGAGATGCAGGACTGCAAAGCTCACGTCTCAGCACCTGGTGAGTGGAAGGTGGGGCTGGAGTATGGCATTCCCTGTGTGATCTCTGCCTTGCGGAGCAAGAAAACATGTAAAAATTAAAACTTCTGTTTCTCCCCCTCTCCAAGCAACATGGCCTTTCCTGGGCACTGGGTTTCTCTGACTGCTGACCTTATGAATCCTTGTAATCAAAGCCACCTTTTTACTTTGTTCTGCACTTCCAATCTGTCATTCCCACCCCAGCTGTGATTAATCCCATTGCTTACTAAAGGGTTTTCCCTCTCAAACCACTTTTCTGAGGTAAGATGGAGGGTTTGGGCTGCACCCCCCATCAATCCTGCTGTGCCAATGCTGGAGCACCCCCACAGCCACCACTAGATAGGAGACCAACACATGTAGGGACAAAGCTCAGCTTCCCTGACATCTGCAAACAGGAATGGTTTGGGAGTTCCAATGACAATTTTACTGTGTCAAACCATGGGAGAAAACAAGCAAGGGAACAGGAGAGGAGTCAGCAGGGCTACGAGGTAAGGGGCTGGGAGGTCTGTGATTGGCCATGGGAGGATATTTGGTGTGGGACAGCAGAAAAGTCCTCCTTGTCCTCACCCCCAGCTCTAAAATGGAGTCTGTAACTGGCTGCCATGTGTCTATTGCCTTGATCTGATGGGCTGGTGAGATATCTTCGTGCCTGGCAGAAGAACAGACTAGTCAGTAATGGTGTCCTGGTTCTGGCCAGGACAGGATTACCATTTTTGCCGTAGCCAGTAGGGGGCATGGCCAGGACCTGAAAATTATTCTGTTCCACCTCACAACATTTCTGGAGGCAGGGGGAAGGGAGTTTGATTCCAGAAGTGTCACAGACATCTTTTGGTGAAAATCTTTTCTTTAGGATTTTCCTGCTGAAGGTGAGACGTTTCAGCAACAAATGTAAACAATTGTTATCTGCTGCTGTGGAATGTAACAGGTCCACCTGTGATTGGCCCCTCTTGGATGTTTACAATTAATGGCCAATCAAGGACTGAGCTATCTCGGACAGAGTCTGAGACAGCTCCTTTGTTATCATTCTTTTCTATTCTATTCTTAGCTTAGCCTGCTGAGGAACCTTTTTATTTCTATTTCTTTTTAGTATAGTTGTAATGTAATATATATATATCATAAAATAATAAATCAAGCCTTCTGATCATGGAGTCAACATTCTCGTCTCTCTCTCTTCACCTGCAAACCCCTGTGACCACCATCACACAGAAGAAGGGGTCTCTTGTAGCTGGGTGATGAGAAGTGGTCAGCTGTAGTTGGGTCATGCTCTGCAGTGAGCATTTGGGCATATGAATCACTCTTGTCTTTGTACACTTTTCTTATTAATATTGTTGCTGTTGCTGTTCATTTTTCTTATCTCATTGCTGTTTCCAGTAAGCCTTGGCCACTGCCAGGGATCCAGGGGCAGCCACAGCTGTTCTGGGTAACCTGTGCCCAACCTACAGATCTGATAATATTCTGCAGATAGTGTACAAGCAGCCTTGATATTTACAGAAATTCACTGATAATGTCTCATTGTTTGCTTGCCCAAATCAAAAATATCCCATCAGCAGACACTGTATATATTCTGTTCTGAGAAGGCAATCCCTTTTTATCTGCCATGAATTTGAAAATACACCATGTGTATCATTTCTTATCTAAACTTGTGATCACAAGGCAAACCTTTTGTGCCTCCAATTCCCCTCTCCAGCCCACTGCAGCAGGGAGGGAAAAGCAGGAGAGCAAGAGAGGTACATGGTTTGGAGAGTCTCAGTGGGAGCATTGAATTGGGGAGTACCATTCCTAAACAAATGGTCATCCCTGAATAACTTACTAAGGTAGCAAGTCCTTCTCTGTACCAGGGAAAGGACATCCTCAATGATACCCAGATGGGGTGGTCTCAGCAACCCAGTTTCTGACAGTGCAGGGCATGAACCAGAAGACATGAATGCCTGGGTATAAAACAGGGGGAAGGCTGGTAGGACTGACAGCTCTCTGCCATTCGCTTTCTGCTTGAAAGAAATAATATATTTAATGTTGGGGTTATGAAATGTATAAACTCAGCTGTTCAAAAGTCTGAGCAAAAGAGCTTTGTTTCAGAAGACTGTGAAATATTGGTGAGAAGTTTCACTGAGTTTTTTGCACACCTCAGATTTATTCAACTAATAATTTATTCAGCAGACCAACTATAAGTCTGTGTTGTTTAAGAGCGACTGATATAATAAATCACTTCACGTATAAGAATTACCGTCCTTTGTGATAGAGTACAGATAAGACCTGTCTTAGAGAGAAGCACACAGACATTAGAGCAGACAATGTCGTAGCTCAGCTGTTGCAGAAAAATTAGTCTGCAAGAAAAAATAAAAATTGCCAGTTAAATTTGATTCAGTTTGGGTACATACACTCAGAAACTGCTGTGGTCCATGAATCTTCTTACCTCCTGGTTTCTGCACAACAGCAAATATTTTTCCAGGCTTGTTTTGATGCATTTTTTATAGTGCTATTTCATTCCTGGAACTAGAGGAAAAATGGATGAGGAGCAAATTTCCAGCACTGCTGCAGCTTGGAATTTCACCTTGATGGTGAAAAGCGGTTGGATCCAAGCTTGGATAGAGACCAGCAAGAGGTCTAACAGGTGCCCAGCCTGTTAGTATTTGTAAACCTTCTTTTCCTCAGCCTGAAAATACCCTGAATCTATACTAAATGCATTTTAAATTATAAACAAAATTCATAATAATGGAACACTGCCATTTTTCCCTTAGACATTAATCCTGATAATTTGAGGTAAGCCATTATATTCATTCAAATTTGATGTGATTTTTTAGCCCTTACCCATAGTAGCCACAGTAACAGTTCGGGTATCTTTGAAATACTGAAAGACCAAAGGTCTTGGTTTCAAATCTTCTTAAAATGACCCAGCATTTTCTTGGACAGAGGCAGGCAGTGGTGGCCGGGTGGGTCAGTGCAGGTTGGCATACTGCCTGGCCCCGGGGCCAGACATCCTGCTAGCACTCAAATTGTCCTCCTGGCATTCCCCTTCAGCCTTCAGAGCAAAAACTCATGTTTGATTGCATTCAAAGGCAGATTGTCTTTGCTGCTTGGCCCCAGTCCCTGCAGCAGCAGAATATCCTGATGACTTTTGCAGGCTCAGAGCAGCGCTGTTTTGCCATCGCGGCAGGTTCTGATGTCAGGATGTCTGAGGGGCAGCACGCAGGTTAAATAAGGCTACTGTGCATGCAGTTAGCCTTTCTCATCCAGGAGTAGCAGCAAACGTTTGTGGTCTTATCCTCCCCGAAAGCTCAGTGGCCTTTTTAACTGGTGGCAAATTCCTCAACACCAGTCTCATCAGGATCAAACAGAAACAGAGCTTTCTGGGCTCAGAAAAACATAAAGACCAAACGCTGCCAAATGCTGTGTCTGGAGCAGTTCCTCCCTAGATCTCCATGGGAATAGGATGGGAAAACAAGGGAACATAATGCCAGTCTCTGAACTGTTTCTCCATCCTTCATAACTGTAAAATGCTGCAGATAGAATCCCCATTTAGTGAGAAATGAAAGAAGCAAAAAGCAGGAAAAGCAAATTTACTTTGTTTAAGTGAAAGTCAATAAACAGGACATGTCTCACTTTTTTTTTTTTTTTTTTTTTTGCCTCCATTGCATTTAACTACTGATAATAAAAACATCTTTACCCGAGCTGGGCTCAAATCAGGCACCTATTTCTGGCAATCCATTTTGACATTTCCTTTTACCTGTGGGCTCTGCTCTTCACTGAAAATGAGCCATTCTTGATTAAAGAGCCAGGCCAAGAAAATTAGTGTTTTCTGCTGCATAGCTCTTGCCTGGGCCAGGCTTCTCACATGATGAAGTTCTAGAGGGCAAAACCCTGACCAAAAGCAGGGAAGGCCAGCACCAGCCCTGCCTGCCTTGCCAGCAGCAGCCAGAGAGTCCCCTCAGACCCATCTTCAGGGTCAGAGCTCTTCTGTCACCCTAAGCTGTGCCCCATGAATCGAAGGAAGACAAGGAGAGCCCAGAACTCCCACCTGCCAGCCATGATTTAAAGGCAGACATGTTCCTCAGAGCACTTTGAAGCAGTCTGGGTTTGTTGTTGCCATGGACTGAAACCAGCCCAGAATTGCTTTCTTATCAATGGCATGTATTGTGGCTATCAGACACTCCAGTCTATCCACTCCTCATCATATACATGCTGGATCAAGTCCAGAGAGGGTCTAGAGTGCTCTGAGCCTCACAAGATAAAAGTTTTAAGAGTCTAACTTCAGCTCATCATGAGTTAAGCTGGCAGGAGCTTCAAAAAAAAAACCCAGCACTGAGTGGGAAACCAACAAATGTCATCAGGGCTTTCAGGTTAGGGCATTCTGCTTCTTCCCATATTACTTCTGATACTGCATCTTGAGATTTTAGAATTTCTCCCCATTCCTTCAGGATTCATATCCCAGATCCCCAGAGATAAGGGATAATATTTCTTTTTAAAACATTTCTTTTTAAAACAGGAGCAAGAGTTCACTTTCTTGCTGCCTTTCCTTCTATTCCTCATCTCTACCCTTCTGTAGACATGGCAAAATAAAACCCAGTTGTCTCCTCTACTCCTCTCCTACCTCACTGTCCTCTTGCTGAAGATAGGGTGCTCATAAAAGAGAGGATGAAAAGTTTCCTTGCCAGCATTATTCTGAGGTTTGTGTAGCGTCCACAGCTTGGAAGGCATGCGGACCAGGTAAATGAATGACCATGGGATGTGGCGAGGGGGATGCACCAGGGACAGACTGATTTAAAAGCACTGACTCCACTGGCTGGAGCTGCCAGCTGCATTATGTAGCATTTTGAGACATGAGGGGTTTGGCTCTGGGGAGGTGACACTGGCTGCTTGTGCCGAGCAGTGGGAAGAGCCACGCTTTCTCCTCGCTCCCTGACAGGTGTATGCCTGCCTTCTGCTGCTTGGATTTGCGTCAGGGTGTCTGGTCAGCATCCCAGCTGCCAGGAGGAGATTAGCAACCTCCATGGCAAAGTTTGAATTTTCCATTTACCAGATGGCTAAAGGATTGCGCTCTTGTACTTATTTTTTTGCTTGGATATGAACTTTGGAACAGCCTGTGTCCTCTGGAGATGAGATGCTGGTGCTGTGCTCTGCACAGGGCAGTGGTTTGGTTCTGCTCAGAGGCTGCAGCTAATCAGCTCAGTCTCTCACCTCTGATGAGGCATTTCCTTTTGTGGAGATACCAAATTCAGGCTCTCCACAGACTTGTGCTGGCAATGGGCTGTCTTCCAGACCTGATTTATAAAACCAGTCTTGGGAAGCCTGGCATTTCCCAAGAGACATCCTCTTTCCCTTATAGCAGCTGGTCACTCCTGCCTTAGCAATGTGCTGTTGCTGAGACCCACTGCTGAAGGAGCAGGGGTAGAGCAGGAAATTCTCTATTAGAGCTCAATATCTTGGAAAATATCCCCCTCCCCCACCAAATTCACAGGCAATTATTAGTCTCTGAGTGGGAATTGTATTCCTTGCCTGCAAGGAGGTGGATGAGAAATGGCAGGACATAAAACTGCAGATGGAAGAAGGGTGAACTCATTTCCTTTCTTCTGATCTTGCTGTTTCGGGGCTACAGTCAAGGAAATGGAAAGTGATCATTTTAACACACTTAGAGCCTGCCAAAGGTGCCACAGCACTGGGAGCACGTTCTCTTATGAGCACCTATATAAATAGAAAGCCTTATATGGAAAGAAAGGAGAAGCAGGTTCTCAAGGCTATCCTTGTTGCTACTGTGATTGGCAAAAACAATCTGCTTCTGAATGTATAAGTGAGGAATTGTACCTCTAATTTGTGTCAGTGGGCTTTATGCAATGAAACTCTGGGGTGACTTTTTTACCCAGGAAGAGAAAAACTATCTCCAGTTCCAAATATCATCCCAACATCAATTTCATTGGAGGCACAGGAAACTTTTGGGAGCAAGAATTCCTGCTGTTAGGCAACAGCAGAGATTGAGGGGTGATTATTGAAGTGCGACACTGGTTTAGCAGGGAGACCAAAGCAGTACAATGGCAGACACAAAACTTTTAAGAACAAGTTGGACAAATATCTGTCAGGCATGTCAAGTGGTCATGAAACAATGGAAATAATGATCAGCTAAATTTCCTAGCAGCCCTGATTTCTATCATTTCTGGGATGTGACTCTTTGGTCACAAGTACAGCAAAGTTTTTAATTATGACTGTGGCAAATCTAGACATAACCAATAAAACAGTTAGGATTGTAATACTAGAGCTGTTTGTGCAGCAATTGTCTAGAGCTGGGCTGGGGAAATATGTGATATACCGGGTGGTCTTTGCTCATTCTCCAAAAATGCCTTATGTTCCTAATTTTTTTCCTATCTCTATTAATTATCATATTTATTTGAAACTATTTTAAAAGGATAAAGCATTATTCAATGGAAAAAGTTACTAGAGGTCTGTTGGAATCTTTCCATGAATGCCTCATCAGTAAAAATTACATCAGATCAAGGAAAAGGAAAGTGAGCCAAGCAGAAAGGCATTCACAACAGGTGCAGAGCAAACTGGACAGCACACTACTGATCCCCTCTGCCAGCTGTGGGACACACTGCAGTGTCTGTCCTCGCTGATCCTGGACCACAGAGGGGTATGGCACTGTCAAAGAGTCCTGACGAACAGTGCCTTTCCTTTTTAGTTCCCCGGGGCTGCTATCCACCTGCCTGTGCTGCTTAAATCTCCAGCAGCAGAGCAAAAAAGAGCCAGTGGTATTTCATGTGGGATGACTGAATGATTCCAAGCTACCCAAACTATTCTGGAGCTCATTTGTTCCCCCACTGTTATCTTTAAAATGCAGTTTGATAGAGTCTCCATGTTACAAGCATGTCTCTGTCTCTGAGCCACTTGTGCTTCTGTGCCTCCAAGAGCAGCTGTCCCACAGAAAGCTGGTTATACTTCATTCATGCTATAACAACATTTAGCTGATGAGATGGGATAAAGTGGCATGCTGAAAGGAGACTCACCTCTGGGTGGAAATGGAAAAAAGGGATCATGACAAACTAAGCACTGAAGAACCATTTTTAAAAAAGCCAGTAAAACACACTGTTGGTGATCACCTCTTCATGCTTTCTGCAGCTCAGCCCATATGCATAAATGTCAGATTAATGAGCAAAACTATGTGAATGCAAATGAGATTCCCAGCATGGGAACTAAAAGGAGGAGATGGTGGCAAACAAAGTGGGCACCCAGACTGTTCTTGGAAGAGTCCAGTCAGCTGCCAGAAGGGATTATCTCCTGCAGCTGGCCTCGGGTCAAGGATCTGGAAAGCCTCCTGTGTCCCCAGCATTCTCTTGGCCTCAGTGAGGTCACGGGAATGCCTCATGTGCAAGTCTCCACATGGCTGTCCCCAAGCAGACATGGACCAGGCCACTTCCTTGCACCCCAACCAAAGGCAGCAGAAGATACAGGAGGCCAACACTGCTGGAAACCTGGCCCTAAGTCACCTCTGAGACTGTAACTGCACTGGATGTCAGCAGGTGCAATGACTTTCACCCCTTTGTCCTTCAGAAATTAATCATTCTGAATATGTCTTCCTTGAAAATGCACTAAAACACATTTTGTGAGGTTTTTTGGGCTGATTAGTGCTTAAAAAAACCAAAAAAAAGGGGATTACATGCCTGACAAGTATTAGAATGAATGGTGCGAACAGTAGAACAGCGTGTGCTGGGAAAGAGAAGCATCCAGGAACCTTTTCAAGTTGGCAATTATGCAACTTGGCAGAGGAGGCTGGTGACATCCCAGTAATCTTCTGGCCCTCTTCACACCAAAAAAAAAAAAAAAAAGTGAAACAAAACCCACACCATTTCAGCTGGATGAGAGAAAAGGAACAGAGATTTATACTGTCTATACTTCCCAAACCCTTTAATTCTGAAGAAGATAGACTGAGCTCAATTTCTTCAGATGAAAGAAGGAAAGTGGAGAATTATTACAGATGTCTACTGAAAAATCCTAAGGCTTGCATTGTCTTCACCACCAGATGGAAAAAAATTAGGAAGACAAAAAGCATATCTGACAGAACCTTGAGAAATCAAAGAAAATGGTCATTAAAACACTACTTATCCATTATTTGTTCGCAGTACTTTGTATTCCCAGAGCAGGAAAATGAACTAGAGAGGAAAAACAGTGTGGTGAAAGAAATAAGCAAAGATATACTTTCCAAATATATTCTAAAGAGAGTTAGAGAATCCACACAATGGAACTGAAAGAAAATAGAAAGAGGAGAGAATATGAACTGCTGAGAGTATGCCAAAATATTAGTCATCCCTTGAGTCTACCCTGAAAGGTTAGTGTTGTTTTTAAGAACACATTCCTTTAAGGAAAAGAATAATTTCCTAGCAGAGGTAATTTCTGGATAGTCATAAACTCTCTCAAAAGAAGCAGAAACCCCAACGGTGAAGTCAACAAAATCGAGGCAGAAGGAGAGGAGGAGGAAATCTGCACGTGAGTCCTCAGGGCAACCCCAAGAGTGACCTGCTACTGGAAGGGAAGAGATACGGAAAAGCCTTCCAGAGAGCAACAGCTGAGTAGGTAAAGATTTGGGTGGAAAAATGTCAACAATGAAAGGGAGTAGAAAACAGGGAAGTGTTTACTACACGTCACCCCTCTAGGACAGATGACACTGTAGAAGGCTGACTCACTCTTGTCCAGCCAAGGTTTGATTAATCTGAACTATATACGATTTTCATGGAGATGAAGAAGATAGGCCAAAATTTTGTCACTTATCCTGCGACCCACAATACAGAATTTGTGAATTTTCAGTTCTGAAAAATTTTCAGGGACTCTAGCAATTCTTAATGAACTAAGGGCTGTTACAGAGAAGAGTCCCTCCTGCTGGTTCTATATCAAACTCTCAGGCCAGCAGTGTCTCCAGTTCACCTCAAGTTGCACTGGAACCTGACCAGTGCAATGAAGAAAACATCACTAACTTTGCAAGTTAAAAATACCATTTTATTTTTTTTTAATTTAATGAGAGGCTATACATTTAATTTTTCTGGGATTGTAAGTGGCAGGATGTTGCCCAGGAGGGAAGAATGGTTTATGAACTAGATGGCAGGTCTCATGCCTCCCTGAAAGGAAGACTGTGAACAGAGCTCACCAGTCTGAATAACCACTGTGCCAGGACCTCATCTAGAAGCTTCACAATTTACAAAATTCTGAGCGCTCCTAAGCCTCTCTGGCATGCCTGGGAGTTAAGGGTGCCCAGAATCTCTGGATGATTCTCTGTGTATAATGACAATTTGATCCACTGTCATCTGGAGAACATACCACCCTTCCCACTGAGTGGCCAAGGCTGATATTTGGCTCACTTTTATTGCTAGGCAGTCTTTAACATCGGAAAAAAATTAATAGACTCGGCACTTCAATATGTTATGAGGTAAAAATGTTGGTTTTCAAAGTAAGTGATGATACTTCATATGAATTCAGGAAGAAAGAAACAAATCCTGTAATGTTAGTCTATAAATCCAGTTTATAAATTCTAATCAATGGGTCATGGCTATAATCAATGGACATAAAGACTCCTGAAACAAATTAGTAGTCTTTCATCATAACACTTGCAGTTAAGTTTTTCTAATGTGTTCAAGTTTCTTTTGCTATCTGCTTTCTCAATAGTTAAACTTTTGTCAGTCTGTTTTTCAGTCTAAAGACAGCTGAAGGACTATTTTACCAGACAGTATGCAGAGTGCCAAACCCATTTTCAGCACACTTTAAGTATATTCATATTGTGGGAATCAGTGAGAAAATCTGTGTGCAAGAAAATCCAGTTTGGAGTTCCTTTGCTTTAGCAAATCCATAACATTCGTCCTGAAATGTGATCCATGTGATTACTAGCACGGATGGAAACATTTTGTTGTGCAGGGACTAAATGGAGTTAGAAACCTTTAGTTAACACTACCTCATTCACACTCTGGAGAAGTCAGATCATGGTTATGTGATGTTGATATAAAAAAAATTTAAACCAGTTTCTAAAGTACAGTTCATCAACAGTTTGACTGGAGCTCCCTTATGGTAGCAACATATTCATCTGCTAATATTAAAGGTGTTTTTCATTGTTTTATGAGTTTGGAGCCATGAAACTGGAATTTTAGGGACTGATAAACACATACTAAGCCAAAACCAGCTGTTTCTCCTTGGGAGGTTTTGGGCTCAAGGTTTTGGTTTTCAGTAGCTCTTTCTTCTGAAGCAACTAACTCAATATTGCCTTTCACCAGAATCTAAAGCTTGGTTTTTGTTTGAATGCCACTTCTTACAGTCTTTCATGACTTTGGTGCAAATCTTGATCTATTTTTTTTAGCGCCAATAAAATTTTTGTTTTACCATATGACTTCTGACTACATGGTTCCTTTACCTAGAGTTCAAAAATTTAAAAAATATTTTTGGTAAAAAGTTTCTTTAATCTTCAATTCATATTTCTGTTCCATAGAAAATCAGTCTATAAGAGGATAACAACAGCTGCATATTTAAGTATTATTGAGAGATGAAGATTTCATGTGATGTAGGACTTAAAACTCAGTCTTTTACCTAACAAGTGTGTTTAGGTCTCCATGCTACCAGATATTTTCTAATTCATAATGAGAGAAATATGCACTACCATAACTGGAATTTTTGAGGTCATACTTTGAGAAAAATAGTATCTTTTTCAATATCATCAAAAGGGTTCAAGAAGTGCAAATATCCCCACACACACACCCCACTACCACACCTCTGCTCTTCACCAAAGTTCTGAAATGTCAAAGACTAAATCAGTCTTCAGTTTTATTTTTCTTTAAATATTTTTATTAAATGAGGTCAGGAAGATCATTTAAGGAAAACTGTCACAACTCAGTGAACCTGGAATATTTGAATCAAATCTGAAACTCAGCTCACTGAAATTTCCAAGCTTCTGCTAGTTGAGTTAGACTTTGCAATTTTTCTACAATTCCAGCAAAGTTTTATGGTCTTTTCCCTATTTTTTTTGAATTACAACTTTTACAGAGTGAAATCATTGCCATAAAATGCTGAATTATCACATTGCAAGGATATCTAATGCACTCATCATAAAACACACTCAAAATAGAAATCAAGAATATCTTAGTTTGAAGATTCATATTCAACATCAAAACTGAAAGGAAGTAAAAGATAAAAACAAGAAATTCTGAGAAATTTCTGCAGCTCTCTCCTAGAATTTCAACATGGTCAATATTCCTTCTTTTTCCCTGATGCACTGGTGATGATAAACCTCAGGCCCAAACAGCTGTCTGAGGCATCTTGAATTCTCAAAACTGGAAACTCAGGAGGCTCTTGTGCTTGTGGCTTAGCTTGGCAGGTAAAATGTCCCTTCTAATCTACATTCACTTCTTCCTTATTTTCCTGTTGTTTCAAAATTCAACCCTTTCAAACAAATGCTCAGCTTTTGCAAGACTTTTAATAGAGCTCCCAGCTGTGACAAAGTACAAAATTATCAAAGCATGAACTATCAAAAATACTATCTGCTAATTCCAGAGGTTCATAGATACCACACACTGCATAGAGAATGGTACATAAAGCATTCCGAAGTACAGCAAATACGCATCCATATTTTTTAGCTACACACCATTGTATGTAACCCTTAACTCAGACCCAAACATTTCCAGGATAGTTGGATGATAAAGATTTTCCCACCCCTAAACTACTTTCCTTCCTCAGGCCTTGCAAGGAGGTCAGTCTCTTGGAGGCATAAAACTGTTGGCTTTATTCCAATGTTCAGCAACATACATAGCTAAGGTGCAGGAGCTCTCTGAAGCTAACTCAAAATTGAGTTGCTTCCTCCAGCTCCAAACAGTGAAATTCTAGACCAGTGGAGAAATTGCACTGTTCTGATATTTCCAAATTTCAGAAAAAATCTTGGTAACTTTAATGAAGTTCAGGTTTGATTTGAATTTTCCAATGTCATTAAATTTGGAATTGTTGTTGTCTCCTTACTACCCTCATAATTCTTCTGGATCTCCTCCATTTCTGAATCACCTTCTGCATGGCAAGACATTTCCAGAATACTGTGGTCATCCTTTCTATTTATGAAGACAGTATTAGTTGAAGAGGAGATAGAGCCAGCAATTCTAGGATGCTTTTAATTTTTTTCATTTCTCAGGTTTTTTGTGTGACTTATTCACTCTCAGGTTCTGCACAAAAGAGATGGAACAGGAACTATCATGGAGTGACATTTAATTAATGTTTTCCTTTCAAAAACACAACAATTACATCTGCAGGGCTTTGACATTCAACTACATCAAAACCCTAGTATTTTCCATGGAGAAAATAGAATGTAATGATGAAACTTCTTTTATGAATAATATTTCTTTTTAATCCATTTTAATGATATTTCCAGAATAACTATTTAGTTACATAGGGGAGAAATAAAAACAAAGAAAGGCTTTTTTAAAACATTTAAACACGTAGGCAATCTCTCATCCCCAAGTTTGCTTTTACTTAAAATTTTATATCTGAACTCAAATTCTATCACATCCTTCCACTGACCCTTAAAATCAATCATGACACCACTACAGGCCCGAGTTGAAGTAGTCCTAATGGTCTTTACATATGTTTATAGTACCTGTTATGCAAAGCAGAATAAGCCCCAATTAATGACACAGTAAAAGTTAGTTCATAGTTGTGGATGTTTTGTAGCTTTAGTGAGATTCAAAGAGAAGATGCAAAGATTTGGTTCAGAATTTTGTCTTCACCAGGGCTCTACCAGACACATACTATGAATCAAGACAGATCTACCTGCTGCTTTGTCGTTGTCTCACTATTTCCTCATGTCCCTACATCTGTCCCTTCTGTGTCCTCCCTGTTCCATGTGTTGACAGGGAGTTGTCTGCAGTAGGGACCATACGTTTGCCCCATGGTTGAATGATACCTGGCACAGATGTGTCAGGGCCACTGAGCAGGACTCTCAGGTGTCCCAGCTGCCACTCACAATGCAGTCAGAGGCAACTGCACGGGCACCAGGCCCTGACCTATCTGATCATGCTGAAGTTACAACTGCTCCTCCATCACATCATTAGAAATTGGATATGGTGTGTGCATACCTGAAGTTTCACATTAGTTTAGCACCTGAATGGCTTTCCTTACGGTTGATCTGTAGTAGAATCTGTTTTCAGAAAATCTGTTTAGGAAATTAGCACATCAGTCACTATCATAAAGAGGAGGTATTTCACAAGGGGAATTTGTTCTTCATGGCATTGGAGACTAAACTATTTCCTATGCTTTTAAAGATATTCTCTCATATAGAGATATTCACTTAGATAGATATTCTCTTTGATATTCTCTTATTCTCTATAATTAAATTCATAAGAAAAACATTTTTTTAAAATTTTCAGTACTGAACTGCATGTTCTTTATAACATTTTTTAAAATTTTTCGGTACTGAACTGCATGTTCTTTATTTAATTAAGGAATATAATTTTGTATTAGGATTCTACACAAGACTTACTGAAATACTTGCAGATCTTCTGGAAGATTGAAAGGAAACTTGGTAAGTTCCTGCAGCTTTGGAGCCTTGTAATAGGATGGGTTAGGCGTAGGATCCAGTCCAAACAGACAGTGGCTAAATGTGTGCTTTCTCCAAACTGCTATCATTCTCCAAATGAGCTAAAAAAATGGAATTTTAAATAACAAATTAAATGCAAACCTCTTCTGCCTGAGAATCAACCTCCTTCATAAAAGATGGTGGTACATAAGCTTTGTTTGCCCCACTGTAAATAAAAAAGATATACTCTAACAGTGTAGTCATTTAATATTTCTACCTCCTTTATTTTTTCTGCTTAACTCATGTATGGAAAGACTTTCACAAAAACGGACTACTCTAATAAAACCAGATAAAATCTAATACAGCATGCTGAGCGCTGAGGACAGCAACTAGAATTACACTGAGCTCTTTATTGGCATTAGGAGAAAAAGGATTAAAAATATCTTTTGTCACTTGGTTTTCAGACCCTGCCAGGCTCACCCACTAGGCATTACACAAGTTATGTAAATACTGTATGTGCAGATTTTTTTCATTTTTTACCTATTGGCAATTTTTTTCCAATCTTAACTTACCAGTAAGCTCTTATAATCACAGTTAGGTCAGTGAAGAGCAGTGAGCTCATTTTCAAAGGAGCGGATCACTTACAGTTCCCTGGGACTCAGGGATTTTCAGAAACCAAGAACTGAAAGTCATCTGTATTTCTGATTGTGAAATATTCAACATAAGTACTTGAAGGCAGCCTAAAAAGTCAAAATATGTACAGCTGGCAGATGAGCATTACATCAGGACTTTGAAAAGGTGCCTCAGCTGAGACTCCTTGGTGGCCTCCAAAGAAAATTCCATGCCTGACTCTGTGCTCTACGTGCTGCAAGGCACGCACCCATTTGTGCTAATGATTATTGCCTTACCAAGAACTAATATTTTTTTTTTAATTAATAACACAGCAGCTGACTTTTAAAATTTATGCAATCAACTGTTTTCCCAGACTGTAAAGCTAAAATTACTCAAGGGTAGCAATTCTGGTATTTGCGGTGATCCAGCATCATGGCATCTTTCATAGGATCAGCACCCCAGAAGAACAGAAACACAGAAAGTATCAAATGAGTGTGCAAACCTCATCAACACACTCATTTGGAGATGTTGAGTTGAACTGCAGAACTGAACTATCAGACCTACATCTTTGGGCATTTCATATCTTTGGGAGGATTTCAAATGTAAGGTATTTATGTATGTAGCTGTGAGCTGTAAAACAGAAAATCACAAACTTCTGTGCTTCTATTCATATGTGGATATGCAAAATTTTTAACTTGCAGAGGTGCAAAATCTCTCCCTATACTTATAGCTGCCTCCACATAATCCTGCAAGTTGGGTTTGTTTGACTTCTCCTTGATAAATGTGTTTTACTGGCTATACTCTGTAATTCTCTTGAGTCCCTTGAATGGTCACTAGCAGTTCTAGCAAGCAGTGTTTTTGAAGAACAAGGACAGGCTTCCCTCAGTAAATGTTAATGGCATATTTGAAAAGACACAGAGTAGTTCTGAAGAAGTTTTTCAAGAGCTTAAAAGTTTAACAATTTCAGGACATCTCTCTGTCCTTGCTTATTCTCTTCTTGAGCTGCCCTTATGGAGGTAGTGAGAATTCTTACCAGGGAGTAAGAAATTCCTTATTTGTTTTACAGTCCATATCATCACCCTCTCTATTGCGTCCCAAGGTTGTTTCTGTTTTGAATCATCAGGTTTGTCAAGTTGTGGCCAACAGCCACATCCAGCATCCAAAGCCTACTGAGGCTGATGCCCTACATGGCCTCTTACATGGCTGACCCCTTCAAGGTTCAATCCTCAACACAGTCTTTGCTGGAGCAGCAGTTTGTTGGTCAACATGGAGCAACCACCCATTGCACTGCACTTCCCAGCACACCAGTGAAAGATATTTGGTTGCTATATATTATATAGCAACATATATATAGGAGATATATAGAGATAGATAGATTAGATAGATAGATAGATAGATAGATAGATAGATAGATCGATCAGATATTTGGTTGGAATCCGTGACAGATATTTGGTGGCTTAAATAAGAAGACTTTGTTTTCCACAGCACCTTGGTACCAGGGAACAGCAAGAGCAGAGATAATCACTAAGAAAGTTCATGAGGACTCCTATGGCTGAGACACTCCAGAAGGGCCCTGACTCTTGGGGTCTTCTACAGTCCTGGACTCCCAAGGCCCTTGCACAGTCAGTCACTGCACTTAAAATGCAGCAAAATTCTAAGTACAGCAAGAAATATAATAATAGGAAGGACTGAGACCATGCCAGCCTCATCTGTAGATGTATCTCAAAGGCACTAGGTGTAGACCTGCTAACCAGCCTGCCTTTAGCACACACTTAGCCTGGTAGAATTTTTCCAGTCTTGTTACTTCTGGCATTTTGATTTTATCTTTGGGAAGGAAAATGGTGAAGAAGTAAGAAATTTCAGCAGAAATATGATACAGAGGACAAATCTTGGCACAAAATCATAGCCACTAATGAAAACACTCCCCAGGTAGTTTGCTCAGTCTGTACATTGAATCTGCAAGCTGTAATCTAACATCACAGCTGTAACCACCACAGTCACAAACACAACACTTAAATCTCTTTATAATGATGAGGAGCTGGGTACTGAAACCTACAAAACCTAAGATATGATTTGGAACCTTAGGAACAGCCTGAGAGAACAGCTGTTCTGTTGTTGCAGGCTCCAATCTGTAGCTAGGTTGCAGGGTCACAATTCCTTGTTTCTAGACAACCCTTGAAAGTCTCAAAAATTCAGATCACTGTATCTGATAACTCTTCTTATAGGACACTTGATCTTCTACTTTCTAATGAAGCCTTTTCAAGAATGACTTTCATTCTGCACATACTGTGAACCCTATTATAAATCAAATGTCCAGGCAGTCCTACCTTGCTCTTAAGAATTAGCAATGACTTTTGAAGAGAATTATGGCCTAGATTTTCATAATCACCTTGCAACTCCACTACCACTCCAGTAAATTCAAAGCAGCTTTTCAGCACTTCCCTTAGCATCAGCAGAAAGTTACACTTCATACATTTCAGTAGGTCTCTTGTAAAAACTGTCCAATTCTGTGCGATAGCAGCAGAGCTTGCAGACAGCAGCTCATGAGAAAACAGCTCTGGGAAGGACATCAAGAGATTACTTATTACATCTCCACCACCTAGACAGTCTCACACAGACCCGGGTCATTATTAGAAGGCCTTTTGCTAACTTGCTCTTCCTTCTGAAGAAAGAAGGAGGCTGTCTCCCACAGCAGCCTGCCCACCAGTTTGTTTCTCCTGTTGAAAAGGTTCTCCCTGCTGTTTAAGCTAAAACTTTCTTTCTGCAATTTATTCACCTGGTTCTGATCTTAACTCTTATGGTCACTGTGGAATAATTACTCTCCTGAATGTTCAAGGGTTTTTGAAATAGCTAGACATAGCTGAGAGAGAAATATCTTAACCACACCCCTATCTCCTGGAGCTTCAAGGGACTCTAATTCATTCAATCTTCCCATGGTGGCTGAGCTTCCTAGACAATTCTTGATCTCTGCCCTCAGGAACCCCACAGTCAGAGCACTGGTTTCCTGTCACAGACTTCAACAAAGCATGGCCAGTAGCTTAGAAGGGCACCATATGCCTCCCAAGTGTACTCTTGTTTATATATCACACTCTGCTGTTTGCTTTTTTGTACCTCAGCCTGTCATTGTTGACTCTCACTGGTTGTTTGCAGAAGCATGTTCTGTTCCTGAAGATCCCTCACAGAGCCATCCACACTGCAAGGGACATGGAGCAAGAGGTTTATGTTCAGGCCAAGAAAATGAAACTTGAATACACATGGGAAAGTTTTGTGACCTATGAAACAAGATGTCAGCTTGGAGAGTTAGTCTGGCTGCCCCTAGCACAGAGTACTGATCTGTATATTGATCTGGCACTAACAGTCCAACACTAACCACAATAAACTTCTGCTCCTTCTCGCGCTCTTGCTTTCCTTCTTCCACACAACCAGCTTTCTCATGTCTCAGACAGACTCACATCCCATTGCCAAAGGTATGTTTTGGCCAGAGACCAGACCCGGAGGCTGGCTGCCTCCCCAGGTGAGAGACAGCCTCTCTCGTGCCTGGGCACTGGGATGAGACTGTGCAAACAAGCGCTCCCCGCCAGGCAGTTCCTGCTCCAGGCAGCCGCCTTTGTTCTGTTCCTCTCCTTGTCACCTCCTGCCTGCCGCTGCTCAGCTCAGCCTGCAGTTCACATAACTTGTTTTCCATCACCTCCAAGGAAAATGGCTATGTTCAAACCTCCTGCAAGCCAGATGTGCCCCACTGGTTGCCAGGTGAAATGTGCTAATCTAGAGGGACTTGAAGTTTAGGATTACTTTAGAGAGTGTTCCTGTGTATGACCTTGTGCAGTATTATCCCAGCTCTACTTCTTGCAAAAGCAGGAGAATAAACTCATTATGAATGAATGGAAAAAGAATGAAACCAGAGAAGCAGCTGAGGCAGAGCTGCGTTGCTCACACCAGGCTTTGTTTTCTGTATAATATGAAGAAACTTCTCATACTCCTTTGCTGAGAGGTACCACTTTGAGACCACACTCTGTGCTTCCTCACAAAGAATTCACACCTTTTTTTTTGCTTCTCCTGTATCCTGCAATAAAAGTCTTTTAGACTGTGGTTGGTCTCTGTGTATTGGAAAAATGGTGGATGGAGTTGAGAAAGGAACCATGAAAGCTGTAGCATTCAATCTTAAGTGGAGCAAGCAGAATATGTAGCAATGGCAAAATCACTCCTTACAATTGTCTCAATAAACCTCCATGCTGTTGAACAATAAAAGCATTTGTATTTTTATTACTCTACGATTCAATTAAAATCAGGAACATAAAAATGACAGACCTAAACTACACGTAAACAACTGATCAAGGACAATGATCATCCCCACAAACAAGATATATTTGTCACACTGACACTCGTCTAACATCCAGCCACCCCATCTTTAAATAATCACAATGGGGATGATGCATAGTTCATTCCTGAAATCAAAGTGTGAACTATAAGATAAAAATCACATGGCATCTTGCTGATACATGCTCTTGCACTGAACTTAGAATACAATGTACAGAGAGACCTCTGGTTCAATTAGCTGCCCACTGAGCTAGAGCTGGCTTCTATCTTTTTCTGCATATGAAACCACAGAGCTTTCTTAGTACATTATTTCCATATGTGTTTATATTGCTATCTTCGCCACTTGATCCAGCATTTTAAGTGAGCATTCCTGCCTAAAAAAATATAACAAAATGTCTGTCCACTTACCTAAAGTATTCATCAGCTCAGTCGTCCCTTTCCATCAGTGTGAGCCAGAAGAATCCCCAGGAAAATCCATAGTCTCCCTGGTAGGCAGCTGTTGAGACTCTGATTAAGAGGTTCTTTCCTATGTAATTTTATTCCTCTTTATTAGGGATATGATTCCTCATCCTTTGTTTCGGACATATTAAGATCTTCAGTTACCTAAGCAGCCGTGCCTAGGATCATGGTTGGTTTCAGGACATGAACACCCAGCAAGGCTGGGCAGGTGTGTGTGTGTGCTAGCACAGCACAAGGAGCAGGGTACTGCAGACTGAGCGTGAGCACCACCACGAGCACATCCTCAGCAGGGGCTCACAGCTCTTTTAAAGGTGTCCATGGGCAGGAGAAAGGTGAATCACCACTCATGCACTATTTACATGTGCATCTGCCCAACACTTCTTGTGTAGGAAGGGATACTATGTATGTCTGCACAAATATTTACACTTAAGGTCTGGCTGCTTCTACATTTTACCATTCCACATTTAGCTTGCTCCAAAACCACTTTTCTAGAGACTGGTCTATCATCAGAATATCTCACATTCCAAATTTGCTTTATTTAGGACTACTATCAATATTGAAACAGAAAAAAATTATGAGAGAAAGCCTTAATAAAGTCTGTCCACTGTTCATCCTCATGCATACAGCCAATTCTCTTACCACAGAAAGCTATTAGGTTGGTTAAAGATTATTTCAGCTTCATAAATCTGTGCTGACAAGTCAAAGTGTTTTTTACTCATTCTGAGTTTGAGCTGATAGCTACTTCTCCATGAGAACAGAGAAGATTTTAGTCTTGACAGGTCATAAAGGCTCTGAAGGAAAGGGTCAAACTGTGACACATCAGCACAGAAATGGACACTGAACTTATAGCAGAGGTGGTCAGGGCAAAAGAGGTAAGTGACGCTGAGCAGATCCTGACCTCAGAGTTGAAATGGGCCAGGAAGCTCTTTCAAAGGCAGGCAGGAGGAACAGCAAGAGAATTATGAGGAAAATTAGGAAAAGACAGTGTCATGGAGACCAAACTTATAAACCATGAAAAATGACAGTTAAAATAGCAGGTCACCTGAAAAAAAAAAATCTGCACATCAATTCCATTATGTTTGTATAAAATATTTTGGCATAAAAATTTCTTGGTGCTCTTTTACTTCCACTTCAGCAATTAGCTCTGTATCTGGATAATTTTCTCCTTTTCACACAACAGTACAGTTCCTCATCTTCTCCATGACCACAAGGGGCTTACCTGAACTGAGCTCATGACATAAGACTGTTTATGCTACGTCCTTTACAGACACCAGCAAACTTTGCAATAACTTCATGTTGAACAAAATAGTAGACTTTTAAATTGAGGTGACTGTTTACAGCTTACCAGGGAAGCCACTGTTGTAATAATTTTTAAAAATTTTATTTATATTATTAAATTCTGAGCTTTAAAACACAGATGAGAGAACCTCTAAAAAGTGCTGAGGATGGGTAGTGGTCAGCAGTGCAGAGAAACTGATCTACTACAAGTAGCTGTATTGATAAACAAGAAAACATTAGACATATATTATTAAAAGTCATCTTTAATAGCATTTAAAAATAGCTATTGCAAACTTTATTTGAAGAAAAATAAACTAATGACAATCTTCCAAAGTCCTTTGAAACAGTCTAGTTCCTTAACATTTGCTTTATTACTTGAAAAGAGAAAAGCTGTTTGCATAGTTGGCATGTTAGTTCACCTCTGTTTGCTCAAAACAGCTCATAAAAGCATTCTTTTTCTATTATTTCTGATTTGATCAAAAGTGGAAATCTGAATGATGATCCTAACTTAGATCAAATTGGGTATCTGCCTATGTCTCAAGGTAGTCAAGAATTTTAGTTCAAATTGTTTAAGGCCTGATATGGAAAAAGAAAAGATGTGTCAGTCAGTAGAACATTATAACTACTTATATACTTACACTGAGCCAGCATATTTTTATTTTCTTCTTTGTATTTAGTATCCCATACAACCTAAGAAAACTAAAACCCACAACAAAAAAACTCAGTTCATATTATAACATTGTAAGATATTAGTAATGCTGATGAAGTTTTTGGGCAGCTACTAAGAAATACAGCAAATTATTTGAATTCAAAGATAAACCTTAAACTGGAGTACTGGTGACTCAAATGCAGTACATAAGGCATTAATGCTCATACCTATCTGAAAACAATCTATCTATAGGAAAAAAAAATCATTAGATTAATCTAATACAGCACACTATCACCCTTTATTTCATTGCATAGAATAGCAATAGAGCAATGGCATTTCCATTTGGCACACAGAAATAACATTAAAATTAACAAGAAACAATATGAAAGTGAAATATTTTGATATAGGGAAAAGGAAACAACTGCTGTTATATTTTATAGATACATTAAGCACCTGATTTCAAAAACTTCAGATCATACAGACATGGTTCACTGCGTAACAACTTATGGTAGAAGAAGGAATGTTATAACAAAAATAATGTTAGTCATTAGAATTAAAATTTAATCCTCTTTCTCAGTGTTTCAGAAAGAAAAAGTATGCCATTAGGCACTAGTTGCTTTCTAATATATTCTTTCCTAAAAATAGAACATTACACAGCATTTTTGGTTTGGGCACTGTGCAGATCTTGTGTTTATGCACATACATTGCACACTGCAGAACACTGCAGCCTATAACAGCTATGTATATGCATCTGCTTTCTGCAGGATTCAGCTAAAATCAAATGTTGTCAATATTCATACCAACTTGAACAACACATTCTGAGAAATATTGCTAGGATAATATTTTGATAACTGAATAAAACCAATTTTTGTGTTTTAGGTTTGACTGTCAACAGTGACTTTCAAGGCAAAAGAGAGGCCTGTAATATAAGGACATGAAGTGTTGGAGCAAGTTCAGTGGAAGGCCATGAAGCTGATAAGAGGACTGGAGCACTTCTCCAGGGTAGATTCCCTGTGAAGACAGGCTGGGAAAGTTGGGACTGTTCACCTGGAGAAGAGAAGGTTGTGTGGAGACCTCACAGCAACATTCCAGTGTCTGGAGGGGGCCTGTAGGGAAGCCAGAAGGTTTCTGGTTCTGTGAAGAACTGTACTAACAGGACAAGGAGTAATGAGCTCCAACTGAAAGAAGGAAAACTTAGGCTAGATATTAGGGAGTTTTTTACTGTGAGGGTAGTGAGACACTGGCACAGGTTGCCCAGGGGGTTTTGTGGATGCCCCAACCTTGGCAGTGCTCAAACCCAGGCTGGGTAAGGCCTTGAGAAACCTGGTCTAGTGGGAGGTGTCCCTACCCACAGCAGAGGAGCTGGAACAAGATGATCTTACAGTCCAGTCCAACTCCTTAACATTCTGTGATTCAATGGATCTCTCCTGCCTCTCCTGCACCTGTCTGGCCACCTCCCCCTTTCATCCTGTGCCACTGATGTGCACAAGCCACAAACTCCTGCTTGTGAAGTGAACAGGAGCATGTGGTATGGAAGCTAACTGGGAATACCCGCACTGCTTCTGTTTGATACAAGTTGTGCCAGGGGAGGTCTAGATTGGATATTGGGAAAAATTTCTTCACTGTTAAGCGTCAGAACAGGCTGCCAATGGAAGAAGTGGTCTCACTGTCCCCGGGGGTATTTAGAAAGAGTGTAGATGTAGCACTTGGAAACATGATTTAGTGGCAGACTTGGCTAAGCTGGCTTAATGGTTGGACCAAATTATTTTAAAGGTCTTTTCCAACATAAACAATTCTATGGTGGTGCCATGCTGGGAACCAAACTGGCCCAGCCTGCAGATTCTGAGGTGCACTAAACCTGTTAAGCAGCACTCATTCCCTGTTCTGTACTACAGCATTTAGTATAGAAGATCTCTAAATGATACCCACATCAAAACCTGTAGAGAAACCCTCAGCTAAGATCATGGATGACAGCAGAGGAAGAATTGAGGGAGAACACCTTTTAAATACATCATAGGCTCAATCCTAAATAAATATCTCTTACTGATTGAATAGCATATTAAGGGCCCTAGAAAGACCATGTCCATTGACAACCTGTGGCTGAAAAGGGCATGGGAAATACCAATGTACACTCAGATTTCAATGAACAGCAGAAATGCTCAGACAATACAACATGAAGATGCCATCACAAAATACCTTTCCATGACTGTTTTTAGCATCACTCCTTAAAACTCCTTGTAGACCTTATTGCTAAAGAGCTCCAAAAGACTTTTTACTACAAGATTTCCTATTAACTTCAGTGGGAGCACAGCCCCCCTAACATCCAAAATGGGTGTTATAGAGCAAGAGGGATAATATATATGCCGAACATTTGCATAAAGGTTCCCATACAACGATGAGGAAAACGAAAAAAAAAAAGTCACTATGCCAAATAATATTCCATTCGCTGCCACCACAGTACAAATTTTATTCTCTGCAACTCATTCAAAGTCACTACTGCAAAGTGACTGAAGGCACTGATGCAGGAATGTTAAAGGCCACCTAGTGTAAACATTTGTTTACAGTCATACAATGTACATGGTTTCTTTAAAATAGCTTGATAGAGATGCAGATTTGGATGTCTGCAATAAAATGCCTTCTGTATAGAATAAAGTGAAATAAAAGAGGATGTTTATTCACTGACTCCAACAATTTCCCTGACATGGTACATCATGACTGATGATTCTTAATATAGTGTGCAAGGCAGCCAAAAGTCATTTAAAAACATGTGTTGTTTGTCTCAAAAACAAATGTAAGGGAATAGTAGTAAAAGCTGCACTGTCCAAAACTCAACTAACCAGTTTAAATCTGTTTTTCTTGAAGGATTTTCAGGAAGATTGGACTGCATGCAAAACAGAACTAATTTATTCCTACTATCTACTGCAAAAGAGCAATTTATCTCCAGTACATCGTGACTAGAAAATAAGCCCCTTTATCCTATCATTAATCAGGTATCAATGTCCCTGTTAGAAGCCCTGCATATAGTAAAACCTTTAAGTATGTGAGCTTTAGGTTTTTGAAATTATATTAAAAGGAGACAAATGACATGTCAAGTCCACTGTTCTCAAAGACAAAAGAAGACCAACTTTCATAAGTCACAAATCAAACCCACAAAAAAACACATCCCAGTTTAGATGAGAATTTTTTCCAGATCTTACACGCTTCGCACAGTCGGATTAAGGCTCCCATAAATGAATAAAGGATTTGAGATGTAGAGATTTCTTTAGCTTTGGACCCATGTAACCAAGTGAGTGGCTTACAGGGGTAAGATCCTGCATCCAACTGACTAAGCAGTGTGTTTGGCTTCAATAAATACATTACTTCATGTGGGTCAGAGTAGCACACACACTCTGCTCAGGCACTAATTAACTACTCAAAAGGCTAAATCCAAAACACACCAAGGACAAGTGAAAAGCATGAAAGACCATGAAGAACCAGGACTAAGCTCTACCTAAGAAATAGGACAGAACCCCAAATTTGTGAAAAACATTGTAAATTCCAAAAACAGGCGAAGTAAAACAAATAACCCCATCTAAACTAGTTCTGCAGTTAAAACCTATACATTGGTAATAGAAGGCAGCTCCAGTCAAGGAAGTTCACGCCTCTTCCCAGGCTAATATGCAAAATTTCCTTTGTGAACAACATTATAGATGAGCATAAATACAAAAATATACATTTTAAGCAGTAGAAAAAATGGAATAAAAATTAGAAATTGCTCAAGGAAAGTGACTGCCATATTATTACATGTGCACAAAAACACACTCCGTCTAAAAAAGGTATGAAAGAAAGGGAATCAATAAAAATTAAAATTTCCACCTCTCTTAGTCAGCATGACAGCTATTAACTTCATTTCAGTAACTATGAGTGTAATAGCTTGGCTGCCTAATCAAAAAGAAGCAAGCATTAGATATTACAGGTAGTGTACAAGAAGGACAGACTGGCTGCCAGACAACAAAAGCATTCATACACTCACTCAGGAGCAACAAGCCCCCAAGCTCACACATTTCCACACTCACAGAGATCTGTAATTCTCCTCGTGTGCAAAGAGCAGGTTTGGGTGTAGAAGTGCCTGCTACTTTTCACCATCCATCTCCTTCATTCCACTTCAGCAGAGCACTTGAGCATACACGGATGTGGTTAAAATAAAGCAAATGTGTGAATTGTTTGGCTGGACTGAGTGCATATGCAGACCATGACTCCTAAAAGCCTCTCCCACCACCAGCAACAAGGGCACAGATGGCACCAGGGCCACTAACTCCCATGGCACTGAGAGCAGTAAACAACTGTTTGGGGTATGCCACCTGAAATGTTGACAAGGTGACACTGAAAGCACAAGACATAAATGATGCCCCAGAGACACTTCTAGGAGACACCAAAAACACCAAAGCAAACTTCCTTCATCTGGCCATAAATATATGCCAGCTGACACCAGCATTCTCACATGGAAAGAGAACTGCATTTATTTCTGAATAACCCTGTAAAAATGAAGTCTGATAAACAGACTTTATCTTTGACATGTTTACAGTAAAAAGCTTTTCAGAGTAAAATGCATTAGAACATCCTGAGGCGTTATTTTCAAGCATTATTAGCTTATGAATTGACAAAAAAATCCACCTACCTGCTCTGTAATGATTCAAAAAAAAAAAAAAAAAAAAAAGACTGACAGCTTTCTGGAGCATTCAGCAGTTTGTAAATGCAGTACTTTTTGGCTCTTGGATCTGCTCTGAAGCCAGCTCCTTTTTTTTTTTCATATTATTCCCCATGAGAGCACACAGAGAAATTCAGTATTAATGCTGAGTGTCACATCTTCAGAACAGAACAAAGCAAGCTCTGATACCAAACTCCCACCATTGTTTATCACACCCTAATGGAGAAGCAGATAGTGCTTTGGAAAAGCATGGTAAACTAACATCTCTAAAAAATAAGCACAGTTGGAAGCTGGGGTAAAAACAAAGTGGGAATGTGGAGCTAAGCTTACTTTTTATCACACTGCTTTTTCAGTAACTCTGTGCTTCTTCAGAAAATAAATTCAGTATGAAACTAACATTTGGAAAGCTTTTCCAGCAGACACTTGTAGAAGTTTTCTGGCACAGCCAGAAATTTACCATATGGGCCAGCCCAGCTCTCCCTAAACACAGCAGGAGTTTGGTCATGGTAATCACTTAAGATGGGCTGGTATCTGAACATAAAATTTTCTTTGGATAATTTATGAAAACCTTAGATGTGAAACATAATCTGTTTCCTTTTACAGCACCCAACTGCACAGCAAGTTTACATGAAGGACAAAGAGTGCACAGAACAAGGAGGCCAATGAAGAGTGCTGAAGCAAGGCTGCAGAACCATCTCGGTGGCAAAGGTGACAATCACTTTCACAGAAGTCACAAGAGGTTACACTTTGCATTACGTCTGAATTATAGCTTCTCACTGCTCTTCTTCCTGTTCAGAAAGGTTAGTTAACATCAGTTAATGAACTTCTGGAAATTAACCAAGAACCCAGCTTCAAAAAGAAATCATTTTTAAAGGATCCACACAACTCTGACACAGAGCTCACCATACACTGCAAAACACTTCCCAGATACTTAAGCTCAGCCATTACTCATTTTTCTTCACCCAGAACATCTCAATACATTCAGGTCAACACCTGGTGAAAGGCACACTTTAGTAGACTCAATCTCAACTGTTAAGACACAATCTGTTCACAAACCTTGGAAAACATTTTGAAAGGAATCTTGCCCCCACCTACACAACAAAGGAACTCAGATGCTTTACCTGGCAAGCTGCTGGCTATCATATTTAAGAGCCAGGTCTCTTCTAACTGATGCTTTCTCTCACTATCATGTATGGGAGCTCCAGCTTCCTGAATGTCAGACTGCTTACCTAACCTAGGTCCTGCTCTTGAATTTTACTCTCCCATTCCCTGAAGGATTGCTACAGAGCCAGACTAGAAATCATTCATTCAATCATTTCATTTCAGAAACATCAATACATGGTAATTGCTCACAGAACAAGCTTTTGCAAAGTTTCTTCCTCATAGTGGGTTTTTTCTTTTTTTTCCTTCCAACTAGAGACCTTGCAACCTTTTTTATTTTCAGTAGTAGCATTTTTTACCTGAAATTATATTAATTTTTATTACAAGCCCCAGGGTATTTAAAAAACATGTAATTTTATGGGCCAAAATGTTTACCAAACAGTGACATCCAGCTAGCTATAAATGTCAGGTAAGGAATACTGCTGTACTGGCATCCAAGCCAGCTCTTACACATACGTCAATTGTACTATCTGCCACAACAAAATCACATTTATCAATAAATTCCAGAGCATTTTCTAGCTCTAAATATGACATGAATCTGTCATCATCACATAAAATATATCCCTGCTGCTTGGGTCAACAACTACAACAGTGATGGAAAATAATAATTTAAAATAAAATCACATTCCTCTAATAGACTGGAAGGAATTCTCCCAGAAGAACTCAATCATGGCATATATATATCTAATAATCAATAATATATCTTTGCTATACATTGTTAGGAATGGTGTCCTGTAAAATAATATTTCCACAAATCATTATCTTGAAATTAAAGAAATTACAGCTCTGATTTCATAATATAAATTTTGGTTCTTAATATTAGTTTGCTAACTGAGAATTTATGAACTAAATTTATTTAAATATAATAAAAATATTTACATGTGCATTTACCTGTAACTTTGCAACAAATATGTTTATTATTCTATCTAATAGCATTCTTATGAAAGATTAGATCCTGAGTTCTTCTCCCAGGAACTCGAAATTAATTTCAGCTTCTAATTCTAGGCCTTATATGTTTCTCTCAAATAAAATCTGCTGTCATTTTTAAAGCCTCTAGCCCTTAAACATGCTTTAATTAATGGACAGTGTACTTATAACCATTAATTTCCTATTTTACTTTAAAATTCTGTGAATGAACAATAATTTCAGCCTATTTAGAATAAACAAGATCTTCATCTAGCTGAAGTAGCACACATCATATCTGGTTGTCTTTTTTATTGAGCTAAAAAAAGCATGAAAAAATTGTCTATACAACCTCTTTATGCCTTATCTCAAACCAAGCCCAAATCCTTAACAATGTACCAAGTGGTTCATGTAGTGAAAACCTTGTATCTTCCCCAGTAGCCTCTAATATTTTATTGCTTTTAATTCTCAAAAAAGCCTTTGTAAATTGTTGCCCATCTCTAAAACAGACTCTACACAACATATACTTCATAATACATATAATACACTCATACACAAAAACAACCAACAAAAAACAAACAAAAAACCCCCAAAAAATACAAACACGCAAACCAACCCAAAGCCCACTCCCAACAAAAAAGCCCTTTAAAATTCCTCCTTCAATGTACACCTTTTTTAGGTAACAACAGAAGTCAAAACATTGGCATTTTCTCCCAAGAAGGACTCTTAATTTAAGTAAGAGACAGATGGCAAAGCTACTGGATAGGTAATTATTAACTTGGTAAGTGAATCACAGTGAAGCTCCTGCTTCATTTTGATAGTTTTGGGAACATACCGGGCCAAACAATTTGCAACAGTTGAGGAATCAACCCATTAGGACAGTAGATATGTGGAAACACTACTACTTGTTATCAAATTGGGCATGTAAATGTCCAAAACGACCACAGTTCAATGCAGCTTTTTCTTCACTAAAATTTCTCCTATTCCTACAAGAAGAAACCTTCTTTTAAACTTCTGAATAATTAAGTACCATTTGAAATGACTGACACTTACTAGGTTCATAGTAATCCAGTACAGTCACGGAAGCATCTTGGATATTTGCCACCTTGAAGTCTCTCACAGCTGGAATATCCACACAAACCTGTGTTTCATTTAGCTAGGAAAACAGAAGAGAAACATTCTGAGAACCCTGGGGATGATGGCTTCATGGAGGAGCTAAGGACTTTTAGCTCAGTGGTAGTCCATTTCTAAAGGCTTAAGAGTCAGGATGTATATAAAGATGATTATCTCATTTGCAGTCATTTTGGTCATATTACAGACTTCATTAAATGTCTGCCTTCTTATGTGTGATTTTTAAGAGGTCTAATTTAGAAACTCCTTACAAATACAGTTAAGTTGCACCTATCCAATCAGTCTCACTCAAAACCAGAAGAACTATTAATTCCATGTAAATAGCAGATGTTGATTTTCCCCGAAGAACACAATCATAATGTCTTTCCAAATTTAAGCCTAACAATGCCAGGGTCAAGATTAAAATCACCACAAACACATTTCTTTGTTATTTCCAACTTACAGAGTCGAAGTATAGGTTGACTTTTCCATTATCCTTTTCCGTCTTCTTAACTGTTTTGTCTAATGGAACAAAATCTGGTGACACAGAGAAACCACTGAGTAAGCCAACCTCCATGAGGACCATACCACTACTGGGAGCCGAACCAGAACCAAAGTACCTTTTCAAAACATAGAGACAAAGAAACTTTTAGTAGAAATACAGTAGCCCACTCTCCAAAGAAAACATTTGATCTTTAAGTCCCAACTAATGAAGTAATAAAGCTTAATATTTGGGAAAGAAATGGAACAAAATACTGACAAGAAAATGTCTAATGATAAAGAGCTAATAAGTAATTTCTCAATTATTTTTCCAGCTAATTTTAGCCACATATGCAAAAGCTGGTTGAGCACTGAGAAAACTGCAATATATAAATCATGTGAGAGACTACATGGACACCATGAGGAACTTTCAATTGGCATCTATTAGTACAGGTTTATCTTACAAATATGTAGAAACTGTTGCAATTAAACACGTTTCAAAAGAAGCAATTAAGAAACTGCTGTAGGAACTCCTGTACTGAAATATATGTATTTCCTCTTATGGATGCATTGTTTTGCTTTTATTCATTTTGGAGGCCAAGATACACATGTGTACACCAAAGTCTCCCAGACCTTTTCATATTTCCTTCACAGAGACTGATGGTACCATTAACAAAGTCATCACCAAAGTATTTCACAAAGTTTCAGTTTTAGAATGCATAGCCATGTTATTAATCCACATTTGGAAAAAGATTTTTCCTAAATAATGCTTACTATTATATCTTCTTCCAATGTGAAAACCAGATGCTGGAGTAAATGTTTGCTCTACTGAGCAAGCCTTGCACACAATGGTGCATAACAGATTTATCAAAATGTTTTTATGGTGCTCTGCGCTACAAGTGTCACCTAAATGACCTGCAAAAGATTCTACTGCTTTAAACAAAGTAGGTAGCAGAAGAGTTTCCCCAGCCTTAGCACAGAAGGTAAATGATTATTGTCCCACTAAAATAAAAGTGTCTCCAATCCTTAATTCGAAAGCTGGCAGTATTGAAAGTAATTAAACTATTTCTCTGCAGAGCTGGATAGTTAAAAAAAAATAAAAGGGAAGAGTTGCTTTCAAAGCAATGCTGTTAAGCCTGGCTGACTCAAGGCAGATACAACTTTGAAAGAAATACACAACTGCTGACTTCAGTTGGCTCACAAGATTAGAAACAACTGAAACCATCTGTTTGATGATGTGCTGTGCCAAAGTAGCTGCTATTGAAAACAAATAATTGAATTGGAACTGGATGTAATTATTTCTGCATAATTACCAGTAAGAGGAGAATAAAATATCCAAGCTGTCTAGCCAGCTTGGGGTGCTACTAAAACACCAATAGAGAACCAAATTATCTTGGTACTGTCAGGGAGTGGATTAGATATATCCCTAGAATTTATGAGGATCTGGCTCTCAAAAAAAGGAAGAGAGGCAGACTTGGAGGTGGGTTGTGGTACCATCTCTTCAAATCCATGGTCTCTTTAAAAAAGGGAAAAGAATCATCATGCAAGAATGACCACTAAGGGAAATACAAACTTGAAACTTGTACCTGAGGAAAACAGATAATATTTTCAGTTGAACTTTATGTTTCAGCTCTTCAGCAATATGAGATCAGGGTGAGACCCTCTCACAGATGATACAAAAAGAAAACAAAACCAAGCTAATGTAGGCAGAAAGCAGAAATGAGAGTGTAAATTGAACCATCAGTGATCAGTCTCCCATGCCTGGAAAAGGTATGCAGGCAATAAGAATTAGAAAAAACTAGCAATCCTGGGTATTTGCCTCCCAGAGAGGGTGTGTTAGCTCCTCTAACCAAGAACCACTTCAATTTGAATGAGACATGATCTGCTCTAGTGTCATAAATAATACCAGTTAAGAAGACCATAGCTAACCCCTATCAAGCTGGCTGAGAGAAGGTGGATATTCTCCAGATTAAAGAAAAAAAATTGTGAAGTTGAAGCCTTCAGTACCTAACTACGTATATCTACAGCTAGATGCATAGCCACAGCTAGACTATACACACCCATGCATTGAGATTTCAACAGCCTTTTTGTATTGCTTTCTCTACTAGAAAGCCAGATCATGTTATAAAGATCATAAGTAGGCAACTTTAAACTAGTTTAGGAGTATAGATAAGGCATGTATTATATACAATTTATAGGGAAAAGAAGAGGAAGATGACTAGTCTCTGAAGCTCAGCAATCAGAGATGAAGCCGTAGCCTAAGCAATTTAAACAGACTTCCTCAAAGTACCAGTCCACTTCTCACAATAAGAGTTGATGGAACTGATGTTGGAACTATCAAAATGTTCCAAGTAATCTCTTGAGGCTGCTTTTCAATGTCACTAGATTTCCCCCTCTTCTTCGAACACTTTGCAATTAAAACATCACCACCCTAGAAGATCCCCAGAGAGATGGAGCAGTTCTCTGTATTTTAAGTAAAAGGCCTTAGCTAGAGAGTTGCCCAAAAAATATTTACCCCAAACCCAGCATGTAAACCCTTTACATGTTAGGAGTTTGTGCTAGACTTTAGAATGCTGTTGACACTTCATAGAAAAGTTTAAAAGAGAACAAGCCCATTCTGTTTCAAGAGCTCTCATGTATTCTAGTGTCTCTGCCCACCATCTGTGTCACTGAACTGGATACTAGAAACATATAAAAACAGAGCTCTGGCTTTATGCCTGCTGGCTATTTCCCAAATTAAATCAATGCTCTGTAGTGAAATCATATTCTCTATAGCTGATTATTTGTATGATGGTGTCACCTAGAGGCTCATCTCCAGTCACAGCTCCCTTGTGGAAGGCAGAGCATAAGAACAGTTCAAGGCATATGGTGTACAAAGTTTAAACAAATAACAAAAAGAGGGTGTGGATGAAAGGCATGTAAGAGGAATCATGGTGGATCAGGTGGTACTTTGAAAATCTTGCCTTTACAAGGAATGTAACAAGATGTTATATATCTTATACGTATAATGCCACAAGAAAAAAACAGTGTTTCTAGAGGAAGCAGACACAAACAGATGAAATCCTTAAATACAACAAATGCAGTCATCTCAACAACATTACTGTGGATTATAAAAGACAGAAGACAAAACCCATAAATACATATATATAGAGAGAGATAAAATGTCCTATAGGGTTTCATTTGAAATATGCAGTGGTCTTTAACTACAATAGGAAATGCATACTGGAGAGACTGCCAGAAAACAAACACCTTCAAATATACCTTTTAAATATGTGTATGAACACTTCCACAGCAAGCAAAATGGAGGCACAAAGCAGTCAAAGAAATAACTTGATTGACTGGCTGATCTAGG
Organism: Setophaga petechia; assembly: GCA_024362935.1. Lineage (NCBI taxonomy): Eukaryota > Metazoa > Chordata > Aves > Passeriformes > Parulidae > Setophaga > Setophaga petechia. The sequence goes on along the minus strand of JANCRA010000002.1, from coordinate 7,287,153 downwards.
AATATTCAGTTCAAAGTCACCTATTCTCATGTGATGTAAATTCTATCCAGGTAACACTAGGTGGCTGTCCTGTGGTCCCTGGGATGATACTTGAGTAGGCTCAGCTAAGTTTTTAGTAGCTGAATACTGAACAAGAAACATCACCCCAGATGCACACGTTCTCCCATATCCTCCTGCCCCCTCTCCCTTATTCAGCAAAAAGAACAGAATTAGCCTGGGTGGAAAACTTTCCACCTCTTCCAAATCTAGAATAATGTATTGTAGTCTTTTACCAAGTTCATTGCTACTGGTGAATGAAAGACCACAAAGATAGTTGCACAATAAGGCAATGTGAATTTATTATTATGTAAATATGGATTTTTACTCCTGCCAAAATCATTCTGAGTGAAGTTAATTATGGAGATGAAAAAAAGAATGATTACTTCATGGTGTTTCAGGACTTCAGAACTTCCTTCTCTCTTTACAAAAAAAAGTATCTACTTCTGTATCAAAAGCAAAGGATTGTCTTCATGAAAGATAAGAGTAATAGGCCCTTGTCACAGCTTGCTACTCAAGTTAGAATGCAGAGATACTGATCCAATTTTCAAGTCTGTCCACACACATCCTATAGCTCAAAAGCACTTGCACCAAAGAAACCGTTGTGTTTTTTCTTGTATTTCCACAAACTCTTCCACATTCCTCTAACATTTAGGGTACTTCGATCTTTATGCATAATAGTAAAAAAAAAATCACCTGGCCAGCAAAAATTGATTTATAAATTGATTCATAGTTTCACTACTATCATTTGTGCAAAGTAATTTTTATCTTCTTCAGGTATACATTTATATCCCAGGCATTAGTAAATTCATACAAACAAACAGATAACTTAGTTTATTTAAAGCAATCTAAAGTTGGTATATACAACGATGTGCATGAGATGCTCCAACTGATTTACCTACCTTGTGCACACATTCAAAGTCAAGTGGTTTGTATCATCTTTATCATCTTTTACATCAACATTCAAGTCAAAGGCTTCTTGATTTTGGACAGATTTGAGCCTCTGATCGGTGTGCTTTGTGTTGTACATAACATTCAGCTGTGGATTGCAAGTACAGACATCAGGTGACATATAGAGCAAATCAGTGTGGTTTAAACACCAAGTTGCTAGCACCATAACACCAGAGGAGTGTTCACATGAGAAAACACACATTTGCACAGACCTGCTAGCCTATAATTGACTTGCTAACCTATAACTTGGACAAGCCCCTGCCACACCTTCAAATTTGGAGTGACAATTTTCCATTTGCTACCTGAAACCATTGTAGAAGGACTGTGATTTTCCAGAAGCATTTTTCATTCCCTTTTCTTTAGCCAAGCAAAATGCATATTGGGGTCTTGCAAGGGGAGTAATTTTATTCACTTTCTGCTTATTTTTCTTCTAAAAGCAAAGAAGAACCCCCTCACCATGCTATGAGTTTTATCTGGATGACTGAGGGAATCATCTTTAATTTCTGACTTTTGCTTTTGTTGCCATGTCTCTCACTTTTTGATACAAAAATTATGCTCCTTCTTTCAATCTCTACACATAATTCCCATTGCCCTGTCCAACACTGCTGAATTTAGCATGCTGTATGAGTGCAGAGCCAGTTCTGCAGAGACACTCAGGACAGCCATGGTGCAGCTGTGAAGATTTATCATGCACAGCTGCTCCACAGGAGAAGGCAGTACCAAGGATGAAACCAATCTAAAAAGCCTGCTGGTTGAAGGCACACAAAAAGCAGTGCCTCAACAATCTGTCACCATAGAAACAAAACTGTTTTAACTTTTGCCAGAAAAAGCTTAATGAATGGGAATTTACTGCCAAGGCAGGAAGTTCTGAAACCACATACTGAACAGGTCAATCAGCTAGCATTTTCATGGAATAAGCTATTGCTGCTATGGTCTGACTTTCTTTTCCCTACTCCTCATGACAATGAAGGAAAACATTTTCACAACACAGAGTTTAATTAAAGTCTTCTTCTGTATACACACTCACGTTGGGGACAGAAGGCTATTACAGAGAAACTCACATTAAATTAACAGAATGAACAAATGCATTTCTTAAGTTTTAAAAGGCAACTGCCAAAGCAAAGGCAGAACCGGTCTAGTCTTGTATATAGTGCAACCAGTTCTGGTGAGAGGCCCAAGGAGAGAAAATTAAAAGCTAGTGTTCTGCAGGAGAGTGATGCTTCAAATAGTAGCTGACACTATCAATTGCACTACACTTCTAAAAATATTTATACATTTATAATCCCCTAATCAATGCCTATCCCTTTTCTTCTCCAACTGGCATCATAAATGAGCTTGACTGAGTGTGTGAACTCAATGAAAACATCTCCAATGTTTTCTGTTCATTTTGAGTACTCAACATCCATTCAAATGGTAATGGAGAAATATGTGTGCATTTCATCATGTACCTATTTCAGTACCATCACACTAAGTAACATTCAGTCCTCTGCCTAAGTCCAGCAAAAATACACTGAGTGGAAAAAACAGTCACTGTTTCCAGTAATGAGTAACAGGAATTCTGAGGTTTTTTTCCTCATTCCCTCTCTATACCTCATCAGGAGATTGAGGAGATCTTGTTCACTTATCCACTCTGCCCATACCCACCCTTTTTTGAGCCTGTCCACCCTCCCCTTGTTGCTGGTTCTAGATTTTAGTGGCATTCTCCTTCCTTCCAAGAAAGCATGGGCCATGACAATTATTTTAGTTATGTGTCAAGTCCAGCTCACAGAAGAAACATGTTTCTTTCAAGGCTTTCAGCAGGCCCCCTAAGGAAGATTGCTTCTTTGACTCCTTTCTCTAGAGCATCTTTCATAAAACCCCAACTCATCTGCTCTTCCCTCTTGCAGAGTAAGTGTCTTAGGTCATGCATGGGATATACCCACAATGGGATATACCCACAATGGAGAGACAAGCTAGAAAGCTTCATTGACACCAGGACCAAAAAGCTGTAAGTAAATGTCTGCCTTTACAATCATAATATCCAAAATAAATACATTTTATGAGATCCTGAAGGGTCAGGAGGGAATGCACTGCCAACTTGCACACACAGACAGTGAGATTTCACCCAAAAAAAAGTTTTCCTAAGAATCTATTCTGTTGGAAAAGCATGACGTTTCCATTAATGGATTTTATCTTGTGTTGTGTGATACTTAAATGAATTACTGTTTTGACATGCTACATTTGGCAAGAAAGCCAAATCCCAGAACAGTGATTCTTACCACTGTACTCTGATGGACCCAACACAATGAAACCCAGCTGAAGAAATGTGATTGCAATGTCATATGCCATCTGATTTATTAAATCTGATCCAGACCTAGCCTATGTCTGGGAAAAAGAGAAATTTCATTCAGTGTCCTCAATGCTCTTTCTTTTAGAATACCAGACTTGCCAAAGGAAGCAGAAGGAAGGAACTGATCTCAGCAAAGACAAGGTTTTGGAGGAACTACTCCAGGGTGTTATGTGTAATATTCTGAATCAAGTCAGCATCTCTGACTCTAGGCTTCAGGAGAACAGGCAACAGCACAGTGACCTAAATGAACAAGGTAATCTAGCCTTGGTTTGTGAACAGCAGTTCTTTGTGAGCACATTTCCACATTCATGGAACAAACCAGGAACTTGAACCCTGGTGTTATACACCCCCAGGGAATGCTCCACCACAGTCAACTGGCTATTCTTGGTGGAAGACTTCTGCCCAGTTTTCACCAGACATGCTAGCTTGAATTTGAAATTTTCCTGCTGGAAATAATGTAATTGGAACCAATGTGTTTTCACAAAAGGTATTAATTTCAACAAATCAGAGTTTTCCAGCAAGAAACAATTTGCTGAAAAGTTTTTCATCAGCTCGCCTGACAAATTAACTGACTAAATATCAGGAAGTATTTCTCAACAATGATTAGGGTTAAGTAGTCTTAACTGTTCTGGAGCCCCACTTTGTTACATTCCACACAATCACACACACAGGCACACTGAAACCACAGATGTGTGAACACAGTCCTGCTGAGATATTCATTCCTAACTTGGCCTGCAAGTCTGAATCTAAATCATCCTCTAAAACTTTTGAACTTTGCTGTAAATTCATTTTTACTTCTGGGAATTAATAATCATGGGTTGTGATTTATGGCACTGTGGGTTTTGCAGACTGGTGGTGAATGAATGAGGTGTATCTCCAGATGCTGTTCACTGCTCATAGGCAGCTTCTTTGAAAGACTTATTTGGAAAGGTGTCTTATCCCAAAGTACATTTACAACCATCACCAGGCTTTTTTTGCTTCCCAGATGCATAAGAACACTAAAGTGAAGGACAGATTGGATGAAACTTGAGGTAGGATCTGACCTGGCATAAAAACTTGGAGACTTAAAGGTGACTTTGGACCAGTTTTCTCAAGTATGACTAGTAGTCCAGTAGGAACCCTTTTTTGTGACATAGTCATCAATTATAAGTTTATACTTTCAATTAAATCAGTCTCTCATGCTCAGAGACTAGTATTTCTGCTAACTTTTCCAAGGTCTGCTCTTTCACCTGTGTGGTCACAACCAATTGCCATGAAGAGAGCACCAGGGAAGTGAGATCCATTGCTGACCATATAAAGTTATATCCAATACTGTTCTCTGATATAGTATTTCTCCTTCCACTTTCTGCCATGCCCACACTTTTGGTTGACATAGACTAAGTGTCTATTACTGTTTGTAGTTTGCAGAATCGTTTGACTCTGTTTTTCATGCTATTTCAGAACACTGTAAAAATTGCTGGAGAACCTAGCTGTAATAACCTCTTAGTTTTAGTTTTTGTTGCTTTCTACTTCAAGGAAAATAATATGAATATGGATATGAATATGAAAGGAAAATAATTCTTATAACCAGTAATGCAATCTTATTCTGTATTGATCTGTGCCTTATTATGGTTTACCACAGGTTCTCAAATGAGGCATTTCTGCCTAGTCCACATACCTGTTTTACTCTGAACTCTGTGTCTGCCAGTGCACTACTGCAGTCCTTTGTCTTGCAAATGGACATTGCATTTTTGCAGGAGGACGGGGCTGCTTTGATACAGCTCTGGCTCATGGAAGTGCCCCAAAACTGTCAGTCATCCAGCAGTACTTAAAGGGCCACACCATTGGTCAGAAACGACAGGAATATATCCATATTTTATTCACAGCACTCCTCAGTTAGTGAAGTGCTTTGCTACTGATTTAAGACATTTTGGAAGACTGCTCCTATTAACAGGTTTTATAAAACTTCCAAAACACACCTTCCTTAGAGAAAGCATATCTTCAGCAAGAATACCTACCTGACTGCCTGCATTGCCTACCTGAAAGACAGCAAATCCCACGCCCTTCGCTGACACTGTCATTGTCATTTGTTGTGCAGGGGGAATCTGAAAGAAAGATGAGCAAACCAGTATTTTCAAAGTACTTTCAGTCAGCAGACTTTACAAAAGTATTCCTCACTTTTTACAGTACCTCCTTAGTCTGAAGCAGGAAACGGTTTCGAGTATCAATTGAGAATGTCTCTGGCATTTCCAAAGAAGGGGCTGTCACTGTTATATCCATTTCTGTTTTGCTTGCCACAGTGAGGGCTGCAAACAGACTCAAGGCTTGTAGAGCCACCACTGTGTCCTGTTGAGAGAAACAAACCCTTCTGTACCGAAAAGAAGCAGCCACCACAGCACACAGACCATGCCTTGGGGAGCTCGTAGTCCCTGCATTGACCCATTTGTTGATTATGCTGGAGCCTTCCTGCAGCCACTTCCCCATCTCTGGATTGCCCTGGCATGAAGATCCCAGCTCAGAAGAGAGAGCAACACAAGATAAGAAGTTAGCTACTGTGGGAATGGAAAATGAGGTAGGGGCCAACCAAGGAAGCTTTCCTCTTGTGCAAGGTACGTGCAACACCTGACAAGCTGAAAGACACAACAGTCAGAATTACACACCAATCACGGAGAAAGACACAGAGGAAAGTAACAACATTGCTACTTTCTAGATTTATTTAGTGACTGTGCATTAAGTGCTCAGTACTGCACAGGAGTTTTTCAGGGTGCCTTGATCGTTGATGTAAAAGTTACAGGTCTGAAAAACCATTAACACTAATTTTAACAAAAGGCTGAAATGAATTTTTATCAGACACTCAGCAACAACTTCAAAGGGTTTCAGCCCAGTTTACCCTCTGTATTTGATCCAAAGGTTTTGTGCAATTGTTTAACCACTGCAGAATATACTTATAAACACACAGTCATATATGTATCTAAAATTCTTTTTTCCATCTTTGTGTGTGATTGTAGGCTTAGGTCTCCAGGTTTTGAACACAAGAGGCAGTGTTTGAATGTTTGGTCCAGCGCAGTTTAGGGAATGAAAATTTTAACATCCACTATTTTCTGGGAAGAAATACAGTAATCAAATATATGTGTCTAATCTGAGGGACTTTTACTGCTCATGCAGTTTATTTTGCACCTATTTTTAACCAGTTATAGTGGAGAAATTGGCCTTTCAGGCTTGGCATACAGATACTTGATTTATTATTAGGCCCCTTCTAGTAACAAAACTCTAACATAACAGGAATTCATTCACTACAACATGGTGACTGTGCCATACCTTAAGGGGCCAGTATGGGCTTACTATTCACTCTAACTGATGAAAAAAACATTGTCCTTCCCATACCACATCCTTGTCTGAGATGCCCTGCTTCACTGATTTCTTAAAATGCAGAAAGATCAGCTGATTAGCAACTGCAAATTCACAGTAAACTTTATCATGTATACAGATTATGAAGAATTACTACACCCTAACTTATGAAGCATCTCACATACAACTTAATGCTTTCCTCCTTATTGTTCAACAATATATTAAGTTTCTTATGTAATAAACTCACGGAAGGAAACACTCCAAACATTATTTTTTAAAGCAAACTTAGAAGCTAGGTAAAAAATTATGGAGCAATTTCTACAAATTTAAAAAGGCATCTAGCAAGACATTGGAGCAATTTTGAAATCTAAACAATTTAGACTATGGAAGAACAAAAGGATTAAATGAATTTCTTAATTTCACCCTCAAGGGTAAAGGATAGATTTTCAAACTTCCAAGTGAAATAGGTTTCTGGAGAATAGAGAAAAGCTTTTTAAACTAATTTAATGCTTCAATCAACCTCTCCAAATAATAAGCAAGGATTAACACATTAAGCAAATTATAAGCAAGAATTAACACTCAGGGGAACCAGGCCAGTTCTTAAATTGCATTTTACTCAGAACACATTTCTCTCAGATTAATACCAACCAACATCTGAAAATAATGAAGGATAGGTTGTACACCTTGGTACCAGCAGCATGATGAAATGTGACATTTTACTGTGACCAGCATTTGTAGTTAATTTAAAAGCTGGTTTAAACCAATGCAATCCAAAGTACTATCTAATTTTTTGGATGCCAGCACAGCTTACAAGACGTGGCTTCAATAACATGGAAATCTCCTGGAGATAGTGAAGATATTCCAAATTTCATGGCCCATCAAAAATCTACGCAATAATAAGGACAAAGTACATTAGTAAGTTAAGATCAGCTGCCAGAAGATGGATTAGGTTAGGCTGTTTTTCTAAAACCTACTCCCTTTAGTAAAAGGCTAAGTTAATAGCCTTTCAGGAGTTTGAGGACCCGCACATGGTACAAATAAAAAGAGGCTTCTCTCCTTGGAAAGGAAATAAGCATATATATTCATCATACTTGTTTCAAAAATATGTTTAATTACTTTTCCACAAGCACTACTATTTCTTCTTAATTTGTTATTAGTACATTATATAAAGAATGTTTCCCTCTAATTCTCTTTTTTATTAGACTTGCCAAAAATACTAAAACTGGCAGTCCAGGAGTAAGATGCCAATAATGCAAACTGGTACATAACCAAAGCTGTTACAGCAAAACAAAACTCAGTAATTATTGTGTAAGAATGACTCCTTTTAATTTTGAAATATACACTGCTTGTTTAGAAAGTACAGTAAAACCCCTTAAGACAAGGTATTACCTGAGTAGATGAAAATCCCCCAAGGTGATTTCTTTGATGACTTAACCATTTCATAATAGGGATCCCTTCAGCTAATCTGTCTTGATGAAAGTGAGAAAGCAGAGCATATGCTGCAAGTTCAATATCAATGGATCGTGGTTGCCATGAGTCAGAAATTTCAGAAGCAGGTGTTACCCAAAAACGAAATTCTCCTGTAAAAGGAACCAACAATAACCTGATTCACAGACTGAAGTCTTTGGATTTCTGGGAAAGTCTTAGAGGAAAACTCTTCATTAATGGTTACACGTGGACTCTGTGGGATCTATGATATTGTGTTAATGTTTAGGTGTGTGTTCCATAAGGTACTTCCTCAGCAATGTCTGAATCTACATAAAAAAAAAGCTGGAGTCTAAATAGTCACTCAACTGATTTCAGTGAACTTTACATTAATCCTTTCCTTGTCAGCCTGAAGTGCTCACATAAAGAAGCCCTTCTTTATGTGAAAAGACCACCTTGTTGTTCTAGTGCTCCTTTCTCTCAGGACCAGAGAAGGCATCTCAGGCAGCACAGCTGCTCAGCAGACTCATTCTTGAGTAAAGCCTTCCCAAAAAAATGACTTCTCTTCCAAGAAGTTACTGTCCAAAAGGCCTAACTCAGTAAAGATAGACAGACATTCAAAAGGCTCCCTTGCTAGGCTACAATACAAACTCCTTTGGATTCTTCATGACAACAGTTACTACTTTGAGCCAAAAACTTCAATTTCCTATACTCCATATGGTCTGTTCTTCCCCTGAATTAGGAAAAAGAATTCAGCTGAACTTGAAAGAGGTTAAATATACTGAGATGATAGGTCCCCAGAGAAAGTGCAACAGACCTCTGCATTGCCTTACAGAAATTCCAATACTTCACCTCTTCTTTCTAACCCTCATTGCTCCCCAATAGCCTCCTGATCTCTCCAAACTACACTGGAAGAGTGAACTTCATCCATCTCTCTTTAACCAGGCTGATCATAACGAGGTGCATAATAAAACAGGAAAACTGACAAGCCATGTCCTTCAATAGCATCATAGTACTCCTATATCAGGAACACACTGACTGAGACTGAAGGCCCAAGCCTTGTTGTGAATTGTCACTCATGTATGGACACTTCTTATTAAGGCTGTCTTGGGACTTCTTAGCTAATTCTCCATATCATCCTCTGAACAGATTTGAATTCTGAGCACAGAGCTGTAGATATGTGATAGACCTTTTTAAATTTGACAAAAATCTATCTGTACAGCCGCGTGAGATATTTGTGCAGTACCTTGGCGTTCTGCTCTCTGGTTCAGCATATTCAGTGCTTCCTTTGCTCTTGGACTTTTTGCCCAGGACAATGCATATGTCACAAGTGCCAATGTGTAATTATCTGAAATGCCTTCTTCTAATTTATCTTCTAGAAAGTTTGTAGCAGTCTTGATGGCATAAGCATGCTGGAAATTAAGATAATATTGAAGAAAGTAAAGTGAATAAAACACATCTTGGAATAGAAAAATGTAAAAGACAAATTTGTACTGAACCAGAGAAATTATTGGTCCCAAACCACAGCCAAAAAACAATGAAAATCTCTTTCAGAGTCACACACGAATGTCAAAGGCAAGCCTTTTGATCTGGCACTGTTTTTTCTGAAAATGAATAATTTCAATTAAATCAATTGGAATGGCTTAATATCTTTAAGACTAGTTCCCCCCAAGAAATTTCTTTCCAAGTTCTTGGGCTCAAGTAGTGACAGTATTCTTGCCAACAGAAACTGCCTTTAGATTTTGCAAATATAAAACTGAAGGGCTTAACACAACTTCACGTTGCTTTGAATAGGTAAGGGATATTTAACACAACGAGGTTAGATTTTGTCTAATGTTCAAAAATTCCTCTACTTCTATAAACTACCAAGTGTTTGCCAGGTCTCCTAACTATGAATCATATTTATGAATTTAATTTCAATACCTGTTTATCTGGGAACCCTAGGAGAGATGACATGATGTAAGCTGTGAGAGTAATTGGATTGTTGGTGCCTCCTTGAAGATCACTGTGTAACACTTTCCCAGGCTCCTGGAACTCTCCATTTATTTTCTGATGACGGACAATCCATTTTGCTGTATCCATGAGCACATCTTCATCAATATCTATGAATGGACGAGCTTGAAGGAAACATCTCAATACAAAAGCTGATAACCTTGGGGAAAAGGTTAATCAAATAAGTCAAAATTAGCCATGCATTACAGCTTCCTCTGTTTCAGATTATATAAAAATAACTATAAAGCATAAGGTGTTCTACACACCCTTACCAAACAGAGCAAAATGCATGCCTCACCCAGATAAGCAAGTAGGCTAAATTTAATCCACCAAAAAATTAAGATATGTCCTTTTCCCTGAAGATCACCCCTTCTGCAGCTCTGCAGCTATGTTTCAAAAATAAATACAGAGTATAGACTCTGAGTCTGCCAGCACAAGCGTTATCTTTATTCAAACATTGCTCTCCTGCTTTCTACCACTAGACAGAAGTTACAATTTACAAAGTAATGCACCAACAGGTTTGATGTTAATTATCAGCATTATCCCTGTAATGATATCCTTGAAACAACCTTTGTTTTATTATTAATCCCACATTATCCCTCGACTCCCTTCTTTACAAATGTGCATTCATGTAACTTGTCACTGCATTATTTAAGTACTAGGTTGCCAGTATAGATAAGCAATCTTCATCTTCCAATCCATCAATGTTGAGTCAAAGGCAAATCCTGCTGATGTCAATGAAAGATGCCCACTGAGTCCAGAAGAAAGTCTCATTCAGTGGCACAGTTAACAGGGACAGAAGCATGTACAGAAATATGTCAGTACATCTAAAGAGAGCAAGGGTTAGCAGAACAAAGTGCTGGAACCTCTCTCTGTTATCCACAACTATGCTCTGTACGATTCCTGGAGTGAAACTCAGCACTGAAAAGACTTTTTCAGCTGTGTTTACAGTCTCAATAAAAGGAAGCATGATAGAGGCAAGTAGAACAAAGTTTTGCCACCAGTAACTCTGTTCACCCCCTACAAAATGTCTCAGTCAGTCTTCAGCTTCCAGTATGGAGATAACCGATAATCTGATTGAAGCAGTGATGATCACACAGCCCTAAATGGTTTCAGTCAAGTGCAAGAATAACTAATTTAATTGTTATTCTTCATTCCTTTGAGGAAAGCAACAGAAAAAAACTTTCAGACGAAACCGTTTCCCTAGTTAAAATAATTCATCATTCCTTTTTTTTTCCCAAAATTAAAAAGTCTTGTCCTAATAATGCCTTTGACAATATGTTCTCCAGCAAGAAAGACTAAGAGTTGGCCTAAACACCTAATGAAAACCAGGCGGAAGACTAATACAGCTGGAAACTTTTACCAGCTTCACAAAAACTTTTCAGATGCAGGGAAAATATCTAAAAAACTAAAATTCCACAATGATTCTGGCAGAATTACTCACCATGTGCTCCCAGAAGGATCTTCATTTCCAAAGGCACTAAAAGAGCCATCCTCTCTCTGAAAAAGCAGCTCTCTTTGGTAGCCTGAAGTGGAAAAGTAGAGACAGGTATTGAACACTTTCCTCTCATGTGGGTTCCTGCACAAACTGGAACTGAAACTGCTGGTATGAACCAAGGCACTTTCTAAGGCTGAGAAGGGCAATACTTAAGCTTGTGTTTCATAGAAAACCTCCCAAATATGGAGGGACACACAAAACCATCTAGAAAATGGTGAGGAAGTGGGCAGCAATAGGAAGGATCCATCTACAAAAGGAGAACCAGAAACTCCTGTGACTGCTCATCAGCCACCCAACCAGTGCAGAGATGTGCTCCCACACACCCAGGGGTTCCAGGAGCACAGCAGTGAGACCAGAGCAGAGATGCAGTTCATTGCTTCATCATTCTGGGGATCTTGTGTACCTACAGAAGTGCTCCATCTTTACAGCACAAGCAAAAATTAGGTGTTTTCCACCTAATTTTTCCACCACCAATTGAAAATTGGTTGTTCTGAAATGAGTGAAAAATTTCAAAAGACCTGAAGATCATGAAATCCTGAGAAGAACCATTTAAAATGTTACTCTAAGCTTTTTTCAATATCCTGAACAAGCGCAGCTATTTCCTGACTGCAGAGCATCCATAATAAAAGACTCACTGGCTGCTCACAACCACCAGCAGCATTCTCACTCATAGATGATTTCTGTACAGAACCAGTGCTCATCCATGGTAGAAATGAAGAGCTTCCTATGATGTGCTACTCACTGTAGTTTCTGGTCTCTAAAACCTTCCTTCCCTTGCATTTTGCATGCCATTTGTGAATCCAGAATAGTAACAGCATCTTTTTACAGCATTTCATAAAACACCTTTTATTTTCTTCCACTTTGTCTTTTCCCTTGGTTTGACTATTTTAGCTATTATAATTTAAGAAAGTATACTCATTAATTGAAGACCTGATAGATACAGACACAATACAGAATCAGACAGGCAGAAAGAAAACTCTCAGGCAACCATCAGTAAGTCCTACACAAATGAATGAATTCACACAAATATGTCCTGTGAGGTCCATCCAGCTACAACTGTAACTACATCCCTGAAAATGTTCCTTGCTTTCACTGATAAAGGATTAATCACCCACTTCCATACCATCCTGACTGTAGATACACAGTGAGTGAACCATACCCCTAATCACTGAGGAACAAATAGCCTGGTCCCTCAATCTAAGTGCCAGTATAAGATGAATTCTACCCATGGTCTGTCTGTAACAGAAGAGAATGAGAAATAAAGCTGTGAATCTGTTACAGTATATCTGGGTACCTTCCCATTAGCAAGAAATCTAGCTTTTAGGTCTTCTTTAGAATTTGAAATGGAAATGCTTTCTTTAATACAGGGGGTTTATTATGTATTTAGCATGACAGTGGTTAATTATGTCACTAAAACTGGTGAATCTTTCAGATACTGACATACCTGTCATCTCAATTAATGATACTAAGTAAAGCGCTCTTAAATGGAAGGAAAAAGAAGGAATAATGAGAGGCATTTCTCCCCAAGAAAAGCAAATTCACTGTCAAAGTTCTAAGAGGAGCACAAATACATGTATATATACAAACAGACTGCTTCCTCTTCAAAAGTATATGACTGCAAGGCTTGAAAATAAGGTCTTCTGCTTCTCTGCAGAACTGGCAATATACAGCAATAAGCAATAATCACCATCCTGCTGGAAGTGTAGAAGCACTAGACTACAGCTTTCAGCCTGCTTAACAGAGACTGCTGAGCACACAGGCACAAATTCATCTCAGAGCGTGAGCTGGGGAGGGATCAGAAAGATGAGCAGAACCAGAGGGAGAGAGATCACTCAGCTATTTCCTACATTCTGCTTGCTTTCGTCTCCGTGCCAGCGCTGCTGCAGTCACGCAAGAGTCTCCCAGCAGGAGCGTATCTAACACGGGAACGGCCGCGGGAGCGCTGGAACAGGAGAGCCCGAGGCTCCCGCGAGCCGCCGCGCTCGGCCCAGCGCACACTCAGTCACACGGGAAAAACAATACTCCAGCATCAACACGGGGAAGGAAAAGAGGGATCCTGCTATGAAGATGTCCACTGCTGTTCTCAGAGGGCTGGCTGGAACCCAAGAGATGTAAGAGGCTCGCTGAAAAGAGCTCACAAGGCTCCAAGAGGAACGTATCAGGATGGAAAGGACTTCAGAACGATGTGAAAGATCCAAAGGATCTCATCTTCCACACAGCTTGGAAATTCTGCTCAAAATCCTTACCTCTTTGGGTCTAACAACAAAGCTTTTAGACCAACAAAGTTTTTTTTTCCTTTCAGAAAAAGTGATTTGAAGATGGGATTTCTCATTAGCACAATTAAGAAATGTGCCTAAAAGGCAACTTTTCTTTGGCTTCGCCTTTGTTCTAAGTAAATGAAACTGCCAAAATAAAGATCATATAGCAGTTTCTGCTAGCTATATGATCCCTTCTTCTCACAAGTATTTAGCCATAAATTAATTATATTTACTTCAGATTCTGAGGTTACTTTTTTTAATACTTGGTGAATTATGACATGTGAAATAGTCTGTTTTCAATTAAACTTCATAACAATCCTTTCAAAGACTGGGCCTATAAAAACTGCATCTTAAGCTAAAGTTAATTTCAACTTAAAGATAACACTTGAAAAAATAATCAGTGCAACAACAGAAAACAATTATTAAAATAAAGCAAAAAACCCCAGAATATTTTTAGATTGTGGTTCTTTTCTATGTTAAGGTTACAAATATTTCAGCACACTTAATGTTCTGGCACATACAGTGTTAAAAACACATACCTCATTTCAGAGCCTCAGAACAAAGTTAAGAACAAAAAACAATCTGTATGTAAGTGACATTAAACCTGTTATTTTCATTCGCTTTGAAATAACTTAAATAAATCCACTATTGGAAAACTTCAGAAAACTATGGTACCAAAGCTCAGTCTTAAAAGAGTGATAGATTGCTTACAAACTTCAGAGTAGCTATTTAAATAACGCATCTCTTCCTCCCCACTGTACTTTTCAACTAAAACATGTAGTAGGAAGCGTTTAAAAAAAACCATTTAACTGCTTTGACAGAAAATTGGAATCCTGATGAAAGGAAAATTAATTTTGAGCTGTGCCTTTTCCAAGGGAAATGTCAACAACTTAAAAAAATCAAACAAAAAAGACTTAGAGAGAGTAAACAAGAATTGAAAATGTCATCACGATGCCTTAGTAGGGGTGTAGCTCACATGGGGCTGGTGTCACTGCTCTCTGAGAAGCAGGCTCAGCATGAGACTGACTCATGGCAAGTGTGGGACACCACAGTCAGACACTGTCTGATCCAAAAGTCAGAGTGCAACTGTGGTCTCCAAACTTTGTGGTGTTCTGGAGTATCTCCTGATTCAAATATATAACAAATTCCAACTAAAATTTTCCAGCTTTTGATTTCTAGCACAGAGTTCACTTCTGACCATGTCTAAAATTTGTGTGGGCAAAAAAGCCAGCTATGAGATCAAATGCCACTCTTTGAGCTCTACAAGGACACGTCAGGTCAGGATGTGTCACTGAAGATATGGGATGAATACGGTTCACTCTGCTCACTGACTCATTTGAAACTGCTGTGCCTCAGGCAGAGCTCAGAAATGTTTGCTCACATGTGGTTTTATCAAACAGAAGTAATAACCATCTAGGAAATCCGTGTGAATTACCTTCTAAAATGCATTTCTCAGATGAAAAAAAGCAATTATACAAAACCAACAATTTTTTTCTGAGAAAACTTGCCCTTGTAAAGAAAATAACTTGCCGTCTAATTCTATCAACCCAGAATAAAGAGGAAGAAAAAGAAAAAATGGGTTTCTCTTCCAGTTCTCATGACAAAACCTGAGCAATGTTTCAAACACCAGAGGCAGAGTCACAGAAATCTTTTTGCTAGAAAGAGCTCTTAAAAATCTAACATCTTTATTTTATGCATACAAACCTTTTCTCATAAATGTTACTGCTTTTGATTTAATATCGTCTCTCAGTTGCCTGGTTTTAGTCAAGTATTGCAAAATATAAACATTGGGAGCAAAATTGATCATATTCTGTTCACCACAGCCATAAGGCATCTTAATCAATGATGACAAACCATTGATAGAAGGCCCCAGTAGATCACCTGAAAGATAAAATTCAACCAAAATAAATTAAAGCTTATTGCAAATAAAACCATACCTCATATATAAAGGGTGGTATAATATAAATTGGGGGAAAATATGATGTATTAGGAATGTTTCTACTAAACACCTCTACACAGGCAGAAAGGATACTAATCCACTTTAAGCCCACTGATGCAGCTCTTTACAGACCTTTCCAATTACAGAAAGGTACAACTCTTTGAAATTTCAAAGAGTTGGCATTTAAAAACGAAAAAGAAAAAACCCCAAACCAAACAAAAAAAAACCCTATATAACCAAAATCTATTTAATCCAGCAAAATGTAAACTTCATTTATTTCTTCTCTCCCCTATAGTTATCAAAGCCCAGGTGTCACAGTAAACAAGAATTAGTCAGGTTATAGTTACCATTCTGCAGACAGAGTAATTACAACAGGATACTAGAAAACTTTGCAGGACCTTCCTGAACAAAATCCAACCCTCCAATTCTGAAAATAACTTACAAATGTCATATTGTCATAAATGAAACAAAATAAAGGAATAAAACAATCAGTCCATAAGGCCTTACTATGTTTAGCCTAATGCATGATGGTAAATTACTGTGACTTAATGATTCAACCTACTTATATTGCAGTTAAATAAAAATTAATGCTTTCCCTAATGATAGAAACAAAATTAATTCTTACCAATAGCAGTGACCTGCACTCTCTCACTGTCACTTACAACATCAGAAGGAAAAGTGAATTCCAAAGTTTTTGACACTGTTTGTTGTTTATTCCCAGTCAAATCCAAAAGGACTGTCTGAGAATATGTCTGTTCCAATCCTTCAGCCTATAAAGATAAAGACAGGGATTCTGAGTATCCTTCTGTAGTTGGTCTTGCCCTGAGCAGGAAGGTCATGCTACTCCCTTCCAACCTCAGCCATTCTTTGGTTTTATCATCTTGAGCTTTTATTGCAAGATGAGATACGCAAATGTCCACCACTGAAATGGAGCCTAACATGAATCAGACTTAGATATCCAAAGCTAGGCAAGTATTATCAGTGTCTGTTTATCAGGAAGTCTTGAGGCTAAAATTCCACCTGTAGCAAAATAGAAATTTTAATCCAAAATAGATTAATAATAATTAATAAATAAGCTGAATGAAAGCCAGATGTATGGCAAAATCGATTGCACTTATCCAAAACAGTCACCAGGTCCACTCTGCACAGGTTGTTAAATTAGCTGCAGCACCAGGGGTTCAGTGATACACAAACAGCTTTCACCTTGCTTTCAAGAAGCGTTGGACAAACTATCTATGAGCTCATTCCTGGAAAGGGTTCTAAAGAATTTTAAAGCACTTTTAAAAATTTATTTTATAAGAAGTGTTTTCTACTTAAAGCTACCTGACCCCAAACCAACCAAACAGAGCGAGGCAGACAAGTACATTGCTTTGCCTTTTTGATGTACTAAGTAGCCTGGTTTTGGGAACAATTTACTTCAGGAACAAGGCAAGCAGCAGACTGTTTACCTTGACTATAACTTTCTGGATAACAGCATCAGAAGCAGCAGATGATATTGCTGTCACTTTGATGGGAATCTCTCCCAGTTGTTTTGGCTTGATTGGGAATTGAACAGTTTTCCCATCTTCACTCGGTACAGATACAGATTGTTGATTTGTTGTAGCATTTATTTCATTGGATGTTAGAATAATTTCAAAAGCATCATTCATATCCAGGATCACAGTAACCTGAAAATACAGTAAAATTCGAAACACAAAGTGTTAATTTTGAAAAGGTGCTTTCATAAGCTGCCACCTTTTTTGTGTATAGAGAAATAGGTCTGCCTACTGAAGAAAATACACCAGTTCTCACAAAGAAAGCCATGGTCTCCACCAGTGAGGAAAACCCTGCAGTATCCAACAACATTCAAAGATAAAGAGATTGTTATGTTACCTCAGCTTCTTCTTTCAAATAATTAAAGATGTTCACTTCCAAAATGAACTGCTCTCCTCTGATGACAGAATACGGAAGGTTCAGGAAAATGAAAAAAGGCTGAAAAACTTCTAGCTGCAAAACAAAATCAGTCATGAACCCTTACAACCAGAGACTAGAAAGAAAATTACTACACAACGTGTCTTCCAATCACTTCTAAATTCAATGACAGAGTTTAGTTGTACTCTACAGCTCACAAAACATATTACTGCGGGGTAGAAACAGAAGGAGAAGATGCTTCTGGTCATTAGCACCTTTAGAGACACCACTCAGATGAGCACTGCCAACAGCTTTGACAGGGCAGTCCTAACAGAGGCAACTGAATAAGGACTATGAGAGTATCATCTGGAAAGTTTGGAAGGTGTGATCTGTCCTGAGCTCTCATTAAGGTAACTGAATTGCTTTGAGAACACAATGGACCAATGTCAGTTTACCTATCTTCATGTCAATACACTAGTAACTAAATAACTGCCTCGCACAAATTTTGTAACTAAAGAACACAATGTTTACAATGTTGGTTTTTTTAATTTAGTAAGATTAATTTTAGCAAAAGTTCCATTGCTATACCTCTAAAAATACATACTATAGTAATAAAAATATAAACTGCAAAAGTATACCAGCAAGCAGTTTCTTTTTTCTATGAACAGAGAATTTTGGAAGAAGTCTTGCCTCTAAGAAGTCAATGGTAAGGTCTCATCAAGCTGAGTGGGATCAAAATTTCACTAAACATCTGTACAATAAGAATGGCTGAGACACGCTATCCTTTATTATCAAAATGTCAACTAAAAAGTACTTTAATTCAGTTTGCATTTAAAAACATCTTCCAAGTGTTCTGAGTTTCAGAAACAAAAATTCCGCAGCTTTTTTTTTCTAGCTAGCAAATATTCCAATGCTTTCTGAAAAAAAAAAAAAAAAATAGTTTGTTAAAGCTTTCAGCATCATGAACTTCTTTAGATATTAAACATTAGAGAAGTTCTGATGGAGACTTTTTGGTTAGTTTATAGTAAAGGTTTTCCCTATGTACCAGTTCTCTTTGTCTTTTTTGTTTTACTTTTCTTTAAAACTGAAGTTTTACACTCAGGAATATGCCAGTATATTACAAAAATACAACTGAGTAAAATTACTGACACTCTGTGTAGGAGAAGTCAAAATAAAACTATGATGCAAAGCAGTACATGACATAAAGCACACAGATGCCATTTATTCCCCCCATTACATTTTTCATGGCTTGCTTTTACTTGCTTCTCTGCATGGTACTGATTAACATGTTTCAGCCATATGGAGCTCTAAGAACAACCTAAATGTCCCAACAATAGTGATGTACTGAACAGTGCATAGGGGTGATTATAGCTAAATTATTATCTCAACATCTGTTCTACTTGGAGCCTTCTCACATTTGAGGATGAGAGGCCAAGTGTGTATTTCCTTACAGTTTCAATCAGAAAACTATTCCTCTTTCTGTCCCATCTCTACCAAGCCAAGTGAAAGAAACAAGAATCAAGATTCCAGTCTCAAAGGAGCCTTATCCACAAAATCCAGATTGGGCTCCAAATTCTGTAGTGAAGTTCAGATCAGGATGTTCAAAGCACAAGCTCTGTGTCTGGTATAACAGCCAACTGTGAAATCTGGACCTAGATCTCTGCTTGGATCTCAAAAATTGCCCCTCCCCAAGAATTTGAGGGCATGAGAACTTAAATGGGTAAGTTGGCTGCCTTCAGGCTAAGCTTACACTAGTCCAGGAACCAGGATGAAAATCTACAGCCCACTACCACAGTCTCAACCTTTCTAAACTCAGGTATGGAAGTGGAGTTGTCTCTGATAGGAACATAGTTTCTCTAGGATCTTTACATGATGAATAGACAGATTATTCTGTGTATGTAAAATACAAGCTAAATGAGACTTCAAGAATTAATTCCTATTTTAAACAGGCTAAACAACTCTCTAAGTAGTGGTTTCCTTGAATACAGAGTGATCCTAGGACAACTGCAGTTGTTCACTGGGAACCTCAGGTTAGAGATCTAACCTGAGGACTGCTGAATTCAGCTTAAATTGCTAAACTCCTCAAACACTTGGAAGCAAGAAAAGAGCCTCAGGACACAGGAATTTGGGAGCAGCAAATTCCTTTGTGGACACTGAGAGCTAGCTATCCCATGCCAGCTCTCAGTGTCCACTCTGCTCCTCAAGCTAAGTCACCCAACACTTGGCACCTATGACAGAATGGTTGTGTTGGGAGCGACCTCTGGATGACATCTAGTCCAAGTCCCTGGAAAGTTTACCCAGAGCAGGTTGTACCTGTGTTTACTCTAGGACTGCTTTTGACAGGTAAATTTAGCCTTAAATCACCCCTCCTGCTCTCCCTCCTGGGGTAAGCATTAGCCATAAGTGTTAGCAGAGCAGCAGACAAATGCCTCTCACATCCCAGGCAGTCTGTGCACACCTCACTGCATGAATTACCAGCACATAGACTGCCCTCTGGGCAGAGCCAAGAAAACATGGAACAGTGTTCCCAAAGAGTCATTCCACTGTCCTACATACAAAGATTCTGAAATGGGCACATCCTGGAAGTACTTTAACAAAAAAACCTCTCCAACAAAAACAGGCATCAAAATATATGTGTGGAGTCTTAGAAGAGCAGGAAGGGAAGGCAGACACACAGATCAGTAACACAGATGTTTTCAGTGATGTTTTCTCTACAGCTTGAACACACGCAAGCTCTCAATCTCTTCATTAGTACAAGGAGATGCTGCTGTTAGAACTAAATCAGAGAGTCCAGCAGGAACCTGCAGTGTAACCAGCCCTAAAGGAGAGCTCTCTAGTGAGATGGTACCTCCAGCGGAGCAGTCGTCACTCCGAGCCCGCCGCTTTCAGAGACCACAAAAGCACTGGCTACCCAGGATGTGATGGTGTCAGGTACAATAGCATCCATTGTGGTTTCTGGGCCAGATCTGATGGCAGAAGGGGAGAGCAGACTTTCAAAACCATCCATTTACAGACATCATTAAGTGGACACATATGTTTCAAATGCAAGAAAAATTAAGTCCAAATTCCTGGAAAGAAAAGCTGCTCATTATCCATTTTTCCTTTTCTAACCATTTAGAAATACTGTGATGGGATCAAAATTATTTTAAAAATTTAAATTATTTTAAATTACATGAATTGAAGGTAATTACACTGGTTCACATTACATGTAATCCACTTTTACAGGTCGTTTAAAACAATCCCAGGTGATAGTTGCTTCCTGAACTTCTCAGCTGTAAAATAATACAAGATTTGTTCTTCACAATGCAGGTCAGATTTCACCATCACTTGACAGTTTGATCTATTCACTGAATTAGGTGCAGATAGCAAGAGATTTCCCTTTCTGGGCTAATCACCATCTTTTTATATACTGTAGAAAAAAAGGCTAGGTCTCCGTATCCATTATCTCCCCATTTGTAAAAGTAAGAGTTTATTCCTTTTGTCTTCAGGATTTTTATCTAACTTCAATTGAAACTCCTAGACCTTCAGTCAGGGCTCATAACTCTCTCTTGTGTCGTTGTACAACTCTTCATTTTTTCAATCTCCAATCTCACTTGTGGCCTCTAGGTGGTAGCAGAAATAAATCTACATTTCTAAGCAGTGTTCTTCAGCACTGGTGCAGAATGCTACTGAAACCTACCAAAAAAAAAAATAAAAAGGCAAATGCAAATTGTTTTCCTTTTGCTTCTAACTTTTACCTCGTTTTAGTGTCAATCCAAAGCCAAGTCTCTGGAAAATGTGTCCTCACATAGAGATTGCTGAAATCAGGAGGCCCATTTTTAGATACGGGTATATCATCACCGAAACCATCCTCTATAGGTATCATTCCACCGTCTGCAAAATAAAAAATACTGTCCTACTCCAAATATCTATATTTAGAAAGCTCAAATAAATAGAGTTAAGAAAAGTTAAATTAATATATTGTTTGGAGTCTAATCTATAGCTTTGTTACATATAAGACTACTTTGGGACTCCAGGAATTTTTTATTTTAAGAACAAAAAAAGTTTCACACAAATTTCTATATGGACTCTGTGGAGTTGAGTGAAACTGGTGTAATTTGGCTACACATGACAAACCATTGCAATATATATCAACTGCAGCTGCAAATGAAAACTCCACTCATCTTCAGGCTTTTAGGGGTAACGTCACTGCAGTAAAAAAGGAAAATTTCTGAAATGCTGATTGTATGAATTTTGTATGACTTGAACCTTTGAAATGCTAATGATTTTCAAGGCTGGATGCAACCTGTATGCAGCACAGTAAGAAGACATAATGGGGGCCCTATCCCATGGACCTCCTTCCCCACTCAGTAAATTAGATTTGGCTTCATTTGTTGTATTACTTACAAAGAAAATGTTCCTTATCCTCCTCAAGAACTGCATCAGTTGATACCCAAAGGCTGCATTTCTGGATAAAATTTATACAGTATATCTCAGTACAGGACATTCAGGACATCAACAGTGCTTATCTATTTTCTTTTTCTATTCTTTCTTTTTAGGTAAATAAAATCATAAAGCAAGCATAAAACTAAAGCAAATAATATATAGAAACCTAAAAAACTGAGATTATATGAATCTGAATATTGTCATAATGACTGAAAACCTTTCAAAGTGAAGACTATATCAAGCACAAAGCAACCCATATTTATGGAGGTATAAATAAAAAATAAAGAAGGAGGAATAAATATATTCCTTGGCATTCAGAGTGTTACATATTGACAAGATTCACAATTTGAAACTCATATAAGCCATTAAAACATTACTTTGTCTATAGTTGCAAAAGTTAGAAAGTTCACTTTTTTCTAGCAAGTGACATTCAAATTACTAAGCAGTAAAAAAAACCCAACAGCCTAGCATTATGAAAAAAAAAACAGTACCTGAAATACACCAAAAGAACCTCTGACCAGGGGGAAATACTGCACTGTGCTGTATAAATTGAGCTCATGGAGGATCTAAGAAAAAAAAAAAAAAACAACCAAAATCATCCACAGACTAAATGACAGCTCACATTTTAAGAACTTTCACTGCTACTAATTCATACAGCTGTACCACGAGCTGTAGGTTGCTCAGCTCTCATGCCAAAGAGAAAATAATCTGTGACAGGATGAAGGGGGTTAGTTGTAGGGGGTTTATGATTAATGGAAGAGTGACCAAGACTGTATATAAGCCTGGAATAAAGCCTACAGCCCGTTGATATTTCATGGCACTTAGGCTATGTCCTTTCAGCACCTTAGGAATGATATATATTGTAAGCTCTTTCAAACTGTAAATGCAATTGATCTTCTGCAAGCAAAGGCAATTTAAACGTATGAATAATTTATTCTGCCCTCCCAAGAAAAAAAAATCTTTATTTTATATTATTAATTTTAAATAGGACAAAAAACAAATCATTAGGGGTTTTTTCTGGCATTGTCTATTCTGAAGAAGAAACTGCCAAATCTTAACAATTCATCAAATGAAGAACAATGAAGTATTGATTGGGATTGGAAATGCTGTGCTTTTACCTCTTAAGCTTTACAGTCTCCACCACTCATGTGACTTGCAAAAGTAAAAAAAAAATTGCATAATTACAGGCTAAAAACCATGCTCAAAGAACATTACTAGTTCAACATATAACCTCTAACATTTCCACAAACATACATCTTTCATACAGACAATAATGACAACCTCCTTTTCCCATATACTTACAGATTCTTCTGTTATATCACTACTTTCTCCCAGAAGCTTTGCACTTTTATCAACAACTGAGATTCCAATTACTGATCCTGGCTCTGTTGTACTGATTTTAAGGGAGACTTTCTCAGATGGCTTGGCCTTATCTTTGCTCCAAGAGATTTTAATCTAGAAAAAAGTGAAACACAGCCCTGATTTAAATTCTATTTACAGCTGTTAACAACTCCCAGGAAGTGTTTTTTTTAGATTATTTGGCTATAATTAAGACCCTGGATTTGTTTTTCCTAGAACCTTTCGGACATGGGGGACCTCTGAGAGTCTTTTTCCCAGGATTTTTGGTAACTTGGATAACTTATGAGGCAAATTGAGACATTTTTCATGTGGCAGGACAAACAGCCTCCCTACCAATTTCTGGTTATAAGTGTTAAAGTCTCCAGAGCAGAAAAAGAATCTGAACCCATCCAGCCTTTGGATGGTCTCACCTATAAAAAGTTATAGGGAGGCTTTTATTTGCACGAAGGACCAAATCTCATCCTGGTAAGCAAGCTGGAAAAATCAATTCAGTGATGAAATTGAAATTCCCCACACTTCTTCAAACATTTTGAGTTAAAGTATGGATAGTCACATGAAACACAAACACTGGTCACAATGTGACAACTGTCTGGCTAGAACAAGGTCTTTATAAACTTTTACAATTCCACCCTTAAAGCACATATGATACCTTGTCATTGTATTGGCCAGAGGAACCTTTGGCTCAGTAATTGACTAAACCACTAAAAACAGAAGGAGATGGTGTGCATCTGTTTATGTGGAAAACACAGCACCAGTAGAAAGGACTCTCAAATATGCAAAAACTGGACCCTAATTGCACTGGTATCATCAAAAGTCTTTCTAAAGACTTGCACAAACTTCAGGTTAGATCCTCAATGAAAATTTTTTACATTTACAATCCTATGATCTAAAAGAAAAAACCATGGTCTCAGACTCAATTTCAATACAATTACCTTGTCATCCAAAGCAGGCTGGATGGGGACAGTGAGAGCATCATTTACAATCACTCCAAGCTCATCTACGTAGAATACAAGTATAGATATCAAAGGAGCCCAGGAATTTTCTGCTGTTAAAGTGAATGTTTTTGTAGATTTTGTGCCAAAAGCCATAATTTGTTCTTTAGATAATACCTGAAAGAGAAAAAAATCAAACACTCAAACTATTGGTATTCTCAATGTCATCAGCAATTGGTTCTACAAGTAGCTGCTAAAGAAGAGACACATAGCTGTGATTCATTATTTTTTCCACTAACTGGTAGACCAGTTCTGTGAAAATGGGCATAGTGTCTGTTGTAATATTTAAATAATAGATTTTTTTCCCATGTTTTAATTCCTGTATCACTATGGACAAGTAAAGAACTACACCAAGTGCATATGGTATGAGAGCATAAATATACAACAGTAATAGGGTTGACTCGTGTGGGTTATCTGTAACAGCATTTGAGTTTGGATCAGGCACAAAGTTTTAAAAGCAAACCTCCAGAACTACTTAGAACACCTGGTTTGCCTCATGGAGAGTGTGAACTGTGGTCTAGTCATGTGCTCCAGTTAAAAGCAGACATTCATTTGAACAGATCAGATTAGACCTAGTCTGAAGCTACCCCTAATACCTGGATTTCAATTTTTTCACTCTAAATTTGTTCATACTGGATCATATACCTACTAATGGAGACAGAGAGATAAGGGCAGTTCCCTGCCTTTGGTTGCATGGACATGATTTATTTCAATCCTTCTAGAGAGTGTTTCTAGTTTAGAAAATACATATGAATGCCCAATTTTTTTTAACAGTTTACTGTTAAAGTCTGTGAAAGAAAAAGAATCTTAGCTACCATGGTCACTAAGATGCAGACTGTGAAAAAGACAGGCATGTGTTAAAGACAGGATGGGAAACTTACAATAGCATATATAATAAATCTTCCTGATCCTTCAAGATACAGTAGAGCAGCTGAGCAATTAAGCCAGTACTCAAGACATTTATTTTAAAGTGCTTCCTATGAATCTCACTTGTTAAAATGCCCCTCTGTCCACTCAACCATCTGTTGCCTCAGCAGGCAGCTCTTCTCCCCCTGCACCCACAGGCTCAGCCTGACACCTGACACTCCTGAATCTGCATACAGGATCCACCAGGTCCCTGCTTACACCTGCATCTGCAGGACCTGCTGACACAGCCACAGCTTGGGCTGCTCCTGGGATGTCCTTGTCCCTTCTCCCACTGCAGATCCTCTGCACAGTCAGAAACAGTATTGATCTCACATGTGCTGTCAGAGATAACCCAACACCCAGGTGAGAGAAGCACTTCCTTACAGTGCCAGGGGCATTCCTCCCAGGTAGAATAACACAGTTCCCTTTCAAAAAGGACCCTCCTGGTGGAAAGGAAGTTTCTGGGCCTTCTCTTCCACAAAGCACAATTAAAAAATGCTGAATATCAAATGTTTAATCACATTCCACTCACTGGAGTATTTCTCAAGTTGGTAAAGGTCACCTTGGATTGTTCCCATATGTAAAGCCTGTAACTTACCAGATAGTGATACTCTCTCACTGGCTTGTTGCTTGCAACACTCAGCTCAAAAGGCTTCCCAGCCTAGGAAAAGAACACAATTCATATGGATGAGTATGGAAAAACCATTAAGTAACTAGGCTTTAATTGTGGCACATTTTGTCTCAGACTGTACCTTTATATCCTGGCTCTTTGTTTTAACCTGCAGATAAGTCTGACTGGGGGAGCTGAACACATCATAAACACCTATGTCAGTCTTACTGCTGAGGAACTCTGCCTGCAAGACAGTGCAAAAAAACCCTCTTAACAAAACAGCAAAATCTGTGGTGTTCATTTTTGTGGTACAGCTTACAAGAGCATGGCAGCCCTAGCAAAAGTCCACTTTATGCTTTGGGTATCTGGGGTTTTTTCCTTTGATATCATAGTGTAATTATTAAATCCCATTTGAGAGGATCTCTCACTTTCTTTCCAGCTGTAACATGAAGTAATAAAAATAACAATAGGTGACAGGTCAGCTGTTGCAGATAGCAGGACAGCATATCACTGATCACAGACAGGCAATTTAGTGTGTCAACACTCCAAAGCAATATGTTACAAAGCAGTACCTGAACTCTCAGAGTTTTTGTATCAGACAGGATTGGAAACTCAACATCAATTACTCCATTTTCTGGAACTGTGTAGTTCAGGACATGGACTGTCAGATTTCTCTCCTCTGTTGCCTCATTTTCCAGGTGAGAAAGTGAAGAGTGATGGAAAAGCAGGTCTGACTCTTGTGCAGTGATTGTTATAAGATTCTGCCTCTCTTCAGCTGTCAGCTGGTTGCTATCAGAACGTGACACCTTTAGCTAAACAAAAAGAAACAAAACACTTATCAAACACATCAAACAGGGTAAAGCTAAAGTGTACAACACATAGTATATAACAATATATTTGCATTCACATCACATTAAAAAAAATGCATCCTCAGGTTTCTCACACATCAATAGCTTTATTTCTGTTCCCTAGTAAGCACTGCAAGTAGGCAAGTCAGGCAAGAACAAAATTATTCATAACTCCAGGGATTAAAAAAAGAGTAAAAGCAAAGTAGATGGAACTGAAAGGAGACATTTTGCATTTCTGCTCTCCCATTTTCTTCTAGTTGAAAATGTTTGTATCTCAAGTAAATTATACATATCCTACCTACAGTCTGAATACTTAATTTTATCACTTGCACTTCACCACCACAAGAAAGGGCAACCTAGCATTTACATTATGTGGGAAAATGAATCACATGAACAGAGATGGTGCTGAGTTGGATGTTTCTATGAATTCATCAATTGAGCTGAAGACTGAAACCAGGCCCAAAACTGACAGTGTGTGTCTTCTTCACTCCATCATACATCAATCAGCACTACAACTTAAAACCTTCATGCCCACATTCAAGCAGATTTTCATCCAGTAAAATAATTCTCATTATGCATTATACACTACATAAAAATCAACTTTTATTTTTAAAAGCACTGAACTAATGTTTCCTTTTTCTTTTTCGTCCCCTAGGTGTCACTGCATTACCACTCCTCCTCAGCCACTATTTCCCTGCTCTCTCTCTGAAGAGTATATGCTCTTCATGTAAGATCTCCTCTTTTTAGTAACAGCAGCAGCTGTTCATTCACACTTCTTTGGCAGCACAACTGAAACCTTCCTGTCTGCCAGCTGCAAGAATTGCCAGATGCTTCAGCTATCTCTCACTTAGTTCATCTTTGGAAGAGGACTAAAAAACAGGTGGATTCAAACTGAGATTCTGGCAAAGAAAATGAAAAGCACAAAAACAAAAAGCCCAAATGATCAGGCTAGCATAAAGCTATGTCTTGAGCCAGTCCACTCTGGAAGAGAATATTCAGCCTAAATCACTGGTATTTAGGTCGCATTTCTATATAGTAAAGGCTCAAGTATTGTAAAATTCACTCCCCTTTTCAAGCAAAATGCAGTGATGCAATATGCAACCTCTGCATATTGGAAATACTGAATGCAGATGAGGGACAGAATGAAGGACGTAAAATATTTCTAGGAGTGGAATGCAGCTGGCATGAAAAAGACAGGACAGAAGGCAGAAAACAACACTTTCACTTGAAAGCAATGAGTTTTAACTGAATTAAGTAAAAGCTGTTTAAACAGACAAATTCACCATATAAAGTATATATTTGTGTGTATGTATAGATATATATATATATAGTTACTTAGTTAGATATACAAATCTATACTATAAAAAGGTTTGAAACTTAATAACTAATCTGTTGTTTCAAAGCACAGTCAAAAAAACCAGCTAGGGAAGATTTCTCTTCCATAAGAATGCTGATAAACTATACACAAATATATCCTGCCAAGATTACAGCATTCCCTGCCACTTACTCTTTTCTAGAGCAAATGTCTCCAATTTTAGTATTTGCTGATATGTACTGTGAAAAAAGAGAGAATTTGAAAATAAATCTGTAAATTACACTTAAAAATCCAAGGCAAACTTTGCTATCTAAGCATAGAGGAGAAGTCACATTTGTTTATCCACAGATGATAATCAAACAAAAGAACTTACAGTCGCTATGAAGTTCAGAGAAGGCTTTATAACTCTAGTGTAGTCCAGAAATTCAATAAAATAGTCACTTTGCTTTGGAAATATGATGGTACTTGAATTTTGGGAGATTCCTGTTGAATAATTGTATGTGTTTAGACAACATGCATTTAACACATATATTAGTTTAGCAGCAATACAATTTACTGCCCATGACTTTGAAATAATTTTACCATATTTTTCACCATTTGCACTCCTATCATTCTTCATCCTTCTAGCTCAGCATCAGTACAAAGCTGGTATATACACTGGTACTGCCTGCCACAACGCAATATAAGATATACTCACACAGACTATGCCAGAATGATACAAGGAAGAAACTTATTAAATCCTAAATCAGCCAGCTTCACCTTGCTGGGGTTTCTACAGAAAGTCTGTAATGAAACCTAGTTTCTTGGACAGGCATACATTTTGTACACATGATTTTTTTTTCTAATGTGCAAGGTGCAGTGGAACATGAATTCACAGAAAACCCTCAGTTTGAAAATCAGTCCACCTAGAAGTGGCTAGACTGTGGACAAGCTAGGACCAGGGAACTCTTTCTACCAATGTGGCTTACAAACATACACCATCAGCTAAGTTTATGATTAAAGTTAAGTTTGTAAAATTCAGGCTAGTGCTAGCAATTCTTTATGCCTGCTCTTCTCATCAAAAATGATCAGTCACTGACTTCAAGCTCCTATCAGAATGTGTTTCTTGATTATTTAATAAATCATTTAGCACAGAACTCTATTCTACAGAGTTAACAGCTGGTTAAACTATTAAATTTCTAGGCAAGCAACATTCAGATAATAAATTTGAATGTGGATGGTTTGAGCTGAGATCAGCACATGATACTTTTCCACAGCTCCAACCTCTCGCACTCTGGACTTCTGTCAGAGAGCTCCCACAGCCACACACCTGTGAGTGACTCAGTCACCACCGCGATCATTTCGATCGGCTCCGTGTAATCGCTGCCACCTTGGTGCCACGACTGCTCAGCATTCAAGTTTTGCAACATCAGCTTGTTACAGGTTACATTCACAGATCCATTTATCTGCAATGCAGGAAAAAATAACTGTTGAGCCAGAAACGCCAGAAAAGGACACCTTTCTGTCTACTGTAGCTTAATTCTAGTTAAGTCCTCTAGCTCTCTCCACATACAAGTTTTGGAGTGTGAACATCAGAAATTTATGAACACTGACCCTTTATTTTTTTGCTGTCACCAACCATTTTTATTAAATCCAGTAGAAGTTTACTACTTTTTTTAGAGGCAACAATGCTTTAGGGAAAAATTTGCCTTTTTTTTTCCCCTAATTTCTACAATTATCCATTTCTACATGGCTAGCGCAGTGGTACCTGAGCTTTACAGGAAAGGACAATGAACGAGTTTCTCCCTGAGGAGAGGGGTATACCTTATTCAGTATCTGAACTTAGAGTTTCTGTAGACTAAGTGCTGCTGAAGGCACTGAAGACAGACAGTGGCTGAAGTGAGCAAACATAAAATTACAGTCACTTAATGTAGCAAAAATTTAACCGTTTTCCACATCTTAAAAGTGAAATGTCTGATTTTGCAAAGAGAATGCAACCAATCTATCACATCTTTTAAGCCTTCAGATTGTGTGCCTTTTTAAATTTCGTGCTTCAGGTTACAATTAGTGCAGTAGCTCAAATGTAATTACTGGCAATTAGTAGGCAAAATTTGGTTTCTACCATGCTAGAACTCCACCCAAACAACTGAAGTGTTCTCCTCTAGCCTTGTGACACTGAGCTCAGTGTGCAGGGGCAGACATTGGGCCAGGGAGCATTCCTGAGCATGGGTCCTCCAGCACCTATGCAGGCCCTGGAAAATCTTTCTACTTGGGTCAGTTGGTACACTCCAAAATAACCTCCAGGCACAACTGAATGGAGCACAGGTGCCAAGTGTCATTCCCTCCAAGCAGTCTGAATGCAGATGCTCTAGGCTGGAAATTAAAGAGAGTTTAATACTCTCCAGCTTGGCACTCAGGAATTATTCCAAGTCTCACTTAACCAACAACAGGACACAGACTTAAAGAAACTACTAAGAGATTACTCACCTCCATTGTTGTTGTTATATTTCTCTTGTTTGTCCAGTAAGAAACAGAAAGGCAAGTGATTGTTACAGTTCCCTTTACTGGTTTTCCATATGTGTACCTGAAACACATGAGGCAAAGTCAAACAACACAGCACCTCCAGGACATGGGCTCCTGAAGAGCTCTCAAGGCACAAGATCCTACTAAAATCTTATTCTCTGGCCTCAGACATGGGCAGAACACATTTCTACTCCAAAACATGGAGTTTGCCATACTGATACCAGTCTAGCAACACCAAAGCTCTAAGCCTAAAACCTGGAGAAGATACACAGTGCTGTTCTTTCCACTACACAAGCTCTACAAGCCTATTAAAATTATTACGAGCTAAGTGATGTACAAGAGTTACCTATACTAAGCTAAACACTGAAAGCAATTAGAAGAACAACTCTGTTCTTATTGAACAGAACACTGATGTAGCATCATAACTAATATGCAGTAGAGTTAAAATGGGATGTGGGAAGTGTAAATATTTTGCTTACCAAATATTGCCAACACAAAATGAGGTATCTCCGGATATTTGGTAATAATTATTACTACTTATTTAGTAATCACAGTCTCAAGAAATCATTGCAAACAATGTTCAGCTGTGGCAAATAAGAAAACTCTAACATACTCCCTTCTTAGGATGACAGTAGCAACCTGCAGCCACTAAGCAGCAGTAAAACAAAATTTTGTATAAATGTTTCCAAGTTATACTTAAGAGAAACCACAACGTTAGCAGATTGAGACAGAGAAATGAAGGAGGGGAGGAACAACATGAGGACAGGCAGGACACCTGAAATCATTCTAGTCCTCAGCAGTAATACACGCAGGTGTGGTAACTTTAAAGTAGTTTAAATCACTATGCAGCCACTTAAGTAATATCAAAGCTGAAAAGCAGAAATCAAAAAAAAATCAAACAGCATAGTTATAGGAACAACTCTGATAACACTGTCTGGCGTTTAAACTCAGTCAAAGCAGACCTTATTATTAATTACAGTAATAAGCTGCCATTAACCTTTAAATTATACTGCCATTGAGCAGCATCCCTGTACTTAACTTGATCTGATAATACTCCAGAGAAGAAAATGGGCTTTATGACATCTACAGGTTGTATAAAGAAACATTATGTCTCTAAAAAAACAGTCATCAGGAACCAAGTCATTCTCTATAAATAATTACGATGATTTATCAGTAAAACTTTGTCGCTGCTGGGATTCAACCTCAGATGGTTCAATGGTGTCTAAATATGAATTTATTGCAGCAAACAGGTACACTTTCAAACCTTATTAGTATACCAAATGAAAGAGACAAGTGTCCTGGGGAAGACCAAAACAGCCCAAGAAATCAAATATTAGCTAGCATATAATATATTCCAAAAGCAAAGTAGAACAGGAGGGAAAAAAATGAGGAAAACTTTTTTTTAATTGCCCCTTAGGAGAGTCATAGAATGGTCTGAGATGGAAGGGATCTTAAGGGTCATACAGTTCTAACCCCCTTGCCATGTACAGGGATGCCACCCACTAAATCATGTTGCTCAGGGCCCCATCCAACCTGGCATTGATAGTTTATAATATCAGGTTGCATAGACTCTACAGAAAGAAGTGTTTTCTCAATGTCCAAACATTTAATTTAAATAGCCTGCTAAACAATGATTTCTGTATTCCATTTGTAAACTGAGTACTTCTTCAGAAGGTATGTATTTTAAGGCATTAAATAACCCAAAAAAGACCCTTTATTTCAGTCTTCTTGGATGGATCTATCAGGTAGCTCTGTCTGGCTCTCATCTTCAAAAATAAAATTAATTTCTGAGATTAATGCGTAGTAATTTTTTTTCTAGATATTTGCTCAGCTGAAAATAAAATATTATTTACACAGGAGTCTACGCTGAAGCCTCTTCTGAATTTCTCAGGATCTTTTCATTCTTTACCTATTTAGGCTATAGGTATTTTGATATAAAAAACCTATGCTTGAAATCTGCAATGCTGATTTACAGGAACAAGGAGGATGTTCATAGAAGTTTGCCTTATTTTCCAAGCTGTCTAATAAAATACAGCTACTGTACCTACAGACCTTAACATGGTAAATTGGAGAGTACCATAAAAGAACATAAGTACCATAAGAACAAAAAAAAAGCATCAAAATACATATTACAAGCAAGAAACTTAAGAAATTTTCAAAAGGTGGCTGAAAATGTATAGCTGTAGTCTAGAACTATATTTACCAGCACAAAAGAACTTACTAGAAGTCTGAAAATCTACTACATCTTGTTACAACAAAATCCAGCAAGTAGAAACAGATACTAGCCAACTAATTTTTAATAGATGGGGCTTTATTAGCATTCTAATTTTTACTTTGACACTTAGAGAACCACAATAAGTTTCCTAAAGAGTGAAAGTGACAACAGTATCAATGATTTACTTACTTTGCAGAGACAACACCAGTTACATCTTCATCTCTCAAAGAGTAGTATAAGGGTGTTGTTATCAGAACATCAAATTTTGGTAAAACTAAAAAATAAATTACAAGAAGCATTAAATTCACAGAAGGAATATTTCTTTTTTTTAAGTAACAAGGGTAGAACATGTAATTTGATAAAGACTACAAGTTCCTAAGTTTCCTAATAAAAGGTAAGATGTATTTTTAAGCCAATTGCCAGACTACGACTTTTTGTTGAAAGGAGAAAAAAAGCATCATAAAAACAGCCTGCATAGAAGCTTCTAAGACTGAAATATAAAACATTTAGCTTGTTCAGCCTTTACAGAATTCATCAGCAAGCTTCCCGACCAGATAATTTGGGATCATTAAAACAAACAAAGATAAACAGGGTAGCTGATAAGATCTGATTTTTAGTCAGTCTCAGAGAAGCCAAAGATTTGGAAATTTAACTTTCTGTGAGTATTTAAAATGTTCATGCCAGAAAAGGGAAGCCAATATAAATTAATGGAGAATCACTATTGATTTTGGTCACTACTAAATAACACTTACCATATTCCATCACTTTAAATCTTTGATAATGAACTTGACCCTATTGAAAAAAATTCATATGAGAAAATACATACATTTGTGGTTAGATTAGTAAATTTAACATACCTTCTTGGCCAAATCCCACCCATATTCAAGTTAAACTACAATTTCTGACATGGTGTGATTTTAAATCATGGCTCAATCACTATCAGTTCCTCTAGAGACCAGTAGTACATATTCACAGAACAGAAGGAGACAAAAGTTCATGTGAAGCAGATTCTAAATCTTTATCGTGAACAGCTTCTGCAGCTTACAGTCCTGCAGACATCTATGTATATATGCCTGACTTCTGTACTAAAAAACTTAATATTTGAGCTGGCTAGCATAAAACTACTTAGCATAAGTAGTCACAGTCATCACGATAAAACATGACTGACATACCAGCACCATCTTTGCTAGCACCTTTTTAATTAACCTTTGCAAACAGGAGGCTCCTACAGAGTCTATCTAGTGGATGAGACTATTTCTAAACCTTGTATCATCTTACGATTCTACACTTACTCAGAAGGTGGCTGCAGTTTTGTTACAGTCTACAGCCATACTTACTTCAGCAAAGATACCCTTGTGCTGTATCTTCTTGTTTCAGCTATTTGTTACTTAAAATCAAGGAAAGAAATCAAGGAACTACATAATTTTCTGTTACTTGTGTTCTCTTCTATTTTCCTATTTTTCTTAATTTTTCACTCATTTCCTCCAGGAGGGAAAAGAAAAATGAATACAGATAACCATTTGTCAGGTGGCATCAAGATGTGTAAGATAGGAATGACTCTTTGTAGCAAGACAGGATAAGCTGAGAACTCCTACGGTAAAAACCCTAGGACCAGGACCTAAAATAGAAACAATTACAAACTTTTGTTACCTGATCAACAACTTTGCAAGTTAAGCGCCTCAGACCAATCCCTTTACATATCTGTATTTATACATCTCCTAGCAAAATACTCCTATCGAAGTAAAAATCAGATTGCTGCCGATTTGACGATCAAGTCACTGATCACCAAAACAACTGCCATCTTTATATTCCTAGGATTGAAAATATGCATGCAGAATTATCTACTTTCACAACATTTGTGCAAATCATAGTATTTGCAAGACAAATTGCTACAGCATGGACGTGCGTAAATCATTCCACAATTAGATTACTACAAGATAGTCTCAGGAACACGTATCTTAGGGAAATGTCCTGCAGTGAATTCATCTCACATCATGTTCTCTGCACAGCTTTTACTTCCAATAGTAGTCACCCTTGCCATAAACCAAACCTGAACAAAATGTTACCACAGATAGTACAGGTGAAAAGCATCCCCCTTGAATATAAAATACTGTTTCCCATAATCTTAGAAGTAAAAATAAATTTTTTTAAAGTATAATTAAAAATTAATATAACTGTAAGTAGTAGAAAACAGATTACAGTGAGACTAGTACTCCTGGCTGCATCTTCTCTAAAATGACAAGCTTTGTGACAGAAATCAAGCCACTCTTGATAGTTCAGGGAAAGGCAAAGACCCTACTTGGTCATCTTGATGATGTGAATACCAAGCCAGATTTCCCACTGACACATTTTTTAGCCAAGCTGGTCTGAGTAGAACAAGTAACAGCATTTCAACCACTCAATCATTTTAGTTCATTAGGGCAAAGCTGTCTTTCTGGCAATATTGTTCAAATATACTGAAGTGGAAGTTGTTAAACCAGTTTCCAGGAACAGTAGCTTTTGAGACAAGCAGTTAGTCAGTTAATTATATATGTACAACCCAGGAGAGATTTTTACAAGTTTTCTTTAAGACAGGAAAACAACACCATGCCTATTCAATTTTTCCCAGAGCAGCTTCATTATAGTACACGTTTTGTTTTCCATGCCTTCTCCTGCTTCTTAACTACACTAACCCTCCCAGACTAACAACATTTTGCTCTAAATCAGCATTTCTTAAACTGCAGAACACCTACTGCATCCTGTGCCAATAGCCCAGAGTAAGAAAATTGTGCCAAAAAGAGATCCATAGAAGTGTTCTGGGATGATGAGGATGAGCCTTTCTGCAGAGAAGCCTTAGATGCTGTGTATCCTGACATCCAAGAATCCCTAACTACAGTCTAGATTCTGCTCAGCTGCAATGAACTCTCCTGTTTTATCACTGGGTCTGATCCAATGAAAGTGAGGTCAAAGGAGCCATTCCCCAAGATTTTTTTTTCTTCTTCAGCAACTGAAAGTCCCTGAAATTAATCTGGTCTGGGTCCATTTTCTTATTTGTTTCTGACATTGACATGCATTGTTGTTAGAGCATGGGGAAAGACTCTGGGTGTGGTCCAGGGCTTTGCCCTGGAAAAGCACAGCGCTGGCACCAGCTGCATTGCAGGGGCTACCTCATTGTCTCACAGGCCTTGGCTGTGAAGCTCAATAAAACAGATTTTTGTCTAGACAGAACTAACAGAAGCACTTCATGATCACTTCCATGCTTTGTTTTCACATGGAAGAAACAAACCCCAAAATGAAATTCTGTTCAATTCAACAGCACAATCTCCAAAAACTAGTCAGAGTCCCAACAGTGTCACCACTATTTACACTAGCAGATCCTGATTGAGTATCTGTGCACATTTTCAAACTACTGAATACTCAGGCAATGCCAAAGGCTTTGTGTACAGTCTGATTTTGAAGACGTGTGACACATTTTTTAACCAATTATACACACAACATTGAACTTAACACATCAAATGAGAAATCCATAACTAATCTAGCATAAAACATTACAGAATTTGCTGTGGATACACTGCAACATATATTAAACCTCAAAAGCTAAAAAATTCAACATGTATAGTATATAAACATTCCTAGTTGATTCTGAAAGTTTGCTTTATAGCTAAAGCTTTAAAAAAAATGTAATACTCTTAAAAATATTTTGGAAAGCCCTTGTTGCACCTGAAACATTACTACTCTTCGATATTTGATCATAAATTTATACATAACAACTTCCATAAATTAGATTACAAAATGCCATTTAACTAGAAACAACTTCTGGTTAGAGGTGCATGCTACAAAAACTCAGCAACTAGAAGTCTTTCAGCAACAGGAAATATAAGATATCCAACTAAAATACAAGGTAGAGACTTGGAAACCAGACCATAATTACTCAGTCTTGAGTTTTCCTGGAACAGCTGTACTAACACCTGAAATTTTATTAAAAATACTACAGGATGTTTAACAGCAGCAAGCAGCCAAAACCTGATTTAAAACAGGATTCAGAGGAAACACTTCCAAAAATCAAGACTCAATACACTTGGAAACTGATCTGTAATCACGAGAAGGGAAACGTTATTTAATCACTTAACAATTCTTTAAAGACAAGAGGGAAACTGAGAAAAAAAGGCTTGCTAATTAACTAGAAAGCCCAGGTCATGGCATCAGGATCGCTGAGTCATGCATAAATGACTTAGTCATCTATGGGTGGGCAGATATGGGCAGTCTGGGTTTGACATATGAAGATGCTCCTGAAGCCTCAACAGATCCATAAGCTGGCTGATTGCCATGCAGAGCCAGAGCTGGCAGCACTAGTTAAGGAGAGGAAAACATATCTGTTAAAAATCCCAGTTATAAACTAAGCTTTCCTTTGCAGCAAATCCAAGTTCTCAGTGGCCTTTCTTATCAGGAAGAGATTTATGCAACTTTATATAAGACACAATATACTGTGCAACTTTACATATGACACATGCAACTTGATATATGACACAATAAAACCTACACCTCCCTTGAACAGCAGAACTGCTGCAGAAGAGAGGAATATCCAAGTAATAGCTAGGAATATCCACTAGGAGTCATCCAGTCACTCAGCAGCTTTCCCTGAACACCCACTAAGTCTCCACTGTATCACCAACACAGAGAGCCCTACATAACTCCATGTTCCAACTGAATCCCATCCCATATGATCTTGTATTTCACAGCATAAACTCCCTTGCAACCAAGAGAATAAAGTAGAGTTTCCCACTAGGAAAGTTCTTTTCCTTTATTCTGCAAGGTGTCTCACAGGTTTCAATAATCCAGTGGTTGACACACGTTCAGAAAAATAAATCTGTGAGACAATACACTAGGCAGACCTAATCTAATAGTGTAAATACTGCTGGAGTCACTTAATGTATCTTGCATATGACACCCTGATCCAACGAAGATGCTGTGTAGGCACATGCCGTAGAAATAATGCATATTGCCTTGTCATTATATTCAACATGGAATTTGAAAATTAAAGCAGAGCAAGTGTAAAGAAAAAAGGGCCTGAAAGTAAATATAAGGATTTCTCTGTGGGACTTGGGGTTGCTGTTCTATTCCCAAAGGATGAGCACTGTAAGAATAGCCATTTTTTCTGGACACCAAGGTCTAAAACCTTTCTTTTTTTCCTTAAGTACAATATACACTTCTTTTTCTCCCGTATCTTAATTTTGAATTCAAAGAGTTTAAATGTCAAAAGGAACCATTTAGCCTGATCTCCTTTTACACAAGTTTGGTGCCTTTGTATTCAGCTACTCCAGCAGTCTCTGTTGTTAGAATGCATTTTCCAAAAAGGCAACCATGAAATAATAGAGAACACTAAGGGAACTGCATCAACCAGGGTAGCCAAGAGTGACACTGTGTCTTGAGCTGACACCTAAAGCTTTTTTACTATCAGTTCTCAATGGAGTGTGCTGAGAATTTGTCCAGACCCTTTTTAATCCCATCTAAATTTTCAGTATTCACAATAACTGCCTGTGCTCTGCAGTTCAGTTATGATGCTTCAGTCATTTTGAAATCGCTCTTTACCTCCTCTACCTGATGCCCTCTAGCTATATGTTGAAAGAGACAGGAACAAAACATTCTCTATTTACTTTCTCCTTGTTACTCATGACTTGTGAGACATTCTCACTCTGACATATATTTTCCAAGATCATTAACCTTCTGTAGCATGGCTAAAATTTAGAATACCATCAACTACACTCTATTAAGGTTTCCCTTCACTTGTCTCACAGCTGTTTCATTAGCCCAGATGAATTTACAAGGCATTTTTCTTTCAACATTACAATTTTTTTTTTCTCTTTGGTTTTATTTCAGAAGGGAGTGGCACTCATTCAGATCCTGAAAACAGCTGCCACAACCCCTCCATCAATTATCTCCTAGTTTCAGCATTTCTCAAGCCTTTGCAAGAAGCCTAAGCCACATTTCACAAACACTTTTTTGCTTGGCATATGAGCTGTTGAAGGAGCCCACCACGGGCCACCATGTCTGAGCCACACTTGCCCAACTGCTGAAAAGCACCTACAATAGCTGTGAGTGGGGATGGCTTCTCAGCTGGATCAGTGATCTGGTCAGGTCTAGGCCAAGAAAAACACACAGATGCTTTTCAGTTTGGGTCACTTCCCCACTGCACTTTAGATCTCAGCCTGACTACAGCTCTACAGCTGCTTTAGCGTGACTGAGAGGCCACTGAACAGCAGGCAGGGGAAGGGAAGGAGTGGCAGAGCACAGGGAGGAGCGCAGGAACAACTTCATACATTTTTCCCATCACAGACAACAGCAATAACTCCACACCCACATGACAAAGTGTTTGAAAAATCCAGTCCTGACACTCACTTGAGCACCACCCTCACATGCCTAAGCCTATAGAAATCTATCAGACATATAACTGGTACTGGTAAATGCTACTCCTGAGTAATACATGATCATGTGAGTTTTTCTCCTTTCTACCCATCATCTCCCTCATTATGTAACATTAAGAGTCCTGTTTATACTTGCTAAATGTCTCTGAAGAGCCACTGCAAGCCAAATAGGAAATGCAGTTCCCAAATTAGAGGTATTAAAAAGCAGGCTGAATAACCCTGACACAGAGAGTTTTGAACAGCTAAACCTCCAGCTATTTTTGAAACATGTTCCATGGTGTATGAGGAGTGTAACAGCTTGAAGGACTGGCCTGAGAG
This sequence comes from Setophaga petechia, assembly GCA_024362935.1. NCBI lineage: Eukaryota > Metazoa > Chordata > Aves > Passeriformes > Parulidae > Setophaga > Setophaga petechia. Next base: position 7,247,617 of record JANCRA010000002.1, on the reverse strand, counting down.
AGCTACTACCAATAGCAACATGCAACACAGACTCTTCCAATTTTGTTTTGCAATCGTCCTGTACTACTAGTCAACCTTTCTATTTTACAAAGTTATTTTTTCCTCAGTAACTCATCAGTCACTGTGAGTTGCTGAAACACACCTAAAACTAGGCAAAGATCTGTAAATAGTCTTGGTTCCTCAACCTTTAAGCACTGACTGGCTGCACAGCGTGATACGACAAATTTCTGTATATTTGCTTGCAAAATAAATGTAGGAGCACTTCACTTAAAAAGGAAAAAACTCTACTCCATGAGATCTTTCTTTTATATTAATATTACAACTCCTCACTTTTTTAATACCATTTTTATCCTGGAATCAAAACACAGACCTTAGGATAAAGTATGTATGTTGGGGTTTGTATCCTTCCCCACAAAACCATGTACTATTGAAAATCTTGTGAAGTTTGCACAGTACCTTGCCCAGCTTGTGACATGAGGGAAGGATTTGCTCATCTCATGATCCATGTTTTTAACTGATTTCAGCAACATAAACACAATTTTATACACATCTAGCAAAAGAAATAAACCTCTCTGTGATTTGGCAATGTTAATACTCACGTTCACTTCCACCTCTATGGACCAGTCTCCTAGTGGAGGGTTCATTGATAACTGAAATTTTTCAGAAACCACACCCAAATCACCCTCCTCCATCAACCACTGCTGAATCAATTTCTTCCGAGGATCCTAGGAGAAAAGTCAAGCTGCATGTTAAATGTGAGTGGCCTTGCTGGTGAGATTTAGGTAGCAAATCATACCACCTGCATTTGTCACAAATTTAGAACACGTGACACAATCTAACATCTAACCGTGTTCCTGTGAATACTTACTCGGATATATATATTCAGAGATACTTGGTAAGGTTTGAGATCAGGATAGACAGTGACAATCCTGAAGAGCACATCCTGTCCTGGCTTATACATGGATTTATCAGTCTGGATGAACACAGAGGTGCTCTTTGACATGTACATCAGGCTGGTACGGTTAGAGAAGATGTGCCGGCCATCAGCACGGCCCTCCACCAGTAATTCATAATTCCCAGAAGCACTGTTCAGAGGCAGCTTAAAAAGAAATAGTGACACTCTGTTAGGTATCCAAAATATTCCTGAAGACACTATTATCTTAAAAACATTTGACATAAAGGATTAATATATACCTGAACTTGTCAATTTATGCAGATTTTCAAAAAGAGAAAGGGGATTATATTCATTACTTTAATGTATTATTTCAACAATTACCAGAAAATGTCTTATCAGAAGCACAAGAACACATTTCCATCTAATTTTAAGTAGTAATGAGGTTTTCAAGAATGTAAGTATCTATGCATTCATATGCAATTCACAGTCTTACGCACAGACTGTGCTCTCTTTTTTAAGTTATTTAGAAATTTCTTTGGTTTGATATAATGGGCTAATATTTTTCTTCATCACTTTTTGCTATGAAATTTTCCAAAAATTAAATATCTAAAGAAAGTACATGTAAGCAAGATGAGCAGGACAGTAAGAGAACTTTGCACTTTTTTTTTTTCAGTCTTTAGCTTTATGTCCTATGGGGTAGAAAAATCAAATACAGAACTTTTTTTTTCATAAAGTGAGGTACTGCTTTTCAATTGCAACCTCACTGATTTTGTCTCATTTTACTTTCATAATTAATAATTACAGCACATATCATTACTCATTTAGAAAGTAAAATAATTATTCTTCCAAAAAATATTAAGAAATAAAGGAATATAAAATGTATATGGTTAACTTTTTTGGATAGACATTGAAAGCTCCTTCAGTGCTGGCAGAAGAGACAGGTATCACTGGCAAGGAAATTTAGACCACATAAGGTCAGAGTAATCATGCACAGATTTCTTCTCTCTCTCTCTCTGTGTCTTTCCAGTGCACAGAGGAAATCCAGAGCTCATAATTCAGATGCATCACTTCATTTCCTAAAGTTAGCTGGGAGGAATCCCAGTCACAGGGGTTGAAAGGCTTAAAGCAGAGATGCTGCAGCACACCGGAATTTTACTTGAGCAGAGCCTTCACAGACAACCAGCGACGCCAGGGACATCCCAGCCCAGATGCTGGCATCTGCCCCGCCAGAATGGCTCTCTGAAGAAGGGGAAGGGCTTTAACACAGCACACAGCTCATTCCAACAAGCAGCCCTGCTGAAAAGCTTAAGAGTCACATGCTTCTGTTTGGAGTTGAAACTGTAAATCTGGAGCAAAACCTCTGAAGTTAAGACAACTAAAGACAGGCTTGCATTTTGCAGCATAACATATGGAACTGAAGCACTCCTCTTGCAGTGTAATGAAAATTACAGCTGTTAACTCAGCAGGCACTGCACTTCAAAAGTATCCTACCAAGTGCTATAAAGAAAGGCTGTACTGCTGTCAAAGCTCATTTTAACAGCACACACTGAGGCAACAGGGATTCACAAACATAGGAAAATGTCACTGGGTGACAAATGAGGTAGATGCAAATGTCTGTAGAGAATACATTTTCTTCTCTGTGTGTTTATCTATAAAGAGGAATCAACCACAATTCCATCCCTCTCTATTAACTTTCTGTTTTTAAAACAAGCCAGGAAAAAAAATCAAGGGGGAAAAATAAAAAAAGCTCTTTTTCACCTATAAGCAGGCCTGTGATGACACAGGAAGAAGACATCCCCCCCGTCAAAATGTGGATTTATAGAATTAAATTTTAGATGCAAAGTTCCACACTGAAAAGGATTTTGCATTTTCTACAGCTGCAGGTTTTTGTACACACATTGCCAAGAACATATGATTCACATATTTCAACACCCTCCAAATTCCATGCCAAGTATTCTGCAATATCTTAAATAAGAGAAACAGCCTTAGCTACTGCATCTATCAAATACTACCTTATTGTTACCTCAAACATTCATTTATGAATATTACTATTTCTTAAAGAAGCTGTAATCCCTAAAAATCAGATAGGATTTGCTACAAAAAGTCCAGGAAACATTATTATAATTAAAAATCAAAATGGGGAAAATAACCTTGTTTTGTTTCGTCAATGAATTGTACTCTTACGGTATTATTTTGCTGCAAGTATTGTCTTCCATTTCATCTTTAAAAATGTAAATCTTCTATAAATGCCATTTAGAGACTTCATCTATTTTCCTGCATCCCTTTCCTAACACAAATAACGATAGCATGGGTTTCTCCCTAAATTTTTATACCTGTTATATTTCAAAAGACCTTTCCTTCCAAAACATGGTGACACAACTGCCTTTCTTGATGTAAAGGTCAGAGACAATGAGGTTTGCATTGCCATGGCAGTTTATTAGGACAGCTGAGGTCCAATGTAACCCATCTTCTGTTGCACACATTTATGTTACCACAAACTGCACTAATACAACATTTCCACAATTGCTACAGTAGTAGTGACTATCTCAGCCCTACCAACTCCTTCTCTAAAGGGTTGTTTCTCTGAGCAAGGCAGCTTTTAACACTAAGTAGTAGGAACTTGCTGTGAAAATATTTTATCTTAGTCAAAACATCCCAAATGAATGGTATTACTATCCCCATTTTGGCAGTCCTAACACAAGAGAGAAAAAGGCCATCTCACGTACTTCTGACTACACCAACCACCCTCACGATTACCTCAGACAAAGCAGCTACTGTTTCCTCTGGAAAAGATGAGGCTGAATCCAGAAACTCATTACCCACCTTCTGCTAGCAAATTACACTTTGGACAAAATCTAAGTCTACTGTGGCTACACAAACGAATAGAAAATATTGCAGTTAAAATTAGTTAGTTTTCATCTCTTCAGATAGCAGCAAGAGAGGGAGGAAAATACCCTGCCTAGTTTTAGTGCTTGAACATTTTAAGGCCTCAGATTATATTAAGGAACATTTTAAAGCCTCAGATTATATTAAGGAAACTGTTTCTTTTTTTTTTTTTATGAACAGAATTTTCTACATTTGCTAATGTATAGTTCATACAGATGCATTTCAGCCTAGTAATCTGCATAATGTTGAGCTGCTCATTGTCATTGATTATCTATCTATCAAATACTTCCAAACTATTTAATCAGAGACAGTTTATTTGAGATCAGAACTTAAACCCACCAGATTAAGGGATATCCAGACTTATGGATGACTTTGGTAAAACTTTTTTCCTGACATAAATACATAATTCTTTATATTGGGTTTTCAAGATGAATATCCAGGATTGTAAATTCAGGATTCATACAGAACACACAAATTCAAATACAAATTCAAGATACATTTTTGGGTTTTTGATGTACTTTCACTGAATATGCATTTCCAAACCCTTAAAAAGCATGTATATAAATATATTTTATTTTGGTATTTCTCAATTGTTGCTTTACATGATTTTTTCAGCTGTAATTAGCCTTCATGGTGTATCTAAAATACAGGTATCAATCAGTAAAAAAAGACATAAATTAAATTTTTGTGTTCAAGTTCTATGATAGTTGGTATTGATGCTGGAAATCAGCTCCTGAGTCCTGTAATTACTTCTAACAAGTTGAAGAGCACTTGATCTGAAAAACCCTTGATTTATTGGTCAGGAAATACACTCATCTGATACTGTGAAAACAACTGGGATCACATGCAAAATATATCATCAACAGCAACAGGTGGTAAGCTACAAGCAGTCAACATTTTCTGAGGAAGGAGGGAAGGAAAAAAATACTTACTGCTGGAAGAACAAGAGTCCCAAAGGTACCTGAATGAAAAAGAAGAAATATCACACCGTCAGAAATCTGTGAGATTAACTACCACACACTTACCAAAACATCAACATTACAGCAGTGCTGTTCTCCTTCCATGGCTGATGGAAGATGTGAGATGCCTTTTGCAGAGCTGCAAAAGTATGAACACCAACCTACAGCAACATTACTTCTCTGTTTGGTGGGGGCTGTTCTCTGTTTGAACATTTTCTTTACATCCACAGAGACTGAAACACTTTTAGGATCCATTCAATGCTCTATACCACCCAAGTTGTTATTTTCCATTGCAGCCCAGATAAAGACTAAAATTTTTGAAACCACACACAGGATTTATCGCTCTTAATCAAAGGAGCACCCAGAATTAACCTCACAGAATTATGTCACCATGGTAAAAAGTAACTAACATATCAATATATTTGGGTTAATATAACTTATTGCTTTAACTATTTCAACTAATGTGGCTTCAAATATTTTTAAAATCCAAATAAATGTCCTGTTAAACTCCTAGATATCGTTACATCATGAAGTCATTAGTGTCACAGTTCTCATCTTAATTACATTATGAATTATAGAACAGGACAGAACAGAATAGAACAGAACATTCCAGTTGGAAGGGACCTGATCACTTCAGGGCTCAACAAAAGTTAAAGCATGTTATTAACAGCATTGTCCAAAATCCTCCTAAACACTGACAGGTTTCAGACATCAATCACATCTCTAGGAAAGGTGCAGTGGTGGAGTACATCCTCCCAGTAAAGAAATGCTTCCTACTGTCCAGTCTGAAGTTCCCCTGCTGCAGCTCTCAAGCATTCCCACACCTTGTACCCCTGGATAGCACGCAGAAGAGATCCCACCTCTGTCTCCACCCGGCCTCCTCAGAAAACTGTAGATAGCAATGGGAGTGCCCCTCAGCCACACTAGAGGAACCAAAGCCTTTAGCTGCTCCTTACAGGACCTGCCTTTGAGCCCTGTCACCAGTTTTGTTGCCCTCCTCCAGATCCACTGAAGGACCTCCTGAAACTGGGGGGCCCAGAAGTGCACAGCAGACTCGAGGTGAGGCAGCACCAAGGCTGAATGCAGTGGGATAATCACCTCTACTGACTGTCTGGTGATGCTGGGCTTGATGCACCCTCAAGTCCGTGGTTTTCCCTTTTGGCTGTCAAGGCACACTGCTGACTCGTATTTGCTTCTGCTGATTCTATTCAGTTAGATCTTTTTGTATCTCCTAAAAAACCACGGGTTTATACCAATCTTTTACTCAACTGTTTCATAGAGTAAGGAAAAAAACCCATTTATTTATTTATTTATGTCCTTCTTGATCCTGGACCTAAAGGCATTGCTTCCAAGATAAAGCAATCACTCGACCCCTGAACTTCAATAAATGTTAGTTTTAGAAGTCAATGAATTCTTGCCTTTGACAATGGCAAACAGAAGGAATCTCGATGAACTGAATACAGGTTGTCCTAACTGCTTCCAGAGCACTAGAAGAAAAATGCTATCCAGTATGTACCATCTATCCAAATTATAAACTGGGTTAAACCAAATGACTCACATTCCACAAATTAAGTCTGTGGGTAGCACACTCCAATACTTCATTCTGGTACTCAAAACCTTAACAGGCATGGGCAGTAGTGGGCCTAAAGAACACAGTTCTTTCCACAACACGTTAACCTTGCTGTTAAACCTACATTTTTTTTCATATCATCTCTATCTCCACTTGAGAAGCATTTCATGCAGTCATTAACTCTGAGCAACCCCACTGGCCTTTGAGGTTTTCCACACAGCAGTGCTGGCAAAATACTTTTCTCAGCAGCCAGTGGAGAGGACAAACTGCCCCAGTTCAGAGTGGCAGGGAGCCCTCACACTTGGCCAAGCTTGCTTGGCACACAGGAGAGGCATTACGAAGTCCTGCAGAGTACCTGATCCATAGGCAATGTAAACACCCCTAGATGCACTGATACATTTATTCCCAACATCTACTCAAACAACCCCATGCTCAAACAATTCCAGACAAATTTATTTTAGCTAAAGGAAACTTATGTCTTCCTAACTCAGAACAGAGTGAGTTACTGCTAAGTAAGAATTCTTTTCAGGCCATTATATTTCACTGTAAAGGGAGCAAGATGCATGGTAAATATCAACAGAGATGGTACAAAGTTAGCTTCTGAAATTTCTCTCAGTTATACACTAAAACCCTAACCCTTCTCTTGTTTCTTTCCCTCTCTGAAATAAAGCTGTGCTGAAGCTGGGGTCTGCACAACCACAACCCATAATACCAGTGGAAAAAAAAATAACCTTTGTCACTGTTGATAATTGGTTATTAACAAGGAATAGAAACCATTTACCACATGTGTCTGAGTGGATATGCACATGGTTGTTCTGCTATGCTAGTTTTAATCTAATCCACACAGCCAATTACAGCAATGGCTACAGGAGTGACTTCATTACCCTGGGAGACACAAATCTGGTATTTGTACCAGAGCCCACACCATGGGGTTTCTCTTTCCATCTTTACCCTGTTGGTACCCAAACACACTGGTACCCACACCCTGCAAGGGCAGAGTGACAAAGGGAACCGCTGTGGTAGTCCTGTGCAGCATCCACCAGCTTGCAAAGCAACCTTAACAGGGCAGGCACTTCAAAGCTTTCTCACTAGGGCAGTGCCTGCTTGCCTCCACCTGTTTTGAGAACAAGAGGTGTGCAAAAAACCAGAAATCTTATAGCAGGGTTTCTTTCCTGCTCCCAAACCTGGGAGATCTAAAATCAGGCCTGAGCCAGGTAAAAATGTAGTGCAGATGTGGAAAGACATGGGGAGGAGGGAGATGTATATCACAGTTGCATTTGTGCAACTCAGGAAGGATTTACCTTCTGAGGCAGTGCTAGGGAGCCACAGCCTCCCTGTAATAAAGCCCAGAGCACAGTATAATTCCCAGCCAGTGAGAATCATAAAAGAGGCTCCAGGGCATGAGGTAATCTTCCAATTTATGTCACTACATAATTATTTTGCTAGGAATTGAGCAGCCTGGGCAGATCTGAAATTCTTTACCACTGCAGTGGATTCTCCTGTCATGCAAGATTTTCCCATGTTCTCAGAGACTATCAAACTGCAGTCAAATCCCTGGAGCTCTGCTCAACTATGCCTAGGGATGACTTTGGACATGCTCAAGCAAGAGCTATAGGAAAACATTTCCTTTACGTCAATGCTGAATAGCGGAAATTCACGAATTTTTCTGTTCACTTGATGAATTAAAGTTATATTTGAACATACAGCAATTTCAGTTTTATAAGGAATTAACCATGGTCCAACAGCTAGCTCCAACATATCCATGCTCTGCTGCAAGCCCTCCTATCATGTAACTGACTCTTATCCACATGCAGCATGTAACACTCCCATGAGATCAGTCAAGTCTGGCATCTACTGTCCCCAGAAATGGCAGCAGTCTTGTCTCCTTCAACACATCTCTGCAAAGAAACCCTTCAGTTATGAAATGCAGGTAGCTAACACCAGGCAGAAGAAGTAGGTTTAGAAAGGAGCCCAGAACAGCCAAGCCACCAACACCAAGCCCTGCAAACCACAAAACGTTTCCTCCTGACTCATTCCATCTGCTCCCTGCAGCAGCAGTCACCAGCACAACTGGAGTGGGACACAGCAGGGAACAACCAGGCAAGAGCACACAGCCCTGCCACCACAAGAGATTAGTTAGGGAATACTTCCAGCTGGGAATCATGACTTTGTTTTAGGGGAAGACATTAAAAACTCAGTGGACTGTTACAGACTGGTCTTGAAGAAAGTTAAAATACAAACTACGAAAATCCCAACAGAAGTCACATGAGCCTTCAAGAAAAAAATCTCTCTCCTCGTCATTTGCAAAACCGTTTCTTTCACAAAATTCCTGAGGCTTGTACTGTATTCATTCAATAACTACTGAACTGAGAAAATTCATGGAAATACAGTGGAAACAAATGCCACACTGTCCTGCCCATTTTCCTCAGAATCCCTGGCATTTAGGATTGTCCAATAGAAAAGGAATCAATTTCAAACTGAAATTGCTGTATGATCAAAGTATTTTAAAGTACTTTCTACCCTACCATTTTTTGCCAGTGTAATAAATAAAGCAAATATAAAAATTCTATGCAAACACATGCATGTTTTTTTTAGACTTATGGAGAACAGCACAAACAATGACATCTTAAACTCTTCCCACTGCACAGGGCTGACCCAGATCCAGAAACTTGTGCTACCCCTTCTTGAGATGACACCATTAGGACTAGTCATAAATGTTTCAGCTTCCACCCCCAAAAAAGGACAGAGGTTCTAGAAAAATGACTGCATGGCTTGGCACAGTGAACTAGAGCTTATGCCAATATATCAGTAAAGTAGCACTTCAGACTCTGATTTACATAAAGTCAGCACTGACTGTATATTCTAGCTCATGTGGCAACTATTGCTACAAACAGATTTTCTCACTTAAGTTTTTCTACCTAAGTCTCCAATTCTTCTTAGTAATGTGTGAGAACAGAAAAATAAAACTTGAATCACTTCAGATTGATTTACTGAAATTGTGCCACATCTTTGCTCTGACAGCTGTGTTCACATACCCATACATAGGAAAAGTTTACAGAAAAACATTTTCTTTGCAGTGGTAAATAGAGTTATTTTCTACTGCTGAATCAATTTCAAAAACTCCCATCATATAAATAAAAATTAGTGTTCTTAAATGTCCTTCCAGATTTTTGTTCCTGTCCAAAATATATACTATTTTTGTATTAAAAAAAAAAAAAGGCAGTAATACCAAGGTCTAAGCTGTCCAGGAAGTGAAAACAACTTATCCTTCAAAGAAAAATCAGTTGAATTCACAGTTTGCTTTAAATATGTTATGCTCCCCATCTATCATGCTAAAGCTATCACCCAAATTAGCACTGATTATTTACACAAATAGCCCGAAATACAGAGCTTAGGCCATGGCTGTTAAGTTATGGCTCAGTTTGGCACAGATGACAGAAGGAGGGGCAACACAGCACTCAAACACACAACAGGGACTGCCAGGGAACGTCAGCATTCGGGCTGACATCCAAAGCCAAATGAGGCCAACAGGCCTGTAGCAAAGGGGTATAACTTGCTCCAAAATGACTCCTAAACCCAGTCTGCCAGCACTACATACTCTTCCCTCCACAGTCGCTTCCTACCCTCCTCCCCTTATCCTTTTCAGTTGTTTTTGCAAACCTGGAGGCTAAAAGAACTCAGAAATTATAAAGGGGAGAGAGAGGCAAGGTAGCAGTGCTGCCTATGGAGAAAGATGTAAGGGGACAGGAAGAATAATCTAAACTGGACAAAACTTTATCACCTAAGGGTCTGGTCAAGAGACAGGGCACCACAGCCTTGGATGATAGAAGAAAGGCGGAATGCACAGATATTTTTGTGATTAAAGCTATGTTTCACCAAACTCTGCAGTTACCAGCAAGTTCTAGCTTCAGTCTGCAATGGGAAGTGTAGGGATATTATCCCGACAACTACATAAAAACCCTTCTTCACCCAAATATGAAAGTTTTTCCTTAACCTCCATGATCAGAAGAGTGGAAGAAACCCAACCATAGCACATCCAGAAACACTCTTGGCCAGGACACAACAGATGCAGATTTACCAGAAGGTACGAACAGAAGGTATGAACAGGCACTGTCCTTCCTCTCCTCTGCCCCTGACCACAGCACTCTCTGTGTCTTTCTACCTTACATGGCAAAGGAGTCATGGTACTCCCCTTGCTTGTCCCTTCTACTGATTCAGCCATTCTTCCCTCATCAGCACTGTCAGATCTACCCTTGAGGAACACCACCATCTCCCACCCTCTCAGACCAACAGATGCTGCTGATGGCAGGGCACCTCTTCCCTTGCCCTGCCACATCCATGATCCTTTCCCCAAGCAAGTAGCATGTTTTCCTGCTGACTGGCCCTTTTTAGACTTAAAGCATAATTCAGACATTTAATTCTTCACTCAATCTTCTAAAGCCAAACAACTAGCTCCATGGATTATACTATTATTACCACTTTCAACCAAGTAGTCAGAGACCGGCCAGTTCCAAGAACACAATACTTAGATAAACCAGAGAGTGTTTTCTAAGACACTGCATGCTGGGTAGGAAAACAGAACAGCTTCATATTTCCAAAACTAAATAATCTTTTTAATCAGAGACCTTCTGAGAGCTATCCAGGCACTATCACTGCTTAAACTCAAGTACAGCCTCTTTTCAACTTTTTCCCAAGACAAACCTAAGAGCCACCTGTGGACTTCTTGTCATGCATATGATATTACCACTGCCTACCATACCATAACAACTCTACTGCCATGAACTATAAATTTACAGCTGTTAGGAAGGTAATTTTTGAATACTATGCAGGAAACTTTCTTGACATTAGATCCAGACTGTGAAACTATACAGACAATTCAGAATAATCTCAGACTTACGCCTTTTACACAACTAAATGTGAAATACACTTCATCCCTTTGGTGACTGTGTACAAACACACAAACATACACATCTCCACACACTGCTTTCAAGGCACTATTGGCCACCATTACTATCCATTCCTATGTCCATGAAATAAACACAGACAGCCACTATGAAGGCAATTAAAAGCAGCTGCAGTTTTTATTCCAAATTAAAACACAAGGAAGTCACATTAGGACAAAATATGGCTAAGCCTGTACATGCCAGACATTTGGCAGTATTAACACCACCCTCATTACATCGATTGCTGCAACTGGAGAAAAATTTCAAAGTCAAGCCACTTCTCAAACTCATTCACTGCCAATAACACATTCAGGATCTATTGAAATTTCTGCTTAAAAGAGTAAAAGAAGAAGGTTTGCTCTCATATTGGTTTTCTTCCATTTTCTGGAACACATTTAAAGTTTGTGATGACAAAGCCACATAATTTTATTGCCTCAGAAAAGTTATTTGAATATATAAAAACAGTACTAGAGACTTCCTTCATCAGTACATAAAGGCACTATAAACCTCATACCATACGAAATAAGCACCTGAACCTCACAGCTACCTCCAGGAAGCTGAAGAAGTGGTCTGTCACTATAACCATGTTTTCTGTGCACATACTTACTTGGACTGCAGTGAATGTGGATGAACCAGCACCATCTCTTGACACTTGCTATTCAGTCTCTGCTGACAGGATCTCAACTCCACCTTCACAAGCAGGTAGTCATGGAAACCAGCAACACTGCTAGTGATGAGTCATAAGGATCTCATGAAAAGAGAAGTCACCTCTGTATGACTGGAAACTCATGAATTTCCCAACTGCCTGCTGCCTCTGCAAGTATTTCTCTAACTGGGTACTTCAGCTTGGATCTCCTTCTAACTAGACACCACTAAGGACATCACCTTAGACCCACCCACTGTTAGCTCCCACTCTTCTCTCTTAAAAGCTGCTTTTACATGTGCCTAATAGTACATAGCAGATGTATAGCACTCTTCTCCTGATACTTCACACCAGCTCCACCCATCTCTCCTCAGACATTTTCCAGAATGTAGTAGAGACTCCCAGGGTCAAACCCAAGTCTGTCTGCTCTCTGGCCCAAGATTCCATCTGCAGCAACAGTCAAGGACAGACATCTGAAAAGCATCAAAAGAAAACAGGTACACAGTGACCCTTCCCCGGGTACTCTTCCCAGCCTAAGCAATCTGTGTGTCTGTATACTGGGCCAATCCTCCGTGGACTTCTGTCTTGTAAATTTGTGCAATCACGTTTTCCATTCACAACAACTGGGACATGGAGTTCCACAATTTTTTTTTTTCATCTCATGTGAAGGCCCATCTTCTTCTGTCAGGTTTGAACTCATCTCCTGAGAAATCTCAGATCCTTCTGTCTGCTCTCTCTGGCATTTCTCCAGCTGGTTCACAGGCTCCATGATGAGTGCCAAAAATCAAGCACAGCATTCCCCAGGATGCCCAATTAAGCTGTGAAGATTACTAGAATACTTTCTCATAGCTTACAGAAAATACTTCTGTGTATACCTCCGTAGTACAATGTTTACCTTCTTTTTTGAGCACCACAGTACTACTTACAAGCCTTCACCTTCTGTTGCCTTTAAACCATTGCTCCCACTCCATATACACACACCCTTTTTCCTGCAGGGCTGCATCACCTTGCTCCCCATCCAATAAACACATGCTCTTCTGGTCATCAACAAAAGCAGAACTACGCACTAGTTCTAGTGAATCACACTTCATTTTTCTCCCCTAATCATTTCTGGTATTGCTGAAATTCAAAATCTAATCCTTTCGCTCAGCATCCTTACCACCCCTTCACTAATCTAATAAACATTCTCCCCTTTTCATTCATGTCAATCATACTGAACACTACAGTTTCAGGGCAACTCATTTCCAGTTTGAGAGTGAAACACTTAGACTTGATGAACACAATTTTTCATCCAGCTACAAACATATTAAATAAGAATTTCATGCTGTCCCTGCCTCCCCAGCTGGCTTGTCAAAGTGCCATGCCAGACTATCAAAAACCCTAGTAAAATCAAAATATGACAAAATCCTGCTTCTTCTCTACCTACAACCCTTGCCAACCCATAGTACAATACATTTTCTTTGCAGGTTTTCAATCTTCTAGAACCTCTCTGTCCAATTATGCTCTCAAAACTTCACTAGCAGATTTTAAATTATTTCAGTCAATTCCCTAAATATTCTACAGGCATTTTTATCAAGCCTAAACACTTGACCAAAGTACTATTTAAGCTGTTCCTTCCCTTTTGTAATCTTAATTCTTAAGCCTTTTCCATGACAGTTAGTTGATCTTAGTGAAGACTAAACACTTACTGCCTCTCAGCATCATTAATCATCAGAGTAGCAAGCCACAGAAGTAGCAACCCTTCTCATCAGGGTAGCAAGCCACATCCTTTGCTAGATTTCTTACTACCAATACGCTATTTAAAAACCCTGCCTTACTATCCTTCACATTCTTTCCTACTAATAGTTTGGCCTTACCAGTTTTGTTTTTCAGTACCCATGCTACTTCTTTAAGTTCCTTTGTAATCTGATCTCATTTACAGTTTCTACATACAGTTTGCCTTCTTTCTGGTTTTTTTGGCCAGTTTAGATCGTGTTTAGTTACTTCATTTCTTACCTCTCTGTTCTGTTAATGTGCACTTATCCTTTCAGTATGACTCCCTCAGGAATCTTCACCCTTTGCTTCACTTCTTGTTTCTGATAGCAAAACCAATTCCTGTTTGTTTTCATCACTTCTTTTTTCCCTAATTCACTACCTTTAGTTTGTTCTTCTCTTCTCCCTTTCTTAAAAGCTCCAAAGCCCCTCCAGTTCACAGTGGTAACAGGGGACTGCACACAGGGACATGTAATATACCCTCATTTGTATGAGTTGTCAAACTGTCTGCCCTTCTGTTTTATCCCACTCTTTTGAAGATATTGTGAAACAGCCTGAGTGCTCAATCTGCCACACCCTCCTTGGCTGGATATTGACAAAGAACATGGTGACCAGAAAAACCTCATGCACAACCACAAAAGCCTTGAGTCACACAAGGACTCCTTCCCTCAAATCTCAAACAGCATGCAAACAGTAACATAACGCTTAAGTACTAGATGGGATCACTACTCTCATTTTTCTGAAAACAACTTAATTGGTCTGTTAGAAGGATGGATTCAACAACAGCCACAGAAACCTGGCTGGGTTTTGTTCTTTTCTTTTATGTTTTTGGGTTTGTTTGTTTTTTTTAATCTGCTCCAGCTATATGAAAGGCCATAAAAGAGACCTTCTTCTCTACTACATCAGTCATCTCTGGGTCCAGCCCCAACACCTCCTTCCCAAAAACTTTTCCTTCATTCTGGTTTTGCATAGGTTATGTGCATGTCCTGACTATTTAACAACTTATTTTTCATAAGGCACAGCTACATGTACTTTTGGATATGGACATTCTGGATGCAAAATCACTGCTGGCAACTCCTGCTCTCTCACTGTTTGGCTTTTTAGGCATCGACGAAAAATTAGGCAGAAAGGAGATGTTCCACTAAACTGCCAGCAAAACCTTTCACCCCACAGATATTCAGAACAGACACCATAGTCACCAATAACTCAGTCATTTTATTCTGACATAAAGTACAGAGGCAACTCAAGGTTAATAACAGGGACTGAGGGGTTTAGGCCATTCACTCCCTGTAAAGTAACACTTAGGTGTTATTCTACAACTTATTAGTCCCAGTGTCTCTCACTGGTTCTTATACTGATGTGGGCAGAATCATATTATTAAGTATGTAAAACATGCCTTCTGGTAAAAGGAGATTTTCCATTGTCTCTCTGGAGGATCACTACGTGTCTGAGCTTGATAAGCATTCTCACAAACTATCACGCTTCATAAATCCTAAACGAGTATTTTACCATGATCTAGCTCAGTAACCTCTGTTAACAAGTAAGTGTACTCCTCTCTGGAAATACAGAAAAGCAGCATAAATTAATTAACATATACAAGTCATTTACAAACTATGCACATTACTGTAAACCAAATTCTCCAGTAACTTCACATAATTCTCACTCACCACGCCTTAAATACATTATGTTGTACCTTATATAGCAAAAGTTTTAACTAATGAATCTTACTCTTTAGAATTAAAAACATTCATGCTGTTGGGCAAATTATGACTCCTCATTACACATAGATTTTCTGAAAACCAATTCTTTTTTCCAATTTACATGCTTCTTATTCTTTCCAAATCATTCTAGCACCAACACAGAAAATACTTTTCAGCACCTCTCGCAATCAAGGTACAAGGTTTCTCATACTCTTAACACACACAGCAATGTCTGGGTAGCAAACCCTGTAAGAAAACACCTCCTGCCAATTCATACTAGATCTTTATTATCAATGACTGGATGACTATATGTGGCAGGAGTCTCCCCTCATTGCAATCACTAAAGATCAAGTTATTCATGCAGGGAATTTAACTTGCTCTTCTGTTATTCGCAAAATTTTTTTTTTTTTTTTGCTATTGTTGACACAGAAAACCAACAGCTCCAACTGCACACAAGCCATTGTTACCTTCTGCAGCCATTTTCAATGAGGATCTTTCTAATACTGCATCTTCACAGAAAGTGTGTCAAGGCTTGGTACACTCACAAAAACAGCTTTAGTTAGTGCTTTGTGTTTTCCTGGCATCTGCTCTAGGCAATGGAAACCTATTCTCTCCTGGTGATGCGTTCTATTTTTTTTGGGTTGTGCTTACTCACACAAAATTCACCTGTAGCAACAACCTCCCCCTTGCAAACATTCAGTCGGGGGTTTTTTTCCACTACATTAAATGCAATTAACTTAATTTCTGCACCAAAATATTGATCCTAAATCATCTCCCTTCATATACAGTACATTTAGATTCTGGAATATTGTGCCAAGCTCAAATTATCTTTAAATCCATGTGCATGCACACTTTCTCCTTCACTCCAAATACCCACTAGCCACTTATTATTATTTATTTTCCCTTAGTTATATAAAAAGCACAATAATGATGGGAACCAACCTCCACTGCTAAAGTGTTTCGCTAACAGACAATTGCCCAAGAATCACTGAGCTATCAAAATTCCACTACCAGTAATACTAGAATAGTGAATGCTTTATCAACCATCAGGGCAAACACTCTATTTCTTATTCAAAGCAAGAATTATATTATAGAAATTAAAAAATCTCATGCCTCTAATACAATAAGGTCTTCTCATGGAGTTAACTCAGAAACTTAGACCACTATATGTATCATATTGAGCACCTCCTAGACAACCAGACTAAATCCTTAATTTAAGGCAATTGCAGAAGCATTTGACAGACAGGTATGCAATATCATTTATACTGAGGTACTTGAATGAACTTGGCCTGTCAGATTAAACATCCCTAATAAAAACTGTGTCCTCAGCCTGTGCTATGTCTCCAGCATCCAATTTCCAACTCAGTTACATCAGCACAAACATTTGCACATTGAACCAGGGGACCTGCCTGCCTAAAAAAACATTCAAACAAAATAAAAACTTTATTTTTCAGTCAGATCAGTTTCTCAGAGCAGTTAATCCCCTGCTTTTGCTATCACCACGCAAGGAAAACTACAGAGCATAACTGAGCCAGCTTAGGCAACAGTGCCACTGGATGTGCAGTCTAACCAAGGTAGGTATTCAGTGACAGATAAACCAACATTCTCTGAGCACTAATATATGCAGAAAATATGTAATTTAAAGAAGATTTTGTGTGCCTGGAGATATGCTTGTTTTTTTTTCCTTCAGGTGCAACAGCTGGTTTGATAAAACCTCCAGTCCTCCTTCAGTCACAGACTAAGATCAGCTACAACAATACCACTTCATATTTTATCTTAAGATTGTTGTGTTCTTCAATGAAAATTTTAAAGATTTATGTTCGTATTCTGACAAGCTGCATTTGCTTCTCTCTGACAACTTGCTTTCTCTCTGAGTCAGAACTGATCCACACCTGTATCACCTTTGGATACATGTCTTCAAGACTACATCCTCTTTTACAGGGCAGTTCCCTTACTCCTGGCCCTCAACAGTTTTGCTTACATTTTCTTCAGAGAAAACAAATTACTAACAGATTGTATAACCTGACTAGAAAAAAATTGATGGCCACATACTAAACATTAAGAATTTTGCAAGAGGAAATACACAGTATGCTCAGCCCCTTTTTTTTTTTTGGCTGTTTGTTTCACTTATCAAGTAAAAAGCATAGAAAATTTAAAGATATACTTAAAAGACTGGAAAATATTAGAAGTTAGTAATTCACTACAGCATTTGTCCTTTTTCCTCACTGTATCCAGTCTGATGCAGGGCCATACCTGTTCCTAATAACCCATCGTTATTGAGAAGGACAAAAACAGACAGGTTGAAACTCATGCAAGGCTCACTGAACTCTATGTTAAAGCAGAACAGAAGCAGGAAAGAAAAGCCAGTATAGTTAGAGGAAGAAAAGAAAACAATTTATTTTCTTTTTTAAAAATTTGGATTTCAAAAGAAAACAAGAAAAGCTGACTGGTTTGTTTTGGTTCTATTTCAAAATTTTCTGATCTGTTCAAATGCACTCCATCATACTCAAAGCCTCAATCTTCTCTACAGGCTGTGAAGACTTTGAAATGAAGGTGTGATGCTTCCAATTAAGGCATCTACATCAACTGTAAGACATTAAGAGAAGAATTACACAAACAGCAGAGAAAGAGCATTATAGCAGGGTAGACTTTTCAGTACCTCACATTGCCCTCACACTCTCTACTTTTAACAAATAAAAAGCTGGAGTTTAGATGTCGTTTATATCACCTCATAGTAAAAGCATAGTAAAAGCAGTGTGAAAGCTGGACTAAATATTTTCTTTCTCATGAGGACAAAGGTAGGATATCTCTATGCTTCTGTTGCCTACTACTTCTATAGTAGCCCCACTACATGGACCAGAGTACTTCCTGGTTCCTCACAAATCCCACATCCATCACACTTTGCTATTTGATTATTTTCAGAGTTTACAGACAGTAAGCACACCCACGCAATCACTCATATCCAGCTCAGTTGCCCAACTCCAAACAGAGCCAGCAGTGTACAAGACCATTTTCCCAGAGCGACTCCTACTTGGTAAAATAAATTTCCTATTTTAGTACCACCTAGAAGCTATGATATTTTGGGAGGAACAAAATATTTCTGTGAGAAGGCAGAGAAAAATACTTCCAAACCAAGTCCATTACTTTTCTTACCTTTCTCAAAGACCACTTCCCTGCTCATGATGGTCTCGTTATCTCTGATCACTTCTCCTTTTACGGTGACCTGTGCTGGGCTGTCCGGCAGCAGAGCTACCCCAACAGTCAAGTTTGCTCCAGGCCGGATGTTCCAGGGAGCTGCCACAAGGAACGTGGGTCTGGAAAGCCCAAACGGGCAGAAGGAGAAAGGGGAGGGAGTGAAACACACTCTACTTTACAAAAAGTAACCGCGTACACATAAAGACATACGACACACGACTGTCGCTCTGCGCTGCGGAGGCTGGAGGTGATGCTCACCCCCGGCTGCAGCGGGCAGCGCCGCTCTGCCCGCTCCCGGGACCGGCTGCCAGGCGGGAGCCCCGGGAAGCGCTGCCCGCGCAGCCACCGCGGCGGGCGGCAGGGAAGGCAGAAGAGGTGCCCCGTGCCCCAGGCCCACGTACCCGGCCGCTGCGGAGCTGCAGAGGAAGAGGAGGAGGAGGAGGTGGAAGAAGAGGACATCGCCGCGGGTCCGCGCCATGGCTCTCCGTGCGCGCTGCCCGGTGCGTCCGCCGCTGTGCGCAGGGCCGAGCCCGGGGCTGTGGCCGGGCGGGAGGCGCCTTGGCGGGCGGGGAGGGGAAGGCAAGGGAAGGGAGAGGCGGCCGCTGCCCCAGCGCCAGGCAAGCTCCGCCGGCGGCAGGAGCCGCGGGGCGTTCCCGGGGCCGGCCCGGGTGGGCGGCCCGGCAGCAGCACGCATCTGTCTCACCGGGATACCTAGGGGTGTGTCACCTCCCCTCTGCCATCGCTCCCACATCCCGCGGCTGATGCAGCTGGGAAACGGGTGGGGTTCTCAGAACCCAGCACCATACAAAAGCAGCATCGAGACCAATGTTTTGTGCCTGCAGCTTCGAGCAGAGCAGCAGTCCGTTGTGGAGAGCTGCTCGGTTATCGGCTCGGAGAGACCAGGACAGCCCGCAGAGGCGCACTGGCCTGGGCCTCGGGCTTGGAGGCGGGTGGGGAGCGGTTCTGGGTCTGAACAGGGAGAAGGATGCTGCAAAAATTCAAGGAGCCTCGTAGCTACTTAAATGTGAACCGATTGGTAAATGCAGCTCTGGCTGGACTGTCCTCTGTGCCCCGTATTTGCAAAATAAGGTCGTAGCTACTTACAAGTCTTAACCAACTTTCAGAGTTCAAAAAGTGCGCTGCAGGAGCTTGGGTAACAGAATCTTTTCTGTTCCTTTGGCAGGTTAATTTTAACTGTGTAGACTAGACATATGTCATGTTTGATTTGTGCAAATTCTTTCATTGCAGGACAAGTCTAATACATTTAGAAATTATACACAATTCTTGATGTGTACCTCTTCAGAAGTGCTGGAGTGGCATCCCCTGCATTGTGGTACACAGCCAAATGCAGTCAGCTATAGTCCTAAACAGAAGCATCACACTATGTTCTTATGAAAATCAGATATGAACACTAATGTGCATAAACACTGTGCTTTAATTGTATGCCAGGCAGTCATGCAGTGTTCTCACATCTTTTACATTTGCTTTTCTAGATTTTCAAATTCAGCTGATTCTTTTTGGAGCACCAGTCTTTGTGGTGACAGAAGAGAGGGTATGACCTCTGTAGAGTGGGAAAGGGGTGATAGTGCAACACCCAACTCATGCTTGCAAAGTCAGTCTTGACAGCTCCTCACCTGTAAAAGGTGCATAATGAGGCAAAGCTCGGGAGATGTTTGCTGTTGGTTTTAGTAACTCCTTATTACAGGCGAGAAGCAGCCAGGGAAGATGAACAGTCACTGCAACTCCTTTTCTTGGAGACTGGGAAAAAGTGCTCACAAGTAGCACTGCATCCCGAGAACCCCAGCCTCAGATGGCAAAGCTACACACGGTGCACATGTCTGCATTCCACGGCACTGAGCCAAACTGGCACTCCACCATACCTATCAATACCAATCAGCTCTCTCAGTCTCCAAAATAAGGTGGTCACATCCCAACTTCCTATCAGGTGTGGTCCATGCTAACCCCCAAACTGCACCAGAAATTGTTCAAGAAAACACCACAGCCAGGGCAAAACCATGCCAAGGTCAACTTGAGGGTAGAGACAATCAATTTGCAGTCCCAAGAACATTTGTTGGCACTGTTTAATTCATTAGCGTGAATGTAGTCCAAAAGTTCATTAGTGAAAATGCTTGCAAATGTCACAGGTTCTGCCCAGTTGTGCAACAATATTGTAGACTCCCATCTTCCCCTTTTGCTCCTAGGGGCTTGCTAGTTTAAGATACTTTGGTATATGTATTTAATCTCTTCTTCTTCAAAAATGCCAATAAAGGAATTCTACAGCAGAAAGTAAGAGAATAAATGGATTGTCATATTAGGGATTGTCCTGAATAGATTTAGAACAGATAAGAAATGGAGGAACAGAAATGGTTACATTCCATTCTATAACATACAAGCTCAATTTCTTACAGATGTATCCATGCACTCAGAGATATTTTCATCATTTCATTTCCAAACAGGATATACTTACACTGTAAGTAACATGTAGAAGATTTTCATGGTTAAACATTTAGAAATCAAGTGTGATATGTAAGGATTCAGTAAATTCCCAGTTAGCAGAAAACTTAAACACATTTATGTTTAGGAATTAAAATATGCTCATTCAGACATAATTTCAAGAGTCATGTCTTACCAGCATCTAAACAAGGTCTTGATTTTCAAAAGTGCTCTGCAGCTGCTAATTTTTATTGCAATATACCTCTGGTTTCCCCAGAACACCACTTCAAATCCTACATTCTTTTATGAAATGTGGTCCTCCTTTGGTGCCCAAACACTAACTACTGTACCTGAACAGGGAGCAGTTTTACTGTGTGATGTCTCCCTCTCCCATCCTCCATTCAGCTCCTCCCAGCTCTGCAATCCACAGCCCTCCAAACCCTATTCTGCAGCCTGTGCTATACAGTGCTTTCTGGAGAGAGTTTTACAGCTATTGCAGCTCATTTCAGTGGCCCTGTTTGCAGCACAGCCTCACAGCCCCAGAAGTGGGTATCAGGATAGTAAGATAAGAAACTATGGAGCATGAGCAGATAAGAAATGGAGACAACTTTCAGCCCTATAGCCTGTGACTGCCTGTAACTGTACCATGTATCTCAAGCCTGCTCTGCATATTTCTCTGCACACATAAGAAGAATAAAAATGGGTTATGAGTAATTGGAAAATTAGCCCAGTTAGAGAGAATTAAGCTAAACTGGTATCCCATTCATGCTCAATAAGTGCTAAGCTATTTCTTCTTTTGGACTTGGATTTTGGGTAAGCATAAGTGATCACACAACTGTGCCAGTTGTATTACTGTTACATTCCCCAGCACTCTGTTGATCTGCTCATTTCCACTGACAGTTGTCTACACTAGGGTTTTGTTATGCAGTTACATGTCACTGTTTGATTTAGGTCAGACTGGCAACTCAAACAAAAACAAGCAGGGCTTCAGTTTGTGCTAAACTGGTCAAATTTAAACTTAGGGGCACTTAGTTATAAAAAATTTCTGCTTCTGTTATAGAATGCACAACATTCTCAGCTAAAAAATTCCTGTGCATCCAGAACAAGCAGAAGGAACAGATCACATCAGTACTAATTCACTGCTAAGACATCTGTGTTTTAACTCAACAAAAGACTTTAGTTGGTCTACACACTCAAGGCTATAGAAACAACCATTTATTAGTGTCTCAGGCCTAAGTATGTTTTAAATGCCTGCTTCTGACAAACACTTGAAAGACTAATTTGTGCACAAAGATCACCATGCAAGGGAAATTTGGTTTTGGACTTCACTTCTGCATATTAGGAATAAATCTGAAGGAGTATAACCTAGCATGAAAGGATTTAACAAAAATCAACTGCTCCAAGCTGGTCAAGTGGACACAGAGGAGACACAATTTGGGAGGTAAAAAAGGTGGCTCTTGTGTTCAGCATCCCAGCCAGAGAAGCCAGTTCCCTCTCTGTTCAAAGTTCACACTTTGGAGTTAAAGAAGCATTACCAGACCCAAGTTGTACACCCATCTGTGAAATGTCATCATTATGAAAATGCCATTTTTACACCTTTGCTGCTACCCAGGAACCTTATTTTGCTAATTCTTCATAGTGTCTGACAGGCAGAGCCAGTAAAGCCTGCAAAAGTCATCTACAGCACTGGCTGTGCTAACAAATATACTGTTACCTGTTTCTATACAACTTAGTTTAAGTCTAGCCCAAATATAAGTACCAGTGCCAGCAGAAATCACACCTCTGAGTTGCGGCCTAACTATATTCAAAATAAAAATGTGTTTAAGTAAATACAAAAAACCAGAATGGTTTCTTAATGAGTCCAGCAAGCAACTTCTGCCTTGATCAATTAGAAGGACCTCAACACCTCGCAAGCTCTAGTAATTGTATGAAGATTGGCTGGAAACACATGCACAGCAAGTCTGCTTTTCTTGTCACATGTAGACACCTAAGCACTACAATACTTAAAATATTGGGAGAAATCTCCAAAAATTACAGCAGTGAGTACTAGAATGGTCAATGCCCTGTATCTGCTTTTAGCATTAGACAGTGAACTTGGATGATCTGATATTCAACTGGATTCAACAGGCATTCCAGACTATGGTACAAACAATATGTTTCCATGAAATGAGGCAAATTCGGGGAAATCTGAAGAATTTCAGATTAAATGGAAAGTTATGTGGATATTTGAATCAGAAGACCACTTCAGCCTCTTCCAGCATAATATTCTCTCTTCAAAAGTTTAGCCAGTTGCCTTATGCATCACTGAACTCAAGGCCTGCAGCAGAGCTCATTTAGGGGATGGATAAATCTTTTAATCAATCTCAATAGGCTTTGGAGGAGGTCCTAGCAGAAACTGTGATTCAGCAGTTCATGGAACTAGGAAGGAAGCAACAGTCTGTTTTATCATTCAGAGTGAGTGGACAAGAATTAAAGTGAATACTAAAAATAAGTGGGGGAAGTTCATTTGTGGTAGTAGGAGGCCACATTTCTTGCTTGGATGTCAGCCTGAAGAATTTGTGTTTTCTGGAAATTACTGACAATGAGCAGAGGCTATAAAGCTCTCCCAGAACTTTTCTGATGCTGTTTCTGATGATGGAATGTGTCATAACGTTTTACACTGCACTGTCAATGGGTGTGCCATGCACTGAAATTTGCCCTGAGCTATCGGGGTGGAGCTTTATGAAAATCTGGTCTGCACTACAATTAAGACCTTTTTTTTCTTATTAGCTGAAGACATTTCCCTTGGTAGAAAATGTTATTTATATATTCTCTTCCAGCATGAACTGTTATTGAACCCAGAGTCGGTAGGATTCATGTGATCAAATGTGGACTGTGCAATTGTCTATAACTGGTTATTTACATTCACTGGATGGACAGTGGAATGAAGCAGGCACTTCTCAGAACAGATTTTTATGACTCATTGAAATACCAGCATTTGAGTGAACAGACATTCAAAAGTAGCCTTCTAAATGAATCAGGCTAATCCTCATTCTTAAAGCACCAATTTCTATTACATTTCTAAGCAGAAAATCAAGGCAAGTAGTTGAAAGATCTTGTTATCTCGAAAGCATATAAGATGACTATATCTTAAGAGTCCT
Organism: Setophaga petechia; assembly: GCA_024362935.1. Taxonomy (NCBI): domain Eukaryota; kingdom Metazoa; phylum Chordata; class Aves; order Passeriformes; family Parulidae; genus Setophaga; species Setophaga petechia. Next base: position 7,223,501 of record JANCRA010000002.1, on the reverse strand, counting down.
CACCGAGTATTCAGTGAATCAAATCTTAAGAACTATATTAATTTTTACAAGCTTTGGATCAGGCACTGTTTGAAGGTATCAGATTTTGTTCAGACTGGCATAAGAACAAGCAAGCTATGTCCAAAAAGGAGAAAAGCTTCCTCTTTGTTAAAAAAGCATAGAAAAACCTTAAGATCCTAGAATTATATACTTACATTTTCATAATATTTTAATTTAAAAATATCTGTACACTTTTTAAACATACCTATAAAAATATATGTGATCAAATCAGCATGTAGTAGATTACTGCATTATATGCAGGGTTGTATATGAGCTTTGAAAAGCCCCAACAAAATGAAGCACTCTCTTTTAGGAAAGGTCCTTGCAGAAGGACCTCATGGTTAAGACTTCATGAAGTTTTGAGAGATTCACTTTTAAAAATGAAATTCTGAAAGAAAAGGGAATTAAAGAAAGAATGACAAAATTATACTACAGAAAATGTGAAATTCTGATGAACAAATCTACAAGTGATACATGCAGGAATTCCTCAGCAGCAAAGATAATCCTCAACTACCACATTTCCTGGCCCTTTTGAACTAAGGAGTGCAGAGGCAACAGAATGGAATGAAAATGAGGACCTTGTCCCCTCTTTTTCCCAGGACAGTAACTCTCAGCAGTTGATTAATCTCACAGAACTGTAAGGAATTACTAAAAAATGACCCTATGTTCTTGTTGCTGATGTGCAGAAGGTCCTCCAAAGTGTGAGTGAGCAGGGCAGTTGTAATAGAATTTTATGTGTAGCTTCAAATTTCCGCTGCAGGCAGCCATCAGTGGCACTGAAATCACTGCCTTTAGAGAGGTCAGGACTCAAAATTGTATCCTCCACCTCACTCGAATCTCTGTAACTTTGATAGAGAACGGAGGGTCTTTTTCATTATTTGCTATATTGAGCTCCTTAACTTAGAGTGAGATACTGCAACCTATCCAATACATACATGCAGAACATTTAGGAAGTAATCTCATGTAATGCCATTATTTTATTTTAGAATTATTCTCTGATTGTAAAATGTTCAACCATACAGTAGGGGCATGTTAAAACATGTGCAACCATGCCGTTTCTGTGAAAATGAGAGAAGTTAAAAACCTACATAAATGATGACAGGTTGTCCTCAAAAACCTGTTTTCCTAGGGCAATATTTTTTATAATTGTATGGGACGAAATTCCATTTGCCAAGCTTCATTAATCATTTTACCTTAGTGTCCTTATTCCCTTTGCTCTGAGGGTTTTCAAGAGGTCAGTACAGCCAAGAAAAACCTTATTCTTATTAAATAATTTAGTGTGAATTAGCACTATTTGATTTTAAAGACTAAGAATTCCCTGAAGATTTAATTATCTTAAACTATAGCTTATAATTAAACTGTAAATTTCAATTACAGGTTTTTAAAAAGGAACTTCTAAACCCAGTGTTTCCATAATGTCATAAACTAGAATATCACAGCACTCTGGAGTATGTGCATTCATACACTGTAACTTCACTTTAAATTAAAGACATAAAAACTGGCAGATTTTTTAATGAATGTGTGTTTCTGTAATAGCTTTTATTTCATTCATGTACCCATAAAAAAGGGAATGCTAGTACAGCAGTCTGTCTTATAGACCAGTGTATCCCTGTAGGCAGAGGCAGCTTCCTTTCAAAAGTAGACTCACCTGAGAGCAATTCATAGTGTAGACAAAACTAATTTCCCACATTTTACACAAAAGTAAATCAAGGTGTGGAGACAAGGCCCTGAAACAACTGACTAAAGAGATGCTTATTTCAATTTATCAGTCAGAGAAGGCTGAGAGGAGCCTTCATAACACATATTTCATTCATGGAAAGAAAATACCAGGTGCTGATCTATGGTAGAAAGTGTAACAAGAACTGTTCAGGCAATTAAAGACAGTCAAATGCAAGTTGGAGATGAGGCACATACTGTCAACAGAGGCCATTGTCCTAGACATACAACTAAGGAAAAGCTGTGGTTTCTGCTTCTTTTTATATCTTTCCATTAAACCTGAATGCCTTTTCAAAAGTCTAAACCAAGCAATGATAGTAAATGGAGGGTCAGCTTGCTGAAATTCTGTATTCCATAACACAGAGATCAGACTAGGCAAACTCCAGGCAGCTTGGCAAAAATCTGTGAGGTTGCTCCTGACTCAAGGGACCAAACGTCCTTTAGAGATAAATATGTCCTAGGAAAGACAGAGCAGGGATCTGCTCCCAAGAAAATTAAATAGAATTGTCAAGAGGGAAAGAAAAACACTTCTTAATGGTGTATACTATTTCAGTCCTGGTTTCCTCCATCTTGTCACATCCAGAAAAGGTCACCACCGAAAAAAGAAAAGAAGACAGGATTAGAAGCAGCTGTTAAAATGAGAAATTGTAGGATGTGATCTCTTGCAGGACAATTTTTTTTCATTCTAAAAATAAAGCCCAAACTTTATGCTTGGAAATTGGTCAAAAGTTAAAACTGTGACTTTCAAGTTTAGTTTGCCTTTTTTTTCTTTTTAATATAAAAACAAAGAAAAAGAAAAACAAGAAATCTTTCCCTTTCCAACTCACTCCACTGTGGTATCAAGAAAAAACAGAGGTATGTAGATTTTAATTATATAGGTAAAATTTCTTAGAAACTCCATTCTATTTTAGATGACATCTATTTGACAATCACATAACAAGAGAGTCAACCTTGTCAACCTCATATTACAGAAATTGCCCCTTACAGGATCAGTCCCTGTAGTAGCTAAAATGGCTTCTACAGACAGAGTGATGAAGAATTATTTTTAAAATACATTTTAACTATTTCTAAAACTTGCACAAAACTCTGTGTTGAGTTTTGACACAGGTAAACACCAGTTATCTCTCCCTGAGCACTAACTCTTACCGCATAACTGCCCACAAGAAAGAAGGGAGGGTGAGGAGTCCGATCTCAGTAATTAAGGAACTGAGTAAAGGTTTCATGTTTCAAGTCACCAAATACACCACAGTCTAAATAAACTTAGCCCTTGAGTAATGCCACTATAGGGTATTCATTCACACTGTCCAAAAAGCAACTGTTTGTTCCACTGCCAACCACCCACAGCAGCTTGTCATGGTTTATTTAAATAAAGAGGGTGTGGACACAAGAGCTACATCTTTCCAAACCTTGCTGTACAACCAAGTGCTTGGCCATTGCTGTCATACGTCTGAAATGTGTCCTATATTGAACATCTTTCAAAGGTCTCTGGCCATGTTTTTAGGCTAAAGACTTACCCTGTGATTTTGGTACCACTAACAGCAGGTCTAGGAGGCCCTTCTCTTTATTCTTTTTCCTTTCCTTTCCTTTCCTTTCCTTTCCTTTCCTTTCCTTTTCCTTTCTTTCCTTTCCTTTCCTTTCCTTTCCTTTCCTTTCCTTTCCTTTCCTTTCCTTTCCTTTCCTTTCCTTTCCTTTCCTTTCCTTTCCTTTCCTTTCCTTTCCTTTCCTTTCCTTTCCTTTCCTTTCCCTTCCCTTCCCTTCCCTTCCCTTCCCTTCCCTTCCCTTCCCTTCCCTTCCCTTCCCTTCCCTTCCTTCCCTTCCCTTCCCTTCCCTTCCTTCCCTTCCCTTCCCTTCCCTTCCCTTCCCTTCCCTTCCCTTCCCTTTTCTTTTTTCTTTTCTTTTTTCTTTTCTTTTCTCTCTTCTTTTCTCTCTTCTTTTCTCTCTTCTCTTCTCTTCTCTTCTCTTCTTCTCTCTTCCTCTTTCTCTTCTCTTCTCTTCTCTTCTCTTCTCTTCTCTTCCTCTTCTCTTCTCTTCTCTTCTCTTCTCTTCTCTCTCTCCTCTCCTCTCCATCCTCTCCTCTCCTCTCCTCTCCTCTCCTCTCCTCTCCTCTCCTCTCCTCTCCTCTCCTCTCCTCTCCTCTCCTCTCCTCTCCTCTCCTCTCCTCTTCTCTTCTCTTCTCTTCTCTTCTTTCTTGGCAGCTGACTACTTTGGATATTAAAAAACCACATGAACTATTTTAAAACACCTAGTGCACATGATGGTTTTTGGTCCTGAGAGGGGTCACAGAATCACAGGACCATGGGAAAATTCAGAGCAGAGGACTCAGGAGGTTGTCTTATACAGTCTGCTGTTGAAAAACAAGATGAGTAATGAAGAAAAGTTTTCTTGGGACTTGATCCAAAAAGGTCTTGAAAATCTCCAAATATTGAGACACATAAACACAATGAGGTTGCTGTTTTATTGACTGCAGAATTGCTGCTGTCTTGTTTCCCCTTCTCCAGTAAACAGAACTTTCAACAACAGGACACACAGTTTTTCTGCATAGTACAAAACACAGAATGTGACTTGGTGCGAAGGAAGCAGAGAGTCCTCTCTCAGTGAGGTATGGCAGTGCAATAATGTGCCCACACAGGTACAAAATATTACATGATAGGCACCAGGCCAGGATTCGATCCAGCTGAATCTTGTACATGGCCAGGCTGTTCCAAACAGGTGACCTGTTTGGCTCTCTACAGCTCCCTGAAAGGTGATTGCAGTCAGATGGGGGTCAGTTCTCCTTCTCCAGGCAGCAACTGACAGAAGGAGAGGACACAGTCTGAAGCTGCATTAAGAGAAATATAGGTTGGATAGTAGGAAGAAGCTTTTTACACAGAAGGAGTGATAAAGTACTGGAATGGCCTGCCTGGGGAGGTGGTGGAGTCACTGTCCCTGGATGTGTTTTAAGAAAAGACTGGATGTGGCACTCAGTGCCATGGTTTAGTTGAGGTGTTTGGGTATGGGTTGGACTCGAAGGTCTTGAAGGTCTCTTCCAACCCAGTGATTCTGTGATTCTGTGAAAAGTGATTCTGAGAAACATGGATGTGTTGACACCAACTGAGTCAAGTCAGGGTTTACTCCCTGACATGGACCACAAAGAAAGTATGGATATATTTTATATATCTTAAGAAGTTCTAGCCCTGGAGATATGCTCCCCAGTAAACAGAATGAAGAATGCATGTAAGGGTATTTAAGGAACATTAAAAAATTATGTAAGACTGCAGAAGACTTTTCCATGCTAGTCAGAAAGAACAGTTTCCCTACAGCTATCTGAAGTGTAAGGTAAGATAAAAAGCAAGCCTCATAAAAAACCTGAGAGTTTGTAATGGATGCATTGGCCTATTAGCTGAGAATTTTAAAGGCTGAATTTTAAAATATGTACCACTTTCCAAATCCTGAAGTGCAGAGAGTGACAGTTGTTAAGTCATACACCAAAGTCTTCCTGGGATTAACAACTTGAAAGTAACCTGGAGAAATGTCCCAGAGAGATATCCTGAGGCAGGCATGGACATGGAGTCAGTTTGCAAGAGGGAAAAGACAAGGGGTTTTCAAAGGCCCTGCCACTCCACAGGAGGATAAGGCAGGGCTTGCAGTGAGGCACCAGAGGCTCCCTGATGCTGGTATCTCTGGGGGATGGCTGGCTTCCACAGCCAAAGAGAATTGCAGCAACTTCTGTGCCCTGCCACCATGCAGCACATCAGAGCTACAAAAAGGCTTCTCAGCTGCAAATAACCCAGCTGAGACAGCATGAGCACTACTGTACAAATAGGTTCAGCATTTTAAAAGTTATCTAAATGGGGCCCACCTCCTATTCTCCTTCTCTCCCCCTTTCTGTTTCTTTCTCTTCCTTTTCCTCTTTATTTCTTATTTGTTTTGTAATACTCCTATTGCATTTTTATATAAAGCTTTTATGTACATTCTCTAGATGTAATGGCTAGGGATAGTGGCCAAGATTTGCAGAATAAAAAGCAGGTCAATTCTGTTGTGAAAATGAATTCAGGCTTAATTTTCAAGCATGGAGTGACAAATTTTGGTCAAAGTTGTAAAAAAATGCTTTAATAAAAAGACACCACATTTACTCTTTAGAAATTCATCTCTTTTTCAAAACTTTGTCAAAGGAGAAGTGTCTTTATTGTTGCAGGCAGCTTTGTTTCTTTTTGCTAGGCACACCTAGATACCAAACATCTGAGAATATTCAGACCATCATCCTCCTTAGACACCTGCTGGTAAAAATGAGTAGAGTCATCCTCTGTTTCCCAAACCAGTCTAAGGCATATCACACTGTCACACACTTTTTGAAGCCTCCCAGATTGACTAGGAGAATGCCTAGTGAATGCAAGAGACTGACAATGATTAATTACCTAATTCACATGTCCTTACCTTCATTGGCATATCAGGTTCCTTGAGCATAAAAAGCACATCATCCTGTCCTGTGTGATGTGCAGGATGTGCATGATGGGTTCCGTCCAGATTTCTGAGATCTCTGAAAAAAATATTTGCTTAGTTACTGACTAGAGAAATATAATTTTCAGAATCTCTCACTTATTGTGCATAATTTCACATATCAGCATTTCTAAGACTAACTTAGACTTTGCCAAGAGAATTTTCTTTTTTAGTTTTACCATTAACTTTCACTACAGAGCTTGCATTCAAAAAAGAAACCACTTTAGTGAGATCTGCAGCATGTGCTTTGGCTGTTCCAGGTTTTGACAAATCCAGCTACCAATCAACTTCCCACCAGGAACAGGACAGGACAACTCTATTGAGACAACCTGTGAGATACCAGGATATTTTATCTTCATAATTTCATTTTTTATGACAGGATAATTCAGATTAATTTTGTTTTGCCACATCTCTGAACACCTCACATCTCAACATTGCAGTATTATAATGCAGTGCTCATGGGGTGGAAACTCTTTAAAGAATCATTCTAACCCGGCACCAGGCAGGTATAAAGACATGGTGTTGCAAGACTGAGACACACAGCTGAAAGAACAAGTCCTGCATGATTCTCCACTAGTAAAATGCCTTAAAAACTGATATTTCTATGGGTAGGCGTGCGCACAGGGAGAGGTTAAGTATTTACTAGGGTTTCAGAAATAAAAAGCATTTATTCTCAGAAAGACCATAAATGTACAACACATCCATATGTAAAATTCAGATATGGAACGCATTACCACAGGGAACATGAATACTGAATTTTACATGGATTCAAATGGTATAAATTCTTGTCTGACAAATGTCAAGGACTATTCAGAACAGAGGTACCACATCCTGCCCAGGAATAGCCTGAGTCATCGGTCAGTGTATTCAAACATTCAGAGACTATTCAGAGGAGGTATCCCCTATGTCTGGTCCCTACAAGCCCTTCTCTCAGCATTTGCTATTGACTGCTGTGTGAGACAGGGTACTGTGGGGAAGGGAACACTGGTCTGACAGACCATACCTATTCCTCTGGTTTTATGAGTCCACAAGACAAAATAACTGCTCTTCATAGTGAACACTCCAGCATCCCTTTGTAGTCCACAGTGAAGTTTTTAAAGCCATTAACCCAGAAGATACAGAACTAATCTACAAAGTTTGAGGGGAATCTACTGTTTTCCATAAGGTTATTCATGGCTTCTATACGTAAGGAAACAACTATAGTTAAAAACAAAGAAGATTCCAGAAAGCCCCAGTGCCTTGTCTTGTCTGGGGTTCAGCATTCACTGCAGTTACTAAATGCCACTGACAGAGAAGAAATATGAGACCATGTTTCCATGCACAGATGAGTGTTCTGAACAGAGCCCACTTGTTTAATAGGAAATGTCCAGCATCATTGCCACTCCCATATCCTTTAGAAAGAATACCTATAAATGAGGGAGTCGAGACATTAAGGTTGCCTGTACTTCCAATCTATACTTCCAGTGGCTAACATAACACTAAAATGTAGGCAATACAAGGCCTAAGCTACTTTTCTAACTCAAGCTGAGCACTGCCATAGTGCTCCAGAGGAGTACTTTGTAGAGGACACAATACCCGCCTTCCTTTCTCCCATTTGAAAGCAATGCTGCTAATTGAGGAAAGTCCCAGGCTTTCTGCTGCCATGGCCTATGCCAAAAATTGAACAGCATGGAATGCTTCTGCTAACACACAATAAGAAAAGCAGGCAGAATGGTTCTCCTCTCCCAACATAAACCCCCAGGCAAGAATATCCATGGTGACAGGGAGCCCTGAGGCATTTGCAGCAGACGGAATATTTCCAGACAGATGAAAACACATTGTACTGCCAGAGCCACATAAGCCATTTCTGATTTGGTCAGCACCATCTTATGCATGATTAAGTAATGACTTTGTATTCAGCTTTACAGTCACAGAACTGCCCAGCTTAAGGCATCCTAATTCCTTTCTTTTTTGATTGACTGCAACTTGCTGTCTTATGGGAAACCTGAGAAATGTTTTGCTTGTATGCATGTGTGTATTTTTTCTTGTCCAAACAATCTTATACCTTAACTTTATATTCTTCTATTTTGTAAATTATCATTCTAAAATCCAACATCCTTGTTAGGCATTTACAACATTAAAATGCTCTATATACTGTACTGTGTCTAAGGAGACTGAGACAAATCTTCACTCATTGAACTCTGTTTATGTTACTTTCAGTTATTGAGAGTAACCAGATTATTATTATATTGTGAATATGATCTGTATTTCTCTGCTCCTTTCTTCTGTTTATCTTGAAAAGACAACATTTCAAAACTTAGATTCCTTAAAAAGGAACAAATAAATAAAGGTATCTTGTAATAGTAGTTTTGAAAAGACTGAAAAATACGTAGGAACCCAGAAACAACTTTTTTATTATATCCTATAAAACTTAATAGGTTGACAGTAGAGGTATTATCGTGCTCCATAAGGAAATGCTACAATTTAAGTTAGCATCACTGATCTAGTTTCCCTGATTACCTTCTTCATCTTCTAAGCCACTGAGTATAGGTAATCAGTTTAAAATGCATTCCTCCATCATCACAGCTGAATCCTGTCTGCACTGTTGAATGCATATGAGAGTGTGCCCAAAAGAAGCCATGGCATTGAGGGAACAAGGCTGGATTTTCTCTTAAGACCCAGTGTTTCTTTTCCCAACAGGACTTCAGATGAAAGAGAGCCATCTGCTGCTCGACATGAGACATGCTGGAGCATGTCTTTTTAGACTGGTGATTTGAAATGTCAGGGTGGGATTTAGGGAAGGAAGCGGAAAGCTGTGCTGTTTTCCTCTTTTATGCTGTGGAGCTGGGTGACAAGGGAAGCAGTGTGCTGAGCAGTGCTGTTCACCACCTCCCCAGCCTAGCACAGGCACAGCTGCATCCAGCAATGGAAGTAACCAGGGCAAAAGTGTTTGAATACAAACAATTATGCTTTTTAGAAATAAAAATAAATAAAGTCTGAAAATATTTCAATTCTTCCACATCAGGAGGATGTATCACAAGTATGACACACTGGCAGAGCAGACCAACAACCAGCAGTGCCTGAAAGGTTGGACAAAGGCAAACCATTCCTGTTTCCACACAACTACACACTAAGTCCACACAAAGTCAACCTTCAGGGCGTCAGGAATGACATTCTTACCTGCTGTGACAAAGGTAAGTGCTCCTCACACACTCCTGAATCTGTATTCATGGGTCTCACCATTTGCCTATGGGGCTGAAGCCTCACAATCAAGCTGCTTTTGGCGCTGTGTGTCACTAAGATTCACTCCATGGTGAGGGTCTGCAAGACCCCAGAAGGAGATAGCAAGGCAGAAGAATCCATGTTCCTTGTTAATGCAAGGGCTTTTGGCACTATTGTGTACTGGGAGTGTAGGTAGATTCAAAATACAACTTGCATTAGGGAGAAGAACTAAGAGGTTAAAAAAAGGGGGACTTCTAGAAAAAGCCTTGTCTATCATTCCAGGCCCTGCAGCCCCTCATCCTCCTTGTGTTATGATGAAAGGAGTCTGTGGAGAGCTTGGGGTTCAGCCTGTGGATGGAAGTGATCACACTCTTAACCCTGTGTATGCTGCACACAGTCCTGGCCATACACCCCTACACTTCCTTCCTCATGGGCTGGGTGCTACTCTCTGGTGATATGTGCAGAAATGCCAAGTAGAGTACAGCATGTGTGAAATGCAAAGCTAAAGTCTGAGTATTACAAACCAAATCACCACTTCTGATAAAATGATGCAAAATATGTTTGATACTTGTTTTGTTTTTTCTGTTTTCTTCCCTTAATTTTGGCTGTAAGAATGGCTTCCAGGTAAGTCTGATTCACAGAAGACCCACAGGCTAAATTTCAGAACCAGAACAGAAGCACTGATTTGCTTCATGTTTTCACATAGATGCAATACTGTATGATAGGCACACAGCCACAGCTGTTCTATTGATACTTGCAAACTCATCTAGCTACCTTGTGTGAAACAATACAGCTGAATATGCTGCCAGGAATTTTTTACATTCCTCTATTTTCCAGTATGCAGAATTTTCCAGGCAGTTACTTACACACTAGTAGGATGGCACGGGCATCTAAGCAAAGTCAAAGTTTCCAGTGATGACCAGCAGCATCACCGAAATGACTCAGCACTCAGCTGAGGCTGATGAGTGGACAAGGTGGGTGGAGGTGGCTCTCACGTAGGAAAGAGCCTGTAACATTTAAAGATCTCCACTCTGCTGTTAGCTTTGACTGAGGTTGAAAAACACTGATTCCAAGAGGAGAAGCTCTACTACATACCCCACAATGCTTATTAATCTATATTGATTATAAATCTATATTTTCACATGTATTCCATCATGGGACTGGAACACCTTCCCTGTGAAAACAGGCTGAGAAAGTTGGGACTGTTCACCTGGAGAAGGTTGTGTGGAGACCTCACAGCAACCTTCCAGTATCTGAAGGGGGCCTGCAGGGAAGCCAGAAAGGGACTCTGTCAGGAGCTGTACTAACAGGACAAGGAGCAATAAAGGTATAAAGGGTATAAATTGAGAGGAGAAATTTAGGTTATATGGTAGTGAGACACTGGAACAGGTTGCCATGGTAGGGTTGTGGATGCCCCAACCTTGGCAGTGTTCAAAGCCAGGCTGGCAAAACCTGGTCTAGTGGGAAGTGTCCCTGCACATGGCAGGGGAGGGTGGGACAAGATAATCTGTGTGAAAAATGCCAATCACTTGTTTTCAAACTTTTAAAAGTTTAATAGTAATAAAATGGTTATAAAAATAGCAATATAATTAGAGTAATAAAAATTTGAACAATTGAGATTAGGACAATACGAGACAATAAGAATAAAGAGTTACAGATGGTCTGGGTGACTTTTCTGGTCAAAATGAGCCCAAAAAAGGACACCTGTTAACAAAGGATTAACCCTTAAAAGAAATAACCTGTAGCATATTCACACATGATGCATCTCATACGTGATGCATAAATTCCATTCAAACAAAGGATTCAGTCAGGTCAGTGTCATCTTCTTCCTCTTAATCCTAACGTCGTCTTCATGGCTGAGCAAGGCGGGAAGAAGGTTGTTTCTTCTGATAAGAGAGCAATAAATTCTCTTTCTCTGAAAGATTTAGATGTCCTGTGGCTGCTATCTGGTGCGAGTACTTCATTCCTTTCTTAAAAAAAATATCCCATGTACATAGTTCCTATTTTAACTACAAAAGTTACCTTTTAACTACAAAACTACATTTACCATAGTATTAAAATGTTAATAAAGCACTACTAATCAATAAAACATAACACATATAGTAAATATCTGCGTAGAGCCATAAAATATGCATTTCTCACAATCTGTAAGGTCCATTTCAACCCCTTCACATTCTGATTTTAAAACCTCACTCCAGCAGTTGTGCACTGCACGCACACACAGAGCAAAAGGACCATGCACTGCAGGTACTGCAATTTATTGTTAAATGGTATTTCGGTGGTTACAGAGAGACCCAGCACCTGCACCTCAAGCCTTTCCTTCTCCGCCCGTGGATGCCGCAGTGGACCCGCACCAAGAGGCCGCTCGCCTTCACTGAGGAGCAGCCGCTTGTGCTGAAATCAGCCTGATCATATTTGTCCTAACTATGAGGAATTTTTCCCTCAGCATTCGGGACATCGCGCACAGCGACACCCGCCGCCCCCCGGTGTTCCGGCGGCTTCGTCAGGCAGAGGGAAGGAGGGAGGGGTGGGTGTGAGCGGCGGCCCTCACTAAAGATGGCGGCCGAGGGCGGCCCGGCAGCAGCGTGGCGCTGAAGCCGTTTCCGCCCGCCCCTGCCCGTCACGTGATCGCCGGGGCTGCGGCCGCCGCTGCCCGGCCCCGGCGGGGCAGAGCCGAGCGGGCGGGGAGCGGCGGCGGGGGAAACTGAAGCCGAGCAGAGCTGGGCAGAGCTGAGCCGAGCCGAGCCGAGCCAAGCCAAGCTAAGTCGAGCCAGGCCAGGCCACGTTCCTGGCCGTAGCAGCGGCGCGGGCGGTCTGACCCTGAGCGCGCTTCGCGGTCCGGGTGACAGCTGCGCGATGGAGCCCGAGGAGGGAGAGGATCGCACCCCGCTGCTGAAGGAGCCCCAGCCCGACACGGGTGAGACGGGCGGCGGGTGCCCCTGTGTGGTGGCATCGCGTTGCCATGGAGGCGCGGGCCGCTGGCGCCGCTGTGGGGCCCGGGGTCGGTTCCGCCGTGACACTGCCGGGGTGACAGGGGCACAGCGGTGGCTGCGGACAGCGGTGACGGGGGCACAGCGGTGACGGGCCCGGGGGCTGCGCCGCCCGCGCTCGCCGTTAGCGGCGCTCGGTGCCGGGGACGCCGCGGTGCCCGGGGGTGCTGGATCAGGCACGGCCCCGAGTCCCGGCAGCGGTCGCGGCTCTGCCGGTGGCGGGGTCAGGCGCGCAGCCCTGTCAGACACCAGCCCTCGGCTCGGTGCCGTTGCGGTAAAGACATTCCAGCCCAAATAACGGTCCAAATATTAAAAGCTACCGGGGTCCCCCGAGATCCGGTCAAAATTTCATATGACGGCAGAATTTGAGTTAAGACTAATTGCTTGTTGCAAGTATGGAGAGGAAGGAAGGTGCAAGGATGCACGAAGGTAGGAGAGGATGCTCGATATATGGTCAGAGCTTAACAACAGAGCCCGCATGTTTTTATTTGTCTGTGCTGTTTTGCTTCCCAGAATGTACAACCTATAAAGAATAGAATAAGATTTTTTGTTTCGTTAGCGTGCCATGCAAAAATGCTCTAACCTACTTAGCAGATGTGCAAATGCATCAAGGGGGGCTGCTAACAAAATGACTTTAAAAGTGCCAGAAGGAGAGAATTTGAGCTCAAGTCTTCCTAAAGCAATATGTTCCTAAGTTTGCACAATGCATCAGGCTCCAGTTAGAGGTGCCTCACCTCGCCCACAAGGAAAACTACTGCAGATGAGCAACTTCCTTTAAACTGCCGTGCAACTTGCAGCACAGACCTTTTTTAACTGCAATTTAAAAATCTTGTTAAATTATAGCTACATTGCTTTAAAACATGCCCCTGAAAACAGAATTTGCTATAGATGTAGGACCAAAGACTGCTAGTTAAGGTAAGACCTTGAACCCAATGCTTTAAACTTTGGTTAGCTGCTTTAAACTTTAGGGGAGTGAATGTCTATGTCTCTGATTATATAGCACTCTCCTGAAACACACCTGTAATCTTCGTGAATCTTCTGTTTTGTTAACCTGATCTAATATTCTTAACATATTTCAAATGCACATGATGGAATGACAGGGAACCAATAATTTAGTATCTGTTTGCTTCAGACTTCAATTCTACATGTTTATTAGGTGTTTTTAATAAAAAGTTTACAGTTGGGGAAAAAAAAATCTGACACTAGTGACCATAAGTTCTTGCACATCAGTTTTGTGGAGCTTGCTCTCCATGCAAGTTGTATACCAGTAAGAGCCTTATAGAGGAAGAGTAATGGATGTTCCAGTTAATCTGCATCTCCAAGAAAGAGTTACATGATCAGTGTGTTATTCAGCTTTCTGTTATTATTATCTAACCCCAGCAACTACAAGAAGTGGAACAGTTAAGTAGCTTTACCTGTAATTATATTCATTTTTATAAATTACATGACTTCACATTTTCTACTTAAGGCAAATTGCTCTTTAAACAGCAACAAAGAACAACAAAGCTGCTTGACTAGTTTTTGTGTAGTAAGTACTTCCTGTTCTTGGTGCCTGTTGTTTTTAATGTAAGCAATAAAATCTTGGCTGCTCTCCCTCATGTCATTTAGAAATCCAGGATGGCTTTTTCAAATGCTTCTGAGGCCAAACTTGCAATTACCACAGGTCTTGAAGGGGTTTTGCATATTTGTACAATAGCCTTGTTTATTATTTATTTATTAAAGGAACACAGCAAGTACAGCATCTCTGTGTCATTTTAACAACTTGTGCAGCCATAATGAACTTCACATGAAGTTTGTCAGGATTAGAGACTTCAAAAATGGGAAAGTTCTGTTAATTTCATGAAAAACAATCTTGCAGGAAGGTTCTGTTGGTGTTCCCCCTGAAAAATAAAATCGCATAGGCTCATTCCTTGTTTCAGGGAAGTTACTGGGAAGGGAAAGGTATCTTTGTCCACAGGACATGTCCTTTGTTTCTTACTGCAGATCAGAAAATCCAGTCTAATGACATTCTGCAGTAGAAGATAAGGCTCTGGTCAGTCCTGTTGATAGATGTGCTTGTTCTATCCATCATTTGAACTCTGAGTATTGAATGATGAGATCACTGTAGACTGATATGAACTGATGTAATATCTGCTGATCTTCCCAGAGTTTCAGACATCTAGGTTATAAATCTTCCCATTAGTAGTGTAGCTCCCTCACAGGAGGGGAAACTCTATGCTCAATTTGCAAATTCAGCAGATTGTTCAAGTAGTTCCTCCTCAATTTGACATTCCTGCTCAGTAGTTTCAGGCATTCCTAGTTCATAAAGAGTAGCTGCAGATATTCAAACTCTTACAGCTCAGCTCTGGTCCAGGTCTCCTGGCACTGATGAATGCCCTCTGCCAAATGCTGCTGTGTACTGCTGTAGGAAATCAATAACTGTGTTACAGGGCATGGTCTGCTATCTGTGTATAAACAGCTGACAGAGTTGACTTTAATGTCACGACACAGATTTTTATGCTGAATCTTAGGACTCATTTCCTTTGTTGTCTTGTGACGGCCAAGAGGGTGTACTGGGCAACTGGAAACCTGTTACTGTTTCACAGTGCCACCACAGTGTTTGCCATCCCCCTTTCTGTAGTTTTGGCAGCTGTCAGCAAATGCATATTCCCTTATAAGCAAACTTATAGAAGGAAAATTTGTCCTAGAAAACAACCTGAAGTAGCAAGTACTGTTCTTCAGCACAATTTTAGGAGTATTTGTGTTTCTTGAGCCATTTTTGTGTATGTAACAGGCTTTCCACTAATTGTTTTGGGGTCTTTTAAAGTGTGAAATTCTGTGTTGAAAAAATATTACAGCATTTTGGAGAGGACTTCTGAAACTATGTTTCTAAATCCATTTCCACAGACTACACACTACGCATCCTCTGCAGTCCCCACTCTAGTGAGGGTAGCTGCCTGTTGTCTAAACGAGGATTACATTTGCTTTGCACATCAGTATGAAAGTGGGGTTTTAAATTTTTTTCAACCAGCCTCAGACTCTACCCCTTTAAGAAAAACAATTCTCTTGTCTTCTTGCTAATTCTTTATCTTACCCAAAGATTTCTGAGAACCTTAGTAGAAACTGCTGATGAGTTGTTTCTTATTCTGTTAGATCTGTTAAACATTTTTCATTTGCTCTCGTTTCAGTCCCTGCATGCTGCTCAGCTCGCTACAATCTCGCACTCCTGGCCTGCTTTGGGTTCTTCCTCGTGTATGCACTGCGTGTGAACCTCAGCGTTGCTCTGGTGGATATGGTAGAGCCTAACACAAGCTCAGCAAAGAATGTGACTTCCAGTGTGTGCCCAGAGCATTCCTCCACCATAAATGCTCCTCGCAACACCACGGTGAGGTCTCAGACATATTGTAACGTGGCATGTCAAAGTGGTTTTAGAACTCTGGGATAGATAGAAACATGGAAAGAACAGGCTGTTTTTTACTGGATAGCCTTTCCAGTGGTTCTTTTAAATCTATTCTGGGAAATATTAGCCTTAAATGACTAGCTAATTGAGAAGTGCTGTGCTCAGGCTCAGCTTTTTACATACCTCTTTTCTGTGCTATTCCTTAGAAATTGGCTAATCTGACCACGTAGATGTACCATGACTCACTGTTTTGTATGCCACTTATCAATTGTTACTGTTATATCTGCGTCAGAGCTCCCATCACTGTCCAATTTGCCTGCTCCTTGTACAGTCACAATGGCATGAAATTTCATTACAAATTACCATGTAACATTTCTCTCTTCATTTCTTTGATCTCTTTCCCATATCATGCATTTTGTCTCTATATCCTTTACCTCTGAATTCCAGTAATCCTTAAAATCACGATTCTTAACTGAGCTGACAGATGTGGAAAAAAAGATTTCTAAAAAAAACCCCAATTTTGTGAATTTGGACTTGCACAGATCTTATCTTGTGGTTTAAGTAGTCATGAGCACTCTTGCCATCTTCCTGCTTTCATTTTGTTTGCTTTCATTTATTATTTATCACAAATTATAATGGTGAACTTTATGGGAAGATTCTGTCTCATCATTTCTGTGAAATGTATGCTGCTCATTTAGATGCATAAAAATGGATCTTTTGGAAGTGATCCCAAATTTCAGAATCACTTTATTGGGCAACAGTTCCTTTCTTCTTGCGGTCTTCCTTTATAGCTGCAGATTCCTATCTCAAACATCTTCACTTTTATTGCATTGTCCACTAAACTCATCTTCTCTCTGTTGTGCTTCTCCCATTATTCTACCTACCCTTGTGAGCCCTGTCCTTGACTGCTCTCTTTCTTTACATTAAATTTAAGCACCTGCATTTTCTTATTAGTTTTTTTTGGTTCCATAAATTTTCTGCAGGCAGAGCCTTTTTATAGAGCATGACAGAATGTCCATTCTGTGATTGAGAAGTGGGATTTGTACTCAGGCAGACTTACATAGTCAGTACCTGTCACCTAACCCAAGCTGCTTAGGATTCAAAAAGGGATAACTGACAGAGCACTTGTATTTCATGTAGTAAGGATTTTCATACTTAGATATGTCCAAACAGATTGTGAACTACCTGAACTAGCTTTTAACACAACTTTGTTTGCAGTACAGGTGGGTGTAGAGGAAGGAGACCCTAGGGAGCACATCACAAAAAATTTGAAGTTTATCTATAACAGACTAAATAGTGGATCAATGTAATAAAAAATGTGCCCAGAGAAATTGCTATCTTTAACTTACTGCATTTTGTTGGGGTTTTTTTCTCTTCTTAGGGAGAAAAGTATTCTTGGGATGCTGAGACTCAAGGGTGGATCCTTGGTTCTTTTTTCTATGGCTATATCATTACTCAGATTCCAGGAGGATATCTTGCAAGCAGAATTGGAGGCAAACTGTTGCTGGGGTTTGGCATCTTTGGTACCTCTGTTTTCACCTTGCTTACTCCCTTAGCTGCAAATTTGGGAGTTGGCTACCTCATAGCTGTCAGAGCCTTGGAAGGACTGGGAGAGGTAATCCTGTTTCCTCTATGTAGTTTGAAAATGTATCTGAATAATTTGTTTAAATTTGTAGTGATTAGACTCTGTGGGGGTTGTTATGCTGGAATAGTATATGGATTGTTTCATTTGAGTGGCTTAGTTTTGTGGTTTTTAGAATAATTAAAGCATTTGTACTGTATTTTAGCCTAAGCTTTTCAAATAAGAAATGTGAGGATACCTGAGATAAAACTACTCTCATTTTTCAGAAACCAGGGCCTCAAAACAGTGTTGTTTGTATTGTTGCTGCTTTTCCAGAACATACAGACGCAAAAGCAGGAGAAATTAATTCTGCCTCCTTATTCTCATGCCTTGCACAATTTTATAAGTGGCTTCTTGGTAGACAACAAACTCATAGATTGTACTACTGCTTTTTAATGAAACTGCTTTGAAACATGTAAAGTTGAAGTGAGTTCTAAAACCCTTGCATTTCAGCAGAATGAAATGATGTTTTTTAGGGTGTTACCTTCCCAGCTATGCATTCAATGTGGTCTTCTTGGGCTCCTCCACTGGAACGCAGCAAGCTCCTTAGTATTTCATATGCAGGTGAGAAATTCCCACGCTGATAATGGGATTATAAATTTTTACTGCAGAAACAGGGAGGATTGAATTAAATCAAAGGGATTTATATTGTAAATTTTAATCAGCATTTAATCCAGAAAGTGTAACATTAAAGTAAATCTTGCTTTCCGTTAGTTTTCTTAATTTATTAATGGTTTTTATAACCTGACAAAAGGTATCGATCTACAAGTAAGTATAAACTTGGGTCTAACTTTGGTATGAAGTGGTGAAAATAATTACTGTGAAGCTGGTTAATAGAAGATGCTGTAAATAAAAAAGATTGAGCATTAGGAACAAAAAAGCTGGGGCAGTCACAAGATAGACCTGTTTGGTTGGTCTTTAGAGGGTTTTTTAAGTGTTCTTGGAAGAACTTGGGGAAGAAAACATTCAAGGTTCCATGTATTGCTGCAAGATCTCCTTGTCAGAGTCAAGTACTCTCTGACCAGATTGTCCTAGATATTCTGTGTCTGGAAGGTGTTATGTTTGATATCAGATTAACTTCTTTGAAGATACTTGATGTTACACAGGATTTTTGATTTAGCAGAGTGATACAGAATGTACTGAAAGCACAGTACAAGTATAAGTTAGCACTTAGCAAATATAAGTTGACACTTAGCAAAATATAGCAATTGCAATACGCTTCAATTTGGGTTGACTGCAGGTCAAGTCTGTTGTTCTCTCAGAAATTCCGTTGTTGTTTAACTTTTCGTACTTTGTGTTCGACTGACCCATGTATTCACTCCCCTCTTGTTGGTCTGGCTTAGTCAGTGAGACAGTCTCACTTTTAATGAACTGAGTGAGGAGAAACATTTACACCACCCGCTGATCCACTCGACTGACATAGCTGCTTATCTAAACCAAAGCCACCCTCTGATGCCCTTTGTGTTGAGATAAAGTCGGCTTCTTTGCAACAACTGTGGTTGGTCACACCCAGTGTCATTCCCCAAGTGATGGACATTTTGTTCTTGCCTGCCTCCACTGAGCCTTCTTTTTAGGGGTTTATTGGTCAGTCACATTGCTCAGTGAAGTATTTGAGGGGCAGGTGAAAAATACAGGTTTCTAAATTTGCTTGTCAAAATTGATACTATTTCTTTGAGGATGACAAATTTTGTATTCAGTTACTGAAGTAATGATTTGCTTTGCTCACTCTTATTAGTAATAATTAGGTTTTTTTTAACAAGAAGACAGGTCTATACAATGTAATTTTCAGCTATAGTTTCTTAAGGAGCTAAGAGTGACTCATTTTTCCCAGAGAGATGCAGCCTTAATTCTTTTTCCTCTCAATTCCTCACTTTGCTCTGAACCAAGTGTCTCATCATTGAAGTGACCCTTCAAAGACCTACATCAGCTCATCTAATGGATCAAAAAACTTTTTTCTTTCTGTTTTTTTTTAAAAATCTGGTTTCTGCCTTGGTATTTAATTAAATATACTTCAAAAGAAGTCTTCATGTGGGACCTAGCACACAAGTTAAGCAGAGCAAACAGAGTTGGGATTACTTTCTACAGCATTTACAACTGGGAGCTTTTAAACTGTCTTTTTGTATTGTGTGAAAATATATGCTAATGTACTAGTGAGAAGAGTCTGTGGCCTTGAACAGCCCATTGTTAGCAGTCACGGGTGGATAAGACATCTTGTGTAATCTTGGCAAGCTGTTTTCCTTCCTTTCCTTCCACGTTGGCAGTCATGTGTCTGTAGTTAATTTAATCACGATCGTGTTCATTTTCTGAGAACATGTGGTTGAGTTTATGTGTAGTTGTTATTTTGATTTATATTTTGCATGATGTATGTGGTTTTATTCATTGTTGGAGCTTTCTGCCTCAAATAAAAATTATTTCTATGAAAATGGAGTCTAGGTAGCCAGAATATCAACATAATATTTTCTGAGTTGAGATTAAGTTTGGAGAAGTAATTTTGCAGCTAACATTAAGAGACAAAACCTGCTCTTTATCACCAGTAGACTGTCAAGTATGTAAATAATACAGGTTTCTGGTTTAGATTTTGAAAGGGAAACAACTGCCATCCTTATTCTTTGCAAAATGTATGTTGAATTATAAGCACAGGAATAGTTCTTTCTGACTTTTGGCTTTATTCTAAACTAGAACCTGCTTGTCTTTCCCTTCTCCCTTGATCCTAGACCCTGTCACATTCAGGAAACATGGAATTTTAACTTACTGGTTATATATGGCTAACTTCTGCTTCATGTTTCTAGAATTCCTGGTTTTTTGTGGCACTAGAAGGAGATACAAAAAAAGCAAACAGACTATATTGTCACATTATACTCCCAAGGCCTTAATTATACTGTGCTCAGCTCTCTCTTGTTTTGACTAATTTGCATTGGTTTAGATGTGTTAGAGCCATCACTTTATTGGGACAAATGTGCTAAGAATGCTTATCTTTTATTGCTCATTGCTTCTGATTTTGGCTTCTTAGGGCTTTATGGCTCTATTTGCTTGGAGGTTCCAAGGCAGCTCATTGTGCCTGTGTTTCCTTAAAGCAATGCACAACCCTCTAATGGTAGTGGCAATTTTTATTCATGATTTATTACAGAAAAATAAAATAACTCTGAAATGGCACTGATACTTAAGGGGTCCATAGGAGATCTGATTATTTTTCCACTTTGTTTTGCTTTCTTTTGGTAGGTGCACAGCTGGGAACTGTTGTGTCTCTGCCACTATCTGGTTTAATTTGTTACTATATGAACTGGGTTTATGTGTTCTACATATTTGGTAAGTTTGTGTTGTTTTGATTTTCCTTAATTATTAAAAGTACAATCCATATTCTTTTTGAAAAGCATACAATATAAAACTTATTTTAAGTTTTAAAAGAGTGTTTGACATGTTGGGTTGCTGTTTTATTTCTTCTGGGCAATTAGAGATATTTAAGGCTAAGTAGATTCCAGTGAATGGCTAAATAAGCCTTCTTCCAGTGAGCAAAGCTGTCTCTGAGTTGGACAAAAGCTGGTACAAGTCAAATGCTCTTAACTCTCCCACCACTTGAAAACAACAGGCTGAAATTTCTTATCTGAAGTGTGAAATTGAGTTAATAACTTTAATCCCAGGAATAAATCTCAACTTTGAATGAACGAACGTGTGAAAAGTTACTGCTGCTTAAAAGGTAAACTGGAAAATCTCTAGCAGTCACAGGGACCCTGAAGGAATGCATAGCATGTGTACTGTGTCCTATATTCTGGAAGAAGCTGAAAGAGAAAATTTTTGTTTTAACAGCATGTCTCACCTAATGCCTTTTACAGGTCTGTTTACATGTGTGAGACATTTCATATTCTGCATGGGAAAGGCAGAATCATATTAGAATATAAGACAAGAGTTACATTTCCCTCAAAAATAATCTCCAACTTTTTACAAATCACAAAGATTGAAACTAAAGAACTGAACAAAATGAAATAAGTTAAAATGTAGAACTGAACAAAATGAAATAAGTTAAAATGTTACAATTACATAAAAGTGCAGTTATTTTGGACCGATTATTGAAAAGTTAACTTTTTTCAAATGAAAATTCTGGGCTTGGCTTGCAGAATTAAGCTATCTTTTATATAATAAAGCTTAATAAAATTTTATGTAATAAGCTGATATATTATGTAATGATATTTTGTATATGTGCATAGAGTATTTTTTGTGATTAAACTTAATGTGAACTTTTTATTTCCTGAGGGTGAGCCATACCCTTTGTGGCTTTTCCATGTGACTGATAAAAATACAATTATGTATGAACACACAGCTTTCTTGCTGTATGAAGAACTTCAAGTACAGGAAAAAAAAGAGGAAAAAATAAAAAGAAAAAATTCTGCTTAGTCATCTTCACTCTTTATTGTATCTAAATGGGCATTGTTAAACCACTTTGGGCAACTAGTGTTCCCCAAAAGTAGATAGAAAAATAATGTTCATTAAAATTATATTAGAGTATTGAGAAAACACTTCTGATTATATCATCTGAGAGTATTACTCAATAAAATTGCTTTTTTAAAATTTCTATCTCTTCACCCATCTTTTCACAACAATAGGTGCACTTGGCGTATTGTGGTGGTTCTTCTGGATGTTGTTGGTTAGTGATACACCAGAAACTCACAGGAGCATTTCACATGCTGAAAGAGAATATATACTGTCTTCTCTAAAAGATCAGGTACAACACTTTAGTAGAGACCAACCTACTTCTGTCTGAACATAAACCACAAACATGGTCATTAATGTCAAGCTTTGTTTATTGTTTGTTACAAGTTTTGTTATATGTTTATGTAAACATGTTTATGTTTAGAATACCATTCTTAACCTGAGATGGAGACAGAACTTTTCAAACAATTTTTTTTTAAATAATGCAGTTGTAAACTGAAAAACAATCAGTAATCAAACAAAGCATTTATAATAATGCTTCTTGTTACAGATGTTGTTGAGGTGCTTTCTTTAAAAAACTTTGTATTAAAAAAATGCTCAAATCTGTCATTTTATACTAGATCCAGACCTGTATAATGTCCTTAACATTTGCAATATCATATTTTGCAACTTTTTTCTTTGTCAGTGTATCATCTAGACTAAGAAATAGATTATTATACAGAGAAAATGTTAATGAGCCAGTTCCTGAAGTCTGCATAAGATTCATTCCTATGACTGGGGGGATATGTATCTACAAACAGTGAAGCTGGCTGAGAGACCAAAATTAATATCTAGGATTGAGAAGGAAAGGTTCAGCTAAATCAACACCCAAGGGGTGACTAAATATTTAATTGTTTATAATAAAAGCAGAAGGCATCAAATTTCAACAAGAGAAGGCACACTTCTTGAATTACAAAATGTAGTAATTGGTTTACTTTGGAATAGTAAACATCAGAGCAGTAACATACTTTAGTAAACCTTCATTGAGAACTGAAGACAAGTAATTATATTCATTGCTGATGACTTGCATCTCTCAACTGAGACTGTTTTGTGCCTTTCAGAATATATCATGACCATAGATTTGGTTAGCATCAAAACCATTTAGTAAATGTTCATATCAACCTCTTCTCTTTGTCTCCTGCTTGCCAGCTTTCTACACAGAAGTCTGTTCCCTGGAGACCTATGCTGGGGTCCCTTCCACTCTGGGCTATTGTTGTGGCACACTTCTCTTACAACTGGACTTTCTATACGCTTCTTACACTCTTGCCCACGTACATGAAGGAAATCCTGCGATTTGATGCACAGGAGGTGAGATGTATACAAATATAGTAATTTTCTTCTGAATTAAAGACACTAAATCACCTGCTGTTTGGAATAGAGGAAGCTGTTTAAGAACCTTGGAATGTAAATGTATAGCTGGGAAATTATAACCCCACACAATTTAGAAGATTCATCAAAAATGTTGCCTGCCTTATAATTTCTACTTTATGGACTTATTAGACTTATTTACCTTAATACTAGCTCTCATGTTAAATTTTCTGTTTGAAGATGGATGGTACCCATCTTTAAAACAGTAACTATAAAAGTAGGTTCCTTGTTATATGGCTTCTATGACTATTTCAGATTTTACACCAAGTTTTTTGACTTCTGAAGTAGCATCTACTTCTTTGCTAATTCATAAAGCAGAGTATTTCCAGTTAAAAATAAAACTAAGAAAACCATTGGACAAGTGGCATTTTTGAAACTATTTTAAGGATGGGGTTTGGGGAAGAAAGGAACCGGAGAGAAGCTTCATTCTGATAGAATCACTTTCCAGATTGTCCATTTCTTTCCTCAATGAGCAGTAGAGGTAAAATTCCTTTTCTTACTAAGGTAACTGGATGAAACAAAACCATAGTCTTAAGATCCAGATATAGTGCTTTGTAAGGAAATTTTGTAAAATTAAATTATTTATCAGGGAAAAATTAGGGGGTGGGGAAGGTGGAATATTCTTATTTATAGCATTTACTTGACTGTACTGGTCTGTCTTTAATGAAACAGTTTTGGTGATGGCATAGCTTACCTGGAGAAACTGGTATAGCTAAGATAAAAAGGTGCTCAGAAATTGCAAGAAGTTTAACATAGTCTTTTCCTGGTTTAGCAAACCAAACTAGTTTAGAGCAATCTGAAGATGAATGCCATGCAAGAAAGAAGTGATACCTACAATCTTGGGAGGAGAAGATGGGGAACTTTAGCATTAGAGCAGAAGGTTGCATTAGGGCAAGCTGCAAAATAGCTGGAAAAAAACTAACTGATGTTGCTGGTCGGGCTCCTCATTATGTCTCTTCAGGTATTCCCTGAAGAGGCATCAGTATTGATGAAAGTAATTTGCTACCACAGCTCTCAGTTGCATGTGTTTTGTAAAACACCATTACATTAAATGGCAGCAGATTCTGCTGTGAAGTGATTTCCTTTGACTTTGGGTCATGTTTTTTCTTTTTGGAGTAGCTTAGAGTACTGACATGAAAAAAAATACTGCGTAATATTGTTGGACTAAGTGTTGCCACAGATTTAGATGGAAATTGTGTTACGGTTTAAAATATTATACACTTGTTGCTGTTCAGTTTCCTTTCTAAAATACAGAAATTAGTTAAAAATAATGCTATGTCTTTGAATAGTGCTTCAAAAAAGTTTTTTAATCACTGAGACTGTCTCTGTTTTTCATAATTTTACTTACTATTTTTGAAAACTGAGCACTGAAATCCAACAGGCAGCATGCTTAAGTACTGGTAGAACGACTCTAGGTGGAGATGAATTTGTTTCATTTCAAGTTAAAATTGCTAGGGAATCTTTCACTTCTTGGCAAATATACATTTCATACTAGCGTATAAAGGTCATAATATTTCTACTTCTGAATCACAGATAGATAAGGTCAAATTATAGCTTTGTTATCAGTAACCATCCATAATTTTTGGAAAGGCTGTAAATGTGGGCAGTTTAATAGTACCTTTTGTTTCCCTTCATCAGAAAATCATGTAGAATCAGGCAGAGGTCTAAGGAGCACATGTTTAAAGTAATGGGAAATAACTGGTGACTTCAGTGGGCTTGATGTCAGATCCTGAATAACTCAGCTTTGAGATTGCGGGATGTCCAGCCTAGATGTGATGAAAAGTTCTAGTTCTAGATTTTGTTTCTGTTTACAGGCAGCACCAGATGTTTCAGCAGATGGATTAGGAATAATATAACAGTGGTACAAAACCCAGAGATTCTATGTAGTTTTCAAAATTCTGAATAATATTTACAGCTTCCACTTATTTTAGTAACTCGCTTGATATTGGTACCCTGGAAACTTCCACAATCATGTTAATGTCCACAGGATACCTTTAGTTATAGTTTTCTTCCTGAAGCTAGCTGCTGATCTAAACCTTTGAGTTTTTGGTCTGACTGAATTGGTAGTTATGGATTAAGTTAGGATTGGTTTGTCATTTTGGTGTTTTAACTGTCTTCTTTCACCTCCTTAACAGAATGGATTTTTGTCTGCCCTGCCTTATTTTGGATGCTGGTTATGTATAATTCTGTCTGGTCAAATTGCTGATTATTTACGGGAAAAACAGAACTTCTCCACTGTTTGTGTTCGCAAATGTTTTACCCTAATAGGTAGGTGCAAGTATTATCTCTTGGAACATATAATCTTAGAAAATATAATAATATCAATTTGGGAAAATTTAAGGCCTTGGGGGAGTAGTCTGACATTCTGCTGTGAGATGAGTCTACATTGTGCATGGCTTGAGAGGAACAACTTTATTTGTACATTAATGTGTCAGGAGTAAATCCTGTCTTTTTCCATGAGAAGTAGGCCTACTGGATAAAAGAACAATAAGAGATTGTCAAAAGCTTTTTTTAGGTCAAGGTAATTGGACTACAAGCAAACCAATCAAATAAATGGTCATGTAAAGTCACCATAAAAGGGTGAATGAAACATTGTTATCAGAAAAGGTTTATCAAACTGACAGGATTATTGTTCTGCATGAGCCTATTCTGTTGTTCAGTGCTTTGTTTATCTAAGACTAAAGTAACTTAATTGGAATACACTTGCAAAATTTATGGCTGCTATCACAGTAGAAAGACCAAACAATCCAAATGGTGGATTGACTAACTGGGAGAAGAGATTATCTGAAATCACCAACAGATCAGCCAGATCAGGCTTTTAATGAACGCAAGTAAAAGGCTGTATTTAAGAAAGAGAAGCTGATTGCTGAGTAAAGAGGGGACAGGAGAAAGAAATTGGAGAAAAAAAAAAAGATTAGGCACAGGATCCACAAAAATTGCAGCCCAGTTATTGTATGGTGATCCTTGCTGCGTGCTCAATTCAGCTGATTCAATTGCTTTCTTTAAAGCAGCTGTTGTAATAAATTCTCAGGCATTTTGTTTGTCTTAAGCCTATGCTATTTTGGTGATTCAGTTTACTGCAGGACTGCACGCCTCACACCCATGTATGCATAACTCATGAGAAAAAATTTTGTTTTCTTAGGAAAAGCAAGACTTAGGTTGGCTTCATCAACAAAAGTGTGTTCTTGGAGCTGTTCACAGAGGTCATGATGGGGTCATGGAAATGGGCTGTGGTACTGGGAAACAGCTACCAAGATAGGAAGCAGTGTGCATGAGCTCATGATGGCTGATAAACTGTTTCCAGTGCTTCATGCAGCATCTCTACAGCTATCTTGGAGTCACCCAGGGTTCACAGTGTCAGTGCAGCTTCAATTTATTAATAGCAATAAATAAAATTAACTTGTGAGGTAATTTTCAGAACCTGTTGATTTTTGTTAATTTTTTAATCTAGTTTGTTCCTTGCCACTAGAGTGGGATATTTCTGATCAAGTTGCTGTTCTCTGAAACAAGTTTTGCAACCCGTCTGCTCTTCCTTTTAACAAGGACATGTAGTGATAGCACAAGGGGGAATGGCTTCAAACTGAAAGAGAGTAGATTTGAATTAGATAATAGGAAGAAATTCTTTACTGAGAGGGTGGTGAGACACTGGAACAGGTTGGAACAGCCAGAGAAGTTGTGGCTGCCCCATCCCTAGAAGTGCTTAGGGCCAGGTTGGACGGGGCTCTGACCAACCTGATCTAGTGGAAGGTGGCGCTGCCAGTGGCATGGGGTTGGAGCTGGCTGATCTTTAGGTCCCTTGCAGCCCGGCCCGGTTGTGTCCCGCCGCGGTGGGCGGGTGTTACCGCCGTCCGCCGTGAGGCGCGCCCTGCGGTGCCGGCTCCGTGCGCCAGGGGGCGGCGGAGGTTGGGTGGAAAGCGCCCGGCCTGGAGCCTCCAAGCGTCCATTGATTCTGAGGCTTCTGTCTTAAAGGAATGGTTGGACCGGCGCTGTTCTTAGTAGCAGCCGGATTCATAGGCTGCAACTACGCCCTGGCTGTTGCATTCGTGACCATATCAACAACACTAGGAGGATTTTGTACATCAGGCTACAGCATCAACCATCTGGACATAGCACCTTCGTAAGTATTGCTGAAACTGTTGTTAGTGCATGTGAAAGGTTTATGACCGCCTTTTTTTCTTTTTTTGTTGCTGAGGTGCCTTGGAAATGTAGCTATGGAGCATGTGGTGTACAGGCCTGGAGTGTAAACACTGACAAGTTACTTGGGTTTACAATATTAAACACCGTATCTCCAAAAAGTGCTAGTTTGGCAGAGGATATGACATAAACAATAGTTTGAAATAATTTCAGTTTTGATCCTGCAGTAATAAATTATGTAATTTTTGTAGTTACAGATTTTAATTATAGACTTGTTAGACTTTTAATTCATGTTTATAATAGGACAGTGCTTTTTGAACTGTACAAGACAGTTAAGTGTTTCACTGTTTTCAGCTTTTCCATCATAGCTATCAACCTCTGGTATGAACATTACCATATTTAAGCACTGTGCCTTTGCAAAACATTCTGTACGCTGGAATCTAAATCTTGTTACAAGTGGTTGACCTGATTTGTCAGTAGGTAACAAATCAGGGATGTACAATTGCTCTTAAAAGCGTAATTTTCAAGAATGGAAAGTTGAGACTTCAGGCTGTAGTTTCTCCTGTGTGTTACAAATTCATAATTGGGCAGATCTGTCAGTTTCCCAAGGAGTGTGTATGTATATTCTTTTAAAAGTGCACTGGTAGAAGTCAAGTATTTTGCTTTGTCTTTCATTTACCAATTTGTGGTAGCATTTAGATGTGAACAGGGTCAAAAGACTTTATGTCCAAAGAAAAATGTGTTTCAGTATTAATGTGTAAAATGAAAAGACTATAAGTGTAAGTGTAGAGGAAAAAATATTTTGTAGAGGTAGCATCTATAAAAAAATTCTGATCATCTAGACAACTTACAGGAGACCTTGCATCCCAGTTGAAGATGATATTCAGGCTTTGGAAATTGAAATGATGGTGGTCATATCCACAATCATGGACAATTTTTGACTTAACAAATGGATATGAAATAATGGCAATCCAGTTAATCTTGGCAGGTGAGGTTAGGTAATAAGCAAGAGGAGAGGCATCAGTGGCCAGCTATAAACAGCTTGTAATGCTGAATTGAATATGAAAATAAGAAAAATAGCTTCTGTGGTGCACTTTGTTTTAAATTGCGTTTTAAATAACTAGAAACTTAGAAAATTTACTTGAAGCAGTTCTTCTGGGTGTTATGGGACCATTGCACAACTTCTGTTTCAAGCTTAGTTTTGCAGAACTACAAGTGCTAATCTCCTAAATATGTATTAAATGGTGCTTGTTATGTGAGTACAATTTAACCTGTCCATGGAATACAACAGAGCTGTGACAGGGAAAAGGAAATCATGCAACTGCAGTATGATTTACACATACAAGGAACTTCTGTATGTAGGCAGTGGTTGAGGTTTCCCAAACTAGGATGTTGTATGTGTCTTCTAATTTTAGATACTTCATTTTGCATTTCAAATATGTGTATTTCAAGAGTCAATTTGTTTATAACAGTATTCAGAGTATTTTAGGTGTTGGAAAAAAGTCACAAGAAGAAAATGATGTTCCACCACGCTGATGCCTGTCGGCAGGCATAGTTAGTTATCTCACATGAACTGCTGCTGATCCAAATCCCACTCTGTTCTTCCTGCCCTCGATAAAGTCCTGCTTTTTCCCCTTGCATTTGCACCAGACAAGTTCCTCTTGCTCTTCTTCCCTCTCAGACAGGCAGAAGGGAGTACACTGATTGCAAGAGGGTAAATGTCTTGCTGATGGTTCAGAGACTTTGGCCCAGCATTGCCTCTAGAGGCAAGTGGCTGCGTATGTGGGAAGACTTTCCTTGGTGGTGATGTGGTCAGGGTGAGTGCTGTTTGATTGAAACCAGTGATTTTCTATTCAGCACATGCATGCTTTACTTCAGGGTAAATATGTTCAAATGGGGAGAGAGAAGGAAAAAAGTACGTCCTTGTTAAAAAGGTCAAAAAAGGTTGAAAAATTCTTCAGATACAGAAGTTAATAAAACATCTGAGATGAGAAGAAAAAGAAGACTGTCTTTCCTCTTCCCTCATACTTAATTTTTTGCAACTTGTCTGAACTTTGTTGGATAAAATTATCAAGGCAGATATGCAAAATTTCAAAGAAATGCTTGACATAATTGTAGAAATCTAAAAACAGGGTCTGCATAAAATTGTGAAGGAAACCTTGGTAAAGAGTTTACTGAGAGCTCAATATTTATTTTTCATAATTTACTGAAAGATGTTAGAAAAACCAGAAATTGTTCAAAGCCGTTTCATAATGCACAAATGCCCATTTAGACTGGTTAAAAGTATGCTGCCAAGAATAGCAAATGATCCCTTTTTGCTACTAAAACTTCCATTATATCAAAGAAATAATTATTATATTCACCGGAAAAAAAGTGAATGAAAATACTGATGCTTAATTAACAACAATATTTGCTATGTGGTTTTGGTTGCTAAGATGTATTATGCTGTTGGGGACAGGAGGGACACAGGATTGTTCTTTTGGGGAATATATATTCTATTTTAGCTCTTTAAATTATTTCCTTTCTATTTGTACAAATTTTAATATTGGTGTTACCATGATCCCTTTTAATATTCATGTGGCTTTGTTGTACACTAAATACTTCACATAACTGGTTTTTTTTACTCTTGATTTTACTACTTGACTGCTCTGCAAGTTAATTTGTATTTGGTTATCCCCACTATGCCGTAAGAACCTGACCAACAGCCTACTATTGGTTCTGGTCTATAGACATGTCACTTTTTGCTTTCCCTTTTCATATGGGAGTTTCCACTGTGCTAAGGGAGTGCCATCCCAGTTATCTGCATCAAACAGCGAGCACTATCAAGAATGCAACCTATGTCAGAAACACTGGGCATAAACAGGGGCATTTAGCCAGCAATTGGTTGGCAAAGATCTTTGTTGACCAGAGAAACTATTAAACTATGTTTAGTTTTAAAAGTGTCTGTTAGCAGTGTTGTAGTGCTTAAACATGTTGAAAACATTTAGAGTACATTTGGTTCTACTTAAAGGTTTTAAACAGGGTTTTGCTTTATATGCTTATTTTCCTAAGGGAAACTTTTACACTTTGACATTCAGTTTCACAAAGGCCTAATAATTCTAAACCACTTTCCAAGATAGGAAGACTGCATGCTAGGTTTATAAGAAATAAAGAAGTTTTAACTAAAGCATTGCCATGCTTTAAACTGATAGGTAGTGCAGAGTTTCAAGAAAAAAATCAACTAGTAGGCTAGATGACTGTTTCCCTTTCTCAGGAAAAAAGCACATGTTTTTCTAATATCACTGGAATGAATATTGCAATCTTTTGTAACAATGCTGCATGGTAGAATTCTCCTCTTTGGTAAAGAAAATTCCAAAGCTATGAATTTCTCTTTAGAGATTAAATATGTTTCTGTTATGTTAATATTGGTGAAGACATAATTTTACTCCGAACAGCCTAAAATTATCACTGGGATATGATTCCTTTCTCTTACAGTATACTGCAACTATTAGTATTTTGTATGATTCTTCATCCAACAAATTCACCTTGAAAATCTAAAACGTAGGGATCTGTGCCCTGGTGGTTAGAAGGTCAAACTTCTGTGGAATATCTGGCTCTTATTTCTCTTCAGTCTCTCTCACAAGTCTGCACTTGTGGTACAGTTTCAAACTTTCAGTATTGCAACATGCCTGTGAGAGAGATCTTGAATTGCTTGGAGGTGAGGTGCTGAGACTCAGATATTAAGCAAGTTACCAGCTTTTCCCAGCAAGTTTTTATGGCTGCTGGTGCATGCACATACATTTGTGTGTGAGAGAGCAGCACGTTCATGAACAGGAGCCCTCAGAATGGAGCTGCAGGAAGGGCAACCAGCAGAACTGGTTTAGTCAGACCCATTTCCCATTGGCCTTGACCCACAGAAAGCTGAAGGACTGCCACAGCACTCTGAACTCCTATCTTTGGAATATACACTTTGTAATGTAAGTGGGGATATCCAGGCACACTGCTGATGCTACCTTCTTGGCAAACAAATTTTTAGCAATGAAACCTGAACCAACTCTTACTGTTGGCAAACAGCACTTTGTCATACTTCTTGTTGTCTTTCTGCTTCAAGACATGCAATATGTCTTTAACTGCTCCAATGGATCCATTCCAGACAGTTTGGTTGTGGCTTAGCAAAGGGGGTGTGAGTTTGGAATTGGATCTTGAGCAAAGCCATAGGCAATTTAAGTTAAATTCCACACCTAGCCTCTGAAAAATAAAGACATGCATAATCATTGAAGTAGAAAAGGATCTTTAAGATCATCACACCCAACCATTAACCTAACACTGCCAATTCCACCACTAAACTATGTCCCTTAAAATGTATGTGCCAAGCTGTCAGTTGTTATTAGCAGAAAAACAAGTCATTCAGTCGAATGTTTGTGTTTTAATTTCTCTTGTGTGATCAAGATGAGGCCTACGTGATCAAGTTCGACAAAATTGTTTCCATGATTGATAAGCCTTACAAGTTAATAAGCAGTGTTAACAACTTCTCTTGCAGGTATGCTGGAATTCTCCTTGGGATCACAAATTCTTTTGCTACTATCCCAGGAATGGTGGGGCCAGTTATTGCCAAAAGCCTCACTCATAATGTGAGTCTGTTTATTATTTTTTTTCAGTTGTTATATTTTTATCTCAAGTATGCAATCCTTAAATGAAACATGGGTTACACCTGTAAGTCACATTGTTCCATTGTTGTGAATTACTTAATTCCTAGCTCTTATTTTCCAGATTCTGATCAGGAAAATAAGGGTAAAATCAAAGACCTTTGTAAGACTTGTAAATTTTACTGACTCACCCCTTATATTCTCTAGGAATTAAATGAATATATTTTTATCACAGTAGAACTCTGATAAAATGCCAACTAGATGAGACATTTGTGGTGTTGCTTTATTAAATTAGAACAAGTTCTTCCTTGTTTTTTTTTTAATTAGGCTCTCACGTGAGGTGTTGAGTTCTAATGTCAGCACTTCTCAGACAAGTGAGAAACTAGATTCTAGTGTTAGATTTCACTAACAAGGTGGTGTGGTGATTTGGATAGAAAAAGAGAAGCACTGGGGCTTTTGAGGAGTTTTTGATTACCAATTTTTAATGAAAATGTGAAGATGAACAATCAGTGAACATTCTCCTTTTCAAGAAAGGGAGATGGGCTTAGTGATACACTTGAAGAGATAACTGATACACTTGGGAGATAAGCTTAGTGATACACTTGAAGTTTTTAGAGTTGGAGGTCATTCTATAGATTTTCTTAAAAATCAAAAATCACAGGATATTCTGAATTGGAAGGGACCCACAAGGATCTTTGAGTCCAGCTCTTAAGTGAATGGCCCATACGAGGATCAAACTATTGACCTTGGTGTTATTATCAACATGCTCTAACCAAAAACAATCAGAAGATATTCATTAATACTTTCAAATAAAATCAGTTCTTCCAGATACCATAACAAGTGGGTTGTTTTAGGGTATTTTTATTCAGTTTAGTTCTTTCCCCTCCATACTAATGCACACTTCAGGTATTCTGCTTTTGTAGTAAGATCATTTACAGGTTTGTTACAACATCATCTGGAAACTTAAAACAAACCCAAGGTGTCTATAGGTGTGTTTTCTTTATTTGAAAAGAAAAAAAAAACCAAAAGGCAAATAACCCACAGTTCTTTACTACACATTTATTAAGGCCTTTCTTAAATACCAGAGTTTAGAGGGTTACTCTTGAAATCTGAGTGAGGGTAGCTACCTTGTTTGGACCAAAAGGCCCATGAATCTGGATTGCTCATATAGTGGTTATTAGGAATACTGCACAGTGCAGGGCACTTGAGCTCTTGGATCACCTGATCTGAAAGTCAAAGTAGTGTTTCACTTACAGTAACATTGTCTGCCTTCGTATCAATGGTTCTGCTTCTCGGGTGATAAACTGATCCAGGCAGGGTAATGTAGTTCTGATAAGATTGTCTGTGTAAGCTATATTATAAAACTGAAGTTGACTTTACTAATGATTTCATCCTTTATGTTTATAATGCTTTTATGTTGCTGTGAAATCATGCTGAATGGCATTTACATTTAAATAGTCAAGGCATGTAGCATGGATTTTAAAATTACTTTTTCTTGAGTGTGAAGCTGCAAATTGACTGCATCTTTTTTTTTTTTTTTTCCCTGTTTGACAGAATACTGTGGAAGAATGGCAGATGGTTTTCTATATTGCTGCTTCTATTAATCTATTTGGAGCAATTTTCTTTGCATTATTTGCAAGCGGAGAAGTTCAGGACTGGGCAGTCAGTGGATATCACTTCCATAGAAACTGAAGGAGATGTTGAAATACCAAAACTGTGCTGATTCCCATTGTGCTTAGAACTGTGTGACCAGAAAAGTGCCTTCCCTGCTGATGCCTAGGAGTCTTCAGAGCTATTCAGTTAAATTACTTTATCTCTGTATCTTTTGTACTGAAAATAATCTGGCAGACTATATCTGCTATTTCCTAACAAGAAACTACTTGGATTAACTATAGAAATTTCATGCTAGGACTTGATATCAAATATATGATCAGAGACATTTTAAATCCGTGTTCTAGGCTCTAATACTTTCCAGTTTTTAATTAATATTTTCTGAATTAGTGTGTAGGCAGATGTTTGCTGATACTAAAATGAAAGGAAAAAGTAAAGTGATTTTGTAGCACTGTAAGGAGGAATGACATGCAAAGAATTGTACCCAAAAATGTGTTTCGATTTCCATTATGAAACTGATAGTTTTTTGCTGTTTAAAAAATTGTAGAAGAGCTCTAGTTTCATACAATCTTTTATAGTGCTTTTATTTTGTCATTGTTTTAACAATGGCTAACTTCTATTTTATGCACAAGTTTTGAATATATAAACATTCCGTCTTTCATGAATACGGTTTCACAACTAATACACAGCAAAAAAGAAGTAAATGTAGCCTTGGAGCTGAGAATAAACCACATGTCCTCTGTGGCACAGGTTTTTCAAACGGACCTTATTTTTTTTTCCCTCTGCAAAAAAGAAGCAATGCAACTCAGTGGTTAAAATCTAGGCAGTGTACAAGAGTGAACTAGAAATAGAATATCTGCACGATTACCTTAAAATAACTTTCAGTTTGGCAATTGATTTTTTGTCCCTTTAAATCAATGCAGTGGAATTCTTTCTTCTTGCATGTAGATATGTGTGTCAGCTTGTTGGTGTAAATGAAATAAAATAAGGCCAGTGTAGCAAATAATGAG
This sequence comes from Setophaga petechia, assembly GCA_024362935.1. NCBI lineage: Eukaryota > Metazoa > Chordata > Aves > Passeriformes > Parulidae > Setophaga > Setophaga petechia. Next base: position 7,188,867 of record JANCRA010000002.1, on the reverse strand, counting down.
GAAAATCAGTTCTCTAACAGCCTTGTTTGTTAGCCAGATAAAACTAGAGTATAAAAGAGCTAGTGCAACAACCTGGTGCTGTTACTCTTCTATCAATATAAAATTTGACACTCAAGAACATTCTTTGCACAACACACACTTAAATGCCACAGAGTAGGATTAGAAGTTATAAAAACAGTGGCCTTGTTAAGAACAAATGGCTGAATAATGATAGAGCCACAAGGCAAAGGAAAATTCCTGTGCCAAAGATTCCTGGATTGGAGCAATTAGATAAAAAGGAAAAATCACTGGGCTCTGGGTTTTTCATTTACCACCAATCCAAAAGAAAAGCCCAGTACTAAAGCTGCTCCAGTGGAGCCTACCTTCCTTCATTTCTAGGAAATGGCATCTGCCTCTCCTTTTTAGCTTTAAGAGCCATTTTGTTTTGGCCTTCCTTGAAGTGTCATGTTCTCTGATGGTGGATTTAAACTGTGTTTAAATCTCTGTTTGTGTCTACAGCATTTCCACAATAAACAAAGTTTTGTTCAAATTAAATTAGTACTTATTCAGTGGGAGTATGTTAAAACTATATTGTGTCTTCAGTGTTTCTACAATAAATGGATTGAATATTTACATGTGCATCTGTTGTTGAAAATTACTATCTCTGTGAACTTAGAACAGCATTTTGAAAGTATGCTGAACTACCAGGTTGGTGACTGGATTAAGGAATAGTTAATGTTTTCTTGGAAAATTACCTTCCTCAGAAGATTTTTGTCTGGCTTTACAGGTAAGTATTATCTTCCACCTGACACTGTATTAAAAGTAATAATTGCCCTTTATGTAAAACGAAATTTGTACTATTTCCATATCTTTAGTTAAAAAGGAGGGAAAGAAAGTTTAAAAAATAAAAGATTGTATATCATTTAAATTAATTTATGTCTTTGCTTTTCTAGAGATTGTCATCAGGGCAACATATGGATATGGTTGCAATTCCACCTGTTCTGAAGTTGGAAACTTCAGCTTCCTGTGCTTTTAGTGTTTTTCTTCCTGTGCTTTTAGTCTTTTTCCTTGAAAACTGTTCAGCTGAATATTAAAATTTTAAAAAAACATACTTAATGGTGTAGACGCAGTAGAATTGTATGTAGACATTCCCTCTATCAGTTAAATGAGTCTGAACGGGATTTAGTTAAAACTGAATTTTAGGCATATGAGCAGTTGAGCAGTCCAGAAAATTTTGGACCAGCATACTAGATTTTCTTTTCCCTTCATCTAATGCACAATTATTAATCATTTTGCATATTCTGTAACTTCTAAGTCAGCTTGGAAAGTAGGACTGAAAAAATGCTATAAATCTTTATATTATTTATGGACAACAGGCTGCACTGAAGTTAATATACAGCTATTTCTGATTTCATTTTTGAAAGTATCAAAATATATGGTGGGATTCTTGATTCAGTGAGGCTTTTAACACATAACAAGCAGGAATATCCCCAAAAAACCCTTAAGTGTTATCATTCTGTATCATGCTTGCAAGAAAGGAAAATCTATTAGAAAAAGTTGTCAAAATATTTTCTGCTAATCATTATATTTTATTGCATTGGCACACTACTGTTTGCATGGTTCTCTCAGCCAGTTTCATCTGTTCAAGGACATTTCTCATATTCTGTTTTTTCAGGGATAACAAGGGGATTGAGCACCTCTTGTCTCAGTTCACCTGTGTGACACAGGATCTTCACAGGAATTGGCCCGATTTTTGGGGTGACTCTTTTCCTGAAACAATCCCATAACTGTTATTTCTTGCTGCATTTCCTTAACAGGTAAGAAGTGCCAGAGTAAGAAGTTGTGCTCTCTGTTCCATGAAGAACCCTCTAGGATGTCCACTTGGAATGAGGGAAGTCAGTTCGAAAACAGATTTCACCCATTTCAAGAGCAGGAGTTGAACCACTGCTTTGGGAACATGTCTTAGTGTTGTCAGGTATTTTTAAGAGCTTTGTCTTCAATGTCTGCTTCTGACACAGTTCTGCTTAAATTTCTCTTTTTTTTTTAACATTTAGTGCAAATTTCTATCAACATTAGAAACACAGATGGAATAACTTCTCAGAATATCCTACGGCATGTGACATGGGTATTGTCTGAGATCTGAATCATGATCTCTTACAGCCTGACAAAGTGCCTTCCTCATGCTTTGCAGAAGATGAAATGCCACAAAGTAATGGGTGTGGCTTTGTACCCTCAGAACTATTTCTTTGTTCTGAGGGTACAAAGCATCAGTCAAGTACCTTACAGAAGTCTAAAATATTTGACATCCAAAAATACAAGTTAACTTAGGTAGGTCTTTTGAATGCTAACCTAGTGAAGGTTCATGTAAGTCACCATAATATATAGGCACCTATGCATGGTGCTTCCCCAGCTATATGTTCCTCTCTAACTGGTAACAACTGCATTTGCTGTGTGAAAGGGTCATCTTGGTTGATTTCCCAGAAATTGTGTTGTTCCTGAGATGTATCTTTTGTCTGGCTTCTCCTCTCAATCACTTATTCACTTATTTGCCAGTTTCTCCTCTTTTGCTCTGTGGGAATGTTTGGTTCCATGACAAATGAACTAGCTTTGAGTTTGATGGGTTTTCCAACATTTTTAGCATTTGTCAAGAAGGAAAACCATGGGTGAGGAAGCCTATACATCCCACAGATAAGTGAGACACAATTTGTAGGGAAAGGTAGTATCTTCTCTTAGATCACCTAGAGCTTCAGAGAAAAAAGACATGTTTTTAAACTTTAGGCTTCCTCCTTATTTTGAGCTCAACATCACAACTAAAATACTGCTACTGTGTTTTGTAAACTGTTGCAGTAAGTAGCATTTTAAGAGGGTTTCTCATTTCTCCTGTGCACCTGTATCTCAAAAAGCTGAATGTCTACACTTAATTTAAATTATTTAAGATCAATTAAATCACATCAAATTGATCAAAGCAATTATCACTCTAACAGTTGTAGGTTGGCCAAATCCTTTTCTGAGACTTGTCAATAAAAATGCTGTCTCCATTAATACAAGCCCAAATTATTTATATCTCCATTATACTGGCCTGAATTGTTATGCTGAGGAAGTTATGTCTGCCTTGATGCTAAGGAAAGGATATAATGTGACATGAATGATTTGGTATTAACACATTTTGCTGTTTCTGTGCCCACGGGGAGGAAATCACCGCACTAGCACTAGCATATTCACCAACAGCAAAGTAGAAAATCCTAAAGGTATGAAGAGGACCTCATGTGGTCTCCTATTTGGTCTCTTTCATATAAATAAATATAATAAGCCTGTTTTTCTAAAATGCATTTATTTAACTAATCAGGAAATGATAGAGCCAACTTAAAGCTTTACTGATTTGCTTTCTTCCTGCTTCACTCATACTACAGCTGTTCATATTTCTACAGTTCTGTATCTAATTGACTATATGTTTATAGTGCTCAAATATAGCTTAAGAAAGGGTTTCTTTATTTACAATTTATCTGATGTATATAGTCTGTTGCAGAAGTAATTCTTGCCATGTTAAATGCTAGATTAAAACAATGAGTTCTCTTTATTTGAATGTCTTGCCCTTCACCCAGCAGAGTTGCCTGTAGCCCCCAGGACCTGTTTTATGTTAAGGTGTTAGTTATTAATATTTTGTGTGTTTCAAATAGCTAGAGAAAGAGCTGCAAGAAGACACCAGCAGTTATTTAAATCCCATTGTGTAGCAAATGGCAGAGGTGGGACACACAAAGGCATGCCAGAGGATAAAATAACACTCTCTTGAGTGAGACACTGGAGACCCAATTAAATCCCGCTGCAACCTTTCTACTTCTCCTTCTTCATAAAGCTGCCATAATGGTGGTTGGTCATACATTTTAAACTAAAGCTGCATCTGTGTGATTCACATCCCTGACACAGAAACCAAGGTTTTATTGTTTGTAACACCATTGATCTGACTTAACATAACACTTGGCAATTGCTAAGAAGCTCCGATACACATCTGGCCAATGTAGTTCTCAAAGAAGTCATAACTCAATCCATTGAAAATTGCATTTCTTTGAGGAAAGTTACTTCTATGTGAAATTTTAACTGTTTGGCCTTATGAGTTAATAAGTAATGTCCTAAAAAGAGTTGCATGTGTTACTTTTCCATATCCTGTGTAAGCTTCAAACTTTGGAATTGACTTTCATGTCTCCAAAGTACACTTACTAAGATTGCATGTTGGTAGAGTTCAGGCCTGGATCAGACACAAAACATGAGCTCAGCTGGCTGAGTAATTAAAGAAGGTTCATGAATTGATGTACATTTTCAATTGAACACAGATTCACTTCAGAACAAGGGAAACTTTGCTCTTATTGCAATATATCCTGTACCAGGTTGCAACATATTGCAAGTGAAGGTGCCTTGGAGTTGCCCAAGGCATAACAATGGAAAGAGGGTGTGGCTTGTTATGCCAAAATTGTTTGCCTTCCCCTTTTTTCAAAGGATGTATTTGCTATAGAGTTGAGTGAAAAGTGGTAATAACCTTTGATAATGTGTTCTTGGAAGGAAATTTCATTAAAGAAATTTCTTAAAATCTTTTTTTGTAGTATACAGAAGTTTCCATATGGCTGCTTCAGAGTAGGAGATGAATATATCATTTCTTCTGGTCTTTTCCTAAATTAAATTCCATTGTACTTTACTAAATAAGCTTAGCTCAGTCAGACGTATTGTCCTGTTTTCTGATGGAAAACATGGTTCTGTTGATATTTCTACCTCTTCTTCTGAAGTATTCTAGCAGTAAATGACTAATCTTCTATTTCCAAATCGTCTTACTAGATCAGAAGAGTCGATAGATAAGCAGACAGCAGGTTTGTTTGGTTTGATTATGGGGTAGGGGGAAATGTGAAGGAAAAAAACCCCAACTATTTTTCTCCCACTCCTTTTTCCCTGACCATCTGGGCTTCATGGAGAACAAGAATGCCTTCTGTTTTTACAAGTTTAAACAATCTCTGCTGATGTGAGGGAAAGAAAATAATTTTTTCGTATATTCATTTGAAGGAGATTAAGCAAGAGTCCTGCTTGAAGGACTTTTAAAAAGATCCATAATTAGATAACTGGTTCAGCTGTTAAGCTGAACTATAAATTAAGTTGGAATGGCTATGGAAAGGCTAATTTCTTGTCTGGAATGTTGTTTAGTTAGTGCAGTCTGTCTTTTTTTTTCTTTTGTATATAGAGGTGAGGATATTTTGGAATTTGCTTCCAGTGTAGTTACTTACATTGATGTTTTCTGCTGTGAAAATAGCTTCTGCTTAAGCTTAAAAAAGCTCTTTTGTGGAGAGAATGGAAATCAAGATATTTGACTTGTTAATATATAGTTGGTAGAATTGCTAAGCACCTCTGCATGATTTTGAAAGTAAACTGTTGAATACAAGATACACATAGCAGTAGAGAAGGATCACATTGTGCAAGCATATTCACACGGGGATGTTGGTGATAATTTAACACCTCTCTGCAGAGTCATCTTGATGCCAGTGCACTTAAAGCAGCTATTGAGAGCAAAGCATCTGCTAAGTTATTTTGCTGTAGTATGACCTAAAACCAGATTTGCAAGTGGCAAAGCTATACTGTCATATATAAACTGGTAAAGTGCATGTTGCCAGCAACAGAACCCACAGTTCTCTGTCTCAGGCATAATCTCTCCCTCTAATGGGAGACACAGGCTTAAATTCCTCCAGGTAGAAGGTGGAAATCAGCCTTGTTCCCTTTTCTATCACAGATGGGGGAGGATGTGGAATCAAATAATCAACACTTCCTCCCTGTTTTGAAAGAAGAGGGGTGGCGGACATTTGTGAACAGCCCACCTTGTCAGTCCTCTGATCCTCAAGCCCTAAGAATAAGGACTGCACAATGTTTGTGGAACTGTGAAAGATTTAGAAAGAAAACAGGGAGCTGTTTATCAAAGGCTTGTGTAGCTGCCTGTGTAGCTGCAGCTGGCACCTTTAAATGGGCATCTGTGGGCAGAACTGTTTCTAGACCTGGGCAGCAACTGAGGTTTTCACTACCCCCAAGTGTGTGTGAAGTGTGTTCACTCAAGCTTAGATTTATAGATACCTGTAACTTTGCATGCATTGCCACATTCTTGGGATTCAAATTATCCCTTCTTGCTTGAAGCAGCCTGTGAAAATCAATCCACAGCAGTCTTCTTCATCAGTTCTAAGTACACAGTCACAAGCCACAGAAACTGATTCCTCCCCCAGCTCTCCTCTTAACAGGGTGCTAACTTCAAAGGTTGCTCTTGACCGTTGAAATACCAGCTGTATTAAACAAGTGGTCCAAATGCAAGCAACCAGTTTAAATTGCTGGAATTCAATTGTAAGCAGCTGGCTTTACTTCTAACTGAGGATCTAATAGTTTAAAAAAAAAAGCAACAGACCAAAACAAAATTCCAAACTAAATCCATCTGTCTGCTTCTGCTCAATGAAAGTTAAATAGTAAGTGTGCCACTTTGAAGCCCAGATGAAAGTTTCACTGTTCAGAGCATGTGCAGCCTGTACAAACACATTTACAAAGGCAGATGTCTTCCTACAGAAGGTAAAAATAAACCTCTCTACGGGTTTCCTCTTCCTCTGTGTGTGTTTTAACTCTTCTGAATCACAAAATATGACGCAAAGTCACAGCAGCATGCCCAGATGGATGGTTAATATGCAGCTCTGGTTGTTCTGAGGAGGTTGCTGTTTGACTTGTGTCTTTTCAGCTGAGTCATGAAGCATAACTATGCAGTTGTGCATTTCTTTGTCTCAGTGCTCCAGGCAAGGAGGCTGCTGAGAGCAGCTATCTCTGGCCGGGAGGGAACACAAAAGCAGGGATTTAGAGTACGGAGCGGGGCAGTGCTGAGCTGGTGCATGCTTCTGCAACAATGGGGAGCCATGGCAGGCCCCTGCCCCAGCACGGCTTCTCCTACCAGCCAGCCCAGGGGCAGCTCACATGGATAAGAAGGCACAGAGGATGATACAGATAAACCACTAAAAGAATTTGAAGTAATGGGATCAAAATAATTTCTCCTAAAAAAAAATCCCAGGAAAATCTCAATATTAGCAAGCCAGTCAGCATAGTCAATGAAATATTTTGACTCTTTGCATAGTGCCTTTACTGTATGTGATTTTGATCTGAGAACTAACTATTTGTAAAGAAAGTACCAAGACTTCTCAAATGGGCTTTAGTCATGTCCCAAAGAATCCTCTGAGGCCCCTCCATTCTCACACACAGTTTGTTTGAAGTCACTGTCTCCAGCTGTAATTGTGTCCTGGAGCTTTTGCTTTAAATGAAAATGGCTTCACATTGAACTCTAACCCTTATTACCATCATCAAAAGGGAAGAGGCCCAGTGGTAGTTGTATGAGTTTGAGTAGACTTACCTGACTCCTTCAGAGAGAAAAATTACCTTAACTAGCTAATAGTCAAAAATGTATTGGCTAGTAATATATTAATGGATATAATAATGGAATATAAATAACTGGTCTTTACACCCAGTGTTTTCCACATGAGTGACTTCAAACACTTCTTGGTTATAGTGCCTTTGTTCATGAGATGGGATAGTGTAACAGAGAACTAGTTGGAAGAGATGAGGCAAGAGGCAGTTGTGGAGGGGGAGCCAGTACTGTGAGCACCTTGCTGCTCTTCAAAACCTCTGTACTTTGTGAATGGAGCCCCTAAGCCTCTGAAAAGTCAGCTATTGGCTTGTGACTGCTTAGGACACTTTTGTGCTTTGAGCCCTGGACAGCTGAGATGCAAAGGTGAACAGATTTCTCAAATTTCTCTAAATATACAGTTGGTTCCATCGTGGAATGTTCGCACATCTAGAAATAGGTAACACAGGAGAGGAACCAAAGCTAAACCTCACTAATTGTTATGCTGGCACAGACTGGGGGTCTGAAAAACAGGAGGCTCTGGCACAGTAATAAGCAGCATCACTGGAAAGGTATTCCATCCACAGGTAACGCTTCCTACAGCAAAAGCCTCTGGTCAGTGCAGTCTGCATTGCCTGGATAAGATCAGCCTTGTGTGTTTTTCAATAATGACAATAATGACAAACTAGCAACTAGAATTCTATTCAAATCAGTGTAATTCTGCTTTGTATTTCAGAAAAGGAAAATAGTATCCAAAATTTTTTTGTATAGAATGTGAATCAATCATCTCATTCTCCTTTATAACTGCTTACATAGTTAACACCCACACACTGCAGCTATGCAGGTTTAAAACAACATTCATCAATGTATAAAATAGGAGAAAATGCATGTATAAGTACACTGGATTAAACTGTCTTGCTTAATATGGAGGAAGAAATTGAAAGACAGAAGTTTATGTACTGTGTACTGCAAGTGGTGTTACTCATAGCAATTTCCAGTGCAGGTGAGTTGCCTGCACTGGAGTTTTGTTAAGTTTATCACTTCTAGAGCCAAATAATGAATTTATTTTGATTTTTTTTTTGGTCTTTATTTCTGACCAAGCCTTCTGTCATTTTATTCCACTGAGCTATGGAGGTGAAAACCTTATAATCACTGCACTTGTGGTTTTAGGTTTACATCTGCATTTCACCTCACTTTCACTGCAAACAATTACTTCCTGCTAGGCAGGGCTATGTTCCCTGCTCTTGCTTTTCTTGCTTTCGCTTGTCTGATTGATGAGGGCTCAGGATAGTGACTTTGGTGTGTGCTTTTTTTTTTAACTCTGCTGCTTATATTTGCAACAAATGTATCATTACAGTAGAAACTATATATGCCTCAAATTAACTAGAAAAAATGTGATTATACTGATAATGTATTACTTGTAGCACCAGCTGCAGTAATATGAGATCTGCTTTATAATTCATCCACTGGGAAATTTGTGTCTATTTTGAAACCTTTGACCATGCCTATTAGAAGGTAACTGAGAACTGTACACCAACACTCTGAAGTATGGTGATGACAGATCATTTTTTTAAACCTTGTGGATATTTCTGTACTGAGACTTTCCTAACATGTCGTAAGAACAACAGGATTATAAATCATGCTTAATCACCATGGCTTACCTTAATAACCATTGAAAACCTGTTTCACTGCTGCCTGCAGGGCAGCAGGAGCAATTTTTGTTCTGTGAAGAGTAGCTGTCCAGAGTCACCTCAAACCATCCTATACTTACACTAATGTAAGACAAGGGTACTATACTGTGTCTTGTGCCGGGTATCTCTGGTAATCTGCACAGCAAAAACCAGAATTGGGTTTTTTTGCACAGGTTGTGATTTCTCTTTCACTTTGAATTAGTCTGCACTTTCTGTATTTAAAATGAGTACTCTGGTCATGTTCCCAAATGGGTAACTTGATATGTCCCTATATCATAGGAGAGTCTGCCCTCTGGCACATGTGATATAGGTGTTGCCTGTGTTCCAGGCATGGTCTGCATTCCTTTTCTTTAAGCCTCATCAGAGAGAAAATACGTGAGACACTTCACTGCTGCCATTTTGAGATGCATTGGCAACAGTTTGGAAACTGCTGGTTTGGCTGAAATCATAATGTCAAAGCCATGGCACAGATTATTGTCAGTTTGTTTTCATACTGTTAAGGAAGCCCTAAGGCAGTTGGTGTTGTAACCCAAGAAAATCTCTGTTCTAACTCTTTTGCAGTAATTTCTCACCACCCCTACCTCCACCCCCACCTTAGGCTGGGGTTTAGGCAGTCACTGGACTAATATAATTTTGATAATTGTCAGGAAGAGACAAAATATGGAAAAAGGGAATTTGTAAAATTGAAATGTCAAGTATACTTGGTTGATACTTTTTTTTAAAAGCTGCCTAAGAAATATAGATGACAGCGTACTGACAACTACTGCTTAAAGGATGCGTACGTTAGCTTAGCCAGTGCTGAGGAGTCCATTGAGTGCGGGTATCTCCGTGAGCAGCTGCAGAGGGAGCCGCAGGTTGAGCTCTGGGTGGGGACAGCCCGAGGCAAGAGCCCAGGAACTGGCGACCCTTTGCACAACAAAGGGCTGGAGACCTGTGGCCGGGCCAGGGGACGGGACACTGATGGATAGGGCAGGAGCTGACAACCCCCAGGCTTTCTCCTACTTGGACTGTGAGGGTAGAAAAGTCCAGGGATTGCTTTGTTCAGGGTCCTTCCTCGGAGGCACCAGCTTGAGCTGTTATTTTGATATTTAGTTATTGCACCACGATTTAATTATTTTAAGGAGCTGGATATCTGAGACTCTGCTATGGGAGACCTGGGGTAATCAGGTGAGGAAGCCTGGTGTGACTGTGTGAGTGTGGGGTGTAGCTGCAAAGGGGTCTTAGTGCCAGCTCAGGTGGGTGAGTGTGACTGCCACGGTGGCTCCTGCAGGGCTGGACAGGGATGTTTCCTTAATATCAAAATGCAACATAAATACAAAATGGTGGTTGCTAAGTTTTTTCTATTTTTTAACATATTAAAAGAATTGAATAGAAGGTAAATAATACATGAAGCAATGTAATTGTTGCATATTGCTGTTAACAGATCAGTGGCTGTAACTGGGTGTTGTCTGTTGTTGCTTGTATGCTTTTGAGAGGATATGAGCCCCTGTTAGCAGGCATTGTACATGTTATAGCAAGAAAAGGAGAAGAATCCAAGCAAAATCCAAAAATAAAAACCCACACATTTCGTGGTTCAGAACTCAGAATTCAGAGACTATAGAGACAACAAGATTAGGGTCACATTAAGATGGCTAAGATGTTCTGATGTTGCCTAGTCATGCACACAGTGAGAAATAATTCAGTATTGTTGAAAACCTTTGAAGTTGTAAATTACAATTGTTTCGTGCGTATTACCACTGAGTTCTCTGGTGAATAATGAATACTTCAGAATTAGTAGTGGAAAAACCAAAATTGCCATGGAAAAATACTCAAATCTTTTTGAAAGAGGTAAGTAAGAGGTATTTTCACAAGGTTTAAGCACGAACTGCAGGTCTGGACTTCTGAGAAATGCATGTAGTATGTGACACAGCCTAGATCTGCCTCAGTGGTTATAATGGCTTAGTCAAGAGAATAAATGAGAGTGCAATTTCACTTTGTAGCTAAGCTGATGTAACTGAGCCTTGACACCTAAATGGTATGTCCTACTTCCTGTGGGTTGAATCAGTGAATCACGTGGCCATAAAATTAATTTGGTCAATTGGATGATTAAATAGGAAACCAAAAAAACCCAAAAGTCTTCCTGTGAATAACTTCACTGCTCCCACTCTCCTTTCAACTATACAATGTGCTTGATCCAATGCAATAAATCTTTGGATTGATAGAGGAGAAAAATAATTCTTCTGGCAGGTATTCCCAGCTGCATAGATTTAGCTTTGACATGGAATACCTTTCAAATTCCTGAACTTGGATGTATGCTGAAGAGAAGAAATTAAATGCTTAGTTTGGAATAGACTTCTTTTTTTTTTCATATCCTCTATGGTGCAGTTTGTTTTACCCACACCAGTCACTATCTGATTCATAGGAATGTCATTATTCTGAACTGTTTCTGAGCTGTTTCTCAATAATATCCCAGAAGGAAAGGGGAAAGCAAGTGAGCCAGAGTTTCTGCCTCCCTGGTGCATATGGGTGTGTGAATGTTGCTGGGCTCATGACTCACTGCACAGCTTTGGGAGGTGAATTGGACTGCATTAGCTTGTAGAGCAAGTATAAACTATTTCCCATAAATAGTGATACCTCACTTTGTCTCTGATGACTCCACAGAGCTAAATTTAGACAAGGAGCTAAGATTTACTTTCTAAAAAGCAGCATTTCTTTACAACTGCCATTTCAGTCACATGCACCCTACCTCAGATGGTTGGGGGCCCCATTCAGATCGAGGGAGGTGGGGGAGCCACTACTTGTGTGTGCCTCTGTATGTTTTATTACTGTAGTCCTACCTGTAGATAGTGTGTACACAAAATTAGGTTTTCTGTGGTGAATGAGAATATATGTACATAAAACAGCTGGGCAGTGATTTAATATCCTCTGTGCTAAATCAGAAACAGCATACCAAATTTAAAACAGTGTGCTTTTCACTTCAGGTCACCTTAGGAATTGCACAGAGTGTGCCATGGAGACTGCCTGGTAACTGAGATAGACCTCCTAGCTCTTCCTGCTTTGCACAAAGGGGATCTCTGAGTGCTATTCACAGCTTCAGCAGCACAGGCTGTCTCCTGCTGAGTGGGAGTGTTCCTGTTTCAGGCAGCAGAGGACAGTAACACATGACTCGCTGGTATGAACCAGTTTGCAATCTTCTTCTAGCCCGTACTGTATTTTTAGGTTACTTACTTTTATCCTGGGCTGTGGGATAGCCATGGGCTTTTACAGTTCGTATTCCCTTTGTCTGCCCTCGCTATCCTCTGGCATGGGAGCCGGACGGACGGGATGTCCTGTCAGCGCTGGCTCCCTGGCCTTGTGAGATTTGGCCTCGGTGCAAAGAGCTGACTCAACACCTGCTCCGGGTTTAAAGGGACCGAAGTCTACTTTTATACAACGTGTGGTACGAGCGTTTAACCTCTGAGATGCCATTGCTCTGACGACTGCCTTGCAGCGCCACAGCTGTTGTTTCTCGCAGGGACTGTGGGGAGCAGCAGCGTGGGGAGTGACCTCCCCCGTAAGGCTGCTCGGCTGATAGATCCTGCCAGGGTATCGCTGCCCGTGGGAAAGGCATGTGCACTGGGTTTCAGCATTCTTCTGCGTCTTGTTTGGAGACTGCTGGAGAAACTAAACATGTTTTTCAGCATTTCATTTTGATAAGAAATTAGTACAGAATGAATGCTTTCTAACACCCAGGGCCAGGAATGTACTCAGTTCCCAACAGCTCTAATATAACCTGCCATTGCATATGAGTCTGTGATATAAAATTTCTCCTCCCATCTTTCATTTTTAGCCTCACTCTTTATTGGTTAGAGTTTAGGACCGATTATTCAATTTCCTTCACACCTCTCTTAGTTATATTATGCCAGCTTTTTGGTTTTCAGTAAAATGTACTTCATCTTCTAGTGCAAAAGATGTATTTTTTACAGCAAGTTGCATAATTATTGGTTGAAATATTTGTGAATTTCCATTCAGATTGACTCTTGTAACTAAGGACACTAACCTTTAGCTGATATAAGTACATTGAAGTCAGGGAGAGACTTCCTTACCAAGCTATTATACCAAGAATTATGGTATAAGAAATTAATTTTTGATTACACAGATCTTCTAAGAAATATCAACCTATGGAATTAAGGCTTGAAGAGGCTTTTGGTTATGTGTAGATCAGGAAGTATTATTGATACTTGAACCATTCTTGCTAGGTATTTAGGTGGTTTTGAGGAATTGGGAAATGATGGAGGTTCCACCAGCTGCCCACAGAATCTGTTGCAATGTTTTTACCTCTAGATATGATCTTGAAGCATCATTTCCAAGATGGACAAAGTATCCCAGCAGAGGCTTTAATGAGTACTAAGTAAAGTGAAAGGTTTATTTCACATATCTTACAGCACTTCTGTTTATGCACCTCGGTATGTTTGCTTTTTTCACAAGAGTATGGCAGTGTTGACTCATGTTCAATTAGTGATCCACTTTAACCCCAGGTCCTTTTATATAGGACTGCTGGGTAACTGCTGCTTCTCCTGTGTTTTTGCAGTGAACTGTTCCTTACAAAGGACAAATATTAACCTTAATTTGTTTCCTAATTATTTTAGCCCTTTGTTTTTCACTTGCCCACATTACTCTGAGTAATGTGCCTGACTTCGGTTCTTGACTTCTGAAGTGGTCAGAAGTCCCTGTCCTTTTTCCCCCAAAGTGTGCAGTTTAAAATGATACTTTTATATATTTATAACTGTATATTTGTATGGTGGATTAATGTCTGTGCCCACAGAAACTGATTTGACACTAGTCAGTTTTGTAGTCATAATAGCAATCACTTTGAACATGTCCTCTTCAGCTGGTCTCCTGCACATGCATTATTTTGTCCAAAGTTTGCTGAGCTTACTTATGCAAGTCGCCCATAAAAAGCATCAAATCTTCCCTTAAGTTAAATGATATCCATATTTTCCCATCCATGAGCCTGTTAAACTTGTCACAGTAAACAAGATCAGTTTGATGCAGTCAGCTTGTAACAAGTCTGGGGTTGTTACTTATCAACCTGGTATCTTCTAAAAATAGTTCATTTGTTCCAATATATTTTTCCAGGAATTGAAATTAGACCAACTGTTCCATAACTGCCCAGCTCATGTCTGTGATTTTTCTCTCATTTTATTCTTTATTTATTAATTTCCTGATTTTTTTCCTGATTATTTAATGTTCTGGAACCTTCACATTCCATAGCTTTCCACAATTATCAGTAGTGGTTCTGAGATAGCTAGCCAAGTACTTTAGACAAATTGTATTAAGGCTAACTAAAAATATAGATATTTTAAGTAAATGACCCCTTCTGTTACCTCTCCCTCCCCTCAAATCAGGTTCTTGATCCTATATTGTGTTTGGGGTTTTTTAACGAACATAATTAAATATTGGGCATTTCTTCATATGTTGTCTTCCTGCTTTAACCAAGCTGCTACCACAGCTCACTGGCAATTACAAATAAATGGTTTCTATTTCTACCTTAATTTGACAATCAACAGCCTTGAACTTTCTTGTGTCTGCACCCAGACTTGTGATCCTTCCTTTGCAGAATTTTCTGTCTTGAAGAATCCTGGAAACTAAGCCAAACTGTCTTTCGGTAAATTCAGTATAGATTGAGCAGGTCAACTGTAAATACTTTTCCAGATCTAGATTTATTCCCATAGTTCTTGTCTGAAGCCTTTCCAAAGTTCAATAGTCTCAAATCTAAGTTCACTGAATAAATGTCAGGCATATGCTATCTTCCCTAAATCTGAGCAAGGGCCTTGACTTGCACCATGTGTGATTACTGGGGTTACCACAGAGTAAGAATGATGTACATGTGATTGCAGTGGAAGGTGAGCCTACGGCCAGAGTGATACCAAGAGTCAAAACCAGAGCAGTGTCAAGATGGGAGAGTGAACAGTGAGCAGCTGGATATATCTGTGCCATCCATACTAGCCCAGCCCAGTCTCAGGTACAGCCTTCTTCCTCCTTCAACCCATTCATCCACTGGCTCCCATCTGGAGCATAATTTTGTGGTCTGCACCAAAGTCACCTTTATTATGTTCTCTCCCTTGCAGCTCTTAGCTGCACCTCAGAGGTTTTTTATTCAAATAAACCTCTTCTAGGGGAGGTTACATGAACAAACAGAATGTCTCCTTCCTTGACAACCTACCTTTACTTGGCTCAGGAGGAGAGATAGAAAGGGGAGGATGCACAGGATCTGCAAGATGACAATGGGAATTCACAGGTTTTTTTTGTAAAGCACACAATCCAGCTCCAAACCTACTATAGTGAGAGGGGCAGCAAAATTAACCTGATGAGTGGACACTAAGCAAAGTTATTCAAGCATAGCTGAGTTGCTGTGAGGGCTCAGAGGAGAATTCTGAGATGCATGGGTGAGGATTTGAGGTCCCACTTAAAGGTTTTGTCACAGATTTATCAGCACAAGAGGATGAATCTGTTGCTTTTGGCAAAATGATTTTTTAGCAGAAGAGACCAGAGCTTTAAAATGGAATTTTGGAGGTTCATGATAAATTCAGAACAAAAGTCACACCATCCTCACCCAGTGGATTTTGGTTCGGTAACTGACATTTTCTTCACACAGAATGCACTATTTACATATATATATATATATATATATATATATATATATATATATATGTATATATATGTATGTATGTTAAATGCTCCCATTTAGGGCATTCTTTGAATTGAACTCCCAGAAGGGCTTACCATTCATTTAGGGTGTCCAAAAGGTGGTGAGAGAGAGGAAAAGATAGCCTGTTTGCTGCTGTTGGAAAATACTAATGCAAAACCACAGAACACTAACAAATTATGTTTTTCCTCCATAATGGTGCTTACTTCATCAGCCCTTCACCTTTATTCTGCATTAGTGTCTAGTAATTTTGGGTTTTGCCTGGAGCCAGGTCATCAGCTGGTGTAAATTAGCCTAGCATTAATGAGGTATATGAAGTTTTGTCAGATATCTGCAAGTGAAGGGTCACTTTTTGTTTAAGCTACTGCCTGCATGTATCTGCCCGTTTGTTGTTTAGTTCCAGAACATTCTTATCAAAGCATTCACCTGTGCAGTTGTGTTTTTCCTGCTTAGGACACTTCTGCTCTACATCAAATACTTTCATTTTCTAGCCCAAAAATGCAGACCTCCACAGAACAGCACATGGGACTTAAATACAATTGTTAGTTCTGGTCACATCCCAGTATGATGTGACCACTGTGGCTGATCCTAAACCTTCAGTATCACAGTTCAGCCAGTATTAAGCCTTCAATATAAATGAGCTTTCTCGTGCTGAGGATAAATGTGGTTTGAAAAGACTGTCCAAAGGATGTTTTTGTTATTTTTTTTAAAGCAGGCTATCCTCTAAGCCAGTACTCCATTACCTATTATAAATGCTGTAAGTACAACGGCAGTGCTTCCCAGAGGAAACTTCTTTCAAGGGCAACAATGACTTTTAAAGAGGCTCTTGTTAAGCTATTCAGAAAACTCTGAAATTGTTACTGCTTGTTCATCCCAGTGATACTCTCAACAGTTTTGAAGTCCACTGTCATAATTATATCTCCTACTGTAAGACCTTCTGTTGTGAACCTATAAGCAAGGTCAGCTACCAGATCAGACAAGGAGACTTTATTTAGTCCAAGTCTTAAACTTCCAAGAATGGAGGAGTTTTATTTGTACTGTCTACTAAGATACTAAGTTAAAGTGTATTTACTGTTGTCTCTTTCTTTTACCAAGCAATTTTACTTAGCAAGTAACTTTCAAAAGTAGTGTTTTTCAATTAGTTTAGACCACCGCACCCTGCTCAGTTAAACCTTTTTTTAGGCAGATTTTCTGTCTATTCTCTTCATATATGAATAACACCATTATTCTATTGTTCTTTTATTTCATAAGCAGATGATTGTAAAAACTGGTAGTAAGTATTAAGATCATGTATAAAAAAGGGTTTTGTAACAGATGTAGGTGCTTTTTATTGCTATTAAGAACCAATGCATTAAAGAACACTTACAGATGAAAGTAAGTCTGTATGCTCATGCTATAGTTTATGTTGAACTTTGAACAAATGTATGTACCATGATAATTGTAATATAGTGATTAAAAAGCCTTTCACAGTACATATGAGGCTAATTGTATGACCAGAATCCAGTTTTGCTGATCACCAATTACTGTTGGTAACTTTGGACTGCTTTTCCACTTTCTGAAAGTGCCCTCAAGAAATCTTAGTGCCTCTTTAATATATAGTGAGCTTGATATACTCCATTTATCAGATCTGTGTTTCAAGTCTTGTACTTATAAAGTCTGTTTGCTCACACTCCTGAATGACCTTGGTCATTGCAGCTAAAATGGTTGTATAAGCACTACTTGCCTGCATCTTTGCACAGGAGTCTGACCAAAAAAAATACCCATCTATATGGTAGAGAGTTAAAATTCTTTACAGGTGCTCACTTTTATTTTAATGTCATTTGATCTGAGATTCAAAACTCTTTTAAAATGGTGGTTTCTGTATAGGTTCCTACAATACAAATGTTTTAGAGCATTCTGTGTGCTCTCACACTGGAGACATATGTGGACATAGGATATTTCACTTTAGCATATGCTCACCAGTGATCAAAGGAGAATGAGTAATTTTTACCCACAAGTCCTCCTACTTCTGAAGTCAGTCTGGATTGAATAAACCCTATTTCAATGTCTAAATGTCTTTGACTTCTCAAAATCTATCTCTGTTCCTTCCTAAACATTACATATTAAAGTGATTAGTTTTACCAAATTAATAAAATCTAAAATTTTTACAGGCTGGTTGCTAACAGGATTTAGTCCAGTGTAGGCCTGTTTGTGTTAGCTGAGAGGACTCTTCAGCATGCATTTCCACTGTATTATCTGAGGCTACTCATATATCAAGTTCCCCAGCTGTATAAATAATTTTGAGATTGATAGTAGGAATGTTCTTCTAATAGAATGGGCAAGAAAAGATACACTAATTTTTGAGATAATAAAAACATGTATTGTTTTTATTAAAGAGGAAATAATAATTTCGAAAACTCATTTAAAGAAGTGGAGGGGGAAAACAACTGCTGTAGACTTAAACTAGGACCATGTTTAAAAATTTGTACCACAAATTCAGCTTTCATAGCTTTCAGCTATGTCGATACTTCATTAAAAAAGAAATACCTGAAAGAAATTACTTTCTTAAGAAATATCTGATTCTAAGAGCCTTTATGTATGAAGTAGTCTTCTAAGAAATGTATCTTTAAAAAATTAGAAATATGCAGTTTAGTATGGACTATATAAGAAATTAGTAACATTTTTCCTTCCTCCTCTTCCTGTTCAGGCACAACTAATTGACTGCAGTTGGGAAGTGTTAAAACTACCTTTTTATGAAAATGGATTCTCTGACAGATCAGTCCATTAAAAATACCCCCACACACACTGAAATACACATTTTAGTAGGTAACTTCAAACCATCTTGAAGAATAAAGCTTTTTAACTGTGTTTACAGCCATTTCTTTATAGAAGACCCTAAAGAAGTGCTTCCTAGCTTTCTTGCTAAATATTACACTTTGGTCTTCAACCCAAGCCACTTCACAATAATGCATTTCCATTTCCAGAAAGCAGACCACCTTCCTTTTCCTGCCCTTCTCCTGTGTCTTCATTGTTGGCACACTTCATATGCAGTGTCTTCACTAGTAACTGGCCCTGAAGGTTAATTTTGAGGAAAGCTGAACCATCTCTATCTTCCCTCCACCCCTACCACAAATCTCTGCTAAAAAACATAGGAAGGAGTGAGAGAGAATTTGATTTTTCTCCTTTCTTAAAAAAGTGTTTGTTTAATATTTAAACCCTTTTCAGGTTTTTACTCCGCATCTGGTTACTTTTGTAAAAGGTGTATTCTAAACTCAGCATGTTCTCTAATGTTTTTTGTTGCTGGTTGTTTTTTTTTTTTTTACAAAATGCATCTTTTTAATCTTTCATGTGAGAAAAATACCATATCTCATGGAAACACTTCCATATCAAACCATGAAATACTAAGTTTATTGCTCTCTAATGAATTTGATACTGGGTTTATCTCAGGGAAACCTGAAGTCAAGTGGAAGGGTACATTTGTAGATGCATGAGGTAGTTTTTTTATTATGAGTTTGCTGATGTTGTTCTTTTTTGTTTGTTTTTGAACAAGAGGCTGTTTCCATGCTATACAACTGCAACCTGAAGAGCATACCAAGAAATGGATTATAGCTGTCTATGGAAAAGTAACTATTTCTGACAGGCATATAATGTAGCAGAGTAAGAACATGGACTACATAGCTTTGCAGGTAATTTAAAAATAACAGAGATAGTTCAGCTTCTCAGCTTAATTTCTCTTGAATGGGTATAGGAGATGTTGAATATTTAATGGAATTTTTTATATCAGTTACAGGCGACTAAACCAGAAAAAATCCGCTAGAATCATGAGGACCTTTATTTCTGATGTTGTGAGGTGTTTTGTGACTCCTCATTGCCATGATTCTAAAAATAATTTGCCAGGGCTGCGGGTTTCCCCATGTGCAAACACAGTATGGGGGCGCTTTTCGCAGTGAGCGTTACTTGCAGAGACCCCATGTCCTGAATGCTTCCGTTACTGATACATTTGCACTTCAGACGCATCTTTGCTGGAGGTGCGTCCACGTTAATTTGTATTTTTGTGCCGAAGTTTTCTAAGACGAGTCAACTTTTGTCCTCTAATGCTACAACAAAAACAGAAAAAGGTTGGGTTTTTTTTTTAAGCCAAACGATGGCTTCTTATTCCGGTATAAGCTTCCAGAAATTCCTGCTTTTCCCCTCCTCCACATTTGATTCTGCGAGACTGGCAACGTACTGGGCTAGGGGCAGTTCCGTATTCCGTGATGTTCAGCCGACATTTGTAACTCGCCGGTCGGGGTAACGCACTGAACGTTTCTAATCTCGCTGACTGCGTTCCTTTGTGTCCCTAGTGCGAAATACAATTAACTCGCCGGGGGCTGTTCCCCGGGGACTTCCTTCAGCTGCCGCCTCCGTCGGGCCCGGCCATGACGCCAGGCCTGACGCTCCCGGTGCCCGGGCCCGAGCGGCTGGGCCCTGCAGGGGGCCGGGGCCGGTCGCTGCCGCCCCGCTTCCTCCCGGACAAGGCGGCCCCTCCCGCCCGCCCGCTCTCCATCCCAGCGCGGGAGGAGCACCGCTCCCTTCCCGGAGGAGCCCCTCAGCACATCGCGGGGCTGGAATGGGCCACGGGCCCCGCTCCCCGCTGTCGGACCGGGCCGGGTCCCGCTCAAGCCGGACGTGTCCCGCACAGCCCCGGCGGGGGAGGGGGCGCTCCGTGCCCGGGCGGGGCTGCGGGGCCGCCGGGAGCGGTGACGTGTCCCCGAGGCCCCGCCCCCTGCTAGGGTATATAAGGGGCGCCGCGCACGCTGTCGGTCTTTTTCGCTCCGGGTTTGCCGCCGTCGCCGAGGAGGTGAGGCGCATCCGCAGGGCTGGGCTGGGCCGCGCCGGGGTGCGCTCACCCCAGAGGCCCGGCCTGCACCCAGCTGGGGTGTGGTGAGGGTCGAGGGGAGGGAGCGGCCGGGGCTGCCGGCGGGAACTGGGGCGGAGGGGCGGACAGGCAGGGAAGCGCGGGGCGGCGGGATGGCGGCGCATCGTCCTCCTCGGTTACCATGTGCAAACCCCCAGTGTCAGGGCTGAGGTGGGGGAAGCGGCGTGTTCGGACGGGCGCGGGGCAGAAAGCGCCGGGCAGCCTCCCCTTACACCCCGCGGGCAGCGGCGCAGGGCCGTGCGAGGACCGTCGCGGGGCGGCGGCGGATGCCGTCGAGGGGAAGGCGGCCGGGGCACGAGTGAAAAGATGGCCGCTCGCCTTGCCTGCCCGCCGCCAGCGCCACAAAATGGAGGACGCGGCGGCCCGGGCGGGGTGAGTCACACAAAGGAGCGGGGCGGCCCCGCCCTCCGCGCTGCCCGCCGGGCCCGCTTGCCGCCGCCCCGCGCCCCGGCCACCGCCGCCGGGGTAACTCGAGCCCGGGGAGGGGGCAACGCGAGGGGCGCTCCGAGGGGCCCCCGGCCCGCCCGCCTCGCTCCTCCCCTCCCCCGGCGGGGCGGGGCCGCCATCCTGGCCGGGCCGCCCCACATGTGCCGCCGCCATCGCTGCCCCTGGGCCCGGCCCGAGGCGTAACCAGCTTTTTTCTGGGGCACTTACAGGTGTCGATTCTCTTTTGCCGGAAGAAAGAACTCAATTAACATCCAAAATGGGAAAGGAGAAGACCCATATCAACATCGTTGTCATCGGCCACGTCGATTCTGGCAAGTCCACCACCACCGGCCACCTCATCTACAAATGTGGAGGCATCGACAAGAGAACCATCGAGAAGTTCGAGAAGGAAGCAGCTGAGGTGCGTGGGCCCATAGCAGCCAGCAAAATTCCGGGCTGCGGGAATGAATAGACCCTTAAGTAAAAGGCGAACCTGCAGAGTGTTCAGCGGCCGCGGGGAGGCGGTTTGGTTGCCTCTGCCCCAGGAGCTGAACAAGTGGCTCACTGTTGCGTGGCCACAGGGCGGCAGCTGCGTTGCAGTTGTCCCTGAGGTAGAACAAGTGTTCAGTCTGCCATTGTGTTAGTTGCAGAAGCTCAGATTATGAAATGTAGAATAAGTGAAGAGAAGGTAATCTAAAGTTGCATATGAATAGTAACATCTGGAATCAAGTTAGATGAGTGGATTCAAACTGCATAGAAAGAAGTTGGTCTGTTGAGGTCTACTTTGAAAAACAGAGTTTTGCTGATACTGTTTTTTTCTGTGTAATAACAGCACAGGTCATAAGAAAAAATTTTACAATTTTCATTATAAAATTTTGCAAATATTAAGCAGAGTGGCAGTTAAAGTTGATTATTGCAAGGATTGAAGTACTAAGAGGACTTGAAATTGTAGAGGATACTTGATAGTAGGACTCAGCCTCAAGAGCTCTATCATATAGATGCATTAGTGAAATTAACAAGGTGTCAGGGAGTCTGAACTGTCAACAGGTTCAGTAAGGTTCAACAGTTGGCATCTCTCACCAGTAGCGCCAAGCGTATCTTGTTGCTTGTGTTATGAGCAGCAACGTTTTTCAGTGTTAAGCCAGTTACTATTATTATATTGTTACTGTTGATCTTTCTAAATTACTTGTAGATAGACAGCTCTGTATTCTTTTAATGGGAATAAAACGCTGTTCTTTCTGTAACTGTAGATGGGCAAAGGTTCCTTCAAGTATGCCTGGGTCTTGGACAAGCTGAAGGCTGAACGTGAGCGTGGTATCACTATTGATATTTCCCTGTGGAAATTTGAAACAAGCAAATACTACGTCACCATCATTGATGCTCCTGGACACAGAGACTTCATTAAAAACATGATTACTGGAACTTCTCAGGTACGTAAAGAAAATAGGATTTGAGGGTTCAGGAAGGTTGTTCCTTGGTTGCTATGGGGGTTTCCTGTAGTACTTTGACATACACACAAGCATTATAGTGAGGGTTTGTTTTTTTTCTTTTCAAAGGCTGATTGTGCTGTCCTGATCGTTGCTGCTGGTGTTGGTGAGTTTGAGGCTGGTATTTCCAAGAACGGGCAGACCCGTGAGCATGCCCTTCTGGCCTACACCCTGGGTGTGAAACAGCTGATTGTTGGTGTCAACAAGATGGATTCCACTGAGCCACCCTACAGCCAGAAGAGATATGAAGAGATTGTCAAGGAAGTCAGCACTTACATCAAGAAGATTGGCTACAACCCAGACACTGTGGCTTTCGTGCCAATTTCTGGTTGGAATGGTGACAACATGCTGGAGCCTAGCTCTAACGTAGGTTTGGCATTTGTTTCTGTTAAGGCATGAAACTAGGAAAACTTTGAGACCAATTATGCAATGATAAAATACACGTGTTTTGTGATAGTTGCGTTTGGGAAGTGCTAAGGTCCAAGATAAATCTTAGCACTTTAAAAATTTTTTACTCTAACAGTAAATTGAGATAATGCTAAGAGATACCACTTGTGCTTTTTTCAGCCTTGCACAGTTAAATTTGGCAGTGAGGTTACCCTGAGCTTGTTTTCATTACAGATGCCCTGGTTCAAGGGATGGAAGATCACCCGTAAGGATGGCAGTGCCAGTGGAACCACCCTCCTTGAAGCCCTGGACTGCATCCTGCCACCAACTCGTCCAACTGACAAACCCCTGCGTCTGCCCCTTCAGGATGTCTACAAAATCGGCGGTATGTGTTCTCTGGAATGCTGCTCGTGTGCCAGCAACAGCCGATCTAGGGGCCAGAAATGCAGGCATCTGCCCAAGAGCTGCTTTTCCAAGTCAAAAATTAAAATTCTTGTCTCAAGTGGGTTTTTTCCCCCATAAGGGCACATATTCACTAAGCTGAATAATGAGTAATACTGTTGCTTCTTGCAGGCATTGGTACTGTACCAGTTGGCCGTGTGGAAACAGGTGTTCTAAAGCCAGGCATGGTGGTTACATTTGCCCCAGTCAATGTAACAACTGAAGTGAAATCTGTTGAGATGCACCACGAAGCCCTGAGTGAAGCTCTGCCTGGTGACAACGTTGGCTTCAATGTTAAGAACGTGTCTGTGAAGGATGTTCGCCGTGGTAATGTTGCTGGTGACAGCAAGAATGACCCTCCCATGGAAGCTGCTGGCTTCACTGCACAGGTATGTTATGCAGCTCTTCAGGGATGTTGGGAATGTAGCTCTGTATTCCAAAATAGTCTTGTTAGGCTAAGCTATAAAGCAACATAGAGTTGTATTTTGCATTCTATTTGATTGAAGGAAATCTCATTAATTCCTTGGCTTTGTAAGAACATGTCAGTGTTCAAATTACTCCCCTTCTAACTTGGCTTTCTTTGTTTCTTAGGTCATTATCCTGAACCACCCTGGCCAAATCAGTGCTGGCTATGCCCCTGTGCTGGATTGCCATACTGCTCACATTGCTTGCAAATTTGCTGAGCTTAAGGAGAAGATCGATCGTCGTTCTGGCAAGAAGCTGGAGGATGGCCCCAAATTCCTGAAATCTGGAGATGCTGCCATCGTTGATATGATCCCTGGCAAACCCATGTGTGTTGAGAGCTTCTCTGATTATCCTCCTCTCGGTAAGGCATCTCACATTAATATTGGTCTCTGGAAAAGACACTCCTTGATTTCTAGTATCGGGATGCAGTGTGTTCCATGAAACACTGATAAAAGCTGGGACTTAAAACTGTGAAGTGGAACCAGGATCTTACTGGTATGGGGAGAGAAACTCCAGAGAAGGGTCATGCCTCTGTCCCTGTCTGGTTCCAGAGCAGCATTGGCCCATTTATACCAGCGTGTGTGTTGCCTCTGTGCAGCAGATTGGGCTGGGAGTCAGCAGCGTAGACAAAAGTCATGAATCGTGTTTTTGCTTTCAGGTCGTTTTGCCGTGCGTGACATGAGGCAGACGGTTGCTGTTGGTGTCATCAAGGCAGTTGACAAGAAGGCTGGAGGAGCTGGCAAGGTCACAAAGTCTGCCCAGAAGGCCCAGAAGGCTAAATGAAAATTCTGTACACCAGCTGCCACCTCAGTCTTAACCAGTGGTGGAAGAACGGTCTCAGAACTGTTTGTCTCAATTGGCCATTTAAGTTTAATAGCGAAAGACTGGTTAATGATTACAATGCATCGTAAAAGCTTCAGAAGGAAAGGAATGTTTGTGGACCATTTGTTTCGTGGCAGTTTAAGTTATTAGTCTTTAAAATCGATAAATTTTTTAAAATGGAAACTTGACCAAAAATCTGTCACAGAATTTGAGACCATTAAAGCAGAAGTTCAATGCTATGTCTCTGTGTTCTTTGGGTTAATGTTAAGTTTATGGCAAAACCTATATCTAGTCATGGTGGGATAAGAAAGATTGTTATTAATTTAATACGTTCAGAAGTTGCAAAGCAAATACTAAAAAATATTTGTTTCTGAAGAGTAGAACAAAATAATTCTACAGGTTTACTTTTAAACTGATCTAAGCCTTAAATAACTTTCCTGGTGCTTTCTACAAAAACTGTTTTTAGATTGGATTGCACGAATACCAGGTAACAATTGGTGTTTTCGTGCATTCTGTGAAGCATTGAGTAAACCAAGAAAAGTCTACATGGAGAAGAAAAAAGTGAACACATTTAACCTTAAAAAAACATTACAAAGAAAGAATCCTATGTTGGGTTTCCAACATTTTGTACACTGATTTTTCTAGTCAAAAGCAGGACCAGATTTTTTTTTCCTGAGAAACATGTTGTGTAACTCTTCAAAAATTAAACACTTTTACATAGATGTTTTCTAATATATAGTAAGATGTTTAATAGCTAAATATCAAACTTCTGTCTAGAATGACACTTCGATGCAATCTGAGTGACTCACCATTGTAGCCTACACCAAATGGTGCAGTGGAACAAGGTGTCTGCTATCCTTTTAACAACAGGGTGAAAAATTTGGATCAAACCGTTAAAAGAGACTTTGGTATCTAGTCCAAACTCTTATTAATAATCAGTACACAAATAACCCCAAGTGAAAGGTTCTGGGTTATAAGAATACCAGCTGTAATTATTAGGAATTCTGTCATAGAAGCCTTGCTTCAAGTTGGTAGATGGGGGCAAGCAGTTAATGGATAATCAGAGCTGACTTGCATAATGGTGCAGCTGTTTTACTAACCTTTCACATGATTTCCCCACAGCATCCCCAGGATAGGTCAAAAAGAATTGGTATCTGTGAGGGACTTGTTTCATGACACCAGTATGTTTGTTCTGCCTGTAATGGCTGTATTATCTGTGTTCTGTTTTCCTTTCCTTCTCCAGCTGTGTGCTTGCTCTGCAGGAACTCATATCTGTACTGCTTGGATAGGTCTGAACTGCTGGTACTTGTTTTCATGCTCTTTGGATCTTTTCTCCTTTTCTGCTCACCTCTGTCTTAACTGCAGTAGAACCTTGGAGGATTACCCACTGTTTTTGAAGGTACAGTGGAAGCAAGGGCTAGAGAGCTTCATTGCAGGCTGTGTAATTCAGTAAAGAAATCTCTGCTGCCTAAATTTGCTTCTGGAGGTTTGTTAGTGTCCCCAAGGCAACAGGAAGTACATAACTTCAAAATGGAGGCAGACCTTGTGTTGCCATAATAAAGCTTGAAGTGTTGTGCCAAATCTTAGCATGCTTTTCAGTTAAACCGCTAAACATTTTCCAAGAGGCTTTGGTCAGACTGGTTCAGCAGAGTTCTGATTTGGATGAAAAGCAGCTTCGGCACAGGCTGCCTTCAGCTCGGCTCGGCATTCCTCAGATTTCCTTCACATTCCTTTGTTAGGCGCAGGATGTTTGGTTTGGCCGGCCAGGGGCTGGATATGCAACACCCAGTCTGGAGTGCCTCTGTGCGCGTTGCACAGGGCTGTCTGCAGCTGCGTGTGCTCGCTCCGTGCTGGTTTGGAAATGGGCTTGTAGTGAGCAACTCATTCAAACCCCTAGGGGAAATAAGGTGTGACCCAGCAGGGCAGTGCTCTGCTGCTATTGCAAGAGGCCCTTAGGTCAGCTGTGCATGGATCAGATCAGCTGCCAGAGCTGCTGGGAGGCTGGGTCACATTAAAATGGCTGGCTTAAGAGCAGGACAAGAGTCAGCTGCATAGGTTGTGGCAGAGGGACTGCTTAGGAAAAGACCCCTAAACACCACTATTGCATCTAACAACTTCATGTGAGCAGCAAAACACTTAAAATGCTCTGCCTGCAATACTAGCAATTGCTTTCATGTACTTAAAACCTACATTTTACTCATTAGTTTTCTTTCTTTTTTACTTTTATAAACTAGATTTGCTTTCTATGCACTAATGTTAAGGCCATTTCAGTTCTTTTCTTAATCTACCTGGGGAAATTGTTAGACTTTTGTAAACAAAGTTTGGGAATAAAACTACTTCAATCAAACTTTTAATAAATGTTCTTAGTTGAGAACTGTATTTGTATTCTGACTGCTTATTTCTTTAAGCAACTTTTACAGCTGTCCTTAACTCTTTCCTCACTGTCCTGCAGTGCTGGTGGTGTGGCAGCATGCTGCTGTGGTGACGGAGCCAGCTCTGAAGGCATAAAACGGCCTGGAGTCTTGCATTTGTTAATGTTTCCTTTCTAGTTGTTGATGAATGTTTTGGTAGTGCAGAGGACTTTAAATACACAGAAATATTCCAGAAATGGGTCTGGCGAGGTAATGGGGGACAGGGAGGACAAAGGCTGTTTGGTCTTTGTAGGAAAATGGAGCAGTGCAGTCATAGCTGATATCACTAAGTAACTTCTTGCTCATTGTTGGTTGCCTAGATGGAAAGTTCAGGCTGGAATAAAATGGACGCTGCTCAGACTACTGCCCAGAGGCATTTTAATTATATCTCAGATCAGTTTGTACAAGGCTAATAACTGGAATAACTTGCTTTACTGAAATTGCAAATGAAAGACTCATTCACATTCTGAATTTAGCTATCTCAGTATATTTTGAAAGGTATTGACAGATTTTGGAAAATATTTTCTGTAAATGCATATTTTAAATTTTAGATTCGGTCAAGATAAACCATGTAAAGACCAACTTTACAGGGATATTCCATTCCTCACTGGTGGTAAATGATTATCTGTTTAAGAACCATGTAAGTTCAGTCTGATGAATACAACCCACCTGGTTTTAATTTCTGTTAGTTCTTTGTTTATGCAGTGCCCAGAGGGAGGCTGGGGGGTGGAGGATGCAGTGGCAGAGCTGATAAGCTGCCTCACCAACAGCACCCTGGGGGACCCTGAGCACCTCTGAGTCCTGCTCAATGCATTTGTTTCACCCAGGGCTCCTTTTCTACAAAAATTCTCTCACACATTTCACTGCAAGTTGTAAATTCCTGCCAGTATTAACACCTTTGAATTTATTAGTTTCAATAACTCAAATTTTTCATGTCATCTGATTGCACCAAACAGTACTTCCTGTCTGGGAATTTAGTTTTCTGAAACAGCAAATCTTAAATAATATCCAAACCATAAGCTAAATAGAGGAATAAACTGTGACCATGGAAGATAATGCTGGGCAAAATTACCTTTCTCTTGCAATGCTGCTCCTGCTTACCAAGGAGAGGCCAGAAACCACCTCAGGAGAAAGAAAAGGGCAGGCACCTGGGGTACAAAAGAGCCGAAGAAAAATCTTGATATCAAAACTGTATTGGCTTCCAAGGTACAGAAGCTGTGGATTTTTAGCCCTTTCTGGGCCCTCTTTAGTTCCTTCAGATTATTTCTGCATTATAAGTCAATTACATTGTTGCCTGCTTTTTTAAAAATCAGGTTTCTTGCCCTGGCTACCTATCAGTAATTCTTTAATCCTTTAATGTTTCAAGTATTTACACAACATAATTCAAATCTGCCAGCTTCTCTGTACTGGTAAGGTCACAGCTGAACCCATATTTTCCTTGGAAGGTGCTGAGTGGTATTGAGGGAAGGCGGAAATCAGAGTGGGATACTCTGATAAAGTATCTCTGGCCTTTGGGTGGGGGGATGGTGGGGCAGTGGTGGGGTGCACACAGGCTGTCAGCCAAGGAGCTACAATTTGTGCAGGTTTTGCTTATTTCTTCCTTTAAAAAAGCAAAACAAGTAGGAAGGTACCTAAGCTTTCATTGGTAAATCATCCCCAAGGGCCAAGCATGTGATTTTAAGGATGCAGTAGCAATAGGTTTGCCCTGTGTAGGTTTGCTGAGGTACTTGCCAAGTCTTTCTTCTGGCTCTTCTTAGCAAAGCAATCCAGAGCCCTGGGCATCCTCCTGCAAGGGCATCTGCTACCTCAGGCTCAGCACAAACACTAGTCCTTGGGTTAATATGCTATTTTTTTGCATTACATAGTCACTGGAAATGAGCAGAGCCAGCTCACCCCCTTACTCAGGGCCCTGCCTCCCCTGCCACCAGCAGTCAC
This sequence comes from Setophaga petechia, assembly GCA_024362935.1. Taxonomy (NCBI): domain Eukaryota; kingdom Metazoa; phylum Chordata; class Aves; order Passeriformes; family Parulidae; genus Setophaga; species Setophaga petechia. Next base: position 7,159,866 of record JANCRA010000002.1, on the reverse strand, counting down.
AGTCACATTTTACCTTTCAGCCCAGTAAAATCTGGATTATTTAATACAAAGGGAAGAGCCACAGCGTTTTCCCAGCCCAGGTGCCTGTTCTGCACAGATCAGCACAGCTGGCAAAGCTGTTCACTCCAAAACTGCACAGAGATGGAAAGGCAACACAAATGTCCCCTCCTGGAGGGGGATGATTGCAGGTAAGGCTGAAATTAAAAGGAAGTTTCAGGTTCCTCTTATCTGCAGCCACCTGGGCACATCTTAACCAAAATGCCCATTTTTTTTATCCATATATGTATATGTATACACACACACATGCACACCTATATATTATATAACACATGCATGTATCTACAGAATTTAATAAGGTATCTGATTTTTTTTATAATTGCCATCACCAGACTCCTTAAAATCTGCAATTCCTATTTTGAAGCTGGATTCTAAGCTAATTCCTTAGTAAAAAAAGTGAAATGTCCCCAAATTAATTCATATTTAGTTATTGATAATAAGTTATTATTTATACATATTATGATTTTATATTATTTGTTATGTATACTTCTTATAATTAAATATTTCATTAATATTTAATAAATATTTAGTTTATAAGCTAGGCTGTAGTTCTGCTGATAGGACATGAGTATTTTGTATAAAGAGACGTAGGGTTGTTGGTGTTGACTTGTCTCTACGTTTAACAAGCCCTTTAATAGCCTTTTCCAGAGGAAAAAAAGGAAGGAATAGATGAATAAATGTAATTATAAGTTTTTATGACTGACATTACTAGTAACTAATGTCACATAGCCTGCTGCTAAAGCACCTTTATTACAATTCCCTAATTCTTTAGAGAAGGAGGGGGTGTATATATGTGGCCTGGGAGTGGGAGAAGAAAAACCACCCTGAACAGGGGATCTGCTCTACTGCAGTCACTTCCTTGTGAGGGAAATTCCTGCGACTCATTCCTGGGCACGCATTCCCCAGGCTGCTACACACGTGGCACAGCCAAGGAGAGCTGAGGTCACACCCACCACTGTCCACCAGCCAGCGCTGGGGCAATGTCACCAAGCCAGCCTTGTCACCTGCCCACCTGGCCAAAGTCTCCCGAGATGCAACGGGACAAGGACAAAACCTCTCTGAAGTGCCAGCTCAGCACTACCAGGCACAGCAGCCGTTCCACTTGTGACTCCAAAAATCCTGTACATGTGAGACACAGGCCACCACCTGGTCATGCACGGCAATTTTCAAGTTAAACCACAGTAGACTGGGAGGGAAGAAACTGGTCACGAGGCTGTTGTCACCTCCCCTCTCTTCTTGCTGCCCTGTAAGGCAGACTGAGCTCATTTCCCGCCTGGCTCCATGCCTGCTCTTCAGTTAACCACATCCAGCACTAAGACACTTGGAACAAGAGCAGCTTGTGCTTATCAGTCTCCAGCTGTGCCTGAAAATGTCTCTCCTGGGGCTTGTGCTTGGGAGCTGCAGCTGATGCCAGACAGGAACACCTCCGCCTGTGTCTCCACTGCAGCCCGGGCTCTTGCTGAGCCGTGCTCCTTTGCAGCACTCCCTTGCAGCCCTCCCGAGTGGCTCTGCCAACCCCTCCTGCAGCAGCAGGGAGGCACCCACTCTGCAGGGACACAGATAGGGAAGCTGAGGCTGTGGATGTGCCTGCTCAGAGCTGAGCACCCCAAGGAGACATCAGAGGCCATCAAAACATCCAGTCTTATGTCTGCAAAGAGGTGAAGAGGGTGCAGCCTCCAGCTTTCAGGATAGAATGTTTGCCAATACTGCATTCCTTAGCACAGAGGTCAAGGCCCAGGCACCAGGCATGGCCACCACACAACGGTGAGTATGGAGTCAGATCCTCTGGTGGGCATCCACATCACTCTCCTCCCTCAGAGCTACACTTGAAGGGTAAAACCTGTACAGCAATTTAGAAAGAAGACAAAAGCACAATTTGTTTCCCCAAAGCATCACTGACAGTAAAATAACAGGTCAAGAATCAATCCTTTTTCTCTCCCTTTATGTAATAGCAATTTCCCAGCAAGTCTCCCATCTCCACAACTAATTTTAATCAAAGGAGGGGAAAGACACCTTTTATTTCTCAGTAGTGCCATGAAATCAAGGCAAAGGATGTAAAGAACACCCTGGAAGGACTCTGAGCAGCATTAGCCATGGTTTGATGGGAAGAACTGAGAGCACCTCCTTGGTGGAAACAGCATGTCCAAGGGGACAGCAGATTCCTCCTCCCTGCATCCACTAAATGACATCCTGAGATACCTGTCACTGCACGAGGAACACAACCTGGCAGGTATGGTCATCAAAGCTGGTAACCCCTGAGCATCTAAAACCACTGCATGCAAAGACTGTTAGTTAAAGGTTGCAGTTTTTAGTGTCTCATAACATAAAATGTCCTTCAATTTTTCTCTTGCTTTCATGTTCCAGGCAGAAATAAAGACAAGATGAAGAAACTGCTCAGTTCAAGTACCATATGAAATGAAAATTAGAGTAGGGAAGGAAAATAAGTGGTCTTAAAAATCTGGGGTAAGATAGAGTGGTAGTGCTGATCACCAGGCCTGGGTTCTGCAGCAGGGAAAGAGAGACATACACACTGAAGCAGGGAGCACAAGGACAGTTGGTATGTGCAACAAGTTAGGTCAACCTCACCACACATCCTCCCTCCCTGCTAGCCTGGTGACAGCAAGGATTACAGGACAACAAAGTGCCATTCATTACTGCTCAGGCAAGGAAAAGCAAACATGTTAAGAGCAGACTCCTCCAGTTCTGCCCTTCCCATCCTGTTGGTCTTAGCAAGGCCACAGGACCTGGGAAGGTCTAAGCTCACTTTGTGACACCTAAAGACCAAACCTTGGGCCTTATAACAAATCCCCAGAGGTTAGAAACCAGATGGCACAAGGTGTCCCTCCTATCTGTCCATGCTACTTGAGCAGATTATTTAGCCTTTTGGTGCTTGGTTTTCTTACCAAAATGAATATAATTACCTTCAGCAATTTCTTTTCATGTTAAAAGTCTTCTCACAGAAGAACTGTTGAACAAGCACAAAATATTGTGGCAAGCTCTGTACACATGAAACCAATACCTGAGGGACAGCCAGTCCTCAAACTTGTGCACAAGCCAGGTTTTCCATTTCAGCAAATATGGACATCATTAACCTACATACGTGAACAGAGGACACCCTGTCTTAACAAGGGAACTCACCAGTGGCCAAAAACCCATTTCACATGAAACAGAAAGAGCAGTTGTTACAGAGGTTCTGCTGGGAAGCAATGCACTTATGACTTCAATTCCCCCTGAACTTAAATCCTCCCCCCTCCTTAGATCACAGCTGTGCATTATGGAATTGTTAAAGAAAACTCCCCTCCTGCTCTTCCTTTAACACTGGTGCAGCCCAGCCCAGTGGAATCACCCTTTCATTTATGCTGCATGTGCGAGACCAGCACAGAAAAATTTGGCAAAGCAGAGGAAAGTGTTTCCTTTTGTAGCAAGGCGCAAGGTACGTGCCTTTAAAGACACACATTATTGAAAGCTAGAGTCCTGTCAAATGATTGCTGACAAGAACTAGGAAATAGTTTTGAAACTGCATAATCAGATTAAAAGTGAAGATTTAGGGTTTCTTTGGATTCACATAGTTGGAATTCCATGAGCACCATCCCTGGAGCCTGAGTTACACTGCAGAAAGCATAGCTGCCTTTCTTACGCTGAACTTAAGCCTCGCAAGGTTGAAGCAAATCTTAGAGCCAACAATGATGGAAGTAAAACAGGCTGCAGATATAAAGGAGCAGATAGATGTTCACCTTTCTGAGCCATTCTGACATGAACTGACCTACAGATCACGTGTCTAAAGGTCTTCCATGCAAGCCAGTGGACAGTGACAGAGAAGTGCTTTTAGGCAGGTTGGATAATGCCCCAAACTGCAAACTCTGCTCATCCTCCTGCTGCATGACAGTCTCTGTCAACAAAAGGGATTTACTCTGACTCCTTTCTCTGGACAGGAAAGCAACCCTCACCCAGAGCAAATATGCCAGAGAAATTTCCAGAATCATATTTTTAAAGTGACAGGTATATATATTTGGGTCATGGTTGGACTCAATGACCTTAAGAGTCTTTTCCAACCTATAAGGTTCTCTGATTTTACTGTATCAAAATGTGTTCTGAAGCTAGAGGACATTCAGAAATAAGACCAACACCAGAAACTGCTGCCTGAGTCAAGCAAGGATTTGGTAGATGCACAGCAACAGCTTGGATTCCATGCATCTTGCTGGTGAGTAATCAACTGCCCAGCTGATCCAATTGACTCTATCTCGCTCAAATCCAAGCTCTGTTCCTGTCAGCTGCAGGACCAGCGCTGATGAGAATCCCACTCCCCCAGCCCCAGCATATCAGACAGAGCCTCACAGTGCCCAGGCTGAGTCCATGGGGCAGGTTCCCACATGTCCCCACCCTCCTCAGCACCCAGCCTGGTCCAGCTGCCTCCCCCAGCTCTGTAGTGAATCTCAGCCCACCTTACATGTGGGAACTGTGATCCATGAGCTGGTGAGGGCCTGCTGAAAGCTAAGTGATAATCGATTTCTTCAGCAAGTTTCAAGTTAAGCTTTATTTATTTTAAAAGAGAAAAACATCTGCAGGATGTTGTGTTTACATTCAGTCTCCTAATTAACTTTAAATATTTGTGTGGCACATGTTTCCACAGCCAAGTGTCTCCTTCTGGCTGACACCAGACTGAGACACCATAGCTGTGGTGCACAGCTATGAACACAAGTCCTGAACTCAATGGAACACACTTTTCAGCTCCAATCCTCTTGCGCTGCCATGGGCTTTGCATGGTAACATTTCTTACTCATTTCAGAAGAATAAAACACTTTCCTTTACAAGATACAGATTTTGACTATCCAAAGTCTTCCAAATGAGTGGAATTTCAAAAGCAGTTCTCCTGTCTCTCCATTTGCATCAGCAAAATCACAGGCTCTATTTAGGTTTCTGAGCATTTATTTGTGCATTCATCATCTTTGTTCTATGCAATGACACTGCCACAGAACCCAACCACAACTGCTTTGGATCCAGCCAGCATGGGTGTTATCTGGGAAGAGGTTCAGGAGGGGATCTTGCCACGAAGTCTGGCAGGATCAGTGTCATTCTCTACAAAGGTGTTTTAACAAACTTCGTCTCCTCTTCAGAAAACTCTGCTGAAAGCTGTCTTTGTGAAGTTGCTTTGCCTGAGTACATTTTCCCTGGGCAGTACTCCCCAGACTGAGGCACAGCTTTTAGCTTCTCTGTCTTCCGGTGATTGGTTTTCACAAATCTTAGCAGGTTAACTATAGCAGCTGGTGTGACTCCAGGGATACGGCTGACCGCACCAATCTGCACATGGAGACAGGAACAAGTTAACTACCACCAAACCTACACACTGCATGGAGCTAGTGAGAAATGACATCAAAACTGTGGGTGCTCCTTTCCCTGATTCTTTCACGCCCCTGCCCCTTGGGAAGACAGAAGGGATTTCAGTGCTGCTCAGCCCTGCTGTGGCTGAGTTTCTCACCGTCTGGGGGCGGTTTGCGTCCAGCTTCTCCCGCACCTCTGCTGAGAGTGAGGCATCAATGGCAAAGTAATCCAGGTCATCTGGCAGCTGGAGCGCCTCGTCACGACGCACCTCTTCCATTTCCTGCTGCTGATTGACTACACACCACTCATAAGCAGCTGTGGTGATCAGGGGAACAAGAACGGCAGATACACATACATATTCACGTGAAACAAGTCACTTGCATGAAGCACAATGAGAAATTTCACTGAGGTGGGTCAAAAGCTCCCAAGGAAATTTCCAGCCTCATAGACTATAAAGCCTAATTCACATCACTGCTTTGGAAGAAGTTATACTCTTTGATTTGTTATAGGAATTTTGATATGTGGGTTGTTTTCATCTCACCACAACAAAGGACGCAGTATTTGATGGGACAGTAAGAAGGAAAAAAGCCAAAGAGTGATCTTACAGAGTGAAACATCGGTGCATAAAAAGGGCTGTGGCTTATGGTAAAAAGTTCACACTGATCAGTGTTTCATTTCTCCAAGCAGCAACATGAAACACACTAGGACAACTCCTGTCCCCTTACTGTACAAACACACCCAGATCACCATGAGAGAGCCTAATCCTTGTACCCTACCTTCTATTTTCAATCTCTCTGCCAGTTCTCTCCATTGAGCAAGCTTGCCCAGGGGTTCTGGGATAGCCTTTGCCAGAATCTCCATGTTGACATCTTGATACTGAAGGACATCAAAGGCACTGTGAAGAACAAAAGTAAACATTTATGGTTAAAAAGGAGTCACACTTGTAAGTCAGATTTATGGCTGTTCCAAGCTCAAACGTACAAAGTTCTTAGCTTAAGCCAGAACAACAATCTTGGAGTACTGACAGCTTCAGGAAGGATGGACAAATGCTGTGACTACACCACTAACCAGATGTGCTAAAGCAAACATAACCAGAAAGCTCCATGTGTAACACTTACCTGACAGGTGACCTGCGATTGCTACTTATGGGAACTCCTGGTAGTAACTGGGACCATTTGGATATGCTGAACTGAAGTGATTTTAGTGTTGCAATCCCATCCTCTAATGCAGCTCTCATCTTAACCGCTTGTTCATACCGCTGCTGTGACACACACCCAGCTTCTTCAAACCCTGCAGAGACACACGGTCCATGAGACAAAGGTCCACAGCCAGGCAGGGCTGGTCAGTGCAAGAGCTGGCACAGCAGAACACCTCTGTGAGTGAGCCTGGCGTCGGCGTTGTCCGGCCGCAGGGCCATGCGGAACTCCACGCGGCTGGTGAACATGCGGTAGGGCTCGCTGGTGCCCAGCGCCGTGAGGTCATCGATCAGCACCCCCACGTAGCCCTCGGTGCGACTGACGGTGAACGGGGGCTTGCCCTGAACCCGCAGGCACGCGTTGATCCCAGCAATCACACCCTGCGCAGACAAAACAAACCAAACTCCATCGCTCTCTTCTTAGCAAAAACATTGGCACACCTGCCCCAAAGGCTCACACATCAAACTGCGCCCAGGAAAATGCAAAAGTCTGTGCTGGTAATCCAGGCTGTTTCCTTCTTGTGACATTCTGAGTGTCTGAAGGGCTTCTTGGCCTCTGCTGATGTGTCTGGAGACAACTCCCACATTTTCAACTATACCCACTGCACAGTCTCCACGCTGAACCACTTGACAGGACTTTCAATTACTATTGTTACTGCAACTTTAGGGATAGCAACTGCAGATACTTGTACAGATACAAGTAAAAGTATCTTAGGCATGTCTGGAATCAGGGTAAGCAGCAAAAGTAAGAACATCTCATGAGCACAAAACGGGCCTAGCAAAATTATCACAAAGGCCAAGGTAATACCCTTTTCTGAGTGCTGAATATACAACAGTCAGATTTGCCCACCTGAGCTGCAGCTTCTTCATAGCCTGTTGTGCCATTTATCTGGCCTGCAAAGAAGAGGCGCTGAACAAGACGTGACTCGAGAGAAGTGGTCAATTGTCGGGGGTCTAAAAAGTCATACTGCACCCCATAGCCTGTGACACACAACAAGACAGATGTTACAGGAGGGACTGTCAAGGCAACCAGTGGAGCAGAATCGCTTATCAATTCTATTTATGATTTCTGAACAAGCAGACTAAAAATCATTGCATTCAGGAATTAAGTTTTGCTTCATGTTTCCTTTGTTTTGCTATGCTCTAAACAAAACCTGCTTTTCATTAACTAGTAAATAAATATGACTAACAGATTCAAAACTATTCAGCCCTCACCTGGCTGTAACACCTTGGCTTTTTCCAAGCCTGGGACGGATTTGATCACCTGTTCCTGTAGCTCAGGTGGCAGTGTCATGGACATGCCCTGGGGGTAAATGACATTGGAATCCAAGCCTTCTGGCTCCAGCCACACCTGATGTTCTCGGTCTGGGAAGCGCAGAACCTTTGATTCAAGAGAGGGACAGTACCTGCAACAGTAAACAGCCATGAGCAGCACCTGACATGGAGAAAAATATACTTTCCAGAAGCAAAGCAGGAGAGACCCACACCTCCAAACAGACTTCCAGCCTGTCCCCTCGGCAGCCTTGCGTGATGCCACACACTCACCGTGGGCCCCTGGTTGTCTCCCTGACGTGGTTGTTCAGGTGCAGGTTATCGCGGATAATTTGCTGGGCCTTCAGGTTCGTGCGAGTCAGGTAACAGGACAGCTGATCCTCGGGCTGGAACAAGCCAAAGCTCGGCCTAAGTTAATCTGGTCATGACACCGTATCCTTACTAAATAACTCTGATATCTCCAAGACCTTTCCCATGACGGCTGGCTCTCACTTCTGGGAGGGGTCAGCAGGGCTGTCATACCCACTGTACAGACTGAACACGAGCAATCTGAGAGCCTGAGCAACAAGCCCAAGACCAGACTGAGAACAGAATGGAATCTGGGAGTCTGGAATTTAAGTTCTATCCTATATGCCATATTCCTAATTACAGGATGGATATTCCCATTAAATCAACATGTTACATCACAGCATTCAAACTGATCGCAGGAAAAAAAAACCTCTGGAGTTAGAAGAGTAAGTGCTGACCCTACAGCTAACAGTCAATTAATGGATTTGGTGAAGAAAAAAAATTCTCTCGAAGAGGAAAAAACCTCAAAACTCTGCAATTAACATGAAAAATTCAAAGTTTGGAAAAAACCTCACCATGTCAAGTAAAGTATTTCACTGATATTTCTGAAAAAGAGTCAACAGACTCACATTCAAAACTGTGACAATACAGCACCATAAATCTTTAAAACTGCCACTGAATTATATATTAGTTAGAACAAAAGTCTTGTGATTTTATGCGGTTTTGATTTAGATCTGTGTTGGCCAAGTGTCAATACAAAACCCTGAGAAATCATGTCACTGCACTTGCAGAAAGAACTCCAGGGACCCATAATTCTTAGATAACTTAATCAACAGTTGAAGATCAAAATTCAGTAAAGAACTGGTCAATGGTTGTCATATAACTTGAGATGAATTAGATGCCATAGACAAGAAAGCTGTCTTGAAAAAGTTAATACACTGCAGGTGTGGTAAGGGAGCCACTTCATAGGCCTGTACACTCCAGAAACTTAATCAATAGTAATTGTCTAACCAGGACAGCAAATTTAATAAAGTACTGTTTAGGTGGATAAAACCTGTGTTATCCATTAAACAAAGACAGATGAGATGCTCGGTAGTAATAAAAGAAACAGAACACCTACACCATGATGCAATAAATTGGCCAGACTTCTGGGAGCACCTATAAAAAATCCTGCCTGTTATAGCATATATAAATGTCTGAAAACTGTTGTTTCTGTCAACATGTTTAAGGAGAATAAATTCCTGATATGCTCTCAATTTTGACTCAAAATTGTTATTAGGAATGTTTGTCTTACAACTTTTTGCTGTTAGATTTAAAACACTTTGTTTGAAAACCTCTCCTACATATACCAAGGCCTCCAACTGATACTGCTTTTGCCCCATCCTGATTGTAAAAGGTTATTGCAATTCCTATAACTTCCAGGGCAAATTAATTCCTGATACTTAACTCCGCGCTGTTTAATTACATTATACAAAAACAGCCAATGTTCCAAGATTTTCTTCAGAAAATTGAATCTCTTCTGCTTTTAAGTTATTGTTAACCTGCCACCTCTCAGCTCTGTGGATAAATCCATCCCTTCTTAATCAATACTACAAATGTTGTCTAATTTCAACATTTTAACCTTATTCCAGAGCTAAGATAAGAAGCCAGACACTGTAAATCTCTACAATACAGGCATGATACTGGAAGATTTTATAAAACCAGCCATGCAACCAGTACATGAAGAATACTAGTAGCAGTGTCACATTTCACAAAACTCTTGACTCCACAGGTAAAGAAAGTTCAGCTCTCAAGTTGAGAAGTGAGAGTGAAAAGGTATTTGCTTTCAAAAGAACACAAGTAACTTCTGCCTCACATTGAGAGTCCTCAAAAATGTAACACCTCCAGTACAAATACATCCCAGCTGCCTTTCCCAGCCCTGACTCCCTGGCTGATGATGAGCACGACACTCCCAGAACCACTTCCCACCCAGCTCCATGTGCACCTGATGGGTAGGATGTGCTATCCCACCTTGATCCACACGGCCTCGCTGAGGAAGCTGAAGGGCACTGGAGGGTTGTCAGCCGCACGTTCCTCCAGACCAGCGAAGTCAATCGTATCCTTGGCAAGTCGGGGCGGTGTCCCAGTCTTCAGCCTGCCCACAGCAAAGCCCAGTCTCTCCAGAGTGTGAGCCAGCCCGATGGCTGGCTGGTCCCCCAGCCGCCCCGCCGGGTGCGTCTCCAGGCCGATGTGGATCACACCCCTCAGAAATGTACCAGTGGTCAGGATAACGCTCCCAGCATGTACTGTGCTCCCATCCCCTGGAACAGCAGGTTTTCAGAGATGTGCACAGTTTAGTAGCAACAAAGCCCTGGAAGTCTGGTGCTTCTGCCTAAAGGGAGAACTGGAGGCTACCAAGCTCACTGGGGGTTTATCTGTCTTCGATTATAAAATAATACCAGCTTCCCCATAATAAAGCATCAACAGTAATAACTACAATAAGCAGCATGTAGTTATTTCTGTGTATTTATTATTCCTAAGCAAGTTATTCCTAAAAAATAAAACCAGTCCTGAGAAAAATCCATATCCAGGCCTTTACTTTGGAAAGCTTGTTTATTTATAACAGCAAGAGGCAATGAAGTACAAGTCTGTTACTAAGAGGACCCCACGGTCCTGTAACACTGAGGGCAGCATACACCATTTACCAAATAAAACCTCAAAACACAGCATGGAATTCAGTATCACTAGCCTGAAGAAAATTAACTTAGTTAATGTCCCAGTATACTACCAATTCAGGTATTTTTGACATTGTATTACTTTGTATTACACATATTAACCTGGTTTATTTCACTTTACCTAAACCAGCTCTGTTGGCTAATTAATCTTTCTCACTAATGAATTCGAATAGGATAAATTCATCTTTCTCATCGGTGAAGCCGAAATATTTACCCTAAAGGCTTGTTCTTAGTGTGGAGTATCTGAAGGCACTTAGTGAGTTACTAACACATACCCAGAACAACTCCTGTGACTTGGCATTTCCCGGGACGGCCTGGTTCTGGCTCAGTCAAGAGAAGATCCTCCACAGACGCCTCACGAACTGTCAACAGTGGTGTGTTAAGGATTTCTTTCTGTCGTGAAAGGAGTTACTGCAAAAATCTAGGAAGTTATGAGACATATGGGCAATCCCAAACCCTGCTGATTTCTGAAACATCTATTACGCACTTCCATTCTTACCAGGTCATTTGGCAGACACACAGCTGTGGTACTATCCTGATTTTTCAGGTAGAAGTTTTCACTCACATAATGTTTAAGCTCAAATAAACTAATTGGTCATGAAGCCTGACCTGTATCTAAAACACTAGAGAATTTTTCAAACTGCGCTGAGCTCCAACAACTTACACTGCATCCAAGTATCAAACAGAAAAGTATCTAGGTTTGATCGGTAAATAATGAAAAACAAAACATAGCCCTTTTCTTCGTAATGCTCAGTCGTGTAGCCCGCCTCCCAACACCCAGGAGCCCCCCCTCACCTGCATGTTCTCCTTGTAAAGGCCGCGGTCGATCTGCGCGCGGAGGCCCCACACGGCCGGGCCCTTGCAGCGGTTCAGCACCTTGTAGTGAACGCCGGAGCGGTCGCACACGCGGCCGCACAGCCCGTCGAGGGCGTCCACCTCCCGCATGAGGTGCCCCTTCCCGATGCCGCCGAAGGACGGGTTGCAGGACATTTCCCCTGGGTAATGACACAGGGAAACCCTCAGCACCGCCCAAGGGCCCCCGCAACCTCCCCGGCTCAGCGCCGCTCCCCACGCCGGGAGACCCGAGGCGCCCGCGGTAGCTTCCCCCGCCCTCCCCGGGCACCCGCGGCGGTACCGATGGTGCCGATCCTGTGCGTGAGCAGCAGCGTGCAGGCCCCGCCGCGAGCGGCCGCCGCCGCCGCCTCCGTGCCCGCATGGCCCCCACCGATCACTACCACCTCGAAGCGCGGCGCTGCCGCCGCCCCGACCTCGCTGCCCGCCCGGCGGTGGCCGGGGCGAGGCGCCGGGGGCAACGGCAGGCGGCGGCAGCCGCTCCGCAGGAACATGGCGGCTGGGCCGGGAGCGCCCGCGCGGCTCCTCAGGCCCGGAGCGAGAGGCGGAGCCTGCGAGAGTGGCGGGGCCGGCGGCCCGGGCGCCTCCCCGCGGCCACCCGTCCCGGCTCCCCGTGCGGCTGGGAAAGCCGCGCGGTGCCGATGCTCACGTGTCCTCGCCCCGCGGGCGGGCGGGCGGAGCCGCCCAGGAGCGGGAAAACACTCCCGTCGGATTGGAGGGAGACTGCAGCTTTATTGTTGCTGCCGGAGCTATCCTGTGCCCGGGCTGCAGTTGGCGCGCCGGGCAACGTCTTGCCTCCGCCCCGCTCGCCGGGTTTCGTTTCCTAGGGGAGGCGCGCTTCTTGGAAGAGGAACTCGCCCGAAGCCAGAGGCGGGAACGCCGTTGCTGGCGGGGCCGCGCTCGCCGTGTTGCTGTTGCGGAGAGGGAGCAGCGGCATGGACGCCGCGGGTGGCAGAGGGGCGCGGGCCAGGCGGGGGACGCGTTCCACAGCTCCGCGGAGCCGGGGCACGGAGAAGGGCGCAGCCCGAAGCCCCTCGCGGGGCCGCGTCGCAGGCGAAGGCTCGAGCGCCATCGCGACCCTCCGAACACCGCGGACGGACGGAGCCCCTGCCCGGGGCGGCCGCTCGGCGCGGCGAGCCCCCGCTGCCCGGGAGCCGCCAGCGGGCGGGGCGGCGGGCGGCGCAGAGGCGCCCCCCTCCTCACGGAGCAGGGCACCGGCCGCCAGAGTCCCCGCGGCTCCGCGGAGCGTCGCGGCGGCGCCCGACGGGGCGGTCGCTGCCGCTGGCCGTCGCCCCCCGCCGGCGGCAGACGCCTTGCGGCTCCGGGAGGTGCTGTCGCGGCTCAGCCTGCTCCGCGAAGAAGTGTCCGAGGCTTCGACACTGGTGAACACGGTGGTCCCGCATCTGGTCCAGGCTATCCGCGATAAGGAGAGCTGCTTCAGCTCCATCGAGCGGCAGAGCGCCGGCAGCTATTACGAGCGCGTCAAGGTGGGTGCCGGGGCGGAGGCAGCGCTCTCCCGCCGGGCGGCGCTGGAAAGTGGCGGGCGGGAACGCGGGCCGGCCGCGCGAGGGCCGCTCTTAGCTGGCCTCTCCCGCCCAGTCACGGCTCTGTGGATGTAACTACATCTCTAAGGATAGCTCTGTGAAGGAATCACAATGCATTACAAAATGATCAGTAACCTGCTGAATGGTGCTACGTGCATTGAGTCAGAGACGCTACCTGAGCGGTTCAGGCTGCAGCAAGCCCTGCCCTCGCACAGCACGCAGGTGAGCTCGGTGTAACAACACGATCCGTCAGGTATAGCACTGCACGAGAAGCCCTGGGCCAGGTTTTAGTTCATAGTTTTTTCAAAAAGCAGGAGTTGTGTATGGATACAAATTGAAAGAAGAAAAATTTAGATTAGAAAGAATTTTTTTACTGTGAGGGTGGTGGGACAGTGGTATAGAGTGTCTGAGAAGATTGTGGATGCTCCAAACCTGGCAGTGTTGAAGGCCAGGTTGGATAAGGTCTTGAGCAACCTGATCTAGAGGAAGGTATCCCTGCCTAGGGCAGGATGAGTCAGGACTAGCTTTATCTCTAAGGTCCATTCCAACCCCTTCACCTTCTGTGATTAACCAGTACCATTCTTCTTTGTTCCTGTAGACTGAAACTAAGTCAAACATGGGGACACCTTTTCTTTCCTGTTTAAAACTAGCTTCAGACTTAGCAGTGCATTTTTTTCTTCACATCCTAAGCACAAGAGGATGTCTAGGCATATTCATACATTAATTATTCAGAACAGCTCAAGAATCTTAAAACTATCTTAAAAAATTAATAAGTTGGAGAGCTGGGAAGTGAGCTGCAAATTGCTGTTTTCCACCCCAATGCACAGTAATCTTGCCATACCACAGAAATAAGCTCATATTTCACATCAGACACCAAGGTAGATGAAACCACAACTGGTATAAAAATCTCAGGAGAATAAAACCTAACTTGCACATTGTCTGTTCTGTTCTTATATTTGCAGATATCTGAACCAAATGAGTTTGACATCATGCTTGTCATGCCTGTCACAAGGATTCAGCTGGATGAGTCTGATGATACTGGAGCCTATTATTATGTATCATTCAAAAGGAGTCCAAAAGAAAGGGGTTGGTTGAAGTTCTTAGAGGAAGATGGAAAATTATCAGCCTTTAAAATGCTTCAAGCACTAAGAGAAATTATTAAACAGGAAGTAAAAAACATTAGAGGTGAGTACTGAGAGAACAAGCTTCATCAGGAAGTGGTAAAAATGCAGTTACATTGTGCATATGTATTGCCCCAGTATTAAGAACACACATTTTCCTGCCAGTCTCTTTGTGCCAATGGAGCTGTAACCCCTCCTGGCCCCAGTATCTCAAGCTGGCTCTTGTGTTAATAATCACAAATACACAAGGTAACTTGTTACAGTATTAACTCCACTATGCATATTTTCTGTATGAAAATAATAAACATTAAGGGATGCATGCTTGCTATTTCCTAACCTATACATCTTGCATCTCTCTGGAGCATACAAAGAGCCATTTGCTGAAGTAGTAGCAAAACAAGGAGTTTTCTTTTATACAGCACCTGTATTTTCTTTTATACAGTACCTAATATTTTTTATTGATCAGTACAGAAACTGCATTCCAGTTATTTTTAAAATGATTTTAAATACATATATATATATAAAAATTATATTAAAATAACCCCAGTTAGGATTACTTTTTCCCAAAACCTTCAGAAATATTGTGGCCAGATCTCCTCACTGTGTGTTTTCAACAGGGAAGCAGTTAAATGAAAAACAATATTATATTTTTAATTCTTAGACAGTAAATCAAGCAAACACAGTAGTGTTCCCTGTTTCATAGAACTCTTCAATAGACTGTCTCAATGTTTCAACATCCTGTAGGATAAAGAACCATCGACTGAACCCAGGTATTTTGATTGCTTATGAGCTCTTTAGTAAAAACGATAACATTCTTAAAAAAAGTTTTCATCTTACTAATCTATCTAGCTATCTGTCCATCTAACATGAAATATCACTTTCTTTGTTACTAGGTATGGAAGTCACTGTAGCAAGGAAAAAGGCTGGAAGCCCTGCAATAACTCTTCACATCAAAAAACCTCCATTAGAAATATCAGTGGACATCATCTTGACTTTGGAGGCTCAGCAAAGCTGGCCCCCCAGCACACAGGCTGGCCTCAAAGTTGAACAGTGGCTGGGAACAAAAAAGAGGAGGGATTTCAGATTTAGATCAATTTATTTAGTAGCCAAGCAAAACAAAAGAGAAAAAGTTCTAAAAGGTACCTCAAATATGGACAATAATAAGTTATGAAATGCCTTCTCTACAACTTGATCACTTACAAGTGCTATAGAAAGGGTATCCAGATCATGTTCAGTATTCCATCTTCGATACACCTCATCCTGGATATATCCAGCTCAGACAACTGAAATCCCTCTTTAAAGCAGCAGATTTGTGGTACTGCTTGTCCTCTACTGAAATGTAAATACAAGCCCACTCTGCCAGGCTGCCATTACTAAGAGCATTATATTAAATCCACTCCAGCCAGACACATGGATATGAGCCTTCCCTTGTGCTAGTACTGTGCTTAACAGCAGCTTGCACTCTCTTGTAAGGAAATTAGAAGAAAGTTGCTAAAAATGCAGGGAACTTCCCCATACATGAGATCGCATCCACAAATCAGAGACTTCTGCAGGAAGCAAACTGTTTTCTATCAAGATACATTATTTCTCATTGAACTCTGGTATGGCTACAACATTTTTTCTTTCAGACCACTGTCACATTGAGCCTGCTGTAGTTTGCAGAAACATTCTGACTTGTGCATTATGGTAACTGATCCTTTCAGCATAAGATTTCAAGCATTCTGGTACCATTTTAATTAGCATGCCCATGTTATCAAAGTCCAGTACAGAAGTACTGATTTATTTGGCAATTTCTTCCTGTGCAAATTAAATGCAAAGAGTAACTGAGCCAAACAGGCAAGGCAAACTGTAATTCATGAAAAGAAGACAAAAGTGTTTGTTGGTATTAGAAACAGGGCATTGAGCTATATTAGCAATTATTTTCAGAAGCATGAGCAGAAGAACAAAAAGAAATGCTTTAGAACAGTCATCTTACATGAGACAAACTCACAAACCTCTTATGTGCACAAAGAAAACACAATAACAGAAATTAAAAGGCTGTAGACTTTTATGAATAATGCAGTTCTCTAAATCATGTTCAGCAAATCCAGGGACATTCAGAACTAAGCCTAATTTTAAAGTAAATCCAAATATCCTTAGGAATTTAAAGCATCCAAACTATTATGTCCTATATTAATTACATTCCAATTGTGTTTGTGAAGCACCTGGAGAGTTAAGGAGGAACTAACTGCACTCACTGAATTATGTTTTTTTTTCAGTAGGTGCAAAAAAATTGTGGGTATTTAAGTCAATTACAAAACTGGGGTTTTTTTCTAACTACGACAGCTGATACTTAGTGCTGTGTAACTATTTAAGTCTTGTGCTTGACTTCAGGGAACACCTGGCGACTCTCCTTCTCACATATTGAAAAGGATATGATAAAGAACCATGGCAACTCAAAGACATGCTGTGAATCCAATGGACCAAAGTGCTGTAGGTTGGTATTTCACAGGACTATTTTACTTTAAGCCTGTGTGAGCTGAGCCAGCACTAACACTGTTTCAGTTTAGCACTTAAGAATATGATCTAACAGTAATTACTCATAATAGGAAGCAGGAGTCTTTGAGGCATAATTGTTCTACAGCAATACACCACTGCATGTTCTTGCTGAATGTCTGGCTTGCATTTATCTAATGAAAGGTGGAAACAATCACATTGCTGGTTTAGACTCCAGACTTGCCTTGGAATGCAAAAAGATGTGACTTGTTCAATTATCTTTCCCAAATTCAGTCCTGTTTAAAAAAAAAGCTTTTAAAAGTGACTGACTCCACTTTCTGAGCAAAATTTCCCTTCATATCAAGGCAATTTCTAAAATGATGGTGAGAAAACTGCTGAATGAGATCAAGATGACTAAATGATTTTTCACTTCCATGAGAACTGTTTTCCAGATTTCTTCAACAAGGAAGAACAAAACCCACATGAGATACAAAACCTCCTTAACAAGTAAACTAAGAAGTTGGTTTGCCAATTATATCTTGTACTGAATCAAGAAAGCAACAAGAGTATTAATGCATAATTGTGTTTAAATATCTAATGTACATATGTAGAACTATGGAGAAGATACCTAATATATATATTTTTTTTTTAACAGGAAAGGTTGTCTAAAGCTGCTGAAGTTTCTTCTAGAGCAACTTAAAAGGAAGCATCCAAAAGAATTGGAAAAATTCTGTTCCTATCATGTCAAAACTGCTTTTCTCCACTCCTGTGTCATGTGGCCAAGTGACACAGACTGGCACTTGGGAAACTTGGATCATTCCTTTCAGCAGTGTCTGGGATTTTTTGTGGATTGCCTGCAAAAGTCTCAGCTGACTCACTTTTTTATTCCCCAATACAACTTGCTCAGCCAAGAAGATAAGGCAAGACATCATTTCCTTTCAAGAAAAATAAGCTATGAATTGAACAATGGATTCCCAGTATTTCATGAGAATTATTAAGAACACTGTTCACAACAGATATCTAATCATGTTGACTTTACATATTTGAAACAAAAAACTCTGCAATATAAATGACTCTTCAGTAGTCTGTACTACAAAACCCAAAACAAAATAAAATGAAGACCACTAAGAGAAAAATCTATACTTCAGTCACACTGCTTAGCCATAACCCTTAAAAGAAATTTTTTAAGTAATATTTACCTTGCCTATCCAAATGTAGAGGTCACCTGCAAAATATCTTCAAGGTATACAAAGAGAAGAATTTGCAATAGTTAATTTCCCACATGTAATTTCTGTGTTTCCAAATACAAAGGCATCAAAGACTGCATAAAGACAATTTTATTTAAAATTAAGATCCACTGCGGAATATCCGAAATACACTCCCATTTTCAAAAGAAAAAAAAAGTCCCTGGAGTTACTTTGACATTAACCAGGAAAACTTCTCCAGATTACCTGGGTGGATATAAAGATCTTTTGCAGAAGACAGTCACCAGCAATAGTTACCAGAGAGAATATTTTACCTGAGTAATATGAAGTTCCTGAAGTAACTTATCCTTTCTGAGTCTTCAGAATTACTTGAGAAATCAGTTTTTTCATTGGGGTTTGGATGGGAAACAATCATTACCTAATATGCTGCAACAGAGTAGATGGTTTTCTGCCAATTAGCATTTATTTGTATGATGAATCATGTAGAAAGAAATGCATCTTTCAACCTGTATCAAAGAGGAAGACTCTTGATATAAAAGGTTTCCAAAACTAAAATGCAGCATGAACTGGACACTCCTGAAATTGAAATTCATACCAGTTTTTCTCATATTGAAGAAATGTGTGTTAGGGAAAAAAAATTATAATAATTCCAATTACTAAAATCGTGCAGGTGAGAAGTACAGAGCATTTGAGAACTGCTGTGCTGCAAATAAATACATCTTTTGCTTCTACTTGTAGAAGCCATGGGAAGTCCATATTTTTTGCCTATTTTTGAAGACAAAATAACCTACTGGATTGAATAATGCCCAGATTTACCTCAATTAAGAGTAAATTAAGAGGAAAGAATATTTACAGAGTAATTTTACTAAACTAGTCTCATTTTACTGTATTTTGTTTATTAGTTTTTATTTAATCATATGACACATAAATAAGCACAAGTTCAGACCAAGCATCAAATGAAGAAATAACTACTTCCCATATAAATTTCAAAGAGTAGAAAACATGCCCCATTATCACTGGGAGTCTGTGTGACAGAACCTGACATCCAAATGTAAAGTGTGAATCAATTTTATCTGGAAGAAGTAAAAGCTGACTCAAATGTATTCTTTTTTCCATGACTTTGTTAACATTGCTCTAGTAAATTATGGTTTCATTCCTTAAGCTGGAATATTACATCCACAAAAACCATAAGTTGGTTTTCTTGCCCAGTTAGCCACAAACAAGTACTTCCTGTCATGGTCTCCTCCATTATAAGAAAATGCATACCTCTCAAAAAATCTTGAGACACAAGTCTTAACAAAAATTACAACCAATGTTAAATTTTAAAATAAGAATAAAGGAAACTTGCTTTAGCAAACAAAAGGAACAGCAAACAGAGCAGTTTTCATTATCCTGAGAAATCCTCCTGCATGTCAGCAACATATCAAGGCAAAGGTACAGCATTTTGAAACTACATTAACAAACATTGTTTACAATGAATAATCTGATTCTCTGAATATAAAAGGAAAAATTATCTTTTACATTCTTATATAGCAATACTGCATATAACTAAAAAAACCCCAAACCAACCAACAAAGCCACAATATTTGTTTTTAACCAGTAGACAATGTCTTTAGAAGTTTCATACATCACACAAGAAAAAATTATGTGAAAATAGTGTCCAAGTGCAAAACTAGATTTATTCCTATATAAAGTTACTCTAGTTTTCTAAGACACTTTTGAGAAGTTTGTTTAAATAGGACATGTACAGAAAACAATCAAACACAAAATGAAACTAATAAATTCAAGCTCATGGAAGCTAACACTAATTAAAATCACTTTCTCTGTTTCAGTAGCTTCAAGGGACTCCACTTATTTTGAGGGCTTTCTCAAAGGTCTTTGTATATCCTTTTCATTTTCTTTTCTCATTTGTGATTGTTTGTATCTTTCTGCCATTGCAATAAGCTCATCAGGAACTACCTATTAAGAAAGCAGGCAAAAAATCAAGGTGAATTTTAAATAAATCCGAACTTTCAGATTGCTTTATGAAAATGTTATTGATTTGTGTGCTCCCAAACTTGATTTCATTATTTATCTGGCTCCTGTCACTTTGCAGATTATTTTCTGTAAAAATGAGAGAAATCTTTTTACATGAGATTGTACTGAAATACACTGAAAAATAATCATCATAGTGTCTCTGTATTTTCAATAATATATCTATGCTTGTATCACCATATCTGATGGCAACATATAACCAGCTAATTACAACATTATAGTTACAACAGAAATGTATCTTTTAGTTATAAGGAACAGCTGGTAAAAACATCCAGTGCCACTTAAAGGATATCATACTATATACATCTACTGAATGTTGATTTATTTTAAATTCCTTATGGAAGTTTTAAGAGCCTCTGAAGAGAAACTGTGACTTAAAAGAAATTGTTGTCATAGGAATGGTTCTCACATGCTCAGAACAAAGCAAAAAGACAAGGAAAGAGGGGCAGGAGAAAATGGTCAGATCTCCCACCACTGGAAGGTTGTAAGAGCACCCTACCAAGATCCACAGGAATTTTTGGCATGTTTGTAATTATGTGGAAAAGGTGAATAGTATCATCAAAACACTCTCACCTCAGAGTTCTTAACAACTGAGGCCAGATGTGAAGAATTACAGGCAGATTTATTAGTTGAGTGACAGTGATGGAAAAAACCAAAACCCCAGATACCATTCTTTTGCTCACAGAACAAAGGCAGTATCCAACAAGACTTAAACCAGGTTGGGCAAAATGCTGACATTTATGCAATGTTTACTGCAAAAAGCACAGTGTGCAACTGTACTGTCAAGAGGTCTTGGATCCCTGATCTGTCAAAGCCAGCCCACTTCAGCAATCTGTGATGGCACGTGGCCGTCAGTGGAAGTCACCCCTCCAGAACCAGTTTCCTGATCAGAGCAAAGGGCACTGTGTGAACGTGCTATTAATGTGATTGCTCTGTGTCATTTGTGTCTGCCAGTGGCACAAATACAGTGCAAACAGCAGAGGACAAACAAATGGAAATATCTTAAAGTCTCCGTAAATGTGCCTGGGCTTGGCAATGCTTGAACAGGTGGAGAACGCAGCCAGGACAGAAGGTCTGGTGGAGCAGGAAGTCATATTCCTCTAGTTTCCATTTCTTTTGTCAGGCTTTATAATTGAGCAATGCTTGCTATTTGCCATCAGCAACTTTTTCTTGAGCTGGCATGAGGGACAGCTCACTAGTATATGTTTTATGTGCTGAATTGCTCTTACTGGTAAGCAACTATCCTGGCAAAATATAACAACTCTGGAAGAGTCCATTCTGCCTAAGTTTCAAACATTATTTTTAAATGAAGTTAATGTATCTCTAGCTGAAAGGCACAACAGGCTTATCAATGGAGATAGAAGTAATGAGACAAAGTCATTTTTCAGTTGAAACATGGGATGATTTTCTTCCTCAGTATCAAATCCTCCCCTGGAGCTTGAAGCTGAATTTATTCCAAATTAAAATTGCAACAATTTCTTGCAAGAGTGGTTTTTGAGCAAGCACAAGTCAAGAGAAGGAAGAAATGAGGATATAAAAACATAAAAATCTCAGTGAGGTAATATCCAGCATCTAGTGGCTTGTTGAATTTTTTTATGAAAAACCTGTGTGTCTGCTAAACATATAAGCTAGGTGAGGCTTGTTCAAGTGAGAAAAGGATAAAGATGCCATAATTTACATGGAATGCTTTTCTTGGTATCACAGAGATTACTGTTTTTCCATTAAATCTGTCCATGCTTGTTAATAAGCATTTATATATAAAAAATTCCTTCAGCATGAAATAGACACCTTTTTGTTGTATTTGTTCTTCTTTATATATCTGTAGATTAAAAATCACAGAGAACATTTTGCTAACAAAAGCAACTAACTTGTTTTGAAATCAAAGTATTCTGGGCCTTCAGTTCTCTCCTACTTTTACATAATGCTTTAAGACTGAAACAATGGTATTTTCATTTGTCATGAGAAAAAACCCCAACACTTTGTCTGTAGGGATACTTCCTTTCTATCAGACATAACTAAGTTTGAGAATAATGTTATGACTAATAGTAACTTCTGAAAACAAGGATTCAGAGTTCCTCTTTTCTCCTCTGAACTCAGACTTGTTCCCAGTTGAACTATCACACATTACAAATACCACAACTGGTTTGGGAACTTTGCAGCCTGCAGCTGGAGACAAGACTTGAAAGGTAATTGTTAACTCAGAATAAAAAACTCAAAGCATCTCTAAAGCAGCTTCACAGTATCATTACTGGTTTCACCTCTTGCATTTTCTGAATAAAAACAAAGCAAAAAACCCCCACCCCAACCAAAAACCTCAAATCTGCAACTTTAAGGAATTATTAGGTGACTACTCTCCTACACTTTTTTTTTCTCCTTTCCCCCCTCAAAAGCATCTTACTAGGCTTGCAATAAAGCAACATAGTATCCTTCAAAGAAGAGTTATAAAACAGAAGATTGAGGTGAAGTTCTAACTCAGGGTTTAAAGTCTGAGTAAGTGTTTATAGTAAAAATCACAGATTCTAGATATGTGTACTCAAACTCCCATCCAAAAAACCAGCCAAACAAACACTATAACCCAAACAAACAAAACTTCAGCTCAAGTCAGGACTTGAACAGGGGGTTTACTATAAATCAAGCAAAATGTTCTTATAGCAAAAACCAGTAACAATTATCTGTTTTCTCAGGTATGGTATCAAGAAAAAAAATGCTTCTTTAAAGAAAGAGATCACATTCCAGTTCCACTTCACATACAAGCATCAGTAATAAAGCTTGGAAAAGTACAGGCAGGCATCACAACTGACAGATACAATAAACAGGTAAGATAGTTGAGCTTCTTCTGATACAAGTATTGTTAATATTTAGACTGTTAAACAAGAAATTGGTATATGCATCCAAAAGTGAAATACAAATGGAATAAAATTTTATGAAATAAAAAAAACCCTATTATTTCTCTGCAGACCTCAATGTGTATGTTAGCTACTTTTTCTTTAGACATAGAAGGCTTTGGTTAAAGTTTACAGTTCCTTCCTGGGACTCATCTGTAAAGTAAAATACAGCTAAGGCAATCTAGGAAAAGACAGACTAAAATACCCGTTTTCTTTCCCTGAGACACCACAAATACTCACCAAGAAGGGTCTAAATAGTCTTAGACCTTCATGACATGCTTCAGGGGCTAACCCAGAACGAATATAAATCTTACCCAGTAATGTATGCTTACTTGGTTGGATCTTTCCAGAATGTCAATCAGCTCGGGTGCAAACCTCCAATCGTTGCTCGTGACAAGTGTCACTGCCTCCCCAGAGCGCCTAAACGAGGAAGGAAACAACTGCTGATCCTCCAAACAACTCTGGCCAGGCTTTTAGTACTGACCTAGGCAGTAATGAACTGCACCACAAGCAATATTACTGAGCTGATACAATAAAAGCGGCTTGAGCATTAACCCTGCACATGATTTTTCATAAAAGTCAATACAGCAATTCACCTAAAATGGAGCAAATGCACAACTAATTTAGATTTTAGATAATAAACACGGCATAATGGCAACATATTTAAGTATGAAGAGACACACATTCCTATAATGATTAAATGAGAAAAATCACACTTGTACTAGCCTGGGAAAGCAGCATGCAAAAGAACTACCACTAAACTACAGCACCGTGATCAACTGTGGACTTTGAACCTACAGATGCTTATTCGCAATGTGCTGTCAAGAAACTAAATAAATCAGCAGCTCATGAATAGATAAACAAGGAAGTAATATTCCAGAATATCAATGCAAATTGTTTTTCTAACTCTTCCTCATATTTATACCAGCTTTCAAACACCCTTGATTCAATAACAGAAAAGCGTAAAACTTGCTTGCTTTCAATTTAACAGTGAATTCATTTAAAGACATAAAGCAGTGTGTTTCTAGAACATACTTTGATAGACTGAAGTCTTGACTCCCCCGCCCCACATCACCTGTAGCCTCTAGAATTTGACAAGAAAAACACCTATGTTGTACATAAAAAAAGAACAAAACACTGATAACACATGACTATTTTCTGCTAAATACTTACCCTGCTCTTCCAGTACGACCTACTCTGTGAACATATTCTTCAATGTTGCGAGGGAAATCGAAGTTGAACACGTGAGTAATGTCGTGCACATCGAGGCCACGGGATGCCAAGTCAGTAGCCACCAATATCCGAACTTTGCCTACAGTAAGTATGACAGGAAGAGAACAGTTTATGGAACAAACAGAAAACATACTCCAGTCTATTGGTTTTTTAGCCCACAATGCAGTTAATATTCTTAACACAAAAAAAATGCTTGTTGAATGTCACATTGAGTTAGCTCCAAAAACAAACTGGTAAGTAAGCACCCAAAATGTAATTTTGCTACTATTTGCATTTCACAAGTAGAACATCAGAGTGCAGGAAAAGTAAGAAATATGCCTGGTTGATATAAAGAGTCTGTCCAAAGAACAAAAACTTCAACAACTATATTCTCAGCTGACACTCTTGTCACAGCATGAGTCTTTTATTAGCATGTGTTCACGTAACCCTGAATTGTGTTCACACAACCCTACTAGCATAATCAGGAGCAGGATTTCACTGAAATCCTGTTGAAAACACTGAAAACTTTCACTGAAAACAGCATCATCTGACATTTAAATTTACCATTCTGTAGACATACAATACCAATTTTTCCAGAAATGTCGAAAGTAAAATATGCCTTACTTTAAATTATTAAACTCTCAGACATTCAAAATTTTGTTGAAGAGCAATCTCTTTGTTTGTTGGGTCTTTTTTTGTCAAACTAATAAAGAAAATATAAAATTCAGAGCTCTTTAATATTTTAACTTTCATAGTACTAAAGAGACGTGACACTTAGGAATAGACAAGTTTTGAACAGAAAAAACATTAGAAATCTGGCCTAAACAAACCAGTACTTCAGTACAAACTCACCTTTCTTGAAGTCATCCAAAGCCTGTTCTCGATCACATTGTTCCCTGTTGCCATGAAGTGACTGTACTGGAATTCCTTGGATACCAAAGTCACTCGCCAAGTCATCAGCTCTAGGGTGAAATAAAGCAATGGCTCTTAGAAGAATAAAAGGAAACAAAATAGTGCAACATCTAGATTTAAATCAAAAGGACAGTAATGTGACAGCAAAAGCTAAATATGTGCTTAAGGACAAAACGTTACCAAGGTCAGCTGATTCTTATTATAAAACAGGAAAGCAAGTCTAATCCAAATAGAAATGTTTACCTTTATTTATAATTTAAAGAAATACTAGATTATTTTTGTGTTGTTTACTCAAAAAGTTCAAGTATCATACAATGACCACCCCCACATTAATCAGGTCTTGCATGCACCAGAGGTGTAGGAAATTAAACAGTACATCACATTGATGTATCCCAAGAATCCAAACATCCCACTTGAGCTATGTGAAACTGAGACTTACCACCACCATTAATGATATTAAAAAAATATAAACTGCTAGTCAGTCTAAAGGAAGAAATAAATGAATAAAAATAATACTAATAGCAGCATATTGTGGGGAAGAGCTATTACACTTGGTAGTTCTTATGTGAACTAAGAAACTATTCAGTATTTCTGTTAGGAAAAAAACCCCAAACAGAGATGATACTGGGAAGTGATTACATACGTAAGCTTTTTGCCCACAAAAATGATGACCTTATCTTTTGGCTTCATAGACCTAATGAAGCTATGCATGAAAGCTCTCTTTTCTTCCTCGGGGATAACAAGAACTTTTTGTTGTACTGTGCTTACTGCCTGTCAAACAGCAAAAAGGAATGTTAGGTAGAAACAGATTACAATAATATTTTTTTCTGTTAATTCCCATATTGCCATGTTAAAAAAGTAGTAATATATGATACCATAAAACCCCCTATTTTAATATATATCAGTTTGGAGTTCAAACAATGCATATTTCTTACTTCCTCGTTGCTTTAGGAGAATAATAAAACTTACCTTTAAGCAGTTTGCCACACCATTTATTTGCAGAGATTTAATGGGTAGCGATTAGTGAGGTGAAAGAAATATATTACTAGTGAAAAACACACTTAAGTTCTTTAATTTGCAAATATTTCATGTTACTCCAGAGCAAGTTGGAACAATGACAGTCTTACTTGAAATTACAGGCTTTTAAAGATGCTGTAAATCTCTTTGAAATGATCAGTTCTAACTATTCCAATAACAGTTCATTAAAAAATTTACTCCATTACCTCTGAAGGTTACCACAGAATATCTAAGGTATAACTAATAAGTAAGATAAAAAGTCTAGACATTCTCATGGCATGGTATCATGATCTTGTGGCAGGAGTTGAAGATTCAATCAAGTAGATAAAGATTGTCTCTCCACAGGAAGCCTTCCCCCCACACCAGATTTGTCAGCTGGGAGAAGCTCCTGTAGGAAGAGATTAATGCCCTAGAGAATAGAGCTACAAGAGCAGTTGATGTCTTTCAAATTCTAATCCTGACAAGAACTGCCCTTTGATAAAAGTGTAGTTCTGAACTGAACAGACAAAAAGCACACTTAATCTCTAATTCTACTGACAAGTGTACTGGATACTAGGTTTCCTCATTCCCTATCGCTAAAAAAAAATGGAACTGAAAAGGAAACTTTCCTAGGATCTTGGGCAAACTACTGTTCCTGTCAATTCTGCTGGTATTGAAGCCAAATACACATAGCTGCACAACAATGACAAATAAACAACTACATCCATCCACACGTTAGAAGTTTTGGACTTTAAAGACAGCTCTTACTCTAACACATACTTGCTGCTACAGACAAGTGTCCTCCAAGAGTTTAGTACAAAGTTCCCACCCCAGCTGAGAAAGATACAGTAAGGAAACATGAATTTAGATAAGAATTTGTATGCATTAGAAAGAAGATCCTCAGAAGGAAAACCAAATAAAGAACAAGAACTTGCTGAACCAGAATTAAGGTTGCAAAACCAAGGGATCACACAAGAGCATTTGGCATTGTGAAGTAGAACATTCAATATGATTGATACTTGTTCACCTGTTATGTCTTCTACTGAAGGGCTAAGACTTCCAGATGTTGTTACAGCAAAAATATTGATTTATACTTTTTAAATTTTTCTGAACTTTTAAGGAAACTTTAAAATAAATAGCATGGAGCTGTTTCTTGAAAGCTCAGATGATTACAAAAGATACATGCATTTATTTACTTACATACAGTTAATTACAAGCAAAAAATCTCCTGGCTTAAACATAAGTTCTTCTACAAAAGGAAGGGGAAAAACTAAAAAAAACCAGGACAACTTACTGTTAAGTCAAGAGTGCCAACATACACAATCATGGGATTTTTCAAGTAGGATTTTGCTAGGCGACGGACACCATCAGGCCAAGTAGCACTGAACAGGAAGCAAAGAGGAAAACACACACACATGAGAATAGCATGCCAAATCTTCTCCAGTTCATTAATTTCATCACATTCTTCTTTTCTTTCCTTTCTTATACACCAGTGAAACACATACGCAGTAACAGTACTGAGTTTAACTAATCTTAAATTAATAGTAAACAGCACTTGAACTTAAAAGGTCATTTTATTGGTTAAAAGTACAGGCAACAATTATGGAACCTTTCTAGTGAAGCCTCAGCTGAGGTTAGTTGTTGAACAATACCCAATAAGCAAGCTTCTAGTCTGTTTTCTTAAACAACAGCTTAAATGCAAAATACAGGAACCAAAATTATTGTTGGGATATTTGATTGTTAAGTTTCCAAAAGCTGCATAATTTCAAAATTAATCCAGGTACAGACTAGCACAGACACTGATCAGAAAGTCAGGAAATACATTTGGTCCCAGAAGGAGAACTCTAAATTGGCATTTTAAGTTGATATGGCAAATTCCAGCACTCTGAGGATACCTTCCTTTTTTTTGGGATAACTCAACTGTCTTTATATTTGATGTAAAAAAATCAGAAAAGACAATACAAACTGAAAAAAAAAATCTGTCAAATGACTCATCAGGACTGACTAGACCGAATTAGAAAGAAAACAAGTAAAAATTTTAATAACTGACACATTTGTTTTGAAATTAACACGTTCAATAACCTTATGATCAAGTCCTGAGCACTATCATGTTTAGATACCTTGTCATAACAGTTTGTCTGTCAGGACGCACATCTATTAGGATCTTCATTATCTGAGGTTCAAATCCCATATCCAGCATTCTGTCAGCCTCATCTAAAACCTGTTCAGAAACAAAGTTATCTACTCTGCCTAGTTCCTCAGATAATGGTTTGTTTCAACAGGACAATACACAGAAAAAGATTTTAATGGCAACTGTTTTAATTGCAGAATCTTCTCCATAACTTACTGCAAAATCTGTTCAACTTCTATTTTACCTCTTCAATTGCCTTGACACTTTTTCATTCAGTATTATAATTGCAGGCAAACCAAGAAAATTCACAGTTCCTTTAAGAGCATTTAAAGTCAATAAAACAAAAAAACAACTGTTTTTGTCTTACCAATAATTAGGTTGATGGCTAAAACTAAGCACAAACTAAAAAAAAAAACAAAACCAAAAACCCATAACCAATCAAACCCAGAGGGGACCAACCTGCTCAACACACATAAATTGTTTGCAATTTTAAGGGGAAATCTCATTTCTACCTCAGAAGATATCTCATACAGGACCAAAATATCACTTGTCAATTTAGTTCGTCATTACAAGAAGGAAAAAGCCAGAGCATACATTCTGGCACACACTAGGACACTGCACAACTCCCAGAGCACAAGCTTGTTTCATCTGGTAAATAAGGCCAAAATTGAACAAGAGAGCTGGAGGTCTGAGAACATCTCTTTGGAAATAAAATGTTTTCTAATATACAAGCACACTTGCGAATGTTTTCAGTCTCATACAAAGAAAGAAGACTGACATCTGAGACTCATTTATTTTCTTTGATTTATAGAAACTCTACTTATAAAGTTATATGGATTGTGCTTTTAAGTATTGACAATTTCTAGATACTAATGTGGAAATACAAGGCATTGATAATAATCTCTTTCTACTGTCCTAATTTTGCTGTTCCATTATTCTCTGATATTTTATTATATTAAAAGGGTTTAGTACATTATTTATGTAAATCTCTGAAATAACCAAAAATTATCAACTGAGAGACAAGACAAGAATTCTATTTCTTGGTTTAATTCTCTTTATCTTTAGAGGGCTCATGGAGGTGTCATTTGCTACATGAATTCTAATAGAATAGCAAGGCTGAAACATCACTAATTTTACATAAAGAGTTGGCTGCTATGCCTTTTTCAGCAGTGGAAGTTTTCTTTGCTATTAAGGTCACTTTCTGCAGAGGGAAAAGGAAGCATCTGTGCCTAATTGATGGATCAGGTAGCTGAAATTTACTTTTCTTGTTTCTGATAGCTGCTTCATTAAGAAAGCTGTAATATATATAGAGGTAGCTATTAGTACTGATTTCTTCAAATGTGTCACAGCCCCATCCTGGTTTATAATCTAAATGCCCTTCAATGCACATAATCTTAGGTTTCTTCTTATCTTTAAATATACACATATTTATTTGTTTGTCAATATTGTTCATTTCAGTTCTATTTCTTGGCAAAAAATTCTTACAAGCCAGTTCTTCCTTTGAAAATTATTTAGTTTCCTCTTTCTTTTCTTTTACATCAGTTATTGGTAAGTTTAACACCTTTTTTTTTGTATTGAAGAATAAAAGCACTACTGCAATCTACCTTTTACATCCTCCTTCATGATTTACATATATTTTTAATTACACTTTGTCCTAAATGTTTCCCAGTTATTCATGCACAATTCCAATTTCCTTCCTTCTGCTTTATCAGCATGAAGTCCAAAGAATTAAGATTACTTCATCAGACTGCTGATGAATGAATACTGATTGACACTGAACACAAGCAAAAAAAAGTATATTTTCATATGACATGTATTTTGAACAATCAAAAAGCTGTTTATGACAGAATCTACAACCTTATTTCGGAAAAACAGCAGTCTATCTTGAATAAATGGCTTCCTAAAAATCTGAATCAAGACTTGATCAACTTGATGGTTCTCTCAGGCAAGAAGAGAAATTCTAACCTCAAACTCACCTTGGGTCCAGTACCTAATTAGACATAATTACCAGAGCTTGGTTTTGTGTTGTTGTTTTTCTTTCCTGGGGAGTGGTACATTTAGTTGTGTTTTAACAATTGTATCCCAGTATCTGACCTTGGAGGTCCTTTGGGAAATAATTGTGTCATATTAGCAAGTAATACTCAGTTTACTTTGGGAACCTTCCTAAGACTCAGTAATATCTTTAAACAAAAACTGTAAATAAAGCTCTTTAATGAAGAGTGTTCTTCATCCAAGATGGATGAAGATGGATCTGGTAAAAAAGGCCAAAATTGAACAAGAGAGCTGGAGGTCTGAGAACATGTCTTTGGAATGAAAATGTTTCCATTACCGCTCTTTTTTTCCTAAAGCAAGGCCACAAGATTAAATTATTTGTTGGCTGAAAACTGACAATGAAGCTCTGGAAATAAAAAGCATCATACATATCAAAAAGCACAAGAAACAAGGATAAATATACAGCAAGATTACAAAAAAGATAGAATTTTCAATGTCCAATTTCAATGTCCATGAGGCTATGGTAGCACAGAATTTCCTTAAAGTCTGAGGCATGAGACCATAACCACATCACAATACATGGTTCTTGCATTGGTTCTTCTGAAAACATTTAACTGCTAGTATTGCAACAAAACAGTCTCTCCTCCTGCTTCACATCATCATATTTTTCAATTTGATTGCTAAAAAGAATTAACTATGTCATACTTCAGTACGCTGCACATACTGAAACGCGCTTTTGGTTCAATAACCAGTGTGTGCCTGTGGTATGACTATACTCCACCTTGGCAGAAAGATGATCTATGTTCCTATAGTTCTCAGAATGCAGGTTTTCAGGCCCTGTTTTCCTCCTGCTCAGCAATTACACGTGAATCTTCTATAGAATGCTTCTACAGAATCCTCTCCTGTCTTCCTGTAATAAACTTTTTTCCCCAAATGGCCAAATTTATAATGATGCTATACCACCACTGGCTTTGCCAGTAAGCTCACAACTATCACTTAGAATTGGAGCTAACTTGTTACAACATGGAGAGAATTTAACTCTCACAGAATAGTGGGGTGGACAGACAGCATGGCCAAATCGTCAAACTATGCAACAATTCACAGACAAGTTAGAAATAAATTGAATATATAGAAGCATTTTACAAACAGCAATGGTGTGACCTGTTCAGCACAGGAAAAGGCAAAAATGAAATGAAGACATAAGGATTATAATAATGTTTCTAAGGCTGTTTTCCCACTGAGATCAAAAGAAAGTCAGTCCCCTATCATTTAAATATCTGTGTGTGACTCTGCTACCACACAAGTTCTAAAAAAAAATTGAGACACTGGTAACCTTTAAAAAGAAAAGGAAAAGACAACTTCAGAAAGGCATTTCATCCATTAGTAACTAATCCTGACAAAATGAATTTTAGAATGCCATTGCTGAAAAAACAATTTAGCATCTTAAAAATGCTTGCTGTGCTAGAAGCCTATTTTTCCTGGGAATATTTCACATCTGCAATGCAATTATAGTAAGTATGAATCATCCCTCCAACACCAATTTCAGTGTTAAGCTGTATTGTAATTAATACTTTGGAAGTTTAAAGAAAACTCCGTTAAATCTTAAATTCAAACTGAGTCAACCCTTTCCAAGCTGGTGCATTACTCATCGCTTATCAGTTACTTGCCAAATATGTTATGCTCTTCAAATTTATGAAGTTGTTCATCTGAAGATCATTCAGTCTGCCAGGAGTAGCAATAACAATATCCACACCTTTGGTAACTGTGTCTATCTGTCCTTTTCGGTCCCCACCACCATAGACGCAAATACTGTAAAATAAAAGTTTTACAGATGTAGTGTATTAAATTTCAGCTAAAGTCAATCCTTTTCAAATAAATGTCACCATGTTGCTTTAAAAGTGTTACATGGGAGTAACAAGTGTGATTGACAGTATTGCAGTAATTAATAAAATTAACACTGAATGACATTCCCTCAACAGTTCAGCAATAGTTTTCTGCTGAAACTGCAGTGAAAAAAATCATGAAAGGAAGATATCTCATATATTTTGGGTTGTTCTGAAAATATTTACACAAAAAATAGATGAACATATGAAAGGATTCATGATTTTCCTAACAGTACCATCAAAAGTGGTATGTTTTGCTGTTGGGGTGATTGTAAGACTTATTCAGAGTGCTACACAAAGTTAACAGAGACCCCTAAAAGAAAGTTTCAGAGCATAGTAATGTCTGTTTAATTGCTTAAATGAAGATCTACACTTAGCAGGTTTGTGGATGAAACCCAACTGGGGAAGGAACTGATACACTCAAGAGAATTGGGCTTTTACCAGAAGAACAACAAAAAGGCTAGAGAATTGGACTGATGAAAATAGCATAAAGTTTAACAAAAAAAAAAAAAAAAAAAAAAAGACAGATGGAATATACCCCATGACTCAGGGCCAAACAAAACATTACAAAAATATTTGTGTGGGCTAGAACCTGAACATTATTCAGCGAAGTAATCTCTTAGAAAAGAAAGCCAGGTGTGTTCTATGGAGAAGGTAGCAATAGGAAGCATAAGAACAATGTGGGTCCATTGCAGGATGAGGATGGTTACCTCACAAGCAGGGACAAAGACAAGGCAAAGCTGTTTAACACGTTCTTTGCCACAGATGATGCACCAAGGGGATTTCGGTGCCCTGAGCTGGAGAACCACAATGTGAGAATGATCCACTCCCAGCAGAGCTGCAAATTATGCAGGATCTGCTGCTCCAGCTGGATTTCTACAGATCTATGGGGAATGATAGGATTTGTACAAAAATTCTCAAAGAGTTGGCTGATGTCATTGCAGTCTCTCCCAATGATTTTTGAGCAGTCTTTGGAATCCAGAAAGGTCCCTAATGAAGTTACGAAGAAGATTATTCTGGGAGGTACTGACAAACATCTGTAAGACAATGTAGTAACTGCCCACAGCCAGCACAGCTCTATGAGGGTTCTGCTTGTCAAGCCTGACTTCCTTTTATGACAATGTAACCCACCAAGATGATCAATGAAGTCAGTTGATGTAACCTGTTAAGATTTCAGTAAAGCTTTCCATACTATTTCTAACGGTTTCCTTCTGGACAAAATGTCAAGCACACAGCTGGATAAACACCCCCATGGGATGGGTCAGCAACTGGCTCACAGGTCAGGCATAAAGGGTTACAGTGAATGATGGGGTGACATCAGCCTAGTGACCTGTCACTAGAAGGCCCCCACAGGGCTCCATCCTTGGCCCTCATAAGATCTTCATCTCATGGAGGCAGGACTGGAAGAGGTACTAAGCAAGTTCACAGATAATACAAAACTAGGAGGAGCTGCTGGCTTCCTCCAGTGCAGAGAGACCTTGACAAAGCAGATGGCTGAGCAACTACCAACCACATGAAGTTCAATAAGGGTAAGTGCCAGATTCTGCACCTGGGATGGGCAACCCTGGATATAGACTGGGGAATGGGATACTGGAAAGCAGTGCCAGGGAAAGGGACTTAGTCAATGGCAAGTTGAACATGAGCCAGCAGTGCTCTGGCAGCCAGGAGAGCCAACCCTGTCCTGGGGGCATCAGGCACAGCATCACCAGCTGGGCAAGGGAGGGGATTGTCCTGCTCTGCTCTGCACTGGGGCAGCCTCACCTCCAGTGCTGGGGGCAGTTCTGGGCACCACAATGTAAGAAAGACATTAAGCTATTAGAGAGTGTCCAAGGAGGGCAACAAAGATGGTGAAGGGCCTTGAGGGGAAGCTGTGTGAGGAACAGCTGAGGGCACTGGGTCTGTTCAGCCTGGAGGGGACTGAGGGGAGACCTCACTGCAGTTACAGCTTCCTTGTGAGGGGAAGAGGAGGGGCAGGCACTGATCTCTGCTCTGTGGTGAGAGTGACAGGACCCAAGGGAATGGCCTGAAGCTGAGTCAGGGGAGGTTTAGGTTGGATATTAGAGAAAGGTTCTTCACTCAGCAGGTGGTTGGGCACTGGAACGGGCCCCCAGAGGAAGTCATCACGGCACCAGCCTGACAGAGTTCAAGTGTTTGGACAATGCCCTCAGTCACATGGTGTAATTCTTAGTCCTGTGCAGGGCTAAGAGCCAGACTTATATGATCCTTGTCCCTTTCAACTCAGCATATTCTGTATGATTCTTCTTAGCTGTCAACTCAGAAGGAAAAGAAGCAGAAAAGCTTTACAGACTTTGACCATGAGATCAGTCAAAACAGAAATTCTGAAAACTGGGAAAATATAAACTCTGCATTTACTACTATCTCCTCCCCTCTTTAAATGCAATTATTGTAGTAGGTATTGGTAGGAGAAAAAAGATATTACTAACAGGGCAGTGAAAAGCAAGACTACCTTTTAATTCCTTTGTATGCATACTTTGAACACTCTGCCTCTACTTGAAGTGCCAGTTCTCTAGTGGGAGCAAGAACCAACATTCCAGGCCCCCCACGCTGATCTTTGGATCTGCAACAAAGCATATTTAGAATGTTGGTATATAAGGATGGGCAAAGTCCATCATGCTTGACACTGAACATTTTTATACTGTTCTAACCTTCTTCTGTACACTGCTGCTAATAGAATGCTGTTTTGCCTACAGTGACAAATTTGCTGCTTATTTCATCAGATTTATAATTTTTTTTTCAATACATGATTTTTATCTTCATTAATAGAAAATCATCTCAGGAGTTGGGTGCAGGAGGAAGTAAGTGCAGGGGGAAGTATGCACAGCTAAACAAATCAGACCTGTGAGCAGTCCTTACATTGGTTGTGAAGTCAAGTGAATGAATCCAGGCATTAAGTATGCTAATGTCTTCCCAGTACCAGTCTGTGCGATACCAATAAGATCAATTCCTTGGAGTATAATTGGCCACGCCTGGGACTAACATAAAACAAAAAATACTTAAATGTAGTCTTCATTTTTCTCTTAAGGTTCAGGTAAAGAGTCATCAAAATTGAAGACATACCTGAATTGGTGTAGGCTTCTGAAAACCAACTTTTCTTATATTGGCCATAATATCAGGATAATGCTCAAATACATCTTCAAATTTACACACAGGATTGGGAATGCAGCGCTTTTCACCTTCTTTCAAGTCATCACAAGTTATATTATTATTTTCTTTCCTATATAAAGTAGTGTAATTGTTTTAGAGTCTCATTATCTGAAAAATTAGAGCTAACATAAAAGACTGTGTTTCTTAACTTTTTTTAAACTCCTTGAACAAAAAAAAAAAAACAAGTTCAGGCTCTTGAATGGGACTGAATTAGTCTTCTATCTTTCTTAAAAGTCCTTCTATAGGAACACTTCTCCCAGAGGTATCAATAACCATTTTTTCTTAAAAACAACTAATTTGAAGTTATATATGGTTATTAACATGAACTACACTCCTATCAGGCTACAATTATACCTGATTATAAATTAAGAAAATATTAAATTGACAAATTTTTAAACCCAAAGACAACCCAGAACTCAGATGAATAGCTTCAACTTAACAGTCAAAATTCTATATTCTGACAAAAATCTCCCCCAACTGTTTTCAGAGCAGCTACCTGGATACTCTAGAGAATGCCAACTGAACAATTTTGGAAAAAGGACATGACCAGTAAGACAAGCTCCAAAAAAAAAAAAAAAAGCAGGCAAAACCCAAATCCCAACTCATATAAAAGACTAAATTAAAAACTGCTGTTCCAAGGCTTCCTCCAATTTAGAGCTCTTAATATGCTGTCCTAGTTTCAGCCAAGGGCAGTCAATTTTCTCCCAAGGGAAATGAGGGGATTTTGAAGCCATGCGGGCATTGCCTACGTTGTTACTCTGTATCACCCAAATCATCACGGGTGGTGAAAGGGATTTGCACTTTCCGGAAGAAAGGGGGTGTGGTTTCCTGTGGAAGAAAAAGATAATGACACTCCATGGTCATTTTGTTCCTTTCCCCAGGAAAGCAAATGGGGCCTGTAGAGGTGAGGTGGTGTGGATGGTCTGACCAGCGGGCTTGGCATCATCGTTTTTTGTTATCTCAGGCTTGGGGAAAAAAACTGGGCTAACAACAACACATCCATATACTTTTAGGGAAAAGGTGAAAGCATCTGGAAACAATTCCATGTTTTGTTCACTGTGGCAAAGTTTCTCTGGCATGCAAAGAAAAAAAGGCATCTTGCAAAAAGAAAAGTAATAAAAAGCTAACACTTCAATAACGCTCAGTAACTTCATTAGAACTACTAAAGAGGGCTGCAACTATTACCAAGGCCTGAACCAAACCACTTGAAACAGATGATCTGTTTTCCTTGCAAGGTACTGATAGAGGTTGCTGGATCAAATTAAACAGATTCAGTTAACTGAAGCATGTACTTACCAGGATGTGCTTGTAAAAACAAGACAGATAAAAAAGGAAGACAACAGTAACAAAAGTTGGAATTTGGTTTGAAGATAGTTTTGACTCAAAAAATGCAAGGGAAAAATTGCAGCGAAAAGGTATTCAACCTGTGAACAAATCTATTTGGAAGGACCTAGAAAATGTGAACAAACTGTCTCATGAAAGGCAAAGAAACAGCCAAAAAAGTCAGTGAACCATTATGAAATTTTTCTTTCTGAAATTCAACTAAATCAAACATTTTTAGAGAAGCAGAAAATCCATGAGGTTATTTTTCCAGACAACTAATAATCTCATCTGCCAGTTGTTTCATTCCTAAGAAAGAGTTCTTAAAAAAATCAACTTGTTACAAGACCCCAGAATTAGAGTCTCTGTCTCAGTACTTCATCTCCCACTTTCTAGTTTCTCTAGTTTAATAGTAATTTTTGCCAAGCAGATGATTCCCTAAAGAAATTATCTTACCGCCACAGTTCCACTTCTTCTTGTGACATAGATGCAGTCCTGGCTGATTCTTTGTAGAAGTTTTTCTCAATTGGAGGCAAGCCTTAAACAATCAGAAAAATCCCACTTGAATCAGCAAGAAATAATACAGAGTCAACGTAAGTCAGCTAAAGCGTAAGATGGAAAGCCCAGGGCCCAGAAAGTGCCTTGACCCAGAAGACTAGCTGGAAGTGATGGAAAACCATTGCTCATGTAAAAAGATGAAGGCTGAGACAAACACTTCAAAAAAACCCACTCCTCCACATTTAAAGTTCTGAAGTAATATCTACTAACACATACAGTAGTATATTTAACAACTCCTAAACTCCTAGTTTGTTTTTTTTTTTTTTTTTGGTGGCCACATACAAAACAACACCATTTTCAAAGGGTGACATTCAAAATACCACATGAGTAGCAGGTTTAAGTCTTGGCACAGAAATCAGTATCCTCCATGGCCATGTTGAGAAATGCTAACATGGCCAGCTCACTGCAAATACGTCACTAAGCTGGGCTCTGAAACATTCAGTCATCTCAAAGCAAGTATCAGAAACATTTAAGCATTCCAACAGATTTATGACATAAAGACAAGTATAATACAATCAAAATTGTAAAACTAACCTGCCCACTTCATAGATTCATATTTGGCCCTGTTTTCTCGAAGAGAGGCCCAGTTAATTACTGGTTTCTTTGGGTTATTTTCAGGCTTGATAACGTCCATGGTTTTTCCTGCAGAGTTAGTAACAAAATGCAGCTGTTTGAAGGATCAAACCATGGGGAGAAATCTCCCCTCAAAACAAACACGTTTTCTATTGCAAGGCCTCATGTATTTTAAATAGACATGAAACATCTATATAAGTGGAAAATTATTTCCCAGATCTCTGCCCTGAAACATTGCTAAAATGTGTACAAATTCAGTTTTGATCAAAAAAGGGAAACATTTCAACATCATTAGCTACTTGAAGTAATGACAGGGTATGACATGCTTCTCCTCCAGCTATAAACCAGATTTGTTGTGCAGGAAGGTTTGGAAAAACTTGTGAAACCAGCAGATGATATGCAGAGAGAAAGCTTTAACAGCTACAAGAGCAAAGCTTAGGTCTAAAGCATCCAACAACACCACAATAAAGTCTCAGTTTAGTTATATTCTATACTTCCTTTTTGATGAGA
This sequence comes from Setophaga petechia, assembly GCA_024362935.1. Lineage (NCBI taxonomy): Eukaryota > Metazoa > Chordata > Aves > Passeriformes > Parulidae > Setophaga > Setophaga petechia. The sequence continues at coordinate 7,121,653 of JANCRA010000002.1, read as the reverse complement.
TTAACACATCCTAAGTAAGTGCAGTTTAACCTGAAGATATAAATAGCAACACAGTTGTGTGGAAAATTGGTGGAAAGACAGGAAACATAGGGGTAACACTGTCACAAATCCAAACATAGCTTTAAATATTTCTAGTCTCTTGAAACATACTCATCCACCTTCTGGGACACTTCTAAAAAGGAAACACACAACCACTCCAGTCCTTATTCTAATGCTGGAACATAACTCCTGGATTCCTTCTTCCTCATCAGAGCATCAGATCAACAATTGTGGATGGTGTTTGCCTGTGCAAAAAATTGTTGGGAGCACATACAAGACATACCAATAATATAAGCAGCATCCAAACATACAAAAATGATTTCTATATCCATGTAACACGGTTACCACAGGAAAGCCTAGTAAAGTCAGGCACAAAGTGCAACACCAAATCTTGAGACATTAACATCCCTTGAAAGTAGGAGGAAGTCAGCATGGCCCGTGCTATGATCAGCACTTTATAGGCTATCTTTACAAAAGTTTACTGAATTGTAGTGCTCCACAGATACCAGATTAAAACTTGCACTAGAGCTAATAGTGTTATTTCGGAGGAATCAAACTGATAATGCAAGAACCAAGGTGGTATAATATTCTGCATCCATAAAACTGCTGAAAACACACAAGAACTGGTCTTCATGGAATCCTGGCAGTTTGGTGGGAGGGGGAAACTCTCCATAGCTGAAAAAAGGAGGATATCTTGGTATTTCTCTTTTAAGAAGATACCATTGCCCAAGAACATGGTTTAAGAGGTTTAAGTTAACTTACTTTGCAAAATACTAATACTAAAATACAAAAAGACTCCAGCAAACTACCAAATATATGGAATACAATCAATAATATTTTTTCCCCAACTTCACATTTCTTACCTTTCTCTGTCCCACCTCTAACACAGTTTTGTCCAGAACTTGTAATAAGATTGTCAATCAACATCTTGGCTTTGTTTTGTACATCAATGCTGCCAAAAATCTTTACTTCAGATTCATAGGTTCCTCTTGTAACCTATGTTCAAAAACATCTCTGAATTTTTTTTCCATACTGCGAAGACAAACATTATACAAGAACATATACCGAAAACAATTTTTGATCTTTTTTTTCCCTGAAGTTTAATTTGTTCTCTGAAAAGGCCCTTTAATCCCTTTTCTTAAAGAGAAGGAAATAAATGCAAACTTAAGGAAAAAAAAATCAATAACTTTTTCCTATTTTCACATAACATCCAAGTTGCACCCTCAATTCCACTTTCTTTACACCAATCTAAACCAGTGGCATTATTACAGCTATTGTAACACCCTTAAACTTCCTCCAAATGGTTTACACAGAAACAAAACCAAGTATGTCCCCAAAAGAGCCCATTCCTTGACAACATACAGCACATGGTACCTTTATCCTGGAACCTGAAGAATCCTCAAGTTCTTTAATTTTTGTTCCACCCCTACCTGTTATAAAGATACACAGCAGCTATTACAGAGATTTAGGACAAACTGCCCAAACTTACACATTAATTGTAAGTATTTTGTTTGTGATCAAACCCCAAGACTTTTATACGAGTGCGTGTACCTACAAATAAAAGCACTTTTGACATCAAATCATTGGAGACTGTAGGTAACTCTTCTGTCGATTAAACAAATGCAAGATTCGTGTGTAGGGGAATGCCCTTCAGTAGAAGAGATGGAGGAGTAAAACTAGATCAAGAGATTGTCACCCTTCGTCCATGTGACTAGAGGGGTTTCAGAACACTTGCACACTGCTGGCCTTGAGAAACAGACATCAACTCAATCACTTTAGGGTGGCCAAGTTTCCCTGGCGAGTGGCAGACTCTGCAAGAGCAGCCTGCCGTGCCCAGGTGGAGAGAGCCGCACGGGAGCTGCGAGAGGCCCCTCCACGGCCAGGCTGACGGCAGGCAGGGATGGACTCCCCCCCGGCACTGGGGGGGAGCGACTCCTCCCCACCCGCTTACCCCTGCGGGTCAAGCACCCGGCCGGGGGTGCACCGGCATTACCTATGAGAGCCCCGACCAGGGCGCTATCAAGGTGGAAGCAGAGCGGCGCCGCAGAGTCCCGAGCCTGGCCGGCCGCAGCTCGGGGCGGCCGCTGCCGCGCCGCCCGCCTCGGGCCGCCGGAGCCTTCAGCACCTCGCGGCTCCCACCCTTCCCCTCCGGGATTCCCCGTGCCCTTCCCCCGTCGCCCGCCGCTCTCCACGGAGGCGCGGCCCCACGAAGGGGTGCTGGGCGACCAGCACAGCGCCCCGGCAGCAGCAGCGGCCCGCGGCCAGTCCGGCGCGCCCAGCTCCTCATCGCTGCTCGCGTCCCAGTCCGACATGGCGGCCGCAACCGGCTCGGTGGCCCATGCGGAGAGACTTGGCGCGTCTCAAGCCCCGGGCGCGCTGATTGGCCGGGGCGGGCGGCTCTCTGAGCTGTGATTGGCTGGTTCCGTATGGGGGCGGGGCTCTATGGCTGCTTCTGCTGTGTTTTCGGGGGATGACGGGATCGGTTCGGCTGGAAAAGGCCTGTGGGACCGTTGAGTTGAGGCTGTGATCCAGCGCCACCCTGTCAAACAGACCGTGGCACTGAGTGTTTGAGACCATGCCACGTGCAGTGGTTCTTAAAGCACTTCGAGCACGCTGACTCCCCCGCTCCCTGGGCAGCCTGTTCCAATGCCCGCTCACTCTTTCTGCAAAAAACTTCCTAAAGCGCAACCTAAACCGGCCCTGGAACACTTTGGAACTGTGTCCTCTTGTCCTGTCACCGATTGCCTGGGAGAAGAGACCGATCCCCACCTGGCAACAGCCTCCAATCGGGCAGTTGTAGAGAAACATAAGGGCCTCCCTGGGCTTCCTTTGCTTCAGGATAAGCAACCCCAGCTTCCTCAGCTGCTCCTCACAGGACTTGTGCTCCACACCCTTTGCCAGCCTTGCCCTTCTCTGGACTTGCTCCAGCATCTCAGTGTCTTTCCTGCAGCAAGGGGCCCAGAAGTCCCAGAAGAGAGGACTTGAGGCGTGGCCACACCTGTGCTGAGTACTGGAGGGACAATCATTGCCCTGGTCCTGCTGGCCACACTACTGCTGTTACTTTCTGATTTTCTCCCTGCTCCTCTGCTGGCACAGGGTGACCCTGGGTTGGGCTTAGCTGAGGAAGAGGAGGAGGCAGCAGAGGTGAGAACAGGGTTGAGAACATGTGGGAAGCCCCCTAAGTCTGTAGGGTGGAAGAGAAAGGCAGGCAGCCTCAGGAGAGGCAAGGGAGTGAGGGTGGCACTGTGTCATTTTGCCAGGTGCCCAGGCTGGTGTCATGCTGATACATTGCAGTCTGATTTTTTAAGCAAAGTCATAGTACTTAATCTCAAATGAAGCCTTAATGATGCTTTAACGAAGCTTTTATGTTCAGTATGACTCAATGTACTAAAACTGATACAATACTGGAAACAGAATCACAGAATGGCTGAGCTTGAAGGCCTCTGGGGGCCATCTGGTCCAACCCCTCTGCTCAAGCAGGGACACCAAGAGTCAGTTGCCAAGGTGGCCTGTAACTTTCTCCAAGGACAGAGATTCCACAACCTCCCTGGGTAAACTGTATCAGTGCTTTGTTATCATCACTGTGAAAAAAATAGAGAAAACCAAATGAAAACAAATAAGAGCTAACATACCCCTTCAATTACACAAAAAAATGCTAAATGGGTGTTTAAATTTCCTTGTTAGGTAGGGTCCTGAATTCTTATTGCACAGAGCTGAACATGGAACATTTATGCATGTGTCTTTATGGATACATATGACCACCTGTGCCTACTTGTGGCAGTCTGCTGGGTAACCCAATAGGAAAAACCACTGTCTGCTGTCTTCTGAGCCTTCCCTAACAGCTCTGTGCACACAGGAAGCAAGGCTGCCTGCTTTAACGCAAGAAGAGAATGCCTACATTTGCTTCTTTTCCTGTCCTGTGTTTATTCTTAGGCAGAGCTTGGTAGTGTTCACATTGGCTGACATGGAAAACCTCCCTTTCTGGCAACCGTGGCTTTAAATTTCAGTATCTTAAGGTGATGTTCATCAGAGAGCCTGGGGATCACCTGCACATTGAGATATCTGGGTTCGATCTTGAAGCCTCCACAAAGGCAGTGACTTCAGCACAAGAGGAGGCTCTATGTATTTAGTATTTTACACTCAAATAGTGAAGCTTGTCTTCAGCCAGGCTGTAGGAAGAGCACAGTGGCGAAAGGAGGTGTGTTGCAAATGAGTGGTTGAGGTTTGGTGCAGTAACATTCTACTACAGCAACTTTCACAGTCAAATGCAGAAGAAACGGCTTCACCTAGGCCTCAAGTTAAACTGAGATGACAGATGTGCCTTCCATGAGAAATCCTGCTCCACACACAGGTCCTTGATTGCCAATACTGAATCTATTGCCCTTTATCAAACAGGGAAGACAGCAATAACTTCCAAGTTCATTTTCATAGAGGAGCTGCAACATTAGGTGAAAGTAAACAGCTGTAAACAGTTACCAGAAACTGAACATGTCAGACTGGTTTCTGCACATTTTATTCTAATAAACTTCCTCTGTAGTGTTTTGGTTCACTTATTAAAAATTACAAAACTTCAAAAGGAAACCAATGAACAAGCTTAATTGTTTTTTCTTACCTGATATGTGCTCACACCATACAATCTTTTATATAAGGAAAAAACTCAGTAGTCAAGGTACTTTTCAAGTAATTTTTATTAACAACAATATGGATTCAACTTTGCCAAGAATTTACAATTAACATTGAAATGTACTGGCTAATGTTGCAGTGTCAGTGGAAGCAGCCATCTTGCTTTCTAAGCCTGCTATGAAACTTTCCTTTTGTCTTTCAAAGAAGTCAAAAACGCTTCCAATAGCAGATGACATTGGATATGTCGAATTGTCCTGTGTGTGGCCACAGCTGAGTGAATGGCCACATTTGCATCCAGATGAATGGATAGGAAAATATTAAATATTACATGCTTCCACTGACGTTGCAGGGGACAAATCTTATTTCAAAAACAAATTAATATTTTTAGACAGTGACAGCACATTGTGTGATGTTGTAATCCATTTGAATAAAGTCAATTAACACACTTGAAAAAAATGTAAAGCAGAAATACCTGGGACAAATTCTTTTCCATATTTCTTTCAAACCGAGTGAATCCAAAAGGATTGCATGACATATAAGTCAGGATAAAAGTTGGCCCAGAGAGGCAAGTTCCTTTCTGGTACAGGTTGTTCAGTTTCTGTAAGGTCAATGGAACTGAGTCTGATTATCCCAATGGAGGCTGAGCTTCACCCAGTTGAGCAGTGAATTCATTGAAGTCAGTGAAACCATCCAAGGATGAATTTAGCCTCGGGTGTTTAAACCCTTTTTTCCTCCATTCCTTTGCTGTTATATTTTCTTTCCCTGCTTATTCCTACTTTCTGAATATTCTGATTTTCTCTGTGCTTTTAAAAAATGTCGCTTCTCTCCTTCCCTTTTTATATCAGTACTTTGTGCGTTATTTTTTATATAGTCAATGTGACAAGGGTAAAGTCAGCTAAGTATTAGTTTCCTCAGGAAATAACCGGAATATTACCATTTTCACTTCAAACAGATGCCCAACAAAATCAGGATTTGAATCTGAGTTCCCAATTCAAGAAAAATTCTTGAATTTCATAGAATGAATGAATTCCACAGAATTTTTGCTTGAGTAAGGATTGCAGGTCCCAATCCAGAAATACTACTGTACATCAGATGTTCTACTATACATCAGCAATTCAGCATGATTTGACTTATCACAGAAAAGCAGGTGAATTACTCATCACCATACTACAATGAGAGCAGTCACTCTAAGTAGGAGTGTCTCAAAAACATATGGAACAACTGTGGGCACTGTAAATAAAAGTGTATGATCTTTGCAATCTTGAACCCTAGGCTAAAACATCATATTAATTTTTAAATAAAAAGTATAGATCATATAAGGCAGGAGCAAATACAAATTTTTTAACAAATAATAGTCATTGAAACCATTCTTTTCAGCTCTCTCTTCATTCAGGCAGAAGAACATGCTGACCAGAAAACAGTTATTTAGATAAGGCTTAAGTCCTGAAGCTCTTACTTAATTTCAACTTCTCTCTTCAAACAATTCTCGAGTGGATTGTTAATCAGAAAAAAAATTAAAAATAAAATTCTTTGTCCTGACTCATGAACAATTCTTATTAGTTGTCATGAGCTGGACTTAAATAAGGAGCTCAGGACAAGAGAAGCCACTCAGGCCCTTCTTTTGTGAAACCAATGAATGACTGTCAGTCATGACACTGTCTTTTAAAGAGAGAGCGTAGAAACTTCTCATGAGGAAATATGAGTAAAGCTTATAAAAGTCCAAACAAACAATTCTTCCTCTTTAAAATCTCATATATTTACTACTCTTTCTATTTGCTATCAATATAATGTTAAAAAACCCTATATGATATGACTTGCATCTACAAAAATAATAATGGTGAGCATAAAGGAAAAAAATTAGAATTTTAATCCTTAATTTGAAAAGATACGATCTTCTGGGTTTATCAGTACTTTGTAAAGACATTACTATTTTCATACATAATTTATAGAACTCATTCTTTTGTGCACAAAATTGTATTAAATAAATTAACTTAAAGTTAGAACGACTCAAGCATCTCAATTAAGGCAAAAATACCAAGTTTCTGTGAGATAAATTATCAGCAAACGCCAAGGCCCTGTTTCTGTGCAGAATCGGGACAGGCAGGGCCATTGCTCGGTTCTTCCATCGGCGCCTTCCGGCTGCAATGGGGGTGCAACCATCTGCTCCTGCAGATGAAGGTGGAAGAGTGGTGTCCAATTCATGATGCCTTGGATTTTCAGTCTCGTCAAGGAGGGGAAGGGAGTTTCACTATGGACACATAGCTGCCATGTGCCCAATTGCTTGCTCCTTAACTGAGCCTGACAGCACATTGATGCTTCTCAGGTCAGCAGGAGGCTTCACATGAAAGGCAAGAAAGGCACCATAAACAGGAAAAAGGAAAAAGTAGCCTAAAAAACTATTATAAGCTTAAAATTTTCAATACTTTAAACTTACATATCTGGATAAACTGCAGACATTCAAATAAGTTAACTGTTAAGTGAACTGAGATGTGGAAAAAAAAATGTATTTATCCTCACAAAATTGCTGTTGTAATCAGGCTTCGGTATGGTCAGATTGCACATAAAGGAAAACAGGAAAGGCTGAATGTGGTGAACTATATGGCAAATCAGTGGTGAGGAAATTGTGCTTCAAGGTGTCTTTCAGGATTTAACAACTGAAGTTTGCCCCGGCATAAGCCATGGAACACAGTGTACCATCCATGGACCCCGTATAATGACACAATATATACACTCTACAGTTTGCACATACTTTCACATAATAAAGTTCTCATGTAACATCCAGGAATACTTCTGTAAAGCAAATGGAAGCATAAGTTACAATGGTTTCATAGTAAACAGATCAGCTCCTTCACAATACAATCTACAGCATTTAGCCACAGTTAAGACTGGAGTGATGTTTTTGATGTACATAGCGAGTTCCCAGCGGGTCTGGGCCTTGAGAAAACACTGCCCTGAGTGAGCTGGCACTGGCACACCCGTACATTCGAAATTCCTGCTGCTAGAGGGAAGCTGAGCCCAAGCTGGGTTGTCTACAAGCCTGTGGTGCAGGTGGGGTGACAATCTGGCAGGAGGCAACACACAGAAACCTCATTCAGCTGGGAAGAGTGAAAGCCCGTTTAGGGTCTGCAAAGGGTTCTCCCAGTGGCAAAGCCTTGCTGGGGATGTGCAGGCAGGCACTAACATTGCTCCTGCACCTCAGCAGAAGTGATGTGTAGGCTAGAGCAAGAAAAGAAAAGAGGATGTATCAGGCAGGAATGCTCAGTCTGATGCTCAGGCTTTGAATTTGAAAATTTGGGTTCTAGCAAGAAAGAGTCAGTGAGTCCTGTGTTGGAAAGTTCACAAGAAATTACTGTAGTTGGGACATAGTGTTGAGCTAAGAGTGGGACCATTTTCTCTCTCTCCTCTTCCCCTTTTATTAAAAAAGCAACAAGCCCTTGCCTGTGTGGCTTTTTTTTTTTTAATAACACTCAGTATCTGTGGGAAAAAAACCACAAATGTGTAACTTTTTCTTCTTTACCTTTCTTGTTTTATTTTCTAGGTTGATTTCCCTTCCTGCCTATCTAAATCCACATTATTATTTATTTATTTTCCCATTGATTGTGTTGTCTTTCTCCCTTCTGTCCTCTTTATTTTACTTGGTATTTCAGTTCCTCATTTTCCCTTCTTGTCCAGCCTTATGAAAGTGCTGTTGTAGTATCAGGTTGGGACTGCAAGGAAAATTGCCAAAATTTTCACAAGAAGGAAATATTGCTTCTACAATAAAGGCAGCACCTGCTTCCTTCCCTCACCTACTGCTGCCAAAATGGTTCAGATTCACAAGTCAGCTTCTCAATGAGACTAGAAGAAGGAGAGAATCCCTTGAATTTTCAATGCAGTCACCCACCTTATCCACTTCTGAGGCCAGACCAAATCCTTAAAATATAAATCTTTTGTAACAAAATAGTTCTTGTTATAAAGAACAATGTGACAGTGGTGTGTCAGGTACTTCTGCCACAGCACTGGACAGGTATTAGCATACTGTTCTTCAGAGCTAAAAATAACTGATTACTGACGAGTTAATGTGTGTATCTTGCGACTGTCAGCCATTTCTAACCCCATGTTACTCATTTCCTTGGTACCTTGCTAGCAGCTGTAGATAATCTTTTTGTTGTAAACATAAACTATCATCTAAATCAGGACATTATATATATATATATATATATTTAATCAGTTCAGAAGCAAAGTGCTTTAAACCTTAAGATTTTTTTACTTCTGCCCCATAGAAACAGCACAAGGTCTAAATGCTCAATTTTTTGTTTTTTGATACATCCTGCAGCATTAGCTTTGTAGGCAACTCATTGTTTAAACCTACTGTACTACATGAAAGGCTGTTGTACTGTAGGTGTAAATTTGGATGTTAGCCATTGCTTAGACATGCTTTTTCATGCAACTAGGAAATATGGGCTCATTCAACTGCTTTGCAGATTCATCCTGATTTTTGTGATTTTATCTTATTAAAAAGGCTTTCAAAACAGTTCATGCTATGATATGTATGACTAGAGGAATGACCCAGCCAATGAAGAAAGCCAGAAGTTATTTAAGTTTGACATGGAGCAGATTGAGTGCTTCTGTACCATCCCCTGCCTTGCAGATGTTTTGAGATGATCTTGATATTCCAGTCCTTAGAGAGTCAGCAGAGAGAGTTGTTTCCACTAACGGGCGCGAGATGGCTTCAGTAGTCTCTGTCCCTGCCTCTGTCTCCAACTCTTCATCTGTTATAAATAATTTTGACTCCCTCCATTTGGAGTATACATCTTGGCTCCCTCTGGAACCACTGGAGTCACTGCCAGCAATCTGTATATTCAGTTCTTCTGTTGACTGTATAAGGTTTTGTACAGATAAAGATTTTCCTAAATCCATTTGCACTACAGGTTTAACTGAGAGCAAAGGTTCCCCTTCTGTATCCAGACTTTTCCTCCATGTGAGATCCTTTGTCGCACTAGGCTGTGCAACTTGTCCATTATCCTTTGATGCAACAAGGCAAGCGGTGACATTAGAAATATTTTCCTGTGTGGTTACAGGAATAATATGAATGGGCTCAGGCCTATTGATATGCTTCATCGATGAGAAGGGTGGTATTTGTAATGTTGTCGGAGTTGCTGGCTTAGTTGTCTGGTTTATTTGGTTTGATGTATTATTTACCGTTGCAGGTCCATCATTTGGCACTTGTGTTGCTTGACTATGCATAGCTGGACTAAAAGCATAGTAAGCCTGAGTGCTAAATTCATTTGGTGTCAGTATAAGCTGTAGGCCACGAGGCAGATTGGCACTAGCTGATCTGGATACACATCCACTAAGTTGTGCAGAATTAGACAAATCTTTGCTGTCTGATGGACTCTGATAATCAGAAGTCTGCTCACACTCGAAAGCTGGCATTTGATATGAAGCCAAGGTGAGTGCAGATGCAGATCCTTTTCGCAAAACTTGTTGATAAATATCTAACAGACAGTCCAGTTTTGATTCAATGGATTGTACCTATACAAGAGGAAAAGGTCAACATTAGTGCCAAATACTAATTAAAAATACCTGGAATGCAAGCAAAGGGAAAATGTAACTACTGAAGAGAAAAATGGAAGTAGCTTGATGTAGACTATTGACCCTTGAAAAAGAATGTCAGAAGCCATGTACATTTTCCATAAGCAAGCTGAGAAAAGGGGAGAAGAGGTTAAGGTAATAAGATGCCTATAATTTTTATTTCAACGTATAAATGAAGCAGATAATAGGAAAAAAAAATCTGTTCAGCTTTTGAAACTGGCAATAAAACACAGAAAAGGCATGAGCAATAAAGCAAGATGAAGTAACACAGATAATCACTCTACCTGTTTCTCCACTTTGACTACCCGCCCTAACATACTGACATCATCAGTTGTCTCATGCTCTGCAGGATTCTTCTCTCTGCTTCTTTTATCTGCTGTGATTTGTCCTTTCCCAAGAATTTGGTCAACGCTGTAAGAGAAACCAAAAGCTGTTGCCATTCCTGGAACTGGCATAAATGTGGAAGTGTTTGCTATATTTTTATGTTAAAAATAAAAATTACAGTACTTCAGGAAAGCACTCAAAGAAGATAAACAATTTTATTAATTAAGGGAAATGAAGAAAAAAAAAGGAATGATTTTTCAACATATTAGACTGCTTTTCTTTTTTGTTGGCACTAACCAGGAGCCAGAACTTAGCCATCATCTGGGAAAGCCAAGACTAGACTTGCTGAAAGGGGGAAAGAAGAGGTGGGCTCTCTTTACGGCTTGATGTTATGGAGAAACAAACATACCAGTGCCGCTCCCAGCTCTCCCATCCTAACAGCAACATCCACTCCTGGGAGACTTGTCAGTTTGAAGCAGGAATCCCTAACCTTCTCTGATAATAATAAATATGATGTAATGTTGTTTGGTTTGGTTTTTTAATTACTGTTGCTGGGAATCTCTAACATAAAACATACATAAATACTACATTACCAGTAGTTCTCAATTTCTTTTATGTGAAAAGAGGAAGTATGGGATGGGAAAGAGGCAGTTCTCAATGTCTTCTTCGGCCTTTTGACTGAAGTCCTTGTTTACAAATGGACCTTACAGATAAAGGATTACCTTTTCTATTCTTCAGACTTCCATTATCTGATATAAATTTGGATTTATATGTGTGGGTTTTTTTCATATTGCCCACAATACAATTCTCTGGCTCAGCTGTGTTCACAGAAAGAGAGGCTGTGTAACACGGGAATGTTAAACGCTGCCAATATACTTTATGCAGTGAATGACACGAGATGCTTATGCAGAGTGTAACTAATTCTTTCCTTACCGTGACTGAAGACTCTTAATCCTGCATAACATGTCTAGATGACCTGCTGAATACTGTTCAATGACATCTTTGACATCATATGGGCGAAGTGTTTCCTTAAACTTTCTCTTTGCAACATGAAACTTCATAATTCTGTGGGGGAAAAGCATTTTATAGGTAAATTTTCAACGGCTGTGGAACCATAGGTATATTTCACTGACAAAATCTGATAGCTCATTTTTAAATGGAAGGTATTTTCAATACAGCTCGTGCAGGTAAACTTTCACATGTTTTTTTTTTTAAGTATAAATGAACTGTAGCTATGTCTTTGAATTGTTTGAGAGATCAGGTAACACTGTTTTAAAGACTGCAGAGCAGGTTTACTGTATCAGTATATACCTGTTTGACTTTTTTTATGCTAGGTGCTTGATATGAAAGCTATGCCTCACTTAAACCTGGGATTAGTTTCTCTGATTTGAGTGAGATGTCAGCTACATTTGTGCATAAGATACTTCTGTTCTTGTTACAGGAAAGATTTCTTTAATGAATTGATTACACAAACTTAAATAACAGTATTCTTGTTTTGGTGTTCAAGTTCCTTGCTCTCCTCTTTGTGGGAAGAAAAAAAAAGGCACCCCATTAAGTTTTCATCAGTTTTTACTTTTTAGTTAACATTCAGGCCAAAATACTTGTTTTCAACTTATTTGGCTAACTTAGGATCAGATTTTGCAGGCTGAAGAGAAGTTATCATGTTTGTTCCCTACTAAAATATATAGGAATTATTGCTTAATTAGCATTCACGATTTTTTCCTTGAACTTTACTGCAGAATAGTAAGCTTTCAGGTAACAGTAAATGTCGAAAATTGATGAATGGCAGACATGTTTTTATGTGAGTCTTGCACAAGTTTCTGTGATTATGTGACATGAACATGTGATCTCCTCTGAGTAGCTCTTAGAATGGAAAGTTAGATAGAAAATCACAAATTTTAAACAGTAAAAATGACAAATTTGGAAAGTAAATGACAGTGAGATGGTTTTCCCAGTCAGCTGGTAGAACATGAAATTTTCCTTGGTTTACATAGGAATTAGGAGAGGAGACAAGGGATCAAGTATATTAGCCATGCTGGCCTGTTCTGCTTATGAGTTCCTATTAGGGCCAGACTGCTGATATTTGCTACCTATTGCAATTGAAAAAGCAGAGGCTGTAAATTGGTATTCTATCCCAAATGCCAATATTCATGATAATATATTCCCTCTGAATTTATTATGATATGTATTTAGCAGCTGTAATACAACAAATTATAATAAAACCCAAAACATGGTTCGCACTTTCTGATAAAAATTGATTATTAATGTTTTAGTGGAATTTTAAAAAGTCATTGTTCATATAGTTAGGACAGATATTATGATAATAGGTATGTAGAGTTGTATTGATAGTATATAGTGATCCTCTAGTGATTTTTGTGTCGTACATAAATATTCTTACAGGTAATGTCAGCCTTTTCTCACAGTACTTAGCTTGTTGGTATTTCCCATTCTGGTGACTTTCAGTTAAAAATGAGATTGTTTGTCACTGGAATAGAACTTGAACTATGATTCTGATTATAGAAATTAAAAGTGGAAAAAACCTGTTTGGAGCAGCCCATCAACTTGACACTTCAGGACTGATCTCCATGCACTTTCAAATAGTGGATCATAGGCTTTTCTCTTTTGCATTACCAGCTGGTTCTACAGACCAATGACTTTTGGTATCTTTTGTAATCTGGAAGCCTGTGAAGCAGTTATGAATCTGGGATGCAGATTTTTTTTTGTTGGTTTTTTTTTGTTTAGTTGGCAAATTATGCCAAGATGTTGGTTTATAGGACCGTGACAACCTAATCTTCTGAATCTAGTTTTTTATTGAGGTTATGAAGAATGAATCATGCAGCTGACATATAAGACAGTATAATAGTTTTGTTGTTACTATTATTATGTTTCAGTGGTCACAATGTTTTACTTCATGCCTTTAATAAAGTAAAAATATGAAACTCTATTAGAAAAGAAGAGCCAGACGATTATTGGCATAATTGAAGACAACTGAATTTATCACAAGTGACTGATTTTACAAGGGAAGAGGCAGAAGACTAATTATTATTAAGAACCATGGAAGCTTCTTAATCAGTTAGCACAAAAGTCTTCATTACTACTTTGCAGCTTTATAACACTTTTTTTGCTTATCAAGGCAGTTTGTTCATAATGTTTAGAAGTCAAACAGAATTGAAAGCATCACAGCTGTGTCTGTATTACACTACAGTGAGCTGTAACTGTACTATTTCTGGTTTAGGCATTAGCTTGTGTGATTCCATCTTAATTAACTTCAGCAGGGTTTGGAACAGACCCATATTGCTTACTTCTTTTTGTTCAAGCACACAAAATTTTACATAAACAGTACAAAAAATATTGCACTATTAAAAAACTCATTTTAAAAGCCTGCAAGTTAACTAAGAAAAAGAAAAGCTGAATCCTTTGCAGTGATGGAGCCTTGCAGCTGCTTTTCAATTATTAGATTTGGTTGAATCTCCATAGTTTTTTAGGTCAGTTTTATAAAATCAGTTGGCATCCCGTGTCTTGAAATCACTATGTAATTAATTTACTGTGAGGGTGGTAAGGCTCTGGAACAGATCATGCAGGAAAGTTGTGGATGCCCCATTCCTGACAGTGTTCAAGGCCACGTTGGATGGGGTCTGATCTCAAGACCCAAGCAACCTTGGAGCGACCGAATGGGAGGTGTCTCTGCCCATAGCAGGGTGGTCGGAACTAAATGGTTGTTACGGTGACTTTTACCCAAACCACGATTCCTTACGTTTGGACACCCACCCTGATACATGATGTACAACTACGTAGACTGTGAGTTCCTGTGGCATAAAAACAAAGGTAGTCTGGTAACCTGTCCGTACAAAAGGGGAAACGAGCACCGAGTCCCGCACCCGCAGAGTTTCGGAGCAGCAGCGCCGGGCCGAGCCGGGCCGGGCCGGGCCGAGCCGGGCGGGGCAGAGCGGGCCCGGGCTGCCCTTCCCAGCGGCGCCAGCAGGGGGCGAGCAAGGCCCGTCACAGGCGCCGCCGCCGCTGCTGCTGCTGAGGACGGGGCCGTGCAGGCCCCGCGGCTTTGAGAAACTTCTCTGCCTGTTTAAATCCCTCCATGCCACGCAGCAAGGTGGTGTTTTATAACTGAAATCTAATGTGACAGACGACACGCGGTTATAAACACATGCAAGCCACAACCATGACAGTGTTCTGGTAAGAGTTAGTCATAAAAAGTAGCTTTTTCAGTCATGCATGCAGAGAAGAGCAGAAAAAAAAAATAGTCTGTTGAAGCAGATCAATACATAAAAGTGCTTTGTGTAGAATTAATAGCTAAATTACAGGTCCCACTAATCTTTCTGTATCCTGATAATTTGTGGAAAGTTACAGGTCCAGTACCAAATTTTGTCATATTGACCTATAGAGGCCAAGAGCAGCACCCATTTCATTTATCTGTTCTCAGATGCAGGACCAGCCTTGCTCTAAAATGACAGTGTTTTCTGTACATGCATGTTGCATATCTTTCCTGGCATTTCCATTCAATGCATTTTAATTTGCATTCATGATGCCTGTTCCAGTATTAAAAGCGGTTTTGCTTGTCATTTAGTGCACTTTCCTGAGGCTGGCACCAAGTTAGAGCATCTCTAATCCTTGGCGCAGCCCTGTCAAACTCATGCCATTGTTTTCAAAGCTGTGTCTTGTCAGTCTTGTCATAGTCTCAGGAAGAAATGGAGCTTCATTCTACTGGGATTCAGGTGGAATCATACATGGTTACTGCCTTGACTGTTAAAAGACAGGTAGGTTGTTTTATCCATAGCCAGGTGAGGTGACCACAGGTTGTTTGCTCACCTATAACATCAGGAAAGCAGGTGCATAGAGATTTAGCTGTGCTGGTGCTTCTGTCTCACTACCCTTACCTTTCCAAATATCCCTTCTTGCTGGTAAAATGCAATGTACAGAAGAGATCAGGATCCAACACAGAGAGCCAAGAGACAAAGGTGTTTGAGACACAGTTCTGCTACATGTGAGGCAAGTGAGTCAAAATTTTCTTCTCTCTAATGTCTCGACCTGACTCATCCCCTAGCGGCCAGAAACATGATTTTCCCCCAAGTACAGCGCTGTCCTAGCCAAACACATGTATAAGAGCCTTGCCTAGGCTCTGAATACCATCTGGCAGAAAATAAACAATGTGTTTGAATTTAAAAGAAAAAGGGGATTTTGAAACACTACTTTGAACAAATTCAAAATGGCTACTAAAAATGCATTTTATAGGTATTGCAGGAACATTGTAAAACTGAACAGAAATGGTAAATCATATTTTCCATCTTTGTCTGTTAAATATGTATGACTGTTCAACTATACAGCTTATCAGCTCTAGAATTCTCAAGTTTCATTACATTTAGCCACAGTTATTTTTTTTTCTTAGCAACAAATGAAAACATATCTTTGCAATCAATAGAGTTAAAGAGAGAAAAGACCTATTAGGTCAGTACTTTCATCTTCCTGCCATTGCAGTTATTTTCTATTGCATATTTATTTATGCTTCTCAAATCTCATTTTATATTCCATAAATAGTACAGTAATTCCATCATTTCCATGTGGAAAGTATTATTGAAATGAGTGCTTCTTGCTGTGGAAAATGATCAGAGATATCACAATATAGGGAAACAAGGTATCCTAATCTTCCTTTTATACACATTCATCACTGTGAATTAGCAGAGCTGGAAAAGGCAATGTTTTTTGTTAGTCTCCAGGAACTCTGCAGGATATTAATGGCTTTTTGTTCACAACAAGTCTGGGGATGGTTGAGTAGTGCTGAAGACCCTGCTGGCACACAGACTCAGTGCATTGTTGGCCAGGACTGCTTTGTGTACTGCTCTGATCCCAGCTGGAGGCTATGGATGAGCAGGACTGATCCTGACTGGGCCCAAGGCGTGCTGCAGTGCACACCATGTTTCACCACTCTGCCCATCTGTTCCCTGCTCACCCAACATTGTCCATCAAGCAGCTTTTCCTTACTTCCATATCCCTCAGCTGAGCTTTCCTGACAGAGAGCTTGTGGAGTAAGAGGAGATGGAGAGGGCAGCACATGAGATAAAAGACTCAGTTTAGGAGGCTTTGAGAGCAGACTGGGAACTTGACATGTTGCCAGACAGGTTTGCCTGGTGGGTCTCTGGTAGGACTAGTTGAGAGTCCTGTCTTTTTTGGAAAGGACCAAAATGTTGAGAACTTTTTTAGGAAAGGACTGTTTTCTCCATCCTTTGTTTTGGCTATAACACAATGAAAGTTTGGTGGTTTGTTTACTTAAAAAGCTGCTTTGAAAAATAAAGTAGCCCTGAAAAACATGTAAGTAAACAAGGTCAAAACTGACACAGCAGACTTTGAAATTACCAAAATGAAAAATTATAAATAAACCAGTTTTTGTCTTTTGCTATTTCAAGGCTGTGCAACTTGAGAGTAAGCAGCATATTTTAGGCACCTTGCACAGAAAAAAAATCTCACCCCAAATGTTTTGATTCCAAAACTGATAGAGGACCTACCTCTGTAAACCCACAGGCATGTATTAATTTTGTTAATTTCTTTTCCCCTGAAAATACAAGTGCCATTTGTGTCTTTGTAAAACAATTTATACCCAGGTCTAAGCAGGAAAAAAATAATCGGACTCCATTATAGCAATTTTTCAAGTTGATGTATCAAAATTGGATTCAACTGTCTGTGTTTATATTTGGGGTCTTTTCCTAGTGCATCATAAAACTATGCAAGTGCCTTCTGTCTTTGCCTGCCTCTGTATACCAGCATGAAAGGAAAACCAGCCTTCACCCTTCCCCACTGCCTTTGCAATTCAAAGCTGTTTCTAAAAACAAACTTCAAAATGAGGCACAAAGTTTCCATATAGGCAGATGTTATCATCTTGAAATTCTACAGTTACTATATAGAGTCTCAGATCCTTCTTCAGATGTTTGCATAGATCCCAGAGTAGTCTGGTAACAGATACTCTGAATAATCAGAAAGAGGTGTATCAGCTACCTGATGAACTGAATTATCAGTCTCTTGATTTTGAGAGATTAAAGTATAGCATATACAGAAGTCTCAAGATCATGGCATTTTACTGCCTTACAGATGTCAAACAAAGGTAAGCTTCTGAAGCAAGATGCATGTGTCACTTGTCATCTTACAAAACACTAAAATTTGCAGGGAGATGGGAGAGATTAATGGGTAATTGATGGCAAGTGGAGATTCTTACTTTCAGCCTCAGTGGTGACATGAGTTGTTTTTCTAGAAGGCCAGGCATGCAGAGTAAAAGTGGGAGATAATATAAAAATTTGATTCTCGTTAGTTAAATAGTACATGTCTGAAATAATCAAATCTTGCACCTCTGCTCCTCTTATTAGAACATTTCCGTGGATGGTACAGTGGAGAAATTTTCCCAGCTATATCCTTCACATTTGGTTACTTTCCATTTGAGCCAAAAATGACCAAGAGCACCAAGCAAAAATGCGGATGGTGCTTTGAACAATCCAGTGGCCCCCTAGAAAATGACCTCCATGAAATAAGTATTAAAATGTGAAGTCAATCTTAAGGAATTTGGAGAGTATGAAGAATGATTATCCTTTGCCAAGACAAGTGGCAAGGTGCACCTGGAGCCAAGAGTTATCCAGTCTGTTTAAAATGCAGCATCACAGAGAAACATCTTTGACACCAAAGTCAATGGATTATGCTGACTGTTCCTAATGTGAGCATTTTCCATTTGAGGGAATAGGCTTGCCTTGTGGGTGGCTATCCACTGTGAAAAAAGGACTTCTGTCACCTGCTGAAACATTGCTAGCAAGAGATGGTTTTCAGCAGTGACATTTGGCTTGCCAGTTGCAGTGGCTGTGGACACAGGCCTGGTATCTGAATCGTCCTGTGAGGTAATTTCCAGGCAGGTTGGAAAAATGGTAGGAAAAGATGTCTGCAAATGATCTATCAAGCTGTCTGTGCTAGTAGAAAAGTTTCAAAAACAGCCTTACTCACTACCTCTCTTCATTTTACTCAGTGGAAAAGGGGAAGGAAATACAAGTAGCCCATAGGTTATCACTGCATGAAATTATGTGATAAAAAGCTCAAGTTTTTTCTTCCTATGGTGCTGAGAAAACTCAGGCAAGGGTTTCTGTACAGGAAAACATTGTCTTTCCATTGATTTTTGCAGAAATTCCTTTTGGCTGCTGCCTGTCTGTCTGGCTACCTTCCTGCACCCAAGAAGGTGCTGGACACTGATGTGATGCAGAGGCAGTGGGGTGACCCCCAGCGATAACCTGAGGTTTGCTGCCAGCAGACAGGGAATGCTTGAGCTCTCCTTGCTTGTTGCTGTACACCTCATAGTGGGGATTTTGACCATCAGGACTTGTACTTCAAAATACTCTGGAAGATAAATAGCCTTGGCAGTCTCAAGAGGGTGAGTTTAAACTTTCAATGGAGGTAACTTTATAAGTTTCAATGAAGTTTACTATTTTCTTGGAAAAGGAGACTATTTGTTTTAAATTATTTGGGTTATATTTAGTTTAGTGGATAGTAGTAGGCAAGACTTTTCACAATTGAATTTATGTAATTATTCTCTTCTTAGCAGAAGAAATTTGCAATAAACGTCATATGACAGTCTCAGGAATATAGAAATGCAATAAAACCCTACACTTTTAAAGGAAATAACTTTTCCAGGCAAGGTGACACATACTCAGTAAAAGTACATCAAATTGTAGTTTGGATAGCATAAAATATAATGGAAAACAGCATCCATTACTCTCTTTTCTGTGTCAAATCATGTAACATTTTTAGATATTGAAAAGCTGATAACAGAACTGATAAAATGTTTTAATTTAGCTGAAATGGAAAGGAAGCATAATATATTAGCATTAATTATGTAATAAATATAGCCATGTAATTAGTTCAACTATCATTTTATGAATTGACATGCAGTTCATTAGTATCCTAAATAAAGGAAATTCAAGTGTTTATTAATTCAGTATTTTCTACTCACCTGATAGCTCTAATGACAGTTTTAAGAGCAGGGGTGAGATCTTCTACGGACACATCACACTGGCACCCTTTGTCGTCATAAACATCATCTGTTCCAAGACTGGTGTCAGCTGCAAAAGACAAGAGCAGATTAAATAAGAGAAATTTAAAAATCTCTTCCTTAGTGTTTTCTAACAGCCTGCATAGTGCTTCTGGAAAAAGAAGGACTACGTATGACAGACCTCCATCAGTTTATGAACTATATGATGCACTTGTGTGTGTCTATAAAATGCTTTAGTAGTCCCAGAGTAATTAGCAAAAATTAGAAAGGAAGAATGCCCTAATATTTTTCAAACTAATTAATAGCTGAGAACCAGCATGTTATTCCTGATATCCCATGGTTTTTCATCACATTCTCTATTTTATGGGAAAGTAGTGAACTAACAGATGTAATGGCAGACTCAGAACATGCTGAAGTTATATTATTACAGTTTTACCACAATGGATCAACCTGTCATTGAAGACAAAGGAGAAGATCCATTTCATTTAATAAGCAGACTGTGGAATGACCCAACACATTATTACAGGTGAAAATAAAGAAAATATTTTTTTACCAAGAATGAATAATTGTCACTTTAAATCTCAGAGCCATGTAGGTATTCCAGGCTTCCTTTTTCATACGGGCTTAAGCCAAGTTACTGTAAAAAAAAGTGGATCCTTTACATTTCCTAAACACCACCTTGCAGAGCTGCCATCTGGGAATTAGCTAGAAATCTCAGAACTGTCCATTGTACTCAATACATAAAACAGGTACTGATGCATGACTAAGTGGTTTACAAGCTTAAAATGTGCTGGAATGCAAATGGAGCAAGAAGGGCAGGGTCATGGATGCCCATACATCATCTGTATTTCAAAGGCACATGAACTACAGGAAAATTCTTTGGGGTAGGTGCTTTTCCTCCCAAATAATCTTTCTTCAACTGCATTAAGTCCAAGTACTCAGAAGAATTCTACTCAAGGTCAGTGTATTTCATCATGTAAGTGTCTCTGCTTCATGAGGAACAGCATGTAAAATGAGTGACATGAAACAGAGAAAAAAAGATGGATTCAGTAACTCTCAATAACAGAGGAGATTTCTTTCCAGCCTAGGTTGCTGCCTACATTCATGCTGTTATTTAAAACAACAGGTTTAGTCATTCAGAAACAATTCAAGTAAATAATTTCAGGGGTTTAAATTATAAGCAGATTTGAAACACAGTCAGACACAAATGATTGCAGGACATTCTTTCAAATTCCTTCTTCAGGAAGATTGCAGATTAAAGATGGAAAATATTATTTGTCAGTCAAAAGTGCCTGAAAATGTCATGGTACCTTCTAAATCTAATAGGGATGCTATCTTGGCATAAACAGCATCAACAGTTTTGTACAGCATCTTCAGAACTGGTATTACTGCGTTGTTTTCTTCACAGATTTAATGTTCAGCCATGCACATTTTTTGGTTGGGTTTTTTTTTTAATGAATCTGGCTAGTTCATTACCTTGGGATCATATATATTTTTTCATCACTTGCTGAACTGGTACATTTATGAGAAACATCTGTAGCTTTTAATAACAGGTGAATTCATCTTTGACTGATCAACTTAATAAAGAATGATGGCTTATAGCCAATGTTTAAGTCCACATGCAATAATCAAATGCAACCATTAAAAATTAAGTTTTAAACTGTAAAAGTGAAATTTTCATACAAAACTTTGAAGTGCTATTACTGTAAGTCATGACTGCAATGATGCCAGGAGTGATTTTTTCTTGCACTCTTTTGTGAGCTTCACTCCTGACTTGGCTTATCTTATTGATAAAATATACATCTCTTCACCCATTCTGCCTCAATAACATTTGGATCCCTGCCCAGAAATGCAACTAGCTAAAATAAACTTTATAATTAATTTGATAGGTATATACACTACCTAAACCACCATCTCGGGACATGCTAAGTATTCCACAACACTAACTTTCCAGGTGTCACATCTGATCAGCCTCTCCAGTTACCTCTTCCAGTGTGGAAATCTCCCAGCTCATTTTTAAGTGCCATATTAAAACCAGAGCTTTTTATGCTATTGGTATTTCCAGTGACTCTCTAATGTTTAAATCTATTCAGTTATGCCAGTATAAATTAGGAAAAATACCGCTCAGATCACAACTGCTATAGCTGTCTAAACCCAGTGAAACAGGAGACTCCAACCTGAAAGTTTAAAATGAACATGTTTCTGCATGGTTGTCTCACAGATATGGTTCCTGGGTCCTTTGCCAAGTATGGTATAATTAATAAAAGGGCTTCCTTACCAAAGTATATCTTTGCAAAACTGTTTTGAGAACTGTGTGGTGCAATTACAGTGTTTCATGTTGTTCCCTTGTGGATAAAAAACTCTGCAAAAATTTTAGACAGATGCTGGAAAATTCTTATAAATTTAAGCCAGCTTTAATAAGAGATGCTGCTCCTAATAAATCACCTTTCTTCTTTCTAATATTCCACTGATATGAATTTCCTTCATTATGGCAGATACTCAATATCACAGGTCAATAAACCTTGTGAAAAGCTATAGCCTTGTTTGATTCCTATGGGAAACATAAATGTTTCTTTAGGAAACTAAGCAGATCTGAGAAAAAGTTTGGGAAATGCATAGTAGCAATTCGGAGAAAAAAATTCCAGCTTAAAACACCACTGAAATCAAAGTTCACATTCTTACCAATTTTTCCAGTGGAAGCTCATGTTGTGTACCACATAGTTACGAGGTGAGATGTACTTGTATGCTTTCTGTCCCTCTCGAGTTCATCGTTGAGGTCAGGGCTGAGTTGGGGTCAGTTTGGCTGCTTTAGCAGCTCCAGCTGTTCAAACCTCTGCCAGCTCCCAGATGGGGCTAAGCTATGCTCTCCAAGCTGCTGTCTGTTCCCAGAGAGAGCCCTTCCTAGGCATTACTGGGAAAGCCAGACATCCCAGTGCCAGCTCATGCCTAGCCCTGCTCACATCCACATCCTTCCCCGTTCCCTTTGTCTGTGTCCTCCGCTCTCCTTTGGGGTGGCTGTGCATATTCCGAGTGGGTTCCACAAAGAACTGTGGGCAGCAGCTGCTCTGCATGAGCCTGGCTTTGCTGCCAGTCTTTCCTAGGGTTAGCCCCCATCTCTCTTTCTCTCCAACTACCTCTACCACAAGCTAACCAGCTTTCAAGTCTGTTCCATGGGCAGCTCAGGAATATGGCCTAAACAATGCCCCAAATTGCTCACAATTTGTCTTTTAATACACATTTAGACAAACCCCTGCTTGTCTAAATGAGCCCTCTTTAAGCAGGGCTCTCAGTCCACTTGACAATCCAGACCTTTTTCTAGTACCAGCATATTTAGAATTCAGTATGTGTTTTGATCTTAAACAAAGAATGTGTTTATTTCACAACTGATGAAGCATCTGCCATTTTCTTATAATCTTTGACATTATTTACTTTGGGCTACTGTCTGGTCTTTGCTGCTTTTTAATTTCTTCCTCTTTCTTCCCAAACAGTCTTTGATTTAATCACACAGTAAAGCAGCAATTACCAAGAAATAGAAGAGGCATGCACAAGTCAGTAAAATTGTCCTGATATTTCCCTTTTTTCACAGTATTTATGCATTTTTCATGCAAACTCTAGTCATTTATGATCACCACAAATGAATGGGCAAAAAATTAGGCAGTTGCAAAGCATTATATGTCACCAACAAAAAAATTTACAAGTTTGTAGCTGCACTCTGTGCAAAAGTTATTAATAAGGCTTGATTTATTATTTCTGTAAATAGTATGTGTCCTTTCTTAGAAGTGTTTTCTGTTGTTTAATAACATACTTTGGCATTGAGAAAACTGACATTGCTCTGATCACTCTCATAGCTCCTTGCTTTCAGTATCAGTAACATTCAAGTAATTATCTGCCTGTTAAACAGAATAAAAAAGATTTTTTACTTTTTGTTTTCTGGGAACAACAATATGCTAGCAACAACAACCCAGCATTAATAAATGTGTGTGCCAACACAATGAATAATCCTGTGGAAGTGCATCTGACATAGTGACTGGTACAGTGATCCCAACATAGACCTTTTGACTCATTTTTGGAAGCCTTCAGAAGCACTTAGATCTTACTCTGACTGCGCAAGAGGTAGTTAGGGTTCTTCATGTGAGTGATATAAATAATTTTGCTGAGGCTGACAGCCCACCTTCTCACAGAAACCACCTCTGTCCCCCCACTACCAAGAACCAGGCCATGCAAAACCAATACAATGTGGAAAAATCTCAATAGGTGCCTGAAGTTGATAGCCTGCATATGACTTGCACTTACTCATGTTACAGCACAATATTGTGTTGACTTGGTTAAAAACACACTGGTTTGGAAAAAATGTCATATTGATTTTCATTTAAATGGATGACTCAAGGAGAAAATTGGATGGTGGCCTAATTTTCACAGGTGCTGAGTTACTTTAAGCCATAGTTTTTAACTATCATTATCAAAATTGAGAGTTTGAGTTGAGAATTGAAGTCCAAGCAATTCATAATGCAGCTCCACAGCCTGTTCTCCACCTTGCTCAGCAGCCTCATGGGAGTGCAGAGCTTCTCTGGCTGTCCAGGGCAGCAGTGCAGGGCACCCCAATGTGACACACTCATCTAGACACTCATTTTATGTGTGAGCGGTCAGAAAGAAAATGAGTAGGTAATTCTATGCATCTGACTTCTGGGCAAGTAAAGTTGGACATGAATTCAAAGCTTTTTGGGGACAGATTGTCCCTGTGGCAGGTGCCAGTGCATAGGTCTGCTGCAGCAGGGGGGTCCAGGAAACTGCTTGGTTATGAGAGTCCAAACTGCCTTAGTCTACATGACTACTGAGCTCAGATGAATCCTCTTGCTGAGAAGCAATGCCAGCAGCTTAATACTCATTATTCATTCTTTCAGCCTTCAGCCTCCTTTGTGAGCAAATAGAGCCTCTGCTGTGCTGCTCTATGTAATGCCTAGGGTATCTGCAATGTAGGTGTATGTCATTCAACTTTACCCTGCCTTTGAAGTACCTTTCTTCACTATGAGCATTTAGCCTGTATTCTCAAAAAAAAAAAATTCTTTACATATTTTGTGGTATTTCCATAGATGCTATAATGCATAGAATGTTTCACAAAATCTCAGTTACTTTTTTCCCTTCAAAAATTACTCTGTGTACAAACATCTTGATGGTTTATGTTCATGTGATTCATGCAATTTCTCTTTCTATAAATGAAATGTGTATTAGCCTAGTGCCTTTGTTTAGATATGTTTCATGAAACTTCTCACCTCTTCACAAGCTCTCATTATCCTCCTGTTTGTTGAACCATGAATACAAAATCCCTTCACTACCCCTATAACTGATTTTCTTTCCATTTTGCCTTTGCTTTAAAACATCAACAAGCTGACTCGCTCACAGAACATAGTTCACTTTGTTTAACTTTGATTGCTCACCAAGTTGCATAGGAAAAATAAACTAAAGAAAGCAATGCTAATTGTGATGGAACTTAATCACATACTTAATAAGAATGCCCAAAGCTCCCCCAGAGTGGAAAAGGCAGCAGCCCATGTTTACATGCTTTCCAGAGCAGAGGCCAGAAAAAGGAGGCCCAAGGGAGTGAATTATGTATTTATTTCCTTGATCTCTGGAAAAAGAAACCAACAAAAGGAAAGACTTTCTTCTAATCAAGAAAGAAGGAAGAAGGCGGAACAAGTAGAAAGTGATACCAAAATCCCTCGTAGCAGACAACAGTGTTCAAGTGGAAAAAATAAGAAAGCGGGAATAAGACTTACAACATTTAAAAATATTGTTTACAGGGAGCTTTTATGAAATGGTTGCCATTTCCATGCTAGAAAGAAATTTCTCAGAAAAGGAAGGAAACTGGTGCCTCCTGTAAGGAGGAGCACTTTTGCACAAGATTGTAAACTTTGCCTTCTGCCCAACCAGAGCCTCTACTCTGCTGGCAGTACTGATGGGGAGTTCAGTACTGCTATATCAATAGCCCATTCCTTATATTTCTCCTGAAACAGACAAAGCATTCCAGATGGGGAGGAGAAGAGGATGTCATTGGGAACTGCAGTGCAGTATGACACACAGTATCTTAAAGAATATCCCTAACAACATTATCTATGTTAAAGCATTTCTGAAAACCCTCTGGTTTGGCTAAAATGGAAGATAGAATTGGTGGAAAGTTTTTTTACATATTCTGGATATAATGATACAGTTTTCTTTCTCTGTTAAGTGCAATTTTTTTAAGGTCAGAAACCTAATTTATATCAATTATCATATAATGCAAGTAAGTTTCAAATATTTAAAATTCAAGCATTCCCTTCCCTTAGTATTATTTGACTTCTCAGAAATTTCTGTACTGGCAATATTTCATGGAACAGCTCCCACTGCTTAATTAAAAAGGAATCCTTTTAATTTTGAATGATGATATGGAGGACCAGGAGACTTTCTAAAAACAATTCATTAAATGAAAAATAATTATGCTGCTCGAAAGGCTGATCTTATTATAAATAGTAGCAAATTAGCCAGCAACTTCAGATGGCCATGTGAGAAAAGCAAAAGAAGGTGACTCTAAATCTATGGCTTTAGTGTATTTTTAGTTACATGTTTCTGTTATTTTATATATACCACATCCAAGAAGTAAAAACTGTGAAATAAATTGCAGAAACATATTATAGTATCTGGAACTGTGGACTAATGAGCTAAATGTCACACTTAATTGACTGTCTCCCTGCAAGACCTTGTAGAACATATCACTTGATATATGTCTGATATTCCATAAGGTCCTCAGAGGTCCTCTGCCCTGGGAGATTTCCAGGTGTTGTTGTTGAGGGAGGTCATAGACAGGGGCAAAGAGTTAGAGAACTATAGCTGTTTTAGATTTAGGTATCTACAGCATAGTCCTGTATTTTAAAAAGCCTTGAAGGATTTCCTTGGTAATGTTTCATAAAAATAAAACTATTCCTCAAATGTTTCAGATTTGGTGCAAGTGGGTTACATGTGGCTGGGAAGTTTTATGAGCATTCTCTCAAAATTAGTTCTTATCTCATTTGTATAGTCTTCACTGCAGATAAGGGTTTCTGAAACCCATGCAAATCATACTTGTGTGTGATGGTCTGCTGCTGTTCCTCACAGAGCTAAGCTTAATAATCATTATCACTGTACCTGTGACCACTGAGTCCAGTGAGAAATGGTGCACAGCAAGTTCTTCAAGAGGTATTGTAAAGAAGGAGACTAAATTGTGGACTCATTTGGCCTGGAACAAACTAAAATAATGCCTCAAAACCAATGACCTGTACTTATTTTCACAAAAATGACTCAGAGCTTAGATCAGAATGCCAGATCTTCCTAGTTAATTGCAGTGACAGTGGTAATAAATGAGAGCTCTATCTGCTCTATGGAAGGCAATAACAAGAAAATAAATCTTTTGTCTAGCACAGATTGATATATTGCTAATAAATTTCATTCAAACTTTGACAACATGCAGCTTCACTTTGAACCAGCAAATTTAAGCCTAGTTGTAGAAGCAACCCAACTAAGGACTTCTGCCACATCAAGTGAACCTTATCCAAGGTCAAGCTGTTTATGCTACTGAAAGGAAAACTTGTCATTTTTGCAATACATAAATTATATGGTAGTAACTGAGGATGTGGGGGCTGAAATGCACAATTGCATTCTTTCCATGGCTCTTGTAATATACTCTACCCTCAGGATTTTGTGCAAGTACTCTGTAGGGAATGAAAGGCTAGAGGTCATGTGAGTGTATAATGTTTGGGGATGGTGCAAGAAATCAAACATTTCCTTAGAGACTTCTTTTTAATTAATCAAATGAAATATGTTTGTAATATCTCCAGTGCTGAATGCTTTTGATGTTTTATTCAAAAAGCCACACAATGTCTCTAGGTTACAGTAAAGGCACAATAACTCATTCAGGGGCTTAGAAGCATGGGATGGTAGAAAACAAATATAATAGGGTATTTTTGTCCCTCACAGAAAACTGCATTCACAACATAATATTGGTTCATTAATTCAGCTGTGGTGGTACAAGACTGGCGCATGATTTAAGCAGAAAAGGTTCTGTTCCTCAGAAAGTAAGGCAAGCAGAAAACAAAGCAGGACAGGAACACCATTGTAAAAAAAGATTTTGTGTGCTTGAGTGTCTATGGATGGATACACAACATACAGTGAGGCATGGGCACAGTGCCTTAAGCAAGGCATCTGATCACCTGTGCTATTCTACATCCCATACAGTGAAATGTCTTCTTTCTTTTCTCTTTTGGAAGAGGAAGTTCATAGTAAGTTCATAGTATCTCCAGGCTCACTTTGTGTACAGGTGCACAGGGGGCTGTGAGGGGCTCCAAGGTCAGGCAGCACCTTTGCCTGTGGGACATAGCATCCCTTTGGGAAAGGCTCTTCCAGACCCTATACAATCCTTTTTAAGTGTGCGCTTTGTAAAGCTTTACTATTTACCATTCTTGATTGGTGAATTTCATCTACCTCATCCTGATAATTCCCTTTTAGTCTGATAACGGAGATTGGAAATACAGCATTCTGGCATCTTTGTTAATTTGTGCCGAGTCCCCTCTTCAACAAGATTTCTGGAAGTTATGTACCACATGTCACCAGAGACTGCACACGTATTTAAAATCCGATTATGTAAGTCTTGATATTCACTTTCCCCTGTGCTGTTGTTGAATGACCTAGAAAGGTCAGGCTACCAAAAACTTACCTAACCATCAAACCTCTCTCAGGTTTGGATTCCATTTGCAGATGCACATATGTAACTGAAATAGTTACTGCTGTTGTCAGATCCACTTTGTCAATGGCGATAAATGGTTTATGGCAGTTTCAGAAGATTGTTACTAACTGTAAATAAAGCCATTTGGGCAATGGTTTTGGTCATACTGTTCTAAGGCTGCTATGCCAGAATCCTTTTGGGATATACCAGTGGCTGGCTTAAGTGTTTTACTTGCTGCCAAGAAATTCTCCTTCTATGAATTTAATATGCAGTGGGGGAGTGCTAGAGTGTTTGTTGCTGGGTAGCCTAAGAGGCAAGCTATTACATTTTCAATCAGGTTAGCCTTTTAGCAACCCCCATGAGCTCCTATCTGGACTCGAAACCTCCCCTTGCAAGCCAGTTTCTAATTGCTAATGTTAAGTTTCTCCAGCAGTCTCTTTCTGATGGTTTTGGCCCAGATTCCAGCCATGTCCTTACCAGAACTCAGTCAGCACTGCAAATTCTCTGTGTCGACCATTGATCTACCTTAAATCATCCTCATATGCTAACAATTTCCCTTCCTTTTGGAAGTCTCTCCTTATAGATTTGAATTTTTCTTTTATTTTCACACAGAATTCAGTCCTCTGTCTAGGCAGAGCATTTACAACTCTACATCCCATACAGTGAAATGTCTTCTTTCGTTTCTCTTTTGGAAGAGGAAGTTCATAGTAAGACTCTAATTTTTTCACTGATATGAAGTTTTGACACTGAACTGGGTATCCAGCACTATGTTGTCACTCCCCTAAAGGTATATTTTAATGTAATTTCTTCTCCCACCAAACATCCTACAGAGATGGAGGACTCACCAGAAGGACCAGCTGTTCAAGTGTACTGTTTTGTGCCCAAGATTTCACCCACAAAAATTTGGCTTCTAGTTTTGGCTTGATGATTGGCCTGCCAGAGTTATTAATTATTTGGCTGGGGAATACCTCAAGGAGGAAACTGGAGGACCTGGCAAGCAAGAGATAAGAATAATATGCTGCAAATAATGGTTTTTTCATCCAGTGAAAAATGCAAGATGTTCTAAATTAAATACATCATCTTGAGATCTTTTTCACTGAGCTGTCAAATGCTGAAAGTATCAAGCTATGAAAGAAAAGAAAGAAAAAGAAATGAAGGTTAGTAGTGCCTGACTTTTCCTGCAAAAGTTTGGGTAAGGCAGAAGGGAGCTGTCTCTCAGCAAATGAGCACACTGGACATCTCTCTAATCATACTGGTCCTAGAAGTAGTTGGATGAGGTCCCAGAATGGAAACTTGGCATTAGCCTAAAAACTGGAGACAATGGAAGCTGTTCCTTCTGCCAGAGATGAGAAATAGGTTGTATCTGTTGGCCCCAGTTCATAAGGGTGGACTAGTAGCTGGAAATCACTGACCAGGAAACGGGCTGTGCTCACCCTGAGGAGCGGGAAGATCTTCAAGGGCTTACGCACAGCAATGAGTGCTCTGTTGTTGTTTCTGTCTTTTATCTGCAGATAAGAGATACACATACCCAAGGTGCTGTTTATGCCACCTTTTCCGTGGGACGGAAACAGTCAGAGGTAGCATGATCTGCTTGTGCACATAGTTGTTATTGATGGCAATATGTACAGGACAAAATAGGGGACATGCTGAGGAAATGCTTCTGTGATAAATGGGCTGATGAAAAATGAAACAGGTGCTTCAGTGAGGTGCAGACTGCAGAGCTGGGGCAAAAGTGAGCCACTGATACTCTGAGAGAGTGTTCAGAAAATTACTTTCTCCTTAGGTCATTTGCAAGCACAGTGTGAATTACAGGGGTTTAACCTGTGAAATTACTTCTGATGCGGTTTGGGGATGATACTTGTGCTTTATAAGTGATTATGTAGGATGCCTAAATTTAGACAGGGTAGCTTCAACCACTATGCCACCTAGAGCATTTATCAGTTCCCATTGTGGCCTTGGCTGAGCTTCACATCAGTGTGAGACCCAGGCTAAGTCACACAGCGCCTGTGATACAGCTGCTGGGACATAAGCCAGGACCTGTAACCCAGGATGGAGACAAGAGTGGATAGCAGTGGATGGTGGAGTGGACCAACTTGGATAGTATCCTGATAGACCCCAGCAGCACACTGTACCTCAGGCAAATTCAGAATTTCAGAAAATCTGAGACATATCCGTCGGGGAGGTCTAGCCTGGAATGATGATCTTAGCAAATACCATTGGTTTGTCTTTGTTGCCCTCCAGGAAATGTTTATTTACCCAGGCTTTTCCTGGAGAGATCTGTTGTGTAGAACATCCTCACTGAGGGATGGGGCATTGCAGTTCAATGAGTTTTTGCAACTTACATCTTTGTGATAATATGTGCTCATAAAAAGGAAGCAAGATCAATATTGCACTTCTGTCTAATTAGTCTTACCACAATTGTTGGATGTAGCATGCATGATGCCATTGTAGAAAGAGGTTGTACCTTTCCCATTCAGGCAGGGTCACTGCATTCTGTGGCAGTCAACCAGTTTGTTTCCCTTGTTTTTACATGGAGGATACCACAAGAAAGAACATAACATTCATAGATCGGGAAATGTGGGAATGGCAAAAGCCAAAACAAATTCCACTGGGGCAGCAGTACCCCCAGAGCTATGTGAGTGCACCTTTCAGTCCGGGACCCGTCCCACATAAGGGTCAGTTTTACTTGGTTCTCTCAGCTCCTGCCTGTCAGGGGGCTGCTGTCACCCAGTTTGGTGCTCCTTGGTTAGAGAAGTCACTGTCTTTGCTTTAGCAGGCTTCATCCGATGAAGATCCTTGCCCGAATACCGGTTAGTTTAATGCCAAATTGGACTTAAGCTAGAGAATAGAGGGCACTGGGACTCCTCTGCCTGAGAGAGCCACTTCTGTACAAGCTGTGCTTCTGGCTGGTGAAGGCGCAGACAATGCTGGCTGTGCTGTGTGGACACCAGCAAAAGGCAGCAGGTTTGGGCAGCAGCTGAGCTCAGTAGTGGGAGAGGGGCCGTGACAGAAAACCTGCTGCAGCCAATCCCTGGGATGCCTTTAGTTCACTGCGACTTTTCACAGTGACCCCCTTTTCCACCAGTTGCTCCCTAAGCACCACTGACATGGTTTCTTATTAAAAAAATAATCACATTATTGGGGTCTTTGAAGCAGACTATAGCTGGCTTGTGTCTCTGGCCCCAAACAGCAATTCTTTCTGCCTTCCTGAAATGTATACAATCACTGTGCAAGTGTGCAGGAGTGTGAGCAGCTGGGATCAGCGTGCAGTGGCAAACAAGGGGTGAACAACTCCTACCATCAACCATGGGTTTGGGCTGGGAACTCTTGAGCCGCAGCGAGGGCCTGAAGCGGGTTCGGTCATTGAAGCTCCAGCTCTTCTGCACTTTGGTTGGGCTGCCCTCGGTGGCAATGTCAGCACTTGGGGACCGGCGATCTCCCACTGAAGATTGCCTGTTTTTTATACTTTGACCTCGTGGGCTGGCCATCCGGACCCGCTCCTTGAAACTTAGCTTTTGACTGTGAGAGAGAGAAATATATTTTATTTCATAGTTACTTCAATCCTTTTATTTTTTCTATTGTATGATTATTGAAAAAATTGTGTAAAAAATCTCACTGGTATGAATCTGTTTCTTAAACACTTTTATTTTCATTGAATATATTTAATTTGTGAATGGAACTCATTTGATGTTTTTTGATAGAAGCATTAACATTGCCAGTCTATCATACAGTACAGAATAGCCTTCTAAAGGAAATTAAAAATAACAAATAGAAACAATTTTACCCAATTATTATACATTAATCTCTATGATGTTTTTTCTATTCCTTGAACTTGAAGGTTTGTTTCCATCCTAGTCAGCCAAGTTCAGTGCATTTCTGGCCATATCTTCAGATAAACAAAACAAACTGTATTTTATTGTTACTGCATGCCATGTAGTATTGTCTGGTTTGAGGATTTTTTAAGCAGGCATAGAATACTGTTAGCGTATACTCATGCTTTTGCAGGACATGGCACTTCAAACATTTCATATGCATGATTAGTGATCACTCATATCCAGAATTCCTTGTTAGAGCACTTACTTGGACAAGACAAAACCAAAATTAATAAAATATCCAAGAAACAGCATGATGGCTGATTAATGGAAATGTAATGATATGCTGTGTGCTCCCTAAAGTCATTGCTGAAGATTTAGCTGGGAGCTGACCATGTGCAGGTGGTACTGCACAGGTAACAGAGCCCAGCCAAGCTCATGACTGTGTCTGCTGCATCAATGGTAACCCTGTGGTCTTAATTTTAAGGTGGTTTTTTTTGTTTTTCTCCTGCTGTGCTTGTAATCCTCTCCCCCAGCCAGCTAAATATGGGTTTTGTAGATTTTCTATTTCCTGGTGCTTAAATTACCTTTGCCCAAACATATCTGATGAACATCCTGTGGTCACTGTGACTATCTACCTATGCTTTTTAATTATTTAATATTTTTGCCTTTCTTTGTCCCTTCCTGCAGCAGAAGACACAAAGAGCAAACAGAGAAGGAGTCTGATACCAAGGTCTGGAAACCTTCTTTTATAAGCAATGTTAAATTCAATTGGTTGAGCAAGGGAATGGTCACCTTGATCAGTGGTCCTGTTCTTTCAAGGGGAGAGATGATGAGGGCAATGCAGTGTCTGTTCATGGTATGGTGTTACTGGGACTTGCAGTCCCCCTGCCCTGGTGTAGGCTTTGCAGGGGGTCTTTTAAAACAGCTTTACCAATGACTGTCTACCTGAAAATTATGGGGGTTCTTGAAGCTAAGACACTCTCTAGTACTCTCAAGGTCTTTGCATTTAATTTCAGCATGCCCATAAGATGTTTTGAACAGGAACAGATCCTGAGATAATGAATGCTAATATGGACTATGTGGTTCTTAGATGTTTAACCTACTGCATTCTGAAAATACCATGTTAACATGTAATTATATGAAATGGAAAGAAGTTATAAACCTATGTGGCCATAAAATGTTGAGATAAACATATGTTTGTCCATGCATAGCAAAGCATAGCATTTCAGTCTGAGTACAAACATTCCTGAGAGCAGAAAGGATGCAGTTTGTTGCAGGCAAAACACATGCTGGGATACTTATAATGTGATAATTTTCAAGAATACTAAAAAATGAGCACACCAATAGAAAGATTATTATATAAATGTATTTCTATATGGCATGTTTGATTACTTGAAAGAATAATACCTTTACTATAATTTCTCAATGTAATCCCCTTCTTTTCTTGCCCAAATAAGCAATTGTTGAAATAAATACATCACAGGGACAAAAATGTTATCTATTTCCATTGTAAATTGCTACCCAATGCTGTGGCATAAGGAATACAAAAGATCCACAGAACCCAATATTTGAAAGAAAAGTGTTCCAGAATTTATTTCAAGACTGAATTATATTTCAGCTCAGGAATCTTTTGCATTTCACAGCAATGAAAATATGTATGAAAACTGTACACTATTTATTAACCACATTATTGCATTGTCATGTTATACAGAATGAGGAAGAGAATCAAAACTGACTTCTTCTTATAGATATTATTCCTACAAGTGTCCCCCTTTTTCTTTAACTCCCCTTATGGCTCAAATTGTACTTGCTATTGAAAAATGAAGTCAACTGATGCTTTTTTCTCCCCAAACATTAGTTAAAATTTTCTGGACAGCCCTCTTCCTGCTGCACTAATAAAAATGAAAGGAAAATGGGTAAAATAGCCATAAAACCTATCTATATAGATAATATTTTTTAATAATAAAAATATAGATAATATTTTTTAATCACATCAACTCCAAAATAAAAATAAAAATTTAAAACCAACATCAAAACAGCACATGTATTGTTCTGTCAATTAATTTGTACTAATGAAAGCAGTGGTTGCCTTTAAATGATTGGTAGACATGATTATTTCATTTATAAAAGCTGAATGGTACACAATGACTACTTAACCTGAATATCTTTAGTTCTCCAAATCAAACCAGCAAGGCAATGGTGAAAGGAACAGTAGGCATTTTACCTCTACTACAGACATTTTTCAAAAGTGCAATGCTGAGAATTAAAATATTTATGTAAACTGCAGAGCTTTTACTTAAAAACTCAAATCATGTCTGCTTTGTAGCAATGACAATGTACTGGCATGCCAAGGGTCCATGCAGAGAGCACTGCATTTTGAAGAGAAACACAGCCCCTGAAGGAAGGAGGGTTTGAAAACTCTCTTCTGCATCTTGAGATGCATACCCAAAGAGACTAGTTAGAGCAGTTCTTTGCTTCTTGGATCCCTGTTCCTATTTTGAGACTGGTGGGAAATGTTCCTGAAGTCACTGGGTCCTTCTCAGGCATAAATTGTGTGACTGACAGTGGAGAAGAAAGACTGAGAGAAGAAAGCTTGTGCTTGGGAACACACTGTCTTGGGGCTCTTCTATGTATGAGAAATAACAGATCATGAAGGAGTAATTGAATCAGAGCACTTTGAGCATTCCCTAACCAGGCTTTTCTCCAGAGCAAAAGTCCCTTTCCTTATGATAAAGCCTAGCTCCTGGCTCTGGATTCTTTGTTGCGACAGCAGTAGAGATGGTGTTAAAATTGCAGAGTGAAGATAACACACCATTCAAGCATCTTTGGACATTCTGTATTTGAATCAATAGCCAGTGACTCCTTTAGGGCCCTTTATTCTGATTTAATGCTGGTTGTATCAGTACCAGCTTGTGTGTGCTAAAAATCCTTCAAATCTTTCAGGTCCTGGCCTATTATATTTTTATCTTTCACCTTTTCTCCTCTCTTTTTACATGGTATCCAAAGGAAATCCCTTGAATCAATGTAAACCTGTTAATTACCATTGGATATTCACCCATCCCCATAAGTATTCACAAACTTTGTGTGTTTGTCCAAAAGGCAAAAACCATGAGAAAGAAACAGGAAAATAAAATAGCACAAGTTCCTAAATCAAAACTAAATTACAATGATCTGAGAGATCCACAGCTGTCTCCTGTTATCTCTGCATTCCTTTGGATGTGTGTCTGTCCATCATTTATTGTACTTTGTATGACTTATAATTTAGCTCAATTGGTTGACATACGTTTTTCTTCCATGACAGACTTTGCTGGCAATGGTAATTCCTTTGGACGTATCACTCCTCTATTCTTTCAGGCTGAAAGTTGTGGAATGTATTCTTATCGATAACACTCGAAGCTTTGAAGCATCTTTTGGTGGAGAGTAATTACAACTGGCAGTTATAGAAAAGGAAGCAAATGACTTTTCTGTATTTTTCTGCCTTCTGAAAAGTCAGTTGTAGGATCTTATGACTCATTCCTCCCATTTAATGCCCAAGGCGCTCACTTCCCTAGGATAGCAAATGACTTTCTAGTTTTTATTTCTTCGTTTTCAAATTTTGCCTTTGCCACTTTTGATCTATGAAGGAATGGGTGTGTAGGGACACTAGAGGTCACTGTAGCTTCACTCAGAGGGAACGATCACTTTCTCCCGGTCCAAATGACAGTAGTCTCCAGAGCAGTCATTTGTTTTAACTGACAAATGCACGCAAACCTTTCCTTGCTCTGTCTTCCACGGACCATCTCCCTATACTTTATTAACTGAGCATCTCTTTCCTTCCCAGTCCCACTCCCCCATCTGCCTGCCACCTTCCTAGATTTCTGGTCAAGTTAAAACTTCTACTCTGCCTCAGTCTCAGACCTGCAGCACTTCTGCTTGCTACAAGCCATAATTTCACCTTGTTTTCCAGCTTTCATACTGAGCCAATTGGTAGAAGCAAGAATAGGAAGAAATTGAAATGAATCAGAAATAACTGGAGGGCCTGAGGGTGAGGAAGAAGGATTTGAGTCTTGAGACAGAAGCTAAAACTGCCAGAAATTATCACCTATGGCAAACAACACCAAGCAGATGCATGTGCCAATTTTCAGTAGTTAGCTACCTATAAATACAGGTGTTGGCTCTTACTGAGCCTACAAATACTTTTACTGAAATTAAGCTAAGTTGACCAAATGCAAATGCAATGGATAATACTGTGAGATCTAAAGTTCAAAGACTTCACCATCAGTCTCATGCTAGGACTACAAACTCAAGA
The DNA here is from genome assembly GCA_024362935.1 of Setophaga petechia. Taxonomy (NCBI): domain Eukaryota; kingdom Metazoa; phylum Chordata; class Aves; order Passeriformes; family Parulidae; genus Setophaga; species Setophaga petechia. The sequence goes on along the minus strand of JANCRA010000002.1, from coordinate 7,085,237 downwards.
AATTTATTGTTGTATCTCATACCTTCAATAAGTAATAGCAAGAATTTCACCCCACAATATATTATATTTCAACTGTCAACCGGAAAAAGTAAATATTCAGGGTGTTTGTGCATTTTTTCCTTTTCAAAACAATTTCTAAATGAAGAGAAACTATTTTGATCCTAATTTTCTGTAATTAGTTTGTACTTCCACTGTCTTTTACATTATTTTTAATAAGTAAGAAAAAATGCAATCAGCTTGAGATATGAATCATAGGCTTCTTCCCGTAAGATTAATCTGACTAGGAATTACCATTTTTGGTAAGAGACAATTTCTAGAGAATTCAGCTGAAGCAGATGCTTGATTTCACATGCACTCCTCTACCTTCCAGTACAGGATGCAGGCACATCATCCACAAGCTGTGTCCAAGGGGATTCTTCTCAAGAACAATTGCACATTTTGGCTGTTGTAATTGCCTAGTATGCTATAGCTTAATATTCTCCACTAATAATTAGATGGAGAAATCAACTGCCATGGTCATAAAAATCCTCTTGGACTTGGGGAAATGGCTTTACCCAAATATTCAAACCCAGTTTTAGATCTCCACAGGGTAATGCATTCCAAAAGTTGAAGTCTCAAGCACAGAAGGGGAATGGGGGCTTTGTAAAACCGCGATGTGCTGCCACTGCAATTGTCTGGCTGGATGAGTTTGAAACAACTGGTGTTGCTGCCATTGTGTTAATGGCATTGCAGGCAACAAGCAAAAAGGGACTTACAAGCACTTAAAATAAATAGGAAACATTTGGAGAAGGAAGGAACTTTAAAGCACTGAGGAGGGGAAGTGAATGGATCATGCACCTGATGTTAGTTGGCATTCTCAAACATCATGTGAATAGGCAGGATGCTGAATACCTATGTTTCCGAGGGGTGTACATCCTGAAGAGCTTCTGTTTATTACTACAAAGCTTACTAGGAGTGAGGGGAGATAGAGGACTCTGTTACTAAGCATTCCAGTGCTGGGTGAGGGGTTAGGTTTTCCACCTCTGATTAGATTATGCATCATTGGCAATTTCTTCTTTATATGGTGCATGCAGAGTTGTTTACATTAAATCTACTTTTAGAAACAGATATGGTATAGGAGGTGAAAGAATTCCATAACATAATTTACTTGTTTCCCTCAGAACAGGGCTGAGTTTTCCCCTGAAAATCTTATACTGGCAAAACTGCTTCTTATTGCACCAGAGGGAATTGTCTGAATAGGGAATGCATATTCAGCCTCATGAGTTACAAGACTAGATGGGTGACATTCATCCTTTGCAGACACCCAGTGCATGTCCTACACACAGTTTAAGACTGATTATGCTCTCTGTATGTGACACGATCCATCAGTCTTGATCTAGTTTCCTGCACAGGAACTATTTCAGCCATGTTGTATAACTGAACAGAGATAAATGTTTGTTTGTTTTCAGTGTGTGCATTTGCAGATATTAAGAATTTAAGATATAGTCTTTTAAAATAACTTGCACAACTCTGGAACTGATTTATAGAAATATCTCATTTATAGCCTGGATATACCAGAGAGTTTGTGTACCAATACTTTGATAAATGATTAATTAGAATACTTGTGCGTAAAATTTTGGGAAATACAACACATTAAAATCAATATGAAGCTGCAGCCTCATAAACACAACTCTGTCAACTCAAATGCATAGCAACATTTCATCACCTAATGAAAGACTGCAGGTTTATACATGACAAAACACAATAATTAATTTCTATAAATATAAGTCAATTTGGTAGAAAAGAAGATAATGAACTTTTCCTGAATACAAGATTTTCTTCACTGTTCTTGGAAAGGAATATAGAGCAAAGAGCATGTTCAGAATTCAATCCAATGTACTGCTTGTGCAAACACTTCTTCATTTAAGAGTGAAACAAGAAGAATCGTACTTTGTTCGCATAGCATCCCATGCAAGTCACTTAGCATTGCAGTAAGAAACAAGTGAAATAGTCAAGGACAGGTATCTCAAAGTACATTGCAGCAGTTTGCATTTATATCTTTGCCACAAAAGACCACATACACCATTTGTATTTTCAGTGATACAAACATACAGTGATGTATCAGCATAAGAGCAATAAACAGCCACTAAAAAACCACACCTTTTTTAAAAGGCACTGAGTGGTCTGTAGGGTTCTTACAGTAGAATATGATCTTAGAAGTAACTAGTTCATTTTTACATATACACTAATTTGCAGCACTGCATGTATTAATTAAGTGTTTCTGAAGGAGTAAACATCTTCCATTCAGTGAAAATAAAGTGAATAAATCTGGCTAAATTGTTGACTTATTTTAAAGCCACAATTGTTATCATCAATAGGGAGAGCATAGCATGGTTTTGACAGCTGGGTGTTTGGGGTTTTTTTTCATCTAGTTTCCAGTTACTGTAAGTAAATTTGTTTCTTTTAGATCTTGCTGGTACAACTGGGAATAACCTCTCCCCTCTGCACTAATCCCAGTTTTAGAGGGATGTACTCATTTACTGGCAACTTCTGTCTCACCTTTAAAAAAGTCAATTTTAAATGCTGCTGTCAAAAGAGTAGGAAATACAGCTAGTGAGTGCAAGAAGTTTGAATCAGACTGTAATAATTTAATGAGACCAATGTGTTGCTAGCAAGCCTGTGGAGGTAATGTATACAAAAAATCCCAGAACTGACAGAGCAAATCCTGTCCCCTTGAGTTACAGTGACACTAACAGCAGTTACATGTGCTTGGAGGAAAAGGTCGGAGTCAGGTGCCAGAGGAGCAATCTGGGAAGTGGAATGGGACATGGGTAATTGATGTGAAGACTGAATAACCCAGAAGCACTTGTGAACCACAGTACAACTCGGGGCTGGATGTATTTCAGGGGCTGATATGTCATCAACACTTTTTTCCTTGGCTTTTCAGTGTTTTCTGCTAGGAGGTAAATTCTGCTATTCTCTGAGCGTGCTGATACCACAGTGCCAGCTGCCAAATGCCTGCTGATTCCCATCCCTAACGAGTTTCTGAGATAGAGTCATTTCTAGCCACTGAAGCCTTTCCTGTCCCTAAGGATTTGGGCTATCAGTGCAGCAAAGACCAGCATTTTCTCCCATTGCCTTAGGACATGCCTCTCCAGAGCTTTATTTACCCAGTGAGGATGGCCCTACCCAGGCTTGCTGCTGCCAGCTGTAGGCAGTCAGAGCTCAGCTGGGATCTAGGCTGGGTGGGAGCCCATCTGGGCTCCTGGCTGACAGCAGTGGGGCTTTCTTCAGCAGAGGTACCAGGCTGGCTCCTCTGCTTGAACTGAGCCATGGGGGAGTGCAAGCCATGCAGCCAGGAGGAGGTGAAACACCACAGTGCTGCTTTCCCCCAACCACCTATGTCCCAAAATGCTCCTTAGGAGGGCATGACAGAAAAGTTAGAAAATGTGGAGACATGGCACTGAGGAAGCCTTGAGAATGCTCCTGCGGAGCAAAGGTGACATCCAACCAGACCCATCAAAGGGTTCTCCCTGCAATGGAGGGTTGGTGGGCTTCTTCACATTGCCAAAGTAAACTATATGTCTGTAATTTCCTCTGCAAATCCTGCATTAATTTTACAGCAGAAGCTGGGGACATATCGTTGCCCAGGAGCTGGGTCTGGGAAGGCTGGTCCACTGGCTGCTCTGTCACTGTTCAAACTCAGCTTTTCTCAAAGCTACAGTATGTTAGATGTGTAAAAAATTGCCTATTTTTTCCATAGAAAAACTGGGCCAAAGAATCAAATTTCAGCAGCATATGAGTTTAAAAAGATCCAATTTGTGATTATTATCCATCAATGGTTGCAGTTCATTGAACCTACTGTACAGAACCCACGACATCTAAAAGCCATTAGGAAACAGCAATTTTCACAGATAAAAGAAAAAAAAGAAACTACAAACCTGCTAGAAGATTCCCCTTGTTCTTTTCTTCAGGTCAGGGAGTGGGAGGGAAAAACATACTTGTTATGCAGATAGTAATCACATTACTTAGTTAGAGATGATGTTATATGTATGACAGACATAAATGGATATGTTAATTGGTGCACAACACACACGTTACATTGCAACCACAAAAACATTCAAGCAAGACTCATAACTACAATGGTTCTGGAAAAGAAACTTTTCAGGTTTTTTAACACATGCATAACATGCTTAGTACATACCACTGCAGACTGAGTTGGCAAAGCACTTAGGCAAAATGCATTGCTGACACATATATAACAGAAAGCTGTAGTTTCTTATTAGATATGTTATTTCTGGTAAATAAAAAGGTTCCATTTTAGCACAGCAATATGCTTATTTAAAATAAGAAGTAGATGCACTTTTGAGGGACAGTCATATTTTAGAATATTTTATGTGGGATACAGCTTCATTATTTATGTAATTTTCTATCCATCCATTTATACTAATGTTGCTTTCAGCCTGTTTGTATATGTAAAATATCAATACTTCATGTAACTTTTAATCTAAAAGGTTCTTTTAGTGTGGAGCAGTTTGGAATTAGAGTTATGGTAATGGATTACTTACGGCTCTGTTCTTGTCAACTCTTTGAAATTCAAAGATCAGCTTTGGATACCCAGCCAAACTTCTTTTTGGCTGAGCTTTTTTGGCACACAATTACCTTTTTACTGTCATGTGGATGTTCATCACCCAGCTTTGAGAGAAACCACTAATTCTCTTGCACTGTCTGCAATTAACAACAGTTAAGATGCTTATCAGAGCTTTCCCATCAGGCTCTTAGCGTTCTCCTTTTTGATCTCTATCAAGTGTTTTTTACTTCCTGATCTGTGCCCCGTATGGAATCATCAACTTGTTGCCTTCTGCTAAACCTTTTATTGAATTATTGAAAAATCTTGGGCTGCCAGTGCTCTGTGAATTCTCACCCAAACTAGGATGTCAAATATTTCCTGTCTGCCAAACTGTGGCAACAGGTCTTTTGAGTAATCTTCTACTCTCTGTATGTATGACTGCGTATATAGTTTGTCCTAGGAAAATACTGAATATGTCAGAAGTTATGACAAAAAGGAGCAAATTCCCCAGTGCATTCACCTGCAAAATAGCACAAGGCACTCTTTCTTTGGAAAGGCAGATCAGCAGCTACAGCCTTATACAGAGGCACAGGCATAAACATACCATTGAACCAAGGGACAAGCTCTGCATTAAACTTAATATTTTTCTCCTTGAGGATAATTTGGAATGAGGTGAATCATTAACTGTGATGCATGAGTGGGTTGTTGGGAAAATGTTTCTAATGCCTGCACATTTCTAAGATAAATAGCAATGATTTGTATTTGTTCCTAGGCTCCTACATTATATTGATCTGATTTGTTAGTTGAAATTTTTAATGAGATGACTTGAGAGGACTTAAGACAACAAACCAAGACGAAACAGACAAGTACTAGCTCTCTATAAGCTTGAACACACATCAAAAACAGCACCAGCTGCCATATTTGTACCTACTTTGTAGGGCTGCAGGTATGCAAGGCCTTCAAATGAGGCTTCCAGGTAGCAATGGAAACTGATTTCTCATCAGCAGCATAACTACGCCATACACACTACGTGCAGGATATACGGTAAAAAAAGAAAAAACAAGGCAAGAGGGAATAGGGGATGAAACAAAAAATTGAAAAGCAGATTAGTAACCGATACAAGTTGTATCTTTCTCTTATCATTCATAGCACTGATACATGCCTGAGGGGAGGAAGAATACTTTCATAATATCGCCAGGTGGTTGCCATGTTTGTTCGGCTGGCGTCGGTAGAATAAAACCGCCAGGAAGCCTGGTATGAGGAAACAATAGAAAAGCACAAAGGAACCAAGAAAATGAAGTGACAATGCCACCACACTGACCACAGAGCGAGGGGATTTTGCTTAGACCAGAATGTGCTTGTTTAGGCTGATTCAGGAAATACCAGTAAAACCTACCAAAACTTTTGTGAATCTCAGTACACCTCATGCAGTAAGATAACACTTACTGGCTCTGTGAAAGCACCAGAAGATATTCAGCACATAAAGGTGCTCAGAAAAGCATTGCAGTGATTTATTTATGACAAGTCCATAGGGGACACCCACACAAACTTTTAGTCTGACGTAAAGAAAATGCATTTGGCAAATCGTAACGAAAACCAGACAAAAAGAACTTAGAAGAAAAGAGAAGCATTCTCTATGGTTTGAAACACTGAAATTATTCATTTTGTGTTTTTAAACATTTAGCAAAAGTGAGTAACCAAAGCATAGCATTGAAAATGTGTCCATTGTTTAGATTTATAATGCATGTAAGATAGTAAGATGAGCCTTGGTTCTACAAGCTGGGACATGTTCCCTGATGTCAGCACAACTATATTAATTTGTACTAGCTGAGCATCTGTGCTTCCTGTATATTGTCAACCATTAAATGTCATCTAGGTATTCTTGTATGGAATCTAATACCCTGTGTTTTCCTACTGTGCATCTCCCAGAAACACATCCAGTCTTCATTAACAGATGGAGAACCTGTTACTCACTTTGAAAATTGCTTCATTGATTGATCATTCTTGTTGTCAAAAATTTCTGCACTATTTTTAATTTGAAACTCTGGTTTTGGCTTATAGCCAGAGTTACTTGTTCTGTTTCTGTCTACTACATTAAATGGTCCAGTAGGTTTTAAGACTTCCTCTCTGAGCTTCTGTGTTCAAATAATTCTCACACTAAATATTTCTCATGAGCTAAAGAAATTGAGAAAAGTATATCCAGACAAATATTTCACTTTTATATAGCTATCTACAGGTAAAGGCTCTATCAAAGTGTCTATCTGTGGCAACAGATGAGTTAGCACAGTGTAACTGGTTAGAAAATAGACATTACCCTGATAAGCTAGAGACAATTAAAAAAACACCCGGGCACTGTTACAGGACCCAATGATATGCAGTTCAGATGCATCCTGCATTTCTGAACATGAAATTTTCTCCAGTCCTTGACCCATTTTCCCAATGTTGTATTTGCTTTCTCCAATATTTCAGTCTCACTTACAAACTAGATGCTGAGTTGATATGTAGCATATTAGTATGATCATCATCATACACAGTGGTAGGATCAGTCCTCTCCTCATTATGTACTGGTTCTGTATCTAAGGACTTTAATAAAACCAGGTGTAGTAACATACTGGGAACTTGTATGAAGCTCTTGATCCTTCTTTCCCAGTCTTTCTCCTCTGTATTTCTCATGCTTGATCAAATCCTTTCCTGATTCATTAATGCTGGGATAGAGACATCTTATAATTATCTGGATTCAGTTTCCAGATCAAGTTTTGTATTTTTCTATTAAAACATTTGGCAGTGATCCTTTCACACTAAAAGTCACCCAGATCATCCTTGGTTTTACTCCTGTATGCATGTTCTCATATTTCCTGTGCTGCCAGGCCTTGTGCTTTCAGAAAATATCTCTACCAGCAATTTTATATTAACTTCTGGATCACTGAAAGTGTTGAACCTGTAAATGCTGAACAGCCTTCATCATGGGATCCCACAACAAATGTCTTCCTTTCACAATGATTTTACTTGCTGAGAGCCAATCTCCAAAATCAGGCAGCTAGCTACTCTTAATCTATTTAGCATGCTGTATTACTAATATTTTGGTTGAACTGTCATAAAATAATAATAAGAGCTATATCCAAAACCTAAATCTATTATGTGTTTCCTCTGGCAACCAAACTTGGAAGAAGTAGATCAGAATATATGTGTTAGAAAATATACCAGACAGTCATTCTAAACTAGACACAAAAGAAGTGGAATTATTTCTGTCAATTATTCAAAAAATATTAACTTTTAAATATTTAGAATTTAATAATAATTGAACAATAATAATGGAAAACATTTATTAACATTAAGAATGCTTCAAAGACAGTCTGACATCTATCACTACTTAGCACAGAACTGTAGCATATTCATACTCAGCTTCTTTATTTGGATTTACTATTTAAAAAATAAAGCCCAGCATACATGGCACACATAGAATACTTGGCATCCCAGGAAAATAAACTAGGACTCTAGGAGATTATTTCCACCCTTTTTTTTCAGTGCATCAAGTAGAGGAAAGCTTGGTGCAAAATGATTCTTTGGAGTACTTTCTCAGTTTTAACTAGGACTGAAAGTTAAGGAAAAAGCCAATGCAAAACATACCATGCCACTTTTTGTTGATTTGCACCAACACATCAGAACAATTTCAGACAATTTCAGACATTTTAAAATTGTTTGTGCCTACATTTCTAGCTTTTGAATTGACTCATAGTGAAAGCAATTCTCTGGGCAGGACATGTTTTATCTTCACCAAGTACATCACTCACTGAAATACTCTAAACCCTGTAGTAGATGAAAAGTAGCTTAATATAGGCAAGAGCATTGTGCTGCCAGTTGGGTTATCTAGGGATCAATTATCTGTTTCCAAACAGCATTCTGACTGCAGGCATGCATTTGGCATCCTTGCCTCTGTCTCATTAACATGGATAGAGGACCAAAAACTACAAACAGAAATGCTGTGTGTCCTGTTATAGTTTGTCTTGATGATCTTAAAGGTCTTTTCCAACCTAAATGAATCTGTGATTCTGTACAGAATTATGGCAACACATAGCAGTCACTGAACACAGTTATTTCATGAAACTAACCAATCTGTTAAATATTATTTCCACAAAACTTTCCAAATGGAAATAAGACTTGTTCTAATATGTACTTTAAATCACCTGTGATTATCTTTTTGGTGATTTCGTATTTACCTGAATTAGACTTGCGGCTGGATTCCTTCTTTTCTCAAAGTGTTTCTGACGATGCTGTTCCTGCACTTTCAATGCAAATCCTGAGCCAAGGATGCCCTGCAACATCATTTTATCAATGTGTAAGCAGTCTTTGAACAAACATACATCATCAATTACAAAGACTTTGTGAAGATGTTACACCACATAGTTGCTTCAGATAGCACATTTATGACCAGTGTATGATAGTAGAAGTCACAGAAGCAGTTCCCCTTTTCCTGGTGAAGCAGAAGATCCCTTACATAACATCTGTGGTGCTACCAATGAGCACCCATTGCCTGGTTTTGTGCTACACTATGTTCCTGCAACTACCAAGGCCATAGAGATAGATATGTATTTATAAAATCAAGCAGGAATATTCAGAGGAACTTGAGTCAGGAATGAGGAAATGACCAGCTGACAGGTATGCCAGATATACATGGACATCAAAGTCCACATCTGCAGAACTTAGAACTTCGGATTTTAGAAAAGTTAGAAAATGCATTTCTTCTTGATCTTTGCCATTAAATTATACCCACTGTTCATTCTAGAGGCTATGAAAAAGCTAATTATGAAACTTCTCCTCTTTTAGCCTTTTACCTTTGAGTAAGATAAATTTGATTCTAACTGAATAGATCCAAAAATTGAGGATGTTTTCCTTCTTGACTTGCAAGGAATGTAATAATTTTGCTGGACATGTTTGCATTATAAGGAAGAATATTTCCACTTGATTCTTAGTCAGGATAAAATATTATAAGAAGTGCAAAAGTTTCCCACATGCCTCTTCTTTTACAGACAGATTCAGCACTGAAGTATTTATGAGGAAAACTAGTATCTGTACATAGATATGACACGAGGAACAAAAGTTGTGGCATCTCTAATATTTAAGGGTATTCATCTTTTCATTGTAGTGCTGCTAAGACTAGCTTTCTTGCTAGTGGTGACTAGGTGACAAAAGGAATTAATTACAGTAGATGTCAATAAATGTCAAGGATTCACAAACAGGTAATGGGTTGTAATTATAACGCATTATAGTATGTCAAAGACACTGAAATACTCATTGTAGCTAGAGTAAGAAATAAATGCAGTGCACCAGATGATTTAATGCTGTTGACAAATGAAGATTTTTAGTCTTGGTTTATCTATATGGTTGAAAACAAATGAAGTATTATAATATCCATGCTTTATAATGATTTACAGATAAAGTGTTTGAGTATTAAAATATCAAAAGACATTGCAATGGAAACAATACAAAGAATACAAATACCACTTCTCATTTAATGCTTATTCAAAACTAATTAAAACAGAATAAAAAGAGATTAACTCAAAAAACTGAGAATTTATTTCTGAAGCTACACTATATTTTAGTCATTAGATAATTTCCATTTCCATTAGTCTCTTGAACACTGATAGAAAAAACATAAATAAACTGCAATGTTTATTTATAATTATTCACAGAAAATGACAGTTGCATCTTTTGCATTCAACAACATTAACCATTAGTTGATTTAAGGCCTTCTGCTACTCTCTGTTGGTAGGTTGTATGGCCATACAAAACATGCTATTAGAAAGATCTATTTTTTTCACTATAATCTAAGTTAGAAAAACATATAATGTGCTTTTATTTTTGTTTTGTTTTGAAAAATTTGAAAGAAAAGCAGTAATATATGTCACAATTCATAACAAAAGGCAGGATTTTCAACTTTACACAATAGTATGTAACCTAATTTAGGGTTATTTCCCAGTTTTGTCCATGCCAGAGAAACTTCCCAAAACAAAAGCAAGGACACCAAACCTTTTCTTTGGATTTTGGATCACACTTCACTAGTGTTGCTGCAGACCAAAAAGCCTTAAAGAGTTGTTCTTCATGTGGACAGCTTCCTTCAGCTTTTTGTATCATAACAGTGGCAGGAATTTCTATTATTTTTTAATAATTTTATAGGCATACTCACAGCAGGTAGTGCAAAGAAAGAAATGCCAAGTAGAGCAAATCCTGCAGAAAGCAACCTTCCAAGCCAAGTAAGAGGAGTTTTGTCTCCATAGCCAATGGTTGTCAATGTGATCTAAAATGAAATGAATGAACAACATGGTTTACCAGAACTCATTGACAGATTAGTTGCAGATTATTTACATTGCATGAAGCAGCATTTCCACTAATTAATCCAAGACATCTGAAACATATAGCTGTTTCTAAAAAAAATGAACATAAATATACTAACATTGACTCTTTTCTGTGAAAATGTAATACTGTTTATGACTAAATAAAACTGAGATAAATAAGAAATGTGAGAAAAACATCTAAATAAGCAATAAGTTTAAAAATAATGAAAAATTACATTGATCTCAAATTTGAGGCAAATGGTAGGAAATTATATAAGTTAGGAAGAAAAGAAGTGTTTTTTTCCATAGATGTGAAGGTGTTTCACCTGTTTTCTGCAGGAAAATATAACTATATGTATTTGTCTAGCGAAAGAAATATAAATTACATTGAGATAATACTGGAAAAATATAGGAGGGAAGAAGTTGATGCTTGTAGATAATATAAAATCAAAGGAATTGCAAGAAGCAGCTGCATTTTCTGTAAACCAATCAGTGTGATTTGAAGTGAATTATCTTCTGAAACACAAAAAACACTAAAGAAAAGCTGGGAGGGACTTTAAGTAAAGTTTGTGGTCCTTTCCCCTTCCTCCTGACAGGCTCAGATACACCTAGGTCACTCCTGAGATGAAGGTCCAAAGGTTACTATGCAGGAGCAGAGGCAGAGGTACCTCGGGCTGCTGGACCACATTAGCTCAGACCTGCCTGTGGACAGGTCAAAGAGAAAGGGGAGGCAAGCTTCAGTGCAGCTGGGAGGGCTCGTTGACCTCTGGCCATGAGCAACACGGCCACTGAGATAATGGTGCATGGTTGGGGCTCACTGAGCGCATCTTGAAGGCAAAAGATGAGTCTGAGGGCTTTCCCTGACTCAAGGAATTGCCCTCCAGGCTGCTTGTTGCCCAGGAAGCACACCAATCCCATGCCTGAGGGCTGGACTGGCAGAAGAGCTGTGTCTGTGTGCTTTCACAGAGTTCAGGCCCACGCAGCTGCCCGGTGTGGGCAGCTGGAGAAGGCGTGGGCAGAGCGAGGATTCCCGAGGGCCGGCCGGGAGGCTGCGGGGCGCGTGCTCCAGCAGCGGCACACGATGTTAAAGGACAAAGATAGACAACAGCAGGCTGAGTGCCAAGGACTCCGGGGCCTGCTATTAGGGAGAACATGTGCATGGAGAATTATTTTACATCGTGTACCAAATGTGGGCAAGTTCAGGCTCAGCAAATATTCTGGCAGCAACAGATTCTTCAGGAAATTGCCTTCTAGAGACATTATTTTGCTTCCAGCTTCCTCAAAGTTCATTCCTAGGCAAGACGGCCAAAACAATTCTATTTAATGTCAGGGTCACCACGGGACAAAAGAAGGAAAGTCTTTTGGAAGTAATTAGATTTCTACTATTTGGGACTCTGTAGATAGTAAACAGTGCTTTTAATTGCTCCCATTGTTGGGAACAAGCTGCGGGTGTAATTTACCCTGAGAAAGCCACAGGGACTAAGAAAGAGACATGAATTCTGGCTGCAGCTGAAATTTCAAGTGGTTATCAAGTCTCAAGTTTTGTAACACTAGCCTGGTCACAGACACACCACCTTGCATGGCTATCAGGTCTCACTCTTCCTTGCTCATCTTCACTTCCCTGCCCCATCTTCTCTTCTGAGCCTTTTCAGGACTCAGGCAAGCCAATGCCACCCAGGAAGGGACAGAAAATTATCCACATTTCTGCGTGGTTTGTTTTTGCTGCTTTGGTCCGTTGTGTCAATTCACAGACGTGCCTAACAGGCTCCAGAGCCTGCACAAGGCAGCGAGAGACTGAGATGGAGTAAAAAGGAGGAAGGAACATGAGAATGCAACTCTCTCTTTTCTGGCAGAGATGAGCTGGTGCAGCCATGGTCTTGGCCTGGCAGAGGGGATTGATTTGTTTGTAGAAGAAGATAATCACAGCTCTTCACATCAGAGGGCAACTGCAGAACAGTTTGAGGCTATTAAGAGCCCAAGAGGAACGAAATACTTGAACAAATGAATCCCTGAATGAAAAGTTCCTCAAAATTTGTTTCCAGGCCAGTTATTGAAAAGCAGTTTGGAGCTCTGGAATGAGCCCGCTTTCTTGGCTTCCATCCAGCTCCCTATCTCTGCCAGTCGCTGGAAAGTACAGAGCTATCTCCTGTCTGGGCTGATGAGAGGGAAACAGAACCAAGCGTCATCTGCATATTAATGATATTGCCACCGAACTGTATTCCAAAGAAGTCAGAGATAAACTTGAACCTTTGAGACCTGACATCTGAAAGCAATCCAAAACCAGGAGCAGTCACACAGAGTGTATCTCTGAAATTTCTCCAAAGAAAATAACAAGACCCTATTAAGCCTTTCCCTCAATTCTTCTAGGTACTAAGGACTTAACGGTATCAGCCTGTGATTAAGAATATCAGTGGCTTCTTGCTCACTTTGAGCTATTTTATCTCAGGATGGTCTTTGCAGGGGTATATAGGTGTCAGCACCATGCTGTACTGTCTTAGTCAACACTGAGCAAATGGGTTTGATCTTCATTTTATACTATTCTCACCACACAACTAAGAAGATGTTTTCTGGACAACTTCAAAGTTGAGTTTGGGAATAATCCACTGCATCTTTGTAACCATTGAACCATTGGCCAGGCCTTGACTGGCTTAATCCTGAGATTAAATTAACTGAGCAGGGTGTGGAAAACTACTGGATGTGAAAAAAAGACAACACAAGAAATTTCCAGAATCACTGATAATTATGCAAGAAGCAGACAGAAGTTACAGCTAGCATTGTGTTGGTAAGAGAAGTGGCCAAAGTGCAAAGGTAACTTATCATATCCTAAAATGAAGGACTTGGGCTTATCTGAAAAAAAAATAATCTAGTACCACCAGAGTTGTACTAGGGCATCTGAACAGCGACCACCCACAGGAGAGGCAGCAGACTGTCCAACAGATCTTTGATGGAACTGTATGCCTATGTGTAAGCAGCTGAATCACACTCCTGCATGGCTAAATGGGCTAGATGAGTCCTGTCTTTTACACCAGATGCAAACCATTCCATTTGGGTTACTTCTATAAATGACAGGTCTGGACAGACTAGTCAAAGTAGGCAGTGTCGTCTAGCCAGGATCAAAACTTACAAAGATGATAGAACATCTGTTATCTCATTGCTGGAGCTAATAAATATGTTAATACAAATGAGGTAATATAATAATGAATGTGATGATATAACTTAGATGACTTCAGTTAGATGAGATTGGACTCAGGAGGCCATTCTCTACCCTAATATTTCTTTCTGATGTCATTTTATGTTCTCCTAGCAGTACTTTCCTTTTAAATTGTTACCTGGCATCACTTACCTGAAAAAAATATAGTTTGTTCATGCTATCGTTACATTAAATGGGAAAAATGTCATCAATGCTTACTTACTTGAGCTAGTCATTTTACCAATGTAATTCCTTGAAATATGTTTTGTTCACTAACAGGTCTCTGTGGAGTGCCAGAGCCATTCTGCATTCAACTGTAACTATTGGGTATTACTAGAAAATAGTCTTTTTAAGAGAAATTCTGTCAAACGTGTAAGAAGGACAGAAACTTCAACTGCATTACATTTGCAGCTAAAGCTAATTAAAGTACAAACTAAATGTCACTGTAAGTATCCACAGTTCTAGTTAACATCAGTATATCTCAGAAAACCATGTATGGTTTGGTTTTGAAGTAGTTAGGTTTTTTAATTGACCTTTTGTTCCCATATGGCTTTATTATTTTCTTCTGTTAAATGAATTTATCTTCTCTACCAAAGCAAATTCTGAACTTGAGCTCTTCATATAACACACACCATTGTATGCTGCTGTGTTAGGCAGCACTGTGGAGACTCCAACCACAAGAATATTCACAGTAGTAATATTAATATGATGATTCAATAGCAGGTTGCACAATACAGCATCAACTTGCAAATACAGTGGAGTATTCATATGTAAATTTGGATGCCATATACTGCCTTTCATTTCTGTATATAAATATGGGCTTCAGAAATGGAATCAGTGAAATAACCATAGCAGTGTATGTCTCTCAAGTAATATGAATTAATGAATGGGTTAATTGCAGCATGCTAGTGCTGCTCCTGTAAGAAGAAGCATAAGTGCCTCTAAAAGATTGAAATTTAGGGTAACTTTTTGTACCTGACTTTGATGCAGCCTTTTCTTTCTCGTACCTCTGCCATGACAAAATTCAGTCCAGAGTTTGGTACATAATCTGTGGTTTAGGTCAGAACAACTTTTGCAAATGAACAAATCAATGAGACTAAGCCTTGATTTCCCCTAAAATGCCAAACAGACTGTCCTTTTCAAATCTCTGCATGTGGGTTACTCTGGCAGTAAAAACAACCATGACTAAGAAGCACATTATGCATTTCCCACATACTATTTTACATATTGTAAAAAAAATTGCTATTATTAAAATGGCAAAGACATCAGGTAAGGGGGAACAGTGATTTCTAGTAAGTTTGGGTACTTGCTTGAGTGCATTAAAAACTTAAATGTATTAATTGGAAACTGTGGAAAGAAGAAAATATATAGAAAAATACAAGATATATTGTTTTCAGGTTTTAAAATAAACTTTTTTGTTTTTCCTGCTGAAATCTAGGCAAGATTCCTGATTTTCTCAGTTGCACTACTTATGCAACCTCTGAGTCATGCACTTTCACTTAATAGTGTACAAAATATTTTAAGCACCACTTTATACAATGATTATTTCCTAGCAGAGGTTTTCCTTAAAAAATTGCAGTCAGCAGGTAGTGGAGAAGCAAATTCTAAAATAAAGGCCTTGTTCCTGCTGCTAGAGCTGCTCAAGGAGAAGGATCTGGATCTAACATGAATCTCAGTCAGATGCCAGAGTGGAGCTCTGAGTCTGCTGGGACTTTCTCATTCCTTGTGCATACATTTCCCCATTCCAGCTGGCAGGTGGGTACAATCCTCTGCTCAGCCCCTCTCCCTGCCTGTGCAGGCCTAAGGCACACAGGGCCTTGCAGAGAGGTAGAGGCTGTTTCCTGGGAAATCAAATGTCTGAAAAGGTGCATTCCCAAGAACATGCACAGCCACAGGAGGGTCTCTTGCATGACCATATCCCCACTGCCACCCTGAAGGGGCAATGGTGTTTTCAGACTGCCAGAGCTGGGGTACCCATCAGTGAGGACATCACCATCCAATGCCAGATGCTTCACAACCTTATCAACACAGGAAGGTTAGAAAGCTTTAAGGCAAACTCAGAACTCAGCTTTTGAAGAAATAGGAATCAAACTACAGTGATGCAACTGAATGCAAAACCTTGTCTCATGACTTTAACCAAAATGAATTTTACGTGTGTTTGTACTACAGGATAAAATGTATATTTTATCAGTGATTGCTCTAAAGCAACGAGTTTCAGCAAAACATATTTCTGAATATTTGTAAATGTACACATAATATTTAGTAGGTCTGGCTTTTCCAAGCTCCCAGTTTTGTGCAGTGATAACACAGAAATACAGTCTCTAGAGAAGATATGCAACAAATGAGTAGCCCTTAGATGAAAAAATTTCAAATACACTAACTATCCCTAATAATAGTGAGTGATCTTGACCTTAGCTCAAAATGCAGACAAAACTCCTTACAAATATTTTCAATAATTTAAGATGTTCTGGAAAGGGCTTTTGTGCAGTCCCTGTGTGCATGCTTTGAGTCTGCAGATACTACTAAATCTAGATGGAATCCTGTCAGCAAAAGGTCTGAGGTGAGAAAGCTTCATTTTGGTATCCCTCTGATAAGGAAAGGTGGCAGAGGCTGGCTCAGGTCTCACACTTATTCCAAGGAAACTAATGAGTGCTCTATGTTATTGTCAGCATTAATGATCTCCCAGGTATCATTTCACTACCCAGACACTGTCAGAGCACACTCTGTGTGCTCTACTGCATCAGAAGGAAAAGAAAAGCAGTTTTATACTGTCTTACAATAACTACCTTAGGCTTTGTTGGGGCAGATTTCTTAAGCTGCTTAAGTAACTCTCACGCAGTGGAGAAGTCTGGATCACTATAGGACATTTTTAAGCAAAAAAACCCTACACATTATGCCATTAAAAAAAGAAACCAAAACTTCAAACTTAGGCCTTTTTTTGTTCATTGAAAGCCTGGTTTCTTTAACAATATTCATATAATCCTCCTTCAGAAAAGCAGTCAGGCATGTACTTAGATCCCACAGATTTCAACAAAGTAAAAACAATTGATTTGATAGCTAGCCATGATCTCAAGTCTACCTGTAAAAAATAACACTGCTGAACCAGAATTGACATACTTATTCTTGGTCTTTGTCCTCAAGGAACAGAGGAAGAAGAAACAACATCTTTTAAAGGGCACTGATGATACTCTCATGCCAAAGCTGATGTAAGATTTTCCCCCTCTTTTTTCCTGACACTTTTTCCTCTTCCTGCACTGCCACTTAAAGCCCTCTGGTTCGTATCAAAACAACTCTTTGTGGGGCCATATTACAAACTATATTACTGAAAGGCTAAGGGTTAAAAAGTACAATGCTTTCTTGTCTTGAAGGTTTAGTGGTCTGGTTTGCAGCAGAAACACATAAACAGCTGTTCTGCAGGATGGACTGAAATAATCTGTCAGTGTGCAAATGAATAGCTGAAGGAGGAAGCTTCTCAGACCATTTTTTGTCAGTGAAAACAATTCACTGTACAGCACACGAAGTTAAAATCCTCAGTAGGTGAAATTCAAAGCACTTTAGCATACTGGTTAGAGAGTCCATTTTATTTTTCTGTACTTACCGTGCCCCACCAGAGAGCATCTGCATATGTGGAGAATTCGGTATTTGCATCTTTTTCCACCAAATAAACCAGGAAAGATGAAAAGATGAGTACTAAAAATCCTATGTACCAGGCTGTGATTAATTCCTAGATAAAAAAGAACAGAGACCAATTCCCATTTTATGGACTGAATAGAATGACATTTCAAGAAGACATCATGAAAATATCTATGTAAATGCTTTTTTGGCATCTGTACAGTTATGAGTCAAGTGCTTCCCTTGGATACAAATTTTCTCTGAAAGTGGACAAGATCTACTCTTATGTTTTGGTTCAGCAACATCCCCAGCATATAACAAATTACAGCTGCCCATCAAGGAAAACATTTTCAAGATCTCTAAAAACTGCTAGCATTAAACATGGCCTGGTGTATCTCTGTTAGTTCATATTACAATTGATGTTACTTCAGAAAATTTTGAGTATTCTGCTCAAAACTGAAAAATGCTTATTTCCTGGTTTCTTGTTGAATCACATCAAGTGAAGATATCAACAAAATTAGTATCTAGGATTACATACCTTGCTATGTGCATAAACTACAGAACCTAACAATTTCCAAGTGCCTCCTCTTCGGTCCATGCGCACCATACGAAGGATCTGTAGGAAACGAAGACTTCTCAGTGCTGATGTTGCAAAAATGTTACCTTGAGTTTTTGCAGAAACAACTGCTATTGAAGCGATGAGAACAATGATGTCTGAAAGAAATACATTACAGAAAGCATTAATGTCCAAGTGTCAGTAAAAAGTACACACATCTACATGAGCTGAATGAGAAGGACAAAAGAGAGACTCCTATAGTGGGTGAGAATCCAAAACACAGAGATTCCTGTTTGAGACAGGGATATGAGATCAGAGCTGGTGTCTAAAACTACCTCGGGAGTCTCCAGGGTGTAAAGTGAGGGTTACAATTTCCAAAGCAAACCTATAAAACGAGCAGTCTTGAAGAAACCTCATGTAGGAGATTTGAAACCTGATGTAGCAAACTGTACAAATCAGTAGATGGATTAGAAGTTTCCCCCTTTATCTATCTTTCCATAAGAACTTTTCTGTCCAAAGGAAAAAAGAAAACTAAGGCAAGAAAAAACTAGGGCAGGCCCAGAGGTAAGTGTCTCGTAGAATTTGGCTTATGAGCACAGTACTAATTTCCTATGAAAACAGACACTGTGTGTTTGAGAATGTAGTTTCTGGACACAACTACCCTGATGTACCATTTCCTGGAATGGAGGAAATACAGCACTGGATACTCAGAAGCATTCCTTTAGCTGGAAGCCTGGAAAGTTAACTGAAGCTCAGCGAGTGTTAGGATTTATTTCTTCAGGTCACAGATTCAAAGAGTGAAAGTGACTTTGGTGTGCACGAACCAATCAGCCAGCTGTCCTTAAAGCAAGAGCAACATTTAAGGGGAGAGGAGGAGAAGCAGCAGAGTGATGGCACACAGACACTGTGAGAAGGCATAATGTCCTTTTACAAGGATTGGAGTAGACATGCTGCTATGCATGGATTAGAAAGGCACAGAACAAGCTCTGTTCTTCCTCACCTCATGATTAATTCCCTGGTGAACTTTAAAAGCTTAGAGAGCCCTTCTAAGAAATACCTGATTTTAATCTTAGGGTTTTGTGGTGTTTGTATGTTTCTGTGCAAGGATAATCTAAATCCGTGTTTGTTGATGAATAATTGAAAGCAGGTTCTTGTTGATAGAAGTTTTGCTTTTGTATTGGGTAGAAACACACATCTTGTCCCTAGCATAGCTCCTACAAGAATGACCCAGAAAGTGATTAAACACAAAGCCAAGGGTACAGATAATCTGTTTCTGTGGACTGTCCTGATAAATTGTGGAACTTTTGACACAAGGGGATAGAAGGTTTAAAACCAGCTGGATGGTCTTAGGGGAGACGATTTAATCCTGAGCTAATTAATACCAAAAGCCCACTTCTGGCTCAGGATGTCTTCAAGTAGCAGATGTTGGGGGCTGAAAAACTCTCGTAGAGAAATATCACTGTGTGTTTGCCCTGCTTGTGCAATCCTCCCTGGCTGTTCACTGTTGGCTGGTGTCACTGTTTGACATCCCATGTTGGCCTAGGCTGACCTTCTGCCTGTTTTTTGCTCTGACATTTTAAAATGTCTTTGGCTAATACATAGGTGGATCGTAGGTAGCTACTACATAATTGGGTACCAAAAATGCTGGATTTGCTTCTGAATTCAGCAAGTTCAGAGATGAAGAAGAGCCAGAAGTGGACATGGCATCTTTGCACAATACAAATCTCAATCTCACAACAACCAGATGCAGGAGGTCTGGGTGAGAATTGAGAAATAGGAAAACTGACTAGGAAAAGTTAAGGACATCACAAATTCTAATGGAGATCAGAAAAATAGATGGACTTGGACTGACTTGGACTTGAGCTTCCCATGAAGATATTTATACTTAGTGTCTACATGTGAAGCAGGTGTCTAAACTCCCCAAGCAGCACAAGGTAACCATGTCAGCTGAGAGAGGTGCAGCTAATCCTCAGGAAGGCTTCTTCTGGCTGCTCAGCTGCCTCACACTTTGGGCTTGGCACAAAGAAGGCTTAATTCAGCTGCCCAAATTTATTTGTCCAGTGCCATTTGAGATGCCTTAAGGTATCTGAGATATCCCCTAGATCTGGCAGCTATGTTCTTGGACTTGGAAAAGCTGCACTCTTCAGGAGAAGTGATTGGGGAGCAGGGAATATCATGTAACAGGGGAGAGGCACTGCTCTGTACCCTGCTGAACTAAACCCTAGATCCTGATTGACTGTACTGCCAGCATAGACACGTAGCACACATACACTCACCTAAAGCAAACTTCTTTCTATATTTAGTTGTGTTTATTGGGATCCAAGACTAACATAAAAGGTGCTGGAATGTCTTGAGCAATATGGACTGTGCTGAAAAAACAGTGTCCCTGGTGACTGACATGGTGGCAGGGTGATCTTGACATGTCCCAGTGACTCTGAGAGAAGCAGCAATGGAACAGCCATTTTTATTTAGTGGTGAGTGGCTAGCAGCAAGTTAGAGATCATTAGAAGAGCAGTGTATGCCCCTAAAAATCATTCTTAGAACTTAAAAAAGAATAAGGTCACCCAAAATATTGGGAATTATGCATTTGGTCCAAAAGTTAACATTAAAATGCTTACTGTGGGTTTTGGTCACCCTCCACCACTTCTAATATGACAATATTTTAAAAATTTCAGTGACTTGCTCCTGCCCTTATTCTTACTTATTCCAGAGCTCTGTTAGGTTTTTTGTTATAACACAGGGCTTTGTGAAGGCCCCCCGCACTACAAAAGATTCAAATTAATTCAGTCTTGCCAGCAGAGTGCAGCCTCTGCCCTGCCCTGCTGGGAGCCCTTGGCCCCACTAAGGGTCTCTAGTCCCCTCTGAACATGAGAGATGAAGAAGCCAACAGTAGCAGAGTTGTCTTTTCCTTTTTTAAAAGCATTGGTCCTAAGAAGTTATCTACTTGTGTATGCTCTTCTATCTGGAGGGCAAGGATGAGGTTGTCCCTAAAGGGAAGAAAGGTGGAGGAAAAAAGGGAGCAGGAAATGCACTGGAACCCGTTTGAAAAACAGCTGAAGGGAAGAGAATCCTCCTAGGCTGGTGGTGTTTTTTTTCACACTTTGCTCTCTCATCTTCTTCACTCTTCACATCCTCAACTCCCACCAAGACTCTATCCCTAAGTCCTCAGCTGGAAATGGGGAAGGCAAGAATGTGTCCATTGCCCTTCCTGGCTGTGTTTCCCTAGGAGGTAGGGAAAGCAGGCAGGCACATTATTTAAGTGTAGTTTAACTTGTTAGGAACATGTGTAAGATAAATCAAAATAAACCCTTCTTGGAGTGAAATCAGAGTCCTAGGAAAATTTGCAATTGTTGAAAGTCACTTCTGAGTAGGTTAAAACTTCTTGATTTTCTTATCTAAACATACCCTGGCAAAAAGGAAAAGTTAAATATATTATGATTTTTCTCTGTGCCATACTTTTATACAATATGCTTCAGATGGCATTTGCCCTTTTTTAAACCAAGAGAGAAAAATATTATTTTGAACTTCCTTTTATATTGGAATTGAATGTAGCTAAAGTCTCTGTGATATTTCTGTATTTTAAGAAGGCTTTCCCAGACTTCTATTACTATTTTCCTCTTTTTCTTTTAGAGGCAAAAATAGGAAAACAGGTAGAATTAAATAGAGAGATTTCATTTAATTTAATGGGCTCTGAGTTTTCACTCTGAATCTTTCTGTAAAGCACCAGAAAAGATTCAGATGTGAGACTGAGTAATGGGCAGTATAATTCCAACTTCTCTATAATGACTTACTAAAAGACAGAGGTTTCTAATGTACATTTCCCCCTTTGTTTATTTTTTTCCTAAACTAATATCTTACGTATGATCTCCCAAAATGTTACGCCTCTCTTCAGCCATGATGATGATTTTATTCACCCTTTAGAAATATGTCTCAGATTTTCATCCTTGCAGGTAACAATCTCCCTCATTAACTTTAGTTTGAGATTTCAAATCATCTCAGCAGCTTTTGCATTGACCACTTTTGAACACTTAATTTCAAATTAAATTTCAAACAACTAATTCTTCCACCTCAGGCATTTCACCTAGTACCCACTCACTAAACCCCTGAGATTACACAAAAGTTTTGTGCAAATTAACTGGTGAAAATTCATGAGTGTAACAGATTACACTTACGTATTGTCCAGTGTCACTAAAACAGTAACACATGAAACAGATAACTGAAGGCCAGTAATGCAGCTACCCCAAACTTACACAACTCATGCAAGATGTGCCAGTCCAAGCTCCCCACCTCACAGAGGAAGGTCAGTGTTGGGCTGCCTTAGGCTGCTCAAGTTTGCTCAGAAACTCTGGATTGCTTGTCTTACTGATGGAGGTGTGGTTGGCATTCCTAAACCATCAGCATTTCTAATGGCAACTGGGAGATTAATAATGTGATTGAGACAATAATAATGGTAGAAAAGGAGGCATCATAAATCATCACAAGGGACTGTTTTACTTTTCATGACTTCTCCAATGCAACTTTCCTAGCATGAGCTTCTTGAATATTGTGAGATTTTACAACATTCATAAGTATCATGGGAATGAACCCAGCTAAAGGGGGAAACAGAAAAACTATACTTGGATATTGTGCCATGTCCCAATACCTTGATGTACCATCAGGACAATCTCTAAAGTTACAGAAAGAATGTCAGGATGGTTTTTACAAGGGCATGTAATGATGGAACAAGGGGGAATGGCCTTACTGAAAGAGGGTTGGGAATGGATGCTCCTTTCCCAGATGTGTTCAAGGCCAGGCTGGATGGAGCTTTGAGCAGCCTGGTGCAGTGGAAGGTGTCCCTGCCCATGGCAGGGGGCTGGAACTAGGTTTTGCTTCTCTCAACCCAAACTATTCTGTGAGTCTATGATTATTGGGAAACGTAATCAATGACAATCTCTCATCTGCTCAAAGCTCATGCACATGCTCATACTAATACACAAACCTGCATCATCTTTCTCTTTTTCATATTCTTCAAAGAAAGAATATGTTTATAGGAGCTTTTCCTGCTGCCTGCATTTAATGCTAACATGTTGAAACATCTTTTCCTCTGAATACAGATGATACTTTGAGACAATACAGGTTAAATGAATCTTGTGATTTTTTTTCTTTTATTTTATCTGAATAGAAAAATGAATAATATTTAATCATTTTTGAATCATCACTAGGTCATCAAAATAGTATTTGTTATAAATTCACAGAAAATGCTGAGAGTTCACACATTCTTATTAAGAATAGGCAGGAAATGTCAATGGCTGTCAATTACTGTGTCTGCACCAGCTAAAGATCAGTAAAGAAAGGCAACAAACTAGGACATGAGTAGGGCATATCTGCCCCCAAAACTGCAGAATTAAACAGAAAATCTCAAGAGCTGTTTTATCTAGCCTGCAGCTGTATTAACTCGCAAAGGAAATTAACCGGGCAATTGTATCACCAACTCTAAGCTACCCTTAGGCTGTCCTTCTAAGGTCTAATTTTGAGCTAGAGTTATTATCCATGACCCAGAGAAAAGGCACAGCTTGTAGTGGTCATTTCTGAATAGTTCTCAGGACAGTTCATTATCCTCAGCTTCAAAGTTACTTTTGAAAAAACCCCAGCCCTGTGATTCCGTGGTGTTACGGAGACACTGGGCTCCACTAAGAACACGAGACAGCTTTGACATCAGCTCCCTCTGCTTACCATGGCACAGGTCATGCACGCCTATGGCAGCACAGTGAGCAATTAGTCTCACTTGCTGAGGAGTTTAAATAGGATTTAATTGAGATTTGCAGCAATCAATACATAGTAACACTTAACAGCTTTCTATTCTGAGTCACTAAGAGGTGGTAGTGGTGGTAGGGAGGAATGACCAGCATTTTGGTTTTTCTAATATCTCTTTGGATATCAGTTTTTCCAGTCCTTATTGCTATTCTCAGAACTCTCTTCAATTTGCCTTCAATAATCCCTGGAGCTGGCAGGCCACAACCAAGGGGTATCATCTAATCAATGTAGAAATGTACTTTGAAGCTTAAACCAGACACTACAGCACAAAGCTAACAAAACACACACTCTAGAACACTGTATTTGAGCACATCACACTATAGAAATATGATAAAAAAATATATAATCAGTGGTGCTTTATCCTAAACTGATATAAATTGGCAATTTAAAGCAGTTTAATATAAAGCCTGATGACTGACACTGGACTTTAGCCACACATCAGTACCTGAAAATAAGTTTGCACTTTTTCAGATTCCTAAAAGAAAAGGTCTGTTTGCACAAGCTTGACTATTGGAGCAGCAGCCTTTTTGCACAGCCTACTAACATATTTGGCATGGGTGTATTCCATGCTTCTGTGGGCTACCAAAAATAAAAAAACAACAAGGAGAAGAAAAGAAGAAGACATTCATAGAGTTTAAGGCTCTGAATACCCTAATAGAGCAGTGTGCAGTGAGGGACAGAATTGGATCACTATTTCTTGAACACTTGTTCAGAATGGTCAGAGGGCAGAAAAGGTCAAAGAGCCAGAAACTGGCTGGAAAACTGCTGTTATCTTGAAAAAAGGGATTAACTACTTCCCTCTACCAGTTCAGGAGGGCAAAGAATACAAAACATTAATAGAATATGCTGCAACAGTTAAATTGAAAAGAGGCAAATGCAATGTTTTTACCAGGTGGTAGCTCCTTCGCTCTGTAGATGTTCCCTTACTATAAAATCAGTGGGATATTTCACATAATTGTGACAGAAAAATTTGGTCAAATATGGGCTGAACTTACAGTGACCTTGCATTAGTATTTATCCCAGAAATCAAGAATTTTCAATATTCTTCTTTATATATTCAATATATAAAACCTGTAATTATAACTCTGAACAGAGAGATGAACAATATTTGGAAAGATGTTGTGTGTTATCATGTTTAGCAAATTATCTCACTGGAAGAATCAGAACTATTTATCAGCAAAGTAAAAGTCAGTATTTGCATGATTGCCAGAATCGGAAAACTGGCTTTTTAGAGACTACTCTGAAGACATGCAGACTTTTGAGATCACCTGAATTCACCCTCAAATGATATTCTCAAGAATTATTTTCTGCCTATAACTCCCCCTCCAAAAAGCAATTTAATAGCACTCATTGAATTATATCACCTGAAGATCTCTAACGTAATTTGGGAGAGGCAGGAAGTTGAGTTTTGTACCTCCCACAAGAAGCTGAGCAGACTTACACCTACAAGGCCTCAATTTTACAGAGAAAAAAAGCCTGGACACCACCAGCAACAACAAAATCCCCCCAAAGCAATATGAGATAATCTGAGTTGTGCATATTCTAAAAATAATGATGCTCAGGATCTTGGGTCCTGGCAAAGTTTGCTTTCAGCTCTGTCTGAATATAGCTTTTCTTTCTGGTCAGGGATCAGATCTCTGCTCAGATGCCAGACAGGTTACGATTAATCGTCACCTACTAGTAAAAGTAATTGGCAGGATGTCTTCAGGAAATTCTTGGGATGGATGATGCTGTTTGATTTTTGCAGATGTTGTTGTCACTCCAGCCAAAAAGTCTTTGTGTTTTCAAATACGTAACACCATCTGGATGGAAATCATCTTAATTGTCATTGCAGGCAAAACAAGTTGGTGATTTCGCTTCCTTCTTTAATCTTTTTGCAAGATGCAAAACAACATGGTATTTTTAGAAGTAGGAAAGTGAGCTGGTATTGCATATCAAGATAATTCAGAGATAAACACAGATGAGTGTGAAAATTGACTTTTATTGCTGTTAAAAAACAGGAAGAGAGTAATGTGCTGTTGTGGCACATACACGAGAAAAAAGTTCTATAAAAATATGTAATGCTGCCCAGGCACTGAAGTGGAATTAAAAAAAATCCAGAGGTTAATACTCCTTCTCTACTAATTTTTTTTTCTAACAGTGGGAAATGGCTACATTAGTCATTGCCTTCCATTTTAAGGAGTCCACTAAAACTGATCTGTGAATAGAAACTTGGATTTTTCTTATCATCAGCTAAGTAATACCCTAGTGAAGAAATCCAATAGATGAATCACCTTGGACCCTTCTTTCCCTTTATTGTTTTTATTTGCAATATATTGAAATAATCTGAGTAAGCAAACTATTTAAATGTGAAATGAAAGTAACCTCCTGGAAATACAGACAACCTCTTTCTGGAATAATAAATGATGTTTTTATACAACTGAAGTGGGTCTACTTTGAAAAACAGCTCATCAATATGTAAAGATATCTTTTCTGGCAAAGAGAGAACTGGAAACAAGTCAAAGACAATTCCTAGGACAGCTAATCAAATACAACAAAAGTTAACTTGGTACTCCAAACAATTTCTGAACCAGAAAGAAAAGGAATATTTTTAATAAGGCAATACTGGATATTTTTTAGATGTGAAAACTAAATATTCTCTTTTTAAATTGTGGACTAATGAAGATGAGTAATATCTTTCTTTTGTCATTTTCTAAAATTTTGTAATAAAATCCTAATTTCATGTCTAATAAGTCATCAACAAACACTGCTCTCTACTGTGTCAGTGTATTAAAAGTATCTGTACCTTGTTCCTGTATAGCATATTGTTAGACCATGACAGCAAATATATCTAAATAATGTAATTTTACCTTCTGCTGTAGACAGCCAAAATACTTCTCTATGGTCTGAGAAACACAGTAGCTCAACGAGTACTGCATTTTAAATTGTAGCTGTGGGTGCCATATTTTATTTAGTCAGGGTAAGAATAACAACATTCATGGGAACATTTCACCTGCCTTTGTACTGTGTGCAATTATTGTTCATGGCCCTGCTGTGTCCACAATCTTTCTATGGACTGAATAAGTCCTCAGCAGACATTTTCATGCTATTAACAGCTGTCTCAATAAATCTTAAAAATCTAAGGGCCTCCTGCAACCTAAGATTAAGTTCAATTGCAAGCCTTTCATGGATTTATACTTAATTAACCTTTTCCAATAATTGATCTTTAACATAATTAATATGTACCTGCCAGAAGGAATACAGTAGCATTTACTAAATGCAAGTTTTATTTGGCTTTAAGACAGGCTGACAGAAACATTTAAAGCTGTGTCTTTGATCTAGTGCTTGCCAACCCGATTTTTGTTCAGCTAAAGAAACAAACTGCAAGTAACACGTGCAGATTCTTCCCATAAATCTTCACTTATTCTGTACAGAAACAGGTTTGTGCCTTGAAAACACTGGAAAACAAGGTTTGTTAGTCACTTTGCTATGACTGTATGTTGCTGGATGACAGCAGACCTTAGAGGAAAGGGCTATTGCAGTGGAGAGAAAAACATCTGAAGGTTTCTGGGGGGAAAGGCAACAGGATGCCAGACATGCCCCTGGGGAGTAAAGATGCTCATTACATCAGGCTGTAAGCGAACCACAAAGTAATCGTCAAGAAAAAAAAACAAAGTAGCAACAGCATGGCAAGACTTGTGTATGGAGAAAGGGATGAATAATTTAGGAGTGGTTAGTCAGAAGACAAATATGAGATACAGGCATGCAAACTAGTGGAAGATAAGAAGGTCTGTTGGATGCCTCCTATTTACCCTTTCCTATAAAAGTGAGATCAAAAGACAATTTAAATTTGATAAAAAAATTACAAGATTGAATTGTAATTGAATTGTAAAGTTCATTGCTCTGAGGTATAAAGGAATAACCAGGGAAACTTAAAAACAAGTTTGGATGTTTTCCCCTGAATTGCAGGAATTAGATTTTTGAGGGGATCCAAATTCTTGTGTGACTCAGGCACTGATTACTCCATGTGTGATTGGCTATTTTGGGCTATAGGTATTAACACCATCATTAGGGGTGTCTGGCAGTGGTCAGCAAGTGGAAAGATGCCAGCCAGGACTCCTGAGTGACCCAGCCCTGCAGGGAAGCATTGCTATGTCCGTGCTGGATCCTTGCAGCCACAAGGGGAGGAATCTACAGGCAGGAACGTGCACTTTCATGGCCTCTTCTTCTTACTCTAAAACCTTAGGCAGGGGCAGGTAGGCAGAGGGTCTGGAAATGTTCATCTAACACATTCCCAGATTGTGGATAAAGTGAAGGTGATAAAGTGGCATGGGAGTGGAAAGGCCAAAAAAGGTGGGAACAGAAAAATCCGTGGTGTGTAGGAGAAAGTGGATGGGTGGAAACTGACAAGTAAAGATGCTGAAATGAGCAGGGAGAGAAAAACATGTCTATGATGAGAGGAAAAGCCTGTTTGCAGGTGGAGAGGGAAGAGAGTATTAAAAATCTGCTCTCAAATTCACAGAGTGGTGGGGAAACAGAAGGTATCCAGTCTCTAGCTGACTTATCTAACACAGATGTTGAAGGCAGCAACATGGGTCCCTCAGTGTTGGCTGAAAGAGTTCCTACATTCAATTTTCTGAGCCTCCCTTCAGAGGCAAAACCCTCTCCCTGCTGCCTAAAAGTAGAACTTGCAATTCTAACCTATACAGCTATTTTGGATGTATGCACAATTGGTGACTGCCTCTTGGGACTCCTTTGTTTCTGTAAATAGAGTTTATTCAGTTTGCATACAGAGCCAGACATCTCCAGCCACTCTTTCCCCTCAGCAGCCATCCCACCTGCACTTTGTGTGTGGGCAGCCTAAGAGGGAGTACGGTGCCAGCAAGAAGGTTTATGCAATTTGGAGAACAATAGTGTGGGGCATCTTACACAGCCACACCTGAGATTTCCAGGTGCAGGGGATATGAAGAAAGAAATAGAGGCTCTGTTCAGTGGTTGTCAGAAAGGAAAACCCCCATAATCTGGTATCACTCTCCCAAACCCGACAGGGGGCAATCACAAAATGGGATCTCTAGTACAGTGGATTATGTCATACTGTGTGACAACCTCTCCACTCTGCCTTTTGACATTTTCATCTGAAATGAAACAGTCTCCACTGGGAGGGTGCCATGAATACATTGGGCTGGCAAAGGGGAGCCCCCGGACTGAAGGAGCTCTGCCTCTGCTGTGGCTGCTGCCCAGGTGGTCACATGCATGCACTGGGGTACCAGTACTGCACAACACAAGGGTGAAAGTGAGTGGCTTCCTTTACACCATTTAGGAGCTTCCATAGGCTGATCTGGATCTCATCTGATGGTCACCTTCCTTGGATCTGTTACTGACAGCAATATCAAACATCACCAAAGGATAGAGCTCAATTTTGAGAGCTATCAACACAGACTTCAAGATAAAAATTGTGATTTTTCTTTAATGTGAAACAACAGGTTATGGTCACCTTAAGTGCTAGGGGTGGGAGGAAATTAAAATGTGCAGGACATGCCCAAATGGCCCTCTAGAAATATGCAGTATTTCTACTCTGCCCTATTAAACGTCAGATACAAATACTGCAACTCTGTTACACAGTATAACAACATTGTTACATTGTCAAATCCTTCCAAACTGCTGTATTTATTATAGTAGATGCAGCAAGAAGAAATCAAAATCTGTATTTTCTCTCTTATACACAGGTCTCTTCCTAATGTAGCAGTTGGAATGTAACTATTTGAGGCATGATCATAAAAACAGAGATTTCCTGCAACTCCCACTGGACTACTGTGCCCATCAGTCACTCCAGAAGTGCTGGTGGCAACACTCAGTTCTCTGAAGGGATGTCAAAGAATGGAAACATCTGTGGAAGCCGCATTTCTTCAAGCTTTGTGATCTCTAATAAGCCAGTGGCAAGGCTGGATGAAGACATCTGGCAATAAATTTAATTATATTGAGTGTAACAGTGGGCAAAGCTTATGCTTTAAACTGTCAGCATTGACAGTTAACAAATTAAAGCTGAGTAGATGCCAGAGGACTGCATGTGAAGAAACAAACACAACCTCTAAAGCAACTGAAAAAGTCTGTGTTTCTCAACAACAATACAGTCAAGCAAAATGAAACTACTGTTCTTAGCCAACTGCACCAACAACCCTTCTCCTGGAGACCTCATTCACACAGGGGTGACCTGAAGAAAAATAAACCAGTCTTCAACAAAGACAGCAATAAAATCACAACATTCAGCAGCTATAAGAGAGATAATTGTGAACTAAAAGAAGAAAAGAAATGGAAATATGAAATAGCAGCATGTTGCCTGCTCATGTGCTGCAGGGTGAATGAAAAAAGAGCTGTTATCTGCGCAAAAGAATTGGTGAAAGTGGACTTGATATAGGTAATCATGAATGAGGTAGTTTCCCACAATACAATACCTAGAGGTGACTAGAGACTGAACATTAGGAGCTATTTATTTACAGAGTGGATTGTCAAACATGGCAAGAGGTCAGTAGTAGTCAATGTCCTTTGAATGTCATTATTTTAGAAGCTTTTGGACAACGTCCTTAATGACATATTTAAGACTTTTGGTCCGCCTTGCAATGGTCAGGTAATTGGACTCGATGATCACTGTAGCTCTCTCCCAAATGAAATATTCTTTCCTTTTCCTTTTCCTTTTCCTTTTCCTTTTCCTTTTCCTTTTCCTTTTCCTTTTCTCTTTATAATTTCTCAATGTTTCCCATAGTTGCTTTCAAATAACTCTGGAAAGATTTCTACAGTAAATGCCAATGCAATTACTCCATTTAGACCTCTTCTACTGTTTTCATGTGGGCTGACAGGGGTGAGGCTGGGACACCACGAGAGAAAGTAGGATTTGATTGACTAACACTTGTGAGAGAGTTAATCATGGCTCAAACAGTCAGATTGGCAGTTATCTAATATCTCACACCAAAATATGAGCATTCAAATTTATGGTAACATGCTGACAAAGCACCCCTGAGTAATTATGGGCATGTTAGTAATATAGGAGACACACTGAAAATGTCTTTTGAAGCAAAGCAGTGCTGCAAGCCAGGGGTATCACAGTCCTGTGAGAGGCTATATGAGTGCCAAGGGCATTCCTGTAATGAATTTAAGTAATGGGCAGCTGCAAAAGCCCAAATAGCGAACACCTAGTCTAATAGGATTGTTTTGGACCAATATAAAAATATTCCTCAAGTATCAAGATTTCTGCCTGGAAAGCATAATTCACTGTTGCAAAAGTAGAACTTGTACAAAGAATCAATTCTTCTCAGAGAGAAGCTACAGGCAAGAGTTGATGATGATCTGAAATGGGAGTTACAAGGAATGGCACACACCAGAGCAGCTGATCTTCAGCACAACATCTGGAAAGAAGCCAAGAAAGCTGAGAATTTTTTTGCATATCAGTTATGTTCTGACATGTCATTCACGCATTAAAAATATAATTTTTTTATATGCTAAGAGTGATAAAATTTTAAAAATAAACCATTTTGCTACTTTTGAGACTCCATACAATCAAGTAGGTGGATAAGTGGATTTGGCACAATCCTGTCTAACTTCCACACCTGTGTTTATACTCATAACTACTTAATTTTGAAATGGCAAACTTACACATACTTATGGTATCTGAGAAACTATCTTGTCCATGGATATGATGGGAATTCAGCACAGTAAGGCAGGAAATGAACAACAAATCAAATAAAGGCAGATTATGAACATAAAGGTATTTGTCTAAGCAACTTCATATTCTGGGTATCTCTAGTAGCAACAAGTCCAATCCAGTACCTAAAAAATGCGAGCAAAACTGAACATACAAAGACTTAAACCAGAAAAGGTTGACTGCTGCTTGGTCTGTCAGTTGCTTACCTCCTTATCGTAAATTTCCAAGTCACAGCTCATAAAGAGCACTGGAATTGCTATGATCACTTTTATATTACATAATATTTTATAATAAATAGCATTTAATATCATAATATTATTACCATCATCATCATCATCCTTATCCTCATCATCACCCTTATCCTTATCATTATCCTTATAAGTATCCTTATGATTATAGTACAATGTATTTTGTGAGATTCAAATATGACAGATAAATAATAATTTGAAAGACTGCTTAAATCATATACACAATCAGGGTGAGTATGGGAAGGAGTCTCATTATTTCTAAATATTTGACTGTGATATTTCCCTTTAGGACACTTTCCTAACAAAAGGGAACTGAATTAGCAATTTCTAAACATTTCAGGGCAGTTACTGAGTTATATAAGTCTTGTTCAAAATGGATAATGATTTCATCCTTAAGAAAATATCTTTTATAGCCTTCTAATGCAGGAATTTTATTATGAAAAAGAAATTATTTTTAGTAAAGTCCTTGTCTTTTAACAGCCTTTCTATCACAACCCTGTCTCTTTAGTCTTCTCGTCCCAGGTTGCCCAGTTCATGGTAGAGTCTCATCTACTCTATGTCACAAACCCAATAGTAACACTAGTGTAAGATCAAAAAACCACAGCATGAACAAACCCAGGCTGCTGAATTCTCTAGCTCATACTAGAAAGAAACTTCAGTGTGAACTGCACTGCACCAAACTAGGTTTCCTTTGAATAGCTAACATACAACTTCTGAAAAGAGGAGATCAGAGCCTGATGTCTTTAATCCCAGCAAATGTTACCTTACTCAGCAGCAAGGGTAGTAGTCAGCAAAAGTAAGTGTGAAAGGATAAGACCCATAGATGATATTAAACAGACATTACTTTTTCTGCATGTTTCTAAAAACTGCATTGCCAGAACTGTCAAACATGAAGATATGCCACTAAATATTAATTTTAAAAACCTACATAATTTGGGATCATTCTAGCCTAAAGAACATCTCTGTTCATAGCACTGAATTATGGCTGCTAAATTATCTGAGGAAATTTTGATTTGAAATCTAAATACTACTACTACTACTACTACAGTTATTATCGGAGTATTTTCTGGAGTGGAGTGGGCAGGGTGTGTCTGAGATGAGTTCAAAATTGGCTGGCAGAAGGTCCCCAGACATGAAATTTGCTATAACCTTTTTTTCTGGGATTTATAATGAGATGTGATGTGAGATATGTCTTCTTGGTCAAGGATTTACTTAATTACAGACAATCTCTGGGTTATTTGGAGTTCAAATTACACTGGAAAGGGGCTGTTTATATTGTTTATCATGAACAGCAGAGTTACCATCTGTCTGTATTTAAACTATATGATGTGTCTAAATACCAAGGTGACAGACACATAATGTGTTATTACACAAATATATTGAAATAATTCAAATTAAATGTCCAGAAAATTTTGAAACACACTAGATATGGATTTGTTTATAAAGGTTTGACAAAAGTGCCCCACGACGGTTCATTACCACTCTAATTAATGAAAAATAGATCCAGTAATAAGCAACAGTCGCTGCTATCACTTAATGCTCTGAAACAAAGTTTGCCAGCCATGAAGTTCAAGGGCCTGATTACAGATAATGGACTTAAGCTTCCTGTTGGGAATTTGCTCATTCTGCAGCCTCAACAAAATTTGAACTTTTGACATTTCCATCATGCTGTAGCTTGACTAGAGGTAAAATAGAAGCAGCTGTGGTGAGACTGCTAATGGACTAACTGAAATACATGAAATCTTTCACTCAGCTGGACCACCAGGAAGTGTGGCTGCCCTGCAGAAATGTAATATTACTAGAAGTAGGCTCAAATTTAAAGTGAAAAAATTCTGTCATAGGGGTTTCCACCCCAAACTTTAAATTGAATTAAGTTTAGGCATTACAGCTAGCAATGTGTCCTGGAGCCAGGAGAGCCAACCCTGTCCTGGGGGCATCAGGCACAGCATCACCAGCTGGGCAAGGGAGGGGATTGTCCTGCTCTGCTCTGCACTGGGGCAGCCTCACCTCGAGTGCTGGGGGCAGTTCTGGGTGCCACAATGTAAGAAAGACATTAAACTATTAGAGAGTGTCCAAGGAGGGCAACAAAGATGGTGAAGGGCCTCGAGGGGAAACTGTGTGAGGAGCAGCTGAGGGCACTGGGTCTGTTCAGCCTGGAGGAGACTGAGGGGAGACCTCACT
Source organism: Setophaga petechia (assembly GCA_024362935.1). Classification (NCBI taxonomy): domain Eukaryota; kingdom Metazoa; phylum Chordata; class Aves; order Passeriformes; family Parulidae; genus Setophaga; species Setophaga petechia. The sequence continues at coordinate 7,051,101 of JANCRA010000002.1, read as the reverse complement.
GCAGCTACAGCTTCCTTGTGAGGGGAAGGGCAGGGGCAGGCACTGATCTCTGCTCTGTGGTGACAGTGACAAGACCTGATTGAATGGCCTGAAGCTGAGTTAGGGGAATTTTAGGTTGGATATCGGGAAAAGTTTCTTCTCCCAGAGGGTGGCTGGGCACTGGAACAGGCTCCCCAGGGCAGTGGTCCCAGCCCCAGCCTGACAGGGTTCAAGAAGTGTTTGGACAATGCTCTCAGGCACAGGGTGTGACTCTTGGTGGTGGTGCTGTGCAGGGCCAAGACCTGGACTTTGATGATCCCTGTGGGCCAACTCAGGATATTCTATTCCTATGTTAAAAATTAAATTGCTCTTGTTGGCCTTTCTCACTTAGGAGTCCCAAAGTCTCTTACAGAGTCAGTGGAGTGAAAGAAGCTCCTCTGAGAGCTCAGTGGACTTCAGACACGTAGGTGAGGCCAGGAGGATCTTACTCTTCAACAAACAAGAGTTTGTTGTTTATTATTCCTAAATATTTTTACAGTGCCCCAAGTGGAAGCTGCCCTCACAGACTGAGATCTCACTCAGTCTGTGACATGTGTATCAGAGGATTATGGAAAATCCTCTGATATACACATAGGAGAGTGGCCAGAAGTTTAATTTTGTCAGGTAACATACCACTATCTGGGAGCCTATTGCCAGAGGAAGGACAATGGACTCTTCATTTATTTCAGTGTCCCCGAATGGCTTTACAGGGAGTGGATGCCCTATATCTTCCTAGTTAGACTTGTCCTCTTTTATTTTCAGGATCTTCAGTGAGCTCAGGCACAGGCATCAAGTTCTTCCTGGTTTGTGAGTACACCTGATCCCCAGACTGAATTGCTTGGATTGCTGCTCTTTTGAGCAGTACAACACAGCAACACTTGCTAACAGCCAAGCTTCAAAGCAATATACTTGTAACATTTAAGATTTGAAGGGGTATATACATATTTAAGTACCTTATGTGCCTGTAAGGATGTGTTGCTGTGGCCTTTATGTTAGGTACACAAGCTCATATACAATCAGAGAAAATGAGGGATGTCAGGTAACATGGGACAAAACACAAAGCAAAGTTTTAATACTACACTGTTATTTCCATTTTTACAGAAATAAATAAGGGTACAAAATGGTAAAATAATTTGTTAGATGTAATTACTAACCTGGTAGCACACAGTGATGCTTGACGAACTAATTTGTCAGAGTAGTGACATTGTAGGCAAACTAACATAAACACAGAGCTCTGGCCCTGAATAAAACTTCTCAGGTTATTAGGTTATTAATGGAAAAAATAAAGGCTGTCTAAATGTTATCTTTGGGGCAATCCTCAAATTTGTTATTTCTAGTCCTTAGGCCACTGCCCTATGTGATTTGTGTTTAATCACCAAAAAATAATCACGGAAAAGATCTGCCGGAGATCTACAGCAAATTTAATTAATAGTAAACAGACTAAGTATTCTAAAATATTATTGTTCCACTGTAACAATAAACGGAAGGAATAATTGAATGGATGACTAAGTAAATAATCAAAAGTAATAGGCCCAAACTGGCCATGGAATCTCTCTTAGGGAGGCCTTAGCACTGATTTCATTGAGTTCCCCCTGAAGCCATCTTTTCTCCATGATGAACAAGTCCCTCAGCCTCTCCTCACAGGGCAGCTGCTCCAGCACTGATCATCCTCATGGTTGCACTGAACTCACTCCAGTTTTTTAAGGTCTTTCAGATATGGTTTTGGAGGGAGAAAATGGAGTGCAGTATCTTGGATATGGTCTAGTGAGTGATGAGTAAAGGGAGATAATCATCTATTGATTGTGCTCTGGTTAACACAGCCTCCTGACCTTTGCTGCTGCCTCATGCTTTGCCATGACTGCAAAGCCAAGGTGTCAGGCAAATAACTACTTTATGTAGCAAGAGATGCAAGATGACTTGGTTTTTCCTCAAAAGATCAAATCTGGAAAGATGCTGAACATCAGAACATCAGAAACTCCCTTCTGGGATACTAAAGTCCAGAAATGGACTGAAGTTGAGTAATAGAAGAGACATGCAGAACAGTAAATGGCAAGAAATTCAAGCTGTTGGTTTAGTTTCCAGGAGCTGCAGAACAAAGTTGCCTTTCCATCCAGTGCACCAGCAGAGGAAGACATCCACAAGCAATAGACTGTTGTCTACTAATTAATTCTGCTAGTAAGTGATAGAGTTCCAAGTAATAGAGTTCCAAGAATGATGCTTTTAAGGCCAGGGACTGCTTACATAAAAATAGATGAAATAAGAAGAGCAGGTGAATTTCAGAGAAAGGAGGAAATACCCTACTCAAGTGAGGCAAACCCACACCCCCAGGGTGATCTGTGCCAGAAGACCTGCTTTGAACTATTTCACCAACAGTAGGAGAGTAGCTATGAGTAGTTTTAAGGAAGGCATGGAAATCTATACAGTCTCCCTGTGTATCATAGAATTATTTAGGTTGGGAAGGTTGACCTTTAAGATCATTGAGTCAAACTGTAAACCCAGCACTGGCAAGTCCACCCCTGAACTATGTCCCTAAGCACCACATCTACATCTTTTAAATATGCAGAATTTTGTACAAGGAAGAACTCCTGCATTCAGTTTTGCTGAGAATTAACACCTCAGAGTGAAGCTAATCACTGGAATAAAACTTGCCAGTTGAGTGGAGACAGGAAAGGGAGGAGACACAAAAGCAGAATCAAAAAAACTGCTGGTGTTTCTATACAATGGCATTTGGAAGAGTAGCAAGACAAACACTCTGAGAAGTCAGATGTTTCTAGCAACTTCAAAATCTTCAAAGGTGTTTATAGTAAGCTCTAAATTGCAGTTAATTTAGAAGTAAGTTAATTTTACTAAATTAACAGTGGTGCTTTCTTATGATTGTGCCCTGACAAAACCTGACTACTGCAAAATTTCTAGTGCAACATAAAATCTTGGAATAATGGTTAAGGAAAGTAGCCGTGTTTTGTGATTTCCACTTTCTGCTGGCATGGAAATCTTGGGGCAAGTGTGTGACCTGGCAAGGTATCTACCCACCTCCCCTGCTGCCCAAAAAACCCAAATCCCAATCCTGATTCTTGCCCCTCTCCCACAGTTTCATAAAGCAGAACAGAAAGGGTGTTTCTTTCTGAGGGGGTGACAATCTGGGGTGTCTTCCTAGCTGCTCACACAACTTTCTCCATTGCAGGAGTGGCTTAGTGGGACAAAGTGTGGATTTAGCAGGGAATGAGGTGGAAGAAAAAAAACTTGCTCAACACATTAGGCCTAACCAGTGTACTGGTCTGCCATGCCAAGGAACACTATGCAACTGCTGTTAAGACCAGGATGGCATTCATCTACCAGGATGGCATTCATCTACTGCTTACACTGAAACCCATGTGTTTCATGGCTGTAGGCATATTGACTCCATGTACTAGCTGCTGTAGAGATGTATGGAAGGACATATTTCCTGCCCCAGTTGATCCATAAGTTGTATTGAGATATAGGCAGATGAAATTAAAGCCTGGAGACAGGAAGGAAGTTGAGACAGAAGTTGGGATGTTGATATCGTGAAGTTTCACAGATGATCTATAAAAAGCATTTTCTCTAAACCATTAGAAAAATAAGAAATTATCAGATGAGTTTGGTCTTTGATTTCTGCCTTTATTGGGAAACTGTTTTCCCACAGATCCCTTTTCAAAATAGGGTTTTGACTGGTTGTGAGTCTATTCACCATTGTCACAGACAAATTCTAGAGCAAAGAAGGAAAGGAATAGTGTCTTGAAATAGACATAGAAGAAATAATGAAGAAGATACTGTATCCTATGCTAGTGTCACTGCAAAGCTGATATGTGGATTGTCATGCAGAGAAAAGCAAGACAGAAGAAAAACATCTTCATGTTGTCATAAGATGTGTCTAGGGAGGTTTGCAAACTTCTTGCAGTGTCTGATCACAGAGGTTAAACAAGAAAAACATGATATGCATGCATATGTGTGTGGTATCTATGCATGTATGTACAATATGTAGTGTGTCCATTCAAAGCATACTTCTCTGATTTTCAATGAGATCAGCTCTCACCTCCTCATTTATCCAATATATAGTCCAGCTGTATGAGTTTCATAGGAAAATGTCTTCTGAGAACATAAGAAACATGGGCTGGCTGGTTTTTAGGGATGTCATGATTTATATCTGAAGAAACCCTGGGCAGATGAGAGTTGACACACAGCTATTCTGGACTTACAGCTGGTTGCTGTAAACAGAGTCTGATTCCAACAGCTTTCATTCAGAAACAAAACAGGAGAGGGGAGATGTTTATCTCAAAATAAGCTGGAGCAGGGACACTCACCTATCACACAGAACGGTTTCCTCGCGAAGCGCAGTCTTCCTTGCCATCCTCGGTACCGACAGCAGCACCCAGCAGACCAGATACGAATAATAAATTCCAAACCAAAGACAACAATCATGACAAATTCCTAGAAAGACAAATAAGAAAAATGCTTGTTACAGATAACCAACACTTAAGCTTCAGGAAACTTATTACTACTGTTTGTGTCTGACAATCCACCTTGAGCATCTGAATATTCCAAGCCAAACTTGGGATCCTGCTCCCCAGGATGTTTACTTATTTACAAGCAGCACACAGTCCCTGGAGCTTCACAGTGAAAGTGGCTACTAAATATTTTCAAACACTGAATAATAGACAAAAATAGCAGAGAAAAATACTCAAAGACTTTGGATGTTGAGCATCAGAGCAGAGGTAATTTACACAGCTATTCCATATCCACATCCCTAAAATTAGCTCTTAGTTTAAAGGCTAAAAGTTTTGGGAGACATATTCTCATTGCTACAATATACAGGTGAAGTAACTGAGGTTATGAGTTTGGGAAATCAATCTGTTCCTAGCAGTAGGTTAAGGTACATGGAGGTGTAATTACATACAATGGGCAATGGGTATGTAATTGTTTGTAAGGCAATAAATTAATGCCCACCCTAGGCATAACCTTCCCTGGACAACCTGTGAATGAAAGCACTTAGAAATTTTGCCTTGCTTGTTTGGCCTGCTTTTCTTTCCCATTGGAGTCTTCTTTAAGACTGTCTATTTTAAAAGCATCAACATGTATTTATGCAATTTTTATTCTAAAAAAAATTTCATCACAACAGTGAGGTAATAGTGCAGTAATAGAGCTTGGAGCACAATTCAGCTCCATACCCTAAGGAGATCTGCAGGTCAATAATATGCAGTGTATGGAATTACAAACTTAGATACTCTTCTGGAATACCATCACACAGTCATGTGTTTTGAAATGACAAAATAAAAATCTGTCTGTTCACAAAAGGAGACAAGTACTTGATGGAGTTTCTTAAACAGCCCATCAAGAAGAAAAGGATGGAAGTTGTGTTTTATTTGGCAGCCCAATGTATTTCTGTGTCCAGAAGTAAGTTGTTCCTTGTCAGCCAATTAATTTGTTATTCCTGCAGGATGAGGATTAGTGTGGTACTAGTAAGGAAGCACTGCAAATGAATTAAATAAAGGAATATTTGTAAGGGGACTGTCCCCCAATAAACATTTTGCATGTTTCTAGACTGTGAGACCTTACAACTCTATAAGCCAATGTGTCAGCTCAGGCATTAACTTACCTGAACAAATGGCATTATTTATGTTGTGCCATGTAATGGTTCTTTACTAGATTATGATTAGTGGCTGTCCACTGAAACATTGTGGACTTAATTGCTTTTGCTGTCATAGAACAATTTGAAAACATAGCATTCCTTCCCAAAACATGTCAGCTTGTGTAGCTACTTTACATTGAAAGTCACTTTCAGAGCCTTCCTCAGTGTCTTCATTTTTGGTTTTGTAAGTCCCATATTGAATGCCTAAGTCACAAAAGTAGAATAAGATCCCTCTGCTAAAACACGGCTGAAGAAAATGCCACATTTTTATTAGAAAATAACATGGAAAAATGTGTGTGATTGTTTAAGATTTTCTTTTTATTCCACTACAAGAAACTTCAACTTAATTTCATGGACAGCGTTATTGCACAACTTCAGAAAGGATTATGTACAAAACTAAAACGTTCCCCATATAGTAACAATAATTCCTAATAGTTGGCTACCCTGTGGTACATTTCCTTGTAGGAAATTCTGTGTAGGCCAAGAGAAAAATGGACAGGAAGCCAATTGGAAAAAAGGAAGAATACGCATTTTAGTTATTTAACTACCACTTTTATAGTGGTAGTTAAATCATGAATTGTCAAATCTGGTTTACACATTGTTAGATGGTGCCTCTGAATTTATAAGGGCTGATGGCAGGCATCCAGGCCATTCCTGCATCTGATTCTCCTAAAGAAGTTTCTTCTTTGGGATAGGATAAGAGATACTGAAGGAGAGGAGGTCTGAAAAGCGTGAAAATTTTTTTGCTTCCAATAAAATCCTTTTCTTGCTAAAACTTAATCACATTTCATTTGAATAAAGTTTGTTGTTTCCCTGGGAAACATATGGTGTGTGCAGATGGGCGATACGCTCTGTGAGTACAGTGAAATTGTCCCAGGCACCTTCCAGAAGCTGATGCACACACACAGGAGCGTGTCCTCTCCTGTACTCCAGCCCTGGCAGGGCCTCTGATGGGGAACTGGCAAGGACAAAAAGTACTCAATGATCCTGGAAGGACTAGTCCACAGCTTCAAGTCAGTTCAAACAGTATTGTAAAACTGCTGGTAGGAATTGGAAGGAGGCAATTTGTTTTGGAAAGTTTCCTCTTCTGTTTTTTTCCAGGGCTATGCAGTTTTGTATTTATCACCTGTACTATTGTTAGCCATTACACCTAGTAATGGCTGTGCTTGCTCAGGGCTATGCAGACAAAGATGAGAAAATTTATTGTGTGCTGAAAGCACGTTTCTGAGAGTCTGTGTACTGCATGGTGCCTTTGTGTGTTAGAGACAGAAATCAGATTTTTCTCTCACAGAAACACCTATACTAAAAAGAGAAACTTCATGGAGATACATCTATTTTGGTAGAGAAAAAGAGCAAAAATATATTTCCTCAAATTTTTTTTTAGTGGGTGGAGTAAGAGTATAAGATTTTTCTTGAGGAAACAATGCAAAATTTCTCTGCTTATTCCTTGAGAAAAAGTTACTATTCCAGAACCATTAGAAATTGATGCATGGTTATATTGTCTCAAAATTAACTAAGGTTTCTACTACTTAAACAATTTTTTCTGCTACTTAAGCAATATAACAACTGTAGTTATATTGAGCTCAAATACAGTAAATACATCTCTGTGCATGGGGATACTAAAAGAACTGCTGCTTTTAAAAATGCTATATAAGATTTTTTTCCACCCATAACAAGATTCTGTAGATTTTTAAGTACACTATAAGCTATAAAAAAAGGAAAGACATGGAATAAAATATATATGGGGTTTCACACTTATTTTTGCACTTACTGAAGTAGTGATGTTTCAAACTGATCTTTATATCCTAATGACTCGTACTTTGTGAAAGAACAAGATGATTTTGAAGGGAATAAATACAAAATATAATGAAGTCTAAAGGGAAAGGATTTTCCCAAAAAACATAACGTATTGAAACAGAGCTCTTCATAGTAGTAGTACACATAATAGCTTTGTTTTATTTTGGATTGGTTCAGTTCAAAACCAGAGAGAGACAAAGAATTGCACACCACTGTGTAAAACAGTAATGTTTTAGTAGTCAGGGCACTCAGTCAAAATGTTAAGGAAAATCTCTGTCAGGGTTAATACAGGCTGGGGAATTACATTTTTTTTTTCTTATGGCAGCTGTAAAGTTACAAGGTTTTTGGTCTTCCATGGACAAAAATTGGAAGGATGCATCCCAAATAAGATCAGGATTTTTATTTTTTTCATATTTCATTTGGAAGGCTTATTGCCAACTTAAGCATAAATCTAGGCTTTGAAATAACTTGGGTTTTGTTCCTTAGCAATTGAAACAGACGATCAGAACATAATTGGAAAGGCATGTGATGGAATAAATCATTAGACTTCGTGCTTTGTAGACTGAAGAAATGATGCATTCCAAGTATCTCTGTCCTATATATAATATAATGGAACATCATTAATTTTGAATTACTTATGAGAATGAGAAACAACATTTACATCAGAATGGGAAAATCTTGTGCTGTTTATAAATCTAGCCCTCTCTAAAATTAAGCAAGGCTGCATTTGAACTGATGAGCAAGTTAAGATTTACTGGAAATCTAACCCTTCCCTTCCTAGGTGGTGCAAAGGTGCGTTAGCCTTTGCCATTTCTTGCCTTTTCCCTGTCTTGTTATCCTTTTCCAATCACAGCTGCATTTGGCCTTCCACCAGAGTTACCACAATCTGTCACTTTTTTGGCTGCCCAAGCTCACAGTTAGCACCTCCCAGTAACCACTGTGGCAGATGCATTGGTGGTTCAGACAGTGGAAAGTTTCTCTTCCTTCTCAAAGCACAGTTCATCCAAACAGATGAGCTTTTCCTTCTGAAATGTTTCTGCACATGCAGCTCCAGTTGTCCTGGGGAACCATGCACATGCAAGAGAAGCAAGGCTGACACGCTTGGGCTGACAGGGTTCAGTTGCTTTTGGCTAGCAGGGCACTCCTGAAGATTTTTACAACTGTGTGTGCCTGGGTTGTTACACCACTGGAATAACGAGGCTCACACAAATGGCAGGAAAAGAAAATAAGAGGTCATCCAGAGCAAGGTTTCTGTTAATAAAAGGTCCTGGAGGACTCTAATCAACAGGGTTGATGATTAAGAAAACCAAGCATACTTTGTAAAATCCAGCACTTCCCTCCTCCCCACCCCCTTTTTTTCCCCTCCTATCCAATTAGGATACATTTGTTGAAGTTGTTGAAGTTGTTTACATTAATATGCTTCTCAGGCAGTTTTTAATGATAATGATTTCCCTAAGCATAATATTTTAACAGCAAACAAAAAGTTTATATAATAGCTTTCTCACTCTTTAGCATAACTGCTTATTAAAACTGAAAATAATTTGCTGAGGATGAATCAGGCGCCTTCATTGCAGACTGTAATGTTGGGGAATTGGAGCCATTTTTGCAATAGGAAAATGACCAAAGTTAAGCACCCTCTGCTGAGCTAGAATGCTTCAGGTTATTTTGCAATGTGTAAATGAGCTGAGGCTTGGATATAAGAAATTCACCCATAAGACAATGTCTCTGCTCTTATTTTAATTATATTTCTTGTATGGAAATGGTGATTTTAATTATTCTAAAGGCTAATGAAGTAGCACAACAGAGCTGCAGACTGATGTGAGGAGCTGCCTGCCTTGAGCTCATAGGAGAACTGTGTTTACAAGTGACATTGTCAGAAGTTGGAGAGAAGGACAGAAACAGACCAAATGAACCCTTTGAAACAAGCTTTAGTAGGGCCACAAGTGTTTCCCTTCTGAAGACATCTCTGCAGTGTAGCTGCCCTGCAGATCCAGTAAATCAGTGAGCCTCACCACACTAACACAACAGCAGAGCACGAGGAACAATGTAATCTGATACTGCTTGGGATATATCCCCTCTTCCCCAAAATGTCATAAACAAGCAAGCCCAGTGTTTCCAAATCAGGGAAGTCCAGTGTTTCCAAATAATTTTGAAAGAATAAACATGTTCTCATACTTTAATTTATGGCTGACTGATTTAAGTTTGTCACCAACTGCTGAAATATCTTCATGGTGACACATGAATACTTGATACTATCCAAATAGCAATGCTTTATTACTCATAGTCAAAGATTGTTTCATCATTCAATTAAAGCAAGCACAGAACACCTCAGCTTATCAACAACATGTGTCTCTAAAGCCAAAAAATCCCCCTCTACTGATTCCAGGTACTAAGCTCTAAAGCTGGGCTGTACACTTTAAAGATATGCCATTGGGTGTGAGGGGAAGCACAACACTGGTCTGTCTCAATGAAACCTGACAAAGGTCTGGGCTTTAAATAGCTATGATGCAGAAGCTGGTGCAGGACTACAGGCAATTTTGTTATACTGGCCATTTTCCAGATTAAAACAAGTAGGTAAGAATACATGCATGTTTTAAATCATGGCAAATTTGAACACATTTGTGTTATTCCTGGTTCAGCTCTAAAAAGAGGAGATCTTTGGTCTAAATGGCTAACAAGCATATCTTGGTGTGCATACATACACTTAAGAAAAAAAGTTTTAATTCTTTCCAACTGCAGTTGAACAGAGGGAGAGACAGCTATAAATCTGAAAACATAACCCAGAATAGAACCTATTAGTGGCATATAAATCACAACCAGAGACTTCACTTCAGCTCCCAGTGCAATACACAATAAGCATGAAGTGAAATTTATGCACCTTTTTACCATTTATCAGTTTTATAATTGATGTGATGCTTTTAGAGCACTTAATTTTCCATATTATGATTAAGAATTTCCATGTAGATTCGACATTAAAAAGAGGATTATTGAGAAATACTTTTGTGCCTTTTACTCAAATACACAGCTACAAATCTATTGATATAATAATAAAATCCCAGTTATATGCTTAATCCACATGTTATATGCATGACTTCTGCTATCCCACTCCCTTCTAGCTCATAGTGTTTATATTTGACATGGCACCCATCAGTCATGCATCTTCTTTATTCCTTTGTGAGAGAAAAAAGCTGCAAATTTTTATTTCAAATAAAACCACTTTTGAATCAGATAGTACAACCCAGCAGCAGAATTACATAGATGCCATTTATTTATGTATCTCCTAATATCTTATAAAGACAAGTATTTACCATGTCAGACACAATGTATGATTCCTACCACCGAAACTGTGCTGGCCTTCCTCAGCATCCTCTGCCTCCCCAGAGCAGCAGACTCACTTCACATCACCATCATGGGCCAGCTGCTGAGGACCTGCTGGTGCCAGAGGAACGAGTGCTGCAGGGCTGCACTGGCCACCACGGTCACTGCCAATACCAGCTGGGCAATTTGCAATTTGTACCTGTGGGCAAAAGATCCCAAAGCTCCTTCTGGTGGACATGGCTCTCCTAGGGACACTCTGATGACCACTGAATACCCTCTTTCAAACTGGAAAAGGGGCAATGGGAAGCACTGACTTCTCCATGTCTCTCCTGCTCTTTCCCAGAAGCTGCACCACCTTTAACAGTGTTTTCCAGCCATTTGTGCTCACTGCCTTGTGCCATGCCATTTTTTTATGTGTCAGGTGCAACTGCATATATAAGAGAATTCCTTAAAGGAGATGATAGCATAAAAGTCACGTTATAAAATAATTTTCTACTTTCCAAAAATTTTTCACCCTTCTCTGTGCTTGTTCAGATTTTTTTTCTCTTTAGTGAGATATCAGTGGTAAATGGTCTAATTTTGGTTTTAAATTTATCCTCATATTGAAAACAAAGAAGCTCTGTACAGCTGTACCCAGGCCTTTGCACTTCCTTTGTGATTTCTTCACACATTTTTTTCTGCTGTAGTCACACTTCTGATGTCACATTAAAGGCAGACGTTCAAGCACATGTCTCTGTAGCAACACAGATCCAAAATTTCCCTTTTGAAATGTTTGTGAAGAATTTTGTATCTTTTCTCTGTCCCAAACAAGTGTAGAATAGGCATCAGAACTCTGAATCCTTCTATGCCCTGGCATCCCTATTGATTTTGTATGGATTCAAGGGGTTTAGGCTAATTGTTATGGCTGATTACGTGCATGTCAATTAACTGATAACATCTGATATGCTGTATTGCAGAGTAGGACAGCATGTTCATTCTTTTATTCTTCAGCCTTAGCATGTTTGGAGTTGTTAAATGCTGGAGATTCTGCAAATGATGTCTGCACTGTTCTTTTCGAAATTACTTCTTGCAATTTCCCAATTGTCAAAGCTCATTAAGAGACCTTCCCCAGGTGTTCATCTGTGCATGTTTTAGCCACTGGGACACCTAAGTGCATCTCGGTTGATATATACTGAAATGTTACTGGCACCAAAATTTTCAGAAAACAATTTTAAGAAAGTGTTTTCTGACAGTTTCCAACTTTTTACAAACTGGTCTTGGTAGGCAGTCAACCCAATCAGCCAAAATCCTGTTCACACATTTATTTTCTCAAAAATATCACCTCATTAAACATTTCTGTTACTTGGACATGTATCTGGTAACAATATTTTTATTCAGTTCCTTAAGTTCTGTGAAAAACTGACTTGGTGCCCCTTTTTTAGTCAAATAACTGAATTTTGGGAGCCAGTATACCAAGCCTTGTGTTTCACACATCATGCCATTCACTGACTGTTTTGCAGTTTTTTCCTATTTCATTTTTCCAGGCTTATGGAATTTTGGTCTCTTGGAAAAAGAAAACATATATATATATATATCTTTGTGAGGCATACACTTCCTGTGATCTTATCTTCATGTGGTACAATTAGCCAATTCCTGTCTGGTTCAGATGTGATACCAAAGTTATTATTGTCCTGTCTATAACATACACCCTTTTCTTAGGTACTTCACGAAAGCCTAAAAGTCTAAAATGGCCAGTATTTATTTGCTAATTCATGTTTGTAATTCACCCACAACTCAGGGTCCTCAGGACTGAACTTAGTTCCACTGTGTGTCTATGTATTTACCATCACCTTCACTTTATGTGACGGTATAGGTATGTCTACTCTGGATTCTTACAGATTTTTTTTTGTTTTTTTGTTTTTGCTTATATTTCAATACTTATTGCACAGAATCACAAAATCACAGAACCAGCAGCTGGGTCAGAAGGGACCCACAAGGACCAGCACCACCACCAAGAGTCACATCCTGTGCCTGAGAGCATTGTCCAAACACTTGTTGAACTCTGTCAGGCTGGGGCTGGGACCACTGCCCTGGGGAGCCTGTTCCAGTGCCCAACCACCATCTGGGAGAAGAAACTTTTCCTGATATCCAACCTAAAACTCCTCTAACAGCTTCAGAACATTCCCTTGGGTCCTGTCACTGTCACCACAGAGCAGAGATCAGTGCCTGCCCCTCCTCTTCCCCTCACAAGGAACCTGTACCTGCAGTGAGGTCTCCCCTCAGTCTCCTCCAGGCTGAACAGACCCAGTGCCCTCAGCTGCTCCTCAAGGCCCTTCACCACATTTGTTGCCCTCCTTTAGACACTCCCTAACAGGTTTAAATCTTTTTTATATTACAGTGCCCAAAACTGTCCCTAGCACTTGAGGTGAGGTTGCCCCAGTGCAGAGCAGTGATGCCTTGAGATTTAGCTTTCGTATTTTTCAGTATCTGTACTGCCTCAGTGTGTGACTCTGAACTTCATATAAAGTGTTAGCAAGTTCTCTTCACAGTTTAGTTGCGCAAAAGAATCCTTTTCCAGCCTGAGAACCAAGGACACCATTGCAGCTTTGGGCCCAAAAAGAGTAAAGAACTGCAAATTGAAGAGAGCAGTCTGGGAGGGTGGGACTTCATAACCTGAAACTGTAATTGGACAATTAACCCAAACATGTAAATGGACCAAAATTTATAAAAGTGTGAAAACCTGTGACTGGTTGTGCCTCTTGGGTCCATCTTGGGCAGAGCCCTGGCCAGGCTCTTGTGCTGCCCAAGATGTATCCTTTGAAGGCCTTTCAATAAACACATACTTTATTCCTTTATCTCTGTCCAGCCTCTGTTCCGTGTAGCCTCTCCAGGCATCAGCACAGCAGGACAATCCCCTCCCTTGCCCAGCTGGTGATGCTGTGCCTGATGCCCCCAGGACAGGGTTGGCTCTCCTGGCTGCCAGGGCACTGCTGGCTCATGTTCAACTTGCCAATGACCAGGGCCCCCAGGTCCCTTTCCCTGGCACTGCTTTCCAGTATCCCATTCCCCAGTCTGTCTGTACATCCAGGGTTGCCCATCCCAGGTGCAGAACCCAGGACTTTCCCTCACCGAGCTTCCTGTGGCTGGTGGTTGCCCAGCCCTCTGATTCCACAAGGTCTCTCTGTAGGGCCTCCCTGCCTTTATGGGAGCCATAACTCCTCCTTGTTTTGCATCATCTGCAAACTTGCTCAGTATCCCTTTCCAGTCCTGCCTCCAAGTAATTTATGAAGATGTTGAAGAGCACAGGGCTGGTGATGGAGCCCTGTGAGACTCCACTAGTGACAGTGACGGGTCACCAGTCTGATGTCATCCCATTCACTACAGCTCTTAGTGCCCAACCCATGAGCCACTTGCTCACTCATTGCATGGTGTGTTTATCCAGCTGTGTGCAGGAAATTCACAGTTTTTAAACCGAATCATAAACTTAACAGATTTCTCCTGTGACTTGAGGAAAGTCCACATTTCAACTGCAGCAAGCTGTGTCTTCACATGCTTTGTCAAGTCTCTGCAAAGAGATGGAGTGGTTTGCAGCTCTTCTGTGTTACTCAGATGCTGGATTTTCCCTAGATTTCCAAACAGCTTTCATATCACTGATGTCCTGCCTTCTTCAGCACTCTTTTCCTTTTGACATTTAATGGTGTGTAGATTTTTTCCCTTACATGTTATTTTTAATAGTGTAATTTGGCTTTCCTCTGTGGACATATTCTGCATTTCCACTTGGCAAATCAATATTTCCCGGACAAAGGTCAGGTCTGAATTTCTGATAGAGAGTTTGATATCTATCCATTTTTGCAGTTGCCATCTAAACAGTTTCTTGTCTGTTTTAAGGAGGTAGCTCTTGATCTCCATCTCAAACTCTGGCATGAAGCCGATAAAATTCAATATTGTAGGGTCTAGCATAATCTATTACAAATTTTCATCTGCAGAAAATATTACGCTTATTCCTTGGAGGTGATTTTCCATGCTACCTTGTTATCACTTAAAGGGATAAAACAAGAAAGACATGTAATGGGAAAAGCATTTGTGTAAGGAATGTTGCTTACTTGTCCTTAAAGGAAGTCCAAGACAGCTGGTTTGGTTTTTTAGCACAATGCGTTGATCAACCTAAATGCAGATATGCTTTCCCCTCCTCAAAGAATTATATCCTTATTAATCTGAAGCCTGCCACCCCATCACTGACATCAAATCCTCCCCATTTTCCCCATTTATATAGGAACTGATAGCAATAACATAAATTACTGTAATGTACCTATTTAGAAATTCAACACCGGCTTTCCTACTACATGTTAGCCATTTTAATATTAAAATTGTACTAGTTCATTTATCACTACTTGTGCTTTTGCTATTTCCTTTCTTCTTTCTTGGCTGCACATTACCACCCATTTCTGTATACATGCCCTGTACATTCAGAGGAATGGAAAATAGTTTTGTGGATGGCATTTCATCCACCAGCCACTGACTTGTGGCAACTCCAGTGATCCTAACATTGCACATCAAATGCAGATTTCTTGTTAAACATGACTGATTGGTAGTTCTGCTCTGACAGTGATGAAATCTCTCTTGCCTTCTACTGTATTTGCTGCCGAATGCTGTAGCACTTGAGGTAACTGTTCATAGTCATCCTAACTTCTTCAAGTGATTCAGTTATAAGATTATTTTTTCCCTGATTGTAGATCACATATGCATTTTTAATCATCTTTAGTCATCAAACCCATTTAAGCTTTCGCAGTAGCACCTAATATATTGCAGTTTTAATTACAACAGAAAAATTATTCTATTTGATGTGTGATTTTCAATCTTTTCTTTACAAAGATAATCTCTGCTTAATACAGAAGAATAAAAGAAAAGAAAGGACAAAACATTGCTATCAATATAATCAATCCCAGAACCATATCAATAACAGGCTTATGCCAGGATTGAGACATCTTTATTCTCTGACCTGTTGAAGTATACTTATCATCCTGAGCACTGTTGGCAATATATAGATACCTCCTGCTGACAATATATAGATATCTCAAGAGTTTTATGTGCAGTGCTGTGTTCTGCTGTTAGGAAATAATTTTTCTGGTTACTTTCATCTCTCTCTCCATAGCTACAGTGTGTATTTGTTTGTTAGAGAGCTTTGCTGGTTGGTTTTAAGTGCCAACACAGCCTTCTGAGAGAAGAATTAAGCTTTGAGGACAACCACTGTTTATAATAACTCCATCTTTTATTTTAACTTTTTGCTTTCTGTCAGACTTCCTCATAATAACTTTTAATTTCAGCAAAGTGGGTCCAGCATTTAAATTTGCAGTGGAAAGTCTGCTCTGTTTCTAGATTCACAAGCAGTTGTGATGAACTCCTGTCCAAATTTTTGTAACAACAGTCAGCTCAGACCTAGTCAAATCTGTATACATAATAGGAGAGCATCAATTTAAACAGCAAAGATGTGAAAATATTCATTTTTGTGTGGTAAGAATATTTTCAAAGCTAACAGGGAGTTTCTTATTACATGATTAAATTTTTTTTTCTCATGTTATTATAATATTAGTGTACATGAATCCAAACGAAAGTGAAAACATGAAGGCTTTGACCTTATCAACATTATAGTGCCCTCTCTTATTCTGTCTTTGATAGCATCAGTGTTGCATATCTAATGTAATTTTTTAGAGATTTCTATGACGAATTTTGAAATTTCAAAGCTAAGTTTTGATTTGGAAAATAAAACACTATGAGTGTTTCGACAAACTGTATGTGAGTTTCGACAAACTCACTGATTTTTTAACTTGGGGATAAATTAATCTGTTTTTCTCAGAAGAAGACTCAAGAAAATTCCAGTAATGTGGTCTATACCTTACTGTTGTTAGAAATGTATCTATAATTGAAATCTTTCAAGATAATTTTTTCTTTTTATGCCTTGATAGCTGGTCCTATAGAGCTATCATTAAGTCCTTTTTCAGGTCTGGTGGTCCTTTATTCAAGCATGGCAAGAGGATTCAAGTGCTGGCACAATAAACTGAAAAATGCTTTTTCTTTTATTTATTTTTTTTTTAAATTGAGCACTATGCATCTCCTTTTTTAAAATCCACTCTGGCTAGCTTTACAATGCTGTAGTGGATTTTTATGAATACATTCCTGTGGATGGACCTACTTCCTAGAGCAGAGACAAATTGAGTATGTGTTTACCTGCTATGGGGAACTATACACTATATTTTTAAAATTATGTGTATCCTCTTTCTTTTATGCAAAAAGATTATGAGAAAAAAATCCTGGAAAGATATTAATTGCTAGAAGCACTTGGAAGACTCTCATTTTGGGTTCATGTATGTGACCATAGTACATGCAGAAACCAGTTTCATCCTGTGCACGCTGTCTGCTTTTATATCTTTGGGAGTGATTTCTGACTGAAGAATGTGTTCCTAGAGTACATTTTCAGAGGCTTTTATTCTACAAATCTGGGTACAGCTTTCTACACCAGCCATTTTCAGAGAAAACCACAAAACAGATTTGATAAAACCAGTCCTGCAGAAACTCACTTGCATTTTTCGATCTACACATCTTGATCAAAAATTAAAACTGCAAAAAAAAAAAAAAGAGGATGCTTTCTCACTTCAAATAAAAGTGATTTTTTCCCCCTATAACCGCAATCTGAGTTTTAAGCCAAAAGTTCTAAGATAATCAAATACGGAAATAATATATTACGCCAGATCAAATGAATCATTAAACTGATCCAAGACCTTTTTGTTGCTTCTCAATTAGTCAAATCTTCCTGGGTCAACTCAAATTATTTTATTAGTTTTCTTGCATTGACAGCAAACAAACAGAAGTGAACCAGAAATTCACATAACTTTCAGCTTTAGTTGAAAATGAACTTAAAATATAGGGAGTTTGGTCAAGAGAGTGAATGACCTCCAGTTCCAGATAATATTCCTTCTTGGCTATCTTCCCCAAAAGATTTGATTTTGCCTTCACAGTCTCAGTTTTACTCCTCTTGTGTTTATTATTTGATAAAGTGCTAGCAAATGTACTTGTAGATCAGCAACACACCAAAGATTATTTTCTTGCTGTGTTAGTTGGATTCTTAAGCTGCTTGTGGTTTATTTTGATGCTGAAGTAGATTTTTATCCTACTGCCTGTCTGGGACATGTCACTGCTACAACTCAAGTGCCAGAAGTTGTGTGTAAAGATGAGGCTAAAGCATAATTTTCATTGTGGAGTTTTATCTGATGATCTCCTCCTGGTTACTCTTATTATTTCTGGACGCAAATCTAACCAAATTAATTACTGATTCAACAATCCAATGTTTACTGTATGTAACATGCACTTAACTTATCTGCATGACTTTCATGTTAAGCATAAAATTCAAATATTAAAGGTGTTTCCCTTGACAGGTTTCCTGATAAGGAGAAGAAGCCTTGGCACACAGCAGTACTTGTGTGGATGCCAGAATTGAAGCTGAGTCCGACACAGCACAGCAGGGCAGCTTTGCTTCAGCTCTGGTAGCAGAGCTCAGGCATTTCTGCAGCCCAGATGAGTCCATTAACCTCTGCTGAAGCTCAGAAGCCCTCAGCTATTATGGCTTTCCTAAACAATGATTTGCTTTGAGCTATCACAAATTGCATGTTTCTGAGAGAGTATTTGGGATGCAGTGATTAGGAGATATGTTCTCTGCTCCCTTGTAAGGCACAGCTCGGGCAGATAAATGGAATTGACTGATTGGAGAGGAATAATCTTCTCAGCTCCTCTGGCCTTTCTGAGAAGGAGGAAAAGGTTTGCTCAGCTCATCTACACTTCCCTCTTTAATCTCCCTGTGCAATTGTGAATAGCTGCAATATGTCAAAAGCCAGTGTACGCAGCAGCTCAGGTATTAAGTTGGAGGAACATTACATTAGCTTTTTAGCCAATTAACATGGCTGTAGGGAAGACCATCTGGAATAAATCTGCAAAACAAACAGTTCACAGAAACCCAGCAGGCAGCTTTATGGACTGTTATATCTGTACGGTACTTCATTAAAAAATAAACATGTATCTTCTATTTCAAGCACAATGCACAAACAGTATTAAACCAGACCTGATAGAGAGCACAGCTGTCTTACTAAATGACACATTTGGAAGAGCTGTGTGAATCACTGCAAGGAAAAGGTTGTGAAAACTCTAGTGACTGCAGCTAGGTATTGTATTGGCACAGCCAAAGCAACTGCTCCTGAGTTAATGTAGAAATGTAATGTCCTCTTGCTTTGTGGTTGCAAAAGTTTGTTTTGGTAACATTGTTAATATCAGCTACTGATCACTATGCAGGCAAGGAACAAACCATGCATCAGCAAACTGCACTAAAGCAGTCAGCTTTAGCCTGCTTCTGGAACATCATACTTTGCTGTGTTTATATTTTTCTCCATTAGAAACCCACAGCAGGAGATGCAAAATTCATTGTCACTAGGTTTATTCCTGCCAAAGGTTTGCTGAACACAGTAAGCTTTATTATAGAAATGCTGGATGAGGCTAGTATTGATGCTTCAATGATCAACCATCCACCCTCTTCCTCCTTAAGGCCTGTTCCATGTTCAGAGGATGCCATGGGATGTACAGACAGAACAGTTAGGATGGACAAAGCTCATCTTTGAAGCCATAGCAGCAAAAAGCACAGAAGATTCCCACAGCAGACATTGCTCAGCTCATGGACACCTCTGCAAGGACTGGAGTACCAGCAATCTGAGCGCACCACACCTCTGCCCAGCACTGGGAGCAGGCCAGGCATCCACAGAGCTCCTGCACATTGTGGCTCCTGTGAGACCTGTGGCATGGTACAGGGAGCCAGCCAGCTGAGGAATCAGCAGTGCTAAGTGTACCAACACAATCAACAAATATGTGGCTCACGGGAAATGCATATTCTATGTCAGAACAAATGGTATTTCTGTGACCAATTTGCATAAGTATACAGGAAAACGGATTACTTGTCACAAAAGCCTCTTCTATTACAAATAGGGTATTTTCAGACTAATCAGATTTTCCTGTTTTCTATACCAAAAAATCTTAGCAATTAGTGTACCAGTTACAATAAGGAAACTAGCTGCAGAACATTCAAACAGACTTCCATTTAACAAGTGTTGCTCAGATTTGTAAATAATGGGTTTAGGTATGAGTGTAAGTTTAAATCTGACCATTTTTAGCTGGTTTAATGCCAACTGATCTTTTCTCCAGAGAAAGAAAAAGCACTAATATGACTAGGAAGAAAAATGCAACATTTAGCATGGCTCTCCCTAATTAGCCCTGCTAAGAAATCATCCAATGGATCAAAACACCACACACCTGCACCTAGCCTGCTCTGGACATTTAGCTCAGGTATTTTGATGCAGTGGCCTATTGTGCTGTAAAGACATAGCACGCAACATAATTATCAGCCTGCTCATGCCATAATTAATTAGGGAGCTGCTCTGAAGACCAGAGCTTTTGGATATACACAGTGATGACAAGTAAAATGTTGGCATTTGTCAACAGTTACTTCACCTCAGGTGCTACCTAACAAGGCACAGCCTGCTGAATGCATGGAACTGAAATAACCATGGTAACTCTGGGTACATGGTGACGTTTTAATATCCACTACTGCCTATCCTCAGGCCACCACTTGCAGAACTAAATGGCCCATCAAGAAGCAGATGAGTAACGTGTCCTCCGTACAATGCATGAAAAATGTTAAGCACTTTCAGGGATTAAAGCCCTTTTCATTTACCTCAGGAGGGAAAAGGGAGAGATAAACATAATACAAAAGCATGTATTATGAAGAAATAATGAAACTACCAAATCCTACTGCAGCAACTGCTACTAAAATGTCAGTATCTACCAATAGCTACCCCAAATCTGTATCTAAGATACCAAAATTAATTCCTATTTTAAGTGCCTCTTACTACATACTGACTTTATAAATGACAGCAGCAATATCAAAGGTCTTTCATGCTCAGTCACTGCCAAATCACGGTATAAAATCTATCTGTTATAAACCACAGCAGTTCTCAAGCAAAGAACAGGATGCACTACCATACTTTATTAGCACTGTCTTACCATCTGACTTGTTTTTAAATAAAAAGATGGTGGAGTCCTCTAATTTATAATTTTTTTGTCATTCTGAAGAAATGTCTGATTTTTTTTTCTAAATGCTCAGTTATTGTATTATAATACTTCCTCCATGGTGAGGGAGAGGATTTGAATGTATACTAAAGTATCTGTAAAACTAACTTGTATTTAGAATTTTCACTTACCAAAATGAAGAGACAACCAGAGGCAAGTTTTGTGTGTTCAGGAATAGTAGAAAACACGGACAAAATCAAGCAACCAAACACAAGGAGAAAACTGAAAAAGAAAGAATATTAATAATTGTTAATATTTTACAGTACCCTGACCCATATCTATATTGTTTGTACTTCACCAACATTAATAGAAGACTATCTCTGCACAGTCTTCATTAGTAGAGGGGAATACAGCTACCACTTAACTCAGTTCATTGAAGACATTAGAATAATATCCTGTTAAATCTATTAAATCTATATGTTTCTAAGCAGCACTGCTAGAATTCAGAGAAAAAAGATTTTCTTGGTAAAATGACTCAATATCCAAAGATGCTACTTGTTGTATCACAATCCTCCACCTGTATGCAATCCAGATAATTTAAGCGTCTTTAAAGAGAGATTTCCAGTGTGAGGGTTGTTTCCCAAGTCTGAAAAATCATTTCTCCCACAGCTGACTGCAAACCCCTGCTGCATAAGCTTACCAAAGAGCTAAGTCACATATTGCACCTATCTGTCCATCAGAAACAACCTCCTTCTGAGCAACAGACTTAGTGTTCAAACTACCCAAAGTGAGAGGCAGAGCTATGGCATCACTGTCCTCAGTGAACAGGTTCCATTCTGGGAACAAACTTAGTCCCATACAATCCACTGAAGAACTTAAAACAATTACACAAGCCACAAGCCAAGCAGTTACAATCAGGAAAACATGAACACAATTTTGAGTTTGCATGAGCCTGTATGTTTCGTGATACTGATGAAACACACAGGCAAAAAAACTGAAATCTTTTTGTGAGGAAGATCCAAACAAATGGTATCACTGCAGAAATTCTTGCATATCCCATGTCCAACCCTTAGCAGTCACAGCACATGTGTTTGCAGACATGAGCTGGCAGAACTGGTATTGGTCTGACACATATACTGTTGGAGGTAAGGATTATCCTTTCCCCTTGTACTGCTTCACCCACAACACCACTGTGCTAGTGAAACCATCTGTGAACTGGGTCACAAATGAAGTTCCCTTTACCCACAGTATCATGAACTGACTAATCAGAACCCAGTAATAATTGATTCTATCAATGTTTTGCTAAATTCCCTACTAAACACTTATCAGTCATGCTGCACATTGAGGCAACCAACAAAGAGCAGGTCTTTGACTTTTGTCTGAATTGCTGGGACTCATTAGTGGGTGTTCTAACCCACATGAACAGATACTGTAATTATGCAGATGCATATCCCTCTCTGCCCTTATCTTGACCCATTAGCCTTTCCTTAGACTTTCTCTCCTCCATCCAGCTGAGCAAGAGGAATGATAGGGAGGCTTTGGTGGGCACCCAGTGTCCTGCCAGGGTCAATGCACCACACTGTGAAACCTCTGCCCCCAAAGACTGCAGAACTTGGCTGGATAAGGCCATGGTCT
This sequence comes from Setophaga petechia, assembly GCA_024362935.1. Lineage (NCBI taxonomy): Eukaryota > Metazoa > Chordata > Aves > Passeriformes > Parulidae > Setophaga > Setophaga petechia. The sequence continues at coordinate 7,028,609 of JANCRA010000002.1, read as the reverse complement.
GACTTTGAAGTGAGCTCTGCTTTGAGCAGGAGGTTGGACTGGAAGACTCACAGAGGCTTTTTTCAACCTACTTACTTCTGTGTTTCTAACTACTGGATATAACAATATATTATTGCAGTTGATACACATGAGCTTCAGGAGCTATGATTATTTTTTCCCACAGAACATACGGGCTTCCAATAGTGATGAATAGAGGAATGCTATAATATATCCAATACATTACATAAAAATATAATTCTAGTCTTCAGAATTTCCAGTAGAAAATCTCTATCTGCAATGCAATAAGGCTTTGGAGGCATATTTTGTAGCATATCACTTAACTGCTGGGGAGAAGTTCTACTCTGAAAATCAAATATGATAGGTGCTTGCATATAAATTATATTAAGGACTGTAAATAAAACAGTATCCAGGAGGGTAAAGTGCACATTTGGCATACACCATTGGTAAGTCTTATCTTCTAGACTAGAGAAAGGTGAAGATCAACACATGCTTCAAGATTTAATAAAAAACTCATACAAGACTCATGCAATCCCAGGCACAAGTACAGGCCGGGAAGACAATGGATCAAAAGCAGTCCTGGAGAGAAAGACTTGGGGGTGTTTCTTGGGTGTTGCCAAGTTCAGCATGACTTGGCAACACATGCTCACATCCCAGAAAGCCAACCACATCCTGGCCTGCATCAAAAGAAGAGTGGCCAGAAGATGAAAAAGGGGATTCTTCCTCTCTGCTCCTATGAGACTGCACCTGGAGTGCTGCATCCCACCCTGGGGCCCTGAGCACAAGAAAGACATTGACCTGTTGGGACATCTGCCAGAGGAGAGCCACTAAACTGATCTAAAGTGTTGGACCAGTACACCTGTGAAGACAGGTTGGGAGAATCAATGTTCCCTTGCTCCAATCCCCTCAGAAGTGAAGCTCCAGGAAGCCTACCTTAGGTCAGCCTTCCATTACCTAAAAGGAACCTGCAGGAAAGCTGGGGAGGGACTTCTCACAAGGGCATGTAGTGTAGGACAAGGGGCAAGTCCTCAAGCTGAAGGATGTAAGAATTAGGTTAGATATTAGGAAAAAAATTCTTTACTGTGAGGGTGCACTGGAACAGGTTACCCAGAGAACTTGTGGAAGCCCCATTCCTGGAGGTGCTCAAGGTCAGGTTGGATGGTGCTTTGAGCAGCCTGGTCTAGTGGAAGGTTCTCTGCCCATGGCAGGGGGGGTGGAACTGAATGATCTTAACATCCCTTCCAACTCCAAACCATTCTGTGATTCTATTTTTCTATGATTCTATTTTTCTATGATTATGTGATTCTATGATAAGTGACAAAAATCCATCTTGTGAGCAATTTTTCTCCCCATCACTTCACTTTATAAAAATGGTAAAATCTCATAGAACATTACTGGTAGTTTCAGCTGCTACAGCCTTCAGATGCAATCCCCCTATAATTACATCCTACTGACATAGGCATAAATGTGGTTTCTTCTCATTAAGGCTTGCAGGGAGGGCAAAATAAAATTAAGTGACTAAGAATTTACAGTAAAAGAATGTAATTTCCTTTTGCTGAATTTCTTTAGACCTGAATCAATTAAAATGACATTTGCTTACTTCCTTTGTGTTTAGGTATTAAAAATTTCTTGTTTGATTTTATTCCTGTAATACCAACTAAATCGGAAGCCCGGTTGTACTGGGTCTTATCCAAACACACAATACCAGTTTTCACTTGGAAGAGATTTCTTATAGCACAATTATGGAAAACAGACACAGCAGGAAAAAATAAAGTTTCTTGTTCCCATATCACAGTTGGAGACCATGGCACAGTAAAGGTAAGGGACTTGCCTAAGGCTACACAGAAAGTCTTTACATGTGGAATAAACCTGATCCTTTTAAGTCACAGCCCAATCCTACACAAAAACATCGTCCATTTACCCACCACTTGCTTTCCACAGTCTGTCAGGACTATGATTTAGAATATCACTGTGGGCAAGGTGCTTACTCACAATAGATGGGAAAAGTGAGTCAGGAGAGTGAATGAGTACAGTTAAGCAGTGTATTAATCAAAATAAAGGCAAATATTCAGGAAAGCCAGGTGCAGTGTGGATTAGCACCTGGTTGACATAGTTCTGCAGTTTATCCATGAAAAGCAGAAACAATCCTCACAGCAATACATAAAAAGAGTCTCAGAAATAAATTTTTCCAAAATACTATTACTCTTGCTCTTAGTTTTTCCAGAAACTCAAAAGGCATGGAGCATCATCATTACTACTACTACTACTACTACTATTAGTACTATTATTATCATTATTATTATTATTATTAAACAAAATAAAAATGTTTGTATTTATCCACCCACATATTCAAATATTGCCCCTCAGTCCCTCATTCCTCCCTCCAGCACTGAACACTTCTTTTAGTGCCCCTCAGCTCATTATGTCTAAAATTAAACTGTAAGCACTTTTATGGAGGTGAGAAACCCAGTCCTGCTAGCCTGGCAAAATGAAAACATACATTTAGGTGCTGTAAAACACAACACTAGAAACAAAAGTGGAATATTTTCTGTAGTTTATATATCACTGAAGTGCTTTTCCTTCAAAGTAAACTAATAGTGAGGATTCACTTGCTATGTTTTTAGTGGAATCTGTTTACTCAGGCCATGCAAAGGAAAGCACCTCTCCTTTTTCCCAGCTGAAACTGAAGGCATGAAGGCTGCAGCAACAACTTTCACCTGGCTGAATGTTAAATGAGGATCTGCCCAGCAAAAAGAAATCCCTAAGGCTCAAACATCACAGTGGTCAAAGTTTATCAGGAATTGTTCTTTCCTATTGTGAATTATTTCTCCAGTGTCTGATGAAGTGTAGATGATTGCATTAAGCCCTGGATAGTAATTTGATAACCCTCAATAGAAGAAAAAGTATTTTCCCATGCCATCATTTGAACTGTGTGCTACAATACATTCTGTACAAGATCATGCTGCTGTAGGTAGAGAGTAGTAAAAAGCAAAACACAGAGCAATTATATTTGGCCTCTAGTGATTCAATCTGGATCATATAATTGTTCAGGCTGAAAAAACCAGATGGTTTTTCCTCATGCATTCAGTATCAGACAGTAAAACACACGCCTTAGGCAGCAACTTCCCATAAAATTATTCAAGTACTACCATAGCCTTGTATTTTATGAAAAGCAGCAACTTCCATTTTGTTTCAGCAGTAATCAGTTCTGTTGCAGATCCTTTCATCTTGTTCCCTTGCTCCTGAAAGCATATACTAATTGGAAAAAAGCCAGTTTATGAAAGATAATATAAGTGAGAAGCTTTGATATTTAATCAATCTGCCTCTCATAAACTCTTCTAATTGGTTAATTAGGACCTACCAAGTCTCCATTTATATAATCTTCAGCAGAAGTTTACTACTGTTTGATTTAAGGTCTGTTCGTATGGAAGAGGATCTTCAGCTTAAAGCAATTGTTAAAACATTACTCAAGGAGTATCATGAGGAGAAAAAATACACCCTGGGAAGACCTTTAAGAGCATTTTGCTACATGACTTACTGCTAGAGTAAAAATAATCAAAAGTTAAACATCTGCAAATTTTTGTGGCCTTTTCTGTAAATAATAAAAATATATCACTGTTAAAGTGGCATAATTAAGCTATTAGACCACCAGAGTTATTTTCTAGTATTAATTGAGGTCTGATTTAATCTCCATACAAGTAAGGGCATTCAGAATTATGACCAAAACTGTTTGCACACCATTGGCAGTGCCATTATCCTGGATTTTGTATGGAAGGTAGAAAATGTTTGAAAGCTTTTGCTAACTCTAACTACAACCAAAAAAATAGTTCTTACTTTTCCTCCTGGTATACTAATGCAATTACTTGCAAATTTAAAGGAAGTTGTTTGCATTCACGAGGTCTGAGTCTTCAAAGAAGTTATTTGAGCCCCTCCATAAGTAATTCTTTCCACAGCCAGGGGCAGTGGCCATGCTTTCTTGACAGCGATCAGAATCTTGCTGAGTTGAGTACCCAAGTGCTGCCTTTACATAAATAAAGTTATTTAATCCTGGAATGCAATAAAAATCTGTGTGAGGCATTAGATAAATAAATGTGCTGAAGATTATACTGGATAGATAGCATCAATAGACACATTACAGGTTTAGATAAATGGGTAAAATACCCAGAGAAAACCCTATTAAAAAAGGAAGGAAAGAGAGTCTTTCACAGCGCTGTTACACTTTCATGGGGACTATTAATTTTGGTGAACAATTCTCACAAAAAGCAAAAAGTCAGATATGCCTTGTCTAGATGTTATTAGCAGTCTCAAGCCTCTTGATGTGTGAAAGGGAGAATTTACAGATTCAGTATCCCATGCAGCTGCAGGGGAAGACAGAAGAAAAAAACATCATCTCCTGGACCAGGGGTTTGGCCCACTTTTATACATTAACACCATTTTCAAGGCACCAAGTTCCCACAGAGGAGGAATTAATGCATGTTGTTCAGCTGAGGGCTGGTGCACCTCCTTCCATCCCAGAAGAGATGTGAGTGCTCAAGGCAGGAAGGCAGCACAAACCTGACAGCAGCCTCAGCCTCTGCCCTTCCTGGTGCCTCTGAGCAGTTATCAGAGCTGGGTGGGAAGGCCCTCTCTGAAAACATATGGAAAGTGAAACACTGAAGCACTTTCCTAGCTTCAGGAAGAACTGAAAATGAGAACGTCATCTAATGTGCAGGCGTGAGACAGACATTTACACAGGTCCTGCAGTATCTCCCTTAAAAAGTAATCTTTTCAACATTCCTATAAAACAGATAATGCACTGCTGACATGGTGGAAAAGAATACAGTTTAACAGTTTTGATAGTGCAAGCCATGTGGATTAAATTTTCCATCATTTATAGTTTCAGTATGACTTGTTTATGCAAGAAAATGAGATATGACAAAGGTTATTACAATTTGTTAAGAATGTTTGACAAAAGCTGCATGGAGAATAAGTGTTCTTCCATAGAAAAAGCTCATAAATTTTTTCTGTAGACTTCCTTTAAAATGACTTGCACTTCAACCTTTTCTTCAAGTGGAGGAGTTTAGCATGTTGAGGGCTTGATACTGCACTGCCTTCTACAGAAATAGTACAACTCTGGCCATGGAGAGGTAGAGTGTGAAGACCTCACAGTCTTAGAGTGGGAAAACAAACTGGATTGGAATCCATAACTTTTGAGAAGAAAAAAGTAGTGCAGCAAACCTGTCTTTTTATATATTCTTTCTTTGGATAATTGCTACCTTTTTCAGAAATACAGAAATTTGAATGGAATTTCATGTCAGACTTTTAAAATAACTGATTATACTGCTGAAGCAACTTATTTAGAAAGGTGAGTTTTGTCAGGCTGCAATGGATAAATTTTGTTTTAAAAAATACTTTTCATTCCAGTGTGGAATGATTTATTTTCTCTAAAAATTAGGACAGTTTATCAAGAATGAAACAGTTTACATTTGCAGTGCGAAAAAAGGTGTTGTCAACCTAAATTGCTCTTTTCTGGCATATTTTTAAGGAATCGCATTTTTAGCAGAGTCTGCAAAGTGATTGTATTTGCTTCTATTGATAAAGCAATGAAGAGGCTATAACAGGAGATGATATCAAAACAAAGCAAATCAAATAGCTCAGGTACCTATGGGGCACGAATAAAAGTGTCATTAAATGAACATTTGATAATCCGTTCCATCATAGACAAAAAATAAAACATCAAGGTAAATTTCTCCAGGGTTCTAAAATAGGAGGCATCGTACTTCCTTGAACAAGCACATTCACTCAAAAGAAAATAAAAGTAAAGAAGAAATGTTTTTTTAGTGCTCAGAGTCACTTGTGATCTAGATATTTTCTAGTTTTATTTGCTTTAACAGGAGATAAAAGAAAATTAAGAATAAAGCTCATGCTCCTCCAGATTTTAACTATTTTAATGATTGGGAAACATTATACTGATCTGCCTCAAATCTGTAGAAAACGACAAAATGCTACTTTTATCACTCTCAAAGCATAGGTCTTTTTGTAGACCAACATTTAAAAATGTGAATGCTTAATTTAGTAAATCAAATCTGTATTTAGACAACTCTGTAGGTTTTTAATTTTGCATAGCTCCAACACCCAATGACAAGTCTGGTAGCTTACATAGCAACCTTTGCTGGACCACAAATGCTTCACAAGAAAATTAATTAAAAATAGGAATAGAAATGGTGTTGTCTTTAACACTGAACACAGGTTGCAGAATTTCTGTAATTTTTTAGAACATATACAAAATTAAGAGAAAAACTTTATTATAATGAAATAGAGAAAATTTAAAGAATTACAGTATGAAGCTGGGGAACTGAAAACCACTATATAACCTTCTCATTAAAATGATTTTTCTATTTCAGTTGATTTTTTTAACCTTTTTCACAACCTAGGGCAAAGGGAAGCAATACATCTCATTAGCAATACATCTAAGTACACTATGTTAGCAAACACTTTTTTCTGTAAAAGTGTTTGCTAACATAGTGTACTTAGATGTATTGCTAATGAGAAAAATAATTCTTAAGATAAGAAACGTATAGATGTGCTAGAAAGAAATGTGTTCTGTAATCACCAGCATAATCCTCTATAAAATCAGCTTTTTGGGTCTTCAGGATTTAGGATAAAAATATTGCCACTACCTTTGGTTGGGTTTTTTAAGTAACAGAGCAAACTTAAAAGAACAGAAAGGTTGCAGGAGTGTTGGTTATTTTTTATGCCACAAGAGCTGCCTGTTTGCTTGGTGCTCATCGTTACCTTCATTGCCGAATCGACCATCGGCGGCCGACAATGCCAGCACTGGCTTTGGCAGCCAAAACTAAGAAGGAAACGCTCTGTGCTGGGAAAAAAATAGCCTGCCTACCCCATCCTCTGGAGGTAATCCCACTCACTGTGATGCAGCTGGATCCCTGAGTAATGTGAAAGGGAGTCACACTCCCAATGGCTGCTGATGGTCGACACTATTAAATGCTGAGGGCTGCCATTAGAGTGGTTTTGGCCAGGGTAAAACACATCTTTCCTAGGCAGTTCCTGGGTCTGGTCTGGGAGTTACCATGTATCTGGATTAAATTTTTCCGCACAGGACTTCCCTGTACATCTTTTACTACAGATGGGTACTTCTGGATAATTGTGTTGAAAAAACACTATCAAACAAGCTTATTTAGCAAATCAGCTGTGATTTACAGTGAGGGTATTCCACATCCTGAGGATCTATCACAGCACCAGCTGCCAGAGTTCTAGAAGTGTTTGAACAATGCTCTCAGGCACATGGTGTGATTCTTGGGGCTGTCCTGTGCAGGGCCAGGAGCTGGACTTTGATGATCCCTGTGGGTACCTCCCAACCCAGCATATTCTTTGATTCTGTGATTTCAGTACTGTTTTACATCTTAATCAAAGGTCAAGATAGGGAGAAAATATATTGAAAATTTAATCATTCAAATTCAGGCTCCTGATTGACATATTTTAATAAAAACTTGTGATTAAGACACTTAGCCCAGCATGATTATGAGAGGTTGATACTGTGGGAATCACTCGAGTCAGCTGTGCATTTTCTCTTAAAGTATTTCATCCTATTGAAGAGCTCTGGCACAAAAAACAATTTCCTAATTTCCCTTATTTTTCTCCTGTAGTATATTATATACTGGATTTTGCTTTGATTTTACATTTTGCTTTTCATTGATATGTAGTCAACAACACTGACAATTAGGGAATTTTTCAGGGGAAAGGACACTCAAAGGCAGTCATACAAAGATACTGTACTGTGGTACATGAGCAAATGGGATTTCTTTTCACCATGTCTCTCAAGAAGGCATCTTAGCAACCCTTGGCTACTTCTACAATTTTTTATCCTTCCAGACATGTGAGAAGTACCCACAAATTCTTCAGTAATAGCTTTCCAGGCTGCAAAATAACATGGCTGTTCTGGCAGCAATGCTCAAGTTCATGATATAGATGAAGAATCTATGGGATACTTGGCTTTGTATGGGGATTCCAATTTATTTGCTGTCATCAAATGTGCTTATCTCACATGTTAAGCAGAATAGCAGATAAGAAAATAAAGCACACGTTAAAAATATTTATTTTAAAATAAAAAATTATTTTAAGTAGAAACATCAGAACTTTGAGGTGTATTATACCACATCATTATATCAGCCTGTGGTGGCTGTGGGAGGAATGGTACAAAGTGATAAAAAAATCAGAGAGATACTAATTAATCTGATCACTTTATGATGCTTCAGTTCAGGAAGTTGATTAAGACAGGAATGATTTGTCATATTTAATACACTGAAATACAGAAGAATATTTTTGAGCACTCCATTGTGGAGTGTTAAAAAGGAGAATGAGGAGGCAAGAGCAAGTCTATCCTGAAAAAACCCATATATTCATGATGGAATTAAAAAAAGAGTGGTAAGCATAACAGTATTTACAAGCCCATGCTACCTTATAGCCCCAGTGTCCCCCACAGCTACAACAGAAATCAAAGCAGCCACAAATGCCAGGGCTCATTAAATTTGGCACAAATATGCCATAATGTTATTAAGAATTGCCATTTTAAAAAAAATCTTCAATGTACCAAGATCTAGGTCTTCTTTCTCTAACTTTATTTACTCCTAGCAACTAATAGCTGGGTTTTGGTTTTTGTTGAAACCTTACAGTTGACTTCAGTGGAAGCATGGCTTGTGTTGGGAATTATGAGCTGACTCATAAATATCACCAGAGCAGAGAAAATCCTATTAATTTCCTATCATTTTCTCCTAGTAGTAAACAAGGATATAAATGCAACACAGAATATTTTTCTAACATAATGCACTGTTACTATTAAACTTACTTCTAAGAATCAATCACAGCACTTTAGCTCAAGGGTGTTCAGTTTTATACCACACCATTAGTCTTGTCTTCCTTAATCTAAATAAGTCCTGCACTTTCTGGAATCTGAAGTGCCCTTTCTTGTTGTTAGGCAGCAGTACTAACAGACCAGAACCTGATGGCAGAAGCATGTGAGATTGCAAAAGAAGAATCCCATCTTACATGGTTCAAATGACAATGAAAATTTCATGAGTTTAACTTACAGCAAGACTTATCTTCTTTCTAAGCTCATACATATAATATTGACAGGAAAGAAGCACAAAGTTTCAAAACTGAGGGGGCAGTGGGGTGTCCACCTATTTTCTCATATGCCTATGTTTCTTTGTGTTTAAAAGCAAAGAGCAGAAACACACTTTGTCAAGCACTAGGTCTTGCTGGAGAGGGTACAACAAACACCTTGTTGCTTTGTATCACACACTACTTTGAGAACAGAAAACTTCTTGCAGTTCTGTTTAGGTCTTGAGACCTAAAGCAAGATGTAACACTTTTCACAATAAGCCTTTATTCTGTCTGAGTCTCTATAGTCAAAGCCCAGTGATATGACTCATTTATTCTATTTTTCAGGGTCTTTTATCTCATAATCACTCCAGCTGGAAAGAGTATTACATAATTTCTTCCATGCAGCAAAGAAGATATTCTGAAGCCCCTGCAAGGTGGGGCAGCAGAGCACCAAAAGTGACTGCAGCATGGAAGGGCAGCCCCTCTGTGCCCACCTCTGCACTGCTTTGGCAACAAAAATGCTTCTGGTTCAATAATGAGTTGTTTCATTAAATGCTGAGTTGCAAAGGTTCTGAAACAACTGTTGAGCTTATGCAGAATGTTAAATACACAGTGATCACTTATTTCCATATGGGGAAAAACTTGCCCTTTGATCTTAAACACATTAAAGCTGCTGCTTGCCTGTGTGAAACAATGCATGAGGGTTCTTTTACTTTCCAACATTTTATCTTGCAGTGCCTTTCACTTTTTGCTAAAATTGTTCTGCTCAGAAATTTGTGTAAAACAAGTTTGCATTTATCAGACATATTGCAGGCACAGAGATAGTCTTATATGAATTTCATTTTAGCAGACCAGTTTCCTTTCACACAGGATGATGCTGTAAGCACTTAGATAAGTGTTTAAGCCCAGGATAGATGGGGCTTTGAGTAATCTGACCTAGTTGCAGGTGTCCCAGCCTGCAGCAGGTGCATTGGACTCAATGATCTTTAAAGGTCAGTTCCAGCCCAAACCATTCTATGATTCTGTGATTCCACGAGCCCAGTTTGATCAGAGATAACTGTGAGTACATACTGCTGAACACTGCATATTTCCAAGGCTGGAAAGGAAGCCCTGGAGATCCCTTTGTTAACCACCCAGATGAAGTCAGTTTCTTGGAGCTTCAGTACACAAAGTATTAGCCTTCAGTAGTTGCATGGACCATACTAGTAAACAGGGTTGTAACTTCCCAGAACTGGGGAACAGGCAGGCATGCATCTCTGCTAGAAGGAGAAAAACACCGCTGTCAGTACAAGGAGGTCCAGCTAGTTGGTATATTTCAGCTAAGAATGACTCCAGGCTCTTTGAGAGCCTAAGGAATACCTCTCTGTGACCCCTAACACAGCATAATAATACTCTCTTCAGCGTACTCAGTCCAGACAACTCCATCATAAGACACAGCAGTCTTGTTCTCCTGTATTAACAATGTGAAGCTGAGATACATGGTAATTTTGCCTCCTACAACTCGTAAAGGTTCACATTAAAAATCAGTACAGGGTAGGCAATGAAGAGTTTTTGCAAATTATGAGCCTCTGAGAGTCTAAATTTATAATTGTCTTTAAAATATTAACTGAAGTGCACAGGAGAAGTTTGATAGAATTGACAATTTTTCCTTCCTAGGCTAGGAGTGATTTAAGCTATGTATGGCACCCAGAGAGAGCACTTCCAGCATAGCCAGGAATTGTTCTTAATTGAGATACACCAGCTGACTGCACCTCCTTGTAGTGAGAGCATTGTTTTTCTCTTTCCAACAGAGATGCATGTCTGCCTTTCTCCTAATTCCTCAGAAAGCCTGAAAATGGAAGAGTGGATTCAGGGTGAGCCAAAACCATTTTATGTATTTATATGTAAAAACCAAATTCAGCTCTTTTCATATATTTTGTGATCCATTATGAACATTTATTTACATAGCTTTACAGAATGAAAGTTGAACAGGACTGGGTATCTTGATTTAACTGAAAAATCATATAACAGTATCCATCCATTCATTTGAGAGCTCACAGATAAAAAAGTAACCCAATCAACCAAAGCAACAGAAGATCATTCAGTCAAACCTTCCTATAAAACTGTATTAAATAAATTGCTTTTTAGTATGCCCAGAGCATCGCTGAACTCAGACAATCACAGGCAAATAAATAACCAATAACCTGTCTGTTAGAATCAGCATATTAATCTCTAATGAAACTATAGTTACAGTGGCTTCTTTTACAAAGGAAGTTCATAATAATCACAGTCCTATGTTGGCTGGAAGGGACCTCCAGCGGCTATCTTGTCTAGGCCTGCAGAAAGCAAGTTAAATTACATCAGCTTGCTCAAGGTTGTGTCCAGTCAAGTGGTGAGTGTCTGCAGGGAAGGAGGCTGTGACCTCTCTGGACAACACCTGACTGCCTGCACAGTTACATTTTTTTTTCCTTAACATGTAGTTCCAATTCTTACATAAGAAACACTGAGCATCTCATTACTCCTAAAAGTCTAATCATCAAGCGGTTTTGTTATTTTTTTTTACCAACTCACCAGACTGCATCACTCAATGTTAAGAACAAGTTGTCTTATGAACTGGGATGATGGGATAATCTGCGTTCTCATCCTTCTGGTGCTATTCTCTCATAGCTATTCCTCCTTACCCCAATAACCTCACTGAGTTTGTTTCTTCTAGTTGTAAAACTAACATTAATCACAGAATCACAAAATTGCAGAATCACAGAATCACAAAATAATAAAATTATTTGGGTTGAAAGACATCTTAAAGGTGATCTAGTCTCAATATCAAGACCCCTGAACTCAAAATAACTTCACAGTTTTCATTACTTGCATTTCTATTCTTAGCACTTTCCTTCCCATTATTTTGCTGGTAATTTTTTCCTGCAGCCCAGGCAAGAACAAAGCTAAACCACTGTTTTTACCATAATGATGGACATGGGTTTACTTTGCTGCATCTTGACTTACTTGTTCATATTCCTTTTATCTTGTCAGAGAGTTTTATTTTATCTTACTGAAAAGACAAGAAATATCACCAAACCTGTGCCAATGAAGTCAAAAAGGGTGCATGTCAATGATATGTTTATTATATAAATTATTATTTCTTTACCGGCACTGAAGGATTTTCCAGCAATTAGCTGGTATCTTCAGACTCAGAAGCCCTGAGTAGCTGTTTTGAGCTGCCATGCTTAGGAGTACTCGTTTGCCTGTGGAGCTCTTTGGAGGCTCAATGCAGGGATTAAATGCCCAGACAGAGTTCAGAGGTCCAGCAGTGCAGCACTTTCATTTGGAAATTTATTTCTCTATCATCTTTTTAGAGATATGTGATGTCTTTCCACAATGTGTTTACTGTTTCAGGTAGGTCACATGCCACACCTGCCCACCGTATCAGCTTTTTTCAGTTTAGGGGAAGAATGAGGATTTGTAATGAGAGGCCTACAGGATCTGTTTGAAGATGAAAAGGCTACTCCAGCCTTCAGCCAGTGTGCTGTAATGCAAGCACCACCAGGGTGGCTGGAAGGCTTTTGCACAAATGTAGACCATCAGAGAGAATTTTCTTTTAAAAAATGAATATTCACATGTTCCTTGGAGCTTATGACTGGGTGTGACCAGGAGCTCACTTAGCCAGGCTTCTGAAGAGTACAAGTGACTGCAGCACTTACTGAGACTGAACTGTTCCATATTTTTGGGACATGGGAAGAGCACAGCACATCCACAAGTTCCTGCAGCTGCAGGCATCATATGAAAAGGACTCTGCAGGCAGACCTTGGCCTGGCTGTGGAGAAAAGCAAAAATACCTACTGAGTCCCTGCCAATTTGATCTGCAGGAAGACCTTTTCTTAACTCTAGATTTGATCTCTAGCACTTAAGAAGTAAAATGCAGATTTTTCTTCAGAGGAGGGAAAAGTTTGATTGATTTTTCTTTACAGACCAAAAGAAAAAACTCCAAACCATCCCACTCAGTTGCTTTTGCCAGTTGCCTCAGGAAGTCTGTGGCTGGCTGAATGTGGATCAGGTAACAGCTAAATGAAGCACTTGAAAGTTTCTCTAAATAATTTGATTTTTCCAGACTTTAAAAAAGAAAAGTCAGCTTGGTAATTCAAGTCCATATGAGTCTGCTTTCTCATGGAATAAAGTTTGCTATGAAGTTCTTTGCCATTTCACTGCCTGGACAACCACAGACCAAAGCCTGTCCAGCCCTTGCAGCAGTGGCTGGTAGCAGATATGAAAGGAAGACTGTGGAGGAGCCAAGCTGGTTCTTTACCAGCAGGCTGAGGCTGAGGGGCTTCCTGAACCTCAGACTGAGTATCTGAACAACTCTGCGGCTATCAGGTTATTAATCTCAGTTCTGGAAACTTTTAGCATGCATACAAACTCTGAATGATTTACAAAATCTAAGAAACAGCACTATGAAGATGTATATTTTCATTTGTTCACCTGAACCTACTCCTTAGAACCTGCCCTGTTGCCACCTCTGTGTAGCATTCTGAGTGGCTGTCAATCACCATTCCTGTTAATTTAATCTGTTTGCATCTTGACTTTTTAAATTCTTATCTGTGGATTCCAAATAAATAATTTTTCAGAAACTAGGGAAGTTACAAACAGAAGTGAGCTCTGATTTCCAAATCCTAATCCAATGACCACTGAACCCAGCCCATGTCAGGCCAAGCAGGTCTATTTTCCATGACTCACAGTGAGGTGATATGTCTGGAATAATCTCCATCTGCCAGCTTCTGTAGCTTCATGACCAGATCTGTTCTGTGCAGACAGCTACACTACGAGGCTGAGCCACTCAAATGCTTTAACTGTATGTATAGTACCCAACATTTCTGCTGTGCACCACAGGATATTGTTGTTACATAAAGAGATATTGTTGTTACATAAAGAGACACTGCTATTTCAAGTATGTTTATAACTTGCCTAATACAGAGGAGCTGGTTGGGGCCACACAACTTAATTTTAAAACTGCCCTTTTTTAAAATTATTATTATTGCAGTTCCTAGATAAGTCTCATATCAGAAATACGGAGGAAAAATGGGCTAAAACACAGTATTTGGAATGACATTACAAAACATCCAAGGGGAAAAATGTCTCAAATCGGAAAATATATTGTGAAATCTGCCCATGAAAACAATTATACAGTGTGGGTCACAGAATCACAGAATAGGTCAAGTTGGAAGAGACCACAGGGGTTCATCTGGTCCCATCTCCCTGCTCAGAGTCATCCCAGAGCACCTGGCACAGGAATGTGCCCAGAAGGTTCTCAAATATCTCCAGTGAGGGAGACTCCACATCCTCCCTGGGAAATCTGTTTTGGCATCAGTCACCCACACAATAAAGTTCTCCATATTCAGGTGGTACTATCTGTGTATCAGTTATTACCAATTGCCTCTTGTCCTGTTGCCTGGCATGACCAAGAGCCTGGAAACATCCTCTTGGCACCCTCCCTTCAGATACTGACAGACATTGATGAGGTCCCTCTCAGGCAACTCTTCTCAAGGCTGAACAGGCTCAACTGTCTCAGCCTTTCCTCACAAGAGAGATGCTCCAGTCCCTTCATAGTCCTCTGCTCGATCTGCTTCAGGAGCTCCCTGTCTTCTGTGTCCTGAGTAGCCCCAAACTGGGCACTGAACTCCAGATTTGGCTCACTAGAGCTGAGTAGATGGGCAGCTTTACCTCACTCGACCTGCTGGCAATGCTCCTCCTAATGCACCCCAGGATACCATAGTTCCTCAACAAACAAATATAAAAACTCTTCAGCTCGTTAACCTCTGGAAAAATCAAACTGCTGCTCTCAGCATCAGCGACTCCTGGTCCCCCTAGAGTCAGCAGAAACTTGTCTTGCATATGGAAGACTAAAGCTGGACCTTGGGTAATTACTGCACAAATGCAAACAGCTTGCTTTTAAAAAATTCTTCTGTGCATGTTGAATGTATGTGTTAGATTTAAACAACATCATAAATGTAAACTGTACTTGAGAAACAAGTACAGTTGGTAGAGTCCATAAAGATAAAAGAAATGTTTCCATAACATTTAATTTTAAGTTGACATTTATATAACAAAACTATGGTAAAGCTATGTTTAGCCGAAGTTGTTTGCATATTTTGCATCCGTATCACCACAGGCTCTCTCCCTCATTTATATAGTTACCACATTTTGGTAACCACATTTATTTCGCAGAGGCAACAGCTACCGCAAAAGGAAAACTGAAAACCAGAGAATTTGTAACATTTGGATAAACAAGCCATCAATCCTCATGTTGTAACTAATCAACAACTGGATGTGTTCACTTTTGACTAAAGCAATTGGCCTGTTTTGAGTAACAGAGACACATAGCAGAGTTCATACCAAGTTCTTGAACGTTTAACTGTGAAAATACCCCAATTAATATGATTTTAGTTTCTCGGACAGAAACCCACTATTCTGAGATGTTTTCCTTAGCAACAACAAGGCCATAGGAATGTATATTTTCCAGTCCCATTCGTTTAGTAAGGAAAAGGCTAAACATAAGCAGATCCCTTCCTGACTGCCACTGCAATATAGAGAAGTTTTCCTTGATATGCAAAAGGGGTACTTTTCCAGAGATGCAGAAATCAGCAATTTTGATGTTTGTGGGGTGACATCCCAACCCTGACAGAATGAGCAAGAATTTTGCTGTCAACATTAATGAGGCTAAGATTTCCTGAATCAGCTGCTTTTTCCATAACAAATGTGTATCAGCTGCAGTAAGCTATAGCAAAGATGGGTCTTCACTGTACTAAAAGGAGTGAGGACACAGTGAGACCACAGCCTGTGTCAGCCTGCCAGGGTCAGCTTTAAATGAGCTAACTTGAATTCTGACAAAGTGCAGCCAAAGCAGCACAGAGGTTAGCTCAGGCTAGCTGGCCCATTATTCACCCAGCTTTCCAGACAGGCTGTGTAATTCATGCTTGTGCTCCAGCCTGCCACAATTACACTACTCTCATTCCTACACTGACTGCATAAAAAATAGCTCATGTGCGTCCACAAAAGCTCCTGCTGACTTCACCTGAGATTTTGAAGGTGTAAGAGTGCAACGTACCAGACAATATTTAAAATAAATTTCTCTAAGGATCTCTTACAGAAGAGTATCATTTTTATCTTGATCACCACACAAACAAACCTTTTGGGGACTTTAGGAAAAGCAAGTTTTTAAAAAACAACTGAAGATCTTTAATGAATGCTATGAAAAACCTTGAAAATTCCAATGAAATGGGAAATTCAGGGAAAGCTGTGTATCATAATCAGCAAATTCCAGGGCTTATAGTTTAAGTGTCAATTAGGTTACATGACACCAGTAGACTAATGAAAATATATTTCTCACTGCTCTTGGTCCTTGGAAATCTGTTAATAGAAGTGAATCCAAAAGAAAAAGATTATACATCACACACCTTGATACTCAATGAGTAAATGTCTCAGGAAGATGCTGAGGACACTGTTTCAGCCAGCACTTTCCACATGTCTCCCTCCATCCTGCAGTGCTGAGAATAACATCACAAGCAGTAATAAATACAGAACAGCACTGATCAGATTTGTTTATGAAGGGAAACTACTTTCTTAGTAAAGCTTCCAGGTCTTTTTAGAAACCTCTAAAATTTGAAAAAGTAAGTATTATTGCACAGAAGGGTCAACAATGAAAGACAAGCCTTGAAGTCAAAGAAATGTATGCATGGAAACAGTGCAAAATCAAGTCTGAAACCAAGATTCAGCTTTCTGTTGCGACGGCTGCAAAAATGCTTAGACCTGAAGGAACACTTTCTAAGGGTGTTTAGCTGCAAATGTGGATATATGTATTCAGTGAGATGTTTTAGAAGTTCCTCAAATTTTGCACCTTCTACAGTCTTCCTTCAAAATTTAGCCCAAGAAATGGGCCCAAGAATAGTTTTATGCTTTTTGTCCTGAAAGAGATTTAGAGGATTTCAAATGTGGTTCTCTGAATTACAATATGACTACAGTTAATAAGAATATTCACTTGTATCACACAGTATAGTGAAACAAAAGTAGTGATACATTGCTGATAATGGTTAAAGCTAACTGACTACTAAGAAGAATCACCCCTAAGAAGCGTGATTGAAATGAGCTGTGCCGCTTAAAATATCTTCCCATTGCTAAAAAATGCATTTTCCAGTATTAAATAAGAGAAAAGAGACTTTAGACCATAATATTTAGGTAGCAAGTTGTAGTTCCTTAAGTGTGTCTGGAAAGCGTTCAGCATATAGGAAGCACAGTCTTGGATGGAGTCTCACAGGCTTAGATATGAGATTAAGAGCCAATTACAACTCCAAATTATTTCAGAACATCAAATCCATGTTTTCTCCAGTCCATTTTCTATCTTGCAGGCTTCTCTCCAAGTTATTAACAGTGTAGGTGAGAGATCATTGGCTTCATTTCCCAGTCAGACCTGAGTGTCACCCTGAGAGGAGTTTCTGATGAAGAGACACTTGATGCTACTGAGCTGGAGATGGAGTGCAGAGAATAGCATTATATATACAGAGCTCCTCCATGGGCTGTGAAAAAAAAACAAACCAACCTAACCTTCACTTTGAAAACCTTGACAAGTCAAGAAATCTTTAGGCCATGCTCTTGTTAAGACAGCCTTGAAGACAAAACTGAAAGAAAGGTAGCATTTTATGTTGTATAATACTGGGAATAATGACACAAAATATGGATTATTGACACAAAATATAACAGAAGCTTAGTTAAGAATATATAACATGGAATTCAGTAAATGAGTACTAAGGTGTTTCTTATATAGCATGGCATAAGAGCAAAAAACCCCAAAACAATAGAAATTATCTTCAAGTATTGCAGATGGTAATAAAATGATTTTCCACACTGCACGAGCAAAAATATTTTTTATAAAAAGAGACAAAGGCAAGACTTTTTCCCCAAAATGATAGCATGGTGAGAATGGAAATCTTGCAGAGGAAATATTGTAAAGATACTGAGCATGAATGTAGTGAGATTCTGCAGTGAGGAACATTCTGGGAGTGTGAATAAATGATGGTCACAGCTTTGCTGTAACTACCTACTCCTGCCAGAAGGGTCAAGAGAGGAAATTTAAAGAATAAGTGACAGTAGAACACTTGCCAAGGGTCCACAGCAAAAGATCATGCAACAGGAAATAAACAATCAAGGGCAACTGAATCAGAGCAACAAAAGAAATCAAGGGTCAAATAAATTTTTTTCTACTGTTTTTGTTCTCTGTTGCATAAGCATATTTAATTCTTTCATTTCGCTCTAACAACAACAAAAAAATTTTTAGATTTTTTCTGTTAAAGAGTGTACTCTTTCATATACCAAGGTCTCTGATATTTGGATTGTGTTTCTATGTTCTGCTGACTTATCTAGTGGATATATAATGTTGAAATTACAAAATCTTACAGACTAAGCAACAGCATTTACTGAACTTTGAATAAAAGCTAAGCAGCTTTAAATGACTTGGAAGTTATAAAAAGAAAAAAGAAAAAAACAGAAAGAAAGATGAGATAGATTATGGAACAATAGCCTGTTAAAATAACCTAGTCTAATTTTTATAGCTGCTCAAGTGCTCAAAACATAGCCAAATTTCCATGATGCTACTGACTTAATGCCTTTGAAGACTTAACGCCAACAGACTTCTCATGCGAACAAAGAAAACAAAAACGTATCTTTTCCATGAGTTACATACAAATCTTAAGTTAACAGGATCCAGATAAAAAGGTAATAACAACAGACAAGATTAATAAACTACATGAGCACACACACTGCACTGGCAGCAGGTTTCCATCAGCTTGAATCCTCAGGCTTGCCCTTCACTTCTAAGCTCCATGTAGTTGTATTAAACAGATGTCAGACACAATTTTACTGCACAGGAGGAGCCAAGCATCCAAGCCATCCTTTGAGCTAAGCCTCTTTGAAAAGATGGTATGTTTCATCAGAACCCACTTTGTGGTCCACACTTGTTATCTTAGAGGCATGTCAACAGAATATCTGTCAGTCAAAAATAATCTCCCTCACCCATCCAAGTGACAGCATGAGATTTAAAACAAAGGTCTGGGGGTGATGTGTGAGAAAATGTCTGGAAAAACATACCTAGAAACCCAATGAATGTGAGGAGATGGGAAATCAACTACTATAACACACCACCTATGCTTGTCTCTAAAAAAAACACCAAAACCCCCAACCTTAAAAAGATGAGGAAAAAATGTAGTATCTGGAAATTACGAACATTGAAAAATTATTCTCAGTGAATTGCTCCCTTTTCCAGGCAGTGTAGCAAATATCTAAGCACCACTACAGATAGGCACTCTAACAAATACCATTTCCAGTGAAAGCTCTCCTTCCAGCATCCACAAACAAGTGTGTGCTGCTGACACAGCATCTTTCAGTTACCCACCCAACTTCCCAGCCAAATCTCAGTCCCACACAAAACCTGCAAATTTATATGCAAATAACCTCCTTTCCTCTAAGCTAGCTTTTATGGAGCAAAATAAAGATTTCAGATAGATATTTAGAATTCTCTTCTCTACTAAAGTGGGAGAAAAAAGCATGTTGGGATTGTCTACAGGAACAATGAATTTTCTCTTGTTCAAGAAGACTTCTTCATTTTATCTTCTGCAGGGATTAACTCTTAATTTTCATGTTTTCAAAAACACATTGAATGGTATGATGTAATCAGCATCCAACCCCATTTACTGCCTAACATTTTATGCACATACAACATATGCAGCAATTTTGAAGACAATAAACTTATTCATTGTTTGGCATTCAAAAGAGAGTCACTACATTTCCTTCCCCTTGCCTGCAAAGGACCCTACCTAAAACTGGGTAGGTAGATGGTATTCTGGTGCCTATGTATAAAATCTGATTTGCAAACCTTTAAATCACAGGCTGCTTAATGTCAGTAATTATCCTGCTCTCTTATTTAAAAGACAGCAGCTGCTTTGCTTGTCTCCAAGGCTGGAAGTGGCCCAGGCTGAGCAGCTCTTGGCTATGCAAAGGTCACTGACATAATCCATGATCTGGCTGGGTTCAACTCAGCATTATTCATTTACCTGTTCCTGCTCTAGCAGAAACTGTTGCTCCCTTAACTCATTCAAAAAGCCTTAGTCCTCCAGGGAAGAAATCTATTCCAGCTCTAGACAAATTAGGATTTTCCCCCATATTAAGATGCAAATAACAAAACGACAATTAAAAACTATTTCCATATTCTCCATAATCTAGAGCAAATGAGAATTCTTTACATATTTATTCAGTGCAGCCAAGTATAACGTTTTTCCAGAAAAAAAACCCCACATGTATCCTACAGGAGGAGACTCCTTGGTGAGTTTCAGAGTTATTTCCTTCACAGAAGACTGAGGGAAACCTCTTGACTGGCTAACTTAGCAATTTCACATACCAGAAATTTCTGATATCTCATATATGATTATTATATTACCAATGAAAATAATAATTTGATGATTTATAGATATGCTCCTTACCAGAAAGTGTAATACACTTGCCAAGGAATATATTTTTGCTACAGAAAGAAAATACTCTAATCAATAGGTATCATGTTCTATGTGTACAAAATCATAGAAATCACCAATTATTCAGGTAACCTTCACTCTTCATTTTGCTCTTTATTGCCAACAATTAAACTGTAGTGCAATTCAATTATTTTTAAGTCATATATTAACTGTGTTTTACTCTTACATGTTTGAAATATGGGGTGCCACTTTTAGGCAGCTCCAACAAAGACATCTGCAGTTTGGTTAGGTTACAGTGCTCTGAGCAGGTATTTTTAGGATGAAGTATGTTTAGATTTTAGGTTAGGAATTAGGAAATTAACTGTTTTGCATAAGAGCAATGGCATGTCCTAGCCAAAGTCCGCCTTCCCTTTCTGTCTGAAAGCTTTCAGCCACAGCAATACAGATGAGGGTATGAGAATCAGGGAAGCATTTGGAATACTCCCTCAGATTCTAGTGCAGGACAGAGCCTTCCAGTGCCAGGCACAGTATCTTTGTATTTAATATCTGTTGATGCGTTTATCTTTGATAAATCTGCTTAGTTTCTTCCACCTGCTATCTTAAATATTGTGCTAATGTAAAAGCACTAAAGGGTCCCTCTATTCACTATAAAAACTTTGAATCATTCATAAGCAGGCATCTTTACTGCAAATCTATGTCTGACTATTGCTATTATTACTAAGCATGATGTCTCAAATTAGATATAGACTTAAAATGTTCCTCCTGGCCATTTTCTTAAATCAAAGGATTTTTTGGCAGGTGGATCAAACACAACTCAATGAAAGATATACCTTGGGGCAAAATTTTTCTTATCTATTTAGATTTCAATTTAGGGATCTTCTGTGTAATGTCAGCAAGACACATGTCAGACAGATAATTTATAAATAAACCATCAAGATCTTGAATTATACAGCTGAGATCAGAAGATAGAGGCATGCTCCAGATATCATGCTTAAATGGCAATAAATGCATGTTAAATAAATCATTAGTGCCTCAGTTACTATAAATGTATTCCACATTGTTAGACACGGACAAGATCAGAGCTCATTATTGGGGTGGACAACTCACATGCTAATGCCAAGCTTAAGGACTGGGTATCCCAGGGTTTCTCAAATGGTGCTAGATTGCTTATTTTAGATAGCTTCCACCCTTGAAGGAGACTTTCAGGTGAACCAAATTGATCTTCTGGCTAACTGAATATGTATGATCAAGTCTGCATGGTGAGCTAACCCATGGAGATGTAATTCTGTTGCTAGTGTCATACCTTATGTATTTTCAGCCTCCAGCTACTGCACTGGAAGACTGAAAGACTCCTAGAGATCATGAATCAGAGCCATCAATGCCACACAGATACTTAGGAATCTTTAGGACATTCCAAATGTCAGGAGATGTTCTCACTTTAGGCAACAGAACACAGTGCTTAGTGTGCCTTCAGGCAATTACACACATGCTAATAAAATATTAGACTTGAGCTAATCCCACCCTTCTGACAATGTCACCATTTGAAAGGTCCCTCTGACATTTTTACTGTCTAAAGTACATATGAGACTGAAAGGAAAAAATGTATTCCCTAAGTTGCTTCTGATGGATCACAGATATTTTTACTGCAAAATCAACTTGTACTGTGCTATTTTTTTTCTGACTAAGGTGATACAGGGAAGTGCACCGTTAAAAGTTTAATCAGAATGTTCAGACAACTGAGAAAAACACCACAAAACCTAATTCCTTGTGATAAACTTACCCCTAGGCCCAATATCAGTATCACTTTTGTGAATATAGCAATAGAATTAGATCCACTGAGGCTGATTTTACCCTCAGAGAAAAACAGATTTAGGCTCAGAGAATTAAGGAAAAAACCCCAGAGGACTCTGTTTCCTTCCCACAGTAAACTAATAAAAGGCACTGTGGTTGCCGTCCAACTTTTTCAACAAAATAAACAATTCTAAAAAATATTATTAGAATTATTGCAGAAATATTTTTCTCCTCCTTCTTGCAGATAAAACCTGCCAATGCCAAGGAAACAAGACATACAAATATATATATAAAATCTTTATATATTAGATTTTTCACAGATTTCAGGAAAGGAGAATGTCCATCCAAAGGCTAAGTCCTCAAGTGTAATGCAAAAATTAGTGCATGGCAAAGCTGTTTCACTAGAGTGGCTACAGCAGCAAATGTTGGAGGCTTATTGAGAAACTGTGAGGACTGATTTACATTGCTTGCAGCACTGTTAACCCAATACAGTTACCTTTCCCAACTTATATGAGCTATTATGCCATTGCAAGCAGTATAGTTTGGTTTATAACTTAAAACAGAAGAAAAAGAATGGTTTCATCTTTCAAGTAATTTGATTAGGAACTGACCAAGCTACACTCAGAATCTGCTTGAAACGAGCTCTTCACATCTTCCTGGATGAAACCCTCAGTGAAACGCTGTACAATGTGAAACATTCTTTGCTGTCCCACTGGTTTAGTGTGAATTCGTGCTGTTGGATGACGTTTGTGCACTGTTGGTGACAGTAAATATCCAGAGAAGTTTCTTGTGCTGCGTGAAGCTCAGAGTGGCAGCACTACAGGGCCAGGTGCAGCACAGCTCCAGGGAGGAGCAAACACCTTCTGGAAAGCACTGCTCACCCTCTCCTCATCTCCATATCAGAAACATGCATACTTTGTTTCTGCCTTTGGAAAAATACAGCCATGGAAAGATGAGCATGCCCATGCCTGAAATAAACCAAGCCAAGATTACTCAATGCACACGCATGAAAGAATGTGGAATTGCTCACTCCATAGCCCAGCTGAAAATGATAATGCAACAGTTACAAAAAATGTTTTTCTGTGATATAAATGTCACCATTTCTGTCAATATAAATCCTGGATTTTGACAAAGAAATATAATACTATTTAAAAACTAACTTTTTAAAGAAGAAACTACTAATAATTTGTTCCATTGCATCATTGGCATACTTAGGCAGCTGATAATTTTAGAAATAAAATGAAGTATTTTTCTGATTGTTTTTTCACTAAACCTGAGGTTTTGAGATCTCCTCTAATGCTAATTACCCCCAAAGCAATTCCAAAACATTAATATACATTGTAACACAAAAGCATACATAAGGTCAAGTCAGTTGTCTGTGAAGCAAAATCTACCAGGTCTAATTTTAACAGCAGTTTGGCACCACTGGCTTTTATGTTGCCTAGGGGTTTTCATTGCAGAAGTTAACTGCATTATATCATTGACAACAAAACATCTCTGAAACATCACTGTTTTGTTTCTTCTTCATATATTTTAATACTTTGTTTATTTTCACAAATATGTAAATATAGATAACAAAGCTGTGTTAAAATTCAGAACTTAAAAAACTACTGTCCTCAATATATCACACTGGGTTAGCGACAGAAGTTTTCAGACTGCCTGATTGTTATTACAGAATTTTTCCTTCATCTGTCATAAAACTTTTCCTTCTGTACCTGACTAAAAAGGTTCCATTTCTCTTAACACCAGCTAGTGTTATTATTGTGACACTACTTCATGTAAATATTATAAGATCAAATTCTCTCAACCACTCCATTTCATAGACAATTTAATAAGTACTTCCTCTGAAACATGAAGGTCAAAAAATAAACAGATTAAAAAAAATTATGAGTGCAGCACTATTTTTGAGGTCAGGAGGGCAAACACTAGGTTGGAAGAGCAGGGACAGGGGAGAGTCAGAGAGGAAGGAATGTAGGTCTCTGTCTTGCAGTACTCTTGCCTCATGTGCTGTAGATTCGTGAGCATGACTAGATTTGCCTTGATAATCTCACAGTGAAAAGCCAGAGGAAAGAGCCTGCTTCTGAACTTGGGGAAGGACAGGACATGAGCTTGATGTCCATTCAGTTCTGTGCTGTGTTCCTTCATTAGTTTCTTCAATAAAATTGTGTGCTTATTTTTTCCCTTTGCTGCTCTCCTTTGCATGGTCTGTTCTAAACAAAATGCAAATGCTGAATTCAACTGCAGTTCTTAAAAAAAACAGAACAAAAAGCAACCAACCCAAAAACCTCCAAACAAACCAGCATTCAAAAACATTTAAAATTAGACAGGTTGAGTTCTTAAAATTCTACACTGTATAAAAAATGTTTAGAAGAAGGCAAGAAAATTACAAAGAGAAAAGCTCAAGCATCTCTAAGGACAAATATAATCCAAATTATTTTGTAAATGCAAGAGGTAAATAAGAACAGATTTCCTAGAAATGTTCATAAACTCATTTGTCACAGCAAAAGTACATGACGATCTCAGCAGGATTCCAGCCAGAGATTTCTGACACATTACAAGAAGGCTTGCTTTTTCAGATATTTAGCATTTCCCCAGTAAAATTAGTAGAAGTTCACAGCATTCTAAAGCAGCTATAAAGTTCTCACTAATGTGGAATGAGTCCCAGGGCTCAGGATTTTTTTAGATTTCTTGTTTGGTTTATATTCCTTCAGTCAGTGTGGAGCAACTTTTAAACCAACTATCTAAACACCTTGAAAGAAAAGCATTTATTTATTAGCTGAAATATTTTCTCAAAAATTATAAAGAGGATCCTGAAAACCAGTTTAATTAAGGAAGAAAATTTATCTGACAAGAGTTCTCACATCCATCTTCCTGACCCTGTAAGTATTGATGTTACCTGCACAGGTAAGATCAGTAGCAGAGCTGAGATCCACTCAGAAAGGGTTTCAACAAAATCATCACAGTATTGCATAGTGTAAATGTGTTATCTGTATCAGATGATGATTAAGCTGATTTCAACATTACAATTTTAAATTAGTCAGCCAATGTCATTCCTTACCATGGTTTGGACCTTTGTAGGTTGACAATTTTCTCAATATAATAAAATAAGGCAATATTTACAAGCCAGAGTTATTTTCCAGCAAAGGAGAAGCCTATGCTTATATAATTCAAAAATAAACAGGATTTAATCTTCTTATGTAAAAGCTAAAAAGAATTCTAAGGTAACAAAAAAATGCCTTTTGGAGATTAAAGAACTGGTGCAAATGTAGACAGGCACAAGTCAGGTGTTTTAGATTTGGTTGCCTATCTATCTCCCTTTCTTTTCACCTGATTCTTCAAAGCTGGTGATATGTGGTCCATGTCTACAAAAACTGGTTCAGCTGTTTATTACTTTTACCTTTTATATTAAGTCCTTTCACTTAAATCCCTTAATTGGCAGAATCTAATATTCTGAGAATGGTAAATTATGACTACATGTGTGCTGAGGATGAAGCTTTGCTTCCTTCAGAACTTGCTGACAGAATGGAAAAAGCAAACCCAAAGACACAAAGATGTCAGGGGATGAAAACAGACAAGCTGGACTGTAGAGCGCATGCTGATTCCAAGACGAATGTTCTGAGGAAGATTTCCACAAGGCATGAACTCTACCACAGTATTTTAGCTTCACATTATGGGACAGGAGGATGCAAGGATGGGCTAAAGGGCCCTCCTAAATGAAAACTGAAATTAAATCAATGATCAGCGCTTTATCTCTTACTTGATACCATTAAGATTTCTGCAGGAGGTCTCATAATATTTCCAGGATGTGGCCAGTGCATATTGTCCACAGGCATTCCTTTTCATGTGTGCCCGATGGCCAGTGTGAGCCCATGCATCAGGGCAGTTATTGGTGCATGGAAGAGTTCAGTTCTGTGCCTTTTGCTCTGGTATGGATTCAGCAATGTTTTTTCTACCAAGGTCACCTTTCTGATCTCCTGCCAAGACCCACAGTCACTTGCTTTTTGCACTGTCTCAGCAACACCATCATTACCATCACTATTAGAAACACAGTAGTTGGATCATTCATATCAAGTTCTTGAACTAAACACTTGGTAATAATTCCCTAGTTAATAGGCTCCAAAAATTTACAGCTTAAAAGAATTCTATAAAGCTTCACCAGTGTGTATGTCTATGCTTCCTCATTTTTTCACTCTGTATTTGGAATAGGCATGGAGCAGAACACAAGCAACAGCAAAGGAAACGAACGCCAAACCCAACAAGCAGCCAGAGCGTCTCTGACACTCACACCCATCCAAGGCTGATGCAGGAGAATGAAGCAGGTCTTTCACCATCACAAACAGCATGTGTGTGTCAAAGAGGGAGATTCAGTTCCCCTGCTCTCACTGTCTGGTGTCTCGGGCCATGGAACAGATTGACTAATAACCTGCTTCAGAAGTGTTCTTACCCTACAACGCATGATGGGTGCACTATAACTGTAATGCAGAGATGGGCTGAAACCTGTTGCAGGTGTGATGTGGTATCAGTGAATGCTATGTGATAATGGCAGTCCAGGAGCTGAGTATACTGAAAAAACTTTGCAGAAGTTTTAATCCCATAAGAGCTCTCTTCTATCTCAGAAACTGGCTCCACTACTCTCCAGCCCTGTTTATGCTGTGGAAGTTTGTAAAGGGCTTCACTGGTTCCAGGCACTTATAGGAGCTTTAGGATTCCACCCTCAGATGCATAGATTCACAGCTGCAGGCAGGTGCAACATTATCAGAAGGTCTAAAGCCCTTTTAACTCTGCAATAAGCTTCTCTCATGATTCTGGCATTGCTATTTCCCACATGTCCTTACAGATTCTCCCTGATCCTTAAAGCGAAACTCAGCCCATGGATAGAAGCACCGGTTCTGCTCTGCGCCAAGGGGCTGGAGGGAGGTCACTGAAGGATGAGAATGAAAGGAGTGAAGGAGCCCAGGGGCTCAGCTGAGGCTGAAGTGGAGGACGTGGATCTGGGGCCTCTGGACCTCTCAAGGTTGGGCTCTCTGGCAGCACTCAGTCCTGGCCGTGGTGCCACAGCCAGCGGGTGGATGGCATGGGGAGAGCACCACCCCGCAGTCAATCTGGTGCTTGTGACATTTCAGGTACCCTGCCAGTGCTGGCCTTAGGTGCTGGAGCTAATGATACATGGAAGACTGAATTCAAAATAAAAATATCGTCGAGAAAAACCTGGATAAGCCTGACACTGGACTATCCACACCTGTCAAGGCATGATGGAGGGAGAGGCAGTGTGCTTCCACCCATCCAGGTGAGGGGCAGAAGGTTGGATGCATTGCCCAGACACTTGCACAGACTGGGCTATGGCTGCTGAATCTACTTTCAGCACCATTTTAAGCCTGAAAGCAAGAACAGCTGCTAGCATGAATCCATCTAGAAGACAAATGAAACAAAAGTCTGTCCCACAGGGTTCTTGAAGCCTAGTAAATGGGTGTTATAATAAGTGAGAGGTCCTCTGAGAGCTTCTAGCACATGGAGAAGGTTAAGGAGAAAGGAAATATGCTTCTGTAGAGAGAGGTTCTTAAGAAAAGAGAAGTCTTTTGAGATATTATTCTTTGAACCAACATTAGCAGGACTAAGTAGTTCATATGAACTCTAAAGCACCAAGCGACCATTTTTAAAGTATTGTTTTCCCTGATCTCCTAGAAACCTGTAATTACAGTGCTGGTAGTTGCATTAACCTTCTACTAACACAATCTTACTAAAATTATTCAAAATGCTATGTAAACTTCAGCTTAGTGTAGTGTACTTTTTTTCCTGTATTTTATCTATAACTTTATAGCTTACTGTGGTCAAGAATAGGAAATACAGGCTATATAGTGCCAAAATCAAAGGAAGATTCTTAAGTTAATGTATGCTTAAACAATAATTTTAAACATAGGAGCCATCAACAAAAATGCCAGAGATGAAATCCAATCTCCATACTTGAACAGTTAAAAAATCTTTAAAGAAAATATATGGAGCTCAGTATTTCTTGTAAAAACTTACAGTCTTTCTTTCCATTATGTTTGGTTTGACCAAAGACTCAAGCATACAACAGATTATGGTTCCCTCATGCATTGCAGCTACAAGGAAACCCCCATGCCAGAATCTGCATTAGTAGAAATAGATACAACAGGGAATGGCTGTGCTGGAAATGCAGTATTTCTGTTGGGTTTTTATTGGCTTCAATCACTACTCAACAAATACAAGCCATTTATGACAGTTTTCAGTTTCCAAATATACATGATCTTATTGAGTATTAATTACTGGATGATATTAGACACAAATTTTTAAAAGAGAGGAAACAAAAATGAAAAAAAAAGGTTAAATATCATGCCTGGTATATACAGAGACTATGCCAACAACTGATTTCAAATACCCATCCTTTGATTTTGCATTGCCAGACTGCTTCACTTCATTCACTCCTTCCCTTCAGAAGGGGATAAAATGCTAGGCCATTGACATGGGACATTTAAAGGAGCTGGACTGAAAGGAATAGACAAAACTGGACTATGGGTTCATCAGTCACGTGGACAATGCAAATATAACCATATAACTCTATGGAAAAGTAAATAAACCTGAGAAGTTTGGCTTAGAAAGCAAAAGATGTGAACAATCTACCACAGAAAAAGTGCTGGGAACCTGCCCCATAGGAAATACCTGGATTTAATTTATGCAAAGCCCTTGCAAAGGGAGAACACAGAATGTGAGCACACACACTGTGACAGTAAGTGCACACACTGTCCCACTGGGTGTGCTGTGTCAGCACAGCCTGGATCACATCCCTCTAAAGGGGCAGCAGTCCTAACAACAAAGGTCACAGGGGATGGGGAAGGTGCTGCATTGCTGTTGTCACTAAAACTCAAATGAGTGTCAGCACACGTTCATTAGCCTTTTGGAAGGAAAGGCAGGTATCACTAGATTTTAGTGCTGTAAAAGAAAGAAAGGAAAGGACAATTAGCCTTTCCTCATAAAACTCCTGACAAGGTCTGTGCAGTGTTTCCTCCCAAAAGGTCTGCTGGTTTTTGTGGGCTTCTTTTTAAGAGTATATATTTAATGATGACGAAGTATGAAGATGGTAGCTCAGTAAATATGTTTGCCTTTTTTGCCACCAATTTATCAAAGGAAAACACAATTAATATGCACACATGCATCAAGATGTTGTCTTTATGATTACTACTACTGTTATTTATTATTACTATCAATACTACTTATTACTACTACTATTGCTCAATTGTAACACAACTGAGCTTTGTTTCCACTGACACTGCTTTTCTTCAAGTTTATCATTCTGATTTTCTGTCTGTGGAAAGGGGAAATGGACGCAGTACTGATAGTGGTTAATGCATTTACCAGTGCTGTTTTACTCTCACTGTGTTTCCTGTGATACCAGTCCAGGGTTTGTGCCATTTTTCAGCTTGAAAAATGTGCTGCCTGGTAGATCTCACCACATAAGCCACAACCATCAACTTTTCTCAGCTCTGTCATTGAAAGCAATGCAATCCTGGCATAAGATCACAAACTGCACTTAAGCAAAATAAATTCTTTGTGCTTCCATTTTCCATGGTTCTGGCCAAGAAAAGAATTTTGTGAACTCTTCTTCCCTGCTCTGATTTAATTTTGGTACTCTATTCTTACTCCTGTAGCAATACTACTTTAAATTGCATTTTGTTACTGCTTTGGTCAATCTCACTCTGGATCATCTTTTTCCTCGGTCTTATCTTTTCTGCGCCCTAATGCCGCTATTAACTTCCCTACAATAGTACTCATCACCTATAAACTTTTTACATACTCTTTCAACTTTTAATTGCACCAAGTTCCCACTATGTTTTATGCAGAATGTTTTAGTAACCTTTCTGTTTGTTTTCTCTAACAACTTTAGGTAAACTTTGCTGCATGCCCAGCCTTTAACTTGCACTAAAATTGAGAAAAAAGTAAGTTTGCTTCTGTTTTCTTGAGTCATAGATAATCTATGTTTCTAGCACAACTCTAAGGCCCAAGGCTAAAGATAGAAAAACCAGAGTAAGAGCTGGACATGTGCTTCTAAAAACACAGTCACACTTGTAATTTGTCTTGAAGGGGTGGATTATTTATTTCAACTTGTAAGATAAATGTCAGTGCTATGAAAAACTGAGTTAATTTATCTCCATACTAGCTATGATGGCAACAGCATTTTCTGATTGAAAGAAAAGAAGAACCTAAATTCTGATCTCAGTGTAACATCGAAGTAACTACATTGGCTTTCTGCTTAGTACACGTAATTTGGCTTTCAGTTTTTCATTAGTTACTCTATTTTTTGTTACTGAGCAAGAAGGTCATATCAGTGTCCAAAATGAGGATGCGAATCTGTGAATGGTAATGCTATGGTGGAATAATGGTACAAAAAAGAAGAACAAGGGCCAGTTTTCCACCAGCTTTATAACCACTGTAGAAGTTGAAGTAAAATGCTGAGAAGTGTTACGATTCTTTAAATAGCTTAAGTCAAGAACTTTTAAGAATAGATATCCAAAAATAGCATCGTAGTAAATTTTGTATAGAGTTTTAACAGACTTTCTGTTCACTCCTAACTACAGAAGAACATGTGTTATAATTATCCTCTGACTCTCAAAAAGGAAATGGGAAAATCTAAGCTACCAGCCACCAAAAGCGCAAACAGTATTTTTAGAGGCCCAAAATATAACTGAAGGAGAAGGAATGAAAGCAGCACTGGAAAGCAAGTATGCATAACTGAGTAATACTTTAACATTTTCTGGCATAACTGAGTGATAATTTAACATTTTCTGTCATAAGCAATTTAGACAAGGTTAATTTCTGGGTATGCTGCATGTAAGGAACATATACATCATTAAGCACCATCTGTCGCATGCAGTGGAAACAACAAGCAGAACCACAGGCAGTATCTGGGGAAAGGATCAGCTTCCTTTAGGGGAATCTTCAGTAAGCTCTTAAAGAGTAATCTCAGGCACTGCTATAAGGCTTTCTTCCCGTCAGAGGATCTAAAAATGCATCATTGACACTTACCACATCTCTTTGCCACTAAAAGAAGCAGGTAAACCTAGTATTCCCTCTATTAACAGGTTTCAAAAGTGGACCACAGGATGATTTTTACAGTTCTTAAATGAATATGAAGAATTGCAATATGAAGAGGCACAAAACAGGTCAATTCCCCATCTTGTAGCTAATTTCTTTCTGGATAATACTGTTGTAATAACGTCTGCAGCACTGGTAGTTCTTCAATCTAAATTGATAGACCTGAAGAGAAACCAGTCATGTTTCATCTGCCAATGTGTATTCTTAATTCAAAGTGTCCATTTTAAAGGAGACACATCAGAATGCAAAATGTGTCCAGGTGCTGTCAGGCAGTACCTGGAGATCTGCCACACATGAGCACTGAAACTTGCCTTTGAAACAACTGAGGTATGAAATAGCCTTCTGATATTTGAAATCAGTGTAAAACCATGGGCATTTTTGAATTTCTTTACTGAAAAAAATGTAAAACCCTTGCAAATTCTTCAAGTGCTCTACCATATAAGCAGTGCCTTCAGCATATAATGGGTAAGAATCTCTTATCAATGAATTGTAGATTGTGTAAAAGAACTAACGCTTCTGCAGCAGGCTCCATCTCTACGAGGGAGGCTTTGAAGGTGCTAAAGCAGGTTCAATACAAATATGTTGTGCTTCTTTTCAAAAAGCAGTCCCATGTTCCACAAGACCACATCCTCAGAGGCACGCTTACACATAATACATCAAACAGCTAATCAAGCCACTAATCTCACGCTGTGTTGCTTGCTTCCTGTCGAAAGCCTGAGGAAACAGCAGCTTGTGCTCAGCTGCAGCCCATTAGCTGGAGTCTCAGACATTTCTCCAGCCTGAAGACCAAGTATTTAAGTGAACAACTGATAGCTGTTGTATAATTAAAAGATCATTATTTTTAAGTTATTTGCATAAACCTCCCTGTAAGATGAGAGCTGATGCCAGACACATGGACAAAGGTCACACATTACCTAAACAAATATTATATGATAACCTCAATGGAGACCACACTGTTTGTTGTCAGAATGAGGCACATGGTCATTAGCAGACCTAGTGGTTAAAATGATTATGAGCTTTAAAGACTGATTTTCTGCTTTACTCTTTGGAAGAATGGTAATCTTTATAACGGGAGGAGGCTATTGACACAGGTAATCACCTTGGGTATTGTGTAGTGCAGAGAGATTCTCTGAACTGCTCTGTGAAAAAGCTTATTTTTCTCTTTTCTGTCTAGGAATGGAGGCAAAAGTTTAGACACCCAGGATGGATGCCTAGAGTAAATAAGTGTGATGACACCAAACAAATAGGCATACACAAAACCTTAAGCCACAAAACAGTGCAAACCTTAAGCCACAAAACAGTGCAACAGTTCTGCCCATTAACCATGATCATTGAAGGCAATTTCGGTGGCCCTTAGCCCATTCTGTCAGCATAGCCAGAGTGAAACATCAAGGTGAAAAAGTCGTTACCAGAGTTTCTTGAACAAGAAATAATGTTTAAAAAGGAAAAAAAATTTCTGACCATGACTATACTCCAAACCTCTCAGGAGAACAAAGTTTTAAAAATTATACGGAAAAACACATGTTTGGGCATTTATGGACTTTGGTGTTTGCTACCCTTATCAAGGGGCCAGAAGTAAAATTTCTGTTGATGTTGGCATGACATATTTGTGTCACATATTTAGAACTTATGTAGAAAGGTACAACCAAGAAAGTCAAGATACATGTAGCTACAAGGCCAGATCACCCTATGCCCTACTATTAAAAATGAAAGGGTCATAGTGGGGACTTTTCAGGCAAAGTGATTTAATATGTTCTGAATTCATTCTTTCATTTAAATTGATTTAACTTTCCTCAACATGCTTATGTACACAAAACCAAGGCTTCTTCCAATTTACCAAAAATAAAAATCTGCTATCAATTAACTCATCTTTCATTTTGTCATCACTTAGACAATGTAGCTGAATAGGTTTCTACAGTGCCTTGTTTCTCTGTCCCTTGAGGTCTGCCTGCACCAGTATGGTTAGGAAAGTTAAGCTGAATTAACTAAACATGCAAAATAAAAATGCAGCAGTAAAAATGTATTAATCCCTAGGGCACAGTCCTCATTCACAAACAAAGCTGTCTTAATTCTTCACTACTTTAAGCCTCAAAAGGAGCATCTAAACAAGGCTTTTGTGCACTTAAACTAATTCACATTCACTTAACACCTTTACTTAACATCCTCCTGTGACATAGCAAAGCCAACAAAATCTTTAGCATAAACACTTTCAGGAACAAAAACATCGTTATTGCCAGTTGAGTTTATTTCACTTTGGGAGCAGGCTATTCTCAGAGCAGAACTCTTCTTTTGCCAGAGGAAGTCTCATCTCCATTCAGACAGGTTGGTGGTAAATGCTATTAAAAAAAACAAACAACCACCTTTCTAATAGCAGACAAACATATTTAAGATATTTAAGACTATTCATGAGAACTTCTGAAAAATGTAGGTGTATTATTTTCCTGCTTCACTCAACAACATATGAAAAAGTATTTCTAGATATAATCTTTGAAACAGCAAGCATTTCTGGTTTTGCAATTCATTTTGCTTTTATAAATACTTTCAGACAATTTGCTAGTTATTAAGTGCTATTGCCTTCTAGTGCTCATCACAATATAAGACAATGCTTCTACTCAACACTTTTGTCTAACAATTCAAACATTTTTCAGCCTCTTAAGTAGGCACAGCTTCCTGCAGTAGCCTAGTCTATTGTTCAGCTTTTCAGTAATGCTAAGCTGTGCTGGTTATAAAACTTAGGTAAAATTACAGCCTTTTGGTAGAGCATTAATATTTCTTTCCACAGTGTTTCCAGAACATTTACTGTAGCCATCACTATAAAGCACTAGTAGAAACTCAGTCTTTTTGCTGATTTTATTGCAAACATTTTCATTGAATTATGCATGATACAGAATGCCAGAAGCAGAACTGGAAAGAGAAGAGAAAGTAAAACTAGTAACTGTGATGGCAACAGCCCCACAGCAGAAGAGGAAAGGAGCAGGGATGGAATAGACAGAGCTGGAGGCAACTGGGATGAAGGAGGTAGAAGGATTCTCTGTCCAGCTTGTGCTTAGCCACAGGACAAGTGCTGCCAAGGCCTCTTCTGGAAAGTTTGGTTTCCTTGTTCTGGCAGTAACTGCTTTTCTGAGCACTTCTGTTTTGCTGTTTATTTTGCATCCCACAGTGTCATCTGCCTTCCTGCCTCTTGCTGTGCCACATCCAGCTGCCTCATTCTTACTCACATGCTCATTGCTTTGCTACAGCTGGAGTCACAGACTGTGCAAGAGTCCCTGAGCCATGATTGCCACTTTTTGCTACAGACTCTTTTCCTTTATTACTCCCTGGCAAGCATCTCTTGGAAGCTTGACACCTTTTTACCCCTCTTCTCATTTACAAATGCAAATACATTCACAGTAGTGCATCCACCGGTCTTACTCTGTCTAAAACTCACTGCTCATTCAATGTTCAACTACAAGCAATTGAAATTAAAACAAAGTTTGCTTAGAAGAAATATGATGGCCCTGAGAATACTCATAGCCCTGGCATACCCCTGCCCAAAGTTTCTGGGGCTCCTTCCACCCTGCCCACAGTCCAGCGTCCCATGTGAGCTCCTTGAGGCCACCAGTCCATGGCCCAGGGGTGTTGCAGCAGGGACAGCCTCCAGTTCCATCCCCATCCCTGTAGGTAGTTGGTCCTGTGAATGGATCCCTGCTCCATACATGGCACAGCTCCTCTCCAGCCCTGCTTCTGGCCCCAGCCTCTTTACCTTCCCTTGGATCACCCTGGTACCAGAGCACATCTGTTGTCAATGTCCCCATCAGAACCAGCCAGGTGTGAAGCCCCGGGGGAATGCACCCTGTGGGGAGGGCATGTCCTTGTGCCGTCAGTCCAAATCAGTGCAGCTGATCCCTGACAGAATGCAGTTTATTTTACAATAATTTCTTGCTGAAACATAGCTTTCTACTTGTAAAGTAGAAATGTCTGGTTTTCTCTGTTTTCTTGTCCTCTTTAAGGTTTCTTTCTAGTCTGGCTATCTTTGTAAGAAAATTATCTCTGAAAGATATATGCACACGTCTTCTCTGCTCTGATCTTTCCCAGTCTGAGCTCCTATTTCCCCAAGAAAGGCAAAGGGTTTGGTGCTCAGAGGTAACAGATATGAAATCACAAAAATACCTGGAAAAGAAAAGAAAGTAAAGAAGAGTTCTACAACAAAGACAGAGTAGGGTTTGCATTGCAGAACAGCCCTCTAAGGGGTGAAGAGCCCTTTCAGGCAGGACTGACCTCTCCTAAGGACAACCTAAGCAGCTGCCCAGAGGGAAGTATCTGAAGATATAATAATCCTCACAGGCCCTGGTCCTGCTTCTGGGCAGACTGCTTAGCTTGGAGCACAGTAGGAGCATGTTTTTGCTTGGGGCTGGACAGGCCCTAGCCTCAAACCTGAATGGCCACACACAAAATTTCAAAAATTTTAAGTCAGCTATCCATGCTCATTGATGTAACTTGGAAAGTCTGCCTGGGTGGGTGCTTCTTGGTCAGAAGTAAGCTGACAGTACAATTTGGGATATCAACCTTAACTCCTGCTGGGAATGGCTCCTGTCGAAACATTTGCATTGGTTTTAGTTACATTCAAAAGATAGAAACAGGTCCCTTTTAACACCAACAGAAAGTATGGAGTGTGCAGCTTGCAGCCATGGGTTACATAGAAGCTGCTCGGAAGAGCTCCTAAAAATGAGCCTAGCACCCAGCTGGCCAGGGGATATGTCTGTATTCAGCATAAGATGGGATTCTTTACACAGAGAAACACCACTAGTGAAATCATGCCTTGACTTTGAAATAGTTCAGGTACTCTTACTGTACCTGAACTATTTCAGGTTTTACACATGAATATGTTTGAGCCACCTCAAATAGGGTCAGTAATGGATGAGATATCCCTACAGAACAAGAAAACAAAACCCAGAAGACCTAAGACCTAAGATAAATGAGATAGAAATTATATAACCAAAAATACATACAAATAAGATAATATAGTAAACCATGCAATAAGCCAGAGGTTTATCATTATTTTAATATATGGCTCTGTTGCTTTCAAATGTATAGCACCAGTGACTGGTTCCATTTCCTAGACACTGTTACCTTTGGCTGTGCATTTTACTTTGAAAGAACTTGAAACTTTAGCCTATTTGAAAAGTAAGTTAATCTGTGGCTTTCTTGCAAAAGCTTGCAAGAAGTATCTTCTGACACCTACTGCTTGCCCCTGTATTGTGGCAAGTATGAAAATGAGCCCTTGAGCCACCTACAATCCCCTGTTGATGCTGTGCTTGATTCAAAGAACAGAACTCCTGTACATTGCTTGCTTGATGTGGACACAGCACTGACCTTTGAAAACTTCAGCTGGATTGCAATAGGAGCAGAGGATATAAAATTAAAGTACATGAAAATTACTTTAACAGGACAGAACATTGTGTTAATATTTGTGTTCAAGCATATTGTATGAATGAATCAGATATCATCAAAGTGGGAGGATCAGACTTCTGCAAAGTAGAAGTGTTTCTTCAAGAAAAACGACTGCATTGTGCAAAATTATGGAAGAGTTAAAAGTATTATAGCTGCTTTTCTACTACTATTTATATATAAAGCTAAAGTATTACTTGGCACAAATGTATTAACAAGTTCCTTAAAGAGATATTGGAATGTTTACTGGTCTGGAGGGACTGACATTTTTCCAGTTTGCTATTCCCTTTAAATTGTTTTATTTTCCATTAGCTATAAAATCCTTATGTTTTCACAGCACTGAGAACAGGAAGGGGTATTTTTTCAAAAAACGCAGCTGAAAATAAGCAGCACAGCACAAAGTCTTTCCCTTTCCTTTGACATTCTTAATCATTCAAAACTTAATTTTCATGACCCTTTACACAATCAATTAATTTACTTTCATGAAAAGTTATTTTTGAGGACAATGCTCACTTTTGCTTTCCTTACATTTTTATACTTTTGCAACACAGTTATTTTTCCATTTCTTTTGTGGACAAGCTCCAAAACCAACTGAGAAAAACTGGAAAATACTGAAATGCTGTGCTTTCTCCTCTACCTGAAAATCTTGCACTGTCCCATTTTCTCAATAATGTTATACAGACACATTACATAACCTGTTGTGACTCTGTGCTCACAATGTAATGAATGTGTCTGAAGATGAAAAGTGAAGCCACCTCATGGCATGTATTTTGTGCTCTCTCTCATGAAAAGTTTGTCCCCATTATAACTACAGTTTGCTTTTCAAAAGCATCTACTACAGCTTCAACTCTTTCCCTCTTTCCTCCACTCTCTGCAGGAATTCCTTTAACACCAGTTTGCACCTCAGCAGCTGACCCAAAGGCTCCCAAGCAAGGTCATATTCAGCTATCACAAAAATAAGTCACTGTAAACTCAGTTAAGAGAGTATGGCACAAAATATGGCACAAGACATTCTCCCAGATATTTTGAAAGATGCCTGAATTGTCATCAAATATATATACACAAAGAGAATGAAGCATGGTTGTGAAAAGGGTTATTCTGACTTCAGCCTGACTTCAGCCTCTGTGTGAAAATTACAGTATTTCAATTGTGGCTCCTGTGCAACTACAGCTTTCTGATTTCAAATTCTATTTTTTATTAAAAAATAATCAATTGCTTCTTAAAACATATATTACAATATATAGAGATGTTCAGCTCTCTTATTACTTGTGGCCAGAAGCTAACTTTCCCATGGTGTACTACCCACATTTCTCCACTGACTGGCTACCAGTAGATGGAGTTTAACAAAAAAAACATTTTTCATAGTTAGAGAGTGTGAGTTACGTGCTTGCTTCTTAGGCATGTTGGACCAAAATGCACCACAGATGAATTAAAAATGCCATGTATATGATCTGAAACTTTACCAATGCTTGTCTTGATAACACAAATTTTAAGGTCTGTAAATTGAAACAGAATACAGTCAAAACCCAATCTAGCATGCAGAGGAGTATGAGTTGCACAGCATGGTGATGGCAATGCCATCACTCACAGAAAAATATTATTGGATAAATATCCGAAGGTATCCATGTTAGCCAAACTCTACCTTTTTAGAGTGTGAGAAGATTTGTCTTATTTTGATATTATTTTTGACCCCTAAGTAGAAGCACAGAATTTCAGTAATCAAATAAATTCACATAAATCAAATGAGAGGAGATAACTTCTCTCGTGTTTCTAAACCTAAAAAAATTGCAAATCCTAAATGTCAGTTTCAAGTCTGAATGAAATTTTGGATTAAATTATTTTTAGTTCCTATTCTATTGAAATTTCAACAGAGATGCCTAACCATTAGCTATTTAAGTTGAAACAAAAGCTTTATTTGATCGTTAAGGGGAATTGATCTTATTTCAAGAACAAGTTCCCATTAGTCTTGCATACTGCATGCAAACACCTATCTGTTTCCTTGGTAGTCACAAGAAATCTCTGAAGCCTGAGACTTCCCATTTTGGACTTGAAGACTAAAACTAGAACCCAAAATCTTTTAAAAATTGTTGGGTATCTCTCAGGTAAGAAGCTGGTTAAATAAATTAAATGCTTTTTGGAGATCAAGGATTTTTGAGGGTTTGTACAATTTTAGAAAATCTAGGCCCAAGTTTATCACTGGCAAAACAGCAGATTCCTGAATTTCATGGAGTTGTGAGAGGGATAAATCTGTCCCCTGGTAACTTGCAACTAGATGCATGAATATTATTGCATGACATTGCATTATATTCACTCTCTTTAGGTTTAGGTTGCTTTTCTTTCTAATTTATACATTTGGGACCTATGAAAAATCTCTTAATAGGGGTTATATTCATTGAGATTCTCATATACGTATATATTTATACATATACTCAATCCTATTGAAAGTAGTATTAATTAGAAGACACATAATTGTTAAAGCCAATGTCCAATTGGAAAGATGAGGCTGCACAAGGAAGGTAATGGTTTCTACTTTTCAGGTTCATTTCAGTGTAATAAGCTAATATTGCTATTCCCATTAAGACCTTTGAAAATGTAATTAAATGCTCAAATGACCACTAACATGATTAAACAAAGAACAGGGTAGGTTATTCACCAAGCTTATTAAAGACATTTCATATTCTGTCCTGCTCAGTAATAAATCACAGTGAATTTTTTTTAGAGCATATCAACAGGCAAGCAGTGTTATCATTATCCTGTCCAGTAGAAAGTTAGTGCTGGGATGCTCTTCCATTTTTATAAAGCCTGTCAGTTATACCTGTGTCATAGTTTTGTTTGTTTTGTTCATATCAGGTCTTTATTTCTATAAAGAGAATGCAGTAGAGGGAGCTCTCTTTAAAATGCCTTCAGTCTAATTGAAGAACATATGTGCTTATTCCCTGAGTTTGGTCTGATATGCACAGAAGCAAAGAGACTTTGTGGAATATACTTATGTGTGTGTATGT
Source organism: Setophaga petechia (assembly GCA_024362935.1). Lineage (NCBI taxonomy): Eukaryota > Metazoa > Chordata > Aves > Passeriformes > Parulidae > Setophaga > Setophaga petechia. Next base: position 6,988,699 of record JANCRA010000002.1, on the reverse strand, counting down.
GTATATATGTAATATATTTAATATAGATAATGGAATATAATTATGTATCATTTAAAACATATTGCACTATTATAGAGCTTATTAATGAAATTTTCTTTAATAACTTGGGGTTTTTTTCCCCCATGACGGTCCACACTGGGCCATCAGCTTACCTTCCAAGCTACCTTCCCCAGTAACCTCACACAAACAAAATCCCTTCACTTCTGTTCACTGTTGCTCTGTTTACACATTTCCTAATATGAAAATATATAATTATATGGTAGGGTAAGTACCCCATACATGTACATGATCTGTGATACTGTGTACTGCATGCATTTATACATGTGTCTACATATGCTATCTATACCACACACATACATATATGTGTTTACATAGATATTAATGTTACATGAATTGACACACAAAACATGTATGATATGACTATATGTGTATAAATATTTAGTGATTTTGTCTCATATGGCATCACTTTTCCAAAATGATCTCTACAGCCTTTTCAGAGTTCTGTTCCTCAGGATATAATTTTATACAACTACAGTTCAAATTTCTTATCTAGATTTGTACATGCTTTTATAAGGACATGTACATTTTTGAACACAAAATGCTGCATGTTCTAATCACTATTTACCACATCAGTATGCGTTATCTAAAAATTCTACCAGCAGACTGGGGCTTTTTTCCTGCTTGTTTTCTTCCAGATATTGGAAAAGCATAAACACTACCTCTGGAGTCTCTTCTATCACAACTAGAAACATCTTGACTCAACTATGAGTCTCCATGGAAAACTTCAATGAGAGGTTTATCAGACAAATTATTCTTGAGCCCCATTCTTTCCACTAAAGCACTCATGAGCAGTCGATATTTTGTCCAGGACTGGAATCAAGATAACCAGTTTCCAGTCACAGCTGGGTCTTTCCACTTGAACTTTTCAAGCAGAGGCACATCATATTCTTTTGCACTTAGGCCAAATTCTACAAAATTATGTGGAATTGCCACCAAAATGATAGAAACCTGTCTTCCCTTTGTGGACATGGACCAAGTCAGCAAGGTCTGTGAAGGGAAAAGTACTTATCCCCCATAGATACTGTTTCAAATTTTTGATCTTTTGTCAGATTTGCTGTAATAGATACATATTCCCCTTCCAAATACCTAGCAAATATTTATTAAACACATCTGTTCTGTTTTGGCAACATGGCCAATAAATTTCCATCCCATAATAGGCCAAAACAACTTTTGAAGAGACTAGTAAGAAGGGATGTTTTAAACACAAAAAACCCCACCAAAATTCCTAGAATAGTTTCACTTCATCAGAATAGTTTTCTTGTGTATCTTTAACTTCTCTTATCAACAGTCCATGCTTTACAACTCTACTAAACGAACAAACAGATGTAGCAATCCATATAAATCGAATTTTCTCCCAGCAGTTTTGAAGAAAGAGATTCAGCAGTTTTGACTATGCTGTAAGATAGACCTAATCATTCCTTAGATGTGTTTGAGCTTTTGCAGTGCTTATCTCCACTTTCAAGGCAGCATATTGAAGACCTCTCCTTCCTCACTTTCTAAATATATATAATGATAATACAAGCCCCAAGATTTAATAATGCTCACTTCTCTGCACTTGCATGGAATGATCCTGTCTATCCACAAAAGCTATCTAGTGTCATCCCACTACAGTCTGCAAGTCATGTGGCAGATACAAGCATGCAGGTGCCTCCATGAATAAAACAGCATTCAATGGCTGCTCAAGGCCAGAAACTGAAATGTTTACAGCCAAGGATGTTGTGTGACTCTTGGCCTTCCATGACATGCACAAGCTTTCTCGCCCTAAAATTCTTGCATCGCACTGCCTATACTAATGGAATATAGACTTTTAGCTGCACGCCTGTTTTAAGGAATATATTCAGCTCGTGTATTCTCACCTTTTCTGTTAATAAATTTCAAGTCTTCACCATTCTCCTAAGTTTTGACCTCGGTGTTGTGTAGACTGAATTTGACTAAAGGAACTCAAAATTCCTATGCAGGTTGGATCTTGTCAGAGAAACATTCTGTATTTTCTACCTCTGTACTACATTGAATTAAAATGCTTACTTCAACAACTAGAGATTGATATAAAATAGAATTTTAAAAAAATCTTCTAGTACTTCAAGGAAAACAGAATATCAATTTAAATAACAGCCATTCAGTAAGACTGGTAACTGTAGGTATTTAAAAAGTAGAGGTAAGAGACATAGGGGGTTCAGACTATTTCTTAGACTCAGGTTAAATTAGCTGTGATGGACTTTTAATTATGCAAATTACTCAATTATTTTTCCATAATTTGTTTTGTGTTCCTGTGTCATATTAAACTGTGCAAAGGTAACCTGATTTATACTGTAGTTTTGTCTGTAATATTTGTTTTCTCCCACAGATAAATCCTTGTTCTGTCTGCACTTGCCATTCATTATGACATTCATTATGCTGAGTGGATGTATGGACATGCACTCCTCTCACTGTAATCCTGACAGACCATAGCAGGCTGAGAAGAGGATATCTTGAAGAAATCATTAATACACCTGAGACTATGCTCTCCTTCTGGCACACATGGAGGATGTGTAAGTGTCTTGATTAATAACAAAAGTAAAAGACTGTCTGCACTGGTATTCTTCATGACAAAACTAAATTTTTGAGAAGTCACCTATTAGAAAATCTAGAAAACTTGCCTGTATCTACTGATCTACCAGGTATGAAAGAAAAAAAGACATGGGTTTAAAAGAAAATTCTGCTAAACAGCCCTTAGCTGAGCCAGAGGGGAATGGCAGTTCTACCTGTCTGTACTGCTCAATTAGGTTTCAGAGGGTAAATCTGTTACTGCATGTTATAAGTCCCAAAGAAATAACTGGCAATTTTCAGCTGTGACAGTTTAACACAGGGCATTGTACAACTCACTTAGGAACTCCAGCTTGACCCAAACACACAAAAAATATTTCTGATGATGGTGACCTAAATATCCTATGAGCAGTACTAGCTAGGCAAACAATTACTTCTGAAAGTGCAACTGTCCACTCCTACACTGAACACTAATGAATGAAATATCGCAAATTTAGAATAATATCCATGGTCTAAAGATATATTTAAAACTGAAAAATAATTAATCAAAAAATGGCTTATAATAAAGAAAATAAGAAATACAATAAAAAGGAAATAGAAGGACAAAACCTTTCAACTTTACAGAGTATATACTTTATGATCATTTATTAATTGTATTTGAGCAGAATTCAGTGATAAATCTCAATACATACAAGCAAAACTGTATAGTTTGATAAGAAACAACAGTTGAAAAAATGGTGGAAAAATGGTATTGGGAAGTAGTGAGTGAAGTATGGAGTTGAGCACTAAAATACAGATTTTTTTTCATAACAATGAAGTGACCAGCAAGCAGGGTAATGCTCAAGCTTTTGATCCATTCTATAGTCTATTGCTTTAAACCAGCATTCAGCACCTCCAGTTCAGGGGAGTTTGTCTGACTGCAGGGTCTGTGGGCTGCCTTCCTGCATACAAAAGCCAAATACCTTTCACACAAATTTCTACATTTCTCTTGTGAGATTCAGAGCACACAAAAATGCCAGAGCCACTGCATTGCTTGAGACATGCTAACAAGCAAGCCCTGAGAGATTTGTTCACAGCCACAAGTAAAATCTGAAGCTCCCCTCTCTTGCCTCTCAGCTGGGTACAGTTACATTTCTTCTTCAGACTGCTTTTCATCGACCACTTTATTAAAGCAAGGGCGGATCTATTTGTTCAATTCTCCTTGGAACTAAAGATATATTTTACCTCCAAGGTAGGACCTCTGTTGCAGTTTCCAATCAGACATCCTTTGTAAACACAATATAGCCTTGATTTTGAAGTGGAAGTGGGAACTAAAAACCATATGTTCCAAATCTGAGACATTTTTTCCTCTCAATAAACATGAAAATCTCAATTCTCACTAGTACTCATATACACATATTTAAATAACTAAATAATGAAAGCCAGGGCCTTGGACAGCAGCTGACCATTCATCACAGACACTTGGTATCAAATGAATCCATAAACAGATTTTTTTTTCTCATTAAATGGTTTTAAATATAGCTTGTCATAGAAAAGCACAAGTGATTCAAGGACAAAACATCCTCCTCTGCCTATTGTTTCTGCTGATGGTTTTGTGTCTTTCCCCAAAACCAAACATATTTCATTTATGCCTAAGAAATATTTACACCAAGATAAAAATCCCACAAGAATTTTCTTGCTTTTCTTTTTGTACTTTAAAATCAATTTTTAAAATTGTCTTCTGTTTCTACTGAAACACAGTACTCTGTATTATTCTACTTCAAGACAAGTCACTTGTGTTACACTGCAATTCCTTTTTGTCATAGAAAACTGTAAAATCATTGATTAGCATCTCTGGCACGAAGCTGATATTATGGAATTGATTTCCTTTCCTTTCCAAAAACCAGCCCTTGCACAGCTCTAGTGTTTCTCACTCTTCCTTTTGTCGTATAACACCTCACACCACCTAAGCTCTCCTCTGGCTTGAGTTAATTCCCAGCCACCTTTTCTGCTCATTAAAAAACTGTTGAAAGATACAGGAGATGAGAGTGAAGAGAAAAATCATGAAGCAAATATGTGGAAGCCTGACAGAACTGTTGGCATGACTCTGATCTGATGCATCTGTTAAGACCTTGGTATAAACTACATAAATCAGATGGACCTAGTGAGTAAGGTATATAATGAACACTTCTGTGTGAAGCTTGTAGTTGTCATTAAAAGAAAGCACCTGCAGATTTTCTGCAGTGTTTTGCTACCAAGTTTCCTAATACCCTAGGGCATATCCAATTCTTCTGTTTCCATGCCTTCATCTATCAAGACGGAATAACAGCACACACAGTGAGAGCTAAGTTATACACACTCTGGAGCCCTTGGGTAGGAGTTCAGCATTGCTAGTCATAATATATATACAAAATGAGACCTTCCCAAATTACTCAGTCCATAAATCTTAATTTTACTTCATCAGCTCCAGACAGGCTGCTCTTTCCCTCTCCTCTCTAAGATACCATAACCACAGTCTGCAAATGCTGCTTGTCTCAGTCACTACAGTAAATGTCTCCTGCCAAATCCCAGCCCAGAATCATAAGCCCAAGTACCAAATGACCTGTGAGGTCGTGTGAAGCCTATTCTGAAAACTCTTCAGTCCACTAGAATTTAAAATAAATGAATTAAACCTACCATGGGTATATTTATATACATTCTCTCAGCACCTGCCCAGGAACGTGCAAAATCTCCTTTAGATTTAGATACTACTTCCTTTTCTCCTATTTCCTAGCATATCCTTTTTCTCAGTGATCCTAAATTGAAATTTATACCGCAAATGTAGGAAATTTTACAGTCAAGAGGTACAAAATTTTCTCTTATGTAGCATTAATGATCCCTGGGGAATCTGAACAATAATTTCTCAGTTAAAATCAGCTTAGCTCTGAACACAGCCTGACCATTTCTCTCTGATTGGTGTCGAGGCTGCTTCCACATCATCTTTCCTATTATTTCAATTTGGAAAAAGGTCTTGAGCACAAAAAAAATTAATCACAAACACGTTTGTTATCATGAATGTGAAACCATTTAATTTGTAATGGTAAGAAATTTCTACGGGAAAAAAGTGTTCAGCTCAGTATTTATCTGCAATGCATAATGCTGATGAAGTATAATTCACATGCTGGGATATTACTCACACCCTTGCAGTTTACCTGGGCAGACTTTGGATCCTGAAAGGGGTGTGTCCTATGGCTTCGCAGAGGGTGTGCTAGCTCTGTCTCACTACAGACGACACTTCATCACTTTCCTTGTCACTGTGGAATAACAAAGTACATCTCCAGATGTTTCTTTTCTGGAACACAGGGTTTTTCCCTGTGAACACCTTTTCAGAAATACTTCACTGTCTGGTTTTTTTTGTTTATCTCTATGTTGGACGTAAAATGCTGACAGTTTCTCATATTAATGTGGAAGATTTAGTCAGAAAGTTAATTCTAATAAACTGTTGCATGATAGTCCCAAAATATTTCACTTCCATCTGTCTTATTTTCTTTCAACGTTCTTTGGTGAGGCATTCACCATAATTTTTCTTTCTGTAACTAATCCCTTCCACTTATCTGGCTCCCACACCTCTCCTCCAATGCCATGTTTTGCCTCTCCAGAGTTCTACAGTTTTGCTATGACATAGGAAAATAGACTTAATGCAGGGAAGTAGGAATAAGATGAGAAGGACAACATCTATGTGCCCTGAGATCTGGTGATGTTCCCTTGGATGACTGCAGCTCCTACTGCTATTTGCCCTGTGTTATAGTTGAACAGCACTTGTGATTTCTTCCCCATTCTCCAACCTGTAATTTGTGCCCTCCTGGAAGATCTGTGGTGCCACAGTCTCTCAAGCTCCTCCAAGAGCAGAAGGAAGGTGTGGATGACTCCATACACATCCTGCTCTGATATGTTTTCTTGGCAGCCTGGAGATGTCCAGCCCTGTTACACAATCTGTTGTTTCCATGAGCTCTCTGTTCCACAAATAGGTATGAACCATTACTACAAACCTCCATCTATGATTTGCAATATCTGCCTACAAAAGAAGATAATAAGCTCCATTTTGACACAACAGGTGGGTTCAGAGAAGGAAAGGAAAAATTGCACTTCATTATAACAGTCCTTGTGAGACATCTTTAAAGTTCTTTAATAACAGGATGATTCCTTCTGTCTATACACATGCATCTGTTGGCCTTGCCAATTTTTTCAGCAGCTGTGCATGGAAAAGGGAACTGGACTCTACCAGGATGCACACACACACTAATGAGAAGATATTTATTTTATCTAAGTTCTAAGTTTATAAATTCTCTCATCTCTTATAGAAGTAAGTCAGGCCTCAAAGATGAGAAGTGATGGCTTTTGGTAATAGAATTCAGCTTGACTTTAGGTTGGAGGGTCATGCACATATGTTGGCAGTTAGCAGTAAACATTTCTTATTGTAAAAGGAAAAAGAAAGTGATGTGGAAGTCACTGATCAATAATACACACAGCATTCTAAAGGCTATTCACAGTCATTTTTCAGTCTGGAAATCTACATTAAGCCATTTCCTCCTCTCATCAGCAATTCGAAAGCCTAAAACTGAGAATAAAGTTTTCTTTCCTTTGGTGTACTACTATAAACAAATGGGCTAGGTATTTGGAAAGAGAAATTTAATTTTGTGTGTCAGAAGCACCAATGAATAGAAACTTTTGAGAAAGAACTATAACAAGAATGTCCATGAGGCGTACAATTGTACTGAGAAGAATACTAAAAAAGCTGTGAAATTTCAGCTCATTCTGTACCTAGAGATGCAGTTCCAGTTACTTGCCTGAACTTACTCAAGTATTGATTTTAGGAGTAATTAAATTCTAAAGTTTACCTCCACTATAAAATACAGTTTTCCTACCATGTTAGAATTCAAAATCAGAAGGCCAGGAACCATAAAATGGCACTATGCTCTTGTTCTTCACTGTTGATTAATCATTACAAAACAGGTTTCTGTCAAATGGCAGATTTAGCCATCAGACTCAGAACTTATTGCACTTGCTTCTGCCCATTCATTCAGATTTCTAAAAAATCTGCTAACTACAGAAATAAGCTTGGATTTCATGGGAAGCCTTGCATATCTAAAATCAGAAAGTAGCCCAAGGGTGGAATTCAGCATAAATATGTCAATGAAGACTACTCCTGGCATTATTGCTGCTATCTAACAGGGAGACTGAGAGATGGAATAATTTGTTTCCAGGTATTTAATGTCCCCCTGTATGAAAAATAACAGGGAGTAAGTGTGTATGTTCTATGACATAATTTTTATCACAGAAAACAATCTTCACAGGAAACCCTTATAAACAGAAATTTAACTAATGGAACATAAGGATAAATGATAATATTTTTCTAGATAATGTGGTTTTTTTTGTTTTTCATTATTACTTTGTCTCCAGAGAGAGTATAACCAATTTTATAATGCAAATATGCATTTGTGTGCCTCAAGAGATTTAAAAGTTTCCAAGCTCTTGACTTTTATTCCTCTTTTTCAAGTACACCTGCATGTACAGTTTCGGTGTTTGTGTTACTGGAATACATGCAGTGACATTTTTTTGTTCAAGATTCTTCAAACTCTTTTATGAACACTGACAACAGAGCCTGATGTACTCTGGTAGCATTCACCAAAGCAGAAGATGGCAAAGAAAGATGGAACAGTCAAGAAGATCTGTGCCACTAAGCTTGATACAAGTCCCTGAGCTATTAGATCCTGCCTTTGTATCTTTGCTGCAACATCAGCTCTCTGACTCTGCTTTAAAATTTATGAATATCCCTGATCCTGTACAATCCCATCTTTCACAGTTTTATATAGACTGTCTAGACCAAACCTGTTTGAGGGGCCAGAGGGTATTGCAACAATATTTTTTATAAATCCCTGCTCAGTTGTAACTCCTCCCCTGCATTTCAGCAATCAAGTTTGAAGATAAAGTTGCCATTTACAGTTCTATGAAATGAATTTTTGTACAGAAAAATTAAGTCCTGCCATGTTTTGCTCAAAGGGACATTACTCACAAAAGGCACGTTCCACTCATGTTAATGACAGCAGCTGCTTTTCTGTTCAGACAGAAAGCCTAGGATTAATAGCTATGGGCTTTAAAGCGGTTGGTAAATTTCTGGTTCTACCCAAGTCAACGGCAAATCTCCAAGTGGAGATGCAGCACATTAACAACTGGAGTTAACTCCTGTATATCTTATCAGAAGAATGAATACAGTCAGTTTCTTCAGACTAGACTGTTAAATCCTCTTTCAGCTCCTCAGTCCCACACAGCTCCTAGAATCATAGAATATATTGGGTTGGAAGGGACAGTTAAAAGTCATCCAGCTCAACCCCCACTGTGATGCCCTAAAGTCAAAACCGCACACTCTTATCTGCTTGTGGCTGTAAACCACAGCTTTGTTCTTCATATTAAAGTCTATTAATTCGCCTCCCAAAATTTTTTAAAATGCTTATGCCAGAAAGCATTGCAATACAGCATTCTGGCTTAAGCTTGGAAAATGAAAAATCACTTACCTAGTTTTGCTTCATTTCTAGTGATTTTCTACCTGATATGTTCACTGTATGTTAAGCTGCAAGTTTGGAAGAGGCACAGTTCCTCAGAATCCACAAACATCAATAACACTCAATTAAAGGTAGTCATGTTCCAATCAAAATATAATTAACAATCTTCTTAAGTGTTAAGCATCCTAAAAATCTTAACTTTCCTCTATGAAGTCACACCAAATACTACCTAAAACCGTAAGTATACATAATGGAAGTACTGTGGCCAAAGCAGTAAGTGCTGCTTTGAATAGCGTTTGTAAATAAGAATCCCACAGATGCTTAAAATAAGAAGTAGGTTTAACACTTAAAATGACATTGCTTAGCATTCTAAGCTGTACTAAAGGATGACTTTGACACTTAGCAGCACACAGTCTTTCAGTGAGTCTTAGATTCAGTGTCTAATTTTGAAAACAGAGTTTAGAATTTGTTTCAAGTCACTTAAACAAGTAAATTTTCTAAGTTTATTTCTACTGAAAGTTATCCCAGAAGACAGTCTGAATGTCAAGCACCCAGCAGTAACACTGCATCAGCTGGTGAGTATTTTGTGAAGTTTGCCCTCAAATAAAATGATGCTGACCCACAGAGAAGGTTCAGTCTAAGTGAAACTTGCAGTAAAAAACTCAGACTTTGGAACATTGCCTTTATTTATTTATTTATTTCGTTTTAAAGAATTAATGGTTTAAAGATCAAGGGCCAGCCTCTGTCCTGTGTGCTATGTGCAGAACTCCCACTGTTGTCAGGGGGAGTATCACAAACATATCTGAGGTTGAATGTGACCTTTTTATGCACACAGCCTTTTTGGGTAACATCAATATTTCAAAATTGACTATCAATTAGATTTACATGAAGGGCAGTTTTGATAAAATAGCTAACAAGGAACAGAACATTGTACTGACCTTCAGGGTGAATACTATCTTTTGATAGCAAATTGTTCAATGAACTGAAATCCTCAATCCCAACAGATTTATTTTGTCATAAAACTGCTGTGTTGACTATAAAAAACAGATCTTGATTCTATGAGGATGAAATAAAGAAATAGAATAGGGATTTTGTGAAGATTAAAAAAAAAAAAACAACCCAAGAAAATTGTAACATTTCACGTGATGAAGATCATAAAGGAACAGTTCTCATTGGGAAAAACCCATATTCCTTCATTATTTTAAAAGCAAAATTTCCAATCAACAAGTAAATCCAATTCTAAGGAACAACACAAATTTGGAACCCAAATTATATGCATGCTGTGAATTGCACTCCTATACCACCTTTATCCTCAGCAAACCGATAGTACCCTATTACTATCCATCAGTAGTTTGAAAATCTTTCATCCATGTGGTATTAGTATTTCAGCAAATGATTATGCAATGAAAATATAAAATAACATTCAGAAAGGGGACAGATCATCTTGTTCTAAAGAAAACCTAAAATATTACCAGAATACACCTAATTTAATTTTAAAGATTTGAAAGCCAAACTGCGTTAAAAGGACATTTGCAAATCAAAAGTCCTTATGGTAAACAGAAATATTACAGTTATTATTTCCCATTATATACTTTTCTATTATAGTAATTGTTTATCGTAAATAGTCATAATTTACAGCTGATACCAACACAGCAGTGTGTTCAAGTACATTATAAAAGTCCTAACTTAGCCAATGGCTCACACATACTTCTCACCAATTATACATACTCCATCCTATTTTGTGATAACTTAAATTACATGTCTGAGAAGATCAAAGTGGAAAAGATGGACAATGTGAGAATCTTATCACAAAAGTTAAGAAAACATGTTGCTATAAAAGGTGCTAGCAGGAAGGGAAGGGAGTAGGGCTCATTCTCTTGCTATCTCAACCAACATATACCTGCTGGACCATGAGTTCAAAGCTGGAAGGAGCAAGAGATCAAAAAATGTGGGAACTACCCAGTACTCTTAGAGCCACTGGTGAGAGGAGCATGGGCAAGTAGGTGCCTGTTCAAATGGCAAATCACATAATCCTGAATCACACAGCTCCTCTTTTCAGCCTAACTTTACACTCACATTTATTTAAAGTCAAAATAAATATGGAACTTGTTGAACTGACACAAATTTTACTGCATCAATCACAATACAAGGTAGAAATAAAGGATTTATTCAGGATGCAAGCTATGAATTCAATTATCTTGGTCACAGAAAGCTAAATGAATAAACCTGGCAACATATTTTCCTCTTAGAAAGATAAAAAAATGTAAAAATCTTATGTAGGGGTTTTCCATAAGGAAAGCCCAAATGGACTGTGAGTGCAGTAATGCAGTATTGTAATGCAAAGCATCATTTTACTTAAAGAAGAACCAGCAACCAGGAGAAAAGAGACCTTTTAAAAAAGCCTTTCAGTAGCTCCAGTTCACACACCCCAGGTAAAACAGGTAGTGTCTGCCTTCAGAAAGATGTGCTGCCTCTTGGTCAGATCCATGTGCCCGGGCAAAATACCTCACCAAGGAAGCCACGAGGCTTTGCCTTCTGTGCAGCCAGCTTGGAATGTGGGGCAGGAGGAATTAGGATTTGTCAGTACCAGTCAGCCAATGCTGTGGGATTCAGCTTAGAGTATAGGGAAAGTGACATTAATGCATCTCCTATGTCAAGTGACAAGGCACAGACAGAGTTAATGTTGCTGCCCACTTCAACAACTGCAGCCCTCACCAGTAACAAGTGGTGTCCCAGCCCCAGAGACACCTTCATAAAAAACATACGGCAAGTTGCTAATGATAATACATGACAGTTGCAAATAGTCTTGGAGAATACTGAAAACGATAATCCAAGAGATGCATGGAAATAATATATAAATGCTTCCTAAGATCTCATCTAAGACCACAACTTGGCCTCCCTGGGTCATGGGCTTCTGCATTCCTAGGATGCCTAGGCATGAGAAGGCCATGACTGCAACAGCTATATAACCACCACATATCCCCACTCGCTAAGAGTATTTTCGAGATCTGACTGGAACAGCCTGGACTTATAAAAATAAGGGATTTGCACTGAGATACTGCATGACCCATATATGGAGGACAAAATTAGCATACTCATATCCAACACATAAATCATGGACATGAGTAGCCATTCCCATCTACCTTCTGAAGAGAAAGCGATTTATAGAACACAAAAGTAATACCAAGCAGTCAGGATGTCAAAGGAGAGGAGAAAAGTACTTAAAATACATATCTCAGATCAAAAAACTAATAAGTGATCTGATATCTTTGCTTTTTCAAGTGGCTCTAGATTTATTGAAGCAGATTCTCATCTGAAGTAAATCAACATCCTTTATTAAATCAATTAGCAGTGTTTTCCTGATTCTCATTACATGGTGACTGGGCTGCTAAAATGCCTGAGGTCAGAAGCACTAGGGAAGTCTCAGGAGGGCACACATCATTGTTAGGAGACTTCCTGCTCCCCAGACAGGCAGAAACCACTGCTCAAGAAAGAGCAGATATCCTTATGGAAGGTGCTTATATTTAATGCTTATGGGGGAAAAATGGATTCTTAGACCTAATATGGAGCTCTTCTTTCAGGCAGAAGGAAGTGAAATTAAGTACAAATCAGCCAAAATAATTTTTAGGCTTTGGGGGTTTTTGACTGCCTGGCAAAACAAGCCAGCTAAGTAGCTAAGTGGCAAAGGTTAAATAAAGACTATTAAATTTGGCTTATCAGCTAGGACTATTGACAGTAGAACAACTTCAATCTATAAAAGTAGAATAAAACTTTAGAGCTTTACATGATATTAAAATTATCTCTGTGAAGAGCTTCTCCTGATGCTGAAAAATAGTGCTCTGCAATATTTCAGAGCAAGGACTTCCACAAATAAATGTTTCTGCATGGTTTTCAGTTTTGCCTGATTTTGCATTCCCTAGATGATGATGTGAAACACGTACAGATTTTAAAGCAAACAAAGACACCAAAGCCAAGAATGGTTTCTCGATGAAAAAAAATAGAGTCACACCAGCAGAGGTAGGTAATGTCATGTTTACAAACAAAAGATAATAAGCCAGAGTCAGAAAAGTATGAATTTTTTCTGAAACTGGGCCTGTGATTTCTGAATATTTGGTCTAGTGACAAGTAGCTGGTTAGGTATCATCACAGTTTAAAAATACTTGTAAAAGATTACAGGCTTGTTATCAGTTTATAGAGAGAACTTCTGTCTTTCCCTCAAACCTGCCATCTCAGTTGCATGGATTGTATATTTCTTTATTCCCCAACCAAGCTCTTTCAGCTTCCCAGGTGTCTTATCATGCAGTTTTATTTGCAGTTTACAGAAATAATGAGAATATAAGAATCTTCCAACCTAGCATTCCATCACTTAACTTTCTAACAGAAAAAATCCTGAAAGAAAATTTGTTTTGGGTACAGTGTACACTCTTCTGATTCACTGACCATGAAATTCCCATTCTGTCAGGACCAAGATTTATACTTCTCTCTGTATTGCAGCACATCTGCTGAACCAGACCTGTCACTGCTAACCTAAACTTTTATTTCTTCTTGCCAAGCTGGTGAAGACGGCTTTTAACTAAATTTGCCAAAGGAAGGTAACCTCAGTCCATGCCAGGGACAGCCAGGCACAGATGCCCAGAGCTGGGGAAGGATGATAGCAGCTCAGCAGGAGCACATAAGAGCAGCACAAAGGAATCCCAACCTCTCCAGTCAGTAAGTCAGATTTATCAGGGCCCCAGCCTAAACACTTCTGTGCAAACACCTGCAGCAAAAGGAAGAGTTAGAGTTGTGTCCATGACTGCAGCACCACCACCTCACTGAAGCTCCACGTAAGAAGGACGTGCATCTGTGAGAGTGGGCCCAGAGGAGAGCCACAAAGATAATCAGAGAGTGGGAACACCTCTCCCCTGGACACAGGCTGAGAGGGTTGGGGTTGTTCAGCGGGTCCAGTGAGACCTTACAGAAACCTTCCAGCACCTAACAGGGGCCTAAAAGGTGGAAGGTAGATTTAGAAGAGATATTAGGAAGGAACTGCTGACTGTGAGGATGGCAAGGTGCTGGAACAGGTTGCCCAGGGAAGGTGTGGATGCCCAGCCCTGAAGTGGTCAAGATCAGGTTGGATGGGGCCCTGAGCAACCTGATCTAGTGGAAGGTGTCCCTGCCCATGACAGGGGGTTTGACACTTGGGGTTCCATCAAGGGTTCCTAATAATTTAAACTTTGTAAAAGTACTCATGGAACAGTACCATGTTGTGTGTGTTGTACTGCTTACAAAGTATTTATGAAAGTATATATTAATTTGGTAAAAACCATATCTATTAGAATATTTTCTCTTTAATAAAAAAATTGGATAATGGCCTAATGCAAGTTCAGTTAGTTTACCTAAAGCTAGATACTTACTTAATTTTTGGTATTTTCATTTAAGTTTATTTTTAGTTGGTTTGATTGTTTTTTAAGTATAACCAGTAGCAACAATGTAAGAAAAAACCGATATTCATCTTTCCACTTCTGAAAGGATAGAGCTGAGCAGTAGTTCAGTCTGGAAGTCTAAGGTGTCTGGGTGACAGAAATGGATCTGTAAATGAGCTATATCCATAAAATATGACAGCAGGTTTCTGAAAAAATATAAAACAGATTACAGAAGCACTTTTTGAAGGGTTAAGTAACAAAATAAGTGTCTACCAATCTAAAAATACTCTAAATTTTTTTAAAAAAATTCTATCTTGAAAAAGAGAAAATTTCTTTGTAACCTCTCCTTCATAAAGGGTGATGTAGCCAGACAAAGAGAGAGGCTGATTTGTTACCCTTTTCCTTGGCATTGCTTATTTCTCCAGCCTAAGATGCTTCATGGTCTTAAACAAATTGATTTGAGCTCTGCAATTCAGTGGGGAATTATGTCATCTAATTTGCTGTTACTATCACACACAGCTGATACTGTATTTCACCATCTTACCAGACAAACAACATCAGTTTTGCCTTCATCAATTCAGAAAATTATTTAGATTTTAAAAATTCTTTTTCTAAATAAACAGCCTAGGTTAGGTTCCACCTCTTGGCAACAGCTTCAGAATCTTCCTTTTCTTGCATGGAAGTTTCTTCATGGATGAACTTCTGCTCAAAGATCTGAACACAAAAAGTCATATCCTGTCTTTTGGTTTCTTATTCACATGAAAACTGGAAAGAGTTCCTTCTAAAAGGGTTCCAGATTTTATCTTAATATTTAAACTAGATGTCCATGCCCATGTTAAAAAAAAAAAGTGTAGGTATTTTTGAAAGGTATTTATTTATATGAGGCTTTCCATTTCTAGGCAAAATAAAAATTTCCTGCTTATTGTAAAAACTATTGCTTTGAACCATTTTAATAAAAGTATAATGAAGGAAAAATGGACTATTCTCAAAATGTCTTTCATTAAAACAGCACTCCACTTTATATGCAGAACAGAGTTTCACAATGTTGCTTACACTTATGAATAAATTTAAAGTTTCTACCAGCAGTGTGTTGCTTATGTCTCCTTGCTAAATCCCCAGGTGGATGCAGTTTTTATATAAAATAGAAGCCAACCTGGAGAATCCTGTTCAACACACATTTTACAGGCCAAACAGACTCTTCAGCTGGTTTGGCTGCTTTTCTCAATTCTAGTCCCTAAAAGCAGAGTTACATATGTACATGAAATTCAAAGTTGTACTCTGAATTTCTCATGCACCTCACAGCACTACTGTTTCAAAGTTGTGAAAGCCAATGCATGATAACAGGGGGAAAAAAAGTATTTGTACAGACTGTAATATGGAGAAAACAGCAACAGCTGCAATACAGGCTGGCTTGCCAAGTGGTACATGCCAGAGTTTGAATAAATTACACTATAATTGGGTAAAAAAGACTAGATATTAACAGAGAACACTGTATCATGCTGTTAACTGGTAATAGATATTAAAGAGTTATAACAGGACATTATACAGACCAGTTTAAAAAGTAAATTGACAAATAATATGCCTTCATTTAGAATTATCAGAAATTAATGGTGTTCCCATGATTTCAAGTATTTTCTCCCCATGACAACTTTTTGGCTTTGTTCCAAAATTTAAACTTTTTTTTTTTTTTAATAGACATTAAGAACATACACACATAGTGTTAATTGTCAAATAATTATTTTGTCTTATACAGCAGAGTCATAAAGGGTGTTTTCAGCATAAGCTAATGTACTATTTTGACCAAGTCAGTCTTATTACAGCCTTACATTACCTCAAAGTAAAACAAAACAACAAGAAAAAAATTGATTTAGGTAAAATTGAAAATACATTCTCATTATTGAAGCCTTTTCTCTCATTGGAGGAAAGCTCACAGCTTGCAGCCAAAGGAAAATTTTGTAACTGCATCCAATTAATACAGCCATATGTATATGTCTGCTCACCAAGGAAAACTGCTGCACCAGGCAACTGGAGAAAGCAAGGCCAGCACTCTTGAAATAAGGCCTGATTTCAGGTTGCAACTGTGGCTGCTAAGAGACAGACACTACCAAAATAAATATAAGAAAGAAAAATAAGCAGAAGTCGATATAACATTTACTCTCAGGTACCAATTTCTGTCCGGTGAGAAAATCCAGAGCAGCTTGTGGATTACAGTAGTTGTCACAGGATCTCTAAGAGTTCCAGGAAAACTGCTACCAGTAGGGACATTGGAAAAAAATAGTACTCTAAATTAATTCACTATCTGACTAGAGCTAAATTGCCTGTTTCAAATGACATGTAGATTCACTGTTCAGAATTTCTTGCTCCTTCCATGGCTTGGTCATCAGATATCCATGGGTCAGGGATTGCAGACTACCCATTTCAGGAGAACACATAGAAGCAGATATTCTGAAATAGAAAGAGGTACCAAGTTCCCACCAAATTCCACAATGGGCACATCTGAAAGAAGTGACACACTGTGACTCAATTTAAAGGCTTTTTCTTCTCTTCCAGAGAAGCTAGCTAAAATAGGTTAAGTGCTAGTAAAGTGCTCCTACGGTCCTTGCAGAGAAAATTCACTTTTTCTTCATTCACAATAGGTAGATTTGTAAAATATTGAATATTATGAGTTATGGTAATGAGTTCTTGATAATTAAATTAGTAAAAAAACAGACTAATGTAAATTTCTCCTGCTGTAGATCCTACCTAGTGTGCACAGTCTATCACTCACTTGCTCAGCCATTCACACCATGGGACCATTTGCTTCTTGACAACAAATGCCAGTTTCCTCATTCTTGCTCTGTCCAAAAAAACCCTTTCAGATATGCTCTGTTTCAAACTCTTGATGGCTAACCAGTAATACCAAGGTTAAATTAATAACAATCTTGATACAGAAATGTGGTTTATTTAAAATGTAAACACATTAAGATCCATTATCTCATGATATATGGCTAATTTGTGCACTACACTCCCTGGAATGATGGTTTAAAAGACGCATTTTAGAAGATAATTTACAGCATACTTTATTCTCCATAATGGCACTCATGGGAATTTTACATTCCGTTCAGTTTTCTATTTTATGCTCATGATTTAAGTACTCATGCTAATAATACTAATAGTTCAGTGCTCTTCAGCAATATGTGCCTGAAAAGAGAAAAAAAAAAGAGCAAAAAGCAAGAAATAACTATTTGCTTTCAACGTTTCAAATTCAGCTAAGGATTAACATTTCTATATTACCCTATTATTGAGAACTCCAGGCAGCTTTGCTTAGACAGCTGAGTGAAACAGAATCACTGAATCACAGAAGCTCAGAAGAGAAGACCCCTGAGATCACCAAGTTCAACCTTTGACTGATCACTCCCTTGTCATCCAGACCATGGCACTAAGTGCCACTTTTAGGCATACCTTGACCACCTCCAGGAATGGCGAAGAGTGATAAGGTGCCCTCAGAGCCTCCTTTTGTCCAGGATAAACATTTCTGATTCCCTCAGCTGCTCCTCACAAGACTCATGCTCAAGACCCTTCACCACCTCTGTTGCCCTTTTCTGGACTGAGTCCAACAAATGAATGTCCTTTCTCTAGAGAGAGGCCAAAACTGGACACAGAATTAGAGGTGTGGCCTCAGCAGTGGGGACAATCACTGCCCTGGCCCTGCTGGCCACACCAGTGTTGATACAGGCCAGGATGCCATTGGTCACCTTGGCCACCCAGGAACACCCTGGCTCACATTCAGCTGCTGCCAACCAACCAGGTCCTTTTCCAGTGGGCAGCTTTCCAACCACTCTGCCCCCAGCTTGTAGCACTGCAGGGCATCTTTGCGATCCCAGGACCCAGCTCTTGGCCTTGTGGAACCTCATACAAAGGATCCATGACCTCAGCTCATGGATCCCACCTGACCTTATCTCCCTGCAGAGCCTTCCTGCACTCCAGCAGATCAACACTCCTACTCAACTTGGTTTCATCCATAAATTTACTGAAGGTGCACTCAATCCCCTTATCCAGATTACCAGTAAAGACATTAAGCAGGACTGGCCCAATTCTGAGCCCTGGGGAACCTCACTGGATGTGACTCCATTCACCACTGCTCTCTGGGCCTGACCATCCTGCCAGTTTGTACCCAGCAAAGAGTGCACCTCTCCAAGCCTGACATCTTGATGGGCTGACATCTTGTCCAGGAGAATACCATGGAAGACTATATCAGAGGCTTTGGATTAAAAAAATACAGTGGAATATGAGATTTTAGGTCAGAAGGAAAACACAAAAAGCATCTAATTAGTTTGTTATTCACACATTTCCCTCCTTTAAATGTTTTCTTTACTTCCACAACTGTTGCTGCCCGTAACTTCATGGAGATCCTCAAGTAATCTGTCCCTTTGCTTAAGGCACTCAAGGGGATACAAGTCACTAGTCTGACTTGGCCACAGGCAGCAAGACTCAGCTCTGCCCCCAGAGATGGTCACAGAAGCAGAGCTCTCTGTCCTACTGCTATGAACAGCATAGCAAGGAAAACTGCTTTTACATTTTGGGAATGTTCAACCACCCACCTTCCCACCCTTTTGAGGAATGGGACTTTTGCAACCTGATACCTCACTGACCAACCTGATCTACTGGGTGGCCTCCCTCTCCATGGCAGGGGGGTTAGAACTAGAGTATTTTATATACAGTATTTCCAATTGCTGTTTTACAATTTTATGATTCTCTGTTTCTTCACAGTGCTACAGCAAAATTTAAAAGTCCAAACCCATAAAGAAAAATATTCTGTTAAAAGCCAGTTAAAACCAGTTATGTTTTCTGTGGTAGCTGCCAAACTTCAGCTGCTGAATCTCATGCTCACATTTGTTTAAAAACTTGTAACCCTGAACCCTTGAACACCTGAGAAACTTTATTTGAAATATTACTTTACTCAAACGGTGCCTTCTGCTTTGACATAGCAGCAACTGTGCACTGGTCCTGATTTCCTAGACTGCAGATTTGATTTCTTGACCCTTTTTAGGACTTGGTTTTGAATTCTCTGGATTGATAGTGAGCATCTTGGTACGAACACGAAATATGCATATATATATATAAAATATCTGTCAGACTGTAGTGCCCTGATACATTGGTTTTGACCACAAAGCTGGCTTAAAAAGTTTCTTCTCACTCTTTGCTCCCCTTTTTCCCACACATGGCAGTGGAACAAAAGATGCAGCATGGTATGGTTTGCACTTGGGAAAGGGAGGGGTTGGGAGTATAAAGATGGGGGCAGGACTATCCTAGAAGGATTTTTTTTTTTTTTAGCAAAAGCATGTGCCCTCTGCTTCATCTGCTTTGAGAACCCTCTGACACTACAGATGTGTCTTAAGTAACACACAGGTTTAAGTAGCTCCCTAAGCAGTGGCAGTAGGAATTTGGTTTCAGGAAGCCACTGGGAGTGAAAGGAAACACAAGTAGGGAGCTTTTTTCCCTTTTTTTAATGATTACACATTTTCTTTTAATACCACACAGCCCTTCCAGGAAAATTACTTTAAAAGCTATGCTGCTCTCAAGTTTATAGAGTGTTACAACATACCTCATTAACAAAAAAATGGATTGTATGGGTACAGAGATTTAACCGTGAAAGGCAAAATTCAGTTGCTTTTCTGGTTCACTTCCCAAAGTGCATTAGAGTCTAGCTGAAATCTTTTAAGTTGGGGCAATATGTTCTTTGCATTTGCCTTGCAAAGAACATATTGAAAAAAGCCCAATTACAGAATAAAGAGGTTAATCACTCTTACAACAATACACAGAATAATCAACAGCTACACCTAAGTAACTATACTTACTATTTGATCTACCCTAATTGTGTAGGCAATTTTTAGTAATTCAGTGTTCTTGACCAATTCTAACTGGAATTGTTACCTCCTATGAGACCATTTGGAAATGTAATGGGCACTTATTTGGTTTTGAAGATTAAAATAGAGTTTAAACTTCTGGCTCTGTAAGGTTATTATTATTTTTAGACTAACAGTTTCACATTTTTAGTGCTAATTCACATGCTTGAATGCTCAAAACAGAGTCCTGACAGGTCTCACTTCCTCTGCAGCACACCATGGTGGGAGATGCATTTCTGCACAAACAATGAGGGTAATTTAGTTTCTTTTCTGAGCTGCCCAAAGTATAATTTCTGCTAAAATTAATGTATACTTGTGTGTTGGCTGATCTTATGACTGATTTCTAGTTGTTTTGACAGCTGCAGTTGTAGTATGGGCTGCCACTGAAGTCAGTAGAAAACTTGTCACTAACTTTAGCGGGCGTTGGAGCAGGACGTTTACAAGCTGCATTTAAGAGTTTAACAAGTCCTTAGAGCTTCATGGAGCTAAAACATTTCTAAAGCTTGTCTTTTCCCTTTATTCTGAACAGATTTGTAATGTTGCAAAGGAGAGGCTTCTTGAATCATTGTGTCAACAAAAAAAATCCATCAGCAGACCATCACCCCAGCTTCCGAGCTATCTTTCGGTTTGAACATTTGTCCCAAAAGGAATTTTATCACTCAATAATACCTATATGATACTTGAAAACTGAAAAATGTAGGCTTAAATGCATTTTTTGGGGCATCATTAAGCACAGATTTGTAGCTGATTATTTAATTTTAATGTTTTAATGATTATATCAGTATTTATTAAACTTTGTGCTTACATGAGTGGGTAATATCAAAACTGCAGGACGTTTTACATGTTCATCCTTTTGCCATATCTTTGGCTTTGCTTCTATGGCTGCACTCACTGTTATTTTTGGAAGGATGGGGGAAAGTGCATAATCAGGGCAAGTCTGGTACTTCCACTGTATGAATCCAGGATATCTACAGATACTTCCATTCCTGATAGCATGTCCCACCTGATTTGTGCCTCTAGCCACTCCTGTTTCACTAAAAAAGGTTTCTGAGATTGAACTACCCAGCTTTCAAATTGAACTCTTACACTCATAAGCGCAGCTTTCCATGCCAACAACCTCCAAGGTGTGGTGGAACAGTACTGCAAGTCATTTTCTCCTCTAGATTAATGGCAAATGCAATGAAAATGTAGAAATAATGAACATATCATGCTATATGAGAAAGTAAAATATGCTTGTGTTCCAATCTGATTAAAAGAAAATGAATTTAGTTCTCAGGTTATCACATGGTGTAAAAATGAAGACTTCGCTAAAACTGATGAGGGACAGAATAATATATTTCACTACTTTTACTTCAGCTTATGGTGACTATTCTGCCATTTGTCTAGACTAAATTTGCTGCAGTTGGGTTATGAGGAAGGAGATGCAGAATTGAAGAGAGAATAGTTATTTAATTTACATGCTCTTCAACATCCCTGAGATTAAAACTGTCATCAACCATGGGTTGAAACACGGGTTAAGGTTGATGTGCTTGAGAAAGCACCACCGTATTGCCACCAATCTTCGAAAATAAGACATCAGCAAAACAGTTAATTTTCATTTTATTTTAATTAGTACATAGCTAATTGTAGCTGGACTACAGAGTAAACTGCAGTGGGAAAAGGGCTGTATATGACATATGTGACGTGACATACGTGATGACATTAGTGGGCTTATCCCAACAGGGTCCATGCTTATTGTTGTAATAGTTGCATATGCAATGAGCATTATATTAGTAACAGAGACAATCAACTGTGCAAATCTTATGTCTTCCTCAAGTAAGAATGAGATCTTTTTCCCCCAAATTCAGTATTTTCACACTGCTACTGCTAAAAGTAGAGTAGAAAATATCAGCCACAGACAGCACAATAAAATTAAATTTATATAATTGCCCCAATTATTATTTAGGTATAATAGCAAGTATTACAGTAGTAGTATTTTACTGTGACAACAGCGCTACAATACATATATTTACTTAACATTTACTTGCTATGGTAATCAATAAGTTCACTTGGACCTATCTTAAGTGGAAAGGTTATCTTGTTAATATTTTTGACAAGTGACACTGTACAATGGTTGGATTTTAAAGCATCAAAATGAAACTCATGCAAGAGGGATTATACTATAAGCATTGCTTTCTGTTTTCTGGAAATTAATGACAAGTTGATAAATTTGAATTTTTGAAGAAAAATATCATTAGTTATGTGAAAACTACAACTGGAAAGCATTAGTTTACAATCAAGTGGATTTTTTTTTTTGGTGTAAAACATGGCTACAGAATAAAAATGGGAGAGAGTCAAATTGGAACAGAGGTCAGCTAAACACTCACTGGAATTTAAACACAAGAGTAATGTTTGTTTGCATAATTTTTCAGTGATTGCATATTCGCTTGCAGCCAAAGCACAGATGTGACCGTTTAATGACAATAAAGTTCTGCTCTAAATCACTGTTCTAAGCTGTTCTCTCATAAGAAATATGTGTAAGTATTAAAAAGATAACTAATGTCTATGATGGGATGTCCAGAAATAAACTCAATATTCCAATTATTCTCAAGTGTCTGGACCTTCTTTATTTTGTTTTAGGTTGGATTTTTGTTTTTGGTTTTGGTTTTTTTTTCCATTTCATATTAGGAAATAAATTGGCAAAACTACTTTTGCCTGTTCTGTTTGTTCATAAAAGCTCTACACACTATAAAGTATGTATATATATGAACTGCAAAGCTGTTTTTACTGCAGTAATAATCAGCTTTAATCTTGCTTACTACCATAATGAAAATTCTAACAAAAAATTTAACAAATAATAATTCTGACAATCTTCTTTACAGAGCATCAGCTGTACTCAGACTATTCTGATAATATTAAATTAAATGCTCTATAAAATTTCCTCTTTTAAGCTGTCAATTAATGTTACAGTACAAGTTATTTAATGAACCACTGCTGGAAACACTGCTGGCTTTTCTAAGCTGAGATTCAAAAGGCAGGACAAAATTCACCTCCAGGACAACATAAGCTTATACATGAGTATATACAAAAGGACAGATTGTTAAAGGCGGTCTATCTAGATTTTTGAAGAATAGAAATTAAGATTCAGTGAAAAAAAGTGAAGGATGTTATCAATGGCTATGGATCTCTAAAAAAGTCTGGATTCTAAAACAAGTTGTCTTGAATATTTGTTCACAATTCAAAATCAGTTCTTTATCTCACAGGCAGGTGGCATTAAACGAAGGTAAAATCAAAGCTTTGCATTTTCTTTCAGAGTTTTCAATGCATGATCTAGTCTGTTTTACTCTCTGAACTTTACTAGAAAACATATTATTTCACATTAAGCATTATGGCTGAGAATGCAAAAGCATTCCTCATTGAGCAGTGTTTCTTAGGGTACAATTTCCTGGGTTTACTGCAGCTGGAAAATGATACACAGTGAAGCTGGATTCCAGTGAAGATGCCACATTCCTGGCTGCCATTCCTCATCCCCATTAGTAACTACCAAGCTGGAATAACATCACAGGCTTGAACAGAAATGTTACTAAAACATGCACTTGCAAAACAGAAAAGAGAAATTGGATTTTGAGACTATGAAAAAAAAAAGCTTTTTTAATTTAGGATGGGCAATCTACAAAAAAGATGAGTGCTGAGACTTCTGTTTTCTCACCCATCCCCTACCATCACCTTTGTGCTTCCTGGAGTAGTACAAAGCCCAAAGTACAGCTAAGACAAAACTGACAGTCACACTTTTCACTTTGCCTTGATACAAATTTTGAAGCTGGAAGACCTGCTAACAATACAGCACAAAAATACCAAAAGTTTTGGCCACACTGCTGTAATTTAGTATTTGCTTATAGATGATGAAGCACAGCCTGACTGCACTGAGAACTATTCTAAGACCCATCGTGTCTTATGGGTCTGCAAGCACTACTTTTGTCAACCAAGTTAGTGCAAGGGATAAGCCATGGAGTGAGAGAGATCCTTCCTAGGAACATCTCAGCATGGTTGCCTAGAGACTAATGTATTTTACCATTCACACTAGATATTTGGGGATTTACACATAAGTTTTTCTATGCTTTCTGTGTGTTTCAGATCAGTCCTTAATGAGAGAATATGCCCCTGAAGACAGTCTGCTCCAACGATATTATTCCATCCTGTGCCTCCATCATTTGATCCGAGCTCTGCACTCAGCATTGACTTCTCAAATCACAGATTTCTCACTGCTGACTGCCAGGGTATCTGAGCACAGGAGAGTACACAGTCTGTAGTAAGCACTCTTGTGCCTGGCAAGTGCTGAGCCAGCACCCATGGAATTATTACAGAATCATAGAACTGTTTAGGCTGGAAAAGACCCTTAATATCATTAAGTCCAGTCATCTACCCAGCATTACCTACTCCAGCACTAAATTATGTCCCCAAGTGCTACATCTACTTGTCTTTTTAATACTTACAGGGATGGTGATGCAACCACTTCCCTGATCAGCCTGCTCCAATGCTTGGAAACTCTTTTGGTCAATAAAATATTCCCAATATCCAGCCTAAACCTTCCCTGGCACAACTTGAGGCCACTACCACCTGTGAATTGTCACATGGAAGAAGCTAACCCCCAACTGGCTACAACCTCCTTTCAGGCAGAGAGGGATAAGGTCTCTCCTGAGCCTCCTTTTCTCCAGCACAAACAGCCCCAGCTCCCTCAGCAGCTTCTCACGAGACTCATGCTCCAGACCCTTCACCAGCTCCGCTGCCCTTCTGTGGACTCACTCCAGCACTTCAAAGTCATTCCTGCAGTGAGAGGCCCAGAACTGGATGCAGGCATTGACACATAGAGACTGAACACAGACTTTGACACATAGAGACTGAACACAGGCATTGGCACATACAGACTGCCTTGTATGACATCTTTTCCCTATGTTTTCTGGTATTTGAGGCACAAAGAAGATAATAATTGTATATATGTAACTGTAAAACATCACACATAGGATAATTTTTTTCCAAATTGTAGAGAGGTGAAGTCACCTTACAGTGTTGCTGCTTCACAAGGGATATATGCTTTTCTAAAATGAGAACTAAAAGTTAATATTCTTGGAATTTATTTTATATACCTAGAGTGTCTATTTTTTTCTCATCTTGTGAGGCGTGAAGGCAGGTGAAAGGGCAGAACTATGAAAACATGACTCTGAATATCTACATTCTGATCAAAGACATAAATGTTTGTAGTATTTGCTGAACTATACATTAAAGAAAATACTGATATGTCAGTTTAATGATCTAGTGATGTGGGATTCAGTAGAACCAAATCAATAGAAGAGAAATGGTGAAGTTTCCCATGCAAAAAATAATTTTTGTAATGACATGAGACATAGTAGAGCAAAATATTTGCAACAGTAGCATTAACATACAAAAAGATGTGTTTATGTCAATGTGATATTGTCTAAGAAGAAGCTTGGTTTTTGTTAGGATAGCTAGAGTGAAGCTATATTTAGAACTCCAGGAAGAATAGTTCCAACTAATTATCTCATTACCGTATGGTAATAGCTACAGTTTTCCTGCTTTCTTTGTCCACTGATAGGACTGTAAAAGATCCGCTATGTTGCAACATGCATTCCTTTCATAAATCCATATTTTACCTCATGATTTCTCCTTCCACCTAAGAGCACTTTCAAAAAATCCATCTGATAGAAAGGCAATATATTTGCGGCTGTTACAAACACAACATCCTTGTCAAACCTGTTTGGGGACAAGGCTGCTCATTCCCCTTGGATCTCTTCAGAACACATATCGTGCAGCAACAAAGTGCTTAACCTGGTGAACAACACTCATGCCATTTGTTAACAATAAATGATCAAGGAACATATTTGCACAGCTTATTAAGACCAAAACTCACAGAGCTGGGAGCCTACAGGGAGATTGGTACTCCCACTCCCTGTGCAATTCTAATGAAGGCACTAGGCGAGTAACGAGCTTTACGACAGCATTGACTTTTCTTAATTACCATCAACTGGCATGTGATTATTACTGAAACTCTCATCTTCTGTGGAAAGAATTGTGTTTGTTAAAATTGGAAGCCTTCTTTTTTTTCAAGTGTACATGCACATGCACACACCAAACTGAGGTTTCAAACATCCCCTATTAGGACAGATTGGCAGTAAGACTCCTTGGCCAACCTTCATTTGGACCCCTTGTGTTTATGAATCAGGTTACTGGCATCAATTGCATAGTCATGTAATCACATAATCCTTGATTTCTGACAAGATCCACAGCTTTTCAGCCCACAGTAGAGACAACGGTTAGAGAATGAATATCCATTCAGGATTTTCTGCTGTTCTCATGATGTGGCTCATGTCTGTGCCACAAGAAAATACAGCTCTCATTCTACTTTAGCAGTATTATCAAGTCTCTCTTTCCTGGGCTGCTTATCATGATGATGCCGAAGTATAAATAAATCTATTTTATAGCATGGTGATAAGGTACATTTAATTAATTCCCATTTTATGCATATAACTGAATCAGAGGGAGTAAAGTAGCAGATTTGTATTAACTGAGCCTTCTTTCACTGGCCTGTCAGTTACTGTTTCTGAACAATGGGCATAAAATGACTCTGCAACCTCATTAAAGATCTTGGTGCTACCATAGCAAGTCAGGCACCTCTGGCTCTTACATCTATACTAGTAAATGAAGCAAGTCCTGGAAAATCTCTGGCACTAAGGGAAGCTGGCACCGAAAGTTTGCACCCCCACCAGCAGAGCCCTCTCACCTCCAGCACAGGCTTGGCTGTGTGCAAATTGCCTTATGGAAATGGTCTCTGGACCACTTTAATGGCAAACCATGCTGGCATGCTGCATTTTTCTCTTCACTGCCAAAATCACCTTCTTGTATTTTTCTTACCTCTTTCCAAAAGAACTGCAGAGGGTAGCTTGCTATATAGTTTATACTAGTGTTTTCCAAATCTATTACAATGAAATACTATGGAACTGAAATATCCATTGTACAGCATTTCATGGTAATAATAGTAGGCATCATCTGTATTTGTACAGCTTGTCATTCTAACACATTTTACATTCTGGATAATAACAATTACTAATGTAAAAATGCAAAATGGATCACTACACTGAACAGAAGGAAAGCCTGAGGCACAAAATACAGATTTATTAATTTCTATCTCCCTTAAAAAAATAAAAAGGATCATAATGTTTGCCATTTGTGTTACAGTTGAATTTATCACATCATCAAACTGATGGGCCAAAGGGAAGGAATCTTTTAATGCTACATAGAATAGAGTTCAGTCTTCTGGAAAATAACATTTTTCATACACATGCAAATGTGTGGCCAAAGGGCATGAAAACTGCAAATAACTTTGAAACAAGTATAGTACTTTAAAAATACAATTACCACTTTCCACTGCTGCTCCTAGGTATCTGTGCTCTTGTGAGAAAAGAAAGACATATATTATGTTAACCAGGTATCTCAAATGCCATTTAATATTTCTGTTTGAGTTTAGTAGCAGTATTTATTTATTTTCCTTTTTACTTTTCACAGTTGTGTCCTTTATTTGATATTTCTTCTACCTGAATCCTCAAATTTCTAAGTTTCCTATCTTATGTTATCTCATTTGTAGTACCAAATGACTCATTTTTCCAAAGTTTTCTATTACTCTACTGAAGCTGGTGGTTTTATAAGATGATGCATTTCCTTTTGCTGTGAAAAATAAAAAATGCTTCTATTACATATCTCATTATTTTGGGAAGGGAGATTTGGGCCTAGATGTCTTATTGTTTTAATACTTAGATGGAAGTAACTGAAAAAAATCTTAAAACTTAAAATATAATATCATGCAAAGTAAAAAGACCCATAAATGTCAAAATTAAAATTCCCAAAATTCAGGACATTAGGATTTATTTAAGAGAAGTTAATTTTAAACTATTTTCAAGGTACTAAATAATTTCCTAAATCTGTGCATAAGAGGAAAAATTCTGGGCAGGGCTTTTTTCCAGTATTTTAAACCCTTCATATTGGAGCTAAAAGTACTTTGCTCTGAAAAGCATCTTTGTTTTATTTTAACATCAGCCTAAAAATATTCAAGAATTCAAATATCAAACAGAAGTCTTATTAATCCAATAGGGAATTTACTGTATTACAAAGTAATAATTTATTCTGATTAAAAAATAAAAGACTTCTCTGTTGACTTAGCATTACGTACAGAAGTTGTAATATGACAGGATGCTACAGTGAAATGACATAAATTATTTCACAAGTAAACTGTATGCTGATGATATATAATATATAAATGCTTATAAACAATTGATGGAAGTCACAGGCATGTCAGAGGCAGGTGGAGATATTGTTATCCTGAATGGCAGCAAGTGCACATCAATCAAAGGTGCTATGGGGAGTCACCAGCTATTCCCATCAGTAACCTGCTGAACTGAAGTGTATATCTGTAACAAATATAATAAATATAATACATAAATATGTATAATATCTGAGTTAATGTAAACAGTTTGTAAGTTTTACATAATATAATACAAGAGAGCAAATTGGTTGTAAAGGGGCATGAAAACAATTTGACTTAAAATTACAGGAAGATCTTTGAACATATGAGGATTAGAGTTCTGAAATGGTTGTATAGGGCAGGAAACCTAAATTGGTTTAGTATGAGTCTCAAAAGATTTTTAAAATTCTCTGTTAAAAAAAAAATACCAACAAAACAGGAGAGACTCTCCTAAGAAACAAAAAAGGGGTAATGGAAGTCTTGTGTATCTAATTTTTGTCATCAAATTAACAGGAGATTGGACCATAACATCCTTCATTATAATGTTCATTGTCCGAATCTCATCGAGAGAGCCAACCATAAGCTCCTTATGGAATTTACAAAAACACTTTTTTGTTTTGGAAAAATTAGAGAGAGAGAAGACCAGAAGGGGTATGTTCAATTGGAAGCTGGAAATCAGCCATTAAAGACAAACCCTTGATCTTCTGCCTTCTTCAGCTCTCAGACATGTGGTTGGTGTGTTCAGCTTACTTGTTCATGGTCAAGTTACTCGGAAAATTTGGGATCAATAACTGCTTTTCTTTTCCACAGGTCAGATTACTGGGACAACCCATCCAGTTTTATGCCGGTTGCTCCCTGCCCAACCTCCCTATTTGTATACCTAGTAATACTACCCAGGGGTATTACTTCTAAAATTTGTTTTTACTATACAGAAGAGGATTTGGCAGCTCCCTAATTCTCTGCAGCACATTTCTGGACAGAAAGGAATCCCTCCATGCAGCCTGAGCATTACAGATAAAGGCTCATGAAGAAAAGGATGCCAATGATGTATGAGTCCATTGAATCAAGCAATGACGCTGTGATGGTAACATATTACCAGTGGAGCTCCCTTTAGTTTTATCAGCATGTGAATCTGACAGAAATTATTCTGGCACCATATTAATCAGTAGGAAAAAGCAGGTTTAATCTCACACTGGAAAAAACTTTAAATTATAGTTTGGACTATACCCAACATGAGGTTTTTATTAGTCAGTTTTTTGTAGTCTGTACAGAGTAAGTAGAATCATACACTCTGCTAAATTGTGTCCAACCACAAATGCTATAAACTCAAATCAGTTTTGAATAACAAAGATACTCCCAGGCCAGTGAACTTTTGCCCCAATTAAATAATTCAGAAGATTTTTCTTTTACCACTATAGGAACTAGAGAAACTTTGTTCCTTCTATTAATCTAACTTCACCTCTAAACCAAAGCTGATCATGCCAAAAGTCTTTGAGTTTATGAAGACATCTTATCCACTCCTAGGAACCCTTTCTCAGCTGTACAAAGGTGAGGAGGGCAATGTGTGGTGGTACTGCACACCTCATCCAAAGCTCCACTTGCTCACCCTCCTCTTCCCTGGAAAGATAATTCCTCTGCTTTCAGATCCACTTATCAGAGCACCAAACAGTGACTGGAAATTAGTGCAGCGCTGAGTGGGAGTCAGGTGTGCCAAACTGTACACAGAGTCCACCTAAACCAGCCTGCATTTTCTCTAAGGCAGAGTGGGAAAAAGGGATCTGTGCAGAGCACATGCAGTGGGCACTTTCATGGAAAACACTGGCATTAACATGACTCTATTGGTTTTCACATGGTGACTATTACACTGAACTTGGTTTTCACTGGTTGTAAACCTAAAACCTTCTTGCATTTCCTGTTTTCCATAGATGATACTGACTACTTCTACATCTAAGTAGCAAATTAGTTTGCTTGTGAAGAGCAGAAACACATCAAATGCAAAAACTATTAGAGGAGATCTATATCTGTTAACAAAGGTTTTACTGAATTTTCAAAGAGAAGGCAAAACAAAAATTGCCGGACCTGGTGCCTTTCTGATCTTACCTTACTAAAACAGAGAATTTTCTAACATCATCACAGTAGCATGAGTTGTTCTGAATCCATGTTTCTAAATACTCATTACTTCACCTTTCTTCTAGGGCAATTCTGAAATACATGCTAAATCTTTGGCTATGAAAACAGGCTTGGTGACATTGCTTGTTTATGCCTCCAAGAGCGCTCAGAGTAATGCAGTAGTGAAGCATCACATGGCCATCAAGAGGAATGGACTAAAAGTAGGGACAAGTACAGCAGAAACACTTCTGACAGTGTTTGTTGACTTCATATTGTCGTGGATTGTCACCTTCTTGATCCTGGGAAAAAAACAGCCTGTCAAAATATTTAAAGGCTAAATCTTAACAGAAGGGGTAAGCAGCAAAAGTAGTGATTTCCTCACAGCTGCACCCCATAGCTGAATCGTCCTCTCACATCTTCTACTAACACAATACCCTTTGCTGTACCCTTGCCATACCTGGCAAGGAAAAATTCTCCAGCTTTCAAACCAGGTGGCATGGCTAGGATGATGGCAGTAGCACAAGCCTGACCAAGCAAGGTGGCAAGATCCAAGATGCCATCAGCAGTGGTCTCTGACTTGCACTTCCCTGCCCCAATGAGGCACAGGGATTGTCTGGGAGATGGTTCCATACTACAGCCCTCAGCTATTTCAGGGGTCATTCCTGCAGTCACAGGGCAAAGACAAACTCACACCAGTACCCAGAATCACAGCCTGACCCATTTTTTAGGATAGTAGCCTCTGTACTTCCCAAGTGCAATAACCCCAGTTCTCCTGCCCTCCCACAAGTCTGCTGTGTGTCCTTGACTGCTCATGGGATGTGCTGATGAGGACCCATTCACTACCACTGGGTGAGCCTAAGTTTAGAACCTGTGTCTCTCTTACTGAGACCATAACAGAGGACTTCTGGTGTGAGATTAGGAGATGTATTTGTGAGACTTGAATGGAACTAATTACTCCATACACACTTCTGCAACTAACATCTGCTGCATGTCCAGCCATGTATGCAGTTTTAAGAGTTAAAGCTTCAAAGCAACTAAAAACATTAGTGCTTTGATAAAGTGGTGTTTGCCTGAATGAATGTTATCTGCATTTTCTATTAGCTGAGAGATATTTGATTCACAAATTGACTGTTTCCCTTTTTTCCTTTTTGTTATGTCCTCTTGACATCCTCAGGGGTTTAGGAAAATTCCTTTGGACACATTTCTGCATCTGTGTCTTCATGCTTTTAAAAGTCAGGTTCTATGCAGCTTAGGATTTCAAAGCCTATTTTAAGAAGGGACATTAGCACTTGAATCCCACTGCATTTTTGTGAAATTGAGTGCCCAATTTTCAGGAGACTTCCTATTGATTCAGAGAGGTAGCTAGCAGGACTTATGAGAGCATCAAAGCGTAGACTTCAGTGTGAATTAGGCACCCAGAGTACTTTATCAAATTTTGACTACAATAAGGATATTATCTGAACCTGTTGGAGCCCTTAGGCTCCAAAGTGCTTACATCACTTTGAAAATGGAACTAAGGCTGCAATGATGCTTAGATAATTTTGGAAATGCTGCCCTTTATCGTCTCACACACTGTTATTTTCTCTAAGAGAGATAAGTACTAAAAGAAGAAGAAATGCTTTTCATTTCGGATCTCTTTACTGTTGTTTTTTCCGTTGGGTTCAAAAGCAAAATTTCTCCTGAAAAATCTGTGAAGTATCTACTTTGAAATCAACACCAGAAAAAGCTCACGGAACATAACTGAGTTGTGTGGATTTCTAGACCATGTGCTGAAAACCCCCTCTACAGAAAAGATATCAGTGTCTATTCACAGTAATTGTAACAAACCATTGCTTCATCATTAAATTTTGCCAATAGTTAGCACATAATCCCCTGTGATTTCTGCATGCTAGAGCAGAGCTCTCCAGAGTTTAATATTTTTCATTTTTAATGCTAAGATGTTCTCATATGTGGGGATAATCTACACTAACATAAAGGTGTATTCATGGACACAGGACAGTTTTGCAGCAGCTCAGTGACCTGCCTTCATTGCCTACAAGAAGAATGATAACAATAAGAGTAAAGCTCATCTAAAAGAGGAGAAGCACGTAAGTCAAAGATGGTAGTGAAAATGTGTGTACATATGTAACTAGAGAATTGGGTTTCCTGTAAGAATCTGTGACAATTTTTATCATCTTCAACAGATGTTACACATGAAGGGAAGCACAGAAGTTATATAAAGCACAGTAGAGCAAAGAGTATGTGGTGCAGAAAATACTGTTGGAGGGGTCTGGGATGACTTACACCATGAACCCTAGATGAAAGAAAAACAGCAAAAAACCAAAAAACAGGCAGACAGAATTGTACCTTGGCTTGTACTGGGATCTGCACTTATTTAGAAGTGGATTGCTGCACTGTAGCCACCTGGTTTCACAGAGCAAAGGGAGACAGGAGCCACAGTGCTGGGAGAGTGCCTGCTTCCCATCACGCTGCCCACCTGCTCGGTGCCATTGCTGAGCTCCCACCACCCCTCTCTGTGTCCTCATCACCGTGCCACATCAGCCCCCAGCACATGGACAGCCATGCACAGTCTGTCTGCATGGCCACTGTCTGTCCTGCATGCTCTGTCACTGCTGCCATCCAGCAGTGATGGGAATGGCACTCTCATTTCATTTGCGCTGGCAGGGCTACAGACAGGCAGCAGTTGAGAATAATAGAGAGTGCCAGCCTGAGAGTGACATTTTATTTAAACCACAAGAAAATGCACAGGCGCTGCTGTGATCTTCTCTGGTAAGAAGACTTGAGGTGCCAACTGTGAATATGTGCAAATTTTCTCTTATCCTGGCACAATTGTTGATTGGCAGAGGATCAGACTTAAACAGCACAGGGGAGGCACAGCTGTTCCCAAATGTTAAAAGCTACTGCAGCAAAACCTTTGCTTTTGCCCGGCTGGTAGTGATACAAAGTATGTTTTACGTGTAATATATGAACATGTACATGTTCTCCATTATTTTTTACTTATTAATTTAAATATAAAGTTTCATCTTGTCTTTCACTTAAATGAAGACCTTTGGTATTCTCCAAGTAACTAAAGGCATATAAACACCTTATAAAAGCAAGTATCTTTTGTAGCTCTGAAGACACAAGAAACACTTAATTCAGGCTACCTTATGGTCTTAAAACAGCAATGTTCATAAGCCCTCTATTAAGGAATAATTTAAAACAAAAGCGGAGAAATACTTTGTGTCAGAATGGCTAGATACATAGAATGTGCTGGGTTAGTAGGACCAAGAAAACTCTCACAACCCCAAATCTAAACCCTCCTAAATTCATATTCATC
The DNA here is from genome assembly GCA_024362935.1 of Setophaga petechia. NCBI lineage: Eukaryota > Metazoa > Chordata > Aves > Passeriformes > Parulidae > Setophaga > Setophaga petechia. Next base: position 6,954,590 of record JANCRA010000002.1, on the reverse strand, counting down.
TTGTATTATTTCATTATATGCCTGAGGAGCAACCTGCCAGGCTGGATGCCCGTGGGGGCTCACCATGGGTGCATAAGGAGTTAAAGCTTTGCCCAGACAGCACAGAGACAGCTGTAGAGACCACGCATCTTCTGGATGAGTCGGCTGTTTAACATAACAGAGACGTGCAAGTTTTCAAAGTACAGTGTTCCTGCAGTTTACTTCTATCCTCTTTACAGCAAGGATGACAGGATTGTGTTAACACAGCACTCATCTGGTCTTTTCAAAATCTCAGCTGGATGAAAATATCACACACACCCTTGCACACAAATCTCAGATCATCCCATGGCCAACGCCACTGACAGCAATGCAGTATCTATGCATTAAGCTTGTCCATACTACTTCAAGGTGAATTTAGTCACTCCTTAAAAATCACGCACAGATTTTTAATAGGACTTTTATTTTGTATGATTCATGTTTTGAGATATTTTCTACATGGGGTTTCTCGTGACTTATTTGCTAGTAACCTTTTTAAAACTCAGACAGATTATTCACTTTCACTGGTTCTAATCAATTAACAATGACCACTGCCTAAATTTGGTATATGATAATCTTCTGCTCTCTGTGACACTGAAAAGGCTAATCATGTCAGGAGATCCAGTCTCAGAGGAAAAAGTGAATTATATTTATATAATCTCCTAGGGCCTTATTCCGTCTATCAACAGTTTAATTATGTAATTTTATTTTTACTTTCTTATAATTTCAGAAGATGAAAATATCAGTCTGTTAATAAATTCTTTCCTTGACATTCAATTGCAATCTGCAAGCAACAGATTTGATGTCATAATGATAAACTTTCATATTTATTGATTGATTTTATAAAATGAATTCATCAAATTTACTTAATTTAAATCTCTTAGCAGTACTGCTTACAATTCTATACTACATAAAACTGCAGAAAAATTTAGGTTTTGAAATTAAATTATCTACATGTATTTAATGTACACATATTTCCACATACTATGTCAGCCACCGTTCTTATATGTATATGCTGGTGAATCAAACGTCTTGTGTATGTTATAAAATTTAGATTTTAATATGTGGTGATGTAATGGGATAAAAGGTCTACCAATTTTTTCATAGAAAAAATATATATGAACAAATCATTGCCAACAAATTGTGCATAATAGATCAAGGTGTCTCGGATACCAAGAGAAGAAAAGGTCTGTACCTTATTTGGGTTTCTAACTCACTTTACAGTATTTTGTGTGTTATACATTATTTTTGTAGACTCTGAAAAGGACCATATTTGTTCTTCCAGTTGATGCACACCAGCCAAATTCATTAAGCCTTCTGAGTTCAAAGGCTAAATACAGATGTATAGCAGACATCAAATAGTACCAAAGAGATGAAAGACCAAGATGATGACAATACCAGAGGTTGAAGCACAGCACCTGTCACTGCTCAGAGGAAGGAGCCTAGGCAATTGTATAATAACAAAATGCATAATGTTATTTCCTGAGAGTGCTGTCTTGGGCTTAGCCAGACACAGCATCTTTGCAGTTGACAATGTTTTTAATTCCGTGAATTGGTCCCGTTACTTTTCCAATCCACATTAACTGTGTAAATACAGCAAAATTCCCTGGCTCAACTCCACTCCGAGTGAAGAATCACCACCTCTGCTCTGGTTAGCCAGGTAGTCTCTGGTTTTATTTCATGTCCCCTACTAGTTTTAGTGGAAGGTCCTGAGCGTCCTGTGTCATCTTTGCTATGCCACACCCCAAGTTCATGCCTTGCTCAATTTAAAGAGTTCTATCTAGTACACGTTAACAATCCTTAGTATAAAAGTTTTTATACTAAGTCCACAAAGCTTTTATCATACATCTTGACCATCTGATTCCTCTCCAGTTTCAGAACACCCTTTTGGAGCCACAAGAAACCAGAACTGTACACAGCATTCACAAAACTGACACACATGTCCAGCTGCATAAAGCTTTCTTTATACTTTGTTCTCTTCTTCTTTCTAAAAATTCCAAGCATTGCATTTGCTGGTTTTGATTGATGCTGAACTTTTGGCTCACCTCATCACAGTCTGCTGTAACTCCTGTATCTCACCCCCTGTGGTATTTGTTAGCTAATAGCCCATTTCTCAGTGTCCGAACGGGGGATTGCTTCTTTTCCCCCTGTGCATCACTCCACATCTGAATTTCATTTCTCTATGAGGTCACACAGACCATATGATCTCTCTGCAGTTCTTGACAACAGTTCTAAATAACATGACATTTAACCTTTCTTTACTCATCCTCTTACCACTTGTAAGGGTTCTGATCACATGCGTTATATGGGATTAGACTGGCAATACACGTTCTCCGTAAAAACTGAAAATATGTTCCCAAACTTCGTTTACTATCCTTTAGTTAGTTTTCTTCTGTGGGGAATCCCCCTTTAATCCCAGGGTAACTTTGTTTAGGAGGCTTTGGTGAAGGATCCTGTCAAAAGCCTTTGGTATGATCCAAGGAGATCACATCAAGTATTTCCCCTCCAAGGGATCATGGAAACCCTAAGAGTGTGCCAGTGGGTTATAGAGCCTAATTCTCCTCTGCAAAGTCACTTTGATTTTTGCCACAGCATCACATAATTACTGTACTAATTTTACTTTTTATTGCATTTTCTTTTAATTATTTTGTACTAACTGCAGGTAACAGGTTTATTCAGCTGTGATATCAAGGATCTTTTCTGAAGTCCTTTGAAGAATAAGTGTCCTGTAAGTCCCTTTTCGATCCTCTGGTACTGAAATGTTTTTTAAGCAAGTGGCCAGACACCACAGTTTCTGATTCAGAATTCAGAATCCTCCTACCCTCTGGAACATGAAAACAGTCTACACCATCACCCTGCTATAGAACAACTGAACGACTATTTTATCAAAGGAAAAAAGCTATCAGAGAACCATACAGTCATAGTCAAAATTTTCCTGCAAGAAAATCTTCAGATTCTCATCTGCAAGCCTCACTCCATGTTGGAGCCTCTGATACAAAGCTCCAGTCTGAAGCAGCACTGGGAAAAGTAACCAGCAATGGAAGTCCCATGTTTTTCCTAGGGCTTAATGTGGATTTCCTGCAAGACAAACACTAACTAATTTTTTATACATAGCTTCTCACACTAGGTACCAACAGCTTTTTATGTGGTTTCTGAATGTCTTCTTTCATAATTTCAGTTCATAGTTTCTGTTTCAACAGAAATGATTTCCTTTTTTTTTTTTCCTGTCCTATTTCTATCATCTTCATTTCCTTTCTAAGTCTTTGGCTGTGTTTTGCTCAAAATTTTCTCTTGTACTTAGGACATACTTCCTTCTTTACCTAGACAGTTTCATTCTGCTATAAATGGTGGTCCAGTATAAATTTTAAAAGAAGAGGACATCTAAAATGTTTAATCAACAAATCAGGCAAATGACAGAATATGAACTCTTCTCATTGGTATATGTATAATCGGATGCAGGGTGATGCATCAGATGGTAAAGCATCTGTTTCAATGTACAGTTATCTGATTTAAATATGTAGATGTTAGCAGAGAGTCAAAGTATGGGATTTCCAAAAACAATCTTCAGCCCAGAAGTGCTAACCTCTCTATCTCTGTTTCTGTCATCACTGGAGACAGACAGGATCCTTCACAGGGTTGCACAGTGCGAGTCATTCAGATGAGTTTCCCACTTTGAAGGAATATAGTAAAAGCTGGGGACAAATAAATAAAAGAAATGGTTTTGAAAGCCAAGAATAATTTGATAATGTGCTTTAATGTGCTTTCTTACATACTCATGAAAAATTTCTCCCTCTCTCCACTCCTGATGTCTAAGAAAGTCTCCTAAGTGAAGCTGTCTGCCAGTAACTGTTGAATAGAAAGCTGATATTCTGTTACAAAATCATCCCAAATGCAGAGAAATACTATGAGTCATAAACTTCAAGAAGACTGAATTACGAAGAAATCATAAAAAAAAATTTCCTTGAAAATTGGTGTGAGAAACAGCCTTCTGTTTCCCATTTCATTACTCACTGAAAACCTTTGAAATAGTAGACCTGTCCTAAACAGAGGACAGATGCAAAGGGAAAATGCTTAACATTATGTTTAGCTGTCAGTAAAACATTTCTGGAAGAAGTAAGACCAGTTAAATGAAGTACTTATATTAGGATGTTTAACATGAAATACAAAGTAAATTCTAATACAGTGAAATGGAAAATATGGAGAATGATAGCATATTTAATTACAGTTTTCAAAATAAGAAGCAAATGTAGAAAACAAGTTCCCTTGATTTTCCTGCCTGTCTATCAAATATAGATAAGATTACACTGTGATAGGGTTTCCAGAAAATTGCTTAGTCAGAGTTCATTTCAGATGCATATCTCTTTTCTTTAACAGAGGAAGAGAAAGGTAGCTATGAAGACAACTTAAAAAACATGGATAAACCATCACCACCCAGAGGGATTACCAAAAAGTATAGTGAGGTGGTAAAGACAGAACATCTGCGCCAGAATCCAGTATGTGGACACTGGGAACTGAATGCAGCTTTTTAAATAAAAAGTTCTTTTGCCAGATAAAAAGCAAAGCAAAACGAGTTTTTCAACACATTCAGGATCTGCTCGTTATATTGAGAGAAGTCAGTGGAAGAAAAAATTAAAGTAGCCACCGATTTTGTGGCCCACTTGGCTATTGCCAGTGAGGGTCTCCTCCCCATCTCTTACATGAGCATGCACATGCATGCCCTAGCCTTTTTCCACACTTCCATGAGTCTCTGGATTTGCCATTATTAATCCCCTCTCCTGTTGGCCAGGACAGCACACACATATGTGCCAAACTACATGATAAAGCACTCTGGACAGACATTCAGGAAAACACTATATCTTTGAAAGCAACCACCAAGTGACAATTCCATAAATCAGCTAATCACTGGAAGGGCAGACGCCTTTGGCTAAAATGGCTCATCCATTCACCAGCAGGAAGGAATGGGATTCAGTGTAGAAAGTGTTCAAACCCAGTCTGAAGGGAAAAGGGGTGCATCCTATCCTTTTTTCTCCCACTTTAAGAATTAGAAAAGGGATTAATTTTGGTACAGTGTAGACAGTGCAGAATCGGTGAAGAATTTTTTACTCCTGCTGATTCTAATTTGTTGTCAAAATTTATGACAAGTATTTATGATGTGTCTTCTGAGTACTGGTGCTGCTGCCCAAGGAAGAGTGTAGATAGCCTTTCAGGATAGGAAATAACACTGGCTGAAAGAGACATATGTAACTGCAGTGGGAGCTAGCAAATTAAAGATTCCACAGATTTACCAAATGACCCAATTTTGAGATATTAAAATAATCTTTGCAGAGCCATAAAATCATACAACCGTAATACTAATATTTTTTTTTTTTTACTTTCCATTTTTATTCCCACCTGCAGTATGTTTTACTAAACAGTGCAGAGGGAAGAATGGGGAATACTAATGGACTATCCTACATCACCTTGATAATCACTGCCCAGTGAAAATGACTTAAAACTTAGGGCTTATTATTTACCAGTTTTTAATTCATGCCATGTATGGCTATTGACTTTTTAAGAATTTATTCATGTAACCAATTCACTTACAATCTCTCTAACAGGCTAATGACTCACTCAAGCCAAAAATCTTACACATCTAATATAATAATGCTGCTATTAATTCCTGAAATACCAGCCAAATTATAATGCTTATTCGTTCAACTCCTGCAAATGAGAAAAAGAATTTTAATGAACAATTACCGGTTCTGCAGATGAAAATGTCTTTTTTTGGCTCAGATTTTGACTCAGAAGCTACAAGTGCTACATGTGAAAGGCCAGAGCAGACATGAAATTGCTGATTTGAATGACTTCTGACTAGTTTATTGAAAAAACATGAAGGACATAGACCTAGCTTACTTGTTGTTTTTAAAAGGAAGATGTCTTGCATTATGCTTTGGTTACAAATATGCTATAAAATATTACAGTATTACCAAGTAAATCTATCATGGATACACCTAATGTGATTGGCACAATTTTAAGAAATATATCTTAAGATGAAATATGCTTTTGTTAATTTTTCATTAGGAATAGCTAAAAAAGCCTAAGAAATGAATATGTTGTTTAGGTTATTAGTTTTGTTTTGAATTCTGGCTCTGATAATTTAAAATATCATGGTTAATTCTCAATCAGTTTACAATCTATTGGATTTTGAACACTGTTAATACTAAAATATTTACTTTAGAGATGGCAATATTTTTATAGTCTGGAAACTTGACTAATAAAATCTTTAATTACAGTGAAATTTAGCTTTTTTTCCCCGTCTTCTCTATTTATTTTAGTTAGCTTCCCATTAGAAGGAATATGACTGATAAGAAACACAGACCCTTTGCAAAATTTGAAAGATTATATACTTCCATCTCATCTGCTTTTAGAGAGTTTTCAACTGTTTAACTGGACTGAATTTTAGCCACTGAGTGTAGGGGACCAGAAGTTTTGAAGTACGTGCACATGTATCACAGCATTTCAATAGCAGGGAGGAAATGCCACACGTAGGAAACTGTCTCCTTATTTTATTCTGAGTGTTTCTTAAATTAATCTTTTCTTCCTGGGTCCTTCCTTCAGCCCTTCACTACCTGGATAACACAGATATTCTTAGTGGGGGAAGTCTATTTTTGTTTTTGACTATTTCTTTTCCCCAACCACTTTTCCTCCCAGTGACTATAGGACAAATCCTGCCAGCATGAGTTGTGTGGTCAGCTCTTCAACTCTGTTCCTGGTTTGGACTTACCTCATTAAATCCAATCCACAAAAAACATATGGTTTTGGGCAGTTTACGTGTAGGCCTTTACCCTTTCTTTCTAAACCTTAACTCTCATTGCAGTGCTGAACTATACCTAATTTAAACAATTCCATCAGTCTGTTGGAAAAGACCATCCCTTCCAGTGTCTGGCCAAATCCTCCCAGATGTGCCTGTTCAGGGGCAGCAGGAGTCATCTTCCAAAGCATCCCACACTAAGAGGAGCAGAAAGAAACTACCTCTCAGCTGACTGGCACTGCTGCTCACTGCCCACTCTGGGAGTCAGAAAACAACAGGAAGGGTAGCTCACCTAACCATTCCACTTCTCTCCCTTTTTACAGCAAATGAACTTCAAAGCTGTATCAGCCACATGAGAGCAGCTCTTGGATCACAGCCTTGCTTGTGACAGGCAGGCACAACATAAAGGAGAGGGAGGGCTCAGAAGAAGCTGGGAGATAGTGTTCCTATTAATAATTCTTTAAAGAAAATGTGCTTATCTGCTCTGCACAACCAAAGCATAACAGAGTGGCTGAAATGATACAGCAGTGTTGCAAGAACAGAAGAACTAAAGTATCTCTGAATACTTTATCCTATGACCCAGGTAACACTAACACCTTAGCGCATAGATTCAAACATAAAACTGGGCAGGTCACCACCCAGGGGTTCAGTAACTTACCTCAAATACCCCTTTCTATTGTGTCAGTACCTCTCCCGTTATTACTTACACAGGATGCTACAATCCTACTGAGATGTGTTCCAACAGTTGCAAACAGCCTACCTTGATTTATTGCTGTAATAATCAGTCCTGGACTTGGCAGCACTTCAGTGGGAATTGTGGCTGCCCCCATTTCTCAGAATCAAGTCTAACCTGCTGTAAATCAAGCAGGGGCTATCAGTGACTGCTTTTAAAAGAGTGGACATTTTGCCTTTCTGCATTCATTTACCAATTCCGAAAAAAGGAATCGTGCTTATTTAGCATGGATCTTGTCACATTAATCCATTGATATTGCTAAGCCTCTGGAAAGAAGTTGGCTCACACTACCTTTTTAGATATTTTTTTTTCTGCTACATTCACTGCAAACACTGTGCTGTGGTCCAACTAATCAATATTGTCAGGTAAAAAGAAAAAAGAAAAAAAGCAATAAATATTCTGTGAATAATCTGGCTTTTAAATACTAAGATATTTTTCATTTGACTAAAGCTTAGCTTCCAAATGATGAAATGAAACCAGAAATAAAACCAGAATTTAGAGAAAAGGCATATGATTCTTGCCACAGATATTATGTATTTTAAGTTCAATGGGTTATAATAAAAAAAATTGCTTGTATTAAATCACATAAAAGATAACTCTCCAACTAGTTTTCATCCCAAAAAGAAAATTTGTATGAAGAATTTTGGAAGACTTTATTGCATTAAAAATCCTTCTTTCTGGATTGAATTACTTATTTATACAGTATACATGGATTGTGAATATTTTATTTCATATTTTAATTTTGAATGTTGTTTTCTTTAAGAAGAAAAAAAGATTTTTCTGAACCCCACTGCCAAGTGACCAACCTTACCTCATTATTTGCTATTTCAAATCCCATGACTTCTCCAAACAGTTTCTTCAAACTGCACTGACTATAAAGCTACCTTGATTCTCTCCAGATCAGTCAGTGCTTGGTGAAACAGCTATTTTGGCTAGAGGGATACTAAATGGAACAACCTAAGCTCTTTCAGCCACACACAGTGAAAGCATCTGTTACTTATTTTACAAGTTGCTAATGACAGAGAACAGTTTTCAGCTCCTAATGAAAGAACATAAAATACAGCCACACTAGGAAACAGATAGAAGGTACTGGAGTCTTCTTTGCAAACATATGCTGCTGCATTTCCACTGAATATAAAAAAGATTTTTATCTTCTTATATGTATTTTAATCCATGATTCCTATTAAAATATTTATGACTGTACGTTTATTTTTCTGTAGAATTCTAATATCCTGACATTTTTTGCATCTCCTTACACTTCATAAAATTACTTTGAAAGCGAATTCAGGAAAGTAATTTTTCTCCATGCTTAAAGGAAACACAGCCACCACTGTTTCTTATTTTTAAAGGACAACAGCTCTAAGGCACTACATTTACAATATAAAATTTTTAATGTTCTTCCTGAGAATATTTAAATCTTCTGCTAGTATGGAAGGTAAATATCAGGCTTAGTTCATAGAAGCATAAGTAGCCTTGGTACAGGCTTTAAAAACATCTTATAAAACCTAAAAATCTTTACATACAACAGTTTCACCCCACATTTGCCCAGGAATACAAAGGGGAGATACCCAGCTGCTGCTGAAGAGAGAAAAAAGCTAAAATTCTGAAGCCCTGCTATATTTAAATACATACCCTGCATTTCAAAAACTTATTTAGATGGGAAATCTTAAATAAGCTTACATAAATAAAAAGGGGTCATATTCTCTTCACACAGTTTGGTCATGGAAACAAGCCTAGGCTAGTCCTGCTGGTTTGGTTCAGCTTTTGTAAAATGGTGGTTAAAATGTGATGCTGGAGAGATGCAGGCATCTTGTATCACACTTGCTGACATATGGATGTGCATTGAGGAAATCAACAGAGCCAAAATTATTTTCATTAAACATTCACATTTGCCAGTAATTTCAGAAGAATTACCTACATATGATAAGAAACAATCAATGCATTCTCAGTCCACAATTTGACAAAGTTTACCTTTTTTTTTTTTTACTAAGCAGTAATGCTACAGAATGATTAAATTAGTTTGGATCTTAGCAAAATTCACCAGAATCTGTATCCCTATTCAAATGCTACTCCTCAGAGATAGAAATCCAGTAAATTTATCTTCGTTACCAAGGCCAACAGTGGATTTATCCGAAAACTAATCACTTCATAGCCAACATTTGGCAGCTAAAGGATTGCAAAAAAGTCAAGATCTTGTCAGAAGTCCAATGGAATAGGCTGATGGAGACACAAAAGTAATTTCCAGGGTTTACTAAAAATCTCAAGGTATGGCAGGTAATGCAGTGGTTAGCCATTCATAATAGTTAACCATAATAGCTAATATTCCTGACACTGAACAAGAAGATAGTTGCATTGAAAACGAACATATGGAAATATTTAAAAGAAAAGTTTTCTAAAATTTATCATGAAGTCTAGCAAGACTGTCTATGGTTTGGTATATTTCACTGGTAATTTGCTGTAAGAATTCAGGTTTTCTCTTACAATTATAAATGATATGTAATAAAGAGTCTAACTGCTGAATATCACAGGTGGTAAAGAGCAGAAAACATTTTAAAAAGAACAGAACAACAAAGAAGATTTAAATAATGAAGAAACAATGAAGATACTGGGCAAGAGACAGAAAAAAAGAGCAAAAAAAGAGCAGATTGGCACTGATGGCATGGTCCTGGACAAAGAGAGGAATAACTGAAGACATCACATACTGCTATTCCACAGCCATGGCCAAATGGCAATGTGGTATAACAGTCAACAACAAAATCCTTCCAAGTGCTAAAGAAAGCAAAATCTCTGTTTTGGCTACATATTCAAAACCTGAGCAGGCAGACAAGCCTGGTGCTTCTAGTGACACATTTACCAGCGGACAGCTAAGGAACTAAAGTGTCCATCTTCTACAAGTTCCTTCCAATAGAAGAAGTTTCCAATTCTCCCACAAGCATGTCTCAAGAAGGGTTCATGTGCCTCTGTATGATGAGCCAGTGTCAGACAGCAATGGAGTCCCACATCTGAAACCAGGTCCCTACCTATGAGAGTCCATCCTGGCGAGTGCAGAAATGTACCCTACGAATGGACCTGAAAATGCCTGGGCCAGAAGATGGAGCTCAACTCTATACCCCTGAAGTCCCATGCTCTCTTCCCACACAACTAGAAGGACCTACAGCCTGACCCCCATCTCCTCTGACCACCCCCCATTTTAGCCAAAGGCAGTATTATACAGGATTTATATTTATCTATCTGTGAGAGATCCAGTCTTGGCAGAAACAGCCCTAACAGCATTCAAACATTGAATTGCATGGATCCCCTCCACCCTGGCCAGCTGAGTATACTTCTGTACATGAAGCTTGATACAGGTATTCAGGACTACCCAAGGCTCTTGGTCTGCTACCATCCAGGAAAGATAACTTTAACAAAACTGTTCACAACCAAATCAGTTCAAAATGCAGTGCAGATGAGCTAATGACCCCTGAAATCAACAGAAAACAGATTTCTGAAGACTGCAAAGAGAAGACAAGACAAAGAGTACAAAAAAAAAAAAAAAAAACCCCAACCAAAAAAACCCCCTAACAACATGGAAATAAAGTTTCTAGATATGACTAAATAAGGTTTTGCAGTCGTGATAAAGTAATGTCTGAGAATGAACAGTATGCAGAAATGTAATAGAAGCAGGGAATCCCCAGGCTGCTCAGCTTGTTTCCTGACCATAAACTCAGAGCCAAAGATCCTATTGACATGTTTCTCAGCAACAATTTGAGTACTAGACTTGAAGAGGAAAAAAAAGTTTGATATAGATTTACCTATTTCTTTTACTAAAGAATGCTTGTCAGGAAATGCATATTGTATCTAAGCCATTCGAGAAAGCATAAACAGTGTGTTCAAAATCCCTTGCCAGACGGTGGGCAGTCCTCCTCCAGCAGGCAGCCTTCTGATCCTACAGGATCCCCCTGCACAGGTGTAATAAAAAGCTATAAAATCATGGAATCATAGAATGGTCTGGGTTATAAGGGCCTTTAAAGATCATTTAGTTCCAACCCCCTCCTCCCCATGGGCAGGCAGGGACACCTTCCACTAGACCAGGTTGCTCAGAGCCCCATCCAACCTGACCTTGAACACTTCCAGGGATAGGGCATCCACACCTTCTCTGGGCAACCTTTCCCAGTGTCTCACCACCCTCATAATAAAGAATTTCCTTCTAATAGCCAACCTAAGTCCACTGTCTTTCAGTTTTCAGTCCTGTCACTACACACCCTTGTATACAAATAGACGCTCCATCTTGCAGGCTCCTTTCAGGTACTGGAAGTCTGCAATTAGATCACCCTGAAGCCTTCTCTTCTGCAGGCTGAACAATGCCAGTTCTCTCAGCCTTATATAAAGGGTGTCATCACCCAGCCATTTGAGATTTAGTTCTTCTCTGACTCAGTTCCACTCATCTTCTGAGATCTTGTGAGATATTGTTCTCTGAGTTTACACAGGTTTCTATACTCAACTAAACTGTAAAACAACTTTCAGTCCGGAGTAGTGAAAGGTCCATGCAGTGCTTTCTGTCATTGTACACTCAGTGACTCTTCTTCAGGAATCACAAGAAAACTAAACCTATTTCTAAAGAAAAGTGGGCTAATTGCCACACATCTCAATGTGTCAGTCATTAATTTCTGTAAACATATACTATAAAAAACAGCAAATAAGTTGAGAGAGTATGCAACACTTTTTTTCCTAAGTCACTTGAATTTGTGAACTGGCATTTTTTAAGACAAAAAGGAACAACTACTCCAACAACCTTAGATTTTCTTCTTTTTCTATTTCTTCCTTTCATGTCTTGTCAGTATGAATAATGAAGAGTAAACTCCCAGCTGGTTACACAGTAGATATCAGTTTGGCTTTCTCCTGGGAATGGAACATGCTACATTCTGTGTAATATAATAGTGCAAGGTAAGAGAGAAAGAATAAGAAACTCCAACATAAGGATGACTTTCTTCCACTCAGTCAGCAACATTTTTAGATTTTTTTTCTATTGTAATTATAAACAACTTCAACTTAAGTTGAAAATGTATGGAATGGATTTTCCTGCATTGTCCAAAACCAAGAAAATGTAAGAAAATTACATTAACTGCTAGTAAAAACTGTTCACTCAGTCAAGGTCTGTTTATAATAATACTACCTCTAGCAGCCAATATTACAGAGCAAACAAACAATGAACTGTCATGCACGGAAATTAATGTATGAAATAGAGGTCTGCAATGAAATCCATATAAGCAGCATAGAGTCTGTAATGGTTTATTATAAAGCTTCAGATGGACCCCAAGCAAATGTTTCCTGCCCATGTTAAAGAAGGGAGAGGCATTCTTAGGCTTTTTCTGCAGGATGCACAATTTCTCCAAAGTCTTTCAAAGCTCATTAGCTGTCATGGAGGAGGAAAACAGCAACTGTGATATGAGCTGCTAAAAATACCTCTTATTGGCATCTGTTCTGAGGTATTTTGTGTTCATTGAAACCTTCAGTGGGTGTGTGAAATTTTCCAGCTGCTTATAATATATAGGACTGAGCCTTGAAAGACTCAGTGACAGACCTTGTGTTATAGAGAAGGAAGGTCTAGAAGGGGTACAAATAAAAAGAGCATCACTACTTGCTCGTACACTCTACACTGCTTTACAGCACACAGAAGCCTGTTTGCAAATAAACATGTTTTTACAAAATGGTGAAAGTCTATGCAAAAACTGCTTCTATTATTTCCAAAAGTTTGCCAGACATATACTGTGTTTTCACCCTACATGTGTCTGCTTGCTTTCTTCTCAGCATATAGCAGACTGGAAATGACTTATTTTTGATTGTAAGAAAATTTCAACTTTGGTTTTCAGAATTCCATATGCAAAAGCTTCACCTACATTTTAGACTCCCAATAAAGCAAATAAAAAGCTGAGCAATACGAACTAGCCATTTAGGCTTATGGGTTTAGTCAATACTTTGGAGAAATCACAACTAGCAAGACAAAGAGGCAGAATCCATCAAGCAGGAGGTTGAGCCAAGACTGTATGAGAGCCCAGCATGCAGCACTGGGGTGAAACGCTGCCCTGTGCCAGTGCTCAATTTTGTCACCAACCATCTTGAGCATATTAACTGCCCCAGTAGGAGGCAACACAAACTGCAAGGCTTATTAGTGAGCAGGAGCTTATAGTGCCTTTGGTAGTTAAATTTCCTACATTAAAAAATGTTTTCAGCCTTACTGCCTTCTCATGTGGTAGGTGTTTAAAATAATGACAAGTAAAAAAGAAGAGATGTTCAGTGTTCCTTTATGATTTCTCACAGAAAAAAATGCTCAAGTTAACCAAGACGTTAACTTGCAATAAGAACTTAATGAAATGCTGTGAGTCTTGTCAACTATCTGAGCTGATACTTGCCATAGATATAGCAACTGTGGCTGGTGGTTGGCCAAAACCAATAAAAGGCATGAGGAACACAGAACTACTTGCACTCAATTAAGGAGGTGTCACATTATCTGGCATTAGTTATAAAAACAAAAATAAAGTTGGAGAAGCTTAAATAGTCTCAGATGGGAAAAAGGGAAAGAGCTTCACCACAACCTGTTTTCAGTGAAAGAAGCCTCAGTGACCTAGGGAAAATCCATCCACATTATAACCTCTTCCCAACTATTTAATGTGCATTCTGAATGACTATATGAGACAGCTGAGATAAGCAGAAATCTCCCTGCTTAAAAATTATTGCTCTAGACAGTGGTTCACTGTGTCTCCACAGGGAAATTGAGTAAGGCTTTACTTCCATCAGCAGTTCCAGTGAGAAGAGCATTAATCACATCACTTTTATGGAATACTTTGGCATTACTTATTGATCTTATTTTTTCTACATTGTAAGACAGAACACCATTTCTCCTGAAATGAATAATGAGGAATTACCACTTAGACAATGGAAAAGGACAACCTGTAATGTTGGTCCTAGCCTGGTGGCACTCAATATGCTTTTATGAATAATTTCTAGCTATAGCTGCCATGGAATCCCCTTATAAAATCCGTTATCAGAGATATGGGTTGGTAAAGAAGCAACAGACAGCTATTTAGATGAGTATCAGATGTCTCTTTGAGATTGCTTGTATTGCTCATAAGGGTTTTTCTGTTTCAAGGATAAATGAGTAAGCAAATAAACTGCTATAAATATAGCCTGCTATATTTCCCATATATCTACATGGAACATTTCAGTGTGGTTAAGCACACTAAAATCAGTATCTCACAAGAAAATGGATACTGCAAAGTAGTAGTGATTTGTAAGCCTCTTAGAGTAATGAAGAAAAACTTACTGAAAAAGCTAATGTTTGCACTGTATCAACAAAATCATCTATTTCTGTGATTTGTAGAAGTCCATCAGTGACTCTCAGGAACTTGGATGGTGTAAAACTTATTAAGAGTTAATAGCTCTGGTAAGTTCCTATACTTTGGCAATTACACAATGCTCAGAACTCAATCAGTCTGACTTCATCATGGACCCTTCCACAAAGGAGTTACACCACAGAAAAAAGTATCTGGTTCTCCTCTTTCGAAATATCCAACATTAGATGGCATCAAATGAAATTTCAATCCAACAAAGTCAATCAAATGAGGAATTACACAGCAAACAAATAGAATAGGAAAAGAGAATTTGGCACCATAGTTTTTATCCTCAGCCCACCTCTGGCCCCAAGAGCTACGGAGAGCATTACCAGTGAACTCAGAGGAGTGCAGCATGGCATTTGTGCCTGCTTCCCCAGGAGCAACTGTCCCTTTGCTGGCAACGCTGCCAAGTCAAAAGCGTTCACAGCTTGCCAGCCCTGCAATCTGAAGCCTTTCCCATTGCCCCTGCCAGGAGGCAATCCTGCTCAGAGGGGCTCATGCTGCACTAAGGGCAGTGGCACTCCGGATATCCGCTGCTGGACAGCTGAACAACACCTGATCCTGGCACTGCCCGCTCCTGTGGCCAGCAGTGAGAGCTTGTGGCCTGGAATACAGATGCTGAGCATGCCTGGGCAGTGACCCCCACAGGAGCTTCAGACACCAGCCCAGCTCTCTACATGAAGTCATCCTCCTAGCCAAGATACATGGGTGGGAAGTAGATCTGACTGTGGAAATGGCCAGAGTTCTACACAGAGTGCCAGTGGGGGACCCATGAGCACCAGAAGGGCAGCATGTCACGTCAGTGCCAGGCTGCAGCAAGCAGTATGATTTACAAATACAATAGGGCTCCCAACTGGTATCAGGCATATCATTAAGAGTGAATGCTTTACATTTCTTTACTTTTTTAAACAATTAACTTTATTTTTATAAAACAAAATAAAAAAAATATCTGACATGAGATTTCTAAATCAACAGGTAGCAGACAAGGAACGGAGGAAGTAGCAGTGGAGCTGAGGCCATGTTGGGAATTTGGAAGAGGGTGCTCTAAGGAGAAGAAGAGTTAATGAAGCACAGAGAAAGAATAATGACAACAAAATGGCCCAGGACAACAGCAATGAAGACATAAGGAAAAAGCTGGAGGACAACAGGTGAGAATTTAGTAATCTGTGAAACAGGTGTGGAGAAGATGACAGTGTACAGACTAGGTGAATGTGATGGGAATTCACAGTCAATGTAATGCTGCACTGACAGGGTGGGAAAATGACCAGTGTAAACACCAGCTTTTAATTCATATCCTATTTATCTTGTGGCCCAAGCGAAATCCCTCATGAAACTTTCTAATTAATTACAAGGAACAAAACTTCAGTGACTTCAAATACCCTCCACTTTTTCCAGAGTTAAGGTGTACCCTAATATTGGTACCACCTGAAAAAGTAATTTAGTGTGCAGAACTTGTTACAGATGTCTGACACAGATTAGTCATTGTTCAGGAACAAACCAAGAATAAATTACCACTATAAATTACTGCAAAGTAACAAAACAACCCCAACCAAACCCAAAGCTGTACCAACTTTCTCTCCCATTTAAGACAATAAAGATCCCTATACTTTGACATTGGTATATTAAAGTACAGAATGTCATAATTACTTATTCAACAAGGACTGTTGTGCACAAATAACTGGAATTTGTTGTCTAAAAAGATTACTTAAAGAGAAATAAGATTAACCTTTGCTTACACATGTGAACATGAGAGACAGAATTGCTGCTCTTTACATATCACAGGTTTTTAAATAAATCCCATGTTTGCCAGTTTTGTAATTCAAATTATGTTCTTGAATGTTTTATCTCATGTTCTGGAGACGTTCTCATACAAAAATGAGGGTCTGGCCTCCACACATTACAACTTGTAATTGTAAATAAAAGAAGAGATAAAAACAAACAGAGGGAACATTTAATTCTTCATCTCCCACTTAAGAGCCCTCAGCCAGGTGAATAACAATAAAAAAATGTAGAACAAAGGAATACATTTTGTTGTAATGTGCTTTTCTACCCCTTAGATGCCATATCTGTGGAGGACAGCTTATTTTTAATACAGTGAGATCTCTTCATGCACAGTATTTCATTAACATATTTCATTATAAAAAAAGAATTTCACAAAATTCTTTGTCATTGATTTTCTATTGTGAGAGGAAATACATTTTGCTATGCAGGGCTGGGCATCTCAGAGTGTCAAGAACATAGAGCTACTCTCCTTCTTTAAACACACAAGGCACTCATGAATTGCTCTTTAAGTGAACAGAGTCAGTGGGAATTTGATAGCATTTTGCCAGAAGAATGTTTTGCCTGTGGGCTAGAACTGCTATGGGCAGCCCAGTGTCACTTCAATGAACTCCAGCTTACCAGGGCATGTGTGAATGATTTCTTTATGCAAGGCCCTCACAGCCAGTGCACTTCTGAACGAAACACTTGTTTTGAGGAATTCCAGTCTTAGTCTTCTTCTCACTCCCTTCGTCTATAAAAATAAAGAGTTAGCTTAAAAATGTACTGGAGAAATAAAACTGCATCCAAATAAAATTTATTCACTCCCAGGAAACTGTGCTGCTATTTCTAGCTTGCTGGCAGAAGATGAATTTGTGACTTAAGAGTAGAATTTAATAAGTAGTAATATTGCAAAAAAGGCACCTTTATACAGTAGGGATTTCTGTGCTCTGGAATGATAACTCTCAGACTTCTCTATGTTGCATATCTGAACCTCATTCATGTTTACTTCACAGTTAGGGATTATTTTATTTCTAAAATTCTGGTTTTCTGGAAATTGTGCATTTTAAAAAGTGATAGCCCAGACTAGATACTTTTCTCAAAGAAATACTTTAAGTTTACCTGTTCTGAGTATTAGTCTAAAATATCTGATAGAGATGTAAAACTATAAATTTAAATTTCTTGGTGGAGGTGCAAAAGTGTCTTCATTATTAAATCTCAATTATATCAATAGTCTCTTTTTTAGTTTTGGGTTGGGCTGGTTTGTCTTTTTTTTGTTTGCTTTTTGTTTGTTTAATTTTTTTTTTTTTTTTGTTGCTGCCGTTTTTTAAATTACTCTCTGGTTTTTTAATTGCTTAAATAGAGCTAATAAGGTCTAAAAAAGTGCAATAAATATGCATGCTTATGTGTGCAAATGTAATAATAAATAATCATTAAGCACCACTTACAAAAACACAGGAGACACACTTCAGCAATTAAATGTCTCTCAAGGTGGAAAGAAGAATCTTTTCATTTCCATGTGTAGGGAATTCAGAATAATCTCCTTAAAACAGCTCTTAGCAAGCAAGGAGAAAGTGCTGTTGTTTATTCTGAAGTCTATTACAACATAGGGCATCAAAATCAAAGAAGCGTTAGATGAAATTTTTTTCTTTAAACTGGATTTTTGTAAAAATAAAGAAGGCACTGCTGATTCTTTAAAGATGAGACACATTTTAGCTGAATTTACATTAAAGTCTCTCCACTAATGGTGATATAATGTTCCTGCTGTTCCAAAATAGCAACATTCAGATAATATTTAAAAATAGCAATATAAATTAAATCTTTTCCACTAAATTGGTCTAAGTAGTTCCTGCTCAATGGTGTATGCATGGCGACATTAAAGTATATTGAAAACATTTTTGTATTGCTATTATTGATCAGTGTAGAATTGTGAATTAATTGCAGTGGCATCTGGGAACCAAATCACAGGAAAACAAAGCCATATCTACATGGTCAAGTATCAATTTTGGCCCAATCGTGCTGAAATCTATGCAAATGCTTTATCAGTTTTGAACATCTAGGAGCTCCAAAGGGATTAATGTTTGGATCCAGCATGATAACCAGCAACTGGCACAATGAGTGTACACTGGTACAGAGGGTGTAGGGATGTCTTGGCACAAAATCCAGTGGGATTTCCCACATGTACAGAATAAACCAGTCAGTTAGTAAAATATTTCTATTAATATTTTGGGGGTTGTTTTTTTATGATCTTGAGAAATGGTTTGCTGGATAAATCATGCTATGTCATGATGCACACTCACAATTCCATCTCAAGAATTACTGCTTGCTTTAGGAAAATCATCCTACAACACAGGATTTTAAAACTACATCATGCTTTATATTGTTTCTAAAGTCACTATGCCACAATATAAGCAATTTAGTAAGAGAGTACTGCCACAGTATAAGCAATTTAGTAACAGAGTACTGTCATTTCTGTTAGTCTTCAGATGGTATTTCATGGAAAAATTCCACTGCTTCCATTAGAGTAGCTGAACTGAAGATAATTAATACAGATTACTACCCACAGAAAGAAAATAAGTAAAATTCCTGTGGAAATTTAGCTAAAATAATATATTTCTTTTAGATAATGATTTGCTTTAGATTTATTAATATAAAGAGGGTATTAAAATCTACTAATGATTTGCTTTCTTTGGTGGCTGTTGCATATATTAGTTGTTTTCTTTCTCATTAAAACTCCTCTATAACTTAATAACAAGAGCACTGATTTTTTTTTATTGCAATCTGGATTAATTTTGTACCACTTAATTGTCCTGACATTATGACAGGTTTCTTTTACTGAGTAGTTTCAAAGGAAAATGAGAATCTGAAAGAGGCAAAAATCCAGAAACAAGCTAGCTAACTTAGCATAAATGTTGACTGATGGGAAATCTCCATGATCTCCAGACTATGTAATTATGATTAATTTCTTATTATGATGAAAGGGATAACAGTCTTATCTTACAACCATGAAAAAAAGCCCACAAGAGAACCACAAGGAAATACAGGAAACAGTATCTGCAGCCCTCCTATCTTTCACTGCTTTGATTGCATCAAATGTGCACATCCTGGGCAGAAAGCTTTGGTAAGACACAACAGACTGCAGGACTTCTGTAATAGAGCAGGTGGGACTGGGAATCTAGTACAATGCTGTGACAAGTTCAGAGTCAGACCTTCTCAAATATAAACAATGGGGATAATGTTCCAGAATTTCTGAGGCTGCTGTGGGGACTAATGCTCAGGGAACACTTAAAAAAATTCTGTATAAGCATTGCTTATTAACAGACAAGGAGAATCTTTTGAAAGATTGAGAGGTTTAGAGTTACACCCTCAGGGCTGCTTATGGATTCGATATTTTTTGTTTATATTTGGCAAGAGCCATCTAGAAGAAAAATTATCACAATGTAAGGTGTGTCTCCCCAAAAGTTCTGGGATTAAGGAACAGTGCACCTGGGGGGGCAGTATTTGAATACTTGTGCAAATCCTCACAGTTATCATAACTAGAAACTCAAGAGCTACTTCTTTTCCAAAAAACAAAATGTGCTTCAACCCCTTTGGAACTGAAATGAATCTGTATGAGTCAAGAACTGAAGCTTCCTGGAATGCTGCAGGACATATTTCTGTGGGATGAGGACATTCTGGGTCTGTTACATACAGAAAGCACACATTCAATGCATAATACAACCCTGTTTGCCCAGCATCTTGGTCTGAAACCACAGCCACTGAAGCCACCTCAAAGATCAGTAACTCAGTAGATGAAGTTGCTGTGCCATGTTAAGGGTAATTAATTGTCTCCTTGGACAGGTTTTGCAGCTTGTGCAGGTATCTACACTTGGGCAGGTTTTGCAGCTTATGCAGATATCTACAGTAATGAGGCAGTTACAACTCTTTATTTACTACACTGGTGTCATTTCTGTACACACTAATTCACTGGTCAAATTTATAGCTAAACTATAATTCTTAAAAACAATTTTAACATTATAAAAGATTATTATTACTTAATATGATATATTATTTTATTATTATTTTTATATTGCTGACACACAATTCAAATTAAAGTGCCAAAAGAGCAAAGATAGCTGTAGTAGTGATGACCAGATTTACAGCAATTTTTGAAACATAGGTTTACATCATCGGTTTAAAATGCTGGTGAAAATTGATAAAGACTGCCTAAAATTACAAAGAACTGTTGTTAGCATAGTTCTTCAAACTATGAATATGTATGAACTCCAGTTCTGCTTAAGTGTGTGAAATTTTTAAGTACATGAAAATTTTAAGGACTTAAATCACCTCGAATAAAAACACAAATTAAAAATTAAAAGTCTAATCTAAGGACCTACAATAATATATGCCAACAAAACACTCAACTTTTTTTAAAAAATCATTTTTAAAAGCCAGTGTCACTATTCTGCTGTTGTAAATGCTTTTCTGTCACATCAAGTCAGTGTATGCAGTTTAATTTACTTTTGATTAGATATGCATTGTATGAGTCAGTGCAGATCTTAAAAATCTATTACAAAATACTGCAGTCAGGAGAACAATAGTTAATGCAAAGCAGTTGACTCCTTCTGCTGATTGAGTTTGATTACTGCAGATGGCAACCACACATGCACAGGAAGGAAACAAAACCCTGCAAGACAACTCAGGGCTCTCTACCTCAAGGTATGGGCATGAAGTCCTGGTGCTGTTTTATCCTCAACAGATTTCCAGAGAGGAACAAAAAAAAGATAAATCCATAATGATGATCCTTTTTTTTCCTCCTCTACATGTTTCAAGAAACATTGCTTTAGTTTTACTGGCTTGCTGGGTTGCAGTACAGCAACCTGCATAATCAGAAAGTGGTTTTAGAGACAGGAAACAAGCGTAACTCTACTTGCTTTCTCTTTTATCAAAGATCCTCAACACACTTACAGCGTGAAAAGAGTAAATTGTATTGTTGGAAACCTCTCGGTGTCAGTGAGAAACAGGCAAGGGCTCACCACAAAGGTCCCTGCCAGCAATAGGCAGTGTCTTGGTTTCCCATGGATCACCTCACCACTGGGAGGGACCCAGACACATCGAAAGACCTTTAGAAACCCAGCTTGGGCAGTCGGGACCAACTCTACCACTTTACACTGGCAGCTCCTGTAACTAAGAACTTGGATTCAGAGCGATTATTAGTCTCCATTATAGATGCTTTTTGTCTGAAAATTCTTTCTCCCCAACAATCATACACCTCCTGAACAGCCTGCTATCTTTGTCCTCCACTTTTCCTTCTGTACTTTCTAAAAAACTATATACTTAAGTCATATTCGGTCACATAATGAAAAGTGTGTGTGTTTATTTGCATGACACTCTTGAAATAGGGGTAAATGAAGGCCGATGATAAAAATAACTTGCACCTGATCATATCAGCAGTAACCTATAATTGAGGCCCAGGAGATTGGCAACAAATCTTTGTGGTCATCATGCTGGCCAGACACAGTAGGAACAAACAACAGTATGACTGTTCATGCAGTTTCAGTTTCACAAGAAGACATGTAGAGCTACTGACAGACTTGAAGCACTAAATCTGTGTACACTATTTTCCTATCAGATGTGACATTAACTTAATTACTGAAGCATATTTATTGCTAGGCATATAAAAAGCACAGAAAACATGAACAGTGGCAAAATCAGAACAAATGCATGGAACTCAGCTCACTTGCCCAAACACTGACACCAACTGCCACTGGAGATGCACTGAGAGATCTGCACAGGGCTGGCAGAAGACAGACAGTCAGTAGATGACCTGCATTCTCCAGAGGCCAGCTGTTGGTCTGGAGAAGACCTGGACAATCTCAAACAGCACCAGATTCCTGTGGCTAGGCATTGAAAATGAACCCTAAAAAGATACCATAGAAAAGTTTATAGACTTATACCTCCATTTAGCAGTATTTTCACACTTGATTTACTGTTGGTGTTCTCTATAATCAAAGAATGAGACTAGACACCAATCTTTGAAAGGATATACTAACTTTTAAGTAGAATAGTTTGGTGCTGTATTGAAATCTTGATCTTGATTTTGCAAAACTGCAGTAGCCATAGAGATCACAGCAATATATTCTATTTTCTTTCCATTCAGAATGGATAATGAAATGGATATCAAAGGGTGGCAACAAGAAACACAGATTCTTCTGAAACTGCTATAAAAATACAACATACTCAGGATTAAAAAGAAAATATTTTTAAAGGCCTTAAGGCTTTTAATATCAGGTTTAATTTTATTTAAATTAAGCTTCTTTCTTAAAAAGAACACACAGAGTTCTTTTTATTTTTCCAGTCTTTCCAGTCTATAAAAGTTAGTATATCCTTTCAAATATGGTGCCATATTTGTCTTTGTAAATGAAGGCATTCAAGATGAAAAGACTAAATATTCTCTAATTATACTGCTATTAGTACTTAAAAATGATGTGGGACATTTCCTCGAGGCAGTCCATTGGGACACAGAGAGATGGGCTTGATTTTCCCCAAAAGAGAAAGAATTTAAGGATTATAATGGAGCCTCTCATATTGGTCAAACAAGCCCAGAATATAGACCAGATGAAAAGTTTTAAATTTATTTCTATTTCAATTGCAATGACAGTTTCTTGAAAGTATTCAAGTAGGGCTCTAATCAAACAAGGAATATTCCAGCAAAGGAATGGGGTCCTGTCTACCTTCTTTTTCCCAGGAATAGCAGTTTGGTGCTATCTTACTCTATTTCTCTAGTCATTGCACTGGGGACATGGATCTAAAGCATTCACTACTCATCCATGCTTTATGATGGAGGAGATCTCTGTCCTCTAATCATTTTTTTGTAAACTCACTGTCCAGGGCAGAACTAAACCCTGTGTGGCATGACTGTGGTTAATCAGAAGTTGGTCACCACTTTCCCCCAGGGCTCATCTGGTGTCACTCCTGTATCTTCCATTTCCATTCCCCTTTTTAAGCCAGATTCCCCAAAGACACAATACATTCTCATGGACTGTGTTTTTGAAAACTTAGAACAGGAGAGAAAAGGAACATGCATTGACTAGAGAATGAGACCACAAACAAACTGCTCTTGGAATTCCAGGAAATGATATGGTAGAGCACCCAAGTAAAAAGGTTTCAGAAACTTTTGTTTTTAATGGAAACTCAAAACTTTTCACAGAACGTTAGCATTCTTTGAAACCAAAACCAAAACCAAGCTACCAACTCCAAAACCTTTAATCACAAATATAATTTTCTGTCAAAATGAAAAGATTTAGCAGAAAAGGTAGCATTCACTTTTATTTGTTTTCATCCATCCTACGATTAGTTATATAGTTTAATGATGAAAATACCAGAATACAGATATCTCCTTGTGTTGATTCCTTGAAAAACATATGTTAAAATGCTCCTGTCAAGAAGAAGTGAGTTGTGGCTGGATTAGATGCATAAAAGTTCTCCCTTCACCACCCTTTGTCCCTCCCTCTATGCATCACCAGGTATTGCAGTGGTTTCTGCTACCAGGCTGTGACACTCACTGAGGAAATGAATAGTCTGGATGAGAAGTGTTTCAGGGTTTCTTACAATGAAGATTTATCAATTTATCGATTCTCCCACTGTTCACAGCCAAAGAGGGCAACACATTTCTACAACATCAAAAAAACCTGTGTTACTGGATGAACTGGCAACTCTTTACAGACACAGTAAGGGAGCTCAACTCAGACCTGAAGTTATACAAAATTCACTTTATCTGAAATGCTACAAGATTCAGAACTGCAAGTAAATTTCCATCTTTCTGTATCTTCTGTTTTCTTCTGAAGCTGAACACAGATATTTTTAAATAATACCATCACCTGATAACTCTCCATTAATTTCTGATTACTATGTATTCCAATATCATGTCATAGCCCTAATTTTTTTTTTTTGAAATCACTAAGCTAGATATATCTTTGAGTTCTCTCTTTTTAAAAAAAAATAATGCTGGTGTTTTAAGTGGAACATTTCAGACATACCTCTTCAATTGGTTCGATTAACTCAAGCTCAGCATGGTTTCAACTGGCCCATGAAGTTTTTTTCTGTGGTGTAAAGATGTGCATGAGGGCTCTCATAAGAATTGCTGCAATTATTATCTCAGATCTTTGGCCACATTCCCATTTCAATTAAATTAGCAGCTGCTCCTTTTCATTCTTCTACCTCTAAAAGAACTGTTAAATTGTCCTGCTTCCAGATCCTTATGTCAGTAAAAACAGAGAAAGACAGAAAAGGGGTGAGAAAGACAAAGAAAAAAAGAAGGGATCTCCTCTTACCGATACAGTCTGAGAACCTAAAAAGGATAAAACATTTAACTGGCAGTACAGACATGGTCACTGGTTTTGTATGGTTTCTAAGGGATGACAACTACTCTTGACTGTGATGCCTCTTGTACTCTGATTCTCGAGCATTACTGACACAGATTAGTGATGAGACCACAAGTCTGAGCAAGTACTGGCTCTCATTATCTTAAGCACACATTGAAGGCTTGTGTTCACTGCATTAGGCTGACTGAAGCTTATGATGAGACTCATAAAGCTAACAAGATTTACTTCTGGTTCACCCGCTTTCAATTTCTGACTTATCCCTTTGCACTTTATCCCACAAAGTACAGATTTGTCAGACTATGTTCTTCAAAATACCTATTATTTCCTAGAAGAGCTGATGACTATAACCATTTGGTACATCATCACTGCACTGTTGACAGCTCTGAGGTTCATCTTGCTTAACTGGCATATGTTCTTTATAGAAACCACAACTCACAGGGCCAAATTATCGGCTGCTGAATGCTCATGGCTCATTTGCAGCTAAGGCATGAGAAAATTCAAGCCTGCATTGCCTCTAAAAGTTATTGCTCGAAAGAGGTTAGGTGCCCGAGGCACTGGAATGCAGGAAATTTTTCTTTTAATTACTAATTTCCGCAACAATTACTGATTGTGACTAAGAATATCAAAATTTTCCATAGGAAGGTGTCTTGTTTTAATTTGACTGGGCCACAAGAAGGTATTTCTGTTTTAATTACAATTACACAAGACTTTAGCCACGTAAACTGAAACCACATAGCCTTGGAAAAATAACATTACTCATGTAAAAAATTCCGAAGATCCCTTATTTGAACTACTGAAAACACATACACTTTAAGAGAAGAAGAGAAATACCACATGCTTTTAAATCCCAAACATAAATTTCAATACATAACATAAATTACACCACTTCCTGAAGAAGGCAGTAACACATGAACGAAATAGGGAATCCATAAAGGGGCAAATTTCATGTTCAGTTAAAACAGACAATCTCTCCAGCACTTCTCCAATTCTCCTGAATGAAACCAATCTAACTATAAAGTGTATAAATTAAGGTACTTTGATTCAAAAGGATGTTCTAGGTTCAGAAGCAGTCTATTGCATTATTTGAAGTAATGTCTCTTTCATGGCCTTAACTCCCATATGTTGGTCAGCATATAAATCTATACCTTAAATTGGGCTGTGAACAATTGTGGATAACAGATAAGGGTTGCTGCTAATACTTGTATTAATCTCCTCAGCAGAAGGATATTCTGAGAAAATTTGAAATTTTCAAACTGTTGAAAGAGAGTACGACAAGAGATGAGTGTGTCTGGGAGAAAAATGGGTTCTTGAACCCATAATTGTGACTCCCACACTGTTGCAACTGTCTGTGGTGACAGCATTCATAATACCTCATTCTTTCAAGGCCGACACCTCTTCAGTGTGGTTAAGCATTAAGCTTATTTTTTATTGCCACAGAAGAGCATACACTTTAAAGCATCTGGCTGTGCTCATGGATTCAGAAAGCCAGCAGCCTATTCAGGGGGCAGCGTGGTGGCAAAATCAATATACTGTTCATTTATGCTAAGGCAGTCCCCTACAATTCTACAATAAAGTGTGTGGCCATTTGCAGTCATGCTAGTATTGACAACCTAATTGTCAGGGAACTCATAGAAAAAACAAAACCAAACATGCCTGAAAAATGGCACAATTCACATTGCTCACTAATAGAACACAAGAGAAATTTGTACTTATTTATTAATGTTTTGCTGAAGCAGGTTTTGAAGGTATTTCTTCTAGCTTTCATCCAGGTGATGAATCAACAGTATCATGCAGTGGATGCTCATCTCCCACTGACTCCCATTCCTATTCAAGTTCCCTACAATGCAGGATGAGACCCACACTCCAATTTTTGGATCCACCAAATTAAAAATCCAGACAGAATGTACGTAACCAACCAACAATCTTTCAGCAACAAACCAAGATAATTATTATCATGTCATCATGTATACAGCAACTGCCAATTAAAAAACTAGCAATGCAAGAATAGTAGTTAAAGATATTAAATCAATACAATCTCCAAAAATAGTACAATACTTGACAAAATAGAGGCGATTACCCAGCTGTAGCAGATATTTTTTACTAATGTAGTATTCATATCTTAAACAATTTTCTCTGTCCTAAGAAATGAAAATTGTGTTAGTGTCAATACAGTATCTGACTTGAGAGAGCCCCATATTATTGCATGCTACATACATTCCTTCACTTTAATTTTAAACTACCCTTCAAAGTTGCTTTGGGCTAAACTCATATCTTTAATAACAAACTTAATACAGAGATATTTTATTATCCCTTTAGGAAAACAAATCAACTCCTTTCTGGAAAAAATAAATCTGATGTGATATTAAAAAAATGAAATATCTGATGTGATATTAAAAAAAAGAAATAAATCCTGTCAAAGATATGAATTAAAATAGGATGAGTGTAGGACAGAGTATGGTTTATGTCATAATTTCATTAATTTATCTTGTCCCTCCACTGCTCAGCCACAGACCATGCCCTTCACAGAAATATTATTTTATAACTCCCACGTATGTGGAATGAGGACTTCTTTTGTGTGCCATTACTCACGCACAAAGAAAGGCACTGTTTCTCTCTGACACACATTGATGCACCTTTCCTCACCTTCTTTACCTGATACACCTGCTAAGCCACATCTGTGTTGCCATGCACAACAGGCAAACACTGCTGCAATAACAAATCAGCTGGAATCAAGGACAACACAGGAATTTGACAGTTTAAGCCCACGCCAAGCTTGGTTCTGGAGACTGAATGCGAGGGCTTAGTGGCTGGAATACAATGGATGAAATACCTGGGGCACATCTTTTTGGTTCCACTCCAGAGAAAACCATTTAAGGTGCTGCAGTACTGTTCATGGTACAAACCAAGTAGTCAGTGGGGAAAATGTGGACATTCTCTTCAAAACTGAACTAAAATGTTAACCTAGACATGCTCAGTGAAACTATGCTTCAGGTCCAACAGAAGGGCTACAGAAAAAGCAGATGAGAGGGGTTGTCCCAAAGGAGAACAGGCTATTCAGCATAGATAGATCAAGAGGGAGGTCCAGCTCAGGGGCATACACCAGAATAGTCTGGCATGGGAGAATAGGCAGGCAGATATCAGAAAGTATTTCTACAGGTCTACACAGATCACAGTTTCTGTCCTGATCCTGAGCAGAAGCAGCCTCCATGCTGAGGGGAACAGCCCTCCTAAAAGAAGCATGTGAAGCAAAATTAAACCCTCAAGCTTTACCTCTACAGACAGGAAAACCATTAATGAGAAAGAAGAAATCTGATTTTCATCTGCCTGTACTCACACTTGCATTTCATAAAACCTTTTGACCATCTCTCTGCAGCTCAGAAGAGGTCAGCAATGATTCACTCTTTCCAAATCAAAGCTTCCCTCAGGAAGCCTGAGGGAATACATTCTCCTTGGTGGAGTGTGAATATAACACACGCTGCACTGGTATTCCCTATCCTCACTACATTAGTCTGTAAGATGTAACCAAAACTAAACAGATTTTAAACAG
This sequence comes from Setophaga petechia, assembly GCA_024362935.1. Taxonomy (NCBI): domain Eukaryota; kingdom Metazoa; phylum Chordata; class Aves; order Passeriformes; family Parulidae; genus Setophaga; species Setophaga petechia. Next base: position 6,926,014 of record JANCRA010000002.1, on the reverse strand, counting down.
AAGGAGAACACAGCTGGTGTATTGCCTCTGTAATTTAAAAGTACTATTTTTATCCAGTTCTGTTGTACACTAATCAAACTTCTGCAAAAACCAATTACTGAACCTAGTGTGATTTTGCTATGTCCGCAGAATACACAGAAATATTAGTATGCAACAGCTGTAACCATACAGGTATAGGGATTGTTTACCCTCTTCCATGGCAGAGGTTGTGTGCCCAGAGTTAAACAGTTTTGGGGGTACTGCATTAATTAGAGATACTTCTGAGAGGCACTATTTTTGGAAGCATGGCAGAGAATTCAGAAATCGATTTCTTGACGAATATTGCATCTCTCTACTGTCTTTAATTTTACTTTACTTTACTGCCTGAAATTTTAAATGAAGGTATTTACATTAAGAGTTTAAATGCAAGTTGGCTTTACTACCTACATGATCTTAAAGAGAAAAAAATCTAATTCTGGACTCTGGACCGAAATCTTTGGTGAAAAATGGATGAGCTTTAACAGCAGATGTTGATAGTAAGATATGGAGCTGAAAAACTGCTTTCCTGCTCTTCCCCCTTCCTGTCAGAGCAGCAGCACCACTGCCTTTAAGCTGCACACTCCTGGAACACCACTCACTGGTGGCATCCACTCCTGTGCAAATGAACCCTAAAATGTATCCAGCCTCATCCTCAACAGTTCATAAAAAAGAACAAATACACTTATGTTGTGCATAGTCGTTAAAAATAACCAGGGAAAGGAGCAATATATTCACTAAGGTACTGGGCTCAAGATTTTTGTTCCATGCCACATAGCTTGTGAAGGAGTACATTAAGACACTGTAACTGAAATGTGCAATTTGGAAGTCTTTAAAGTGTTTTTGACAGAAGTTGAAAATATAAGAAAGAGATGAGTGAGAAAATCTGTTCTGAACTGAGAAGTGACTTGAAAGGGGTGAGAACACAGAGTAGGGATGTAGAATTTGTTTAGGTTAGACTTAAAACTTCTGGAATTTGTATCTTACATGATGAGAGGGGTCTTGTGACACCACTACAAAAAGATTTCATGCCTAGTAGTGAATTACAAATATATCCATAAACTATGACATCTGAACTGGAAGGCATTGAAAATCTTGACACCCTTGTTGTGGTAGAAACAGCACATTTTGGCAACCTTTATTAAAAATCTGAGAGAAGTGGCAGCTGAATTGAATATATGGTTGTATATAGATATTTAATAAGACCAATCATGTCGAGAGGATGCTGAAGTTTTATCTCGGTGGAAAGGGAGGAGGGCAATTTTGAGTTGGAGCAAAGGATTTCAGTATTTTGCAAGTATTCAGAACAGATCTGGGAGGAATATACATTAAGAAAATAGTGGAGATGGGAAATACATAAAAGCTGTCTGGAATTAGACAGATGAAAGCTGTAAATCCAGAAGTTTCTTTAAGAGTTCTGAAAGTAGCAATTTCCCAAAGAGAAGACATATGGCAGTACCAATTCAGAAATATCCAGCCACTGAGCAGGAGCTAGCTACAAGTTCCAGAAGATTACTTCCTATTAATAATTTTAGCTTTAAGCTCAGGCTATTCAACTGAAATAGAAGAGGAGAAAAAAGAGGCATATGGGTGGATCAACAATGGCTAAAAACCATCAGTGTCAGATTGCTGTGGAAAAAATGTCAAATATGATGTTGAGTTTTATTAGATGAAATATTTCCAATATAGACAAGGCATTATTAGCAGCACTGTCTGGAAACTACATCCTATATACCATGTATTGCTTTGGCCACTGTTCAAGAAAGAGAAACTAATCTGAAGCAAGAAAACCCAACTGAATGAACAAGCTGTGGAAGTGGATTCAACATAAGACAAAACTGAAAGAGGTTGGCTTGCTTGGCTCATCAAAGCAACAGCTGAAGATTTTTAGGTTTATTTTTTTCTTTAAACATGAGTGAGGTAATCATGCAGAAGAGGTATTTAACCAGTATTCAACCCATGTTATACAAACTGTGTGATCAAAATCTACCTATGAAAATTAAGGCTGAAAATGAGATTTCTAATCAAGGTTGAAAACACTCAGTGTGAGTAAGAAGTGGAAAAAAAACCCCTAAGCTATTTTCAAGACAGAGTTTATAAACAAGAAAGCTTCCAATGGCCATATGTCAGAAGCTGGTGATAAGACTCAACAACCCAGCAGTATGTAAATAATGGGCTTATACAGACAGCCAAGCCAAAGCAAGATGACAAAAAAGCAGCTCTAGTTGACTCCAAATGGAAACTCCAGTAGTCAGCGAAATGAAATGGGAAAACACTAACAATTTTTTATCCTACTTTCAGTCAATAAGATTATTCACTTTATTCTTCACTGACTTAATAATTTCTAAAAGCCTTTAAAATTTTGTTTGGTTTCAAAACATTCTTTCAAAATGAAAATCTGAAACATGTATTGAAGCACTGAAATACCATGACTCATCTTTTCTAAGGTGTCTACTCATTTCAAAGAGTATTTCAGACAAATGTATTTGAGGAGTCAACACAAATTCATAAATTGTTTCCACAGGGGCATAATTACCACAACCTAGAAGTTAAAAATAATTTACACAAATCCAGTCTTCAAGGACAACAAGTAAGAATATAGTTGTGGTCAGAAGCCTGGACTATTTTTCGAGGATTTAAATATCCCAAAAGGTGCCTCATTTTAATTCTTGCATTGAATTTTTATTTTTATCTTGACAAGGATAGTGGATTGAAGAGTAACTTAAGCAACATTAAACAGGGGATTTTAATATTAAACAAAAACTGTTTGTGATAGACAAAAGAATTAGTTCTTAATGGATCTTCACGTCTCATCACCAGCTGTTGAGGGATATATTTGATTCATCTGCTGCAGAATAACCATCTACTTTATTCATTCATATGCAACATCCCCTCATAGCATGTGCAAAAGTGCTTTTTCTGGTTAATTTACTGATAAAGCATAACTCATCTTCTGAAACTGAAGCTGTACATAATCAATCACTAATAACCCTTCTTCTATGCCCACAGAAGTAGCTGAAGGATTATGAGCACCTGTGTGTGATGAGCTATGGACTCTCAAGACTTCAGTAGAGTACAGAATTCAATAAAGCTCTTGAAAATACCACACAGAGAAAACAGGACTATATTTAGAGACATTTACTACCTTTCTTCCTCCTTTTGAACACAGTGATTACATGAGAACTCAGTGAAGAACAGCACTCGATAAAAGCATTTCAGTGTATTTGGTAACAGGGGCTGAATGTACTGTAATACATTTTTCCCAATCAAATTGTATCACAAAATCCCATTTTAAAATAGACTTTAATTATTTCAAGTAGACTTGGTGTTTCCCAAGTACAAAGTTAGATGCTGTACAACTATATCAAGTGCTTGACAAATGCCAGTGAAACTAAATTAAACACAGACACAGATTTCATATAATAGTTACAGCTGAATGACCTCTTCAATCCAAAGTGTATTTAAAACAAATGTGGTTTTGGATTTTTTTCCTTCTCCCCAGTTGATTATATTTCAAAATGTACCTTCTGTAAATTTATTCCAGAACTAAAAGTTGAACTAAATGAAAAATGCAAAGATTGTTCTAGTAATTGAAGTTATTTTTCCTTCAGTTTCACTGAACTAAGAACAGTCATTAATACACAAAATTCTACATCTCTGAAGAGTGGAGGGCCCAAAAATAAAAAAGGAAATAGGCTTTTCAATCACTATTATTGTGGATTATTCCTTTAGATAGCCAAAGTAAAGTTGATGAATTAAAAAATAGTCTGTTTTCCAAAGAAAGACATCTCGGTATTCCTAAAAAATATAATCACCTAATTTTATATGTATTTATTTGTCTACATTCCTTTCTCAGAGTAATACAAATCCCAGTTTCTGCTGAGTTGTTCATAAGTACATAATGCTTGTCCAAAAGAGGAAAGATATGATTAGTTTCCGGAATGGCTACTTTAGAGTATACTCATAAAACAGAGCTTTACTTTCAACTCCATTCAGATTTATATTTTAGGATAAATGTTAGAAAATATTCACACTGTATATGTATGTTCTAGTCTGGACAAGAACTCAAAAAATGCAGTAACTGTAACATGCAGATGTTCTTTTTTAATAACATCTGTAATAACATGACAATTCCAGAAGACTGAAATAGTGCTTTTCACTAAAAAAACCCAAACAAAAAAAAAAAACCCAAAACCAAACCCCTCCCCCCCAAAAGAAAAAAAGCCCAAGCCACAAAACCAACAACCAAACAAACCCCAAAACATCCCAAAACAAACAAACAAACAAACAACAAAACCCCCATAAAATCAAAAACCAAAAAGTGTCTTGCCAGCAACGCTAGAAAAATAGCTGAAAATTTTGAATTAAAATATTTCATCTGATACAGAAGCGGAGGATAAGTAAAGCAGGAGAAGCAAACTGCAAGAGATCAGGTTTAGACCAGACAATGAGAAGAAATTCTTTACTGTGAGGGTGGTGAGGCACTGGAACAGGTTGCTCAGAGAAGCTGTGGATGCCACATCCCTGGAAGTGCTCAAGGCCAGGCTGGATGGAGCTTTGAGTCCCATCATTGGTAGAGGAGCAGAGGTCAAGCACAGTGTTCTCATTCTGAGATTTACAGATTGGGTGCAGTGAAACAGAGACTCTTGTGGAGCTCCATATTGTGGATAACAGCACGGTAGGAACACCTAGAAACTGCATCCACACAAATCAGAGAGAGTATCTCTCATTAGAAAGGATGAGGAATTTAGCAAGAAAAAAGAAGGTAAAAAGCACTCTCCAATTCTTGATGACTTCAAGCTTCACCAAATGTTTCTCTAATGTAAGTTACATCATTGGCAACATTATGGGCTATCCACTCCAGTGGATAGAATTTGATGCCATTTGATGCAGGACTTTAGAAGCAATTTTGATGCATTAGGGAAATGCAGTTTTCCTGAAAGGTGCAGAGGGTTAGTGAAACAAGCTGGAAATTTTCGGTCACTTCCACCTGCTAGCACAGTTACTTTAGTTAATGACTGTATGTCATGGATTGACTCTGGTTGGATGTGAAGCACCCACAAAAGCCATTCACTCGCTGCAGCCAGACAGAGGAGAGAAAATTTAATGAAGGATTCATAGGAGAGATTGCACATCAAATAGCCTTATGGGCAAAACAGGCTCAGCTTAGAGTTATTTAGAAGTAAATTTATTGCTAACAAAATCAGAGCAGGATAATGAGAAGTAAAACAAGCCCTCAGAAATCCTTTCCACCCCTCCTTCCCAGCTCTACCTCCTACCACAGCGGCACAAGGAGACAGGGAATGGGGGTTATGGTCACCCACAGGTTTATCCCACTGCACAGGGAGAGGAGTCCTTTCCTTGCTGAACCAAGGGTCCCTCCCATGGGAGACAGTTCTCCATAAACTTCTCCAGTGTGAGTCCATCTCACGAGGAACTCATGAACTGCTGCAATGTGGGTCCATCCCATGGGCAACAGTCTCCCGCCTACTGCTGAGGCATGGGTCACTCCTCCATGGGGTGCAGTCCTCCAAGGACAGGCTGCTCCAGTCTGTCCATGGGTTTCCCACAGATCACAGCCTTCTCTCAGGCATCCAGCTGCCCTGGTGTGGGTCTCCTCCATGGGCTGCAGGTGGATCTCTGCATTCCCATGCCCCTCCGTGGCTTGCAGGGGCACAACTGCTTCTGCCTCACCATGGTCTGCAGAGGAATCTCAGCTCTGGTGCCTGGAGCACCTTCTCACTCTCCTTCTTCACTGACCTTGGAGTCTTCATGCTGTTTCCCTCACATGTTCTCACCTTGCTTTTCTCTGGTTGGAGCTAAAACTGTGCCACAACCTTTGATTTGATTTTCTTCTTAAATCTGTTATCACAGAGGTGTTACCACCATTTCTAATTGGTCCAGCCTAGACCAGTGGCATGTCCATCTTTGGAGCCACCAGGGACTGGCTCTGCTCAACATGGTGGAAGCTTCTAGCAGCTTCTCACAGAAGCCACCTCTGTGGCCCCTTGCTACCAAAAACCAGGCTGTGCAAACCCAATACACCATGAAGCTTCCCTCTGATTCTTTGAAGACAGCAAATTGAGTCCATGGAAGTTTTTTATGTTCTCAGTTTGGTTTTGACAACATAATTTGGACTTTGTGTAAATACATACATTTTCCAGATAACTTTTTACTAGTCTTGGTCTCAGACATTCTAAACATTATCTTGCTATCCCTAAACCATATATAGTTTCATTACCTCCTTGATCTGAGTGGCTCATGAGCCACACTTCTCCACTCTGCTGTTGCTGTGCTATGATTAAGTGACTCCTCTTCCTCAGGGTCAGCATAGAAGCAGCCTCAGCAGACAAGTACAGTTTAGTTGTTTCTGGTTCTGCATTAATCAGTATAAAATGCTTTGTTGCGTAGTACTTGAGTTTTCCAAGGTCTTAAAGAAAACAAAGCTGCTCTGAAGGTGGCTTTGCTACTTAGTGCTGTAGAAATCTCTATGTGCCCTACTGCAGCTCTGAAGAATGGGACTACAAGCTCCTTCTGATTCGGGACAAATGGTATTAATTTTTTGTTTGTTTTTTTTTACAGTTAGATGTTCTTTTAAGAACTGAGAAAGACTGTGTCATTCATTAACAAAAATTATTTGCTTCCTTTTTAGCCCCTTCTCCCAACTATTTTTAGACTTTCTAAACCCTATATTTTCCTGCTATTTCAGCAGCACAGTCAGCTATATTAATGCTTTAATATTACTTGTATTATTATTTCTTACAATAATTATTGATATTATTCTAAGTTGGTCCAAGGTACAGCATTACAAGGAAGGGTGTGATGCAGGTGCCTCCCAGACACTCTGGCCTCTGGACATGCAAAAACAGAGTGAGTTTCCACTCCCTTGCCTTTGTCCTTATATTTCCAGGACAAAGAGTTTAAACAGGTAACCAAGCCATTCTCAAAACCACATTTTCCATACTCTCAGCAGAGGCCCCATCCTCTCAGATGCTTGAATTAAGCAATTGAAAGATCCAAGTAAATTTGTGATCTGAAAAAAGTATCTCTGGGCTGTTCATATTTCTTTTTAATAAACTCTGAAAAACGGAACTAGTTCTAGGGAATTGGGCGTGAACCAGAGAGGAGAGAAAAGCTGACAAAAGTAATTGGAGGCATGAAGGACTCTTAAGGTCACAAACCTCTTCCCCCAAAATGGAGTGGGTGACTGATACATGCTTCAGTAAATCTAGTATTGATATAGGGAAATATTAGAATAATTTCACTGAAATTACACCTGGAAAACTACACTACATAGTACCCTAATAAATTTATGTGCTCAGTTGACAGTTGCTATATTGGCAGCAATATATAATTAGGATTAGATGTATTAGCCCATATGCTGCTCAAGTAACTCACAACAGAGCAACTGCTAAAAAGCTGTGATACTTCCACCACAATCATATTAATGAATTAACTATCAGACTAGTAACAAATTACAGTCCAATCAGTCTGATCTTACAGGAACTGTTTTTTGCTCTGTGTTGCTCATCAAATGATGTACACAAAACACCATCATAAATGAATATGCACCTCATTTCTGAGGTGGGGTGTTCAGGTAATCCATTGTTTGGGGCCACCAATGGCAGTTCTTCTGAATCCATCTTTATGTTTTCTGCTGAAATGCTGAACACAACTTTCCATTTTTTTGTTCATTTAAGATAGATGGCCTCAGAGAAAGTGAACATCTCAGTACTAACTCAAAGACTGGAAAACACAGGTTACATCATCCATGTTCTTGTAAGTTCACACTACAGAGCCTATCAAAAGCAGGTTTAGACATCTGTTACAGAATTAAACTGTAACCTCTGACACCAGTCAGAGGCAAAGACACAGTAAGATCATAAGACCAAAAGCTAAAGAGAGGATGAAAGCTTGAAATTATGTGAAAGTTCTTTTCTCCAGAAGATTTAAGTTAGATAGCATTTCGGAAGGTTCTATTTCTATCAAGAATTATGAGACTTAGTAATGATATGAAGTCATGTGTCTATTGCCTGAATTACAAAAGATTTTCATGACCCACTGTCCAGCTTTAGCATCTTTGAAACTGTGAAATGAATGGAAATTCAGCCACTTCCAGCCACTTAGTAAGCAAAGGCCCTGGGCCCTTACCCCTTAGTAAGACACAGAAATCTGAAAGATAAAAGCTCTTTCAACTGGTGTTGCCTTTACCATCCAAACTGCCATCCTATCCAAACACCATTTAAAACCACTTCCGATTATCAGATCACCTCTCAAGCCTTTTGTACATTTAGGTCTACTCTAAAATATTCAGCAATGATTTATACTTAAAATTAGTTTAACAACAGGAATATCACACTTAGAGTTCTGTAGTAAGGGAGAAAGTGGTGGTTTCTTTTTCACAGCAAGGCTTTTACCTAGCCCCAGACTGTTCCTGCACCTTATCAGAAGCTCATTACTCAATATTCTGAAGCTCATTATTTCAAACTTTCAATGAACTCATCAATCACCAAATATAAGAAAGGCATTATTCATAACCACAAGAATTTATGATTGGAGGCATTCTTTGTTTCCTACAAACAGCCAAGCACTCAAACACTAATCAGTTAGGCAGAAGTAAAATATCTGACACATTGAAATGTTTGCATTGCACTGATTAAATTCAAACAGTTCTGTAATACATTGACCGAATGGCAGAACCTCCATTTGCAAAAAATACTGTAATTACTTAATAACTCTCAAGAGCCATGTATTTATCTGCATTTATATTTAAAGACTCCACAAAGATGGTTTCCAATTTTTCATCTCAGAACTTTTAAAATAATAATTACAAATGAAGCTCAAGTAAAGAAACACCAGAAAATTTTGCTTTCTCCCTGATTTTTGTTGGCAGTTATTAGAATATCCTGATCATGAAACTAGAAAAAAAAATTATCCACCCTAAGTTCAGCTAGGCTCCAAGGTAACATCTGTAAAATGTTCAAGATGACCCTTATCATATCTAGCCCTATCTAAATGTTGGTGGGGTTTTTTTTGAATCAAGCGTTCTAGCAGTCGCATACTGATAGGCACACATGCTTCAGGCACTGAGCACCTCAAAATCCTAAATACAGAAGATGTATGGAACTCTAGAGGCCACAGAATTAACATCAGGATAACAAGCCAGTTCCTTTATTCTTTACAGATAAACTCTTGGGGAAAAAAATGCAAAAGGCACATAAAGCAGTGCAAGCAGATGGCAAAAAATGGATTCATATGCTATTCATACTTCTTCCACCCTTTTTATAGACAGTAAAATAGAACACCTATTCCAATATGTGTTTTCCACTATAAATACACACTGCCCCAGTTACACATAAACAACCATGCTAAACAAGCATTAAACTGTTCAGAACCAAAAAGCAGTGTACCCATCCTGCTGATATCATAATCAACTTGAGAGGCGAAAGAAATGAAGAATCTGCCTTCTGTTATTGCTGATCAACTATCAGAACAATACATTGATTGAACATCTCTTACCAAAATTTCCTATTGCTTTTCTAAGTTCATTCCAGCAGCAGGACATATAAGGCAAAAATCAATACATATTCAACATAGCAGTAATTCTGAGTAGCTCTCAGTTCAGCCTTGGCATGGTGCTGATTGGCCCATTGATGCCATAACACACTAAGAGAGTTTTCTGCCACTCCTGTCAAGGAATGAAAGTTGGGCAGCTCTCCTGGTGGTAGATTAATATAGATGTAGCTTCAAGTAAATGTTGCAGTATAATTCTACTCAAGGCTATCTCTTGTTGAATAAGCAGTAGAAATGTGATTAAACATCCTTTTAGATAAACAGCCTTCTATCACTTCTATCACTCTTCAAAAAGAGAGACTAGTCATCTAAGTCTGTTGTCCAGCACATGCAATACTGAAAAACTAGGATTCAAACTGGATCAAAATTAGTCTACTATAGTCCACCTTCTTTGAAGGATTATTTTGCAAAAGGCAAAGATTTAATAATCAGATAAAGGCATACCAGGATAATAGTGTTATCACAAATGATGAACTCTGTGGCAAGTGTTCAGTGGCACATTAAATAAGTCTAGTTTGACTTTGTCAATATAAGAACAAATTCCAGTCCATATCAATATAAATTAACCCAAACTACTTTCAGGTACTGGGGTGCCCACGTTAGGGGGCACGTTTGCCCTGCATGATCCACTACAATTGTTAGCATCAAAGCAAAACCTCCCAAAGAAATTCAGGTCTGCTAAGATCTGAATTGTCTGCTGGAGCTTCTAAATTGTCTTGGTAAATTATGTACAGAGTATTGGCAGATGGTCCATAATCCTAAATTAGCTCTCTGAGTTCTGCAAAATTAGCTGAGATCTAGCTGAATATCATTGTCATGTAACATATATCAGAAACAGCCTGGCTGATTATTTATTAAAACACATAGACAATTGTCTATGGACAATGATGTATGTGAACAATTTTAATTCTTTACCTCTTACTTTATGCTGAAAATTCCCAAAGTAACTTTTATGATAGAAAATGTGAATGTTGACTGAACTCATTCAAAGTCTCAGCCTAATTATTTTAGAAGAGACATTCTAAAGCAACTGAGTTAGTGAAAATGTTTCAGCTGAAAGTGGTACTACATATTCTCCTTCTTGCTCATTTGCAACAGTTTGAAAAGGTTGCCTGCTCTGTCTAGCTAGTTTTCAAGCCAATTTGATGCTGGCAGCCTGAAGTTCCATTTCCCCCACACTCAACACAATACTGAGTTTTAGGACTTTGTATTCTTCTGTTGAAGGAAGTACTAGACAAGACAGATGAGAAAGATTATGTATTGTTTGCACTTCAGTCTGATTATTTGTGCAGAACATACAAATCTGAAGAACCATGCAAGTATACTTCTCATTTCTTCCCTCTCTACTAATTTGGTACTAAATCACTTGGCTGTTCCTGGATTGTTCCCTGATACCACCAATTTAGGCTGTGATTTCATTAAAATAATCATTACCAGGGTAATACTCCTAAATGAGTGTGCAGCTGGTGAAACACAGCAACTAGAATGCAAGAAAGTCTGCTTTAGTTCCACCTCTTTGTACATGCTTATGTAAAGAATAATGAATATGTACAAACCCCTCCAATACAATAGAATCTGAACACTTTACTTACTGTTTTATAATCCTAATGGAATTACTTCCAGCAAGATGAAAAGAAATCATTCTGCCTTTCAAGACTTTCTTTCTCACACATTCTTGGATCTAACATGACATTATTCATTTTACCCTCCAAGCACAATGATCTTTCTCACATTTTTTGCAGATATGTATTGACTTGAAAATATTCTGTATTTTATTAAGGCAACTCTGAGCAGTTCAGCACGTTGCCATGTAGCATTCAAACAGCAGTTGCCATTGACATTCTATATTCCACATAAATCAAACTGGACCTAGGTTTTTCACAGACCCTGCAAAGGACAGTACTCCCTCTTTTCCTCTTCATTTTTAGCATTTTGCTTTTTTTTCTTCAAATGAGTTCAAATGTTTAAAAAATTGTAACTATTTGGTACAGGAGGTTTGTAAAGGATGTTTTTTTAAATTTGTTTCTGATATCTTCAGGATTTTAATTTTTCTTATGTATTTTTAATTAGATAAATAGACTGAGTAAGGCTTTAACATCGAGTAATTCTTGGTGTTGTAACAACTAGTAAAACATATAGGTTTAGGTACGGCAAAACTACTTAAAAGCTGATAACACTAAAGCACATTACCAGATGCATAAATCTATGAATGCAGGATACAAAGTGGATTATACACAGCATCAATCAAAATTAATCTTATTTCCAATGAGGTCTGGTTTCATCAATACCATAAAGAGTGATTTCTGACAGAACACCTCAAGGATAAGCTCCAAGCTTTAAGCCATACATCTCATATTTAATTTGCTGAAGCCCCAAAATAGCATGACCACTATTTAATAAGATGTTTTATTTCCTGCTCTCTTCAATCTTTTCTTGTCAAACTGTGAGTACTCCTTTGAGATTTTAACTGGTCTGCTAGTTTTTCTTTCCATATATATAAAAAAGAAAATCCTTCACCAAGCCCAAATGTTCAAAGCAAATGCAGTGGCCTATCTCAGCAGTAAAAGACTAAGTACAAGATGCCCATCAATACATGTAAGGAAAAGAAAAGAAAAACCTGGAAGTGCTATGAAATTCACCTCCTTTTTAATCAGAGAAAATCAGAATATAGGAAACAAAGTACAACAAATATGACACCAAAAATACTTTTATATGACCCATCAAATAACAGTGACAACCATGTTCATTTTAAAACATAGAATAATAAATTATTATTCAACAAGTCAATAAGCAAAAAAAACAAAAAGCAAATTTTCCTCAGGCTCCATAAATTAGTATAAAGTGTTCTTTCACGTGTCCCTATCTAACAAAAATGTTCCCATAAAATGTATTTATTCAGAATGGGCCAGTATTTCATTCACAAATCTTGCCTTGTCACTCATCTGAAAGAATATTTCCCAGGCATACGACTTTCAGATTTGATTATGTAAAGAACTGAAAAGAATTTAAAATACTCACTTTGGAGTATTTCTCAGATATTCCATCTGAGCAATATGGTACCTAAACATCAGTTTATATCAGATATTTCCTAATGTAGGCAAAATATAATCTGCTGGAATGGATACATCAGCCTTGAGACTCTGTATAAAAAAGACAGAGAAGTAAACACTATGGCATAACAAATGCTACTGCAGTGGATTTCGCTGTTCTATTTGAGAATATATTAGTAGATAAAAATAGAATTAGCAGGAATACAAAATAAGAACGCAAGTACTCTTTTCCTCTTCTCCAGTAATACCTAAAAGTCATTGGGGGGTGAAGGAATCCTTAGTGATATTGTCCAAATTTAAAAAAAAAGTGTAAAACCCTGATGTAAAATTTAAAATATTTTTGGTTTCTTTGTAATACTGATGAAGGCTTTTGCATGGAAATCTTCAGATGTATCAACCTATTTCCTCTATTAAGAAGCAGGGATTACTTGACAAATCTCAGATGTGAGATTTGTCTGAGAATCCCCATTCTTTTATGAACCTACTATTTTATTTTAGAGAATCCTCATTTATTTCTATTGCAGTTTCCTAACTTTGCCTCTCAAATCCAGTAATTCATGCTGTAAGCAAGCAACACAAACAACCATTTAGTTTGGTTCCACCCTGACAAAATTTTCTGAATGTCTGTAAATGAACAGTTCATAAAAATCTTCTACTGCATAAAAGTAGAGAAGAGGACTATGTGGATAGAATAAAGAAAAAATAGCTCAAAAAACTTTGCACTTGTACAAGTTCTGTACAAGCAAAGAGGTAGGAATATGCATTATTCTGGTAACTTGAAACAGAACTTTGACAACCTCTAAACATTATTTAATCTAATAAAGGTTTCATGAGACCAAAGTCTGAAGCCATAGCATGAACAGGTAGCAGTGGCTCACATCAGTAATGCTCAAAGCTCATTGGCAACTCGTATTCATATGGGTTATCATGAACATACAATGTGAATTGAAAAGAGAGGACTGAAAGGGCTGTGATATATTATGGTGTAATTGGAAAAGTAATGACTCTGTTTGACCCCCAGGAATTTGTGATTCCTTTTGTTGCTTTATCTGAAGAGATTTATCCTTCTGGATTTGGACGCCCTTTGTGGTTGACTACAGTTCTACAGCTTCTGTGTCAGAGTCTTTGTACTGGTAATCAACTGTTGATCTTCATCTCATCAGTGATTAGCAATCATGCTGACAAGTTTATAGGTGCCATTTTTATGTGGCGACTTCTTCTGTTACAGCTTCTTACCTCTCACCTTCAAGTGCTTCTCTGCACACTAGAAATCAGCTTATTGGAGACAATTTAACAGGTTGAAGTGACCTGAGCCATTCTGTCTCCTTCTGTCTGAGGAACATAGTCCTTCTTATAGGGATTATGTGGGGCAAGTCTGGGTACAAGATGCTCTAGAACATGGAAGGTCCACCCCTGGCTATTTTACTGTATCCAAATATTAACAGCACAGATACATCTAACATAACTTCACATAGCTTATGTCTAGCTAGTAATTTTAATGATGCTATGGGGAGGAGCTGCTTATAAAGAAAAAGCAATCCTAATGAAAAATGTACAGAATACAGAAAACATGAAGAATACTTACTAGAACTATTAAGTTACCTAAAATGTAATGGGTGAGCAGCTGAAATAATAATGTTCAAGCTTGCTAGAATGCTTTTTGCTTCAACTTCTTCAAAGGTGGAGTAAGGAAGTTAAAACATTAATGACATTTCAGTAACAATATTGACTATTTTGGAGAAACTAGGGAGTCAGAAACTAGGTAGCAGTGGTAAATGGCATGAAAAATAGGAAAATTTGGAAATCAGAAACAAAAAAAAAAAAGCTAAGTCTACATTTAAAAATGAGAATAACAACTGCATTAGTCTTTTCTGCAGAAAATTAAATCAATTTCTTGAAGATATAAAATTATTTAAGCTAGCAGGACTTTTTAGATCTACTTCTAAAAGAAGCAAAACTACTTGAGCTTTAATACCTGCAGATTTACAGTTAAAACCCTCATGTTGCTTGCAGATATAATTCTAGCAGGAATGGACAGGATTGGTAACCTATGTTTAGACTAATCACTTCTATTTTTCTGAATTTTTTACAGTTTTCTAGTTGCAAAGCTGACTTTTAACAAGAAGTAAGATGCCAGGGATTAGACTGAGTAATTGTATGTGCAGCTAGGAAAAGGAGTGATTGCAGATGTACAGAATTAGAGCTGGCCTCAGGTTTGCCGGGGCTGATTTCTTCCTGATCTTTCACGTCAGTACACAGACATAACAAGTTTGAGAAGCAAAAGGGTGACTGCACAGACATTAAATGCTATTCTATGGTATATGCAAGTTCCCATAATATGCAGTATTTCATGGCTGATTAGCTTGATTGCAACAGTAGATGTGTTTGCTTTGGATTTTCTCACACATAGAATTGTTTTTTCAGGACACCTTATGATCTTCTCTCCCAAAATGGTTATAAACCATTATAAAGAAGCCAATTTAGATACCTAACTAGAAGTAAACATATGTGGCATTCAGAGACAATCCTGACAATTCACTTGATTTTCTCTTAAAGGGAAGCATTTTCTGAGGGCCTGGATCACAAGAAACAAAGCATTCAAAAATAATGTCTGGTATATAAGTTCTTGTTCTGCATCTATGTATATGCAAGATGGTTATCTTTCACATGGACCCAAGCCTAGAGCTTCTAAAGATATAAGGATGATACCAATTTACTACAATGACAGTTGTTTCTACTTCTTGCTTCCTTCAAGGTCCCTTTTATTCACATTTTTACTCTAACAGCAAAGCAGTTAAATTGGGCAACCTCTGAAGGAAGAAGTTTTTTGCAGCACTGCCTTCATCTTCTCTGAGAGCTATGATTATCTTTTTCAGTCTCTGAAACAAGGCAAATCTTTGCCATAATTACTCACTAATTCTTCATTGGCAGCTAAAACAGAAGCATCCATAAAGTGCTGAATTAACCATTATAAATTAAAAGCTGTGAGAGAAAGTTGAAGGGGTTTTTTTCCATATTAGCTTTCCTCAGATATCTTTACACTTTGCAAAAGGTTGTGAGAGTTGGAGAGAACAAAATAAAATGCTGAGGAAATAAAAAGTAGGAAGATCATATGCGTATAGTAATTTTATGCTGATTTAAAAAAAAATACAAATGTTGTAAAACCTCAAAGACTGTCCTTGTTGATTACTGACAAAGTCCATTATTTTGTGAGAAAATAAACTAACCAAAAGCTTGGAAAAAAACCTGCAGAAAATCACAATAATATGAACCAAGTGGCCAATATCGGGTCTGAGAAATTAAGTCCCCTAGTTAAACATGGCTCACAAATAACACAGGCATCATTAGGTTTTGTCTGAAACCCGATGGACCTGGAAGGATATCATACTTCCAAGAACTTAGGATGTGGTTTTAGCCTTCCTTTCCAGCCACAAAAACCAGCATCTTCAGAAGAGGCTCCTGCCTGCTGATATTCAAATAAAAAGGGACAGTTCATTCCACACAAGGTGTAGCACACAATGATACAGGGAGGGAGTGTAACCCAATAACCTGGAAGTTAACATGCATCCAGAAAAAGTCAGACACTCTTTGACATATCACAATATGAACAGTTGAACTGATCTCCCAAATCTTTACCAGTCGGAGAGCTAATGTGTTTGAAATATGTACTAAGTTCTGTGTCAGAAAAAGAAGAAATTGCACCAAAGGAGAAGATGTATGAAGGAATAGTACTATTATGCAAAGAGACAAGTCACACTGGAGCCTTTTTTTATAGTATTTTCCATTTTCCACTCTTAGCTTCAATGCAGTGCTGGAGAAATGCATGGGCTGTGTATGGTTAAATGCATTTACATCCTCTCACCAACTGTAACTGATGCAGTTACACCTCAAAAGCCACAAACAGGTAAAAACCAACTGACTCTTCATAGAAGAAAAAAAAAGCATCAAGATTTTTTTTCTTTTTTTTAAAAAGCTGTACAAACCACATATATTCTGGGTGATGTTCATCAAGGAAGCAACATCCAAATCCAGCTTTAAATGTCTGACAAGAAATGGCGGGGGTTTTTTGCCTGCAGGTAAAATGTTACAAGACATCACCATCTCAAGCATCTCAAGTACCTTCTGGCACCCTCAGTAGGTCCATCAATTAAATAACAAGTGGGAAACCTCAATGGAACCTTACAGACCAAGAATTACTTAGGAGGCATGCTAAAATCCAATATCATTCTTCCGGGATGCAGAAACGTGTACAATGCAACTTCTACTTTGCAAATAACCAAATTAAGTCAAACACTGAACAGAGATTTCACCACAAATGTTTTTCAGACACTGCTCAAGTCTTTGCCCCCTTCCTTCCTGTTTTTAAAGACACAAATCTCTGCAGGACTCCCCTTCCCTTCTCAGTTTTAACAAAGATCTATTGTAAGCTGGTTCCACTAATGGCACGTGCATGACCAAGAGATGAAGAGCAGAGCCACCCCTCAGCCATTACAGGGAGCCACAATCTAGCCCAGGATCCTCTCCAGAATCCCTGCCTAGGGACTCCTCACATCACCCAAGGACTGGCAGGGATGGTCACTGCCACCTCGGGAAGATGTGAGGACAAGTCTCTGTCCCCCTCTGCTTTCTAGGAGCCACAGGCAGTGCGAGTTCACTTTTGGTGAAGCTGAAGTCTTGTTCTTCTCCCCCAGCCTTTGCTGAGCCATCAACAACATCTATTCAAGAAATAACATGAACTCTCCTCCACACATGAGCCTACATTACTCTTCATGTTTCTTCAACAGCATTCCTACCCTGAAAAACTAACATCCACCACACAGGCAGATCTCCAAACAACACAGTGCAGGCTCTGTCACTATGCAGAATGTAATGTTTTAGATTAAGAATAGCCAATATTCATTGGCTTTTTTTAATGGAAATGGTACAAGTGAACAAGAATTACATACACTTGAAAAAAAGAATCAGTCAAAACCAGTGTTATTATAAACAAAATAAGATATTTTTCTCTTTGGCAACATCTACTGCTAGTGGTTTTATTAAAAATGTCAAATTTCACACAAGTTTCCAAATTAATATATAAGTAGGAAGTATTCTTTGATAGTCCTGCCACATTACTAATCTCATTACTTTGCTTTGTAAAGCACAAATCAAAACAGAGGAAATTCCTGTTTATGCCTAAAACTAGCCAACAGTTTGTAGAAATAACTTCAGTAAGCTTGAAAGACTTCAGAACGAAATTAAAAAATGGGGTGTGCGAGAAAGAAGCTATACTACCACAAAACAGGAGGGAATGCTAAAAAAAATTCAAGACTATTATAAAGCAGGAAAATTATTAATTAAAAAAAGCACCAGCAATCTTCCCCCCCTAAAAAAGTATGATGTGATGACCTGTCAAATTGACTGTCAGAATATGCAAAGCAAAAGTAGAAAAATACATTTTCTAGGGCTTCAGTTCACAAATATGTGGAAATGCCAACAGAAGGATGTTCATAGCAAGCAGATCTCTTCATATGCATAGAAACATCTTCTGTGTTGTGACTAAGGGTGATTAGAATTGCCCTTAAGAAATCCCATTTTAAAATCCAAGCAAGTTCAAATTACATTAAAATATAAAGTAGTGATTACAACACTGTTTGGAGACTTTTAGGGAGGTGTTCCAGCCCACATAATTGGAAGCAATTTTAAAGCCAAAACAGTAATTTAGATCTAGCTATGATCCCTCGAGGTGACTTACATTCAAAGAACAAAAATAAAATGGTACATACTAGAAAGTAGCAGTAGATTTTTGGGAGTATTAACTTCAGTTGAGTTTGTGTTGATATTCACTACCAACATGTAAATATTTTGTGCCAATGACTGGCTGAGAAGCATCTAAATCAGCTTTTATGTATGTGAGTGAAATATGAATGGCAGAAAGGCTTGTTTGTTGCCACCTTTAATTTAGATGTGCAGCATCACACCTCTTCCATCTGGTCATCACACAGCATAGATCAGTACACATTATCCCAAAATGCTTTGAATAGAGCCAAGCAATTAACAATTAGTTGCAAAAATGCAAACTAATTTGAATAAGTGTAAGAAAATAAGTTATTTATGGTATCCACAGATATGAAAAAGGCTAACATAATTAAGCACATGGGTTTTGAAATGCAAGTTCTACTTGTTCGACTTTATTTCTAATCCCATTGTACTTTAGAATAATTAGATTAATTCTTTAATTAATACTTTAGATTAATTAGATTAATTTTGGGGGTTCTTTTAAACCTTCTTGCTGATCCACCTGCAGGAGAAACACAGACACCCAATGACCTGCTTTTCTTGCCCTTCCTTTAATTTACTCTGCTGAACAGAGTAAATAGTTTGTTAATTGTTTTTGACACATCCTATGCCACAGAAATACATAAAATTATGTTTTAGCTCTGCCCCGATTTGACAGCTAGCAAATAAATAGAAAAAGATTATAAAAATGTGGTTTCAGTACATTAATATCAATGTCTTTGTATTTATATGATCAGAGCTCAGGTGTATCACTATTTTCCTGATCCCTTACTGGTATAAACTTCAAACAACTGAATGTCCAAGCAAAGCGGGGGGGACAAGAATACTCTGAAATTTTCAATATGCCTACCAAGGCTTACCACAGTGAAAACATGAACTGCCTTTAACCTCAGCAGGGACAAAGCCATTGCCACACAGCTGGTTAGGAGATTAAAAGAAATTACTGTTGGGCATTACCTTGCTACACATGCACTGAGCTATGCCAACAGCAATAGCACATATGTTGGGGAGGATGAAACAGGAAAGCCTTATAAATATGATTGCCTGGCAAAAGATTTTGAGATTGAAATGAAAGCAAATTTTGAGATCCCTTAGTTACTGAACAATGGGAAAACAATGGTGTGGCCGGCTGAAGGTAATCCCCTATTGATGAAACAATACCCTCTGCAAGCAGGCAGGTCCAATGGTCCAGCAGACCCTGCCAGCTTGGCAGAAGGGGTCAAAAGAGTAGTTTTTAGGGTTTAAAGTGTAACATAGTATGGTAATGCAGTGATTCTTATAGGTTGTATGGAAATGCTATAGAATTTGTATATTGTATTAAACTGGTTAGTGAGAATCAGAATATTCAACATAGAAGATGATTTATTGTATTGTAGCAGAAACTTCACCCACTTTCCTCTGCACCTTCCACTTCTACATCTTCTTCTCCTTACCTTACTTCCTACACTCTTAGCTCTCACCCCTTTTACTCTCTTACGCTCTACCCCTCTCTTCTCTCGGGCCTGCCCCGAGCTGCGGCTGGCAGCTCCCAGCAGGGCCCTGCACCCCGGCCCTTGGCAATAAACCCCAAGTTCCACGATTTGCTGCAGAGATCTCTCATCTCCATCCGTCCCTACCGTGCAACACCCGCTCCTGCATCCAACACACATATATAAAAATTAGTGAGCAAAACAGATCTCAACACTACAACTAGGCTCTAGAGAAAGGTGGAATATTCCCCCTGAATATTTCTGTGCTCTGGATAGATCAATTCATCACTGCCATACTCCAGTGCTGAACATACCTCTGCTTTGAGTGGGTTTTGGATTGGATGACCTCCAGAAGTTTGTTCCAGGAAATGTTTGTGTGATACTACATTTTCAGACCCATTTTACCAAACCTTTTTTTTTTTTTTGTGGGTTTGGATCGATGTTTTGTCCTTGAAATTAAAGGCTGTTTCCTTGTTTTCCACCTACTTTGTTATCCGTGAGGCTTTGATGCAAAGAGGTAACTTGTGACTTTCCAGTCCAAACTTGGAACTGATGGGACAAGTATATATTTTTCATACAATATGTATTAGAATATGTTATCCAAGGAATTCATCTACTGCATCAGAGCCACAAGCTTGACAAATTATGTTCAGACTGTTTAAAAAAAAAAAACCCAACTTTAAACGTGAAGACAAGCATTTAAATTTAATGCAACAGAAACACAGGAGCCAGTGTAATGATTCATGGACATGGTGTGAGAATAACAAACAGACTGGCTGGACAGATCATCGTATCATTCTTATTTCACATTGATGTTGTAAGGGCAGAACTGCACTTGTCAAACCAGGAGAAAGTGATCTTGCAATAATCACAATGCAATACAGTAATGGTGCAAATAAGTGATTTATGTCTGAGGATGAAAGGAAGAAAGAGTTCTCTTGGAGAGCACATACAGAGATGACCTGTAAGTCTTGTCATGGTCTGACAATGTGTTGCTATGGCAAAGACTGGATCAAAGATGCCACTTGGGCCATTAGCCAACATGCTGGTTTATACTGATAATGCTCTCCATATATGTCAGGACAGGAGACATTCAGACAACATCTGAATGGAAAAAAATAAAATTTAACTTACATTTCAGTTAGAGACAACTCAGTGAGAAGAAATGACAGCAAATAAGTCCTAGATAGGAGAAAGTAGGTCCAGAGCAGATCTGTCAGTCATTGGCACAAAGATGATGACATAGTCTGTGTTCAAGAAAACCAGACACACATTGTTGACTAATGCAAAAAAACAGCATGAATGGTCTTAAAACAATTTCCCTTCTACAGAGGCTGTTTCTGTTTCCATGTTGTGTTTTCTGTCTTTTAGTAACCATGATATTCAAGTACCCCTGAGAAACACAACATACAAGGCAACTGCATGGGAATATGCTAAGAACTATAACTGAAACTAACTCGCCAGTGAGACTGCAATGTTATCCTGGATTAACAAACCTGCACGTAACAGGTTTGGTTTTACATCATATTTACACCTACATAATCAAGAGTGACAGTACTCAAGAGAAAGTCTTCACACCTCTACTACGACATGTCAATGTGTATATTCTCAAGTGCAATACTCCAAAGTGAGAGCAGTCTGGCTTGTTTCTAAACTTGCAGCTATAGGTATTATTTGTATGTGCATGAAAATGATCTTGTGTATAAGAATAGATATTAGCATCACACAGAATAGATATTAGCATCACACAGAAGAGGAGTCTTGGAGATGTGAGTAAATCATCTCATCATCAGAAGCTCATCTAAGTAAGTTCACACAGGAAAGCAAACATCAAGGTATTATATTTGAACACATGACACTGAAAAGGTGTAAATAAAAGCCTTTAACATTCTCCTCTTTTATAAAGTAACTTTTCCCCCCTACAGAAGAGAATTTATCATGCTCAACACTGTCTAGAGATACTCAAGGAAACAATGACAAGTACAAAATAAAAACTTTATCTACTGCCAACCTAAAATTTAAATCACCACTGTCTTCAAATAATTGCATGAATAGCTAGGAATATATAACATTTCCTTTTGTTAGATAAATGGATACATTTCACTAAGAAGGAGATTAATGTGCATTTGAAATAGAATAATAGCTATAAACAGAAATTAAAGTGGCCCATTAAGATACAAGACTCTAAACACAATACTCTTAATCTAATTTCAGAGAATGAATAATTGCTGGACCTTTGCATTCCTCTTAATGAATCTATTTACACATAATTAAAACTATTCATCCTACTTCAAGTCTGATATATCTTGGATGACATATTAGCAACTTAAAGTCTTCAGTTTGCAATTTGTTTTTAAGAAAACCATTGTGCAGGGAAAGGGTAATATTTCTTTCAATTTTACCGAACACCAGATCTTTTCTTTCCAAATTCTCTCATGCTAAATATAAAGTTCAGGTCTTTTATTCATTGTAATTAGCAATGAATAAAAGACATATTGTTTTGGCTACATACATTATTGGTTACTAACAAAAAGATGGCAATATCTGTGATTGGCACTTGTTGAAAGTGCAATACTATCCGCACTTTCTATTTACTTTCTCATTGTATCTCCTCAAAGAACTGCAGTTCTCTTACAGTCCTGACAGGTTCACTATAATTAAACTCACATTTTGTGCCATTTCTTTGATGGTGTCAGAAATAGCATGAGCTGATATTAACGAAGTCCCCTTTCCCTGCAGACAGACAAGCTGCAAGTTATTCTTGTATGCCTTGATTTTTTTGTGAGATGAAGGAGATGCTGTGCATTAATCCCCTTTTCCAAGTGTCCACCAGTGCTCCTGTGTGTTACCAAAACCCTTGGGAGCACTGACCTATTGATGACTTAAAAGAGCAACCTTTTAGGAGGGGATAAGAGGTATCAAAATGAAAAAAATACTTCAACTTTGGGGGCTGTGTCTACAATGCTGGAGCTTGTGGATAGTGTCTGAAGAGTACTCAGTGGGATACAGTCTGTGCAAAGAACAGAACAGACCTGGGTTTGTTCTCTGCATGTGGAGCCAATCAGCAGAGAATAAGGAGGGGAATGCCTTGGGATGTCCCTGATCCACGCTTGGGACTCCACTAACAACTGGCCCAGCACAGTTAATCCCATGCTCAGTAACCAAGGACACGGATTCAGGCGCTGACGTGGCTGCCCAGCTCTCCATAGTTTACATTAGCATTTACTAATGCAAATGCAATCTGAAATTGCAGTGTCAACTGTCTGCTTCCTTTTACATATCAGTCAGAGAATCATAGAATGGTTTGGGGTGGAAGGAACTGTCAAGGCTGTCTTGTTCCAATCCCTTTTGCCGTGGGCTGGAACACCTTCCACTTGACCAAGTTGCTCAGAATCCCATCCAATCTGGCCTTGAACTTCTCCGGGGATGAGGCACTCACAACTTCTCTGGGCAGGTTATTCCAGTGCCTCACCACCCTCACAGTGAATAATTTCTTCCTCATATCTAATCTAAATTTAACAACTTTCAGTTTAAAAGCCTTACTCCTGTTTTACCCTCTGTAACAATGGAAGAAAAGCAGATTGCCAACAAATACTGGCTACGGATAAGCATGGCATCACGAGTCCACTGGGCATTAATAAGGAACAGCAGAAAAGCAAACTTTAGCACAATTTAATTGTACTAAATGCTATCCATTAAAGGGGAGATTACTGTACATTAAAACTCATCTAGTTAAGCAGCTATGCCATTGCAGAGCTTATCTTCCTGCCTTTTATCATAAGAAAATGATTTTTAAACATCTAACAAAACAACCTGGATATGAAATGCATCTTATCTCTCAAAACACTACCTAAAGATCAGAGTTCTTGTAAAGTTATCATGAGATGAAAAGTTCAGCATGAATACCAGAAAATTGGCTACTACAGAGCAGATGGAGCCACTTTCAGATAAGATCAATTGCATCTGAAAAAAAAAATCAAGAAAAGAACTCCCACAATTTTTATTTTGCAAAATTTGACTGAAAAATAAAATATCATTGTAATGCTAAACTAAGAATTCTAGTTCCACTGCATTCAATGTCAGGAAAAGCATTGTTAGGGTATAAAATCCTAGATCTCTAGCCTGAGTTTGCTCTAAATAACTCTGAATTTTACAAATAAACTATCTCTATCAGGAATAAACAGCTTGGCTAATTGTTTCACAGCAACTGAGGATAGAATTCATTCACTAAATGTTTTCTTTACCTGTTCTTAATGTCAAACAGAAAACATGGATACTGTAAAGCATTTCACTCTTGAGATTATCCAAATTTTGAAATTACAAAGTATAACTTTATCAATGCAATTAAGGCATTCATGACTTCAAATCAGGAAAAAAATTTTTTTATATTAATATATAGCTATAATTAAATTTTTTCATCACTAAGAAAAGAAAGTTCAATATTTCAAATTTCAAAAAAGCATAGAAAAGAAATCTGAGATAGTGCTAAAAAATTTTAGGAAAAACTTCCTTACAGAAAAATCTGGCAGTCTTTACAAAACAATTGGATTTCTTCTGCTACTTATCTGCATGATTCTGCTACTTGTCATGTAAAATTAAGTTCAATATAATAGAATTAAAAAGAAAAATTCTAAAAAGGAGTGCAGACACACAGCATAAATTGAGACAGAATGTAATTACAACTCTCTCTCCTAGAGACTGATGGACTCCAGACATCAAAATGTAGTTTGTAAACTAATTTCCTTGAAAAATTTAGCTTGAAAAACAAGAAGTGATTCAGATTCATGGTTTGTTTACTTCTTCATTGCATATTTATTTATTCTGTTTATTAACTGGGAGGTATTTGAAATTGTAGATCTGCCATTCAAACTACCCAAATCTGTGAAAACATTGTAAAAAATCTTGCAGCACAAAGCAATATATTCATTGCTTTAATGCAGCAACTGATGATTTAAACTCATTTAAAGCTAGGAAGAGAGTAGACCAAAAAGAATGATACCAGCCTTTAAGCACAAAGATTAATTATTCAGCAGACAATAAAACACTACAAAAGCAGAAATTAACAGTTGCCTCAAGAAGATACAATTTTGTGTGCTGAATATATCCTCTCAAAAGGCAGACCAATGTAATTACCAACCCTCCTAAGACCATTTATACATTGTAGAAGCAGTAAGAACAGCAAGTATTCCCTGTAAAATACATTACTGCAAGTCAAAATTCATTTATGTGAGGCACATATGAGGTTAAAGAATTAAGCCCAGTACACCTATCTATTTACAATTACCTTTGTTCTTTCTTAATCTTAAAAATAAAGGGATCTGTTTGGGTGGCAAAAGCCTCCCCCAGGTACCTGTTCTGCCCATGCCTCTGGAGAGCCAGAAGCAAAGACAGACGACTCCTGTGATTCTGTCAGGGCTTCTTTTCTCCTATCATCTGCTCCCCAAAGCATTACTGCTACTCTCTGGGGTCACTGGGTATCACACCTCTAACAGAACATTGTAATATATATAAAAAAGGAGATGAAGTTGTGTCCCAAGGATCCCCACAGAAGCCCTCAGAAGGCCACATGCCATCAATAGAAAAGGCAGAGTGGGAACAGGAGAGTCACATCAAGGGGTTGCAGCAGTCTCAGTCCACAGGAGAAAGCTGGGAACCTTTCAGCAGAGTCACAGGACTGCCAGGGTCAGAGCAGGGAGCTCCTCAGGTCCCCACGCAGCCTGGGGGCACCTTTAGAGCCAGGATGAGGCTTTCTCCCTATGCTGTGAGTTAGGCATACATGTGAAGCATGAAATCTAACAGGTACTTGGCTGAAATGTTTCTAGCACAGCACAGGATCTGTAAAGAGATGTGGGGTGCAAATGCTGTAGCTCAGTGCCATTCATAGGATAAATCTGATAAATTCAGCTACTTTCTCTTGTGCACTATTACAGCTGGACAAATGGACATGAACCAGGACTTCTCTGCTGCTTAATTTAGATGACTGAGGAGAGTTCTGTTGGACAGAAAAAAAGATTTTGCATTTAGACACAGAAAGCACCACTCAATATTAGTGACCAGAAAATGAACAACAGCCAGGGGATTCAAACTAAAATAAAAGCAGTTGCTTATAGTCTGTTTGCAGGCTTTTAATGGAACTCTGAAATTAGATGTATTACATTTCTAAAAACTTAATATGTTCTGTTAAAGCATTTATTTTTAATAGTATGCAATTATATTATTAGCACAGGGAATTAGCAAAAGCTAGTAGCATTTCAAAGCAGACTAATTTTCAGTACTGAAAGAAAGTCTTAATTTACACAATGTAGTATTAGCTGTAGCAAGAATCTTAGGAAAGTGCTTGCATCAGCTGCTTTCTCAAGCACAGGTTATCTAATAGCTTATTTTTTACATCTGTTTTTAAAATTTCCTTAAATTGCACTAGTTGAAATGCAATTTACTTTTCCAATTCAAATTATTTTTGGTTCTGGAAAACCACCTCAATGTTGAGCTTAAATCATTGAATTTTTTGAACATGGATATTCTTATCTGACATGCACTGTTTTCTTTTAATCACCTTTGCCTCAAACACACGTTCACCACAACACAGAGAATGTCCTAAGACAAAGAAGATTTTGAAGGAGCAGAAGTGGAAGTGTGCATCTGAGGGTTAAGTTTAGCTGGAATGCCACAAAGCAGCTGCTGATCTGCTGCTTTCCAAGGTCCTGCTTTTTATCAGCACAGTGACTATAAGGAGCACGCTCTGGGTTTTGCAAGGAAGGCGGAAACAAGGAGACACCAAGGAAAAAAAATGAGTGTTGGGAGTCCAGCCAAGCCACGCGTGCCAGTAGCATCACTGAGATGCAGCTGAGTGAGAGTGAAGAGGTGTCTCCAGTCTCTGGGGCAGCACTCCTGGGTAGCCTCCTGGAAAACCAAGATGGTTTTACACAGCTCAGGCCTGGCCCTCCTATTTCTTTTACTGGATTTACAGCAATGTAACTTCACTGATGCTGTGCTCACTGGTGTATTTCTGCGGCAGACCCTGCAACTCCTTGGGTCCTGACAAAGCTGCCACTCTCTCTGGCCAGCTGGAGGTGCTGGAATGGGTGATCTTTGCTCAGCCAGGAGAGTCAGCTCTGCTGTCACACTCTGCAATCAAAGAAAAGACTCTGACCCTGACTTGATCACCCAGGTAAGATACTAAGCTGGAGAAGAATCATTGATCTTCTTTTTGCAAAGGAAAGGAAAGGGAAGACAAAAGAGAAGAACATCAGGTAAAGACTATTATAGTGAGAACTAATGGGGAGGACAAGTCTCCTACCAGAGGCCAGCAAGGGAGGGGGATATTAACCTCAAAGAAGTTGGTACCCAAGAATGGATGAAAACTGCTGTAAAACTGAAAAGGTGATCATATTCAGGTACGAGAAACCCACAGATGGTTGCATGGCATCTGTTTCAGTTGTAATATTAAGTAAAGTGGAAGGTAAGAAAAACTGTACTTAATAGTGGATTTGCCTGTTCTTATTGGTTTAAAAGTGATGACTTTTCATAGAACAGGGAGCAGCAGAAATAAGCACAAATTCATATTATTATATATAATTGCCATTAAAATAGTAATAAATTTTAAATTGCTTACCATTGGAAAAGGACCTGACTATCTATCCTACTCCAATTTACATTTTTAATACATCTCCCCAAATTTGATGTATTTTTTTCTGAAGAAACTTAATTAATAATTTATCTATTTTCTGTCTGAATTCTGAATGTTCACAGTAGTAACATAGTATATAATAATTTTTTTCAATGAAAAATTATTGCTTTTAAATTTAGGATAATGTTTTTTTTTGTTGTATTGAGTAGTACTAATTTTATTGTTTGAAATCAAGCTATCTAAATATACCATCAAAATTGTTAAGAGTTGCTAAATTAGATTCAATGTGGTTGTCTATATGTGATTACCTTTACTCCAAAACTCAAAGGATTTTAGGACAAAGCTTGTAACAGCAGTGTAGAATTTGTAGGTTTTACAAGATACTCTTGATTTTTCTTCTTGGGGAGATGCTTTTAGGAAAAAAATCATAAACATTTTTTCGCACTCACTAAAAACATTCATCCAAATCAGTATTCCAGTTTAAGAAAACAGACCATGAGACAGAAAATTTGAGAGAATTATTTAAACAATTTAGCAAAATAATGAATGTCTTTTTAGATGAATGAGAATAAAATTATTTTTAGAACAAGCCTTTCTACTGCAAAAAAAATCTAATGGCTCAGGATGGTTCATGGAAAAAACCTACAGAAATTAAAATATTTATTAAAGATTTTGAGTTTCCACTCAACTCTCCCTTTGTATTTATACTGAAAGAAATTACAAGGAATGGAGTAAGCTCCACTAGGCAATTTATTACACTTATCTTGGAAAGTAGGTACCTGTATTAATTTAAAAAAGCAAATTCAAAATCCAAGAATTCTTCAATTCTGTCTTTTCAAAACTTTTTGTTTTGATTTTTCTCCCCAAAATTTGAATTTAAATATCAGTGCAATGGTGCAGATTTGTCTGGTTAACATTACCTTCATGAAAACCTAAGCCATTATAAACCCAGATAAATCTTTCCTTCTTACTCACTTCTCTTTCTAATTAACATTAAGTGGAAAAACATTGCATTACCTGCTACCGGAAAAAAAGTACATGCACAATACATGTATACTTTTAATAGTTCAGATTATAAAAATAAATAGATAAGCTTCTTTAAACTGTTTTCAGTTTAAATTAACTGGTCTATTTGGCATACTTTAATATGCAAGAAAATATGCTAATAAAAGCAACAACACACATCAGAAAAAGTGCAGTTTTTCACTACCTATTTATGCATATAATCCTTTATTTAAAATATTCCCTCAGCACAGTTTCTACTATTTAATCTGCTAAATTTCTATGTTACCAGCACATATAACTAAGTTTTGGTTCTAGTAAGTTGTCCCTATTGTTCCTATTATTGCCTGTCAGTGATATGGAACATAAAACAAGACAATGATTCCTGGTAAAAAACTAAGTAGAGATTGTTTAAAACCTAAGCTGAGTTATCTGCATTATTTCTAGTGCTAATACAAAAGCTTGCAATAAAGTTTTAGTGAAAATAAGTAAACCCTTGAACTGTTAGAAACTGTAGATATATAACTGATGTTGCCTCAGTTAGAATAAATACGTATAATATATAAATAAATTTGGGAACTCTGTGCCAACACTGCCCTTGCAGATAGGGATAGGAGCAGCTGTCATTATTTTGAAATGCCCTAGGATGCTGGTCTTGTTGCCTCTACCCTTGTCTGCACCGAGGCTGTGCCTCTGCCCTGGTATCCAAGCTTCCCTTGGTCATGCCACAGATTGTGCAACAGCTCTGGGGTCTCCTGCTTTCCCATCTTGCATTTAAGGGTGAGATCCATTTGAAATCAGAGCTGCTGGCATCCTCACAGGCCTGTGCCCTGGCCATGTTTTTACTACCCTGGCCAAGTTTTACTGCTTTTGCAGCTGTGAAGCCCGGGATGTTGGCTACACATCAAGAACACTCCCAAGTGCAGCCACTCATGGGAAACACTCTGGTGACCACCAGGTGACCAATCCTGAAGCCACTGCTGATTCAGCCCCTCATCCCTCCACATGCTTCCTCCCCTCCTTCCTGTCTTGGCTGGACAGCGCCACGATCCAGACTGACACCTGGTAATGTCCTCTCCTCCATGTGAGATGGCCATCACATCCACATTAAATAACAAACCAAAACAGCAAGGCATTGAAACTAGGGAGACCCAGATGCCTAAGAGCACAATATGTTCATGAAAGGGTAGCTAGATAAGTAGGTATAAAGAAGTGATGAATATAGCTGCATTTTCAGTGTCCTAGGTCTGATATATGACATAATTTAATTTGCTGTATAATCACATATATTACTGAAATGAACTGCAGACAGATAATATCTTAGGTTCAAGCATCAAGCTAAAGTGTAGGAGGGTATTGCAGGCTGATTAACTTTTTTTTAAGAACAAAATCTTGCTAGCAAATATATTATAAATGAAATACATATGTTGAAAATATATTCATTTTAACCAAAAAAATCCTACCAACGCAGGCCATCTGCTTTTGACTGATAGGTTTGGTAAACTGTCAGAATACCATGTAAACTGTTACAAATCTCATTTAATGAATATCTCAAAAACATACATAGCTCACACTACTGGCAAGCTTTTAATGAAAATATATATCAAAGAATCAAATATGTGTGAATTCTGAATTTCAATTACTCAATAGGATAAAGAACAAAGTCTGTAGAAAAACAGCAAGAGCTCCATCTATCCCTTCCGAAATGAATCTAAAATTATCTAAAAAGTCATTCTAATGAGTTTCTTAAGAAATATATTTTTCCATTGCTAATTCCTTTAATATGATACAACATTTAAAATAATTTTGTAGAGATCGAAAGCAAACTAAGAGGAGAACACAAATTCAGCCCCCTGGGAATATTTGCAGAAATTTTGTCCAAAAGATAGGTATTTTCCACATCCCTTCACATTATTTGAGATTTTTACTATGCCCCATGGTCACCTCATTAACAGTCCCCCAAACAGCATGATGACCCTGTGAGGATCCCACTGGTGTCTAACCATCCCTTCGTGGACTGTTCCTCTACACAAACTCATGCACAGTCCCCCACAGTATAACTTCTCCCTCTATTTTAAAATTTTGTCCATAAGTTGAAAGTTCTATGAGGAGAAATACTAACCTAATTTCAAATACATTAAAAATTTACCAAGAGAACTTCTGCCAATACTCGAATGACTTCAGAAGCAATCCCTAATACTCTCGACCATTTAAATTTCACTGTCACGAAAATGATTGAGTCTAGAGAGTTTTCACTGTGATGGGAGATCACGTATGTTGAAAATGAAAAAACCCACGTTTTTTCCAACACAGCTTATGAGGAATATCATAGCTCCCAGCCCTTTCCTACACAGCTTTCTTCCCTGATATGTGCCATTGCTCTTCTCCTTGCTCTTCACCTAATCGTGGTCAACCACAGGGCTGCCCACACAGGCCACACCTTCATAGAACTGCCTTCACAAGTAGCTTCAAAGTGTAAGAATTCTGTTTCTGTAGAAAAATGGGTGATACAGACTCAATGTCATGTTGTCTCAATGCTTTCTCCACAAATTTCAGTCTTACACACTACAACATTAGTACTGAATGCTGTGATAGCCCAGTGCATTAATAATGACATGCAGTGAATGGAGAGCTGCAGGCAGCTCTCAGTTCCTATAGAATAACACTGGAAAATGAAAACTATTACTTATCATGTCTAGAAACTCCATGGCTTCTTTCACAACTCCTTCCCTACAAGATCTCTGTGATGGCAAATAATCTTCTCAAGGTAGAGAAGGCCACTCTGCTTCTCCCTCTGAAGGCTGCAGCTGCATTTTGGGCAGACCAGAGCCATCCATGGTCACTCCTCACTCTCCTTGCTGTGTACAAATGCCTTTACCAAGTTCAGGATTAGACTCTCATATAAATCTGCCTTACCCTGCCACTAAACTGCTACCATAACATGAAATTTAGCTTCAGCTTTATTTCCCAGGGAAGGGATAGACTTCAGAATCTCCCCTTATGTATTTTATTGATAGAATTTTTACACCATTTTAAATTGCTTTGCTACCCCAAACTGTATTTCACATTACCCTATTTTCAGTTTCTACAGTTCATATGCTTAGATTTCGAAGCACCTTCTTCTCTTTATCAAACTATATTAAAAAAAAGTTTCTTTTCAGTTATATGTATTTTTATTAAAGCAGTAGGAATGGCAGCAGAAACTCAGAATACTCTAGCCTTGCTAAATGACTGTATGACAGCCTATAATTTCTCTGTCATTAAAAATACATATTCTAGCACTAAGTTCATGTTGGAAGAATGCTACCCTAGGGAACGGTTTCACCTCATAGTATGTAATTTAATTTTATTTAACATACTGTGCATTACAACAAAAGTGGTCAGTTCTGGTAAGAGAAATTCTTATACATTTGAGCATTTATAACAATGGGAAGTACAGCTACTTCACATAAAGGAATTCCACAACACCATTCACTGCATGTATTTTCCTGGAAAGGTCTGATTGTTAATGGACCAGAGTCTTTCCTCAAGTATTGTTACCTAGGATAAAGTATACATGGGATGCTGGAAGGCCATGCAATAATCATTGTGTACAAACTAATTAGCAGGACTACACTTAGTAACATATTTATAGCAAGGATCTGAAAGAATGCCTGAAATTGAATGCAGCTGTCTTTAAGACTTTTTTTTTTCCAGTAATATTTTTATCTAGTAATTTGAATTTTTAAAGCTTCTTCTTCTCTGCTCCTACAAACAGCTCAGCAGAGTTTTCCTTTTCTTCTGTACTTTGTTTTCCTAGTTCTTCTTCTGTACTAGTTTGCCTTTTCTTCTGTACTTTACAAAGTTCCTGACTAGCAATTATCAGGTCCCAGCAATAACCACTACTGAGAGCTGATTTTGAACTTATATTTTAGGAAACAACAGAAATGCTTTCAAGAGTCCAAAGGACCTACAGGCCTTGAAAAAATGTTGGAATTTCGAGAGGAGATATGCATCAACTGTTCGATCTCATATAATTTTAAGAATTAGAAGATGCCTAAGGATAGTAAATGGCAGAAATTATTTTTTTCTTGAGTAATTATTCTTGCATATGCTGTTTGGTCTCAGCTTTCTATCCTGTTTAAGACAATCAGCACTAGCCAGCATCTGAGTGCACACTGCAGGATATTATTGTCTTTCACATGCTCATCTTAGCATCCCCTGTTGCAGCATTACTTTGTCAACTTTATTAGTTTTATTACTAACAGTGATATTAATATATATATTTACATTACTGGATATTTAGATAACTATGGAAAAGGTCAAAGAAACAGAACTGCAACCATGCTGGATTCTGCAAAGTTACTTCAGCCCTGCAAGAGCCCCTGGACTTCACCACAGGAAAGCCACTGTTCCCAGAGACACCATTTCATCAACACCGTAGCACTGCCACGCAACGTGGGAGCTGCTGACCCCTCTGGGCAGCCATGATATGTGTATGAGAAACACCAAACATTCTGGTCTGGTTTCCTGAATGCAAAATTTTTGGTAGAGCAAAAGTGTCATGGTGCCCAAGAGGTGTGTGGTGCCACCCCCGACTGCTCAGTGTCTCCCACCACCATGCAGGCAGGAAACTTGCAGACCATAACAGCTGACATTCCTATTGCAAATCATTGCAAACAAGACATGTTCTTAATCTGTATTAAATCCAACATGACAGAACAAATAGGAAAGGGATGGTAAATGAATGTGAAACAGATACTTCGATACCACATTTTCTCTAACTCTGGAATTTTGCAATTTACTGTGGCAGGTAATAGCTTGGAAATGTTGTAATTATTAGTTTAGAAGTAATTTTTGAACTTCAGTAAAACTCTCAATAGGCACAACTGCACCAGTCATTTCATAGTGGGAAAATTATTTTCATCACTAGAGCTATTTATCCAGAATATATCATATCATTAATATGTAAATATGAGGAAAATACTAATTGCAAACAACTTTAACTTTACTTTTGAAATAGATAATGGGGGAGTTAGTATTTCTCATTCTCTTTATATTTTTCACTACAGATACCTAAATATTCAACTGATTTGTTGCTCTTTGGGATAGTTTTTTGTTTTAGAGTGGAGTGATGAAGTGGTAAGAGGTGCAATATTTTACAAACCCTATAAAGGTTGGACTAATATGTTTATTTTGCTTCTCGTTTTGAGCTAACATGGTCAGTTACCATGGGTATCTCTGCATACAAACATACAAACATATATCAGATCTGCTGCTCCAAAATAATTATTAATGTCCTGTACTCAAGGGATTTTGCTAATTTACTGAACCACCCAAGAGTTCATCATT
This sequence comes from Setophaga petechia, assembly GCA_024362935.1. Classification (NCBI taxonomy): domain Eukaryota; kingdom Metazoa; phylum Chordata; class Aves; order Passeriformes; family Parulidae; genus Setophaga; species Setophaga petechia. Next base: position 6,892,169 of record JANCRA010000002.1, on the reverse strand, counting down.
ATAATTTCCTGAAGCATTTGTAGATGACTTGGTTTTCCAGAGCATTCAAGAGAGTAAAACCTAATTAATTTGTGAGGACCCAATGGCAGGACAAAGTAGCTGCAAGCTATGCAATACTGCTCTTTCTCACAGATAATCTTGTTACACTACCAAAGTTTTAGTCAGGAACAAAAAATAACACATGGGGAATTGCACAGTACTCTAGTAGAAGTTCAATCACTAAAATATGAGGATTAGGAAAACGTCTTAATGACAATACTTACACAGCTACTAGGGAAGAGGAGATTATTTGCCGGAGGCAATTTAATTTGCTGTGGAGCAGCACAATACTTCAGCTGCATAGCCTTTTTTCCAACTCTGAACTAGAACTTCTGCAGAGAGCAAATCCTAGAACAGTAATAACAAGTAACCCAGGTTTCTTACAAAATATTTGTAGCAGAAGGAGTCCAGAAAAATGCAGTGATGCTCTCACAGATTGGCTGATTCACATGATAGAGTTACCATGGTAATTTTCAGTTCAATTTTATCAAATCAGCAGGTAAGATATATGCATTTTCTGCTATCACTACAGGCCTAGAAGTTACCAGAAGTACAGGGCTATACAGTTGGTAAAACCTAGTGGCACTTGAGTGCCTCTTGAGTCATTCCACAGCTCTACTCTGACAGCCCCCTGACCCAGGGGCCTGGACCCAGCAAGTTGTCCCAGCACTCAGCTGAACATTCTTTCTGGTTTATTGAACAGCCCTTGCAGCAGTGGTCTGTTTCTGATGCATGCATGTTAAAGGGAAATGGTTTTTGCAATGTTTTCTAAACCTCTTTTCATTTCCTATGTAGTTCTCATATTTTACATTTACAGCTGGCAAAATATCCACTATCTGTACAGCTTTCCACCCAGCCTACTGAGAGCAGGTTGGACGTCATGGTTAACTCTGTCAATAGCTCAACTTCCTAAACATCCTTTCAATACCTAGTTTTCAGAGCAAAAAATTCCTGTTTTGTATTTTCCAGAGGCCATCTTCATAATGGGTCAACCCTTTGGTACTAGAGACGATGCCTTTAAGAGATTACTGTAAGTAGAAAAACTCTGAACAGGGAGACAGGAATTACAACACTTGCAACTAGGCTTAGAATAAAAGGCACATTTCCTGCCAAAATTTAAATGCTGAAAGATCCCTATCACATAAGTTGTTAAAATCAACACTAAAAGTAATTTTAGATGCTTGGATGAATAAAGAAATGTATGCTTCAGTTTGTGCCCACTGACTCATGTCCTTTGAAGAATTAAGAGTGTTCCATTGGCATCCTTTGGAAGAGTAGGAGCCGAGAAGCATTTAAAACACAGGACTCCAAAAGATCTGAAGTACTAACTCTTCCAACAGCTTTGGACAGTACGCTGCTTAGGATGCTCTGTGGAATACTCTAAGCATATTTTAATTACAAAAAGAGTTAACCCTGTCAGATAAGAAATAAAAAAAAAATATCTTCCTGCTTTAAAATATGGGAGGTTTAGGGAACTGATGCACCAAACACTCTTAACCACAGCTGCATTGTGAATTCTTTTCCCATGCTGTTAATAAACAAAAATAAGCCAGGAAGGTGCTACCACCTCTCTTGTCCTACACAGCACTGTGGCATTAGATAAAGCTAGTTACCATCATCATTTAAACTACTCAGACTGGAACTTCCTACAGAACTTGCACTTCTTTGAAACAATGTTGGAGGAGAACTACAAATTGAGAAAGGGAGTTGCCAACTTTAAAGACAAAAATCAATAAATTAAAACTATTTGGATAATTAAATGGAGACATATCTTTAAATTATTGTGTCAAATGTCTAAGCCTTCTGACAACAAACACAATGATGCAGTAATAGAGGACCTGGGGAGAAACAGCTATCAAAGGTTCCTTTAATCACTACAATAACTCAAAAGGTCCACAGAAAAAATTATACAAAAAAACCCAACTTCACATGAAGCTAATAATGGCTTTACAGTTGATCTGATGTGTTACAGGTACTACCACCCCCTCTCCTCATTTCCCCCTCCCAACACTATGCAGACCTATCAGAATCGTTATTTTGGGTTCACAGCTGACAAGATGAGAATTATTTTCAACTTCCATGTCAGACAAAAAGAAATTACCTACTACTTATATGTCGGTACCTATTACACTACAGTCCATGAAGAAATATTTATTTACAAATACTCATAGAAATGAGACCAACAAATTTTCTCATTGTAAAGCAAAAGAGGTATAATTTTTTATCAACACTTGAATAAATTTTAATTCACACATTAAAGGAATTAGGGCAATGTTACAGCTAATTATTTGTAGTGGTAATGACAAAAGGTGGCAAGCTGCAATGTTAGACATGAGGCCACACACACACATGCTCTAGATCCTAGTAGTAATATGCAGCAACAGCCTGGTATTTCAACAGTTGGCAAGTTGATGTGACAATGAAAAGCACCAAGTAATCGCCTCATTACTATTATACAAAAAAAGATAGCATATGTTTTTCTAAAGAGATTGTATTTCATTACACATTATGCTCCTGCCAAAGAATACAGAATCAAGGAAATACTTTCATGGGTCTACCTTTGGCATGCTAAATCACGACTGCCACAAATAAAGTGTAACAGACTCTTGTGCTCAATTTTTTTCAGGAACTGATGGATAATTGAAAAAAAAAATCAGATTGGTATTCTTTCTAAGCATCTAAAATGCTCTTGCCATTCTATTATATTAAAACAAAATAAAAAAAGAGATCAGATTCAGAATCTTATCTCCATTACAATTACAAACACCTAGAGTCAACACCTTTATGATAACTTTGTATGATATTTTTGCTCTGCTGTATGTACAGCACAAACTGGGAAAGGTTACTGATTCCCAAATAGCAATATTAGCACACGCAGAGAATTACCATATTCATAGAATTATTATGAAAGTACTAGCAACTTTTCATCTAAATAAGCCTTCTTAATGCTGTTTAAGAAGCATTTCAGATTTTTGCAAAATGCAATTTTCTGAAAGGGAAAGTGAAATTCTAATAACTCACAAAATTATGAGGAAACAGAACTATGGGCAATAACACGATTCCAAAGAATCGTCTCCCATATTAATACACAGTAAACTGTTTGTATTGTAATTTGCAAATATATTCATATATACTATTACATGACTTTCTGAAAGATAATGCTGTTTACCTACCAAATAATTTTACTGAACTTTTATTTCTATGAAAATTATGCCATATTACTGTTTGGATACAAGGATTCTGAGCAATAAAGTCCAAGCAATATGGAAAAACTCCCTAAAACTCCTCCACTAATTTCTAGAAGTGTTTTCTGACTGTGAATACGGAAAAATTTCGATTAATAAACAGAAAAAGGCATTTCATTGCTGAACTTTTAATTCTAAATAATTTTAAAAAACTACATTATGAAAACTGAAAAAAATATGACAAAGTGCTTTTATGCATTTTAAATTACAAATTTTCAATATTCACTGTTGTGAAATCATCTTTTTCTGGTTTGTGTAAACCATACACATTAGCTGCCCTGTCTTAAATATTTAGATTCAAAAAGTAATCTTCAGCACATTTAAAAAAATCTTAATGCAATATCCAATAGAAAGCATGACTAAATTGTAAGAGAAGGAAAAGTTGATGTGGCTGTCCTATGCTGTTTCCAACTGTCTAAGATGCCTGCATAAATAAGTATGAATCACTGATTATTTTAGCATCTCTAGGACAGTTAATTGGAATCAATTTACTGCACTCACTTATACTCCAGTATAAAAGCTCCTCAAAAATTCCTTAAAGGAAGCTGCCATAATCAACTTACGTGAAACTATTTTATAAAAATCACAACAGATTTTCTACTTCAAGGAAGCTTCATCAGATCTTTACCAAAAATGTTGCTTCTCTTTTCGACCTTGCATCAATCCAAGTCCACTACCCATCTCCTGCTACATGCAGATGCATATATCAGGAAATAGGACAGTCAAATTGGTTTGTCTCATACCTAAGTGAAACAGTAGGGTGCCTGAAAAGAGCATTTTATCCTGTCTTAAAATGAATATCAAAGATGATAGTTATGACATTCTTGCCTCTCAAGGTGCCTATTGTCCTCTGCATAGCTTTCCACACAACCTTTAGTTGCTGAGTCTTGCTGACACTAAGGTAATGTTTTAAATGCAGATACCCTATTGCTGACTGGGGAAGTGAGTCCACCTTATTGATCACATAAAATAGATTAAAAATTATCTCGTTTCAAAGGCTGCATTAATAGTGATAGTCTTAAAAGAATTTATTTTGCTCGTGATCTGCCAGCACATTGATGATGACTTAACACCAGTCCTTTAACACCCACTTTTGTCACTAATATCAGTGTAAACCCACACTTTTAATTTTACTTAATGCATAGGAATTCTTTTGGGCTTACAGAAATACAAATCAGCATCTGACTACAAAATTTACCACTAACATCCACTGGACTGAATCCCTGAGTTCAACTTTCTTGCATGAATATTCAACTAATCAGAAGCATACACTTTTACACTGTAATAAATTGAAATTTCTACTATTCAACCCCCGAGCTCTTACAGACTAATCTAGAAGAAACATTCATTGAAAGCAACTAACTATGTCCAGCACTTTCAAAGAGGTAAGTGCTGACAAAAAAGCATCATCAAGCTGAAGAACTGAATAACAGAAGAGAATTGAATGTGAACATACAAAAAGCATTGAAGTACAATTAGAGCATTTGTCAATGCAGTTCCCTGCTGAGCACTGCCACAATTCAATGGAGCATAGCAGGACATCACCTTTCTGTCCCTGTTCACTCTGGCAATCTCAGGTAATGCATCTTTGGTCTGACCAAGATGGCCTTGTGTATGTCCTTAGAGATGGAATAGCATCCCCCATTGAGACAGAGAAGTAAACTGCAAGAGGCATAGGTGAGAGGTTTATCTAGCATACAATAGAGTAAATTCAGTCAATTGTTTTCAGAAAAAACCCAAGAACCTGATCTATAAGGAAGGTAAGAGCAAATGGCTGTTTTGGCACAGCAAAAAGCAAGCCAAAGAAGGTTTAATCCAAATGTATGGACACATGGGGGCAGTGAGGGGGGAGAGATGAGAAACATGGGTGGCACAAAAGCAAATGCATCTAAACCAGCAACGAACAAACTGAAGCTTCAAGTTAGATGTCTATTTCTAACCACAGAAGATGCTTGTGGAAGGTTCAGCAAGCTCATGCAGAAGATGCCTTCACTCAGGTATTCATCATGCATGGTCATCACTAATTGTCCAGTTATAGATAATCTTGATTCTTACTTTAGGACCTTAAAATCTCTGTAGTAAAATAGTGTAAAACATAGAAATAAAATAGTTTCAAAGTTCATGGTTCATGCATATAGTTTTTTTGTTTACTATTTTACGAATCTTCCTTTCCAAAAAGCTGTTAGCAAGGCTTAAGGAGCTGGATGGTTGAAAAGAAAGACAGTGTTTATTGAAGTAAAAAAAAAAAGTGAGAAGAATTCAAAATTAGAATTACAAATAACTATGGGTTTTTAAAATATACAGTGAATATACTTATCTGTAGGCTTTCAAATACGGAGGCAAATTGCATTGATAGTATCAAGAAAATAGCTAGCTGTTTGGAATTGTTTTCACTAGACATTGACAGTACATTGAACTACAATAATCATCCAGTATTTCAGTTCATTATAAACATGCTGGCAACTGTAAGAAAAAGAAATCACCGTCCCTCCATGAAATCCATAGACATTTCATGTAACTTTACAGTGGAGGAAATTATCTGTGGATCCTAATTCGCAAAGAGAAGATCAAAATGAAAATATCAGAAAAAAGTTTAACCTTTTTTGACATGTGAAACTTGAAGACACCCTTTCATATTGAAAGCATTCTGTAATGACAGTTAGTTTTAACTAAGATACAAACAAAGTAAACTTTTCAGTGTGCACAAATATAAAGATTTTAAACAGCAATGCCTAAAGCTTTATCTGTATTGTGAAAACTGGTATTCTGGATGATTGCTACAATTTCACAGCAGTCCATGTAAAGTCCAGAAAGTTTACTTTCTAGAGTTATCACTCATTTTCTAAATTTTATTTCATCATCCCAAAAAGTATCATTACTTGGTGTAAGGTGTAAAGTCCTGTGTGAATTACAAATTCTTACTTACATCTGTTTAGTGCATTTTTCAAGTGTAAGTATATCCATTTAGCTGTAAATCCTGGAACTTCCCTGGAAAACCTGCTGTGCAAAATCATGTAGCAGTTGGAAACAAGAAACAATCACAGGCTTTGCCTGGTCTCTTCTGGCATTAACTTCCACAGTGGGGGCTCTGATTCTGAGATGGTTTGCACAGGAAACAAGCCAGGAGTATCTTCTACTATTCTGTGTGGTACATGGCATAGAATGGTGTGCTCTGAGTTTCTTAAAGGTAGACATTTCCAATCTATCAGATGGTTTTGTAGGTGGAGAATTTTAGCTCTGTTCTGATGAGCACAAATTTAAAGTGAAGTTCACAGAGGAAAACAATGTATTCTGGTGTCCATGAGAAGCACTGCTGGCGACATCAGAGTAACCACAGAAACCCACTGGAGCACTGGATATTTAACAGCATCAAGTATATCCTTAAGCTAATTATTAGTGTATTTTTTAGTTATTCAAAATTCTTCTTATCTAAAATACAACAAATTAATTTCATTAAATCTCACAGTTGCTAAAAACAGAACCTACCAGGGCTCAAGTGCCCTACATCCTGTGTCTTGTGGCACCACCAAAGTAGTGAACACGCTGAAGGCTGGACCCTTACTTCACAATCTAAATAAGTTCTCAAAACAAAGCAGAATGTTACAAGGCCTACAAAAACTAGCAACAGCATATTTGCAAACACTTCTTCCTGCTCCTTTTTTTGACTTCTGGTGGGGGGACTCGGGCGCAGCATTTCACTGATTTACCATGGGCAGAGTCACCTTTGGGTAATGCTTCTACAGTGTATGGTGTGACACTTTATTACCTCCAGAGTGGAAAGGGTTTATAACAACAAAAGCTCATGGAAACTGAAAGCAGCAGTTTGCTGCCTCTCTTGCTGCCAACATGCAGAAATCTTTTTCCTTACAGAACTGTGACAGGTGTTGACAGCCTTTGCAGAGAGCAGCAAAGAGATCTCCAATGTAAATGTAAGATCCAGCATAAATGCAGTCTGCGCCATCTTAGTGGTTTTGGTCTATGGTTAACTAAAATCTATATTTGTTTTCTTTGGTAAAAGTAACAGTGCACTGGCTTGGAGAAGAACTGGTTTTTTGGTATCTTCAGAAGAAATCTGATGAACAAGCTACTGGATCACAGCAGAAAGCTCACTTATAAGGAACAGTTGTGACTGCTCAGCCCATTGAGTCACTTACAAAGGTCCATATCTCAACTTTTCCAGTATGTCTTAGAGTTAAATCACATGAAAAAAATTGCATCTGTATGTAGTTAAATACAGTGTAACTACTGGTGACAGAGAAATTATTCAATGTAGTAGCTAACTGTAAGAAACCAAAAATTTAAAACTTTTGATATTAAATTATTTGTTTTCATAATTTTCTGATATACAGCAGCATCAGTAGACATCAAATTCTAATGTTATTGTTCAGTATTATCACTGAACAATTTTTAAAGCTTCCTTCTGTCATACCTCTCAAAAGCATGATCAGCATTTTGGGAGGACGGGAACTAAGATTGCTTCTGCATTTGAAACAAATATCAAAATAAAAAATTCCTTCCATTATACAGACACAGAGAGGCTTGTCTCCTTCATTTATACAAACTGTGCATGAATTTTCCTGAGAAATTTTGGATTCCAGCAGTAACTCCCCCAGCAGCACATAAACCTCCCAACCTCAAACTCAAAATACTAAACTTCTTGCAAACAGAGTAGCTATCAGTCCTCTGTAAAATTGCAGCTTCCTGCCTCTCACTTGCACAGCCCTATATATTATCAAGGCAGAGGTTAAAATATCAGCACGATTCAATGGATCAGCAGGACTGAGAGAGCCAAGAGGCAGTAAATGATTAGAAGCACAATGATTTGCACCATTACTGGTGCAAAAGGCAATAATCCTGTCTGAATTCTGCTACTACAATAATCTTCACTTCTCTCCCCTGATAATTCACATTTATCCAACATCCTTCTCTGAAACTTAGCTCTTTATTTAGCTCGCAAAGTAGGCATTATCCTAAGTAGTTAAAGTATTCATCTTTTGGTGTCAGTGCCAGTTACCTCGGCAACAAACCTTTGAAGAGAAACCTTGTTTTCATCTGGTAACTCAAAATAGGACTAAAGGGTCAACTGGAAAGCAAATGCAAAAAGGCAGCTCTTGAGCCTGAAAAGTGTTCAACAAATGGACTGCTTTCATTTGCAGAGTTCAAACATCTTAGAGAGATAATAATTTCTTTTTATTTACTATGTCACATGACTGGGGGGAAAAATCCCTAAAAAGTGGCTTGCTCACTTACAAAATAGATGCAACAGTGTTGCATTTTCAAGAAGCTTGGGAGAAGCCGCAGGAATGTAGATGATACAATCCTGACCAAATTTAAATAAGAAGAAACCACACAGTCTAATTGCAAACACTAGAAACAATGACATAAATTCAAAGTCGTCTGTGTCTGACACACATCTGTGTACATACACGCACAAATTGTGTGTCTCACCCTTGCCCTGTATTTGGGACCTATGTGCGCTGTATTTGCTGAGTTTAGACAAAGTAATACTGTGGCCAAGCAATATAAACACTGAACTAAAAATGGGTCCTATGTTAAAGGAAAAAGGTAAAAAGACTGATGTTAAGAGTTATCTGAGACTCCGCCTGCCGACTTGCAAAGCAGTGGTGCTTACTGCAGAAACAACACCAGTCTCCATAAATACACAAAAGTGTAACACATTTTGAGTCTCTTCTGCCAAGGCTGGGAATGAGACCTTTGCTCATTTGGATCATCTGAAGCAGAATCCCTGAGAATGAAGAAATAAACCCCCACACTCCTCTGATGACAATGGATTTGCTACAATTGTGCTTTGTATAAAGCAGAATGAGCTGATAGCAAGGCAGGGCAGTGGTAGAATGAACTCCACATGACAGCAGCACAGAGCGCAGGACTCATCTGACAAGAGAGACACCACGCTCTGCCATGTCACCTGTCCTGTAAAAACCGTGCAGAAAACCTGATACTTTCAGACAGTTCAAGTCAATAGAAACTAAAGATCTAAGTCAGGCCAGGTGAACTGCACCAAATATCTATTTCTCCCCATTGGCTATTTAAGGGAGCACAGGATGACTGCCTTCCATGGGATATCCATAGCACAGCACAGTCTCTAATGCCAGGGGACATAATGCCCTCTCCAAAGCCAGAGTCAGCATGGGCTCACCTCAGGAAACAGCAAGACTGGTATCTATTCTGAAATCCTCTTGAAATATAAACTCAAAGCCCAAATGGATATTTTTCTTTTAACTGGCTTACAAGGATGATATAAATGCATTCCTGACTGTATATATATGGTGCACGGGAATTTCAAAACAAGCCACAAGTCCAGAAATGCCATTTACATTCATTCTCATTCTGCATACTTCAAATAATAATGGCAAAGAGTTGAATATAACTTCAAGACCAATAATTTTGTCTTGGCTTTGGGTTTTTATTGAGAGAAGTTAGTTTGAATGACAAGAGCTTATTAATAGTTATCAATAGTACCTGGAAAAATAGAACATAATTTAAAAATTGCTTTCCTTCGAGGAAATAGCTTTAGTCAGCAAGCAGCACTGCAATTACTGATCAAGCATGCGTAGGTCAGCATCGCTCAGCAGAAATATTAACTGCTATTTTTTATTTTAATTTACATTTATAAAAATAGAACCAGGACATGCAGTTATTTGTTTCACAAGTCTTGGAATAACGCACACACAATATTTACCATTTTAGCATAACCTTCTTCTACTGAAATTAATCAAGTGACACTGATTTCAATGGAAAAAAAGGACCAGTCATGTTTGCAATACCATCTACTGTGTATTACTGCTTCCACAAGCAAATAATGGAAGACATGTGATGCTTTTATTTTAACTGCTTGGATTTCTTCTCTCTGAAGTGCATTAGGATAAAATTAGTGAGCTATATTTCTACCCACTTGTGATTAGCAATAAATATTCACTCATGTAGCCTGGTGCACTTTTCCCTTGTGAAATCTAATCAACACCCACTTTTAAAAATTCAGATATGGAGATATATTTTTTTTTTCTTGTGTAGAAAAAGAACAAGAAAAGATGATACAATACTGTATGATAACAGCTATGGATCTTTAGGGTGGGGAAAAAAATACTAATGAAAGTATATCTACACAATCATGAAGTGAAAAGAAAATATTTAATAATTCACCTGGCTCAGAAATTAGGGATGTAGAGGGAAACTATACAGTAAAAAATGCTTTGGTTCTATTGAGCACAGCTGAAAGCATTCAGCTTCCAGTTCAGAAAGCCCTGACCCATTCCTTATCATAAGTCAAGGTGGTTACCCCAGGGCAGAAATCCAGGAGGATGTTTGCTCCCACATTCTTCCTCTAGGAATCCATTACTGGCTTGTCCTGGAAAATTATGAATTAGCTAAGACTCTAGGCTGATTCCATAAGGAATGGAATTCTTTTCATTATTTCATGAAAAGAATGATCAGTGGTTTTTTTACTTAATATCGTAAATTTCTATTTTCTACTGAGTCTGCTTCTAAAATACTATTCTCCTAAGGTATTTTTCCTAATCAGAAGAAAATTCATGCTTCTGATTGACCTTCCAACTGATTTTAGGGAATACCCATTTATCTTGTTCTTGATTGGAATAATTGATTTGTCTATGTCACAGACAAATATATATATAATAGATAAACACATATCTGTAAATTTGATTGCAAGCCCCCAACAATACCCCAAACTAACACTTACAGTGTTACATACCATATAAAACTTAAGAAAATTCCAGGGTAGCTAGGCCAGAATGTCTTCTACAGGTGCAGATTGTAAAAGCAGTGGTGCAAGGGCCAATTTCTTTACACTACATTTTTGGTAGTAATACTGCATTCTGGTGCAGTATTTTTAAAACCTGGGTGGATGGAAATTGATTCAGTATGTTTGTGTCTAGGAAGAGAAAGAACCTGATTATAAAATACCTTAGAAACACACCAGAGATGCACAGAAGCCATGTTTATGCATACAAGTTCTGGATTCTTATTAATACGAACCCTAAGGAAAACTTTTGCCAGTGTGAACTGATGGATTGAAGGCATACTGAGTTTCCATTGGGGGGATGTTTCTTTTCTATACAAACATTTCCTGTTTCGACCTGTTTCTTTGAAAATTTTGTTTTAGACTACAGAACAGCTTACTTAAACTTAGGCCTCTGTCAGTGCTACCCCTGCTAAGAAAGCAGTTTATTGGAAAATAGCCTAGACTGGATTCAGTGCAGTCTCCCTTTTTCATTATATTAGCTCATACCCATGGGCACAAATCAACCCGTGTAAAAAAGAGGAAATATTTTGTTCTTTCTCTCTCCCCAGAGGTCTGAGCCAAACTGCACAGGAAGTGAAGAAAACACTTCTGTCTTCTTGTTGTAGCTCCTTTTATCAAAAGAGTCTCATGCTCAGTCAATGATAAAAATGCTAGAAAGATCTGAGCTTATCCAAAAGCAAAGTGGATATTGTTTGTGATGCTTTTGAAACAATTACTTTTCAGGAAAGCCAGCTATGGAAGAGTTCCAGTATCCCATTAAATGCTCTTATTTTTAATCTAAATGTTCTCATTACATGTTATAAAGGAAGTTTTAAAGGTTATAAAACACTTGAGGATATCAATTTAATAACAGAATTTATTAACTGAAAGTATTATTTTGAATGATTAAGAAATTTTATTTAAATTTATTAAAATATTTTCTTCAAAATTTGCTCTTTTGTTTTGTTTCTTAATGAAAGATCTATTGTCTTAATTGTTACCTAATAAAACCTGTTGGTTTCCAATTAGCCACAACTTTTTGGCAGTATTTGTTGCTAACCAGAAGGCTACACAGATTATACATGTTTACACACAGACAGATACTATATATAAATGACAATATATCTGCAGAGTTTTATATCAGAAAATGTATTCATTTGCTGACACTTTGCATTTTAATTTATAAAACACTGAAGCTAAATTGTGTCAAACTGCATTCAGATGAAAACTGGAATCACCAAATGTAGAAGATAATGTTCTAAAAATAGTTCTGTACATTTGTCAGACTTCTGCACTCATACACACACACAGTCTCCTCCCTCCCCACAATTATCCCCAGCTTAGGAAAACTATTTACACATTTAAAAGGAGTCATATTTTCAGCTAAATGAGCTAAAAGTCCTGATGCTCACATATTTAAAGAATTTAAGACGGAGACTTGTTTATATATGTAAAGCTGGACAGAATGCAGCTGCATTTCAATTCCACATGAATCTCTGTGAGACAGCAGATTCTGAACTTGGTCTGAGCCATACAAGACCTGGTCATTCTAAATTTGTCTCGCTTAGCATTTCATCACCTTTTGTCCCCAGAAACAGAGTTGTTTTCTGGTAAAAGACCTCCCTCGTTTCTGAAAATTTTTTATTTCAGTCAGAGCCAAATACACATTCAGCATCAACCACAAAAAAAAAAAAAAGAATGATTCCTCATAGAACCAGGGTGATGTCAAAAAAGGTTATGAAAATAAGCACAACGTTCATCCAAGTCTATGCACAAGAAATTTCACTATGTATAGAGAAAAATGTACTAACCGGATTATAAATTGAACTTGATTTGCCATGAAAATACAAGCCTCATTTTTTTTCCTGAGGTTTTTTTAAATGCTAAAAAATTCCAGCTTCAGAATAAATTTAGGTTTGCTGAAAAATGGGAAAAGCTGAAGACACTCCCTTGACACAAATTGTCTTTTTGTTACTAGGTGTTTCCATTAATGAATTGGGTATTAATGTAGTGGGTATTTCCAGGTATTATGTTAAGAGGCTACTAGAAAATGAGGATTAGCCCCTTTTGCGTGTATGATTCTGATCCCATCAGCTATTCCTGAAATAGAATTTGGGCAAAGTATATTCCTCTTGTACACCATCAAGTCCAGCTTTCTGTTTGATGTTGTATTTTCTCCCACATAATTTTTTCTAAGACCATTTTTGCACAAAAACAACTCACTTCTGCAGCCAAAGACTAACTTAAAAAAAAATTATATTATCAGATCTGTTATCCCACTGAATTTTCTGTCTGGAACAAGGAGTCTTCATTCCTGACACAATCTCAATTCAGTTGGAAATTAATAATGGAAGAACAGTCCTTTACTGCTGTCAAACAATAAAGATGGTTGAAGCACTCAGTTTCCAACATGATGCTTCATCCTCACATGGACCAGAATGTAAAAGGAGTTAATTTTTAACCACACACAAGCAAGGTGAGGATTTGAATATGGACACTCACATCTTCAAACCAGAGCACCAGCTCCCCACACTGACTGAGGATCTCAGCGGTCCTCCTTCTGTCTGCTTCTCTCTAAGCTACAATGGTAAGAAAATATTAATCTTTTTTGCTCCACAGACTCTAACTGTAATCTCACAAAATGTCTTTTTTTCCATAAACAGAGCCAAAAATAACTACTTAGTCATTTGATTGTGAACAGAATAGCCTTTTATCAAAGCACTGCACCACCGCTGACAGATATGGATGTAATAATCATTCTCCCCAAATATGTAACCTAGAAGGACATATAGTCCTTACCAGGGGGAGAAAAATCCAGCTAAGAGGAACTGAACTGCTTGCTCAATTCTCAACTGGTTTTATAAATCTGTAAGAAGTCTGTTCTAATACAGTTATAACAATTACATTTAGCTAATCTGTCTAATTAGACATAACCAGGAATACCATATGGATACAGGACAAACCCTCCCACAACACATTATGCTAAGAAGCAAGGATTTGGGGGTTATGCTGATTATTTAATGCCTCTCAGAGGCAGGAAGCCACAGTGAACAGATGGATCAAATGGCAAATAACCCCACAGCAGCCAAATGCTGGCAGCGGTAACCCCGCCAGCACCTGCAGAAAGGGCAACAAATCCCCACCCTTCTGGGCTACACTTCAGAGCAAAAGCTCTTGTAAACATTTCAAAGTATTTAACTGTGACAGTCAGGCTTACCTCACATCTCACACTGGTGATAAAACACTGGTTATGTGAGTCTGCTGCATATGCACAAAGAAACTGCCTTGGTTAGCAGAGATCTCATGTTCAGTAAGATTGATTTCAAATAAACATAGCACTCTGTCTTGCTGGGAAATGGGGAGAGCTGAAATACTATCATATTTTCTATTATTACAGTCACATATCACATAGCACAGCAGGACCCAATTAGTGTTAGCATTATATTAGTACAACATTAATGATTATTAATGACAATTTGTTCGGACAAAATTGGACCTCTTGACAGGATTTGATCTGTTCATTAATTTCCAGTTTTTGGGATACCTTCCAGAAGCAAAGCAAAGTGCTTTTGTCATTGCAAACATTAAAAAGGCACATATAATACATTTTGTTCTGGGCTGTGGCAGTTAATTGAAATTATATGTCTCAAGCAATCAGGCCACAAAACCAGGATGCTCACTATGAAAGTGGCCTAGAATAAAGAGTGCAAAAGCAAATACTTCACAATTTTAAATGAGCTGGGATTGGTGAGGCATATTTCATACACAGCAACAGTTTCACTCTCTGACTTCAGTCAGAGACTGTCTCTTGTAGGATCAACTGGAAAAAGTATTTCTGGCTCTTTAGTCAAAGACAGTTATTTCCAAGATGAACAAGATAAACGCTCCAAAACTTTCTGTTTGTGGCCACTTAGAAAGTAAAAATACCTGGAATAATAAAGTACTTGATTTTTAAAATGAGGAAAGATGGGAATAGTGTCCCACCTGTGTAATAGCTCTGTACTGAGTAATAGCTCTGTACTGAGACCACTCAGGAAGGATACTGATGCTAACCCTGAGCTTTGCCAGAGTGAATTCCCCAGCTGCCAACAGAGGCAATAGTGTCACAGAATCATAGAACAGCTTGCTTGGAAGGGACCTTTAAAGGTCCCTGCAATTAGATCTGGTCGCTCACTGCCCCTCTAACCTGACCTTGAATCTCTCCAAGGATGGGGCACCTACCATTTCTCTGTGCAACCTGTTCCAGTGTTTCACCACTTGCAGCACAAAATAATTATTCCTTATATCTAGTGTGAATCTACAATATTTTAGTTTAAAATTATTATCTGTTGCTCTATCACACAAGTCCTTACTAAAAATCATCTGGAGCAGCTGCATATTCCACAAAATGCTTAAAAAATTACTGATAAACACATCAACAGATCTCCCTGAGAAAAAGGACATGACAGTTCCCATGAAACATAATCACATCTATGAAATGTTAAGGTACACAGAAGAGATTGAGATCCTCCCCCAAAATGCTTTGTAAATTTGCAGCTTGAAGTCCGCTCAAGGAAAATAAAAGGATAGAAGTGTGACTAAGCAAAGACACAACCACTTCTCCTCAGTAACTTTCTGAATATAAAGTTAACCACACTACATGATTAAAAATTACCAAGTCTAGTCATTACAAGCCAATACTTATATATATACATATAACTTCCTCTGGTTAGGGAGCCCAAAAAAGACTTACTAAACTTTATCCAAAGGAGGAGGAAGAGAGGAAGAAAAAAACCCCTATTCTTGCTGCTTGCTTGCAGAGAAATGTGCACTCCAGATTGGACAGTGAACTCAGAGTTGTTTTGATTTTAATACTTAATTCATTAGTAATGGAAAAACTTCACATCACAGTGAAGGAATAATCTGGTGAATTTCTCAACTTGTAGGACATTGTTTTTGATAATTTGCCAAGCAGAGTGGAAGATTTATTACACAGAGTATGCCAAAATGGCAAAAGGCTTCTCACGCTGTAGGGCCACAAAACAATTGTTTTATGGGACTGAATTTACTGGTTCTTATGCTTTACAGCCCTATACTGCCACACAAAAAACACATTAATTCTGCTGCAGGTCTTGCATTGCATCTCAACAGGTTGAGAAACCAGCTCATTTCATTTGGTCCTTTCAGGTCACCAAATCACCTTTTAGTTCAATACATGTACCAACACTTTTGTAAGCCAGATGGCCCGTGGTTCAACAAGCACTTTTGCTGTTGCTGTTTTGTTACTTTGTTATGAGGAGAAAGAAAAATATTTCTCCTTAAAGGTAGATTACTTTCACTAGTACAGGTGATATAACTATGTTTACTTTTATACAAAATTTATTTTTAAAATTCAGATATTTGCAGCAAAATACATGCATTTGTCATAGAAGAAGACTGTTGTCTATTTTGATTTCAAATTTCTCCTTCCAATTATAAACAAAATACTTTTTTTTTTTAATACATATGTAGTTCAGATCTAATTTGTTGATCAAAATATTTCTGGAGTGGAAAAATAATCCCAGTTCTAAAAATACCTAATATACCATCTAATGTTATAAGGAAGACACACATTTTTTATTTTGTCAGTGGGGAAAAGCACCATGAGTATAAAGCAGATCTGACACTGATGGGGAAAGATAAAATACTCAAAATTTGTTTCTTAACCATAGGAATATACCTAGTGACATATCTCCATTCTCACTTGTAAGTTTACAAGTGCATAGCTATTTTTCCTAGTTCTTGTGTAGTAGACCCTGATGCCTCTTTTTTCAGTTAAGAAAAAAATGTGCTTGCTGAGATACAGCAAATAAACTTCAAGCCCAGGCTGTTGTCATGGTTACTCTGAGACATCCTAGTATAGACAGTATCTTACAGGTAATTTTCATTTTTGTTTTAAAAATTATTCATTTGTTTACAAAGTTAAAATTCTTTTCTACTGAATGTTAAGGTTCCAATACATCCATAATTTAGTGGCTACTGTTTTTCCAAGTAATTTAGTTTTAATGGCCTCTGCACGGTGGAAAATGTAGTATCATAAGGGTTTCCAGAGCAATTCCAAGCAAGATACAGCAAAGTGTTTTGTCTTGATAAATTGGACAAACCAGCCATAGCATACCACCTTCCAAATATGTGGCTTTACAGATGAATTATATGTTCATTTTACTCCCATGCTTTAGCTAAAGGCTGGTTTATTTATTTATTCTGGAGACATTTCCTCACACTATTGCAGTTAACACTTGCCAGCAATTTTATTTTTAGACTATGCACTTTGGTGGTAAAAACTGAGAAATAGCAATATTTCACACTGAAATCTTGATTTGTATTGTTTTAAAAAGATGTTTCTTTTCTGGAAACATCTACCCTTCAAACATATTTAAGAGTTTGAAGATCTGCAATGAAGGATGGAATGCCCAGGTCGTATTTCATGTGTGCCTGTGAAAGAAGTAGAATTTACATGTGTAAACACAGGAGTTGGTAAAAGATTTTCATAAAATTCTCAGCAGCGGGCAAAACTGTTTATTTAAAATAATGTTTGTGTACTCCAGCTCAGCAAGTGATGCAAAGCAATACAAATTTTTTCAAACACAGTTAAACTCAAATTTTACAAGCATGCTAATGTTCTGGCAGTTCAAGTATGTTACTGAAAATGTGAGCTGACTTCAAGCATTGCATTGCTTTGGGTGGCTTTGCTCAACATGTTCTTGGCTAATTTTAACACAGGATCTTCATTCTGACAGGATTAGAATTCATGGTGTGCATGTCGTCATAGGGAATTGAATGTTTTAGGGAACTATTCTTGTATAAAACTAGCCAGAAAGGTAGGCAATGATGTTACCACCTGTTATACACGAGTTATGTTTCTGTGTGAACAGCAGCAACAACTGAGAGAAACCTTAACTGGTGCCTTTGGATGAGGAAAGCTCCCTGAGTGTATCTCTGGGTACCAGTTCAACCCAGCTGTTTTCTCTTGACAATGTTCAAGTTCACACACATATCCACAACAAGTCTGTTTAAATGCACATTTAGAAAGTACCCTTCTGAAGATCAAAGGAAGGAAAAAAAGAAAACTAAAAGAAGGACTGAGGTAAAAGTTAAGGGAAAACGAGATTCAAGTCAGCAGATAGATGGAAAGGAGGTAATTCAAATTAATTATTAGCCATTAACCACCTGATATGCTGCAAACACAATTGCAGTGACCCAAATTGCTCCCAACTCTGCAGTCTTGGCAGGAAAAATGGCAAAATGAGGGAAAGGATAAAAGCAGGGACATATTAAAGCAAATAAACAGGCTTCCTGCTCCCTCAGCAAGGTAAGGATGAGGACAAGTGCAATTCCCCATAACTATGTTTAATTTATGCATGCAAGCAAGGAATATTGCAGGGACAAAATCTGCATCCCCTCATCCAGAAGCAAATGGCTTTCCTCATACCTGCTGTAATCAAGCAGACCCAGAGAATCACCTTAGGTAAAATGTAATAGTATTAGTAATAAAACTTAACATGCACCTTAGCCAGAACTCCATAAGCTTTCATGACATGAACTAGTGGATTCTCTTTAGCACTCGCTGATACCTTCCTCTGGATTGATCACCAAACCCGTATTTCCCCACAGAGCCACAGCTCCCTCTCCCAGCAAAAAAAGCAGTAAGGTCCCTTCTGCCAGCACTGAAATGTTTAATTCTTAGCTTCTGGCCAAGTCATGTCAGGTCAGAAGCAGCCTTCTGATTGATTCTGATTGCCACTACCCTGCCACGGTGGCAATCAGAAGTCAATCAGCTGAAGCAGGGTCAGTCAGACTGGACAGAAACAGCCATGAGCCCTGGGAGCATCCAACATTTGCTAGGGGGGAAAACCCTTACTCAGTCTAATTCCTGTAAATGAAGAACAAAGCAACTTTATCTTAATGAGGGTACAGTCTAATTTAGGTGAGGACTACGTAGGCACAATGTATGCTGATTGTTTTTAAATTATTTAAGGCACTCAGTTATTGAATTTATTTTGTTAATTGGTTTCTAGAGGGACAGTATCATGCGTCACACATGCCCAGGGGAGGAAAGGCAGGGACTGAGAATCCAGTTAAATAAATCAGCCTGGACCCTGATGCAGACTTGAGATTTGAAGGAAATGCAACATATCACCCTAGAAACATGAAGGAAAAAGCTGTCATGGCACAGGAAGTGCACCGAAGGGAAAGGGAAAGAAATCAAGCCAACCTCGTAACATCACTGCACTATGAATTAATTAAGAAACCGAGCCAAAGTAGACATGTGAAAATGTCATTGGCATCCCCTTTACCACACTCAGACATGAAGATCTGTGGACAGGTCACAGATCCCTTTGTCACTGGTTATCACATGATGGACCAAATTAAAATTACCTTTAGTAATTAATTTTAGAGGGGGAACTCCAGGTGTGAACAACATCTCACAGCTAGGTCCTTGCTGAGAAGCAAACACCTAAAGGCAATCTGTGTAGGAGCTCAAGGCTATGGGAAGGCAGGACAATCTTCACAGAAGGGGTGAGGAAAGAGACACCTTGCTTGCCCATTTTCAGATCCCTTCCCAAAGGCCAGACCCATCTATAACTGCAAACCTCTTGTCTAAAGCAACTCTGACAGTTTCTTTCCCAGCTCCTTCCTTTATTTCTGGTAGCTAAATGTAAACAAAATCATCTGTGTTTCCTCTTTCATTTTTTGGTTTGGTTGGTTGTTTTTCTCTAAGTATGACAGAATGTTTTAAATTATGTTTTTCTAAATAATTCAGGTGAAAGGGAACACATAGCTAAAAACAAATATCTCAGCCAGTATGGCCCACAACTAAAAAATACGACTGAAAACTCATTATTGAGACATGGGTGAGGAACATCAGGCAAATCTGAGATCAGGGAATGGCAGTGGCTCAAGCTATAGCTTAGAAAAGAGGAAGAACATTCGCTGTCCTTAAGTTTATGCTGTCTTATAACCAAGCTATATGTAAAACAACACATATTGTTCGTCATTTCTGAATATAGAAACAGTGAAATGCTCAGAACTGTTCACACATTATCACAATTCACAGGCATCTCCAGTCCTGAAAAAAATTTGTCTCCCCCTACTCGAAATATCTTTTCTAAAATGAGAGAATGGAAATAAACAACTATAAAGGAAAGTGCATAAAATATAATGTGAGTATTTTTCGCATAGGTTTGCCATATCATATATGTGAGAAGCATTTCCCTCCAAAAAATAAAAATCTCAGCTCACTAAGCTTAGCCCAAGTTTTTACCGTTCACCACACAGAAAGACCAAGCCTTCAATCCACGCTTCCAAAGCTTGATTACCCAGCTCTCAGCACAGTTTCCCAAGTAGTATTCCAGTTGTAGATGTTCTCTGAGAGCATGATATCAAAGATTTATGCTTCCTTTAGCTATAGCATTTATTTCATTTTCAGTATAACTACACTTACAAGAACTCCAGACTGTTTACTGAATTATCAATTATTAATCTTCTTCCTAAAAATAATTCCCATAAAGTCTTAGAAATTTGAAGCAAAGTAAATATATTTATCCATAAAGAAGACAAAGACAAGGAAAACACAGTTCTTCAAGCAAACTTGAGTAAGCTGAAAAACTCAAAGCTACAGACTGCAAATGATTAAAGCTCAGTCCTGCAAGTCTGAACTCACAGAGGCATCCTTACTCTCACACTTTCCTCTAATTTAAAAAATCTTGTAATTTGAACTGAGAATGAAAAGGTGTGAGTCATTAACATTAAAAAGTCTTTTCTAAGGACATATTTAATACAGGTGAAAGCACAATGAAAAACTCATGAAGTGGCTCATTTACTAACTGAAACAACTTAGCATGAAACTTCATTCATGCTTTTTTTCCTACATCATCAAACATATTCCAACTCTGATGATTACACTATACTTTAAATAGCATTTCAGTCCCTGTTATTAATATTAAGTGCAATTTTTGGAACAGATGTGGATTCATACTGAACTAAAAGCTTCTCCATATGACACCCACCATTTGCTTTGCAAATAAAAATATTAAAAAACATCCTGAATTCTCACTGGTTCTCCCACACTGCAGATGCAATTAATTAAAACATGAGAATACAGGTGGTTAAATCACTCTCCAAGTTGCAGACAGTAAGATGCTGACTTCAACTCATCAATCCTAAATGAAAATACAAGAAAAGTGCCACATCTCCTTGTCCTCAGTATCAAGTTTGAATTTCTTTCTCTTTTTGAAATGTCATCCTCAAAATGCCGGAGCTCTCTACGTATTTTCAGGCTACCTACTCCTCGCTGTCTGTCATTTAGGGAGATTTAGTACAGTGAACCTGATGTGAGTCCTGTTTCTACAGCCCTTGAAAGTTTTATTTGCAAACAAAGGTGGTGCTGACTCTGCAGCTGTAGAGCTGAGAACTTAAATTTCTCAGCATTTAGTTCTGGTTTACTTTTAAATAACAAAAAGGGAAAAGAGCAGTAAAGGAATGCAGAGTTTCATTCATTGTACATCAATCCTAAATTGATTTACATACAGCAAGTGCAGAGGAGTGACTTCCTCAAAAGACCAAAAGAACCCAAATACACACTCCAGCCATTTCCTCAATTGTTTCAGGAGCTCTCCTGTGGGTGCCCATGAAGAACAGTTAGTTTGGAGAGTTCCCCAGGCTCACCAGGTGAAAGCAGGGACGAGTGGACACAGGAGCAAGAAAGGGGTTTAACTGTACTAGAAGGAATTCGGCACTGGAAGCTGCAAGGGAGGAGAGAGGGAGCCAATGGTCACAGGATGGACCTAGCACCCTTGGTACTTTGGACAGGAACTGCATGTTCATGTCTTACTGAAGTTGAGGGGATAGCTTGCTATTGACACCAAGACTGAATTACTGCTGTGATGACTCAGGGACTGCTGCTTACAAGGGGAAATTCACATCTGTTCTGAGGCTGCCACGGTGTTCAGAGTGCATTCAAGCAATGCAAAAATGTGTATCCACACATCACATATCAGGACTATGAAATCCCCCTGGTCAGAAGGAAGAGATAAGACTGTTTCAACCAAACTTGATGTACATCAGCAAGCAGAAATAAAACAAGAAAATTCTGTTTAGAGGAAGTGAATTGCAAGACAGATCTCGTAAAACATTTTCCCCTACATATTATTTGCATAGTTGCAAATGTATTTCATTGCTCATTTAGAAGCTGTAAAGTATTTTACTAATCAAATGTTCTTATATTTCATAACATGAAATACCTTCTTTTTCTAATAACCCAGGAAAAAAGTCACTGTACACTTTGTTTTAGCAGAAACATAAGGTAAAGTATAGGAGAATCAGAACTATAAAAGAGGTGTAAATGCTATTTTAAAAATGTATCTTTTAGATAAAACATAGTCTATTAGCTTAACAAATGAATCTTGCACAAAACACAGAAGAAACCTCAATTAAAATTTGCTTTAGCATGCAAAATTATTTGGTTTATTTCCGTAAGTCCAGAGACATTTCTGTTCTTCAGAATTTTTCCTTCAAATTCTGAAATCATCTGCTAAACTAGAATACTCCTATGACCATCTGTGGTGAGAATTCATTCTAGTTTCTCTTCTCATCCAGTCACCAGTCTCATACGAGGACTCCTTCAGCATGGCAAGTTGGTAATATGAACTAGCACTTTACATCCTTTCCCCTTTTCCTAACCTTTCAAAAGACCTCACCATTTAAAAGGAGTTAAAATTTCCTAAAACATAGCTTGTAAACCAGAGCACACACTTTTGTGTGGGTTTGGATACAATTAAAGAAAGCCTTCACAAAGGCTGCACTATGACAAATGCTCCAAATCCACCACGAGAACACAGAAAGAGCAGCTGACGCATGTGCCTGCACACCCCACCCACAAACACAGAGTAAGACTTAAGTGATGACATAAACATGAGAAACAAAAGAAAATTAGACTGTCTGGATTCCTAGATGAGAGATTTATCCCAGTTTTGTTTCCATGCTGTAAAACATACCAGACAGGAAACCTCCCTCACTAAGCAGCAAGGTAAACTGACGGAGCAGAATACACAGACATGCTACAGTTACTTAACAGCTTATCACCACAACCTGTAGGTAATAGTCCTTTCATGTTATTAGTTCTGTAAAGTAGATACAGCTTTTGAGCAGAGATCATCTCCAAAGCTCTTAGTAAGGTATCAGACCTCTCAATTTGAAAATTTCTAGCTTCATCCATACTCAAAACCATAAATATACTGGTGTTTAAAACTCCTAATTATCAGATACCAGTGGTATTTCTGTACTCCTCACACATTATCATGATACAACTTGTCAGGATACAACTCTTGGCTCAGTCTTTAATGGAAAAATCTTTCCAATATGGCTTGTTAAGGTAGAGAAGTATACAATTTAATGGTACAGCTCCAATCCAAGGGGAAAGAAAAGAAACAACAAAGTGATTATGCTGAACACCTAATTTTTAAAATTGACAACAAACATTTTAAAAAGTCATTAACAATGATGAAGGAAAACTCTCCGCAGCAACACAAACTTCAAATATGCATCCACCACTCACCCCTACAACATTTGGAGGATTATCTATGGGTACAGAAACCCTTTTGTCATGGGGCAAATGACATGATTAAGTTTTATATAATTCATCCCGGCTACTTCCCTCCAGAACATGAAATGTGTGTCTCACTGTAGTTTATTTACTTTTATTATGTACAGCCTTTGTATGGAACTACATATTTTTCCATAAGGTGAAAGCCAGTGACTCGAACCTAACTAAGGTGATGCAAACACAACAATTTCCTGGATGCTACTCCTAACTACAAAGCAAATACTAGAAATTTCTGGTTTTATTTAGCATGGCATTGACTCCTTTTTCCTGGTGAGATTTGTGTGGTGGGATCTGCTAGGACAAAAGGGGAATAAATTCATTGTCTCAGAGAGGAGAACTAAACTGGAGTTGAAAGCCAGACACTGGGTGTCACCTTGACAACTTGCTGACAAGATATACCGAGTGGGCCATGCAAGACCAAAAGGCTACAGGCAAGAGTTTCAAGGTGCAGGAAG
The DNA here is from genome assembly GCA_024362935.1 of Setophaga petechia. NCBI lineage: Eukaryota > Metazoa > Chordata > Aves > Passeriformes > Parulidae > Setophaga > Setophaga petechia. The sequence continues at coordinate 6,868,046 of JANCRA010000002.1, read as the reverse complement.
ATGAAGCTTAGGACAGGCATACCTGGCACAGCTGGGCCGCTGTGGCCAATGACTACTCTCTGCCTGGATGACACCTGCGGCTCCAAATATTTTTCAACACCTTAGTATGTCATATTTAATCAATTACAGCTTTCTTATATTGAAAAGTTAATTGTTTCAGTAATATCAAAGGAACACAAAACACAAGGAAGTCTGTTTTTAAATCCATTGCCAATCTGTGCCATTCTATGGTTCAGAATACAGTATCAAGCTGAAATTTAGCAGATACTAAACAAATTAGCAGGAGGTACTTCAAAGCTCTTGTTATATTTTTTGCGACAGAGCTCAGCACTGTTAAACAAATCTGCTTCCAGAGGTACAGGACAGGCAGACGCACTCACAGTACCAGTAACATCCAACTTACATCAACAATCACTGCTTCCAATTGTTGATAAACACCATTACACTTACGGAGCTGCAGAGAGGGCTCACCCAACCACACAGAATACGAGCTGAGGGGGGCCAATTGGCCACCACGGCCTTTGACAGTAACCGTCCCTTGTTTTCTTGGCCAGGCACAGGCTGAGTTTGCCTGACCTTTACGCCGTTCTCCAGCAATGCATTCTGCACACTTTGTCTGCTCATCATCAAGGCAGTAGTTATGCTGCTCTCTCTCCAAGGAGTATGAAGGGACTGTAAATCCTGCGGCACCTCATAGTATATACCCATTTTAATGGAAGGTTTTAAATCCACTTTGTGCAATGAGGATCATCTGATCCAGACCTCAGACTGGGCTCAAATCAGCTTTTCCTTAGCAAGGGCTCTTTCACCATGCTTGAAGGAAACACTTGCTATCAGCCATCAAAATGATGATATTTGTGTGGAGTTCTCTGACCCCAGGATAACTACCTCCATGTCTACCTATGTTGAATGACCACCTCTAATCTTTTCTGTAGTATTTAGATATTCCTCCAGCAGATGTCTGGAATTCAACTGACACCCATGAAACCCATACAGCAAGTATCTTCTCAAAACATAAGCTATGTAAAGCTTATAAAAGTCAGCATCACTGCCACAGATGGCACTAAATGGCATGCAAAAAACCCAAGCACTGCTTCCTGATAGTAAGATACCCTGCAAATAGGGCAGATAGAAAAAAATGACAGTCATTGGGAGGATAAAGAGATGTCCTTGTTTAATGTAAGAAAGAAAAAAAATAGGGAGGCAGAAACAGCAGTAACTGGAGGAGAAGTGAAGGGATTGAGATAAGCCTGCCTACAGAAAAAATGCATTGAGTATTAAAAAATAAGGTTGGAAATAAGTGTTGAAAAAAATTGATATAGTCATTGTGTTCTCCATTGAAATAACTTAAAATTCAACATGGTACTGTCTGGACATGAGAGCACTACAGTGCGTTTGGTACAAGATTTAAACCAAATGCTTCAAAAGTAAAAACATGCTTAGACTATATAGAGATTTACATTATGAAAAACTGTAGACCACAACAAAAAATGCCTGAAATGTTACGGAGGTGAATTGACTTTAGTGTCTTCAGGAAAAGCAGCCACTTAAGAGAAGTAGCAGGAAGAGATCCTACCAGCAAGCAAGAAAGGTGAGGTGCACTGTGCTGCACCAGCCAGCACAGATCAGGACTTCCTGTGGACAAAGTAGTGAAATAAAACCAAGCCAATGCACACCACACAACACTCTGCCTCAGCACAGCTATTTGCCAGCTGTCAATTCACAGTTTTTTTTGAAGCCAGTACATCTACCAATAGCACACATCTGCTCTCTCAGATATCCACTGTTCTTATACTTGATTTTCAACTGCTGTAATTGGAACAAACATCATGTTTTTAATGAAACTGACCTTCTTTACCTTACTGCTTTTCCATATTAGGCACACTTGGAGCTTGGAGCCAAATCTGCAGTGTCAGTTCAAACCTTCAAACGTTTTTAGCCATTACCTAATAGAGACTCACAGTCCCCCCTCAACTCCTGGGGTTCTGCTGATTATTCTGAAATAAATTCTTTGATCAAGTTTGCCAAAGGAACAGAATAGCCAAGAAAAATAAAACTGAAAGTCTGTCATATAGTCAACATGAGCACTCCTTGATTATTGCAAAATACACCAAGTCACAAAGCATAATTTTTTCTCTGATATTGCCTAACATTACATTTTGTTTATATATATATATATATATAAATTACTATCTGGATTTTTTTGAATGGATCTTTTTGCTTCTGAAACCCATGCCCCAAAGATACATAAATTATACCCAAGCACTATGCAACAGTCTATCCTTTTTCTTCTATTTACAATTTTAAAATAAAAATCTCCATAACCTCCACGGTGAACATGTAATAAACTAGATTATCTAAACAGTGGTTCTGGTTCTGGTATACACTTTTCAGATAAGGATTGCAAATACTTCAGCATACAGAATCTAGTTAAAATTTGAATTCAAACATACACAGTCCTAACGACTGATTTAGCTTGAGATGTTTGATGGTGAATGTTTTCATCTATGTCATTTTATTCTTGTAGATTAAAACCTGGATATCACTTCTCCAATGTTCCATAGCAGTTATCCTTCTACAAATGAGTAATAATTGAAAGAGTTTCACCTCGAGGAAGTTCATTTTTGGTCCTCACACTAGAACTTGGGTTCAGGTCCCTCAGCACTCCGCCCTGTTGAGACACCCATGAACCTGAGCTGTAGACAAATGGGAATGACTTCTCACATCTTTTATGGTATACAAACTGTCATCTTTGGCCCTTGATTACTTCAAAGGTGTATTACTGCTACAGAGGTTCCAAGGGAACAGAGAAAACCACCAGATCCCTTCCTCAATAATCTGCATGTTGGTGAGACAAGTTCACCCAACAAAAAGCCTACAAGAAAGGCCCTCCACCCAGCATGCCTCAGCAATGCACAGAAATTCATACACTTATTAGCCCCTCGCCTTTCACGGTCAGCACACATTGCAATTACAATAGAATACCTTGTTTCAAATTTGTCACCACTTCCTGCTCTACAACTCAACCAGACTGGAGCATTTCTGTCCACATTGCCTTGACAGGAAACTGAACTTACAAATAAAACTTACCCTAACAAAATTAGCCATAAGATCACATTTTGGCATGTTAGGACAGCCAAATTTTCATCTCTGTCTGGTTATCCAGCTTCCTTCAATCCCAGTTTTTTATTCCAGGAGGAAAAAAATTCCCATGAATTCTAAGAAATAATTGACATTCTTCACATTTGTATCTTCACATTTCTTCATAATTGTTTTCATCTTAAATTGCTTTTAGAAGTCCAGATTATGAAAAACAAACAAACCCTGAAAATTTCTAGAGATAGAAGCATATAAATTGTTCACTGCAATATAAATTATATTGGTATATGTTTCCAGGATTTAAAATATTATAAAGTAAATCAGCAAAATTCCAAGGTTTTTTTACTTTACTAGAAGAAGATGGAAATGAGTTACATTCATTCACAATATATCTTTTAATGACTTATCAAATTTCATCGAGATAACCATTTTTATACCTTGCCTCTTGTACTTCATATCTTTAGGAAGAATCATTATTAGTTGCATTTTTGCTGGCACCAAGACAGCTCTTACTCTCTAACTTGTGGAAAAGTGGCTTCATTCCCATTTCTAATTTCAGAGTGGAACTGATTATGACTGGGTTATGAACCCATATCCTACAGAGAGCCAATAAAAACATAAATAGGAAAAAAGTTTTTATAAAGAATTTTATAATAATATTTTTAATAGAATTCTGTTGGCATCTGAAATTTTGCTAGAATGTTTACAACTCTACAAATCTTAGAAACCTAAAAGGGATACAGGCTTTAACTTCTTGCACATTTACTGCTTATAAAAGATACAGCAGTTACTTAAGACTTTCACAAACTGTTCTTGTCCCTCAAAGATCATCAGTATCTAAGAGAAAAAATTTGATTAAAAATAGATGCTCTGTCAATTATTTTCTTTACTATGTTTAAAATGCTATGAACTAGCTTGTTAAAATGACAAAATTCTGTTATGAAATTGACAAGAATATGCAGAATAAAAAGGAATTCTAGACATTTGTTCTTGGTTGCTTGTTTTTCTTCTTTATTTTAGACATGCAATTATGTTCTTTCTTTAGCAGGGAAAAAAAAAAACACAAAAAACAACCAAAACCAGTTCAAGCATCCTCTTTCCAAGAGTCTATTTTCCATCCAAGCCTTTCAGTGACCTTTTCTTGGAAAAAAAGGCATTTCAGCTTTCATATAATTTATTTCTTAACATATCTGCCTAGAACCTTTAGCCATCCTGCCAAATAGTGACAAATGAAATGTTCATCTTGGTGTTTTGGGTGGTTTTTTGGGATGGATACACACTCAGAATCAGGTATCTAACTCATTTGACACAGACAAACTTTAGCCATTGGTGACATTCAAACAAGGGACCTGAAAGGGGCAGTTCCTTGCTCTGTCACCAATTTCCAGCATTCACACCTGTAAATGTAATGGCATTCAAAGGCACAGAGTGGAATGCAGCAAAACTCTTGCTGCTTTTTGAATTTTAGGTAAATTAATTATGCCAACCAAGTCTTGCATTTAAATTACTTCCCAAGTTTAGAATAGAATTAATTTATACATATAACGTTTGTGTTCAGATACATTCAGTCTCTCCATTCCTGCTAATCAACTAGTCTGAGAACCTAACCTTGTGCATGTTGTTTCTAAGGCATTTGGTCATTCTGGGTTACTGATGTGCGTCTCTTGTTTCACACCATTAATTTTAATCCCATCCATTACTTTTATATGTATTTCTGTAAAGCTCTCATTAGCTAACAAAGACTTTAGTTTTAAATCTACTGGAGCTCAACTTGGGAGAGAAAAGTGTTTCTCAGTTATTTGTAGTTACCTAAAAATCAGCAGTAAAAAATAGACTTTAAAATCATTATACTCATGAAAGTTGCAAAATTAAAAACAAAGCCACTTTGGTTGGAACCTCTTTTGTGACCAATATGTGATTTTTCTTCGCCTCCAACATTCTGATGAGACTGTATTAATTAACATGTACAGCCTTGAAGAAAATTTTACTGAGAGATATGATTATATGTTACTCTCCTGAAGCAGTATATTGAATTTTCTGTGTAGTGCAGATAGTAAAGTTACTCTAAAACACACGACATTAAAACATGCTAGGGTTTCAATTTGAAATTGAGATAAATTTACTACCAAACGAAATTTATTTAGCAGAGTTCAAACACTACCAACTAAACTGTTTTTCTACAGAACAGTTATCCAAGAGAAAATCTCTAAGACTAAAAAAGCCTAATTTTTCAAGACAACAAAATAAGATACTTTGTCTTTTGCTGGAAAGACAAAGGTGCAGAAAAGAAAAACCTGCAAGTATTCTTATATTACACAAAACAGTGAATATATTTAGTGAGTTTCTTTTCTACACAGTCTCAAGTATTTTTTAAATCTAATTTAATATACTTCTCAGAGCATGGCTGCATCAGCTCCCTAAGGAGTTAGGGCATTTCTGGATGCTTCTGAAGGTGCAAAGCTCCTTTCCTGTATGGCTCCTCCATCCACCCCATACACCTGACCTTACCCAAGTGGTGTCCTGCACTCTGCTCCCCTGGCAGCCCCTCTCTGCTTCTTCAGTCCCTGCAGCCCAGTGGCCACCCAGCACGTTTAGAGTTTTCTTTAGAAAACAGTTCCAAATGCTGGCTACTGCTTAGAAAGTACTATAATTGCTTAACATCAACTTCTCTCTGGGCTAGCAAAAGAAAGAGGTTCTGATTTTGATCTTATAATCATCTTTTTAGCCCCTAAGGATTAAACAACAGGTGTGGGGGTACTCAATATTTACCCTCCTGGGAGAACCCTCATTCAAAGCAAATGCTATTCATGCTCATGGCTGAAAGACCCTGGGTGAAAGCTAAGTGTCCAACAAAATTTAACATGTTGTGATTTGTGTTTTGTTTAGGTTAACTTTTGAGACAGAGGACTCCTCTTTTGGAGGAGCACAGTGCATGTTTATGGCACAAGAAAATCTGTGTTACTACTGCCATTTATTGAAATCACTTATCCCTGGATCAACTCTTAGTGTATTTAAAAAAATCACATCATATAGTCTCAAACTGATACTGTTTGCTTCTGGGAATATAGTTAGTTTAGTCCTTTTCAAGTAACAGATGAGATAGCAGTCAGAATGGAGTCAGATTCTTCTGGAAACAACACTTTCTGCAGCCAGGTGGTTTGTGTGCCCACTCATCCACTCCCGGTTCCCCCCAAAGCAATTTGGCTTTTCAGCTCAGTAGCTGATTCTACACTGACGTGAGAGAGAGAAGAATTGACTAAAAAATTTGCCTTCTTACATATTTAATGAAAATAAATGACCTGGCAGAGGAAAGAAATTATGTGCAAATTTTGTGCCAAAGAAAGGGTGCCACATGTGACACAGCTCCTGCTGTGCATCAGAAATCCATGGAAGAGAAACCTGCAATATGATACCACAGCAGAAGAAAAGGCATCATGCTGAGCTCTGATCATCTTAAGGCACCAAAACAGAAAACTACCATAATGACATGTTCTATTAATTTTGCTGCTTAGGGGGCTACCTGTTCATTAAAATCACACTGAGGAGAAGCTGTGTGAGAAACAGCTGAGGGCACTGGGTCTGTTCAGCCTGGAGGAGACTGACAGGAAACCTCACTGCAGTTACACCTTCCTTGTGAGGGGAAGAAGAGGGGCAGGCACTGATTTCTGCTCTGTGGTGACAGTGAAAGGACCCAAGGGAATGGCCTGAAGTCGTGTCAGGGAGATTTAGCTTGGATATCAGGAAAAGTTTCTTCCCCAAGAGGGTGGCTGGGCACTGACCAGGCTCCCCAGGGGAAAGATCACAGCACCAGCCTGACAGAGTTCAAGAAGCATTTGGACAGTGCCTTGGGTGTGACTATTGAGGGTGTCCTGTGCAAGTCCAGGAGTTCAACTTTGATGATCCTTGGGGTCCCTCCACTTCAGCATATTCTCTGGTTCTGCAATTCTCCACTCATCCAGCATCTTTTCCATCTTTTTTATCTGCCAACTTTAACTGACAAAGAATTAGACTTGGAGAAAAGAGCAAGATATATTGTCTTGGAATCAGTCAATAAACATGAAGCAAAGTTATGGCTGCCAAATACCTTTGCAGAAAATGAGGCAAAAAACTCCTTTTCACTTGACATAGAGGTCACAGCACAAATACCTGTTTGCCAAAGAGCAGGTTCCCCACCACACTTATGTCCAGCCAGACCCAGCAGGAGGGTTTGCTCTGCATTTACCTGGCACTTCCAGGAACTTCAGTGGCCTTTACAAGTCTCATCCACAGAATTTCAATATATTATTTGTGCCTTGATTGTTACATGAATTAACCTGTGCAGTCCACATGCTAGCCCAGAACAATAAATGCTGATATCCAGGACTAGCTACTAACCTCATCTTTAAAAATTGTGAGACCCTGAGCTGTTCACCACCATTGTTCCTCAATTCCCCAACATATGCAGAGAACTTGGATCATCATGAAGTTCCAGGAGGAAAAAGGGAAGAGTCATATTGCAGGGTATGAGTTATCTGGTTTTTTCTTACTCCAAAATTTTCGGTAGTAGGTTATCAAGGAGATCCCAGGAACTCCACAGCAAACGTTCCTCACAGACCAAACATAGAAACTATGGAAATGGTCTGGGTCAATTGGTCTCCAGCATGTTGCATATTTTTATTTCAAACAAAACATTTAGATGCTTATTTAAACTACAAGATATTCCAGACCTGGAGTAGACATAAAAATTCCCACAGAAATTTTTAAAAAATCCATATATTTTTCAATTCTTAATTTAATTAAGAGAAATAGTAAGTGCAGAATCTTTTCTAAATGATGTAAGTTTGAAGAAGTCCATGGGAATGTGGTAGAATGTCCAAGACTCCAGCTACCAAATTCATGGACATTTTTGCTTAGAGAGGTTCACTTCAGCTCGGTTCCAGAGAGGTGCACTAAGGAAATAGAAATGGCAAATACAAACTGAAAACACAGGGATTGAGGAGACAGACAGCAGGACAGATTGGTGAGCAGGAGTGTGAAACAAAGTGATACAGAGTCATCACCCATCTGTGTTCCTTGCAACTAGAACTGCAGGATGATCAACAGGTTCCTGTTGCACTTCCTCGTGGTTTCCCTCTAGAAACAACTATTAACTGAGATCAGTAAGGTTAGGAAAAACAGAAAAAGCCAAACACACACACTATTTTCCCAGAACTCAATGCTGAATGGCACTTGGTTGGTATTTCATAGCGTAACATTAAAAAAAATGCTACGGTTTTTAGGTTATTTTCCTGATCTAAGAAATCCTCAGTCCTTGAAGCAGCACCAGACAGGAAAACATCATCACATTTAAGGGCATATTTTTTTCTATGGATATTTTTTTTTATATCAAGAGCATAGCTTTAACAAGCTCCTGTGTGCTTAAAACTGTGACTACTTTAAATAAATCATAAAAGCTAGTGGTTGTTGTACTGGCTTCTCAAGCTGTTATTCTATGCCTCAAGCCAAATTTAAAAGAAACACCAGAGTATAACATCAACTGGTCTTCAGCTACTGGCTTGCTTCACTTGTATTCTCTCAAACAGGAGTTGTGAAATGTTAAACAACCTGAAGAATATTTCTAACTTGCAGAAAATTTGCTTTGAATTATCCTCTGATTAGTAGCATAATAGTAGGGTTTCTTTATGTAAAAATATTTCAGGTGCAGATAAAAATAAAAGGTTAAAACATTACATCTTACTATCAAACACAAAAGTACTACTACACATATTATTTATCAGTCCAAACATTTTATACATTCATATAAAGTTCACAAATGCTGCATTTGATACTTGAACTGTTCACTTTGCTTATAGGTCTTATACATATATACAAGACTTGAGGTAAAATGAAGCAAAACATGTAAGGTTCGCAGAAAGAGGTGGGTAGATGTCCCATCCCTGGACACATTCAAGGCCAGCTTCTCTGAGCAATCTGATCTAGGTGCAGATGTCCCTGCTCATTGCAGGGGCATTGGACTAGATGATCTTTAAGGCACCTTCCAGTCTGACCTATTCTAGGATGCTGTGATTCTACAAGGGCATTCTACCTATGGATTCTATCTCTGTTGTCCCACTCTGAAGGACAAATGTCTCCTTTCAGCTGGATTCTTCTGAAGTGCCTGCATCTCTAGTGGGGCAAAAGGAGAAGCTTGGAACAGCTAAAACAAAGACACTGCAGCTGCTTCATTAAAGGTTTTCAGGTATTAACCATTCCCCAGTTCAGAGCCTGCAGACCTGAGGGATAAGACCCGGGCCCTCTACAAGTGCAGAGGTTGAAGTGAGTCTCTTCAGTGTGTGTGCTGTGCAAGCCCAGCTACATGCTGCAGCCAGCAGGCTGTGGTTATTAGCTCTGCAACAGGGCAGTGCTGCATGGTCCTCAGCTCCCTTACAGCAGAAGCCCTGGAAAACACCAAGATTCAAACTGAAAATGTTACCAAAGACATAGAGTCTGAGTAAAAAAGGGTGAAAAACATATTTACAACTTCATACAACTTCAGCAGTTTTAAGACAGAGCACCCTTGCTCACCAAGTTTCAGAAGCCAGCCCAGAAAGAGTCACCAAATTTTTGCAAAGATTTTTCTTTTCTGGAGGGGTAGAAGTGAGTGGTTAAAAGTTAAAACTGGAGGTCAGCTTGCCAAACTCTATTAACAGCTTCTAATACTTTTAACCAGTACTTACATGCTGTCTCTCCACCCTTCAGCTTCCTTTGCACATCCACATTGTACTCGTAATACTGAATCGTGCTGCTTAGAGCACCAAGCAGAGGCAAGAAGCTCATCTCAAGAGTATCAGCCTCCCCTCTGTGAATTCCTCATGAAAAATGCAAAAACAAATCTCTAGCAAATCATCTCTTTTCTCATTTTGGTCATCTGCAGAGAAAAGGGGGAGAGTGGAAGAGAAAGAATGGCTGGTTGGGAATTTTTAGCAAATATTTCTCCTGAAAAAGCACACCAATTCACAAGTATCTAAACTTTCATCAAAGGAAATGATTGATTTTATTTATGCTTCACAGGAATATTGAAAAGTCTGAAAAGCCTTTGATTTCAGGCGAGAAAGTCTTCTTAGTGAAGTTAAACTCAGTATACTTAAAAAAAACCCAAACACGTTGGGGCTAAACTGAAGCTCAGCATTTATCTAAGAGATATTTTTACATTTGATTTAGAAAAGAGGGAACACCAAGTCTTTGCGGCAATTTGGGATGAAATTTTTTAAATCCCACATTTTCACAAGACAAAGAATATTCTCTGCCAGCTCTGACTGCCAATCACCCCTTTTACACCATGGTCTCTGGAGTTTTGGGTATGCCTACACTGCTAAGGGCAAGGTGGCCAGGGAGAGGTCTTGGGCACCACACTCCTGGACACTTCAGCTGCTCAAGCCTCCAGCTCTGGTTTGCTCTTTGTCTTCAGGAACAGTTTGCTCCCACAACCCCTAATTTTTTGGGAAAAGGACACCAGATAGATGAAGTGGCCACAGAACTGGTTCAAGTGGTACTTAACAGTAGGTTATAATTCTTATGGGCTGCAATACAGTTTTCTCATTTTTTTTGGATAGTTTGGACAAAGCCCCCAAGGAATATGTGTAAGAACTATCAATGATGCCCAGAAGAGTACAAGATGCCAAGTACAAGACAGGATAGATGCAGCCAGTCACTTCTGGTGCAAGTTAGACCGACCTCAGTGATGTGGAAACAGGAAAGCCCACATCATTTCACCTCAAGATCAGGAGCTGCTACTTTAACAACATGTTTATACACATATACACAAATGTTTATGTACAGAAGAGTCCACTTAAAGGTGGGTCTGCAATTTGTTGGAACTCATTCATTTGATGGTGCTTCTGTATGCATTCAGCATGAGGAATAACCCAGCATACACATGAAATAACAGCTAAACATGCTCACATTTAGCTGGTGTACCTATCCAGTCTATGGCTGCAGGGTCAAAAGGAAAACATGACAGAAAGGAAGGGAAAACTTAAAGCATAGGAGAAATGTCAAAGTTTTGAAAGCTACAGAGCAAGGGATAAATGTTCATTCACATCAATATTAGTTTTCAAAACTACGATGCAGGGGTTTTACAATGATATTTTTATAAAAATTATCTCCAAAATTTTTAAAAATAAACCAAAAAATGCCCCAGCAGTTTCCCCAAATGTCAGTTTTGGCTTTATTTTTCTGCTCTCTGAGTCTCCAATGTCACTTCATTTTTCTTCTATTAGAAACTTCAGATGTTGTCTATGTTATATTCTGGAGTTTTAGGGAATGGATTTACTGTCATTATCTACCTAATTAGATTACAAAATGTATTTTAAATAAAGTGGATCATCTAGTCAAGTATTTAACACAATTTTGTAATATGCATATATTAAATGGAGTCTTTTTAATTTGAAGGTAAAGTTTTTACAGAAAAAAGAAATCACATGCAAAGGATTTTTAGTAGGGGAAACAAACACGACTCAAAAGACCCTCTATTACAAAAAATTAAATAAATTGAGATGAGCAACAGGGAAAAGGCCTAACTAACTGCAACTGTGACACAAAGTGACCCAAACCTAGCGTTGACATCAGTACAGACTCGACTGCCTACCCAGATTTGAAGTGATTACCATAACATCAGGAGCTTACGAGCACCAAAAAGCAAGCCTGGTTTCACAAAGCCACACCTTGACAGACATTTGCTGGTACCACCCAGAAAAAAACATTCCTGCATTCAGCCAAGGGTACCTGATGTGGGACATCACCTCTCAAGGAAAGCCAATAAAACTGGGGAAGACCTCAAAAAACAAATCTAAAGAAGAAGAAAATTAGATTCTGGGTTTCTTTAAAAAAGTGCATAATAAATGGATTTTTTCCCTTAGATCTTTAAATTCTACACACTCCTCTTAGGGGGCGATATTGTCAATAAATGGATGAATGTGATTCTGTGCTCTGGGAATTGATAGATTTATTGTATTTCAAAGAAACCAATACTATACACTGTAGCATTTAATTTCTCCCTAAATTACTACCCCTATGGATTTTACTCCGTTATTTACACACAAGCAATTAAGCACTTAATTTGATCCAGTTCAAAATTATTTCTTCAATAGAACCTTAGTCTTCAAAAGTACAGAAACCTTTTCTGGATACTTTTCCATTTTAATGAGACAATTACAGTCAAACTGCTTTCCTCTCCTAGTGACAAATTCAAACCCAATTTTAGGAGCCAAAACTTAGCAGCAGCGAATAATGCCTGGTAGAAGCTGCTGGTTTCAGTCCTGTTTTCAATCACCACCGTGCACCCAACTGCAGTACCAGTAATTAGCACAATTTTTAGCAGGCTGGTCATGCAAACCAGACTACATAAGCTACAGAAACAAAACTCACTTTTAACAGCAATGTCCCAGGACAAGGTTACAGAAAACAGAAATTTGTGGAATTTAATGACCATGCTGGTTCCACATAAGTGCTCCAAGGTTATACAGGACACTGACATTTCCAGGAATGTCCATCTGGCATATTTCATATGTATCAAAGTCATAATTACAAAAACAAGCAAAAAAAAATTTCAAAAATAAAACAGGAAGAAAAAAAAAAAAAGCAGCAGAATCTCATAATTATGAAGCTCATCAGAGAAAATACAATCATTATTCAAAGTTAAATGGCACTATTTTTTTTCCAAACAATTTTTAAACCCTCCCTTGTATTTTTGCATTTTGTGTGCCTGGAAAGTTGCACAAAACATGTTGCTTCAGGGCTGCACCTAATTATATTGGGCATCCAGAAATAGGTGCATCTGACTCAGAATTTCTGCATGCCTTGCCAACCAATCAAACCATAAGAAATGCAAACTATGCTTAAATTAAGCAATAAAACACTGCAAGTTGCAAGTTGTGACATATTAGCATACACCACACTGCAGAAGAACTCCACAACAGGAAACAGGTTCAAAGTATATTTGTACTGCTGAGAGTATCTTCACAACTGTGACTTTACACAACTTGAGTCACACGACCAACTACTCCTCACTGAATTTTACAGAACAGCACTAAACATCAAATGAGGGTAAGTGCTCTAAAGCAGTGATACCTTTAATTACCTGTTTAAACCTTTATGAATGCAAGGGTTTTTTGTTTTATGAATATACCTCTTTGTAGACAATCTTCCAGACAGATTTAATTTCTTTAGTGACAAACATGGAACTGGTACAAAAGTAGCAGATCATGCTGAGAATTTGTCATTTTACCTTACAGTAAAATTATGAGATCAGGCACTGCATTTTGCAGTGGTCCAGGGCAGGTGGGCAATGGGCCAAAGAAACGACCACAAAAACCCCATGCTTGTCTGGGACTGAACTCAGAAACATCTCAAATTTAGCAGGTGCAGCTGAGCTGTTTTTTTTTTACTCTTTCACAATACTATGCAGGCAAGTTATGTAAATCAACAGGACCAAATCTGGTCCCAGAGATTTCAAAAGAAAATATATTTCATCAGGAGAATGTTAGAGTATTTATTTTCATGCCTCAAGGGTGTTATTAATAATTAGCAATTTACACAAAGTTGCTAGAAAATGCACAAAACAAACCAATAGATTAATCCTCAGATATTTTCAACTTAAAAGCTAAAACTCAATGCTAACCATTAGAGAATGGTCTGAGAACTATAAAGCAATTATAGTCATTGATAACCACTGCATTCACAGGCAATGATATCAGCAATTAAAGGAGAGACCAGTAAGTGATCCATGCCAATTTTGAGAACTTTCCACCAACAGCTGCTGTTCCATAGCAGTCCAGTCATTTGACTAACTTGTAAGGTCATTTTCTAAATGGGAAGTGATAAGTCTTAAGTTGGAGTTGCAAGGAGTTCTCGCAGTTGACAGCTATGTGCCAAGCAATGTGGCAATAAATTCCACGCAATGGGACAACTTAACATCAACAACATTATATTAATACATGTGAGTTTTTAGATTGATACTATAAAGAACAGCCTTCATCTATGTTCATTATGGAGCAAACTCTGCTATTAAACACTGCTTTGCACAAAGGCTGCAAACATAATATACAATCAGCTATCAAACTAAAATACATTTAAGAGCTATTTGAACAACTGAAGTATTTCCTATTCATTTTACATGAGAAAGATATCCAGATCTCCATGCCTGCAAAAGAACAATCCTTTTCAGAAATGAATAAAACTGTATGCAACAAAATAGGTTATTTTGTACCATATCATTTCCCAAACTCTATGGTTACTTTTGCAGCAGTATTTCAATACTGTTTTTCACTTTTCAAAACAAAGTACTTTGCCACTTACTGTCTCTGTTACTCATTGCAAATGATTAAAGTAAAAATGTAAAAACACTGTCTGCAGCATACTGTGATACATTGCAGCTGCAGTGATTTACCACTGCACAAGCAGTCACTCCTGAGGCTGCACAAAATGAGATGACATCGGGTTGATAGAAACCTGCACAATTTTAAAAAAATTACACAGTACTCTTACAAAATTCAAGAATAAGAAGATAAAGCATCCTATTACTTTACAGGCATTTTGCTTGAGTAAGAGCTTCTGGATTGAGCCTGGAATTAACGGCTAGTAAACAGCTTTAGGATTTGGCCTGCTGTTTGTACCTGCTAAAGTCCTCTTTATCCAAAAGTACTAGAGGAGTTTGACTCAACAAAATATAAATCATGTTCTCTGCTTTCATTAATGCAGACAGCACTCTACGTCAGCGCTTTTATATATACATATATATATTTATAAATAACTACATGCTTGAATGCATCAGAGAGTTTTCTGAAAGCCAGAAGAGTGTGAGGTAAGTGCCAGGATGGTGCTGAAATTTCAAAGGAAATAAACCATGGTGCTAAAAGCTGTGCTCTTTTCACCCTCAGCAGCATCCACTGGGTCCTGTTACAAACGTGACCATTAGTAAGCCTTTAGGGTTCCAGTTCCTTCATCCTCTGAGGGACAACCTGAGTTAATCAGAGAGCACAGAGGTAAGAAAAGATCATCAGTCCCTTCGGAAATCAACTGGGTACAAGCAAAGAAGAAAAAAATTGACTGGCAGAGTAGCTAAACAGCCACTCAAATTGAAGTCTTATGTCTTAATTTTGAGTAGTATATTAGAAAACACCTATATACTCAAAAAAGAAAAGTACCTTTTTTTCACCTCTCCATTGGAAAAAGAACTTAGAAACACTTCAGACTCAAAAGCTTCATATGACTCTCCATATGAAAAGAAAAAAAATCCAGTGGGTTTTGTTAGGGGTTTTTTTTTGTTTTGTTTTTGGTTTTTTGGGGGTTTTTTTGGGTTTTTTTGTTTTTTTATTTCAGTTTTCTTTTTTTCCCTCAAGATACAAGAGCTGGCAGGCTTGCTATGTCTTTGGGGAAGGCAAAGGTTTGTTTTAATAAACATGTATTGAATGATTCAATGCAGAACTGAAACAGGAAGCCCAGAGGATTCAGCCTATCTAGACACCTACCTGCCTTGATGTATATATATCAATTTTAAATATGTGTCATCCACAGGTTAGTTTGTACGACAGAAAAACTATTTAAGACACTTAATTGCAAAGATCTGGATTGCTGTTTCATCCAAGGTTGTGAGCAAAAATACTCTTTTTCACTCCTGTTTTTGAAGAATTTGCACATAATTTATACCTGGTTTTAGACGTTTGGTAGAATGTCCCAGAAGACACAGTCATAATATCACAGCAGTTTGATCACTTGAAATTAATTAAACTATCTCAAGAGCATTAAGTCCATCCTCATTCCACACTAGAGACTGCAAAAGTATACAGATATAAAAGTATGTTTTGGGAGAAGCAGCTTCCTAAAAACAAACCTGAAAATGAACAAACTACTCCAGTTCATGTGTACCTCTCTCAAAGATTGTCAAGCCCTAGGATTTGACAGCAACTTGTTTCAAAGAACCCACGAGACTAATTTCAATATGTTCTTCCATATTATCCTGTTGGCTGTTTTCCCCATATTCTTACCAATCTCTACCAGCAACTTAATTTGGCAGTTGTTTTAGCTCCCAGCCTCACAGAAAATTGTAAAGCTAGGTGTATCTTTAGCACTATTAATTCATCTGCATCCTAGTTTCCCTGCTACATGCTGAGAAGCTGTGTTGTCATTCTGCTTGTTCTTCCACCAGTCATCCATTTCTCTAACTCAGTACCTTCAGACAAAGACAAATAATACAGGAATGAGACTCTCATCAACCATGTGATAATTAATCTTCATAAAATTGTTAAACAATTAAATCCTAGCTCATGCAGCAGTTCAGCATCTGCCAAAATAAGTGTCACTTTCAGAGAGTGAAGGGAAAATAACACATCATAGACTTAGTTACAGTTTTACTGAGGTTAGGCTTAGTTGCCGTAAGTCAGAAGTGCATTCATGCTAGTCTACTGTCAAGTAGTTTATTGGCACATGAAAAGCACTGTATCACAAGCTGTTGAGGGTGTCAGACCCAGCAAAAAGGAACAGTTCCATTTGTTGTTTCCTTCCACTTAATGAATCATGCAAAGCTGACTTTCTGGTTTTGTCATTCACTTATAAATGTATTTTTAGAAATTTACTAGCCAGATACTTTTTACAGCTATTGAAAGTGAAGAGAAGTAACCTTCTCCTCAGGCAAGGAGGAGGCAGTAAGAGGAGCTGCTGAGAAGCAAGGGTTGTACAGCCACAGAGATGAGCACACAGAGCATTCTGCTGAGTCCAGACAGAAGAAGGTTGCAAAAACCGAAATATTATGAGTTTTAACAATTTGAGCTGTGGCTATCTAGGCCATACCTTTGAGATATTAGCTCAACAGCGATCATGTTAGGAATTATAAAGGTCCATCCCAACAATGATGACTGGGTTATCATCCTGCATAAAAGACAGTGACAATTGTTGCCTGCAGTGATTTAGAAAAATGCAGGATTATTTAAATGCTTGGATTATTTAATCATGAACTTGTACATTCGGCATTTGTTACATGAAAGAAATTTGCAGATCAGTAAATGACATCCTCCAGAACTGTACCTCTTATGTGCCATCATTTTCACAAGATGTCCTAACAATTTTCCAGCGTTCTTCATTAAATACTGTTTTTAATCAAATTAACATGCTAATGATTTTTTGGAACATCTAACCAGCAATTCCCAGGGCTAGACTGCAAGACAACAATTCTATTCTCCTGCCAGTAAACAGTATGAACTGTATCTGTAGTGATTTGTTGCCACCACCTGCACACCCTCTAGAGGTAGGGAAGGCAGCCCTCAGCTGGAAATTAATCCAGATATCCATACTTGGAGCAGCATAACCTGCCAAGGTCACATATCCATTACAGTATGCCTCACGCTTAAAGACAAGGCCAAAAGACAGACTTTATTACTGAGCCTTCTCAAAATACTGACCACAGCAGATACCCTGTGGGGTCAGAAGCCATGACTGTGATACACGCTGCACTGGGATGAGGGCAGTCACTGGTGCACTGCAGGATGCTAAATATAGACTGGGAGATGAATGGGCCTCTCTCATTACTGATCCCATTTCCAAAACCAAAATACACTTCAGATCTCTTGATCAGTCAAGAGGTCTCTCTTCTGAAATTGTTTCCAGATCTTTACAACTGTTCACACTTTCAGCCAGGATCATTTTCATTTAAGTCTTACTTTATAGAGAAGAATACAATTTTGTCATGAAATAATATGCCTCAAAAACACAATCAAAATTTCGTAAAATCATATTCCTTATATAAATGAGTGCTCTTCTAGTAAATTTTATCTTCCAAGTAGAGATCATATCTGAAATGTCACTGTTTTATCTTAACATATCTGAGTTTTCAGTCACTATCCACTATATTATTTAACTCCTAAAGTTTTTTATAAAGGCAAGCCAAAAAAATGCTATGACCTTTCACTGTAGTGAGGAACTTAGAAATATGGATATATGAAAAATCCTGGAGAGCAAAATCATTCAAAGCATTTTTCCAAGTAATTACTTTCCTGCTGAAACTTACTAGTGTGGTATTGTGTTCAGTTTGATACAGTTACTTCAGCTCCAGCTTTCTCATTCATGAACATCAGCAATAACAACATTTAATCTAACATTAATATACTTTTAGATGTCTTTTATATTTCATGTGTATTATTAACTCAGTTATGGTTTCAAGGAAAAATTCCCTGGACAAGAGTAAGACTGACTGAATCCCTTTCTGCAGAATAAGTCCCTGAGGACTGCATTTCTCACCGAGTTTCTGAATTCCAGAAGGTATTTCAGATGCATCTCCCCAGGTTTTCCTCCAAACGTAGATGTAGCCATGCTGGAGGTCAGACACTGGACTGCATCTTGCTGTCCAGCTGCAGCCCTTCCCATGAAATGATCTGTAAGAGCAGCTAAAAAGTCACCTCAGCTCCAGCAAAGAGTGGACCCAAATGGGAATAAACCAGCTGAGGCTCAGCTTCAGCAAGATTTACATTAATATTTACCAAAGGAAAAGAAATCAGGAACACCATCAGGTAGTGAACAAAACTTTCATATTGTGATATTTCCTCAGATCTGCATACAGGGTCAAGACCTCGATGGAAGAAAAATATAAAGGTCAATACCATGTTTTATTTACATATAAATCCAGTAAATTGACTCATACTATTGCTTCAGCTTTCTCTCTACAAAAAACAGGTAAAAGGGGAGGGAGAGAAATATTAAAAACATATTATTAATAGAAGACAAGCACATTTCTAACCTGAAAGTAATACATAGTATGAATCAAGTACAGTTACAGTCAAGTAGACCTTCATGAATTCTCCCTTCCCTCAATGATTGTGTTCCCACACAGAAAGATAACTTCTGCCTCTGCAGTGCCACAAATGCTCTCACCATAACTCTCCCCATGCAATATCTCCAAACAGCAAATTCTCATGCCGAGTGCCCACTTATAACATGGGAGCATTGAATATTTCAGATTAGTCCTAGCTCTCTCCAAGGAAGAATTTCTCAAGTAAAAATAAAGAAGCTTTATAAAATCCCTGTAATTCAGATGACTTTTTGCCATCATTAATGAATGAGCATTTATCACTGTTCAGTTTGATGGTTTCTAGTAATTACTCTGTAAATACCTAAATCTATTAATAACACCACTAAAAAGTATATCTACAAGAATTTTCAGGATGAAAGTCAAAATTCCTTCCAAGAGTATTCGTAATTCAGGACCATCATCTGTCTCATCGTAGCCAATAATAACCTCTCAATTCCAACACCCCACCCAGCAAACAAATTATTTGCAAAGACAAATCACAAGTTTAATCAGCAGTCAGTGTGACCTTTCAGGAAGGATAACTCTCTTTCAGACTGTATCTCCAACTATTAAATGAAATCTCTATTTTCCAAGCTTAAGGCGAAAGAAATACGTCTGCTTGAGCAAATTGTATTATATAAAAATTTACAACACCCCCAGACACTAGCAAATCTGTTTGTCTTTTATTCTGAATTCTGCTTCACCTTCAGTCTGCAGATGTGGTTGGGACATATCAAAGAGAGAAACATGCACAGATTCATCAACTAGAAGCTGAATAAGTCACTTCTACTGTAACTAGCCATAGCTGCACCTGAAGTGTAATGGAACCTCTCTGAAGAAGAAATATTATATTAACATTCCTAGTAAGTGTGGCCCGAGGCACAAGAAAGGCCTATGGAAGGGGGTTGGTCCCTTCTTCAAGTAACAAGCAATAGGGCAAGAGGAAGTGGCCTCAAGATGTGCTGAGGGAGGTTTAGATTGGATGTTAGGAAATATTTCTTCACAGAAAGGATTGTCAAGCATTGGAACAGGCTGCTCAGGGAAGTTATTCACTTCCCATCCCTAGAGGCATTTAAAAGACCTGGGGTAGATATGGAACTCAGGGACGTGGTTTAGTGGTGGATTTATGGTTGTGTTAGATTTATGGTTGGACTCCATCATCTCAAAGACCTTTCTCAACCTGAATGATTCTGTGATTTGAGGCTTCTAAATTCTCAGAACCACATTCAGAAGGACAGGTCTAAGAAAAACCCTTCCACTGCCAGCATAGACTCTTCCTTCTCCCCCCCCTGTTGCACAGATACCTGCACATAGCTCGTTCCCACACGGGTTTCCATTTCCTGCCATCTACACAGATCCTTCTGCATAGAGCTGCAAAAACCAAGACTGTGCTCCTTCCTGTGGCAATGATTCTTCTGGTACATGTGAATAAACCTGACTCTACAGATAGATATCAACTGCAGAGAGATGCAAACAGAAAAATAGACTTCTTTCCTCCTAATGAATTTAGAGACTTCTTCTGACGTCAGTCAGCTGAGCTTTCTTGGATGTTAAAGAGTTTTTCAAGCTGATGAATTCACTGTGTGATTTTTCTGGAAACATGGAAATTTCATTTTCTCCAATGCTGGGCTAGCTGATGGGAAGAGGACATCACCTGCTTACCAGCCTGGCAGTAGTGTGGATATCACACTAGACTCATCAAGCCAGCTTCAACTGAGCCATCACCTGTCATCTCTCCTGTGACAGGGCAGTTTCACTGTTCAAAACATGCACTTACAGAGACTTTTCTCACAGAGAGAGTGGCCTACATTTTCAAACTCATTGCCAAGGATCAGTGGCCCTCCATCTCCACCACCTATAGAAATGCATCCAAAGCACTATTTCATCTTAATTTTCCCACAAAAGGCACTCTCAAGTATGTCGGGACTCTCACCCATATTCAGAAAGGCCCAGCAGTAACTTTTAAGTGCACTCCTGTCACGAGAGCTTCAAAGGGAAAGATTTGTGCATTTACTTCTAGATACCATGGTTATGGATGAGCTTAGGCCACATAAAGCAAATAAATTTAATACCCTAGGAGAAGTTAGATGCTGTTTCTGACTGAATGACCTCAAGAGTGTGTGCAAGTGTTCTAATCTATGACACAAGTAAAATAGAAAGTATCTGAATGTGTTCACTAGCATTTTTTTCTCAAAGCATAAGGTTATTCTCTTGGTTTGATCGTATTTGACTCCTGGCACCAGCCTGTTCCTTCCATATGGTATCAGGTATGACTGCAATAAAAGAATTAAAACTCTACAGAAATCTCAAAAGGCATTAATATGTTTGCTTGGTCAAACTACGGAATCTCAAAGCAAGAAGGAAGCCAAGACAAACAGGAATATATTGCTTAAATCAAGACGTGGGCAGGTACTGAACTTCCTTTCTTCATTATTTCTAATCAGTTTAAGAGCATGATTCATTTGTTAAACTTCATTCTGTACAAGTGGGGAGAAAAAAGTGAATTACCCATTGAATGCACAATAGAATAATGAAAGGAAGCTGCAGGTATTTCATGCTTTTGAAAATTATTCGCTCTTCAAGAAAATGCTTAGAGACATATTTATGTCCATCTCTGCTAAGGAAAACACACACATTTATGTTTGAAGATTTTCTTGGATGAAGTCCAAACAGAAAATTTCAGATATGCCTGGCTGGAGGACTGTGTCCACCTCTGCATCACTGGACCAGACTATATATATTAAGAAATAATCACATAATCTTTCAAGCAGAAGACACTGTCTGAGACTACACTTCAGTGCCCCAAATGATGAACGTTTTGCTGAGCTTCCTGTAACGCAATTACACTGCAACTCAGATAGCTATCACAAGATAAATCTAATGCTCAACAGAAAATTGAAAATATTTCTTGATTAGATGCAGCTGACCTATAATACAGCCTTTGAACTTTTAATAAATATCTTTAAAGGAAGGGGGGTTTTGCACATGAAAGGGCAACTCCTTAAAATTATTTTGCAATTGATAAACTGAACAGTTCAAGAATTTTCTACCTTAATTGACCTGAGATGGCAATCCCTTAGGTAATATACATCTGCTCTCTTACAGGAAATCTGTAAAACCAATTTACAAAAAGAAATAAAAAATCTTTTACAAAAACAAAGAGAAAAAAGAATTACAAGTTCTCCCAAATTCAGTATATTTTATATAACACATGTTTACAAGTGACTCTTGATGAACCAGCATTAACTTAAAAACCAAGAATGCATGCTGTATTGTGTTAATGGTTTGAGAAATGGTATGGGTGTTAATATTAATGAGAAAAAGCAACATTTATTGTGAAATAAAAACATCTGCCTCAGTAGGAATAACATAGTAAATTATGTCTATTATGTATACATATTAAAGATTTTTTGTTAGATAGTATTATTCATGCTTTCTACTCCATCTTTTCTACCTGAGAGCAGAAGATTCTATTTTGCTTCAGTTAAAATCAGTTGCAAATTTCATTAATATTCACCGTTTATATTAATGAAAATATAAGAATGTTAAACACTTGGCAACTAAGTTTTACCTTTGAATTAATAAGAAATAACTACCTTACTATAGTGAGATTTATTTGCACTGTCAGTAGTTTACATTGTCTAGGAATAAAAGGTCTTCCTTCTACAGATCTTCTCCATAAAAAGATTAATAAAGTAACAAACCATGTTTCCACTGAAACAATTATAAAAAAATTAATGGCATTTTTATGAGCTTTGTAAAGTATATTAATTATGCTTATTCTCATTAATAGGGATATCACTATTATTAATTGAATAATCATTGGTATTCCATTTGATGCTACAATTATTTGAAATTATTGTGAAATGTGAGTTCAATTGTACTTTCATCAAATTCAGGAAACTTAATTAAGTTACAATCAACAGTAAAACAGGGAGAATAGCTATTAAAAATATAGTCAAACTTGGAGCATGCAAAGAGCATCAAGTCTGATTAGATATCATGACCTACTTTTGATTTAAAAAGTTGAACAACAGAGAAACTTGAAAAAGTGTCCAGTGAAGAAAAGTGTCTAGATTATTAAGACACCCTTCAGGGCCTACTTTGAAAATCTGTCACATAAATACCTTCTCACAGGCAATTAAAGTCTTTATAAATTCTTCTTTTAATTCACTAAAACCACTTCTCCTTTGAGAACACATATTTAATTCCACACTAGAAATTCATATACCATCCCTTAGAATAAATCTGTAATTTTGGGCAGGTTCTTTCATCATATGAGACCACAGAAAGTTACCCAAGAGTCCCCACATCCTACAAGACACTCAATAAAAAAGACAAGAAATGCCTCTCCAAAGACTGGCACACCAAAAAAATTAGATCTGAGATAGGAGTCTCATCCCCACATATAATGTTCATTGCATGGGTTTTGTGAAATGAGAAAAAATTACAGCAAAAAGATAATTATAAAAAAACCTCTTATCTCATATCTTGCTTTGAAAGGAGGAAGATTCTGCTTGCAAAGGTAGTAGATTAATTTGAAACTCCAATACTAACCTACTGTCCACATTCCTAAACACAATTCCTAGTCTTATTTAAGAAATAAACCTTATGACAAATAGAAGAAAGTCCACATGCATGAACTTTCCCTCATCCAGTTCTTGGTGAGTTTTTCTCAAAGCAAGTCTTTTGCAGTCTTCTTTGTGGAAAGCTGTGGATCTATTTTGATTTTATAGAAAATTAGGTACTTCCCCTGGATAACCTTTCTTGAGTCGGAAAGTAAGGCTAGTACAAATGAGAAAGTTTAGTAAATCAATCCTCAAAAAATAAACGTGATTTTACTAAGGTAGCATAAACATTCCTGATACTTATCTACTGAAAATCCTGAGGTGGAAAATAACTCTCCAACAACAACAACAACAACAAAACAACATCAACAAAAAACATCACCATCACCACAACAAAAATAAACAACCCTGTCCCCTCCCCCCAAAAAAACCAACAACAAAAAAACAAACAACAAACCAACAAAAAACCAAGCAAAAAATAGAAGCTAGATGTTATTTAGTGCCTATGACAGGGTTCCAGGAGAGGTCTGCTGTCCATAAACAGCACCAGGAAAGAGGAGGAATGAAGCATGGTTGAACATTCAATCTTCTCTACTAATCACAAAGAAGAGGACAAAGAGGGCAAAGCTTTTAAAGACTGTGCCATCTCCACTGCTCTGGTCAGTACACAACAACTGAGACAGAAAAGAAAATACTGGATGCGACCATAAGCATCTATGAGCATAGCTAAGGGAAAAGCAGACATCTGCACCTGGTGCAGAACAATCCTATGTATCCATTCAGGCTGGGAACCCACTGTTTGGGTGGCAGCCCCAGCAAAAAGGGCGTCTCTGTGGCCACAGCAGGTTGAGCAAGGCAACAGCATGCTTTTGTCAGAAAAAAGGCAAGCAGCAAGCAACTACACAGTCTGCCACTGGGACTGGCAGACTGAAAAAGTTTTCTTCTCCACTCAGCATGGCCTCAAGCACTACGGCAGTCAGTGATCCTTCCCAGATGAAGAGGGATGTGAAGAAGACAGAGGAGATGCTGGAGAGCAACCATGATACTCAAGAGCCTTAAGCTTTTGTCTTGGAGCAGTTGATGGAGCTGAGCATGTTTGGTCTGACATAAGGGTGGTCTAACAGGTGACCCTGTAGCAGCCTACATCTACTTGAAGGTAAATCAAAATGATAAAGAAGTCAAAATCTTCTCAGCAGTGACAGAACATATATAAAGGGACAATGACCATAAATTGCCACTTGGGAGGTTCAGGGTGGCTCTTCCATTCTTCCCTCCCCATGTCAAACCCCCTCTTTTTTCAACAGGCAGGTTGCAGACCTGCAGGTTATTCAGTAAGGTGGTGGAATTTTCATCCACGGAAATTTAGGACCTGTCTAGGCAAAGCCAAATCACACGACTGGGAAAAGGGTATCTCCCACCTGGACTGGGTAACTTCCTAAGGTTCCTTCAAAACAATGAGTAGGTGAGAAATACACACACGTATAGAATCACAGACTGCTTCAAATGCAGCTCATCGCCGCTGAAGAGCATCTAAATATCCACTTTAATTCATTGTAAATGAAAGAAAGTGCTACTAAGGTTTGTGTGCTACAGTTAAAGAGTTTTAAATTTCCATCTCCTCAGTACATAATAAGACTTCATTTGCTACATATTTATGTTGTCAACGCTGTTGTTTGTTAATTGTAAATATCATGTTTTCATTTGTTTTTACAAACATATAGAAATATATTGTTACCCTAACAGCAACAGATCCTGACTCAGAAATGGTGCCTAAAAAGATGAAAGCTGTAGAGTTACCCATAAAGCACCTGGAACTAGTTCATTAGTTGCCAGAAGATGGAAAAAAGAAAGAGATAAAATAATTTCTCCTACTTTCAATAGCATGAGAACAAGCAAGTCCTTTGGGTGTTGCACATGACTGGTTTTCTAATCAGAATATGGAGCCTCCATTATTATAGCAAGGGCATGGTGTGATGCAGCTCTGTTAGCTCACATGCAAAGACCTGCTGGTCAACAGCCATCCTGATAATTTCTGAGCTGTATCCTTTCTGCAAGGCAAAAATAGCTAGTTAAATCTTTGATAGCATCATTATATCTTTTCCAGAAATAATTTTTTGGTCTTTTTTCCATCAATAACGCAAAAGACAAGAATAATACCATACAGGCTCTTGCAATTCAGCTAACACTGCATCTTTTCTTCTGCAGTGGCCAGTGGGGGATGTCCATGAAAACCTATCAATACAGGCCATGCAACGTGCTACCACTCTTGTGCACACATCCAGATGTGTGATTTGGAATTCAGAAGCTTCCAGAGCAAAAGCTGATAGCTTTGTAAAGAGAAGGACATCCCCACAAAAAAATTCAAAGACTTCTGCATGGAATACATTACAAAGAAGTCAGTAAGAAACAGGAACTTTATTATTCCTGAAATAAATCCAACATGTTAAATTAGGAAACTTATGCAACTAATTATATCCTACCAGTATAAACAGTATCAAAGAGCAGTATTTTTTTTCTGAACATCTCATGCCATCTCATTTTCAGAATGTCAGTTAAGAACAAAAATAATACAAAGCCTTTATGATAACTGAAGATGAAATCCAGAGTTAAATTTGCAACAAATCTGGAATTCCCCTTTGATCATTCTAAGGCAATGGCTGCACATTTTTATCACACCAAACAATCTGTAATAAACTGCAACAGCAATAACAGAAAGAAATCCTGTGACATTCCAAGACAATGCTTTTGAAAATTTACAATATCACAGCCTTTTAATGTAAGCACACGTGTTAAATATGTGCATGGCTCCACGTGTAGATGATGTCGTGTGGCATAAAGTGGTATCTGAAATGAAGGTTTTCAAAAACTTGCAGGAAAGATCTTAAATTTTAATAGGAGTTTCAATGTAAAGAACTACTGAGGCACACAAAAAAGGATTCAAGAAACATGTCATTTATGGCTCTGCTCCCCAGCACAACTTTACTGAAATCAAAGGCCTTTGCTCAAGAGTAACTTCTTCCCCTACTTGCAGAAGTTAGCAAAATAGCTGTCTTTTCTAGAATCTGACAAGTTTGTATTTACAAATAAACTAACCAATTGACTTCTGAATGTAGGTCACAACACTCATTCCTTAGGTGGCTGGCCTATTTTTATCTTATTTGAAAGGGCAAGAACAAAAAAGAAGAGCTAACTGGGCATACTTCTCAGCTCTGAAGTGTTTTTCCCTATGGGAGTGATACATTAAAATATCACCAATATCACTGCATGAATGATTTCTTATTTGTAACAAATCTTCAATTCCCCAGTTCTTATTTAAAAAACAAGCACACAAATCTAAACTGCTAGATCAAAGCCCTTAGAACCAAAACTCTGTAACCACCCTGGCATGACTTTAACCTGCATATCAGAGTGAGGTTTCAGGAGACCAAAGATCTACTGAAAAGGTCTCACCCCAGATAGCCCGTTCCTGTAACAGAAATAGTACTGAGCTATAATGGGCTCCACTGCAGTCAAGAATAGCTTAGCACTGGTAGAAACAGACATCTCCTCCACGTACTTTGTAATGTCTTTGCAACTCTAAGCCACTCATCTCAAGACTTCTTTTCTCAAATAGCTGTGGGTTTTTTGTTTCGGTTTGATTTTTAATTCTGTAAGAAAGTCTGTTTTCCAAGGTGCAACTATATTCGATCAAGTGGCTGGAAAAAAATAAGCCTGGAATACCATAAATATTATCCTATTAGCTGACTGTGATTAAATCAGAATTATACAAACACATTAAAATAAGTTGTAGACTGCGGCATCACTGGCAATAAGGATGGCTGTCAAACTGAAATCCAACGGAAATTCAAATGCACCTTAAACACTGTATCAGTGACAGATACTTTAAGGTAATAATATTACTAGGTGTCTTATACTACAGTAATGTTTCAAGCTCTTTCACACAGATCTGTTCAGATAAAAGATGTAATGCTGGCATTACATTTGCCAAAATTGCCATTTGCAATTAAAAATTAAAACTGGCACTCTTTCTATGCAGGCAATTATCTAAACGCAGCTGGCAATCTTCCTTGTTTACAGCGCTGCTGTGTCATGACTACACTCCGTTTGGAAATTTACCACCTTTTTTTTTTTTTTTTTTTTTTTTTTTTTTTTTTTTTTAAGGTTTAAACTTCTCAGCTGTATTTCCACTTCGAACTTTTCTGGTTTTAAAGATTTCTATCACGAACTCAAACAAAAAGATCCAAAACTATCATTTGCATATTTTGGCTGGCAACTTCTGGCACTGACATAAAATTATTCCTAGTACATACTTTGATGGTTGTTGCAAATCTAATTTACATCCATCTAGGCCACAGGAAAACACCTGTAAGGACCCAGACAGCAAAATGTACCAAATAAATGCCCTCCAAGAAGAACATTTTGGGTGTAGGAGTTGATTTTCAGAGTAAAACAGAAATAATGGGAAGATCATCTAAGTGGAAAAAAATCCTTTTACTGAATAATATATGACATCAAGCATATTTCTACTACTTGCTATCTATAGTAATTGTCATCTACTAAATGAATCTGTCCACAAAGTATCTTATTCATCAGACTGCCATGTTTTTGGCTCATTTTACTTACAACAGCTGCTATCAAAGTAAGATTTGAGGGTTCCCCTATTGCTGGGAGAGGAGCACTATTTATGCTGTCAAACAGCTTTTAGGGAACAGTTGCTTTTTAGCCAAGATGCTGCAGCCACTGGCTTGATTTCTGTGACTATCCTGGAACGAATACAGTTACTTACAGCTTATCAGTTAAATATTCTGATTCGTCTATGATGTATTTCTTACAGTCAGACATAACAATAAATTGTATTATATCCCCAATGCAGGAATGCTTAACTTCCTTCCTCTGTAACTGATCACGTTTTCACTCATAAATATGATCCACTGTCACGGCTCCTTGACAGACTTTGCTGCATGTTTTGCTCAGCCATCAAAAAGGATTTTGAGTAGGGCCTTGCCCCCGAATACTACCAAAACCCATAAAAACAGAGGATTGCTAAGGAACTGAGGAACATGGCTGACCCCAAGGATACTGCAAGCAGCGACAGCCACGGGTCCCCTCGCACAGGTGTCCCGGGCAAGCCTCTTTAAGTTAAAGCAGCACAAGTTTCGCAGCGCGGTGACAGTACCGCTCTCCGCTGGGTGACGGGACGGAACATAGATTTCCGTCACGGGCTTTTTCAGTATGAGTGCGGCAGGAACCGTCACTGGCTGAGATCAAAGCTCAGCAGCGGCAGGCACCGGCGGCCGCTCGCTGCACGCTGCCAGCTGCAGGTGGCCGCACCTGAGGCGCAGCATCCCGCGGCGAGCACCCGCGTGGGAAGGCGCCGTCACCCGCACTCCCTGCGAGGCGGGGACCAGGCTCGCCCGGAAAACACTCTGGAGGCAGAACCGAGCGCTGCGGCTCCGCGGCGGTAACTTTTCAAACCGCGCAGCGCTCGGTGTCCGCTCGGCAGGACAGGCACCGCGGGTACCTCTGGAGTACCCAGTGCGCCCCGCCGCCGCGGGGAGCACCCGGCAGCCGCCGGCACCCCTCGCTCCGTCTAATCTCGAGGCCGGAGTGCGGCATCAGCGGGAGCGGCGCGCAGTCTCCCCCCGCGCAAACCGGCTGCCTCGGACGCCCGGGAGACCAGCGAGCATGTGCCCCCTCGCCGTGCTCCCCCGCCGGTTCTCTGCCGGGTGAATCGAGCTTCCCCCCCATCACCTCCCACCTAGGGCTGCGAGGGATTTCCCGCCGCCCGCGAAGAGCCGCGCCGCAGGTGGCAGCGGCTCCCGCGTCTCCGCTGACTCCTCCGGGGCACTTTCGGCGCGACTCGCGGGGTACTCGTCCTCCCCGTGTCCCGGCAGGAGTGATGCCCGGGCACCGGAGGGGCAGGGTGCGCGCCGCGCCGTGCGGCGGGGCGCTGCTCAGGACAGGTGTGGGAGGCAGCCCATGGGACGAACGGGAGGGGTCGGGACAGGACAGGACGCGACGGGACGGGAGGAGAGGGGAGCGGGTCGGTACTCACACGAAGGCGTGGTAGACGAAGGCCCATCCGCGGGGCCGCTCCAGCACGTTGTACAGGTAGTTCTGCAGGCGGCGGTACTTGGCGTTCCTGCGGCAGCTCGGTCCGCTGCTGTAAGACAGCGGCTTCCCCAGCAGGCTCATGCGGGCGCCGTGCTTCCCGCGGCGGCCCTCCCGCAGCCCGGCGGGGGCGGCCGCGCCGCCGGTGCCCAGGAGCAGCAGGCCGTCGCCGCGGGCCGCTGAGCTCGTCAGCGCCCTGCCCCGGCCCGACTCCACATCCTTCATGCCAGCTGCCGCGCCACTCTTCACCCAGAGCCCCGCGGAGCCGCCCTCCTCCCCGCCGCCGTGGTTGCGGGGCATGGCATCACCCCGGGCGCCGGAGCGGGCGCCGGGGCCGCGGCGGAGCAGGGCGCGGGCGGCGGCGGCCAGGCACCCCGCGGCAGCAGCCCGCAAGAGGCAGCGGGGGCCGAGGGTCTCCGGGCGGCGCCCGCGGGGCGCGGGGACGCGGGCCACTTTGGGCGCCCGGCGCGGCGGGCCGGCCTGCGGCAGCTTCGCGGGGGCCCCGGCGAGGGAGCGGGCGCCCCCCCGGGCGCGCTCTCCTCCCGGGCGGCGGGCCCCGCCGCCGGTCCCCGCAGCGCCGCCCGGCGTGGCTCCGCGGCCCGGGACGGGGAGGAGGGAGGGAGGGCAGCTCCTCGCCGCTCCGGCGGAGAGGCCGCGGCTCGGCGGTGCCCGCCGCCGCCCGCTCCCTCGCTGCCTCCCGCGTTGTTTGGCTCGGCCGGGCCGGGCAAGCTGTTGCTCTCGCTCCGATCGGCGGAGAAAGTCGGCGAGGCGGGCGGGCCGGTGGGGGCAGGCGGGGGCTGCGCCGCCGGGAGCCTTCGCGTCCCGGGGCGGGAGCGGCAGAGGCAGCGGCGGTGCCCGCGGTGCGGCGGGCGGAGAGCGGCTGGCGGGACGCGGCGCCCGCGTTCTACGCGCGCTCCCGGGAAATGTCCATGTAAGTCCGAGAAAGTAACAAAAGTGCCGTAAGTCCCGGCGGCGGCGCGGGGGAGGATCGGCCGGCGGCGGGACCCCTCTGCGGGCAGGGAGCGCGGCCGGCCCGGGCGGGGCAGCGCAGACGAGCCGCCGGGTGTCCCCCCGAGGGGGCGGCGCGGCCCGGCACGCCGCTCCGGCGCTTCCGCCGTGTCCCGGCCTCGTGCGGCGGCGAGACAGCAGATCCCAGGGGCAGCGGCGGGCCTGCCCTTCCCGCGGGTTCCCTCACGGCCCCCGTCAGTTCCAGCCCCGGCGCGGTGCGGCCGGAGCGCAGCGGTGCCGCCGCTCGGTGCCCGCGCTGCGCCGAGACAGCGATGCTCCCCCTGCCGAGCACGGCCCTTTTACGCCCCGCCGCATCAAGGTGAGCTTGCGGAAAAAAACACCACCCACCCCGGCACCCGCAGGCGCGGCCGCACCGCGCTGCCCGCCCGGCCGCCGCACCGCACTCGCTTTGCCCGTGGGTTATCGCCCGTGCTCGGCGGGCGACCCCCGGCCATCCCCCAGCGCTCCCCCCGCACCCCGCGGCCGCCTGCTGCGGGCAATCGCCGCCCGTGCCGCTCCTGGGGCCGCAGCTCGGCAGCGCCGGCCGTGCCCCGGCGATGCCTGCGAGCCCCGCGCTGCCCCAGGGACAGGACGAGCCGCCCCCTGGCACTTCGGCACCCACTTCACGAGAAATAGCTGCATATCACTGGTTTTGCAGCCTGGGCGCCACGATGTGAAAATGTGACACTAATTCCTGAAGCGTTAATGAAAAACAGTAAGGTGTATGCTAATGTTAACCGAAATTCAATGGAAACATTCAGAAATTAATTTTTGGGGCTTTTTTTTCTTTGTACTGGCTAATTAGAGGCCAGGCTCTCGAGCTTTGATTAACGCACGGTCTTCACATCCAAGTAAAGAAGAAACTGTAAGACTCATTTCACATTCTGGCAGTGAACATTAACTTGTGCCTCTACTAGGACACATCGCCAGTAGTAATTCATTGCTACAGTGTGTCCAATGCTGTTCAATCAGATGTCTTTGAATGATGAGTTTAAACTTCCTTCTGTCTTTCCTACACTTTCTCCTTCACTGCAGGCCAGTTCAGACAGGAACTTTTTAACATGTGAACCACAGTGGCCACTCAGACTCGTGATAAGGGATGGCAGAAACAGCACACATGTCAAAACAGATGTTAAGTAGTTGATACAACTATCCACAGAAATCCCATTAATATTTAAGCTTTCCAGTGGCACATATCTACTCTTCTTTCTTTGAATTGTAAATTGGGTTAGTTAATCCTTCATTTACTACTTGTTTGCATTTCCCTGGTTTGATGTACGCAAGTGTTTATGCTCTTCGTTTTTCTCATCCCTACGTACTCATTTACAGCTGAAGACGTACAGCATGCCTTTACCATTAGCCACTCCTCCAGAATCATGCTTAGATTTAAACTGTCTTGGCCTTAGTCACTTGATTTGAGGGCTGATACTGAAATTCTGGAAAGCCAAACTTCAACTGAGAGTACATAGTCCAACCCACTGAGCCAGGCCTCTGTCCCAGGGGCACTAACCCCTGAGCTTTGTTCAGTTGCTGGTGTGGGCAATGGCACTGCTCACAGCAGCACATGTGCATCACTGTTGATAGGAATGAGGCTTTGAACTGAGGATTAGGCCAATAAACTGTGAACATTACTGAACTCCAGTTCCTGATGTACTTTTTGTGATCCATTAAGAAATATTGTTATAATTCTGTGCCCTCTAGTGGTGCTTAAAATCATCAATTAATTTAAATAATCATAAGGAAAACAGTCTGTGAGAACAAGTTGAGCCAATATTGAAATGTAGCCATAGATTCCAGAAGAACTAGAAGCTAACAAAAGTAATACACTTAGTGATGAATTATTTTATTTTTTACAATGTGGGAACAAGTGTATTTTCCCATCTGTTATCTGTTATTAAATAAATCCTTTTAAAAGTATGTATTGTGAGAAGACATTTATGGTAATTAATCTAATCCCTACTTGTTCATATGTCAGATAATGAGGGCATGATCTGCTGGTTGAATACAGAGACCAGACAGCTGCCAGCCCTCTGGCAGGCACAGGGGCTGTGCTATGTAACAAAGCTAGTCCTCATCTAAGTATTTATTGCAAAATACAGGTCTGTATTTATAGGACAACAAATTCCCCTGATATTTTGGCTTCAGACTATATAATACCTACAGAGATGAGTCGTGTGAAATTCTAGCATGTCCGCATGGTCCAAGGTCATCCTGGGTTCAGATGTCAGTAAGAGGATCTACTTGACGAAATCTCCAAGGCAAGAACATCCCAAGGAATCTTGGCTTCTCAAGGCTGCAGGTACAGTATATCACACCTGCAGTGGGACAAGGAAAATGGCATGCTAAAGTGCAGCTTTAGAGTCGCTATTACTGAGCTATATGGCAAGTATCAACATATTCTTCTGGATTTTAAAAGACAGGTTTCAAGATTGCATTGCATTTTCCAAATGTGTACATCAAATGTTACATATCCTGACTTTTGGAAGGATCAGCTGATACATATAATCATTTTTGATCAGGAACCAAATGTCACATATGTTTGGTATTTTCAGGGTTTTCTTTCCAATGAGTTACTTTTGATATATTGTCTCACATCAGTGTTTCTGGTTTTATTTTAATTAAAGAGAGGAAGCAATTTAAACAGCAGTGGTAGTCTCTTATTCCCTTATTTATAACTTTTTTTTTTTTTCTGGAGCACATACACTTCTTTTCTAAGGCATCTAATGGGGCAGTTTTGGGGCTAGCTACACTAGAATTTTAAGCAAGCCTTCACAATGACTAAGTTTGCAAATAGGTAACAGGAATATTGAAATACACTTAGTTCAATTATGATACAGGGTAGATACTAATAGAGGAAGAACTTTGTTACAGGGTAAAAACAAAGAGGGAAAGGAAGACCAGCCATATTGGAGGACACTGACCAGAGTTCAGGAGGCCCAGTTCACTGCTTTGCTCCATGGTGCCAGGACAGATAGGATCTGTGGCATATCCGCATCAAATCCAAAGCACCTGAGCATGTAGTTGCCTCAAGTCACTGACAGATGCTTACCAAGCTGATGAAAACCAGCTGAGCACCTATATGCAGCTTTTAATATTTTTATGGATTTGAAGAATCTCTTTGTCTTTGTGCCTGAATTACATATCTGTCACAGGGGGTGGTAGAAATTTTTTTCACAGAGAGAGGGATTGTTAACAAATTTATGAAGCAATGTAAGATGCTCAAAAGCAGCAAAAGAGAGAACAGTAGAAATCACGTACACACTGTGGCTGCTTGTAGCAGAAAAGCAGCCAGAGTGCAAGCTGGGGGCCTCCGTAGCAGCACCTTGCAAAGGTCAGTTTACTGTGGTATCATGTTTTGAGTTCATTTGAGTTCCTTGTTAATAACCTTTTTCACGTTATATAATAGTGCAAGGTATCATGTATGCTCTAGTTTTGCACCTCTTTGTAAGATTTTTAGCTTTCTGCCTAATTGTATGGAGGAGGGGATACTCATAGCTATTCTTGGTGACAAGAGTACAAGAATCAGGAATAAGTTTTCAAAGCACGTAGGCGTTAGGAATAATTAATTTATTATGTTGACCTGTTTGTTGTGTAGCATTTAATACATGATATGCACCTCCAGGAAAACCCAAATCAAGCATTACTATTGAATAATAAACCATGAGCAAAATGTCAGATGAGGTGAACAGCATGTTAGGATGCACATTTTACACTGTCCAGTCAGCACATGGAACATGCTCGCAGCTGTAGTGGGGCTCTGATATTAATATTAAAAGTGCTGGAATACATTGCACTAATATTCCAAGATGTTGGGATATTCTCCTGCAAGGTTTTTCACATAAATTAAAGAAGCAAGACTGTCCATATCATGAGGCATTCTTACACTGAACTAGCAGAAAGGATGGCTTGCTTTCTTTCTCAGCTTTCCCTTCTTCATGGGGTCCCTTAACTCTGAACTCAAGGGAGTACCTTCAAAAGAAATTTAGTTTGGTGTCTCATTTATATGTTGATTTTGATGTTAAACTGCTATGAGGTGCAAACTTTGAGGAAGACCTGCCTCCTCGAAGACCTGTCCTGTGACCCGACTTCCATTCCAAGCAGTCCCTCTCTGTGTTACTACCAGCACAGGATAAATTAATCAGAAGACAAGACATGGGTGGCTCACTCACAGTACCCATTCCTTCAGATATGCTAGAAACACTTCTGCCTGGTAACTACACCTATAAAAACCAAGCCCAGTCCATTACTGCTAGTAATGGACCCTTCCTCTCCCAGGACTTCTTTGCTCCTTCCCAGCTAGAGGAACAATTTGGCCTCCTCTTCTCACCTGGTCATGATCAACAGCAGAAATTCTGGGCCTTACTTCTGTGCTGACTGGCCTGTCTGGAAAAATGTTCATTTTGCTCCCTGACGTCTAGTATTTCCTGTTACTCATCAGATATTAATCCCTGATAAGGGAATTAATTTATTCAATTGATTCCTACTTAAAGAAATAGCTAAACATCACTCTCCATTAATAAGGCATACATCCCTGTAAAATCATTATCTGACCCCAAGACCTGCTCTCCTAAATAGCTCTACTGTTAATCTCCTTTATTTCCTCTTTTGCCTTCTGGGGTTTTTTGATGGTTTGATTGTTTGTTTGTTTGTTTAGTATTTTGTGGTCCTTCCCTTCCCTTCCCTTCCCTTCCCTTCCCTTCCCTTCCCTTCCCTTCCCTTCCCTTCCCTTCCCTTCCCTTCCCTTCCCTTCCCTTCCCTTCCCTTCCCTTCCCTTCCCTTCCCTTCCCTTCCCTTCCCTTCCCTTCCCTTCCCTTCCCTTCCCTTCCCTTCCCTTCCCTTCCCTTCCCTTCCCTTCCCTTCCCTTCCCTTCCTCTCTGTGATGCAACTATCTGGACTCCCAAACAAGCAGTCTGGTGGCAAAACAAAGCCATAAGTCTTGAAAGATGCAAACCCTGCCACAGATCACTACCACTCTAATGTAGCAAAACAAGACGTGTGACAAAGAAAAGGAAAAGAAAAAAGACAAGACCAGCGGGTATACCAAGAACTGAAGAACAGTTCACAGTCCCAAACTGGGAATATAATACAAATGGAATAGAATATAAATGGGTTTTCTTTCAGATAGTATGGTTTGTTTTCTCGGAATACATGGATTTTCTAAATAATACTTCTTGAAATACCTAGAAGTTCTGAAAAAAAATGCCAATCAAAAATGTCAATGTTTATTGCAGATTTTAAAGCCTAACACAGTTTCTATTTATGAAAATAGATCCTTGGGACATTGTCTTCAAAATTGCTTGTTTTCAAGCAGAAGAGTATAATTTGGTTAGCTTGCATGACAGCAGTTCCTTCCAGCAGGCATGATAACAACCCACAGCAGACTTGAAAAAATCCTGCAAGGTCAGAATACAGATACTGAGAAATTCATCAAGAGGATTTTTTTTTCCAGATTTCTAGTGGAGGAAAGTAAAAATCTTGTTGTTTGGACTTATTTCTGGTTTATTTTGGTATGGAGAAAATATTTTGTGAAAGCTTCATTTGATCCCTAGAGTTAGCAAAATTCCTTTAAAACGTAGTGATATGGCATCTTAGGCATCCAGAGATGTACCTGAAAAAAACTGGTGGCAGATAAAATATCAAAATATATGAGGTGTATCTCATTACGAGCTTTTCCTTTAAACTACAGTGACCTTTATTATTTACCAAACATGGACTTCTGACCACCTCCTCTCTCTCCATCTCTTTCCATTGTACTATGGCAGCTCTGATTATGAAAATTCCTATCCAACTGTGGCCTAATCTTTGAAGCATTGACATTTTTGGATATTAATATTTTAGAATCACCTTATTTTTTTTTCTTCTGAAAATACAGAGGAGTACCTCAGGCTTCACTGGATTCAATTGGAACCTAATTGGCATTTATGTTGTTTGTTTCTATATACTAGCTAGTAGATAGTGGAGATGTGCTCACCTTTACTCTCCATGGTCCAAATAATTTTAATAAAAACCTGTGCGGAGTAGCATGGAGAGAGCCAACTGCTTCAGGTGCTCTTGTCTCAGAGTTCTTATACTTGAGAACTTCTGAACATCTCCAGGTGCTGCTCCTGGGCAGCAGAGCCATGTTGAGGCTGGAGGGAGTGCTCTGACCACTGACCACTGGGACAGTGGCAGCATCACTAATTTCATGTATGGGACACAAGAGGAGATGCTGTCTGTGTGCTTCTGGAGAGTTTAAGAGGTTCTGTGTTTGGTGCCCTGGCTTCTCTGACCCTCCTGCAAAGATGCTGATACACTTCATGTATTATTGAGATGGCCTAGTCCTATCATAGGAGTCTGGTTTCTGCTCCTGAAATAGAACTTAAAATTTTAGGGGCTAAAGCACAGAGTCTACTGTTATCTAAAGCCTTTCTGAAATTCTAAGAGGGATTTTATATTGTCTAAAGATCATCATTTGTTCATTTGCTTACAAATGCTCTTGCATCTGAAGTTTTGTTTATAGCAGAAATGTAGGACTCAAAATAAATTATTGTAATTCATTGTAACTGAAGTAACATTCTTTCTAAATGACATTTAATCACTAATCTAATATATTCTGAAGGTGCATTTTGAAATTAAAAAAAAATAATTCACTCCCCTTTTCATGAAATTGTAAAGATATTTGGCCTTTTTGATGTGCTGGTTCAAATAATTTGTCAGCACCTATGATCCTCAAAGAACTTGAATAAGATGTGCCCTCTGAGTCACTCAGGTGATGTTGCAGACAACTTTTGTGAAAAATCCTTTTCTTAGGATTTTTCCTGCTGGAGCTGAGAAGCTCAGCAACAAATGTAAACAATTATTATCTGCTGCTGTGGAATGCAACAGGTCCACCTGTGATTGGTCTTCTGTAGATATTTGGATTTACTGACCACTCACGGTGGAGCTGCTATCGCTCTCTGCAGAGAGACAGACCTTTGTTATTATTCATTTTATTCTATTCTTAGCTTAGCCAGCTTCTGAAGAAACTCCTCTCTTCTATTTCTATGTAGTATAGTTATAATGTTATATATATATCATAATATAATAAATCAAGCCTTCTGATCATGGAATCAAGATCCTTGTCTCTTCCATCCTCTACACACCCCTGTGACCACCGTCACAAGGTGACATAACAAGAACTTGCTCATAAGCTAGAGGCACCACAGAAAGCAGCAATAGATGAGAACTCTGGCAGTGTGTGCTTCTGTCAGTTTATCAGAGAACAGGTTGGAAACCTTCACTAGGAACAGTATGCATGAGACTCCTCCTTTCTACCACTGTGTTCCTGTTGAATTCACTGACATTCATTCCTGTCATGAGGTAAATCACAAAGAGATAGAGTCAAGAGTGTCTAAGGTTGATAGGGCCCTCAAGAGCTCCTGTTGGATGAGTAAAGACACTCAGTTGGAGCTGTTGGAACCATAGCACTTCAGAAAAGAATACCTTCTTTTGCTTCTACAGGCATGGTTCGGCACTTACACATGTTCTTAAATCAAATCCTCAAGCATGCACTTCAGAAATCTTAATCAGGAGAAAGGTGAAAAACAAGAAACAAAATGTTAAGAGGAATCTAGATGATCTAGTGAGGCCGTAAGACAGGAACAATAGTGAGAGAATTTACGACAGATAAGCAGGAATCATAAACATGGGGAATGAGATGATAGTTCATAACAGGGTTTTTCCCCACAATGCTCAAAGGGATGATCTCACATTATCACTAGAGAAAGGTTGGAAGTAATTATTTCACTTCAAAGTGGAACAAAATTAAAGCTGTGATATATCTAAAGCTATCATGTTTTATGTATCCATATATATCATTGTCTGTAAGGAAACATAGGAGCCAAAAGTGGGTTTTAATATCTTGTAGGGCTGGAAGAGGATGATTAAATGCTATAGACCAGACTTATTAGGCAAGTATTTGCATGAAAAACAAGATGTACAAATATAGGTATAAGGAAAAACCTACAATATTTTACCATGAGAGTGATCAGACACTGGCACAGGTGCCCATATAGGTTGTGAAATCTCTGTCCTTGGAGTTTTACAAAGCTTTTACAAGGTTTATGTCAGGCCTGAAGGAACCCGACATAAACTTGCATTGGGCAGGTTGAAGTAGATGACCTCTAGAAGTTCTTTCCAATCTAAAATATTCCATGAGTCTAGATGACCTTGGACAATGAATACTTTATGACCTACCCTGTGAAATAAAAACCCATTGATAAGTTTGACCTGGTCAATACTCTAAGGACACGTAAGCATCTATCACTGCTGATACCCTGCCCCTGCTGCAAAATCACAAACCTGACGTGCAGGGGGCAGAGGGTTGAAAGGATAGCAGTGAAATCTGCCTTCCATGTAATAGCTCCTCCAATTGCCTCGCTAAAAAGGAGAGAGGAGCAGAGAGAATGACAGGAGAATGAGCAGGAGAGGCATCATAGCACAGTCCCATGTGAGCACAACCCTGGGGAACAGCACAAGACCAGGTGCCTGCTCTGTCTCTACCCTGGGTCCCAGCTCCCTGCAGCCCATTGACTTCCCATTCCTTTCTCCAGCCCTTCCTGCCATAGCAAACATCCTTCCTTTTCTCATCTCTTTCTTTTCCTTGTGAGATGGGTTGAACTTGGCTTAAATTTTTCCAGCATGACTTTTCAGTATCAAGATATTGTGGGTGACTATTTGTTGGAAACCTTATTATCCACAAAAAAAAGGAAGCTTTTTTTTTTTTTTTTTTTTAATAAGAGAATAATTACTTTAATTGACCTATATAGTGGACCATTTAAAGAAAGAGTTGAGTGCTCCCAATTTGAATATCATGTTTTTGTTAACATTTCCCTACTAGAATGTTGAAATGTTTAGCCCTTTTTGAAAATCCTAATCAAACTTTACCTCTGGTTAATAGGACATTCCCATTAAACCCATTTATGTTGTTTAATTTAAATAGGGGTCAAATCCTTCCTCTATTCTGTTATTCTGCCTTAACATTTTTATTCTGCAGGGAGGTTCATGGGTTCCAACTAATTAGAAGAAGAAAAGTACCAGCTCAAGTTGATGATACCATAAATGCTTGGAATGAAAATTAAACATTATTATTAGCAACTTTCAGCAGGGTTTAAAGTGTTGAAACTTAACCTTGTCATGTGGATCCTTACCACTTAACTTTAATGAGTAACCAGTAGCAGGAGAGTTTCCTATATCGTGTGTGCAGTAGCTACTGAAGAGAGATATGACATATTATCTAGATTGGTTTATAGAAGCAGCTATCCTATCACTGCCATAAAGAGGGAAACTAGAAATTTAAGCCATTATCTTCTAAAAGGTTCACTATAAAACTATGGTTCTAAAATTGCTTTTATTGTGTAAAGATCATGTTCTGGAAGCAAAACTCTTACATATTTAAAAAAGAAACGATGGCCTAAGTGATAAATATGGGTGGTAATAAAACCAACAATCTGCCTTTATAACTCAGTCATAAATGGTTATCATAATTATTCTATCTTCTTTATCTAAGGTGCTGATAGAAAACCTTGTTTTCTTTTTTTTTTTTTTCCTTCTTCTTTAAAATGTTTAACAGAGCATTTGGAGCAGAACAGAGAAATAGCTGAAAGCTTAGAGATGAGTGTTTTGGAACATTTTGCAGAGCACACTGTCTGGGGCCATAAACACACGATTCAGTTGTAACCTAAAATATCTTATTGAAGTTGTTCTTTCCATTCACTGTCTCTTTCCATATTTAAATCCATACAGATAAGGATACCTCTCCATTTCCAGAGTGAATCTGTACACTTGAGTAGCATAACAGTGGAGGCAGTTTCCTGCTGAAACAAATGGGCTTTGGAAAGTAATAAACATTTTATTGCTTATTTCTGCTTGACTGACAAAGAATTACCAACTTTATTTTCAAAAGAGAGGAGCATTTGCAATGCTGAGGATAATTTTGGAAGACCAATGTTGCTTTAGACCACAAGTAATCTTGATTAGGAACTTATTCCCTGTTAGAAAACAAACAGGTTTTCTTTCATTAATATGGTATGGGACAGTATTTTTTCCCATTGATTTTGGTTGAGAAACTTTATTAAAGGCATTTTGGGTTCATGCACCACATTAGTTAGTAGCAATAATTTCCATTGTGTAACCTTACCTTCTCTTGCATAATTATTTGCTGCCCACTGAAGCGACACATTCTCTTTCTAAAGCACATCTTTGAAAGCAAACAATGTGCTTTTTAAAAGGCAAAAAAATTACAGTAAAACACACATTGTGGAGATGTTCCACAATCATGAAGGCACTAAACATTTGATTTCACTTAAGACATCCCAACCATCTGCTTTAGAAAGCTGGAGCTGGTAAACTGAGAAGCTGTGGGGAGGGAAAGGAAAGAAAACCGGTGGCCCTAAATCTATCCGTATTTGACACCGTCTTTAGAGCTGCTGGGTGAACACTTGCAACCGAGTGCGGGGTCGAAAGCATCCTCCGCACTCTCTGCATCCTCCTCATCCTCAGCATCCTCCGCACCGTTTGGCCCCGGTGGCGCCCCGATCCGTCGGACCTTGTTCCGGGGGCGACCTCGGGGCCCCGGGGGGCTGCCGGGGGCCGGGGCCGTCAGTGTCTCGGTGCCCTCAGCAGGTGGCAGTGGCGGCCCGCGGCGGACCGGCTGCGCGGACCCCTCGACTCCCGCCCGCGGGGCTGCGCGGCGCGGAGCGGCTGCAGCGGGTGCGCGGAGCGGCGGGCGGGCGGAGAGCGGGAGGCGTCCTGCTCCCCCGCTCACCCCCGCAAGCAGCCTGGCTGTCGTAATACATGTGAAGTAATTCCTCAAAGGAATTTCAAAGAAAAATTGATGCAGTCAGAAAAAAAAAACAACAAACCCAACCCAATCCAAACTAAAAGAACCCAATCCCCCCAAAATAACTTACCACGAAAAACTCCAAAACTCCCACAAAACAAATCAAAAGTATGGCTCCCTCTCCATTCGGTCCTTTCACCATCATGTCTGTAACTGGATTTATGTGTAAATGATAGTAAAAACATAATTGGAAAAGGGAAGGGTTTTTGTTAAAATTGGTCAACATTAATTTAATGCTGCTATGGTTAAACATTTCTGTGGCTGCTTACACAATGATTTACCAACATTGCTTGTCTTAACTACTACCTGAAGGGAGAGGATATGTAAGGAAGTGTCCATGTAAAAGTATGCTGAAACAATTACATTCAATTACATTTCAGATGGGGAGTTCCTTCCTTATTTAAAATTCCAAAATATTAATCATATGAATGTGTTGAGTTTATAAAAGCACAATGAAAGCTGTCTGTGTTTTTTTTTCTATTTTTTTTGACATATTTCAAATGGTTCTGCAATACCATTTTGTATGGTATCTTATGTGCTTTAAAGTAGTCTTAAGTTTAACCTCTTTTATTTCATTTTTTTCTTAACTTGCCTTTGCCTTGCCTTGCCTTTTTCCTTGCCTTTCCTTGCCCTTTTCTTTTTTCCTTTTTCCTTTTTTTTTTTTTAACTTACCACTAATGATTACATATTAAAAGGATTAGGGTTTGCAGGAACAATTGCTGAATGGGCTTTATTTAAGTAGTACTCATCTAAATAAAGGTAGTTGAAATCCAGATTCTGTTCCCCACTGTGTCTGTGCTAGATTCAGTGGAATGACATCAGTAATGAATACCACTCATTATTTTTTGTTATTTTAGGGGTTTTAATAATACATATGGTTCTCTAGTTAAGCAAGAATAAGGCAAGAGTAATGGAGTGTTGATTTTTGTAGGTTATATTTATTTGCTAGAACCTGTTTATGAATTATGAAAATAACTATTTTTGTCTATTTGGCTTATTTGCATATGATTTCTGCTTATTTTCAGAAGCTGTGTATCCTCTACTGAAAACTGTGGCATTTTTGGGCACTCATCTGCTGGCTGGTAAATTATTTCAAGTGAGGCACTATCTTTTTTTTAAAAAAATTATAGTCTTGTGATTTGGGGCCTCAGGTA
Organism: Setophaga petechia; assembly: GCA_024362935.1. Taxonomy (NCBI): domain Eukaryota; kingdom Metazoa; phylum Chordata; class Aves; order Passeriformes; family Parulidae; genus Setophaga; species Setophaga petechia. The sequence goes on along the minus strand of JANCRA010000002.1, from coordinate 6,825,455 downwards.
ACTAAGAAATCATACATATTTTATGGGGGAAAGAAAAAATTTTCTTTATTGACAAGCACTTCAGAAGCCTATCTGGAATCCACAGAGGCATATTGATTGACAGTTCCTCTTCACCTGTTCACTGATGATGATTCATTTCAAGACAGAAGAGGAAGTAAGCAGGAAGCAGAGGAAGGAAGGAGGCGCAGTTTTGGGAGTTGTGTGTATCCCTCCGAGGTTCTTTGCATTCCACCAGAGAGGACCTGCTGGTGGTTTCCATGGCTGCACTGCTCTGTTTGCCTCCTGCAGCATTCAATAACACCCAACTTTTGTGTATTCTAATTGCTTCCCGCTGCAGAATATTTCCAGGTTTTTGCATTTTTTAAGGTCAGGTTCTATCCCTGGTTTTAAGTCTTCTCAAAATGATTACTGCAATGCTTTTTCATTAAAATGCATGATCTGATGAAAGAGGCTCTTACAAAGGCAGCAGAGTAGCAGAAGTCTGACTGGTGTTAGACTGTGGAAATGCAAATTCCTACACATTTTCTGTGTTACACTTTCCAGCTGTCAAACCATTGCATTAGATCAGATGTTTGCAATTACTTAAAATGAAGTCTGCAGCTTAAAGATTTCTTGAAAAATATGAAACTGCAGGTAAAAAAACCTAAATTATGAATTTAATATTTGCATGCTCTCCTTCTTGCAGAATAATATAAGGAAAACCAAGCATTTATATTTATTGTTACTTTAAATGTAGCCTTACCCTACAAATGTTTCCCACTAGCACATATGAAATCCATTCCTCCAAGATTTTGTCTTTCAGTTGTTTGTGTAACTGTGGGTACATATATTACTTCCTCCAATCATCAGAATCTGCTTCTGCTTTGGGAATAATATTTAAAAAAAGAGAGAAGGTCTGGAAGACTTTGCCTCCCTAAGGATCATGGGTTTTGTAGTTCCTAATGTGATTATTTCAGGGTCTTGTCACGAAGCTCTGACAAAATGCTTAATAACAGATCTTTTTTTCTTTATTCATAAAATAAATATTTCCATATCACTCCTGTGATTGCTACAAGTTGTAGTCTACTGCACTGCTACACCTCTAAATTTGTTTTATTTGTAATTTAAATTTAAAGTGGGACTCTTTTTACAAGTGGGATAATGGTATTGAATAGCAATTGTCAGGGTTTGTTTTGTTTCTTATTTAAATAGAGAATTTAATGGCATTTATTGATTCCTAAGTTGTCCTTCTTTTCTGCAGAAAAGAAGCCCCAAACCCTACTTTTCCTACCCCTAACTTTGCTCAGTTATTCAGAGGGCACAAACTCTTTCCAAGGAGACAGAAAGGCAAAGATACCTACAGGAGATATCTGGAAAGGAGCTATGAGCATTCCACCACGTTCCCTCATCTTCAGCAGGTGTGTTTACCAGAGGGGTTCAACATTTCCCATGCTGCCATTTAGCACATTTCTGTCCATTTTGTTCCAGACAGCTTTGTCTGAGTAAAGTTGAGATTTGATATGAGCTTCAGACATATTGTTCCCTTTTAGAGGCAAGCAGAATGGGGCTTGACTTAAGCATTTTTCTAGATATCACATTTGTGGCAGGATCACTAGAGGGATTTGCCTGAAGGAAAACTTTCTCTGAGGGATTTTTAAGGACAATTTAGGGTGGAGGGTTTAAAAAATAAACAAGGGAAAAGCTAATACTAATATTAAATAATTTTTCTAGAGGGGCTGTGAGCTTTCTGTATTTTTGTATCAGAAGAGCATTTGTCTGAGCTAGCAATTCAGCACGCTGAGGAGTATTCAAGATTTTTTATTTCAGCTTTGTTGAAAACTCTGCATTTTAAGTATACTAGTTAATTGCTCAACTGGAAGTTATGCAGGCAATGTGGTGCATTGCAAGAGCAAACCCAAAAAATGCACAGCTCCCCTTTTCTAAGCTAGTGGAGAACAAGACCTAAAAGAAACTCAGATCTTGGCCAGAATTGTGTTAGGGTCTCAACTTTAAAGTACTTGTATGGAACGAGTTAAGAGTGAGAATTAATTGAGGGTTTAGAAAAAGGTAAAAATCTTATGAGAAAGCATCAAAATTAAGATTTTTGTTTTCTTTGGGGTTTTTTAAAGATTTCTTGTTTTCTGATTTAACTGCTGCTGATTTATCTTGGATTCTTTGTGCATGAAGGACAGGACAACAATCCATTAATTTTCTAGGAGCTCGGTATTTTCTTATCAGCACTGCCAGCAGCCTCCTGAGCAGATGTGGAGAAATTACACTGCAGGTCTATATCCCTCATTTTCCCAACTGTAAAATTGGAGTAACAACTTGTTATTTAAGATGATGTTAAATGAGATCCCCATCCATTTTTGGCAGTTTGCTGCTATCATCCTTGAGGTGATTTAACAGCCTATGATTGCACACATATACTCTTCCTCCCTATTCAGAAACAACAGTTTGCTTCTCTCTTCACTGATCTACCACAGATGGAGAGGACTGTTCTCACAGCCAGGATAATTCTGACACAAGAGGCTGTTAGTTAGTGAGATGTTTTTTATATTTGTCATTGTGTGAAATACATCTATTTTAATATGTGACTGAGTGTAAAAAAAATTATAACCACAAGGTAAATCAATTAAATGTTCTTATAACAAATATGCATTTCTAACAGAACATTTTGTATTATGTTGGTGTATTGCTCTACAGTACTAACAAACATCTGTTATTAAACACAACTAATCAAAATCTGACTCAGTCACCCTGTAGATAATTTTAAAATGCTGCAAAAATTTTAATTATGTATCCGTTGAGCACCACTTTAAAAAAAAAACCTCAACAAAAACCAGCCCTGAGTTTGACTTATTGACTAGTTCAATATAATATCTGAAAGATTGCAAGCACCTTGTTGATATTTGAACAAACCAAGGTTCTTCTGCCACTTTGCTCTTTATTCCTTTTCTTATCACTCACATGGCACAATGGCTTAAGCTGCCTGGCTTGAGCTGTAAGAGGCACGGGAATTTGCCAGATGCACTGTTTGGGAATTTGCCAGATGCACTGTTTTGGGGAGGTAGGATAGAATTCCCAAGTACATTTCTAAGGGACTATGAAGGGATGCAGTAGATTGTGCCTCTGGCCCAGTGCCAGGCTCGTGGGTTTTGGTCAGCTGCCCCTCTTAGTTTACTGTGCCACAGATGCTCAAACACTTCTTTCTGCTTTGGCCACTTCAAGTTATATCTTAAATACCTTTTCCTATGAACAACAAGGGAAAATTATCTTTCAGCTTGTCAGTAGGAACTATTGTGTGTGCAGCACTTCTGACCATTTTATAGCTGGGAATATGGACCTCAGGACTTGTTTCTGGTCATAGTTCATTGGCAGGTTACTGGCATACAAGGCTGTTATTATTAGTGTCGTCGAGAAATTACTGAGCAATTGCTTTTGTTCCAAACCACAAACCACACTGTATGGATAGTGTAACATAAAGCATATAATGCCTATGCCTTAAAATATTTCTTTTCTATGTTTATTTTTCCAGTGTCCTGGTATTCTTTATTAAATCTGTAGTCGCATTTATGAGAGACAGGTGAATTAAGAGTTTTCTGAGCACAGACCTGCCAATCCAGTGGAGTGCTTAATCTTTTCCTCCTTGGAGATCTACTTCTAAATGTGGTCTGTGTAATTGCCTGTACTGTAGTTTGTTTGAATTCTGTTAGAACTTCATAGTATTAAAAATCAACATGGAATGAGTTGTATATAGGAATAGTTTGTAGCCTCTCCCCACGTTTGCTCCGGTAAGGACTGGGTGTCAAACTACCAAGTATCAGAATTCAACTACACAACTACAGTTACAGCATGTGAGAAATCTTTCCAATGCCTGACTGCTATTATTATAATATAGCAGGACAACTATAAACAGCCAGTTTTGTACAAAATTCTAATGGGTTCTCCTGATAGTTTTCACTACAGTACTGCAAACTTCTTCTAATGTAGAATTTATTTCCACCATTAAAAATTTAAAAAACACAAACCAACCCAACAACCTTTCCCCCCAAAAGCCGAACAAACATACCCCAAAAAACCACAATAAAAAAGGTAGGTTTTTCACTTACTATGTAGGTTTTTAAAAAAAATTTCAATAAATGTTGCTTAAATTATTGGTAAAACAGCTTATGTGCATGTATTAGTATATATAAATACTGTCAGAACTTTGTTTACTTAACTAGTTTATTAGGTAAAATACAAAAGGGAAATAAATTTGCCATATACTTTAAAATAAGCAGAAACCAAGAAAAAACATAGAGACTATCTCAATTCATTTATATTTATATAACATATTTTAAATTGTTTTAGTTTTCCTACTGGCAGGCTGATACTCAACCTGAGGATCTTCTATTCTGGGGACATAAACCAACACTCTACAAGCCCTGATTTGTCCCACCTCCCAGTTCTTACAGATTTTCAACAAGTCCTGTGTATCTGATTAACCTCTGAAGACAGAAAGGCACAGAGGTTTGCACAGCCACAGTTTGCTTTTGTAAACCCTGCAGTAGCTTCTGACGTGCTCAGCTCATTGGCAACTTCCATTTTTTCTGATCAGGAGCTTCATTTGGGCATGTAGAGTTGCCTGAGCCACTCCCTTTCCTGTAAGAAATGTCCTACTGGTAGCATTGTCTGTCATCTGTTACCTCCAGAAGCTCTGCCAGTTATCCTGCCCGGGCATGTCATCCCCTCCCCTGGCCAATGCTCAGTGAATGGGCCAATGCTCCCATGGGCTGCCAGTGTTTTAACAGCTGCAGAATGTGCAAGTTTGCTTCTCATTTTTAATGTTGCACACAAGACTACCCATTGCTGGCACTAGATGTAGGTCTAGGAGAGTGAAACCACAACATCAGGCAGAACAATGACACCATCTTTGTGTCATATTGTTGGCCATGATCTGTGTTGACATCTGCTGACTCAGAAGTGCTTCCACATAAGCATCCCTGAAAAGGCTTAGGATGAGGACATCAAGTGAATTCCTCAACTGTAGCAATCATGATGGTAAGAAACTTTAAACTGTGCTTAGAGCTGCTCTGCCATCAACTCTGTCTTATTGCTGTCATACAGGAGAGGCAAGGTAGCAGGACATGCCAGCAATTGAGTAGGAAGCTTTTCATCTTCCTTCCTTCTGGCTGGCATCAGACCTTTTCTGGGCAATACTAGGTGCATGCAATCAGTTGAAGCCAACTGAAAAACAAGATCAGACTTGGTGACAGTCTGGACCATAACTTATTATTACTGTGGCCAAGGGGTCAGGGCATCTGGATATCTTTGGGGAGTCTGGTTCCTGACAAATCCACTGTGTCACCTCTGAAAAACATAATCTCTCCTTCCCAGAGCCTAAGATCTGTGTTTATTTTGCCTCCATTTTAAGAATAACAACCCCAAATTTCACCTATTTCTGCTTCCTTTTCTCTGCTGATTCCAGGGTAACTTGGGAGAGAACCATGGGCAACCACTCTGAGACAGCTAAGACTCATTTTGCACAAGCCAATGACCACAGCATGGTTTGCAGGAAATTTTGAAAGGTAAAAGCAAGACTTGAACTTTTCTCAAGCTTCAAAGGGTTAATTTTCTCCAGAAGAGCATCTCCATCTCTTTGGCAGGGTGGATAAGAGTTGTCTGAAGAAAATACTCAGACAATGTGTCGTTCTTTTGTTTCAGTTCTACTCTTCAAGAATTGCTAAATGGAGCCACCAGAGAGAAATGTCTCTGATTTTCAAGCTGACACTCAAAAGCTGCTTGTCTTAAAACTTTTGTATCTGTTCACATTTCCAGGGTAGACATCACAGAGTTATTAGAGGCCATTTCATCTGTCATGTAACTCAGGTAGCATGTCTGCTCCATAACTTAGGCAAAGTTAGAACTATAAGGAGAATGAAAATCTTTCTAAACTGCAGAATTTTCTAGGCACATTTTGATCCCAGTTCTGGAAGACTTGAATATTAATGTGTTCAGCAAAAAGAAAAACACATAGTTTCAGATGGATCAATTCTTTCCAATTTATATTTTTCATACATCTGACATATATCTATATGAAACACAAAAACCAAAGTAAAAAGCCATTGCCGTAAAAAAACCCGTAAGACTTTCATTCAAAGATGTAAAAATTAGTTATTTTGACATTGCCAGAGTCTTCCAACCTGTTTTTTTCCTCACATAAATGAAATATGAGTGAAAAAGACAAGACTTCACAAAATGTTTGAAGAGAACTGCACTATTTTAATAAAAACATGTTCTACTAGTGGTTTGATTATCAACTGTAATCAGAATAGAAGGGTTTGTTTTTGTTAAAATAAAAATAAAAAATGAAACTCTTTGGTAATTACACTGTACAGCAGAACTCAGTTAACTAGGAGAGAGTCTATAATGGCATATACTTCAGGATTTATTTCTCAAACAGTCATTTATGTTATTCATCAGTCACTGATTTCCCACATACAAAAGATAAATTTTTGTGACACTCTTCAGCTCTGACAGATAGCAAACAAATATCTGAATTTTGAAAGAAATATTTTTAATAAGGAAAATTTCCTTCTGCTGAGATTAGATACTTCATTGTGCTTTTTAAAATTTTTAGTTGATTTTACTGGAATTTTTCATTTTTTATAGCAGCACGTGTAGCTTATTCCACAGAATTTGATGGAACTATGACAGTTGCCTGCATATTTGAAGAGCAGGGATTTTTCTAAATGAAGGACATCAATGCAGTTGCTCTAACAGGTAATTATGCTTCATGAACACTGGATTCTAATTAGAGAAGAACAAGTCCCTGGCAATAGCCACCTCTTTATACAGTGAATTAAAAAGACAACTAATTGGCAAATGTGGTGTGATAACTCTATTATGTAGGTAATCTTTATCTTTTTAGCCCTGTTATCATACCCAATTTGCAAATTTGATTTAGAGATAGAAAGGACATGAAGATCATTGGACCCACTTGCCCAGTTCTGGAAAACTTGTTTATTGTGAAAGTAAAGAACTGAAAAATAAGTCTGTTTTTCCATGCTGTGAAGCACCTTGAATATATGACATCTTACTGATGTAACTTACAGAAGTGTAATGTGTAAACAGCAGATTAGGATATTGTAATTAGGAAGTTTTCATTGCATCCAAACCTATCTTAATGATTAGTCTTATTATGCAGTTTCTTTCAATGAAAAACAAAATTATAAAATACACCAGCTCTCCACATTCAAATTCTAGAAACTATAGCTAATAAGGACAGACAGATATTAATATCATATTTATGTAATTTCTCCACGCAGTAAAAATGTTCTTCACATTGAACCCTAGTTCATCCTATACAGGTAAACAAATGAAAAAGAGGTTCAACCCTGAACAAAATACTTCTGGGGAAAATATATTCATCTATTGAAAGGTTAATAAAAAGCAGAAAGACATTTAAACTTTTTTTGCCAGTTCCAGTGGGGTTTTAATAAGTACTAAAGGGCATAGAAGAAATATCAGCATAATTTCTTCTACACCATGAATCATCTTTCATGACTATTGAATAAAAAATCATGTTCACTGTCACATAGGTGTAATATCCAAATAAAACTCATTTACAAGTAGAAGAATACTCCCTTAAAAATGTTCTGTGATTGTCTCCAAGTTAGGCCTAAATATAAAAAAAACTTTATCTAATTTCTCTACATGAAAATACAAGATATAGAATAGCAAGTTAAGATGAAGGAAACAGTAATTTGTTTCTTAGGCTTCCCAGTTAATCTTCCTGCACATAAATGTTAATTTACAGTATTTTTTCATACTTCATTGACGTTCCTTTTCTGCAGCAATGATGGTAATCTTTGTTGTGTCTGGCACCAAATTTATCTTAAAAAGCAGTGTAACTTTCTGTCAGTAATTCCCATCCAAATCCCTGCTGATGTCAAATCTGGTATCACTACTCAGCTTTTTTGCACTAAACAACTAGAAAACTTTGAAAATATTTAAATAATAGTTAAAGAAGTGTTTATTAACTGTGGTGCCCCTTCTACTTCCTAAATATTATCCATGTGTTTCTGCAAACAGACCAAGTGACTTGCTGGTGACCAGCCCTTCCACCCTCCATCAGAAAAGCACTGCTGCCATCCACAAAGGATGGGAGGCTGTGGGCAGGGCTGTGGGCAGAGCTCCCTGCCTTCACCACCTCTGACTCTGTGGAAACTGTAAACACCACTTATTTTCAAGCCCAGAAGAAAGGACAACGTTTACAGAAGCCCATCCTCCTCCTTCTGCTCATTTCTTCTCCCTTCATCTCATTTTCTCCTATTTCCATATTTAGGAAGAGGGAATCTCATTTCTGAGGAGCCTGGTGACCCAGGAGTGGCAGAACACATGGATATACCCCCTGCTTTGACTGGGACAGGGAAATGCAGTGGTGAGGACTCGCTCACTGAGATCCTGACTGCCAGCCACATCATGCTGGAGGTGGGCGAGGACCTGGCTTGGGACCTGGCTTTGCATCACAAGCTGACAGCTGTGTTTTTCCTTTCTGCAGAAGGAAAGAGAGAAAGGGAAAAGGTGTTGTGTCATCTGAGAGAGCAATTCTGTCATCTCCAGCTGGGAATGGTGTCCTTTGCCTGCTGCCAGTGTGCTGCAAACCAGCACTAGAGATAAAGATTGCCAGAGAGGTAATTTATTGGCAGCATGTGCTCAATCAAGCCTTCAGTGAAATATCTCTGAGAGCCAAGTTGCCTGAATTCCTCTGTCTACATGGACTGTTCCTGCTCTTTCCAGAACTGATGCTGTCAGGGGGGGTGCTGTGAAGCACCTTGAGCCTCCCAGGTCTTTATGCTGAGAATGGCAATGATTTAATGAAGAGATGCAAATGGATAAGGGGTGAGGAGCATCAGAGAGAGAATGTGCCTGTCTGTTCATGACCTGCCATCACCCTGCAGATGTTCTGTGGCCTCCATGAAGTAATGAGCTCAGGAAGCCTGCTCCTCTGCAGCTTCTGCTTAGAAGTTTGATATCTGTCTCTGTGCACTCTAGGGAATAAGCCACCCCTCTGATAACAGTGGCATCTAACAGGTGCCTTGCCTGGGGATAGCATCTATCTACAAAATGCAACATGAAAATAAAAGAAAAATGTTAGTTTGTGGTGTATCACTCAACTTCTTAAATCATTGAACAATAATCAGCAGTGATTCAAAGGTTGGTTTAGAGAGTTTTCTAGAATTACGCAATGCTTTTCACATCTCATATATATAAAAAGATAAATTAGCAAAATATACATTAGATATTATAATTTAGTGTATGTACACATTATTATATATATAACACATTCACACACGCATTAGCATTCTTGTTAAAAATATTTGCAGACTTTTTATTTATAAAGAATGGAGACTATAATCAAATGTCAGATCCTAAAAAACCCACATGGAAGGGAATGCCAAATAATCCCCCATCCCTCTTCTATGGCAGGTGGCTTTGAGGGACTACCAGAGGAACCTCATGACAGTAAATAAAACTGACTGTGCAAATTGTGAGTTTTCCTCCTTGGGGGAGTTAAATTTGGATTTTGAATTGCTTACTTAAAGCACAGGGTCTTCAACACACTGTATTTCTGGGTTTGTTTTTCCAATTCCTTTTGCTCCCTATTCTGCATTGCAAACCTTTTGTTTAGAACAGGTACTGAGGGCTACAGACAGCCCCTGTGGACATCAAGCCAGTGAGCTGGTAGCAGACAAAGGCACTATCTTCTCCATCCAGGTTAGAACTGACTTTTCCTCCAAGCTTTTCACGCTTCTCCTAAATTGGTTCCAGATGCCAGGCGGACTCCAAATCAGGATGCAGAAACTTCCAACTGGAAAAACAAGCAGAAGAGGACACTCTCATATCCTCACATTCCCAGTCAACTCTTTTATTAATTTCTTTTCTATTGATAAGCCACCCCCAGCAGCATGTATCTTCTACCAGAGCCTGTATGACTGTCTCAGACATTGTCCTGCCCTTGCTGCAGGGACAAGACTCCTGTATTTTCATTTCTTATGAAAAAAAGGGTGTACTCAATTTGTATTTCCCTTTTTGACCAAGAAAGCATCTGAGATGCATTGTTCCAATCTGCAATTTTTATTTAAAACCTTTATTTTAATGGATACTCAGATATCAGTCTGTTTGATCACTCAATACATTTTACTGTTTCCTCTGGATTTTAAACATCTTTTTGTTAGAGCTTATATGTGCAAGAACAATTTTCATTTTTTTATATCATGAAAGTATAGCTTCAGTTATTAATGACTGAAGACTGTGGTTGTCTTTGTTAATGATGATTTAAGCCCTTACTTCATGGACTGTTTCAATACTTTCAAAACAAAGAAGTGCTCAGTATAGGAATTCTTCTTCCTCTTGAACTGAACAGCAAAATAACAATCTGTTTCAAGAGGTAAGATTTTATCCAGAGTGGCAAAAGAGTACAATGTTCTGGTCCTAATATATAAGAATATCTTTCATGCTAAAATATTTGAAGTTTATGATTACTTAAATCATATTCTGGTGACTTCTTATGAGGAATGATGCCTTAAGTTTTGGCTTTCATATTTTTTAGATTCTGTGCCATGCAGGTGTGTAGCTCTGAGCTTCCTATTGAGCCTTAGTAAGCTCTCTTCACAGAGTAGGTAGACAAAACAATCCTTTTCCAGCTTGAGACCAAGGACAACCTTGGTTACAAGCTTCAGGCCCAAAAAGCATAAACAACGGCAGAATGAAGAGAGAAAACATGAAGTATGGGACTTCACAACCTGAAGCTGTAACTGGACAATTAACCCAAATATGCGAATGGACCCGCACTTATAAAAGTGTGAAACCTTGTGACTGGTCATCCATTTTGTGACCATTTTAGGTCCCTCTTGAGTGTGGCCTTGGCCAGGCTCTTGTGCTGCCCCAGGTGTATCCTTTTAAGGCCTTTCAATAAATGTCTACTTTCTTCTCTTAGCTGTCTAGTCTCTGTTCCAGATCAGCCTCTCAAGGCATCAGAAGAGCTAAAATTTTTCTTAAAATAGGAAATTACAGTAAGGGTTAGATGAATATATTTTTTGAGGGGGATGTGTTCCATCTGCAAAGGAATCATAGCTAGTGTTTGCCAGAGCTGCCCTCCAGCTCCCATGGCAGCAAAAATGTCAGATACCCAAAAAGTGCCTGTATCAGCAGAAGTGGGAAACATTGCAGGATCCATAACACACAGAGTTTTGTAGCAGGATGACTACAGTAGATTGAGGAATCTAACCTTGCAATATTTACTGGGTACAGCATGATATAGATTACATTTTTCCCTTCTTAGCTTTATTTTCCTTTTCTTTCCCCACTGTGCCTTGAAGGCTTTTAGAAAAAAACTTAGTGCTGGGAATTTCTTATGTTTTTTGCTTATACAAAATATGTCTTTATAGCTTTTCTACTGAAAGTAATAACATAATCCAAGTGGTTTCAAAATAACCCTACAATATCTGTTCTGAAGGAGAAAGATTTACCTAAGGAAATTTGTTTGGGGGGTCTTTAAAGTGTCCTCTGGATAATATTACTATATAGTCTCTACTAATTTTCTGTAAGGGTGTCAGATATTTCCTCTCTTCTGTGTTTGATGTGGTTATCAGACTTCAGAGTGATAACTAAATTAAAAACACTTAAGTATCTTTAATAATTTTTGGGTGAAAATTAATTGAGTGTAACTCAAAGAAGAGAGGTTGAGGCCTTTTAAATTATAAATAAGTGCTGTTAAAAATAAGAAAACTATATGACAGTTCTCTTAGAAGTCATGAAGATGAGATCACAGTCTTCAAAATGTATTTAAGTGTTTTCACCAAAATATTCTGCTGTTGGTTAAAATCGGTATCTAAAGCTAAAGTTGTGCTGCCACAATTGCTTGCATGTTTTCCCCTAAGAAGCTCTCCACAGATTGAATTGGTAGAAGCTGATGTACATTTCTTTTCCCAGGACTGTGGCTGACTAATGTATTACATTTAGAGTGTTTTTCCTGACCTAGGTGATAGTATAGGTCTTTTCACGGAGTGAAATTGCAGATGAACTTGTCTGACCATCTCACCCTGACATTTAGAAACAGAAATCTATGTTTGAAAGTTTTACTGCCACTACAGAAACCTGAAGTAGGCAATCATCCCTCTTGAGATAAAGAGCAGGGTTATTTCTGAAACTCCTTTAGGAGGTAAGTGTTGGGTTGTTACTAAACACATAATACTTGTATTGCACCCAGATCATCAAGTACAACAAATAATCATAAATGCTATTTGTAATTGAGCTTTGCTATTTCTCCTCATACCCGTATACAGATACTGGTATACAGATACCTGTATATAGATACACTGTTTTCAGTACCTCTGAAAATTACTCTGAAAGACAATTTGGTACCTACAATAAGAATACAGACATGAGCTGACATTAATCTGGCCTCACGGCATAAAGGAATTTCAACCATCCCCAAATATCAATTACTTATGAACTTGATTTGTCCCACAAGTAAGAGTGGGCCATCTAAACTATTAAAACAAGAGTTTAATACCAGTCTTTTTTTTTCCTTATAATTTTGGGAGGGAACTTACTTTAGACGTTTTTCAACAGAATTTTAATATTTCTCTTTCATCTTTGACAGTAACTCTCCTTTCTCCTGCCTTGCTCTTCAAACCCACATCATCCAGTCCTTCTTTCATCTACTTTTGAATACTACCATCTGACAGAAAAAATCCAATACAGGTTCCAACAGAGTCACGTATCAATGCAATCTTTGGGAATGATGCAAGATAAGTCATTGTCTTTGTGCTTAAAGTTGCACTGTGTACTGGTTTAGGGCAGATTTGGTAGAGGATTTCCAAAGGAGGGCCTCTCCAGAAAACAAACCCACACGGCCCCTGCCCCCAGCTGGTTCGGGAAGGATTCCTCGGAGAGAAGTGGAAAGAACCTGTTTATTTGACAGGCACAGCACCCCCCAGCACACAAAATGAACAATACTGGATGACACCACTCTGAAAAAGATGACAAATTCAGAAAGTCTCTCTTGGGGGGGTCGCTCTGTCCTCAGTCCCTCCGGTGCTGGGGCAGCTGCTGCAGACACAAGGTGTGAACTCTCAGTGTTCCCAGGTCCCAGTCCAGAGCAGGTTCAGGTTGGTCAAAGAAAAGAGAGGAGAAACAGTCCAGGAAGCAATTTGGAGTGTTTAGCTAAACTAGCTAGAAGCAAAAGCAAGCCGGAGCAAAGCAAGCAAGAGCAAGCAAGAGAGAGAAAAGCCAAAGCAGCAAAAGCCAAAACCTCTGTGTCCCAGCCAGGCTGACAAGAAAACCAAAACAAAACTCTCACTCTTCAGGGCCACTCTTAAAGGTACAGAACATAATATCCAACATTAACAGAACACATGAATGGGGACACAAGCATCATAACGTCACCCTAGGACACACTGTCAGAAACTCCTCAGTTCTTCAACACCATTTGCAGGGATGGCAGTGAACGGTGGTTGCCAGACATGATGGGCAGACACAGGTAAGAGGCTTCAGCTCTGTCAAGGCCAGTAATTTCTGCTGTTCAGCCCATGTACATTTGTGTGCTAGGCACCAACAGCACTCACCTTAGCCACATGGTGAAGAAACTCCTTTCCTACAACTCCTTCCCTTTCTCTCCATGAAGTAAGTCACACTCTTAGTGTATTAAGGAAAAAAAGCCATCCAATTCCAATTCTTTACAAGTAGTTTTGTTAGCCGTGATTCAGTGTTAGGAGATCATTCACATCTTTCCAGAGAAACAGTCCACAACACAGAAAGCACAGTAAAAATGCTTTTCAGAATTAGTTCTGCTGCATAAATGTTTATTGAATAATATCTTCCCATTGTTACTTTTGTAGCAATGGAAGATATTATTTAAACTTGATATCCCAGTAATGTGCTGCATATTGATAGATGGGAGTGATGTTTAAAAGTGGTTTTCAACATTCCCCTAGGAGAAAAATTAAGCTGTTAAAAATTATTTAGTCTGTTCACTTTTCTTAGGGCATTTCCTATGGAAAAATTGGTTAGTTCTTTGGGAATAAAAGTTTGTTGTTGGGACTATATCTTCAGCATCTTAGTAATAATTATAGCTTTTAAACACATATCTGATATCTATCTAGTCAGATATGACATTGGCTTACAACACCTGAGATGTGGATATCTTTTAAAGGCTTCAAGTAGTTAACATGGTTCTGACCCTAACTGTTCCCCATTTCAAGATAGACTGCAAAATAAAAATGTCCAGATACAATCCTCTCCCATCCCGATCAGTTTTTCAAATTGTGCCAAAATTCAAGTTTCTCTGAAAAGAGATTTGAATTTTTAATAATTGTTGAGTTTGGATCTGTTTGCATACAAATCTTGGCAAGCCTAGCTGGGTATCCCCAGCATCCTGAAGAGCAAAGCATGCTTGTGGTGAGTCTGTGCCTGCCCCACAATGTTTCCCCCTCCTGTGTCTGGTGCATGCCCTGCCTCAGCTCTCGGCGCTGCTGTGTGGACCCTGTAACAGGGCCAAGGGCACTGCCATGCTCTGCTCAGCACATGGGGCAGTGAGGTGCTGCCAGCCAGGGTTCCCACTGTCATGTGGCCAGACCTTTTCCTTCCTGGAAGTGCCAGTGCATCCCCAGCTCTATTTTCCAGGGACAGTGGTGCTGCTGAGCTGAGGAGAAGTGTGGGAACTCATGACAGCCAGGATCAAGAAGGACATAGAGCCTGCAAGTGGGACTCTGTTATGGGACCTTGCATGGTGGGCTCTTGGTGCAAGGCTTCTGTATGGCTTTGGCTAATTCTACAGCCCACATGACTCGCAGAAAATAAATGCACATGAAAATCTACCTTCTTTGAAAAGAGGACAATGGTGCACTGCCTTTGGCAAGCTCTGGCTGAGGAGTGATTTCTTCTGACCCCAGTGTGACATACAAGGTAAATTGCTGTGTTGGTTTTGCATGGCCTAGTTTTTGGTAGCAAGGGAGCCACAGAGGTGGCTTCTGTGAGAAGCTGCTAGAAGCTTTCAACATGTCCAGCAGGAGATGGACATGCTGCTGATGGAAGCTGGGCCAATTAGAGAGGTTGGCAATGCCTCTGTGACAACATTTTTAAGAAGAAATTCAAAACAAAGTGGGCACATGTAGTTTTTTTCTAGTCAGAGAAGAGGAGGAGGTGAGAACATGTGAGGCGAACAACATGGCAACACCAAGGTCAGTGGAGAAGGAGGGGCCAGGATTCCTCTGCAGGCCATGGTGAGACCTTGCTGAGGCAGCTGTGCCCCTGCAGCCCATGGGGATCCATGGGGGATGCAGAGATCCACCTGCAGCCCGTGGGGAAGGTGCCCATGCTGGAGCGGGTGGAGGCCTGGAGGAGGCTGTGATCCAGTGGGAGACCCAGTGGAGAGAGAGGGCCCTTCTTCCAGGCTGGAGCGGCCTGTCCTTGGTGGACTGCACCTCGTGGAAGAGAGACCCAGGTCACAGCAGGTTTGGGAGGACTGTGTGCCCGTGGGAGGGACTCACAGCAGGTGAGGTCTGGCTGCTGCTCGTGAGGTTGGACCCACGCTGGAGGAGTTCACAAACAGCTGCCTCCCATGGGAGAGACCCCACAGTCTCACAGGGGAAGGACTCCTCTCCCAGAGCAGCAGAAGAAAATTTCAGTGATGAACTGACCAAACCCCCATGCTCTGTCCCCCTGTGCTGTCAGTGGGAAGGAGGAAGGGGGTTGGGGAAAGAAAAGATGTTTTAAGGGCTCACTTTACTTCTCATTATACTCCTCTGGCTCTGTTAGTAATAAATTCACTTTGAACCTTTAAGATGAGCCTGTTTTGCCCTTGAAGTGTTTTCTCCCAGTCCTTACCTCTCATAAAACACTGTTAATTTTTTTTTCTCTCCTCTGCCCAGCTGTGGCAGGGAAGAGTCAGCGAGCAGCTTTTGTGGGTGCCTGGTGTCCGGCCAGGGTCAAACCATGACAATTTCAAATTCTTTATGAAAATTAAAAACAAACATGGAGTGACATGCAGCCTTGGGTAGTGTGCCTCCAGCTACTGGTTTGAATGGAGCCCTACCAGCTATAAGGTAAGCTTGGCACCTAGCTCACACATAAACACCCTTGTTTAGCTACCTTACTTCAGGTGTCTTAAATCCACCTCCTTGAGGTGGGAATCAGTTACCTGAACATACACATTCAGTGTCATTGCAAGGGCCATAGAGTTTAAATGCCCTAGGACATTTGAGTCATCTGAACCATCTGCTCTCTGAAATTGAATTAGCAGCTTGTACTTAGGTATCATTCTCTGTCTCCAGTCCAAAGTTTCAGAAAAGAAAAGGAGTACAAATCCTGTCTTGTCCATCCCATCAGTTTCTCAGAGAAACTGGAGTCTCTTTGGGTTCATCCTAAGTTCAAAATAAAGCACATACATAAAATCCAAGAAGGATCACAGTCACTGAAAAGAATTATAAAGATGAAGAAAATTAACACAGTATCAGGAAAACCTCAAGTTTCATTTTAAGGGTGAAAGTAGACAAAATTCTGATAGAAAATAATGCCTTTGGGAATAAAGAAATTTTATGACTTAAACCAAGAATTTTGACAATGCCTCTGAAAAATACACTAGGGAAGAAATTTATATTAAAGTCATAAATAAGTCTCTTACTGCTAGAAGTGACAGAAAAGAAAAAGCTGCAACTTTAAGGCTTTATAGTTAGAGTAGCTTTCTGTACTTGGGGAATGCAGAATATTTTCAGTGTAAACAAAGAAAAATGGATTTAAATTCTGGGGAAAAGAATTCTTGGTGAGCTACCCAACTAGAAATGATACATGTCAAAAATTGTTTTGAAATATAGATTCATTCAAGATATCTCACTGCTTTAAAATCATGTTGCAATTAGTTTCTAGCTCCCCATCATTTTAGGCTATTCTTTGTCAAGGTATACAACTCCAGTAATGGCAAAAAAAACCCCAAAAAAACCAAAAAAAAACCCCCACAATTAATTAAATTTTAAAAAATGAAAGACCTTTTATGGTTGCTGAGAGAGAATACATACTTATGACTGAATCCAGGATTGGCAATATGTATTTCACAGGCTAGTGATCAATATGCTTGTCTACCTGAGAGAGAGCCTAAATATTTCTGTAATTTTATTTTATACTCAAAATTCATCACACTTGGCATCTTTGTATCCCCTTATCTGTTGGGATGCTCTGATTCACCAGGGACAAGAATTTCATCCTCATTATTTCACTGCACTACTGTGAATTGAGTTCTTCCAGGTAAGTGGAACAAGACCCATAGGAAATATAAATATTTCTACCCTGCCCTGTGCAGTTGAGTGTGATGGTCTCAGGTGCAAGTCATATTTCTCTCACAGATGTCCAATACCAGGGGTAATCACAGAAGTGCTGAACAAGTGAGGATGATGACAATTAAATGGTCTGTATCTGCTATCTTGACACATATATTGGGAAGTGAAATTGGTGAAGTATTGCTCAGGTAGGCTTGCCCAGCCCTAGTGTACCCCATGCAGAGGTCTAGTGGGGAGGGTTTAAGAAGAAGGCATCAGCTGTTCAGCACATTGGGTCAGAGTGCTTCCAGAAACATGCCATATCTAATCCAGGATAAAGTTTTGAACAGTGATTTTGAGGCTCTAAATTATAGACTAATTTGTAAAACCCCTTTGTGATTGCAGTTCCAGGACTTTTTTCTTAGTGCTAAAAAATAGATTCTGCATGAAACAGTATTTTTGTCTAAATGCAAAGTGCCAGATTCACAAGTGGTGTCAGCTGGCTCAGCTCCACTGTGTACGAGGAGCTTGAGCTTATCCAACCAAAAAGAGCACTCGGAAATTTTGGAAGGGGAGAATGTCTCACCCTCTGGTCTTTGCATTAATTTGTGTGGCAGAGATTTGCGATGTTTCCAAAGACCACACCATGCTCCTCAGAAAGGAGCAAAATCCTTCCACAGAAGACAAAAATAGACAAAATAGTCAATCAAATCTCAAGAGTGCACTGTGCCAAGATGCTGCCCAAAGTTGCAATTAGAGCAAGCAGGGTTTTTTTAAACAGGCAGATGTTCAAACAATAACACATTGAGAAGAGGCCATGGCAGCTCACAATCAGCCACTGACTGTACCTGTGGCTTAGAAGACTGGCTGATCTATGAAATGGAAAGAGTTAATTTCCAAGGGAGAAATGCAGAAAAAATCAAACACTATCTAACAGAGAAAACCAAGTGCAGGCAGCCACATGTGTGTAGGACATGGTATCTGGGAGCCATCTGTGCCCAGATCTCCCAGCTGGCACTACCTGCAGTGCAGCCCCACTGTGCAGTGACAGCCCCAGACCCGCACATGCCAGGGAGTGCTCTGGCCTGGGAGACCTTGGAGTGTGCTGCAATTGCTGAACATCACTCCCAAGGAAGCTGTGAGGATGTTTGCAGAACATGAAATTCCCAGTGGTAAAAGGTGTCAGGTTGCAAAGTTCTTATTTAGTGGTTAAACTTAGGGTAAGAAGGTTTTTCTCTACTAATAGGTGCTGTGGAGAGTTAGAGTACCTTCTGCTCCTGGTGTTGTTCAATGCCTGTTTTTCTGCAAAGGCCAGAGGAAGGTTTTGGTCCCAGTGCAGGTCTGCTGTATGCAAGTGGTCTTGCTGTACAGAAGTGGTCCTTGTGGGAGGAGAACTGAATTACATGTCAGCGCTCCTCTGAAGAAGATCTCCCAACCTGAATAAGAAAAGTTGCTTTACTAAGGTCAAGGAAAAGCACCAATAAAAATTAAATATGAATATCTTTAGGGTAAGAATGGAAACATATAGCTTGCCCAAAGAAACTTTGAATGCCCCATCATTTCCTTCCAGTACCTGGAGGGAACCTACGGGAAAGAGAGGGCAAGATTATTTACAAGAGCATTTAGTGACAGGACAAGGGAGAATGGGTTCGAATTGCAAGAGAGTAGGTTTAAATTAAGATATTAGGAAGAAGTTTTTTACTGTGAGAGTTGTGACGCACTGGAATATGTTGCCTACACTTGGCAGCTGTGGATGTCTCACTCCTGGAGGTGCTCAAGGCCAGGCTGGATGGGTCTCTGAGCACCTTGGTCTAGTGGAAGGTGGCCCTGCTCATGGCAAGGACTTGTAACCAGATGATCTTAGAAGTCCCCTTCCAAACCAAGCCATTCTATGATTCTATGATCATTGGGCATGCTCAAGGTCACACTGTTGTGTTCTTGATCAACCTGATGTATTGAAAGATGACCCTGCCCATGGCAGGGGATTTTGGACTAGATAATCTTTAAAGGTTCCTTCTAACCCAAATGTTCTGTAATTCCATATTTTAAGTCAGTGTGCATAGCTTTATGAAGAGGCAAATTGTGGTGCTGAGTGATGGAAAATACATGACTGCCCTTCAGAAATAGAAACTGATTCATATTCTCTGCTAAGATACTAAGCTGGGAGACTGGGTTGTTTAAGTTTGTGTTGGAGGAGAAAGCAGGCAACAAATATTTTCTTTTCATGTTTTCACACAGGAAACATATTCTTTCAGCATCACTTGGTAGGTAAAAATTTAATTTTTCTTCCATCTTGCAGTCCTAGACAAAGAAGTTTATTGAAATACAATTTTAAGGGATGGTAAAAAGAGACAGCAGGTTCCAGTCAATGCTTAAACAGCTCATAGACTAAAACAATTTCTACTAAAAATCAGCCCTTTTTTTAGACATGTTTCTTCATAGATGTCAGAGTATGAAGGCTGATATTAGTCATATTTCAAGTTTCTGAAAGTGGTATTTTTAGGAAAGTCTGAGCAATAGTAATTGAAAAAAATTCAGGAAACCTAAATTTATGTGCAGTCAGGGCAGTGTAGTAGCACGTTCATTTCATATGTGTTATAGAAACAACAGTGTAGCTATTGATTTTGCATAATTTCACTTTAACATTTTCCTCTGCCATTTCTTGTCTTTATCTGCATATGATGATGAAACTTCAGAGAAACAGGTTTCAACACACTAAGAAGTAAAAAGAAGTAAAACTAATTGAACAAAGGGTGATAGCTGAAGGTTGCAGCTTGGAAGGTATATGGCACTAACAAAACCACATAATAAGTGATAAATTTAAATTTACATGAAAGACAGAATGTCTCGGGACTCTTGTGGAGGTCCCAGAATTAATCTCTGAACAAAGCCATTAGATTTCCACAAGGAAAGGAGCCTACCTGACCAGAATGACATTCTTTAGGATACCTAAGCCCAGCAAGATATGTAAAAGAGAGTGAGCCAGGATAGAAAAGTATACAAGAGCTCAAAATGAAATTCCACAAGGAAATGACACAAAAAGCTATGTATTCTTTGCCAAACAGCACTGCCAATGTTAAGCATATGGAAAAGAAGATACAAAACCTTGGACGCATTTCTGTGGTACATACACAGAGGAGGAGCAGCAAACACCACTGTACTGATAACTCAAACAAGCTTCATAGGGCAGTGATGACAAATGGACAGTAAACCTGAGAGCTAATGGGACACAGCACTTCTAATATGAGCAGAGAAGCAGAAACCAAGGTGGTGCCAAAAGCAAACATGTGCTCTGAGGAAAAAAACCAGCAACAACCTTATGGGCAGGAGAAAACAGAGAGCCATAATTCAGTGTTTGTATTCAGGGTAGCATCAGAGAACTCTGTGTCAGTGTCCCTCACATGCCTTGAGGCATCAGTGCCCTTTCCTAGGTATGGCCTGTTCTACTTCCTGCTGAGCTCACTCACCAGCCAGCTTTTGGCTGTTTGGCTTTGCTGTCCATCTCCTCTTGCCATGGGCTACTCTCCTGCTGCAAGTCTGCTGCTCACTTTACCATGTCTTCGCAGCAGATTTTTTATTTGCTCCTGTGGTATGAACTTTATATACCTGTGTGTGAGAAAAAGCAAAAGGAATATTATGATGGAAATATCTTTTCATTATCTCTACCCAGTTTCCTTGTTGTGTGATGTGTTTACACTCAATTTTACAGCATACAGAAAACATGTTCATTTAATAGTAAAGACCGCATAAGAAATAGGCCAAACCCCTTGGTTTCATCCAACAGATGCCTTCACTGGAGATGGCAGGGGAACCTGCTTTGTCAAACACATTCCAAGATTCTGTTCAAAGGAGAAGGAAGTTCACATCTATCTTCTCTGTACTCCACTTGAAAAATCCCCACAATCCCACAAAACTTCTTAAGTCTGAGGCAAGAAGCTAGGGAAGTAGGCTCTTTGATTCAGAACCATGCAGCAAAAAGAAGGATCAACAACCATCCAGGCAGGTGCAATTCAGTGCAGAAAAAGGACCCCTCATTTAGATGTCAACTCCAAGATGCTATATATTTACACTTAAACCCTCTTATCTAGAAACAAGGGGAATATTTAAATAAATGGTAAATAAAAGGGGGTTTTTTCCTGTGCTTGGTGAACCGGGCTGTAGTAGATTGGTATCTTGATAGAGAAAACACACTCATTCTGGCCCTTAAAAAAAAGAAGATATTAAAAGGGTTGACGAGATTTCAGTCCTGAGTTGCTATGATGATAAATGCAAAACAAGTTTATTCACTGATGGCTCTAAGGAAAGCATTGCACAATGGTGTGGTTAAACCTTAAAAACCCCATTAGAATAATCATCATAGGAACAAAGTGAAAGCAAGCTTCCAATAAATGAAAATAAAGAAAGTGGCCATGGTCTCAGTCCCTGAGTGAAAAACGTTTCATGTTTTTATTTATGGGAGGCCACCATTAGCTGACACTGACCATAAACCACATGTTGACAGTGCCAAAAGGGGCCTGGCAAACCATTCTACTGCAGCTAAGAATAGAGCTTATTTTTTCAGCTACAAATGTATGATTTGCAAATTGAATGCCAAGTGGAGGAAGAATTTGCGGTTGCAGATGCACTCAGAGCATTTTGACAGTGCAATGAAGCTGTGTCAAGAGGTATGTTATGTCCTGTGAATCTTATTAAAAATGTGGTCTGCTTTCAGGTGAAAATGAGGACTATTATTACTGGCACAATTGTCAGGAACAAGATCCTACAAAAAATAGTCCTGGAGAATCAGAACAGTGTATTCCTAGACCTTATTGTAAGGCAAGGCTTTCAGTACTGTTGAGATTTTATTTGAAAGCACCGAGATAATGAATGCCAAGCTATTACAGAAAAAAGAAATGTTTCAAAGGATGGGTATAAGGATGGTTTACAGAATAAAAAACCTGAGAGTGGGGCAAAACTTTATTGTTGATCTAAAAAGAACAGTTGCTTTCATTAAGGCTATTTGACTTACAAAAACTACAAAGAATACATATACAGGAAGGTGTCTGAAAGACCCAGTGCTTACAATAGAAGAATACACAGCCATTGAGGAGGTACAGGTAAATATAATTGTTTATGACAAATGTTTTTTGGTAGTCATTCTGCCTTCTCTGATACTACAATACTAGACAGTAACCATGCCTGAACAGATGAACATATACGTCTATTTTGGTGGAATATATTATTCATGGTCAGACCATAGCATGCTTTTCAATAGACATGGGTTTGCAGTGAAATTTGACTTTTAAAGTATAATTAACTAACTCAAATTGTTTCTAGCTTAAGTAGACAAAAATTGTGATGAGATAGGTACAGGATAGGTACATATGATAAAGATACAGATGATTTTACAGATTTTAATTTAAC
Source organism: Setophaga petechia (assembly GCA_024362935.1). Taxonomy (NCBI): domain Eukaryota; kingdom Metazoa; phylum Chordata; class Aves; order Passeriformes; family Parulidae; genus Setophaga; species Setophaga petechia. The sequence goes on along the minus strand of JANCRA010000002.1, from coordinate 6,802,773 downwards.
ACCAAAGGCATGGCCACAAATTATTTACTCTGAAGAAGGCAGCTGCAGACAGGCCACAGTTAAATCGTGATGAGGTAGCAGAACCAAAGCACAGCAAAGCCTGAAAGAGTGGATGAAGCATCGCCTTAGAAAACTGGGGTATTGCTATGGGAAAGCCACAGGTCTAGCAAAATTGAAAATTGCAGATAAATTTTAATGTAGATGAATGTAAAATCATGGAGAAAAACAACTCCAATTAGATACTATCTACTAAAAGGCTCTACCTAGATCAGTTCTTGCATCTCAGGAAATGGATCATGGAAGAAACGTTAATTTTTCTAGGAGGATGTCTGCTCAGTAGATAAAACATTACACATTATTAGAAAAGGAAAGAATAATTTTTAAAAAAAGATAAAACATGCTATGCTACTGCCTGTCTATATCTTAAGCATCACACACAGTCCTGTTTTCCCAGCCCATGGATATGTCTAATAGAATAAGCAATAGGAGATGGCAAAGATGAGCAGGAGTATGAAACAGCTGCTTTATAAGAAGATTGATTAGCATGCTTTAGCACAGAAGAGAGACTCCTTAGGTGAATATTTTAAAAGTGCATGAAATCATAAGCATCATGGAGAACATGAGGAGGGAGTGATTATTCACTAGTCACAACATAGAATAAACAAATGAACTTAAGCAGCAACTTTAAACCAAACACATGTGGTCAAAAATGTGCTGTGGAATGATTGCTACAGGACGTTATGGAACCCAGAAAGGTCAATTGGTTCAAAGTGACTGATAAGTGTATGGCTAAAAAGACCATTAAGAACCATAAAAACTCAGGTAAAAACACTGACAGCTGCCACATTGCAGGAAGCTGATGCAGCAAAAGTGCCTCAAGGGTAGTGAAACCTTATGATACCGTTTTTCCACCATCTGAGAACATAGATGGGACTATGGACTGTGTAGACACCTTTCTTGAGCCTGAGCATAACTCCACAGAGGTCCTCAGTAATGGTAGTGTTCAGAATCTATGCTTCAGAATATATGGAGAAACCCCCCAAAAACCCATGAAGAGTCTAAAGACCACAAATAAGAGATTTCTGAGCATAATTTAAAAGGAGGACAGAAAGAAAGAGCTGTAATGAAATCAAGCACCACTCATTTTGTTCTCTGTAGACAGTTTATTGAAATGTCAAATTCAGAGATAAAAAGTCACAAAATCCCAGAATCATTGACCATTTGAGGCTGGATGGCACCTCTGGAGATCATCTAGTCCTGTTTACAGCAGTGTCAGCTGCAGCCCTGGGATTGTGTTTAGTTGAATTTTGAACATCTTCACAGCACTCACGTGCTGCCAACAAGGAGCACATCTAAACTGGGCCCCTGGTGAGAGGCCCCTGGTGACACTACAGCCCCCAGAAACAGAATTACATCCACCCTTAAAAGCTAAATCTAATGTGTCAGGGATACATTTCCTGGGGAGCTGTGGTCCATGCCCTGCCGTGTGTCCCCACCACTGCAGAAGATATGGATCTCTGCTCTGAGCAGAGATACTGGCCCTCTCTGTGTGTTCTCCTTCAAAACCTACTGTGTCTGGGAGTAGACTAATCAAATCAATAAATCATCACTTATTTTTAGTTTTGTTCTGGACTTGTAAGCAAAGTGTCAACTTTTGGCAGCTCTCCTTCCCAGCAGATGTATGAGCTGCACTCTGTTCTCTAAAACAGCTGGAAATGTAATTAAGTCAAGATGCTGTGAAATTCTTCAAAGATTAAAAGAGAGAACTCAAGACCCTTCTTTCTACAGTATCACTAGTCTCCATAAGGAGACCTAAGTCTCCTTAAGGTTCAAAAATGTTCACCCCTTTATTCAGAAGAGCACAAGGGCCCAGGACTCTTGTTTAACAATGTTCTTAGTTGTCTAAGTGTAGAAATACAAAATACACAGTTGTCCTAAAAATTTTTTATTCTGTCCTTCAATTTCCTACTTATAAACTAAGCAGAATAAACTTCCAGCCCACTTGGTATCTGAAGTTATGAAATAATGAAAACAAACCACATAATCTAAGTAGTATAGCTTTGTTCAGTTTGAGCTGCTTCATGTAAATGGGTCAATTTGCAATCTGAAAATATTTTGCAGAAACATTTTTGTTTGTTTGTTTGTTTTCCTAATCAGAAATTAAAAATACAGGACTACTCTATGCAATTTTGTGTAATGCAAATTCCAATTCTTGCACAAATCATACATAGAATTAATGATAATGAGAAAAACCTTCTTAGGAGGCTAATTTTAAGAGTGTGCTGTAAACGAAAAATAAGGGCACATGCTGAATAACCCAGGATAAAAATTTAAAAAGTTCCTACCCTTTAAGTAAGATGCCATCCATCCTCTTGGGTAAATGAGAATAAAATCTTAAGAGAGAAGTAATTTGTTGAAGAAGGCATTTGTTTGGGTAATTAGACACTCTGTAATAGCACATGCCATATGCACATACAAGAGGAAACTAAAATAAAGTTGAGAAGGAAACTTTAATTAAGCTTCCTAAAGTTAAATAAGAAAAATATTAAGGGTATCCTATGAACAGCCTTCTAGGACCAATGACAAGGTCATCAAGAAGACAGAGACAGGCAGGCTGAGAACGAACCTCAATTGCAACAGGACAGTGCTCAAAGCATGGGAAATAGAAACTTTAACAATATGGGAATGGCCCAGCAATGGAGCAGATTTCTGGGGGACTGCACATTTTCAGGACCTAACTGGATAAAACCATGATCAACGAGGTGTGACCTCCTAGCTGACCCTGCTTTGAACAAGAGGTTCAAAGAGGTTGGATAAGCAATCTCCTAGAGTTTCTTCCCACCTGGATTATCCTCTAACTCAGTGACTTTGCTTTTTTCTTCCATTAGAGTGCTTGACTTTTTAAACTTATTATTCTTTATGCACAGGAGGATTGCAAAGGTAGTTATCTGTGATTCCTCCTCTACTTAAACTTCTTTCAGTGAAAAATCTTCACCCACCAAAGGCCATCTGAAAGAAATTGATCACTCTGATTTCTAAGTGCTCTTTGCAGATCCTGCTTGGCAATATAAAATAAATATTCATAGTGATCCCTGCCACTATGGATTGCTGGGGAATGACCCTTTCCACTGAAGTTTTCAAAGATGCCATATAGCACTATCAAAATGGATTACTTTCTTTCCAGTCTCTGCCTCTAAATTTGAATGTTCAACAAACTGTGCTAACTGTGGAGGAAATTAGGACTGGGTCAATTACAGCTTCAGCATTTTGTTTCATAAAACTATATAGATTTAGGATAGTCCAGTGATCTTAAAACGTGACATCACAACCCTACCCTCAGCCCCATGGCAAGGTAGCACGCTCTAGCTTCACTTACAGTGAAAGGGCTAAAAGGATCAGGAAAAATAAATAACTCCAGAGGATACTTTTGCTTAGGGAAGAGGAAAGCCATCATCTCCCCTTTTCTATTTCTGTAGTGAAAGAGACCTTGGAGATAAAGGAGATATCAAGACCAGGGTGTTCGCATTGAAATTGAACTTGGAGAGATTATTAAAGGTCATCTGGGTCGAATTTATTCCCTCTCAACACTTGCTGGGTAGACTTTTTTTTTTTCTAGTGAATATTAATTGGTGAAACTAGGTTTCAATCTGAATTTAAATAACAAATTAAGTACCGTTGTATTGAAAGGTTTTAATAATGTTTCCCAGTCACAGAAGTGTTCAAGAACCAAAGCTTGTCAGGACTTTTCAGGAATACTCAGGATACTGGAGATGCAAATTAAATTCCATTTTTCTGCCTGAGGGAACTGAAACTTGCTCTCTTATTTTCTTGGTGTAAAGTAACCAAACAATTTGCCCTCATTCACACTGTGATATAAGGAATATATGTTATCTTTATTTCTAATAGAATGAAGAATATCAACAGGGATTAGAGAGAAAGCTCAATCTAGAATTGTCCTCCTAGGCTGAAGATTGGGGTGCTCTAGAAGGATATTGAGCATGGAGGAGAGGAGAGAATTCATCCAACCCTAATGTGGATGAGAAATCTGATCCCCGAACCTATGGAGCTAAAGCATGAATTTACTACATATTTTATGAAGCAAATGCTTTATTTCTTTGGCTTTTCTTTCAAATACCTTAATGGTTTTTGTTTGTGCCAAATTGGAAGACTCTGTGTCAGAACATCAGTTTTTTATTTTTGCCAAAGAACTTAGAACCTGGCTGGTTTCAATTATATTTTTATTTCTCACTCCTTGTTTTACTTCAGAACAGAAACAAACACAAACAAACAAACAAACAAAAACCCAAACAGTAATTCATGTAGAGCTCTGCTGCAAGTTTGCAAGAGTTATTCAACTTAGAGTCAGAGCTACAGAGTGCTTTTCAATCCTGTAATAAACAGACGCAGCTTCTGTTGGTTTTAAAGTTTATCCTGGTAACTATCCAGGGCTGTATTGAAACCATGGAATAGAAAATCACAGAATAATAAAATCATAAATCTGACTAAAGAGGAGCTAACAAAAGTTTTAGACAACTATTAAATAATGCACCTTTAATGATCCAGACACAATAAAACCAGTGTTTCTAGGGGTATCAAGGATTCTTTTTGCCCTTGTCTGACTTCCAATGTATTTCTATCTCATATTACTGATAAACCCTGGAAATAAAAGTAATTTTCCTTCCGCATGTATCTTTAACATCTCAATTCAGAGATGGTACATGCTGTACCTTAGGCTGTGAAAGGATCTACAGTGCTTCTTTCTGATCTATTCATTCCTTTCAGTCTTTAATGTGCAAGATCCTCTGTTATTGCCATGGGGATAGCCATTAAGTCAGGAAACTGTTTATTTCATTTCAGGCACTTACATGGTAACAGTAGACTCAGGTTCATTCTAGTTTTTTACTCCTGTTAAGGATAAAACAAATCCTTCATTTTAAAATATACTTTGATTTCCAAGTTGTGAATTTGATTTTTTTTGCTTCCACCAGCTTCTAGCAATGATTCTTAGAAAAAATTATGTTTCTTTTTCAGTACCATAAATTTAAAAAGATATTTTATCCTTTTTCCATTTCAGTTGTACTAGATTTAAAAAGTCTCTTCGGACCTCCATAGCTACCAGACGTGATCTCTTGCCAGACCAAAAAAGACTTACTGTGAAATAAAGTTTCCTGTCATATTAAGGTACCGCTGTCATATTAAACCTCAGTGCTGTAAACAAGTATTTGCTGGCAGCAGATCATAAACAGAACTACGATCTGTGTACCTCAATTTTCCACATGTCTGGCCAAGAAAGGTATCTCTCCATGACATCGTTCCATCTCATCAATTTCCCTGTCTCCTCAGCCTTGCAATGCTTTCATCCTCCTTTTTATTTCTTCTGCATTCACTTCCCTTGCAACCCCTTGAATCATTTCTCTGTGCCATTTTGGTTACCATGTGGGGTCCAGTGGTGACTCATGGAAATGTCTGTGGACTCCCCATCTATTTATTCTACCAGCCATATCCTGTTATTTGTCTGTCTCAACTATTCTTGTAACTAGACACCTTCTGCTTTACTTACAATGCCTTTCTTGCTTAGGATTTTCACTCGTGACCAGAAAGCAACAGTATTTCTTTGGTGTGTTTCCTGCCTCAGCTTTTCTATGCTTTACTGACCATAAGAATGGTACCTCTTTGGCAGGTTAGTGGAATGGACCCATCTACCTTCTTACTTCTGCAGTGGAAACTGAATTGGCCTCTTCTTTCTTTGGCTATGAGCTGTTGGCCCTCTTCTCTTTCTTCAGGGACCCTGGAGCTGACAGAGGCCAAAGGACTGCCCCTGTAACCCCTGTGTCATAGTCACTGTATGGTGTCTTCAGTGAACCCTGCAAATGGGTTTTCTTTATCTGCACATCTTGTATACCAAAGAAATTAAAATATTCCCCAATCATGTATGTTTACAAATGAGTCATTTTGTTCCTTGTCTCTAAAGAAAGAAGTAAAGGAGCAAAGAATGAAAAGATGGAGGAAAGAAAAGACAAAAGAGCGTGTCTGTGTATTTTCCTTCTGTAAAATTTCCTGTCTCCTTTTCTAGATACTTGCTAACTAGAATAGCAGTTGCATAGATCTGAGGGAAGAAAGGAAGGTATTCTGCACTCTCCTAGCTCTGAGGATACTGAGACCATCATTAGAGAGGGCATTCATAGGATAGAAGATCCTAGTGACATGTTTCAGTACACCTTTTTTAGCATTTTTGTCACTATTATTTTTAAATGATAAATCATATTAGGATCAGTATATTATATCTATCTATCTACCTATATATATATATATATGAAGATATAAGTATATTCTTTCCCTGTTCCATTAGCCTTGGCAGATATTTTCTTCCTATGTTGTCAATTGTGCTTTCTAAGTACCACAGAGATCTCATCCTTGTGATGCAATCTTCTTCAGTCTGAGGTTAACATTCCTCTGCACAAAGACTTCTGAATTTAAAATAATAAAGAAAGTTTCTAGGCCATTCCTACACCAATTGCACCTGTCAGTCTGGGAGCACAGCTCTAAAGAAACAAGGAACTTGATACTTCTGTCCCCCACATTTCTGCTACGAAAACTACATGCTCTGGTAAGGATTTAAACATCATTTAGGGTCTAGAGCACAGCCAGAACTCACAGTTCCTGCAGCCTTCCCTTCCAGTGTGCTGGCAAAGACAATCCCACTAAAACACAGCACCCTGTAAAAAGCAAAAGCTGTTCTCACTTGCAGCTTTAGGCTCTGGCAGAAAAGGTGTCCAAAATGAAAATTTTTATTATGAATGCAACACGAGTGACCGGGGCAAAGCAGGAAGCCTCAAAGAAATCTTAAGGTTTCAGTATTAGCACTGAGACTATTTGGCAGTTAAAGAGTCCAAGATATTTTCATCTTTATAGTTAAACTGCTGGACATAATCACTTTTATGATCAAGAACTTCTATCCTACAAGCCCACTGTTTGTTAAATGCTCCAAAAACTTTAGTCTCATTCAAAAATATTCAAGGCTAACAATTATAATAATTTCCCCTATGGAAATTTTAATAATATCAAAACATATACTAATAAAAATTCAGATAGTAAGAAGACATGAAAGACATATCCATTTTGACTGAATTCACCATACACTAGAGAACATTTTCAGCAGCAAGACTGCAGATTTCTTGTTACAAAACTGAGAGGTCAAAAGTATTTCTGACACAGAACTCAGTGACATTAAAGTTGTAAGCCACTAGCCTTGGTATAAAACTTTGTGGAGTTTCTAAATGTCTTAAAATCAAAAATCCCATCTTCTAAAGAAACTTTTGACTTTTTGGGTATGATTCACATAGACTTATTTTTGCCTAAGCTGCTGATGAATTGTTGCAACCAAAAAACAGCCTTTGAATTTTGAAAGGTGGTAAGGATGGATTTGACTCCACAAAGGCTAAGCAAGATCTAGAACTCAGGCCACCTACTACTAACATTTCTGTGGTTTCTATGATTTACACTTACACTCCAACACCATAGACAGGAAGAATTGCTCTTCCTCTTTTTAAAGGCTATGATCAGTTAGACACTATTAATTATGCTTGTAATTCCTCTGGATCAGGGCAATGTAGAGGCCTTTTTCTGAGCTTTCCTTCATAACTCTTTGAGAAAAAAGCAAAATAGAGGTATCTGTTGACATAAGCTACACTTGCAGGAAGGAGAGAGTGAACCAGACTTCCGAAGAACATTTCTTGACATTTTGCTGTTTAAAGGATTAAGCTCTTTTGATCTCCCCAGTTAAAAGAATTTCCTATGTTCACCTAAGACGTTATTTTCCTTCCACTGGGCTTTGTAGTAAGGATATGCAAGTCCTTGTCTAACTGCCATTCAGGAATACTTGCTCTGGCTGGATTCAGCACTTGAGACACCAGCTTGAAACACTGCCCAATTTCTTACCACTTCTTCATCAGACGCCTAAACCAAGTAATAAACACAATGCAGGAAGTACCTATTAAATGTCTGTCATTCTCTCAAAAAAGAAGGGATGGACATGTGCTTTTTATATGCTCTCCTCTTCACTGGTTGTAGGATTAAGTCTGGAGGAACAAGTGCAGAAATGGATCCTGGTCATTCCTAGTGTCCTGAGCAGGCGTTGCAGAAAGACACCAAATGCTGCAACTCAGATTCTGAAAATTCCAGGATGCTAGACATTTTTTTCCCTTTTGTTCTTTTCAGTAATATCAGTAAAGCAGGAAAACAATAGTAAACTTCTCCGTTTCAGAGACACCCTCTGGCCAGTTAATAAATGAGTCTTTCTAAAAAAATCTTACTTGTTCAATTTACATTCACTTGGCTGCCTGAAGACAGCTCCTTTCCCTAGCCTGCATTCAACAAAGGAAAGTCTCATATTGTTCTCCTACTGATCTTGCACTTCAGACACCAAAGCACAGTATTGATATTTGCTTGTTTGACAGCAGAATGTGTGCAGGGAATGGGGAAAACAGCCTGCAAACAAACAAAAATACTCATTATACTAAGAGAACTATCCTTAGCCAAGTCTCAATACTAAGCATACAGCAAAAGAGAAGAAAGAATAAATGGCATGTTTTCTGGGTTGCAAAAAGAAAATTATTCACTGAAAGGGGGGCACAAATGAGTACCAGAATGGATGCTATCCTTTTTTAATATCTACATTGGATTATGGGCTCTGGCTCAAGGCTAAGTGGACTGAAGGAGGGATAACCCTTCTCTACTTCAAGGCTGACACTGAGTGTGGGCTGGTTCCCCTACAGAAGCCTGTGCCTTGGTCTCCATGCCCAGGCAGACATTTTCTCTCTGTACAGATCCAAATCCTGAACTAAAATATAAATCAAGACTGAAGGTACAAGTGAAACTTAAAGCCTCAAGGCTTTGATCTAAATTACTGCAGGCACATGACAGGCACTACTGAAAAATACCATTCCAGTAATACAAGATTTCACCACCTTCTATAATTTGTATAAAACCAATTATTTTTTCATATGTAAGTGAAAGGATGATGTATACTTCCACTGCAAATATCTTAGAGATTTACTCAGACACCAAAAAACTTAGGTGTGTTTTCTGCACACCTAAGTTTAGAAAAATGAATATAGGGTGAGGAGAGGCCAAATAGAAGCTTTCCACAAGCATAACTAAACCAGTGCAAGCAAAAAAACCCCTCAAAACCCAAAAAGCACAAACAAAGTATCTGCTTAAAATAAAATAAAAAAGAACACACAGAGAAGAATAATTAAATGAAGTGGCAGAAATGATCTTTTTGAATATGATTTCAACATGACAATAATCAGATTTAAATGTATGTCTTTGACAGTACAGTAGTAGATAGTTGCAGGCATGGCTGAGAAATCTGGAAAATTACTTATGCAACTAAAGAAAAAAACATTCAGTGATTCTGTGATCTTGTGAGCCAACCCTTCATTGTTGTGAGACTCAGCTTCTCGTCCTGACTTTCAGAGCCTGGCATTTCTGCAGGCTGGAGCTGCTAGGAAAGACTAAAGCAAAGAAAGTTTTCAATATCTTACTCTTTTCCATGTCCCATATCATCACGACAATTGTCCCTTTCAATAGATTCCCTACCCATTTTCCCTACTCTTCCTTTCATCACCTATGTACTTATAAGAAGCCCTTCTTTTGCCTTTGGATATCTCAAACCAGATTCCACTCCAGTTGGGTTTGGTACTCTTAATCCCTATCCCTGCACCTTCAGACAGTGTTTCTATATTCCTTCTGGGCTGCCTCTCCATGCTTCCACTTCTATAGGCTTCCCTTTGTGTTTGAGCTTTGCCAGAAAGTTCTTGTTTGTCCATGAAGGTCTCCTCATGTTTGCCTTTCTGTTTTGGTATAGACTGCCCTCAAGCTTGGAGGTGGTGATCCTTCAATATCAACCAGCCTTCTTAAACTTCTTTTTCCTCTTCATCTCATAGGAGTCTTTCAAGCAGATCCCTGAAGAGGCCGAAGTCTGCTTTTTATTCTCTGTTGAAACCCTCAAACGTCCTTATATCATCCCATTTGCCATTTAGATTTGCACAGAAAACCGAAGATTGAACAGAAGAAGAGAATCAAAGATGTGTCCTAAGTTCATGTCCCTCTATTTAGGAACAAGATGTCAAAATAAAGACATGCCATTAACACAAAAAACCACATACACTAGATTTCACAGACTTTCACCTTATCCATTATCAGCTTTCCTAGTACACACAGTGAAATTAATTCTTAATTCTTGACAGGAAATGACTAAGACAATTAATGATTATATAATATATGCACCTATAAACATCATATATACACATATTGATATATATCAATATGATACACACAAAACACAATATTTGTACACCACAAGTATGAAAATGAAACCATTAAAAAAATTGTAAGTTGTGGTTTAAAAAGGACACGTGCCATTTCTTTTTCTGTTTGGAAGTAGTATCTACAACAAGAAAAGTTTATGCCAGTTTACATTATTCTTCTAAAATTCCATGTCTAGCACTGGAAGAGCAGATTGACAAAAACAGTAACTTACATTTTAAAACTAGAATAACCATAAACAAGGAAACCAGAAAAAATATCTGATGTACGATGTCTAGGCAGGACTGGCACATTTAAGTCTATTGAGAAACACTATGGAATGCTTTAGAATGGTCATTAGGTAAAAAGGACTCTGATATATTATGTGTAATGTAATAGACTATAATAGATCCTTATGTAAATAAATGCATTGGAAAACATTTTTAAAAATAAATTTATTCAGTTTTTTACTGAAATTTGTGCTGAAAACATTTTACTTATTCACGAGCTAAAACAAGAATTAGACACAGAAAATTGAAATTAATGTGGCTGTAGAGTGCAACTCACTCTCCATACTGAAAATCAATAATTTTCTGTATCACTGTTGCTATAACCTAATAGGTGTCAAGATGAGATATGCTAAAGATTTATCTTTATCAAGATATATATTTATATATACATATTATATATGTGTGTGTGTGTGTGTGTGTGTATGTGTATTTCATTTAATATTTTATTTTTATGTATATTTTTAAAACCTGAATGAAAACTGAATTTTGGGACAGAATCAAAATTGGTCAAGGCTAGAAGAGACCCTGGGGTATCATCTGGTCCAATCCCTTGCTCAAGCAGGGCCACCAATAGCTGGTTTCCCAGGACAAAGTCCAGATGGCTTTTGAATATCTTCAAGGAAAGAGACTCTAAAATCTGGCCGCACTACTTCATGTTCTCAGTTTGTGATTCTGAGATAATTATAAAAGGTATTTGCAATTATAATCTAATATGATGCACTCTTAAGCATGTTTTAATATACTCGGAAAAAGGAAGCTAGTAAGCAAAAGAAGACCACATGACAAACTAAGATACTATAGCCAGTAGCAGATCTATTACTAGAACTCTCAGAGCATATTTCTAGTAAGAACTGATTTCACATATATATGGAGTTGTAGAGCAACTTAACAGAGCACGCTGGCAGAATGAGTCACAATAGGTGACAGACAATGAAAACCCAAAGGAACTGCAGGTAAATGTCTGGCCCCGTTTGTTGCAGTCACTGGCTGCTGATACCAGAGTTTTTACACCCCTATTGTCTAATAAAGCTAAGTCTTACCAGTCTCAAGAACTATCTATGCAGTGGTGTATGCTTGGATCTGCAGAGAGCTTGTATCAAGGATTAAATCCCCTAAATACCTTGACCAGGGATTTAGAGATAATTTTGGTGAGTTGAGTGGCAAGTTCCTGGTGATTTGCACAGTGGGTCTGTCCTCAACAAGGACAGGGTCTTGGCACCACCTAGAGCTCCTGCATTTGTCCCCAGCACAAAGAGGTGAGAAGAACTGGGATCACTACAGGCATGAACCTAGCTCTGCTAAGAGGATGCAAATACTGAGACGAGGGCTAGGGGTCACAAAAATCCTGCTGGATCTGCCACTTTGAACCTCTACTCCAGGATATAGTACTATTTTCTTCAAAAGTTTTGCACTGATCCTCATTCTTCATGACTGCTGGGTTATTTCAGCAGGCCTCTGCATCCTGATTTCTAACCCTGTTCCTCTCTTGTACCTTGTATGGGTGCTCTGGGCATGAGCCCAGTACTGGCTTTGTTTTGATTTTGAAGTTCAAAAACCATGCTTGGTGGAACAATTGGAACTTCTTCTCTCAATACATTGCCTGCCACTCCAAATAAAAGTTAAAGAGAAGAGGGTGCCCAAGAGCTGTTTCAGGCCCTGGGTCAAAATGCTTTGGGCTTCTCACACTTCTCAGCAGTTCTGACAGAATCTTATCAGAAGTCCCCTGGGCAGCAAATTGTTGTGATTACAGATGGCTTTAATACAACAAAATTGAGAAAATGTTTTAATATGCCGTTGTTATGTGCTACCAACTTATGTGCTTAAGGTTTCTTCACTACATAATCTCCTTCACTTTAGCTCTAACTGGCATCTGTTGTAAATTTGCTTTTCTTAAGTAACATTCCATTAAAGGAAATTCTTGGCAGAACTGTGCACCTGAATTATCCTGCTGTAATTCTATATTTGATTGTCCAGAAACCAGAAGCGAGTTTGGCCATATCTACTTGGGATAATCATCATCACTGTATTTCACCTCTTCTCTGCAAATATTTTCATTGTGTTCCTGCTAGGATGAGAAAGAATTCTGTGGAATTCATTTGGTTATTGTACTTGGCTGTGCAAAAAGCAATGCAGAAATGTAAGAAGAAGATTAGGAGTTTGGAAGAGATGACTTTTTACCAGAAAAAGAGATGACTTTTTACCAGAAAATCCCACCTAAGAATCATAACTACACTTAAACAGCTAAATTTTAAAATTTTAAAATTTGGTTTTTGGTAATTCTGGCAGAACATATGTTTTGTTTCTCCAGAGTCAACAGAGCCTTTTACCTATATCTTAAAAAAATGCTTATTATGCTCGTAAAGGAACTAATATTAAAGGATCTGAGAAAATATTGCTTTATCTTTCTGGGAAAAATATTCCACTGTGGAAACTTAGGAGAAAGAATCAAGCTTTGAGGAGTCCCAATTCTTCGAGGTGATAGACTTGATGTGCTGCAGCTTCTAACAACAGATTGCAAGAGCCTGGTAATTTAGAGACAGCTAAATTAACTGCAGTAGCCTCTCCCAAGATTTCCAAGGTAGGACAGGAAGCACTAAACCAATTTAGGAAGATAATATGACAGGGGTAGAAAACAAAGATTAAAAAAATGTCACTACCAGGCTGCCTGTCCTTGGGAAGTCTCTCATATCCAGCTGGGTTACTTCAAAAATCTGGTCCCAGCAAAGGTGTTTCTCTCTGCTCTTAACTGCTGATTTTTAAAACTTCAATGCTGTTGCTGAAGCAGAGAGATTTATTCAGCCTAAAGTAGTTCATTAATTCTTCCCTTATCTTTGATAGCTTCTTGTTCTGTTTATGGTAAGTGAATAACACGCTCATTTCAGTGTCTGCGTGTTTCTCACTATGTACTGACCTTGGTTTGATGCTCAGTGGCTGATCAGCACTGGTCTTTTTTCAGTCCCACAATACAGAAAATGGCATCCTTGCCCTTCTACTCTCTCTCCCACAGCTGAGTAACAAAACAGCAGCAGCAGTGTTAGCTACAGGCACAGCATGATGCTCTCTGCCACAAACTATTCACTCCAGATCTTTCAAAGCTTTATAGTGTTTTCTCTAGGCATTGGGGCGCTTGGTCTCAGGGACCATCTCTTTGTTCTTCTGTACAGCATCTGGCTGATGGGCCCCCCATCCAGGGCCTGCTCTCATAGGTTTTATAGTGATGTTGTAACAACGACAGCAGTTAAGATTAAATGCCACCAAGTCTCTGGGTTTGCTGTAACCATGTGTGCAGAGATGTTGTTTAATTTCTCTCTTGGAAACTGTCAAGAAAGCAAGTTGCCTAGCAAGAAATATTAGGAAATATGTCAGTCTTTCTTAAATTAACAGTCAAGCATAACTTTCAGGTTTCTTAGTTGCACAAAGTTATCTGTACCTGAAAGGCATAGCAGGAATATTTCTTTCTCTCCCTACAATTGGTTTCAGTCACTATCACTGGGATATTCTGATTGATATCTGCCATTTCCAATCTAACCACCTTCAGTATCTTCACCTTCCATCTTCAGTATCTTTTCTCTTCTGTAGTCCTAAGACATTTTAGCTTTTCAAATTACTAAAGACCACAGAAATCTAGGGTAAATCAAGCCTGTATTGAATTTCCAGTCTCTTAAAAATACATAAGAATAAATCAGAATAAATTTTTCTATCTGAATCCTATAAAAAGAAACATCAAAACCATAACCAAAGGAATAGAAATATTTCTTAGAGAAATGTATTCAAAATCCAAAGTTTAATGTTAACATCCAGATAAACTATTTAAAACTTTGGAATAATGGAATGTGATGGGAACTAGTCAACATTTTCAAATGGATTTACTTTTTCCAGTAGTAATTTCCCAGAAAGACCAAAAGGCTTCTAAACTAAAACGATGGGTCTCATTAGTATAAAAATAATTAGAATCATAGAATCATTTAAGTTGGAAAACTCATTTAAGACCATCAAGTTCAAGTAATGCTGCCAAGTCCATCACTAAATTAATAAATAGAGAAGCACTTGAAGTGACCAGGCAAGATGGAACCAAAGTAAAAGGGTTTGTAAACAAAACACTCTTGCACTCATTGTACTATCATTTTCTGGAGTGCTTTCATCCAACTCTAAAGCTTTCTTCTTGGAATCATACTGTGCCTGTTCCTTTTGGCTTTCCAGGAGGACTTCCCTCTCACCTCCATGGATGCTGGCTGTGTGCCTGCTGCCTGCTCTTGGCCCCGGAGCAGAGGATGTCCTGCTCAATGCGGTGCTTCTCCAGCTCCTCTACTGGCTTCTCAGCAGCCTCCCCCCCTGTGGGGCTGTGGGCAGGAACTGGCCCTGCTCCCCTTGCTGGTACCTGCAACCTTCCCCCACTCCTCTGCATCAGCCAGATGGAGAGAAAACCAACCCAAAGTGTCACCAGAACCCACATGAAGGCGTTAACCTATACAAAGCACCAAGACTACAAATCTACTTTGTACATCTCCCAGCCTTCTGGTCTGATGCCAGCTGAGATCTGAAATTGCTTGTACTGCATGTATGGTCATTTAGGATACTGCTTCCAAAATTATTTTTGGCAGAGAGGTGTAGAAGGTGGAGGAGCAGTGCTTGAAAGAAGAAATAATCCTTTCCTTGAAGGGGTTAGTTTTGGCTATGAGGATTTATTACTATAAAGCATACCTCTGTCATACCCTCTCCAAAAAAAAACCCACCTCAATTATTCCAGATAATTGTAGGAATAACAAACTAGCTAAATAAACAAATATCCTGTGAACAGAAAGCCTGGTTGTGTTTTCATTTTTTGCTCTGCACTTCCAGGATCTTGGCAGCTGGGTGTGAAATCCAGTGCCTGAGAGCACAGCTCTGTGAGACCCCTGCAAGACCCTCTGTGAAGCAGGAGCTCCTGCCCATCTGCAGGAGTAACACAGACACTGTGGGTGGGTCTCTAAAAAAGCTGAGAAAATTCAATATAAAATTCAGGTTAGAAGTTTTCTTCAACATAACGTGTTCCTCTTGTGCCCAGCAGCTACATACATCTTCTGGTGGAGCCCAGAGACTGACCTTCCTGTCAGGGCAATGCGGGTGGATTTGTTTGCTCTCGGGTTGCTAGGACATCTACTCTTTCTTAGTTCTACGCTCACAGATAAAAGGAGATTACTACTTCCACACTGGAAAAATAAAAGAATATTTTTGTCTTTTTTCCAGGTGTTGTGAGCACTGCTCTGCTGTTCTCTGGGAGACAAAGCTACAGACTACCACTCGCCTGATTTTGCACTCAGCTAGGTTTTGGGTGGGAACCACCCACACCTGAAAATCTCAGGGCAGGAATGGGAAAAATCATGAACATGAGCTACTCTCCAGAACTGCTGTTGTGCTTGCATTTGCATTTCTTACACTATAAGTTTGAATCTGTGGGCCAAAAGGCTACCTAAATATTTTTTCAAGTTCCTAGGGGAAAAAAAAAGATATGGGCTTAGATGTCCAGTGACTCCAATGGGCAGGGCAGAAAGCCCTGAAGAACCGGATCAGTAAGAAACTCAGTTTCTACTGAACCCTCTTGGGAGAATAGTCCCTCTGAAACAGAAACTGCCCACCTGTTTGAAAAAGAGCATGTGCTTATTTATCTCAACAAACCAATGAGATGAGAGCCATAGATTAGTTGGAAGGGAAGGTAGAGGTACTTTACACTAAATCCTGTCATTTCAAAATGAAAGAAAACATTTTCTGCCCAGGAAATTTGATCTGTGCATTTCATTTAGTATTTATCTTGAGGTTACATTTAAATTAAACTGCTCACATAAATCCTTTTGCCCTGGATTTTTCAAATATTGTTACACTTGGTCTTATATTTTGTCATTGCTTGTTTAATAACCCGTACTTTATCAAATTCTGCTGATTTTATTACCTAGTTTTTTTGACAGACAGTACACAGTAACCAGGCACATTGCTAAATACATTTAATTGTTAATTTGAATGCCTAATACTAATCAAGTATCCTTTCCCTTAGAAATAAAGATGCTACAGAATGGACATATTCTGATTTAACTGTAGGCATCAATTAGAAAACAAGCTAAACTGTGATTTTAAGCAGGAGTTACTCCAAATTTTTTTCTTTGTTAATTAGAAATATTTGTCTTTCAAAAAGGGTCTATAATATTCATTAAGTTGGGTGTTTTGTAGCTGCAGAATTTTTAAGTCATCATTTTAAAAAATAAAATATTTTCCATTCCCACTGGCAAAATTACCTGACAATAAACCACAAATAACTTATTTGGACTAATATTTTTGAGATCTTAAATCTAACTTCCAAGCTTTGCCATTTGTAAATATTTCCATCCCTACTTTACTGTAATTTGTATTCAATAGTATTTTGCAACAGTGATTCATTTTTGCTCTGCAAACCCCTAAGGAAGGACAATAGGTGTGAGCTGGTTAGCTGTTTTTCTTTCTTTTCCCTTTCTCTGCACTACTTGTCTTCTTTTTTTCTTCATGCATTCAGTTATGTAGAACTGGCTTAGAGGTTTCCTTTCTGTACCTTTCTTTTATGAGTAAACAACAGATTTCTGTCCTTGGGACTACATGACATAGCTTTGTTCTCTTTGCTACTTCATGTCAACCACAACCTGGGCATTTCAAAGAGTCACTCCGAGATGGACTGGTATTTTAGTAATATCAGTGAAAGACATAATAAAAAAAAGAGAAAAAGAAAGTTGAGCCCTTTAACTTGTTCCTAGGTACCAGAATAATAGTTTTGTTGTGAGGGCTGAGATACTGATTGGAAAAGGTTTGCTGAACAATTTTGAGAGGGAAAGGGAGAGAGCAGCTCACACCACCAATGACACTATTATCTTGCTAGTCTTTACATCTATTGCACTGTCATTTTCTTGCATATTCCAATTTGCCACAGCATCTGGCAGAAAAACTAATAAATGCAATTAAGGAAATAAATTCCTTAAAACAAATTGGAAGGTATGGAAAATCTGAACTTTATCTGATTATTTCAGCTTACTCATGCTAAAGCCTGAAAGAAAGAAAAACCCCACATATTAACACTCTGACTAGAAAAAGCATAGGGTGAAGCTGACTTAGTTAACCTTCTGGGTGATTAGACTGTTTAAAATCTTTCAATGTTAATGATGTGAAACATAGGGTCATAAAGGTCGTTTACCATGGAGAGAGGGAAAGAGGAGTATAAATTCTCTATTGTATTTACTCTTGAAGAATTTGTTCTCTCTGACTACATTTCTGATGCATAGAGAAAACCTGAAAGAGATGCCTGCAACCAAAAATATCTTACTGATTGGGGCTGACTGTAGCAACAAGCTTTCTGTCACCAAACTTTAGAAGAAGAGGTTTAGGGCATTCCTCTGGCAGCGCGCAAACCATCAAAACTGTTTTGGTGCTGACAGCACCAATTGATAGAGCTCTCATTTTCCTGCTTTTTCTCCTCACAGAACGAGTAGTTTGAGAGCTGTAAATGTGGTTCATTGCCTTTGTCACAGGCAGACACCCATGGGAAATGTACAATTCAAACTCCCCCAAACCAACTTATCCTTGCTCTTTACCCGTTTGCTTTGTTATAAGCACATCATCAGCTGAAAAGTACTAGAAGTGAGACTTTGTAAGTACATTAACATGAGACCTTCCAATCAGAGTGGTTATTTAAACCAGAGTTATGAGGGTGAACCGTGTCTCATCCTCTCCTTCAAGACAGCTTTTCAAGAACAAACTGAATTTGGATTATATAGAAATCTTTTTGGCACTATTGTTTTTTTTTTCGGAGATTAAAGATTTGATAGAAAACCTTCTTTCCATCCCTATGTGATCATGTGTATATTGGCCAATGTTTTTAAACATGGAATCCTTGGGCTGAACACTTTTGAATACCTATAAGTGGTAAATATATGCTTGGACTTCCAGATATGCTCAGAAACCAAATTCACAGATCCCATACAATTGCAGTTTATTTTTTGTCATAAGTAACTAAATACAAGAAAATAGCTGTAAGAGAGCAGAATTCAGTACAGGCATTATTTTCTTTTGAAATTTTCATCTTGGCAGTAAATGGCTACTTTGTGTGTCATCCTGTTACTGTTATACAGTTCTTCCAGACCTGACTGGAGTATTGAAAAGGGTAAGATAAATTTTGTTGAACAGAGCTGTACAAAACCAACCAACAAAAGAACCTTGATTTTAAATACTTGGAAAAAGATATACAACAAATGATAAGTAGAAGTTTTTGAAGCTGACTCAGAGTTCTGTTTTTTCTGTAGAACCCCATTGCGCTCTTGGTCTCTGTCCTGGTTTCTGTCACCTCCATCCCCTTTTACCTCCAGTTTCTCCTGCATATGCTACCTTCTTATATTTATTCTCATATTTCCTAGTACATTTTCTGTTTTCTGTGTAAGTCACATAATTTCTGAAGGGGCAAGGGGCAGAATGAAAAGGGACTGCTTGAAAGTACATGCCTTGACTGCCAGCCAGGAGGGCAAAGGTGGAGCGTGAGTGTTGAGCTCACTCCGCAGCCTTACCTTAAATCAGACAACAATGGGGACCATTCTTCACTATCCAACTGGTCAGGTTTCTATAAAAACTGTAGGAGGTTAATGTCTTCTGGACACCTAGCTTTCTATGAGAGTTTACTGGAGACTGAATTAAGCTGGTCATCTCTAATCCTCTGGCATAAATTTCTTCTCACTGTGGGATGCAGTTCACCATATACTGGAGAGAAAACATCCTTGTGGGCCTCCTGAGGTTTGTTATTCTGTTCCATTCTTTGCTTCTCTGCTTTGCTGTCCTGCTCTGTACTCTTCTCTGCTGTACTCTCCAGCAGTGATGGGATTGTTTCTGAGTTCACTTTGTGGGTTAACTTATAAATCCTACCTCTCTCTTTTCTTTTCCCTGTGCCATGAGAGAAAATGGGATGTAGTAAAGGCAAAGGAGTATAAACCACATGCAATTGAAAATATTGAACTGATTGGATGAGGGGCAGTGGGAGCAAAAGTGAGTGTGGAGATAGGAATCTAGCACCTGAAGTAGTTTATAGTAGATTTCAAGTGTCATTCTTGAGATGGCCCTTAGAGTGTTTCATAACTGATAAGCCAAAGGACACCATGGAAAATTATTATCTGGAACTTCAAACTCATTCCTGTGCAAGTATCTCTTTGTAAGACAAAGACACCACTCATGGGAATGAGTTTACTAGCACAAGGTGTTGATCCATCTAGGTGTTAGAAGGATCAAAAGCATTATCATGGAGAATTAATGGTGTTGAGTAGAAATCTATTGCATTCCAGACTCTAGTAAGAATCTAAAATATTCAGTTCTCATTGCCCCACTAAGATTATGTCAACTACAACACCTTAGTCATTTAAGATAAAGAGTTCTTAAATTGACATCTTTAAAGGATTTTATAAAGATGTGCAGGACTGTTCATGAAAGAACACTAATTCCTGCACAGAGATGAAGGTATTCTTGGAGGACCTTGAAAATATAACAAAGCAGGAAACAGATAAAAACAAGAATGGGAGATATTCTAATTAAAGCTTAAATGAAGAGAAGTCTGCATATTCCACTGTTTGCTCATCTTTATCTGTAAGTGTTAGAGGTGAAAAAAAGTCTCATTAGATTTCACAGGCCTGGAGAGCATGGTGCTGACTCTGGTTTCAGTAAACGTATCCATCTTCCCCAGTGTTGTTCTGGGGCTAGCAATTTCCAACTATTTTAATTAGTTCTTGTTAGTTTTGCTTTTGTTTAGTTTTGGGGGATTTTTTAAAAAGTTGCATAGAAAAGTCTTAAACACTTTTTTTTTTTTTTAATCAAAGCAGTGAGTTTACTCCAGAGACCGATAGCTAACACTCCAGCAGAAGAACAGAGCAGTGGTGTTTCCAAGGTGCAAAGGGGCAGTGCTGCAGGCTCTGCTAAGCCTGGGCTCTGCAGCCCAAGGGCAGGTGGAAACCATGGCTCCATGCAGCCCTGCCCTGCCAAAACTGGGGCTGCGGTCAGGTGCACTTGTAGAGGAGGGCAGTGGAGGTGTCCCCATGTCCCCACCCAGGCCAATGAAGTGGCACTGTGGGCCTGACATCCCTGTACCAGGAGCTCCTCTGGAAGGGCCCCTCGGGGACAGGGCACCACACAGCAAGTCCCCAGGCAGTGAGCATGTTCACATGGGTGTCAGGCACAGGCACCTCACAGACCTGAGGCACATCTCTGCCCCTTCCAAGTGCTTGGAGCTGGATGAGTAAAGACACCATAAGTTAGCTCTGCTGAGGCGAGCAACTTCATGTTGCCATAGTGACCAGAGACTTCTGCAGGCAGTCCCCAGTGCCTGTGCTGACCCTCAGCCCCCAGCAGTGGCCAAAACAGCTTCACCCAGCATCTACACTTTTATGGAAATTCATCACAGATGCTGCAAAAACGTAAACCCAGAGCATTGCCACTACACGCGCTGCCTGGGGAGCACTGGATGACACAATGTCCTGCCAAAACAAGGATGGTGGTGAGATGTAATTGCTGCAAAACTGAATAAAGCTCACCCTGTGAAGGAGCCAGCAAGTACCACATCTCTTACTGGAAAAAATCAATATAGTGAGGAGATGGGCCTGTGATTAATGGAACAACATTTCAGATTACTCTAAAGCTGGATTCTGGGACCTGCTGTTGTGACTGAAGCAATGCATGGACTCAGCATCAAAGCTCTGGATGAGGGAAGCAGAGACGAGTTGTGCCTCTCCCAGTTGCCTCATTCCTTGTGTGCCCTCAGGCATATGCAGAGAGTTCAGCTGCATAATGGGGACAGGACACAGGCAGCTACTTCTGTGATAAGTACAGAAAAGGGCAGCCAAACACTTTAGATCAGACAGTGACCTTGTTTATGCTACTATCAACACTAATATCTCAGGAGCTCTTTTATTTTAGGTAGCACCACAGTATTAATACATAATATTAATATGTATACAGTCAACAATGACCTTTGTTGTAGAGCATATTTTGCATACATAGTTTGCATGCATAGTTTACTTCCTTGGTTCTTTCCTAATAGCCCACCTCTTAAAAATGAATAAACTAGTGCTTTTCTTCAAGAAAATTCATCTCAAGTATGCTTACTACATGCATGATATCTTGTCCATCTACTGGCTGAGTGGCATGGGTGTGGTATATTTTTAGCCAATGCTTAGCAATATGAATGAGGACATAAGTCTTTGACACTTAGCTAGTAAAATTTTTTGCATTATTTTGGCCTGAAAAGACAAATATCCAAAGCCACATGACACAGGCCTGCAGGGACCAACTCCTGACTCAGCCATCTCTTCCTTTCCTGACACAGGAGCTCTGCAAAAATCACAGAGATGTGATTCTGCCCTCAGATCTGGCAAGCTGGGACAGTGATCTCCAGATGCTGGAAGGATACTTCTGGAAGTATGACTACCACATCAGTTTTTAAACTTAGGAAGAAAATTATTTTCTGCATCTCTTTTCTCCTTTTCACAGCTGTCTCAATCACCCACTTCTGGACATTGTCACCCCTTCTTAGCCGTTTTCCCCTACAACTATGGATTTCCTTCCCTTTGACATGAACCTATATTTCACATTAATATTCTATTAATTTCCTATCCAACATTGTTTGCTTCATTGCCTTGGTATTTGCCTTATTCTTGCACTGACCTTTTTCTCATACTCATCCAATTATTCACTTCTGTGAAATTAAATTACTGTATTATCTCCTGGCCACTAATACTCATTTTTTACATTATCAGACAGGAACTACTATGTACTACCACATTGTTCTCTTTCCCACATGCTCGGGAAATGCTCTCCAAATTTCCGTAATGTCTACAAAAATTTGATAATGTTATATTCCTAATGCTGCTAACTATATCTACCTGTGTTATCCATGCATTTATTCTTCATTTCTCTGTTTTATGCCTGAGATGCATTTTTTGAGGGACACACAGTCCTTTTGGTTTTGTGTTTGAACACTGCCTGTCAGGACTGGGTCCTGACAATGATACCCTGAGAACACCACAAAAAAACCTGTGAATTAAATTTCTGTTAAAATTACGATTGTCAAACTTTAACAGGGATTGAAGCCTGCTATTTAATTTTAATATGTTTCTTGGGACATTCTTTTTTATACAGTGCATAGAAGACAGCAAGGTCTTAAATGAGACCACTACCCTGCTGAGTTTAGGAACCACTGGATGTTTTTGGAGCTAGTGCAGGAACAGCTGCTACCTGTCGGGTTCAGGACATCCCTTTGGCTGTCCTGAGCAGCCAAGACCCTTGCCAGGGGGCTTAGAGACCCTGGCACAGAGCCCAAAATGCTTCTGTGAGTTTGATTATGGCCCGTGGAGCAAATACCAACCTTCTATGAAGATAGCAAGCCACAAGAGTTTAGGTAGAATAATAGTGAAATTATCACAGGGTGAATTATGTATTTTAGGATTACTGTACAGGGGGGTTATATCCCTGTACAGGGGGGGTTATGGAGACAAGATGGAGGAATCGGGGCATGCCTCGTGCTTCTTCTTTCTTCTTCTTGGCCTCCATCTTCTGTAGTGATGTTGGCACTTACTTATTGGTTTAGAGTAGAAGCTCACTGTCTAGCATAGGTGATGGGTATTGGGGAGTAATTGTAAATATTGTACACGTAGTTTTTAGTATAAAGACACAACACCGCCCTGGGGGCAGGCAGAGTGCCTGTGGCTGCCCTGCTGAGCAGATCTCTGCTGGGCAGAAAGAAAATTTTATAGATAAGAACTAATAAACGACCTTGAGACCGAAAGATGAAGAGTCCCGACTACTTCTTTAAGCGCCGGGCTGGGAAAAGAGACTTTGGAACTTTTCTCGGGGTCACTCTGACAAACAAATGATCCCAACAGCTACCCAGGGCTATTAGTACTTCCCAGAAACACCAAGCAGCTGAGACTGGTCAGGACCTCTTGGGAGTGTCAAGTCTAGCCACTATGGTCAGAGCAAGGTCAGCCACAGCAGGCTGCTCAGGGTCTTGTCCAGTCAGTTTTTGAGTCATTTCCAAGAATGAAGAATCTACAACTGCCCTGTGCAATCTGCTCCAGTGTTCAGTCATCCTCACCATAAGAACAGCTCCCAAATTAGTTGTCATAGAGATCTAGGCAAATGTACCTCTCAGCTCCTGAACCCAAATGCATTTTTAACTCATAACCAGTTCTACTGGGGAAGACTTCTCCCACTTTCTCCAGAGAGGGTGAGAATTAAAACCTTTTCAATGCTACTCAACTGGTCCAGTACAACTTCTCCAACAGTCCCATATATGCATCAATTCCCCCCTCGAAAGCTGCAGCTGCACCAGCGATGTGTGTGAGAATCTGCTGCTTATGAAGAATCTGAAAGAGAGCATTACCACAGATGACAAAGCAGGGCATTGCTGATGCCACACACCTGAGGTTCCAGCAAAAGAATCAAAACATTCACAATCCAAGAAAATCCCTTCATAAAAGAGCTGGGCAGTAATGCAAGCTTCCCTGGATATTCAAGAGAGCTGATTTTCTTTAAATCTTTGGTGATATTTACCCTCATTGAGAAGTATATTTCTTTGGCAAATGCCACAAAACATTTGTCAAAATTTTGGTATAAAAAATAGATCTTTTCTCATGACAAGAAAAACAGAAATAGAGATCTTTTGTCTACTCGATACTTACCTGAAAAGATACATTCCCTAGCTAAACTATTTTTATTTATGAGGTTTTTAATTTAGACAAGTAAGTATGGAATATTTTGTCCTAACATAGGCAAGGACTTCTGAACTCTGTTTTTCCCTGAAAAAAATTTCATTACGTGTAATGTTGCAGTTTTAAACTGCAGAAGTCCAAACAGCATAAGACAGCCTAGAACAGGAGTTCCTCTGTTTAAAAATAGCTTCTAAAATGCTGATCTTAAACTGTTAATGTTTTCAATATTTAGCAGCTCTACCCTGGTTTTGTCAATGTATAAAATTAGACTTTAATAAGATGCATTTGATACTACTTAACTGAACATTGCTAATAGCAAATTTTAAAGACAAATGGTGATAGTTCTTCTCTGTTCCTATTGGGATTTCGTATTGAATAGAAGCCAAGCATTATGAATTGTGTTAGTTGGTGTCAGTGTAATAATTTAATTCAGCCATAGATATTTTCATCTCATAAAAAAAACCAAAAACAAAACAATGAAATGAAGCATGTGTAAACTTCCAGTAGTAGATGAGCGCTCTGTGGATATAATTTCCTTGTTCAGTTCACTAAGACAAGCATTTATGTGATAAAAGAGAAGGTTTCTTTCTAGCCTGGGCAATCATATGAAGTTGTCTTCCTGAGATCGCTGAAGTTTCATAAAGAAAACAGATTGTGGATTTTCAATTTTAAATCACGTCTATCAGTCGTAGGTTTCCACTTTCACAACTAACTGATCTGCTGACTCGTTGGCTGACTCATTCAATGAGTTTTATGCTATTCAATATTAATATAGCTAAGAGAGAAACATGCCATCAAGCATTTGCCAGCTTGACATAAACTCTCTCTCTTAACTTTGACTTGTAGTTAAATAACAAAAACCAGAATTGGACCAGAACAAGGAAATCCAGGATTTGCTGCCCTGTAAACTTTGATTTTGTCAAGGAAGGTCGTGCACTGGAACATCCCATGGCCAGCCCCAAAAGTACTAGATGTGAAATTCAGTGTCTCTGGGTGTTGTAGTTTGGTCTCAGTCCAAGTTACCACCAGTTACACACTTAAACTTATCATGAAGTGAGACTTATAAAAACAGTGTTGAAACCTTCCAGTGGCTACACTGCAGACACTTTAAATATTTAATATAAAGTGGTATTTTGAATATTTATGGCTAGAATTATAATTGGATGTTTTCCTAAGGATGGAACTTGGTTTTGCATTCTTTCTAATGATAATGTATAAACAAATAAAATCTGGGACTATACCAGAGACAATAGCTCAATCTCTTGCTGTTTATGTGTTTCATATTAAATATTTCTGAAATTTTAACTTCATAAAGCACACCCAATGAAAAATAGACAAAAATTGTTTCAACAAATAGTGGTGTTTGAACAGATTCTTATCATATAAGGATGGTCATTTAATAATATTTTTTTTTAGGATTCCAAGTCAAGATGAAATCCTGTTACATTATTTACACTACAGCAGCTTTAACCTTCCTTCACCCCAACCTTAGCTATAAAAGGCATCCAAAGACAACAGGAGCAGCATCCTCCCTCTAATTAAATTAGAGCTGGCCAAGACAGAACTTAAACATTTTTCTCAAAACACAGTCAGGGTTTCAAGCTGATTATCTTTCTGTTTCTGCTTTTCATCAGTTGTTTGCCCACAGTTTTTTGGGAGTGGGGGAATACATAAGTATTTGGAGACTTGCTGTCATCTGACCTCATTTGCTGATAGGCTCAAGGGAGCAAGACACAGCACCTCACAATGGAGGTGACTGCACAGATGACACAAGAGTTTGGAAAACATTACAGTTAATCCAGAGACATTCCTAACACATCCAGTGTCCCAGGGACACCAAGTCCATTGTTCTGTATACAATAGATCTGGAAAATGGTAACATTTAAGTTCTTACCACTTGAACTGACAAGGAATTCCAGGCTTCAATTTTCCAGACAGGTGCATGGTTTTGAGGTAACACCTCACACATGCTGTTCACAAGGAGAGTCTACTAATTTAAAATTACTGAGAGAATTTAGTAAACTGTCACAAACTGATTTCTCAGTTCAAAGCCAGCTCAGGAACAAGCGAGGTAACAATCTGCTCTTCATGATAGCTGAGGCATGTACAGGAGTAAAACCCTCAGTGACCCTCAGCCTCTAGGGCTATTAGCTCCCTAAGATGTTTGGGCACTGAAAAGTTGGAGGGGAACCAACCCAAGAGGTTTCAGAGTTGTATTACGGAATTCAAACAACAACACTCTGCCTAAATTCCTTCTTCCAAGACTGCATCTTTCTGAGTAAGTCAAATGTCCTCTATACAATGTAGACTAAAAATTTCACTCATAATCAGGGATCATATTCCTCATATACTGCTTGCTTACTTGAGACCACAAAAGTATCACGTGGAAGTAGGACGAAGGAGTTGAATCCTATATCAACCACAAGTTACTCATGATCAGGCTCTCAAACCTGGGAGTTTGGATCGATCTTCTTAATTGATGGTGGAGCACTGTAGCAATGAAAGCACAGAAAAGTCCACAAAGAATTTAATAGTTTGTGTTTAGTGGAGAAATTGGAAGATGAGTTATAAAATTTGGTTAGGTGTGAATAGAAACACAACACATTTCAGTACAGCAGTCACAATCTATCGTTGTTGCTTGAATAATACTAGGTCTGGAGAAGAAGAATTTGCATTCGCGTAACTAGATTTCCACAATGAACACAGAAAAATACACTTGATTCTTCTATTTTCTGCTCTTTGATTGTTTTTACAGAAGAATCTTGTATTTTAGGTACATTTAGTTGCACATGTGAAAGAAGACAACTTCCCTGTGGATGCTTAAAATTGTGCATGGAGTTGCAAATGCAAGAAGCAAAAACAGAACTGAGGGAAGGTCCATAGCTAGATTAATAGAAACTGAGCAGCTGGGGTCAGCCCTCTACAATGCCACAGATGTTGTTTATACCCTGCACCTAAATTTTCCTTAAAAATGGGTAAAATATCACTTCCTTACATCCTGACAGTCCTCAGGAAGAACAATATACTAAGACACTACTGTAATGAGGCCATCTCAAGGATTTATAGATAAGGAAAACATCTGCTGCTTTCTGTAACAGTCTTTCCTCTTTTCCCTATCTCCTAGGCAGCAAACTAGGCTGTGTCACAAGCAGAGATATTTAGTTCTAATCTAGCATGTGCAGAACTTTCGTCACATTTTGTCTAATCAAAGATTTTATCACTGTATCATAAGCCACACCTGGTTCCTGTATAAGAAAAGCAAAATTTCTGGCAAAGAGTGTTGTCAAGTTTTGAGAACATTTGGTTCAAAATAGGTACTCCTTTCCCATCTGGTCTGCAGACATTCACAGTCTACCTGGCTCCTGCACAGCTCTAAGGTAACTCAAGAGGGAGAGAAAACCAGGTCAAGAGTTGTTTTTCTCTCTGCTCCCATTACCAGAGGCACAGTTCAGTCTGACTTCTAGTTCACTTGCAAGGCTTTTACATTAAGCTTTACAGAGTTGTGCTAGTAGATGCTCTCACTTCGATCAATTAAGTAGATTCCCTTTATTCATTTAACAAACTTTATTCCACTTTTATTATAAAAAGTCCTGGTATGATAAAAGATGTTGTGGCAACAAGTTTGAGAAAAGGTTTACCCGTCCAAAACCAGAGGTCAGTAGGAGAATTTGGGTGCCTGACAGCTTTGTAAGCCTTCAGCAAAATTTTCTTGGGCAATTTAGATCTTATGCTGGAACTCACTAGTGAAGTTCCACTACTGCCATATATTTGTAATGTGGTGCAAGCTGTAACACAGCTTAACTATGCTTCTAAATTTCTCAACATTTCTTAACTCTTAAGTAGTGTACTTTGCCAGCTTAATACAATTTTTAACACTGGTTTTTGGTAGTGGTTGTATATTACTGTATCAGTATAATGATATGCACTGAAGAAACAGCAAATTCAAAAGAGAAACTCTCCCAAGTGAAATTGCATTGATGCTGAGGAAGGTCACCACCTGGACTGGAAATCCACCACATAGTGATCTGCCACTTGAGATTCACAGGGAGGGAACAAATTAACAGCTAGCAGCATTAAATTCTTACTTACAAAACTAGTTCTAGTAAGGATAGGGGTATACTAGTATAGGAATCTGTTCACTGGGGATAGGAAGACTCAGGGATCACAGATTACAGTCATCTGGAAGTCAGCATGAAGTAGTGGACACAATTTTCCTGACTCTCTTTCATCAGGTTCGTTCTTTCTCACCTTTGGCTTCATCCCATGCTGATTCTCTTTTGCCAGCCAGTGTATAACTTTTCACGTCCATCCCAGTATTTTTCTCTAGGAATATAAAGTGGCATGATCAGCTTTGTGGAATAATACATCTAATTATCAAAATGCTAATCGCATCTTTAAACAAAGCAGCTGATGAATGTTTTACCCCTAATAGCATGCATTCAAATAATGCAAAACAGTTTTCTTTCTGTGTAGGCTAAATAAGTCACATGTCAACTTCACCTGAAATATTGTAGGAGACTTTAATTTCTGTCTTTGATATTTCAGCCAAGATTGCTGCCCTTTCAGGTCTAAAACTAGAAGAGTTTGCTCTTCATTCTGTGTTGTTTTGTTGGATAGCCCAGAACAGACTAGAAAGAGGTATTATTCTTATAACAAACAAGTTGAATGCTATTTTCTATTGCATGAACCTAGGTACTTTCTCCTGATTAAATCTTCTGTAGAGTACAAAGTAACTTTATAAACACGAAACACATGCCATTAGAAAAACTTGTCTTGCTGATGTTTTTATCTCCTATATTCTGTGTCATGCTTTGAAGTCTAATGAGGCAAGCCACTTGCACTCCTTAGGTAGCAGTCTGGAAAAAAGGATTTGTGAAGCATTCAGGTGCTTCCCTTAGTTAGGAATTAGCTTCTTTTTGGCTAGGAAGATGTTAATTTTAGACTTTTGAAGACTGTTGAGTGACATTCCCTTATGTTCATACTTAAGAATTCTATGGAAAAGCACATGAAAAGAGATAGGAAACATTACTACAACTAATAGCAGAAGTAATGAGAATTAGGTTCTAAAAATTTTAGGCAGTCTTCCATGTAAATAATTCTAAATTCAAATCTCCATATTTGCTTTTCTCATCATTAACCACTATCTGATTACATCATTATTCACTATGACAAGCCAGAATGGAAATCTTGGAAATATACCCTGGTTTACATGAGCATTATCTAGAATTCTTATAAAAGCACAAGGTATACTATGCTACACAAGAACCATGAGATTTCAGAGGCAAAGAGGAAGAAAGTGCCAGGCATGTTTGTGCAAAGCAGATGTCTTGCTAGGTCTGCTATCCATGCTATTATTAAATGTGCTATATGTAGTTTTTAAAAGAAACTGGAGATATGGGTGTCACTGAACAAAGTATAACTTACTAATATTGTATCACAGAAGAATGTTTTTGTAGCCCTAAAAGAAATCCAAGGAATTTAACATGAGCAGACTGAGAAGGGACAATTAGTTAATGGGCTGTCTATGGAGCTCTGAAGTACTGAAGGCACTTGGCTCCAGCTAAAGCCATCTGGAATATTTCCATTTGTACTCAATTTTTAACAAGAAAGAAATGTCAGAAGGGGGTAGGTAGAGTCATATAAAACTTAGGGAGCCATCTGGAAGCCCTAGGAAATATCTGGAGCCCAAATTTTGCAGCTAGGACATGTCAGAAGAATGCAGGTGGCAGGTATAGAAAACAGAAAAAAAAAAAGAAAAATCAATAAATACAAATAGAAATTACATTCTATAAATATCTTATTTGCAACTTTAGTCCAAAAACGCCTCTAAAAACCTATTGTTAAGTCTTGCTAGTTATGTTCTTACCTTTTTTTTTGCCACAGAGCCATTTTTTTATCAGGAACTGGATGAAATCAACAAACATAAGACATGATAATGACAGTGACAATCGCATAAAGATGGTGTGTGTGCAGGGCTCAGTTGCCCTGTGTGAGGCAATGGACATCCTGTCCATTCTGTGTTTGGACAGCCAGGAAAGAGCTCTGGGAAAGGCAGAATTCTCCCTCAGAGGAATAAAGGAACGGTGCAGCCCGTACAGGTTCCATGCTGTGGCACTGCCACAGCCCCTTAGAGCACTGCCCTGATGTAGAGATGGGAAGGTTCAGCTCGCAGCAGAAAGACACACTTGATGCTGGCAAGAGTAGGCTGTGCAAATGCTGCAGGCCTCCCTGACCTGCAGACCTTAAACTGCAGTGGAAATGCTGTGAAAAATGTCTGGACTGTGAGATCTGTGCTGTGTGGTGGCTTTGCATTATTAGTTTGGGGAAGTAGCTCCTAACTTTGAATCAAAGCAAGGACAGAAGGCTTGTTCTGCTATCCCCTGTTCCCATTCCTCCCACATACACACTGCTGCACTGTCACACACAGAGGAGCTTTAGCAGCTCCAGGAGAGCTAACCAGGACCAAGCTCTCCTCACCCAGATTGCCTTGAGAACTTAATGTCTGAAGAAAGCAAATAACAGAAAGCATTTTCTTATCTGCTATGGGAAGTTGACACAATATTTCCCTAAACTGGATCTACCTTGACCAGTGTCTGGAGGGACAACACTATAAGTGATTTCCAAAGCTTTTCAGTGGAACATGGGTATTCTGCCATTTATGCACAAATGAATAAAGCACACTCCAAAACTTTCCAAATACAAACTCCAAGTGGACTGGCTGCATTTTGTGTCTTTCCCAGCCATGGAGAGCAGCTTACACTTTTTTCAACCTAGGAAGCACAAAACCCGGAAAGTATCACTCTCTTCACACTGTGTCCATACTGAAGGATGCCAAGCACGTTGGTAACACTGCATAGGTACAGCCACCATCCAACAGTCTGGGAACAGAATGTGTGCCTGTTCTAGGAGCGAGTGCTGAAAACCCTCTTTGTTGCAGCAAAATTTCTTGTCTAAATTAGCATAGCAATGGCCCTGTGCTCCAAATGTCCCAAAAAAGGTGTGGACTTCACACAGTGAATTCCAAGCTTGTGAAATGTGGCATCCTGCCATGAGAAGCTGAATCTCAAAGTGACCCTGCTTCACCTCTGGCTGGTCTGATACTTCCCAGCCAAAGCTGATCAGGAATTATGACAGCAGGGGAGGAGAGAAAGTGGGAGTATTTATAAAATCTTTCTCAACCTCCCTTTCTCAAAAATAGTGTCATCATCCCAATGCTTAGGAGCCCATTTTTTATTGTTCAGACAGAAAGCTCACAAACAAATGCCAAAACAAAGCCATTTTCTGGGCCAAAAAGACCTAGGGCTATTGCCCACAACCTAAGCCAATCTAGCTAGATTGACAGGAAGGCAATCTGATTTTCTTCAATAAATCTACCTGTACCTCAATTTCACTGCCAATTGGGTTCACATTCCAGCTGAACTGCCATAAATCATTGCTCTTGAACAAATTTACAAGACAAAGACAAAAATAGGCCTTATTCACTTCAAGTCTTAGCACCACAGGCTTTGAGAGTCTGGTACATCAGCCAGTGTTGAGCTTGAACCCTGCTCAGGAAACAACTGAACTTTTGCACTTCCTCAGAGAATGTACATAGCAGGGTTGGGTGTGCTTACCAGCACCTTGAAGGACTGGGCTGATCCTTGGATGCAGTGTTATATAAAGAAAAATTAAGTACAATGATAGAAACACTGTGCTTGAAGTAGAAAAGCTTGCCACGTCTCAGCAGAAAAACAGAAATCTGAGTTCAGAGTACCTGTGAGAATGCAATGGGACCAATTGTGATTTTGTTGATGCTGCAGGTGTGTGCCAAATCTAACAAGCTGCCAGTGGAACCACTGCCACTGGCAGCTGCAGATGCTGGCAGACACCTCAAGAGCAGTGATCTGTGTCTGCCAATGAGAGAAGTTGCCAGAGTGAATTATCCCTGCTGAACTGTGAGTTTGCTGGGGGCTAGTGGGCATTTAGGAAGGAGAGACACCGCAGTAGAACTTCCCCACTCCTCTTGAGGGCAGAAGCAAAGAATCAGATTTACACCCCTTGTTTCCTATCTGTTTTGTTCCTGTCCAATACACACTGTCCCATACACACAACAGATAACTTCAGTTCGGATTTAAAAAATATTTAAAACATCCCCCACAAAGAAAAAAAAAGTCAGTGCATTCATCAAAGTAAAGTTCTAATGCAGAAGGAAAACTGCAGGAACACTTGGAAACCAAGTAACAGATATTCTAGGCTCTCCCTCCCACTGTGACTTTACTGAGGAGGTGGTCAGAAAGCATGAATGGGATGCAGGAGGCAGAAAGAAAAGACCAAAAAGTGAAGAAAAAAAGTAATCAGAGCAGAAACCTGACTTTTTCAAGTAAATTAATAGAGATATTGATGATTTAAACTACTGCATCAATATTACTGAAAGACAAATTATCTGAGGTTTCTGATCATCTTTCAAAAGCAAGTGATGCAACTTTTAAGTGCTGCACATAAGACAGATCTTAGCCTAAGAAATTTTCACTTTTGCTTGCCAAGATGTCTGGATAACAAGTGTCATTTGCTGTTCATAGCAGTGCAGCACACAGCCTGTGTTAAGGACTCTACATGTATTTGGAAGTGAAAGAGATGGAAAACCAGTAAATAGTCCTGGCAGAGGAGCCATGATCATAATTTAGAGTTCACAGAGGTTTTGTAGGCCTTCCTATAAAGATGGGTTGCCTCAGGAGCCTGAATCAGTGTTGTTTCAGCGCAGGTGAGAGAGCTCCTCTGAATATGAGGACCAAGAGATAGAAGATCATACAAGCTGGTATTTGAAAATTTTTGCAGGGAGCACTTGAATAAACCAGTTAGTGGTGGCTGCTGGCTTTCAATCTTAAAAGACAAAGAAGGCACAGATGATAGGATAGGATGCATATGAATCTGAGTGCAAATCCAAAAGATCAGATGTAGCAGAAAGAGAGATTGTGGGGTGCAAGAGTAAAGATGTTGACAAAAGAACTAGAGAGTAAGAAAGGTGAAATAATTTAATCTAAAATAATATTTTTTAAAACCCAAGATGGTAGAGCATAACATAAACGTCCTTACTGTATGTGTATAAAAACTCCTTTTATGATTTTTCTAACATGAATATTTCTATGTAAGGAAAATTCATCAAATCACCATCAATTCCCACAGCAACATATAGCCCAAGTTTCTACCACCACCCTGCTACCAATCTGAAGAATTTCAGAGTCCTTTTGGAGTGGCAATAGTTATTTCCCCAAAATGCTTTCCAGGTGCCAAAAGAAAACCTGATTCCCTTTAAAATCCAACTTTGAATGTCCTACTTCGAATTCAAGGACTGACATTCATATGCAGCACTAAAATGACATAAAATGTTCTCTAAGGCCACAAAATATATTTACTTAGGTAGCCCAGGGGAACACCCAACTGTGCAGCATGGTCAGTAACTGCTGCTACACAAGCATCTGACTGTGAGAGAAGAACTACACTATGGCCTTGATGTGGAAGCCAAGGTAGTCATCTCATTTTGGACTGCCAAGCAGTATTCAAAAAAGCCACTATATGTGTGTGTGTGTATATATATATATATATATACATATTTAGAGGATCCCACTCTGTATTTTCATCCCCTATTAGAAGGTGAAAGGTTTTTAATGATGCTTGGCATTTAAAGATTTTCACAACTTGGGATGTGGGCTGTGAAAATGGAAGTATAAGATAGGTTTGGGATATCCAGCTATAGCTCCATAATGGTTAGAGGTGTCCTAAAACTGGGACAAGAAGGAGCTGCTGAGCTGGCACACTGCTCCTGCCACCCACAAAATGTTAGTGTAAGTACTGAGAGAAGCCATTGAGCAGCCTTGTCTGGTCGAGGAGAGTTGCCAAGGGATATATACTTTGAGGCCTTGATAGTGACTCTTTCACAGTGTGCCCCTTGTGGATGATGTGTAGGGCAGTGCTCAGTTCATCTGTTTGCTGTAAGCAATGCCTGTGTTCCTCACCTGTTTGACTCAGTCCTCTCATGATGCACGAGTGGAGCGAGGCATGGCTGGCTGGCAGATGTAGCTGGGAATCAGCTGGGGAGCAGAGGAAAGGCTTTCACAGGCTCAAAGTACATGCTCAAGTCTGTGTTACCATTCTGGTGTCTCCATCTACCTCAACAGCTGTCCACCTGCTATAAAAGAGGCTGCTGATAGGAAGGATTGCAGATATCCAAGAACATCTGCAAAATGGGAATAATTCCATGGTGAAGAAGTTGATGTGTCAGCTGAAGGTTTCTAACCTCAGCCATTGCAGCAGCTTTTGTAAAAAAAGGCTTAAAAGCTTAATCTCCCTACAAAGCAAGGATAACAGCACTCAAGAGTTATTTTATTACTCAAGAGTATTTAACTAAATACAAGTCTGGACAGCGATGGAAAATGAAGACTAAGTATTGCCTTAATAATGATTAAGCCTAATGCTAATCCTGCTTATATTTCCACACCAGCTTAGCTTCTGAGTCGAAGCTCCACTGCTTCCTTGCTTTTAACCATCTGTTTTTCTTACATTTTACCTTGACTTTTATTATGTCCTTCATTATAGAGCCTAGACTTGATGTATCTTTTATTTATGTATTTTTTATTTCTCTATTTGTTCAGCAAAATTTTTAGAGTTCATAGTGGTATTCTCATGTGGGTGAAAACCATCATTATAGTCCAAGGGAGATCTTCAGTGGTTGAATCTGAAGTTATCTGGCAGCTTTAAGTGGCTTTTGATAGGAGATTGAGCCTGACGCAGAAACAGAATCAGACCTTGACATCAAACTTTCCATAATTTCCAAAATAGAAATCTCAGTAGTGGAAAGAACTTAGCTCTTTAAGATGGAAAGTTTTAACAGGAATGATACAAATTCATTGAATTGCTTGCATTGTGGGAGGGCAGGTGAATGACAGACAAGAGGTGTTGAGGTATTGTTTTCCCTCCAGCCTCACTTGGCAAGGCTTTCTTCACTATGGAGCTGCTTCTCTCCTTGCAAATACAACAATGTCTTCATCATAGATTAGTCATAAGGGGATAAGAGAAATTCGAGTAGACATGCCAGCACACCTGAAATAGCAATGCAATATAGGCATAAAACCCCTAAGAAATATCAACTCAGTCTTTGCCTTATGAATTAAGAATACTTTGAGAATCTATGGGTAAAATAATGAGTTCAATTTATCTGCATAAAACAACTGCAGAAATTAATAATTTTTTATTTTAATCAGGGATCTTTAGTTGTGAAGGAATTGGGGTATACACCTTTTTAAGGAGAGAATAGCCTGATCCCAAAGGCTTGCTCTGGGACTGAGCTGACAGAGGCACACCCCAGCTTTCCTGCAGAAAGTAGAGTGGCATTCCTCAAAAACTTTTCCTCTCTAGTTGAGTGGCTGAGTGAGGGCAGTGTGCTCTTTGTTATGAAAACAGAGACAGAAGGACTGCCTGTGTCAGAGCTCAGAACCCCACAAAGGAAAGCTCTTCCATGTATTGATTGACCCACATTTTCAAAGCAATTTGTCTTCTCTGCTGTAGTTGAGAACTTTTGTCATGTTTCAGGCAACACTCTCCTCATAGTTAAAGTCAGAATTTCCCATATATAGGAGTCAACAAAAGAGGGCACGAGCTGAAGGCTTTCCAAGTGGCCTGGCTGTGCTGCTCCCTCTGAAGGAAACCATTCAGCCCCTAGAGAAATTACTTCCTACCTCCACCCATAATCTGCCAACACCTTGTTAATAAACAAAATCCTCTGAATTTGCTTATGTTTGAGATGTGGGGTATTACAGAATGCTACCTGCTTGATGAAGAGCATCTTTCCACAGTACCTTGTCTGCATGAGACCTTTATGGAGAAAGCAGAAACCCTTCCTCTTACAGCAGAAAAGAGGAGAAATGCTCATATAGCCACTAAAAAAAAAAAAAAAGAAAAAGAAAAAAAGAAGTTACCATGAGAGACAAAACTTGCATTGGTCTCCATTGGGCTCCTCCAGTGTGACCTAGAAAATATAAATGGACCAGTATTTTGTGATTATTCCCCATCTTCCCTAAAAGAAGAAGGTAAAATCACAATAATGCCCATTAGGGCTGTTAAATCATGTTGATTGTACCAATGGCATTTCTGTATGTGAAAGACATGAAATTTAGAAGAGCATTTTTTATCTGGATGAACAGCATTTGAAACAAGCCAAAGAATTTAATCAGAGAGATTTTTGTATGAAGTAATGTGCAAGGATTTGCATGATTTTACCCTGGAGAATGGTCAATTCCATTTTCTGTCCCCTCTCATTTTTTATGCCAAAATAATGATTTCAGGACTCAGCAGAGACAGAGAGTTCCTATCTAGTGGACTGTTTGTTCCTTTCAGTTGCTGAGGATTTATGCAACTGTTGATTAACCCTTGCATTATCACAGCAGTGTGTCTAGTCTTCAAAGTGGACCGAACTTTTGCCATCTGACAATAGCACTTCTTCAGAGGTTATGCCTAAATAAAAAAAAATCAAAACCTGAGATTTGCAGGAAACTGAGTCTCAGGAAACTTACTTCAAGCATCCTGTAGCCAGTGAGCCCCACACCTTCCCTCCTCTTCGTTCTCCTCCTTCTCTCCAAGGATCTGTGTCACTAACCTCTCACAGCCTGTCCCCTGCTCCAGCTTGCCTTTTCCTCTACCTTCATTCATTGTATCTTGCAGATTTACGTGAGAAAACACATTACCTGAAAACTTATTTTACACATAAAGGGTTGAGGGCCAGAATGATGAAAATCCAATATATTGATTTGAAACACTAATGGTGAAAGACCAGCTACCACAGGCAAAACCCCAAAACTAATCTAGCTGCCCGATGAAGCATGAACAAATGTAGATCAAATGTCTCCAAAATAACTAAGAAGTATTTCTTCACCCCATATAAGATTCAATGTACTTCTTCTAAGTGGGACAAAAGAAGGCAACTCTATCTCCCAGGGCTGCAAACCAGCTCCCTTTACTGCATTCTAACCCGAAGCCAGACCCTAGAACTATCTAAGCCAGCAGAAATTCTGGCACCCACATCCTCAGCAAGGTTCTGGACTGAATTTGATTCCATTTTCCTGGCAAAAGATTTTTGAAGGAAATATTCAAATCTATTTTACCTTGAGATTCAGAATGGCAAAGTCAGTGTTTCATGTATTTGATTAATACCTAAAACCAATTTCCCTTACCTTTTGCAGCATTTTGAAACACATCTACTCTGCTGCACTCGATTCCAAAGATACATTGTTTTGATATGACGCTGCAGTAACACTCCCTTTTGCTTCACCTCATTTTTCCATAATGTCATGTGGCACAAGTTACAGATGTGATGCTGGACAGTGCGTTATGCATGGCGGGTGAGTCTGCTGCTGGCAGCAAGGAATGTCAGATGTTGCATAAGCAACGTGTGGAGGAGTAAAACACAAATGGGGTAGTAAAGACAGCCTTGTCCAGTCCTGCCTTTTCCCATTCATTTTATATCCGTTTCAGGCTTCAGCATTTTTATTTTTAGCACTGCTTTTGCTTTCTTCATGGATGACACCTGGTTTACATCAGCACTTAGCTTAGTGAGACAGCAGCTAATTGCCTAAATTTCTCTTGAGATACCAAAGGCCAAAGGAGGCTTTTAGGAGTCCAGTAGGATAATTCAAAGGGAAGGGTAAGTCAATGAGGACAGGGAATAAATACAAGACACCCTCCTGAGCCTCAGTAACCTGGATGGTGAGTAAAGGGAGGAATCCCTTCAGGGCCACAAATTGAACTGCAACTTTTGAGGGT
Organism: Setophaga petechia; assembly: GCA_024362935.1. Lineage (NCBI taxonomy): Eukaryota > Metazoa > Chordata > Aves > Passeriformes > Parulidae > Setophaga > Setophaga petechia. The sequence goes on along the minus strand of JANCRA010000002.1, from coordinate 6,764,654 downwards.
TTTACTGTCCCTCCATAGGCCATTTTAATGTTTGGGGGCAGGGTGGGGGATGAATTACTTAAGGTACACTTTTACTGTAGCTTTAGAGCAAAAGCATATATAATCTTTGGGTTGGAAGAGCATAAAACCCCAATGGTGTGCCTGGTACCTCCTCTAAGAAATAGTTTTAGAACAAGAAATACCCTGATGGAGAAATCCACACAATCCAAGGCATTAAACAGACTCAAAGTAAGTTCTTCTTTTACATAAGAAAAAACAGGAAAAAGATATTTCATGAGGGTCTTCAGGGTGGAGTCAAGAAGAGCAGCAAGAAATCTGGCATCCCAGTCTGGCTTCCCACTGACTTCTGGCACACGAATTCTCACTAAGAAATCCCAGCAGTGGCAATTTCATGTGCTGTCCAGGCTAAATGAGCCACCCTTGCCCTGATGATACACTTTTCATCTTGATGAAATCAAGCACTTTTAATCTAAATGTATCTAAAAAAATCCTCACCCATGTAAATATATTCCTATTTTCCTTCTGTACAAATGACAGTTGGCATGACATGGAATCAAGGAATCATAGAATGCTTTGTGCGGAAGTGTCCTTAAAGATCATGAAATTCCAACCCCCCTGCCATGGTCAGGGGCACCTCCCACTAGATCAGGTTGCCCAAAATCCTTTATAGTGCAGCCCTGAATACCCCCAGGGATGGAGAACCCACAACCTCTCCAGACAAACTGTGCCAGTACCTCACCACCAACACAGCAAAGAATCTCCTCCCAACATCTAGTCCACACCTACCCTTTCCAAGTTTGAAGCCATTCCTCCTTGTCCTATCAATAGATGCCCTTGTAAAAGTCCCTCTCCAGCTCTCTTGTGTGCCCCCTCTAGGAACTGAAAGGCTGCTATAAGGTCTCTCCAGAGTCTTCTCTTCTCCATTCTAAACACCAATTCTCTCAGCCTGTCTTCACAGAAGAGATGCTCTAGCCCCCTGTTTATCTTCATGGCTATATGTGTATGTATGTAGGTAGGCATATGTGTGTAAATATATATTTGTGCCTATGAATGAATATATTCTTTGAACTTTTCTCCTGCTAATTGTGCTGTCACTTAGAATGACCTAAGTCTTTCTTGAAAATTTTTGCCATTTTGGCAGCTTAACTGTCATAGCAATTGTCTTGCCATAAATAGTTCAATTTCATTAATATTAAACAACAGAAAAGCAATTTCTCTCTCTCACTGAAGAAGAAACCCCTGCCCCTCCAAGGCAGCACAGGCTTCACTCACCTCTTAGAGGATTTCTTTTTTTCTGAAATTGCTTACTTCATTCTCTCATATCATTAAAACTACTTAGTGCGGATCTTTTTTTTTTTCCTGAGAAGTTTATATTACTTGTCTTATAATCTAGAAATATTATTTATATTTTATTTGCTGCATTTTTATTGTAGATGGGATTTTTTGGGGGGTGGGTCAGTAAATACTGAATTAACTGGAAAACATAACCATTTGTTTGGTTCCTTGTTAGCTTGGCTTGTACCACAAGTATATCCTCTTACTCCTTCTTTTTTTTTTTTTTTAATAAGAATATATAACTAGGTTTCTTTCTTGTATTGCTGTCTCTCTAAAACAATTTAAAACCATACCATGCCAGCTCAACTCTGTTACAAATATAGCTCAGAGCACTCCACTTCAGGAAAGCCAGTAAGCAAGGACAGAGATTGCAGTGGGAAGTGGTAAGAATGATCAGAGAACCAGAAAATGTGATTTCTGAGAAAGTCTTAAAATGTTCAGGGAAAGAGTCTGAGGGAACAAGATGCTATTCAAGCATTTTGAAAAAAAGATGTTTCACAGAAAGAGGAAGAACTATTTTCTCTGTGCAATAGAGCAGACAAGGCAAGAATAAGTGGGCTTGATTGTAGAAAGGGAATTCATACTGGATATAAGAATAAATCTCCAATAAGAAACTCTGAAATACAGTGAAGCATTGGTTTCATTACCAGACAAGCCCTGGGAGCTCCACTACTAGACATTTTCAAAACAGATATTTTGGCAAATATCTGTGAATCATGTCAGAAATGCAACTGATCCTTCCTCAGAGTAGGGGTGAGTGATCTTTGAGATCTTTCTGAGTGTCTTTTCCTATGATTCATTCTTCATCACATCACTTAAAATGGAATGTGGAACATCATTCTTTGTGGCAAAAACTGAGAAGGGAAATTAAGTGTAAAAACTGGACCCTCGCTACACAGAGACATGAAAGCAAGAAAACAGTAGCATCAACAGACACAACAACCATAAGTCTTAATGACTTGAATAGGGAGTGAATGGTTCTATGAAATGAAACCATTTTTATATTAATTGTATTATATTAAATAATAATATTAATTAATTAAATAGTAAAAATATTGTCTATTAGCTGTTAAAAGGATTTCAAAACTAAAGCATAAAGCTAAAACACAGTTTACATTACATTTAGCAACTTTAAATATAATACTTTATGGTATTCACTGCATGATAATGTGACACGTACCTTACATTAAAAAAAAAAAAGCCGAAAAAGGTCAAGATAACAGTATCAGGAAAACTTCTAAAACCCACTTAGCCAATTGTATAAGAGGAAGACAATGCTCACTTCCATCCCTTTGCACTTTCATTTCAATGAGGTTTGTCATTACCTGACAAGGCAGCAGGGGAGACCCCTGGTGCACACAGGATCTCCATGACTCCACCACCCTGCAGCACACCTGCCTTCAGAAATGCCACATGAGGCTTCAGGGCTCTTTTTCTGCACCATATTGGAAAAGGGAAGGCCTGACCTAAGTTAATGTAAAGCTATGGAATTTAACTTCCAAGATTTAAAAAAAATGTTGGCATCTTAATGAAAAAGTATTATAAAAATGATACTGGAAATTCTAATATTTGAAACTGAACCTGGCCAGGTTCATATCTATAAGAAGCTTGCTCTTTCTTTCCTCCATTCATTAAATTGATTCCAGATTCAACCTGTGATCTGAAAAATATTCTCTTCTGTAAGCCCATAAGCACCAAGATGAAAAAAATTTGTCCATTCAGATCTGTAGACAACTGAAAACTAGGACCTGTGTTGTTTCTTATTTACATGAACAGGCTCTGGAATTGCATAAGTCTGAACAAAATGGAAAGACTTTACATATAATAGGTTTCTTTTCAAGATACCAATGAAGAAATACACTACATTTTTTTTTTCTTAGGCATATTAATCTGGCAGCTCTAGCAGGAGAAGCTTGTTCTTGTCACTAAAATTAAGTTCAACTCAACTCTTACAGGAAACACATTACAGATAAAAGCAATTTCCCAGTCACTTTTCAGACTGAAATGGCAGTTAAGATGGAAAGACATACATTGTGTTAACAGTAAGAGAAAGATGGAAGAGGAGTGAGAGAGGTTTCAAAACAATTTTAGTTATGGAAAGGAAGAAAAACTTCAGGTTTCCCTAACGGCAAAAGGAAAAGCATCACAATTTCTTTAAAAATTCAGTAAAATAAATGTATGATAAAAAGGAAGGAAGGCATATTTTAAGGCTAAAATGCATTTTAGTGTTATTATTTAAAAGTTATAAGGTTTTTCTGTAAGAATATGCTAAGGTTTATTTTTATGGTAATTCTAAGGCATTGTTTTTAAGTTGCAATCAAGTGGTAAAATGGAGGACAGATGAAAGCAGCAGGGTGGCTACTGGCTCACGAGCCCATGGCCACCATCAGCTGAAGCAGCTCAGGGTCCAGAACAGATCCACAGCCACAGGCCTATGGCAGCAGGAGAGCAGGTGCATTTTCCTTCTTGTTTTATGTGAGCCTGCAGTATTACAAAAAAACCTTTCAGAATTCTTAAAAGAGTTGTGGAAGTTCCTAATATTGCAGGTACTTTAATAAAAATCATTGTATCCAAGTTCCCCAACATAATTTCAACCTTGTTTGGCGTACAGCAGGAGCTGGAAATGGAAAGTGGCTTCTCTCACTAAATTACACTTACAGAGGGAAGAAAGGTACATTTCAGCCTTGCCATGCAACCCTGAATGGTCCTCTGCAAGGCAGCCAAACGGGCACCAGTTTTCCTACACCTGCAAAACTGAAACAAAATTCAGGCAGAAACAGCCACAGTGCTACCCCAGACCCTAAATGTCCTGTTCCATAATGGATCACCATTTCTCCCCACTACAGTCAGACCTTGAGCTGCCAACTGGAAAAGATAAACAGGTCATGTGTTGTTTTGCCAAAAGGGTCAGCATAGCACAGAATAATTTTTCTTTACATAAACCACCAAAATCCAATGAGTATTATTACAGTGCAAAGGTTTTCACCCAACTCTCCTTCCACAGGGGCATATAGAAAACACAATGTATTGTGCAATGACCATGGTGGTTTAAGGGGACCATGCTGTGCTTCTCAGTGGACTCTCATGGTGGGCAGTTCAATTCCAGTAGCCTGGGAATTCTTCTAGTACCCAATGTCTGGGAAATTACTCAAGTGAGATCTGTGGTTCATGTTTATCATATAAAACCTTGAAAACACCAGAAAAACTAATTTGTTAGCACTTTATTAGACATTCTTGTATGTCCTTTCATTAGTTCTTGGAGACAGGAAATACAGAAGAAATTTAGTAAAGAAGAGAAAATGCCAATATTGAGTGCTTCTGTGTAGGCCTGTTAGAGGAGCAACACATTAGAGATGATACCTGTCTCAAAATAAAACATTTTAATTGTGCAGCAATTGTACAAGGATTTACCATTCTTGCCTTCAGATTTAGAAAACGATGCCCATGGGAATGCAAATCAAATGATCTCAGCTGGGAAATCCTGACCTCCAAGGTGGGCAGAGACCTGGAAATGGAGCAGAGCAGCACAATTCTGGTGTACAGTGTCCAAGAGCCTGTGGAGACCCTGAGTGGATTATCTGTACCTCAGATGTAGTTCAGGTAGCGGGTCATTCTTCTGTGAACCACAGAAAGAAGCATCTGCTGCAAGAAGGTGAGAGAACAAACTTGGATGAAGATACAACTCAAATACTCTGGACTTCAGGTCTGCTTTTAATTATTTTATCAAGCCTTCTCTCCTCTTTACATGTAATCTCTTCATAATATTTATTAAATACCTTGTTCAATGAAAATTTATGTTAATTAGAATTAGTCCAATTTCCAAATCTGAGTTGAGTGTGTTTGGTCAAAATGATGGAGTTGTGCAAAGAATAGAAAAAAAAATACTCTTACCATCTCTTAAGACTTCTATTTGGACTTGAGAAGCACATCTCAAATCCCTCCTATTCCCTCCTCCGGAATAGAGTGCATGTAGGATAATCTAAAGGAAGTTCATTTCAGTATCAACAGGTCAAGCTGTTTCCAATTTGTATAAAATATTTACTGCTGACCAGAGCAGGGACTGATGGTTGGGCATCCCCAGGTCACGACTTTGCTGATTAGCTCCCTGGCCAGCCAGAGGCACAAGTGTTTCCACTTCGTGTAAAATGGGACTTTTTGGCAGAAAAAAGGCTCCATAGCACAGCAGCTATGGGGATGACAAAGATCCACTTTGGATTTCTGTCTCTAATCAGGAAGAATAAGGGTGAACTTATCTCAAATGTTATCAGCATATCCCTGGCCTTATGCATATCACCCATGACAGCACCTTCTGAAGATGCTTTAAAACTATTTGTTAAATTTCTGTTCTTCCCAAATTGTCAGTTACCTCAGGTTTTGGGGTGGAGTATTTTTGGTTTTTGTTTGGGTTTTTTTGCTTGTTTTAATTTTAATTTTTTGGGGTTTTGTTTGTTTGTTTTTTGCTTGGTTTTTTTTAGTTTGGGGTTCTTTTTCCAAATCTTCTGTCTTAGAAAGCAGCAGCCTCACAAGCAGATTTTGCTGCATGGGGGCTCATATATACTGTGTCTCTGGTGATTAGAAACCATCTTCTGCAATACAATGTGAAAGTACAGCATTCGGGTTCTGGGTTAATGCTGACTTCTTTTTTCAGTGTTTTTTCTCCCTCCTTAGAATCCACAGCTTTTATCTTCTTGGCAGAACAACCCTGGGGAAAAAAAATCTCACATTTTTCTGTCTTATCTGCCACTCTACTTTCTATGAAAAAGTTAGAGCAAGCCACTGTCCAGAAAGATTGTTATATTCTGTATGTTTTTTAAGGGTATGCACAGCATAACCGTCAAAGTAGCTTCACTGACAAAGTATAAATCAAGAATAAACTGTAACTTTCCCCAATTTTCTTCACATTCCACTTCATTCTCTGTCCTACTGCACCCTGTATCAGTTCCCTATGGAGCATCTATGGACCCCTAAATATTTATTCTTCCTCTGGCAGTCCTTTTGCCCACTGGCTCAGTTCAATTGCTTTGTACTCATCCTTGACTTTTCAGAAATGTTTTGTACATAAATGCTTTGTACACAATGCACTTTAAAACTTATCTATGTGCTGCGATAAATATTTCATTTAAGCTTGTCTTGGGTCTCAGTTGTGTGAATTCCTCTACGCTGTGACCAGAAAGCATCTTTTCCTGCTTACCTCTGAGATTTTATCAGCACAGCACTGTCTTTTTCATCATCATCACTCTGTAAATATATTTAGAATTTTATTTCCTTGGTGGCCCATGTTCCCAGCTTGATATACCATCATGGAAAAAGGCAAATGCTCTGATAAAATCTTGATGGTTTATATAACCTGTTTTCTAATCTGGTTCTTTATGCCATAGATACTTTGACAGACCTATTTAATGAAATTGTTTCTGAACCTCACATGCCTGCAAATCAGATACACTTTCATTAATATGATTTTAACACTGAAATGGGATGTGGCACCTTATATTTTTACAGGTTGGAGGTTGACATTTCTGTACCCCAAAGGAGTACAATACTTGATGCATAAGAGAAATATGACATTTGGTATACTGAGCCAATTCCTTCAGAGAGCCAGGCTGGACTCTGTTTTCAATCACTGCCTATCCTTTATCTAAAACTCAGATGCTGTTCCTATTATTTACTATCCATCATACTGGCATTATTTACATAGATACCTACCTAAAGACACTGTTGGACCCTTAGTGCAAATCAGCAAGCTTTAGCAGTCCAAACCAAGATCTGAAACACATACCCATAAAGGTATGGAGGAATTTATTCAGGGAACCCTTGCTTTGAGTCCCAGTCACAGCAAAAAAGAGAATAACCCAAGTCTCTAATTCACATTTAAGATAATTATTGAGTAGTTCAAATGTGCACAAGGAGTGTGCTGATGGAACTGCAGGAAGGTAAGCTGACTTCGTGCTACCTGCATGTTTTTGATAACAATCTGATGCAAGTCACCATGACCCTGACTGGCATCACATCCTGAGGCTTCTTATAAGTGTTGGTTTGTTTGCTTTCTGAAAAGGAATACTACTAAATAGATTTGATTTTTTTCCAACTTTGTAAATTCAATTATTCAGCAGCATTATCCAGCTGACAACCATCAGGAGTGAAGCACTGTGAATATTTTTGAATGAGAAACAGAAGTAGATTTACTATTTTTATGCTGCAGTGTTTTTCCTCAGAAAAAGCCTGGGGTTTCTACTTTTATGGGGGTTTTTTTTGTTTTTTTTTTTTTTTACCCCACAAAAATTCAGATTAAAAAAAAAAAGATTAAAGAAAAAAAAAACCAGTTTCTTTTTGAGAAGGGATTATTGGAAAATGTAGGCAAGAAATATTTTTTGTAATACTCTTCCTATACAGTTCTTTGGCTAGAATATAAAGCACAAAAAGTCACAGCTTATATTCTGATGGAGAAAAATGCCCCAATCAAAGAACAAATCTCAGCTCACCTGTTTTTGTACTTGTGTAGACACAGCATTCAGCATTTAGACTTTCTCAGAAATCTTCACAGCATTTTTCTCTAGTCCAAGCTAGCTCCTACTTAATTTTTTTTGCTTACATAAAACCAAAATTGAAATAACATCCATTCACACTTGTAGACAAGCCAATGTTAAGAAAAATAATTCTTCCTTTCATAAACAAGCCTAGCAACTTTCAGCCTTGAACATGGTGGTCACCAAACAATGACACAGGTTGGTGAGGTGATGGGAACAGCAATAAAGGCCACCTGATTAAAAGGGGAAAATTACTTAACAGAAGAAAATACCTACTGGAAAAATAGTCTCAGAGGAAATGCCTGCCAGCTTTGAACCTGTGAACCAGAAACATCATCAAGAAGTGCTCATTTGGCATCTTTGAAGTACACCTGAGTACCTAGAAACTGGAAATCTCCAGAGATCCCATCAATAACTGCAAAAACAAGGAACTGTATCAGCAATTTATTATCTGAAAAGGTGAAAAATAATCTGGAAAAATGGGAAAACCTCCTTAGAAGGTATGAATTAATATTTTCCATTGGCTATTTTGTCGGCAAGAAGATGAAAACAGTTTGAAAAAAGAAAATTGTCTAAAAGAACAGACGACATTATCATCTATCATCTGCCCCAGATGAAAACCACCTGCTAACATCTATTGGCTGTTCAGAGTGGTGGTACCCTAAGTACTCATGTCTCTGTGATACAAAAATTACTTATATTTTTTATCAAAAATGGAGCCGTTTTCTCTCTGACATCTTTTGCTGCACATACTTTTCATTCCCTAAACAGGCTGAATTCTCCACATGAACTTTCTATGAAATCTTGGACTGTCATTGGGGTGTCTCACTGACCCAAATTTCCATTTCTGAAGGAAGACTTCCATCTCTGTTACATTGTTGGTTCCCTTTGGGCCCCCTTCTGGGGTTCATATGATTTGTCCCCCCATTTTTGATTAGTTTTTTCCCCTTCTAATTTGTTTAATACTGACATTATATGTTCATATAAGTAATCTACAATAAGTATATCTGCTATTATATTGATAAGTTGCTTTACTAATGAAGAATTTTTAGTAACCTACTTGGCTACTGCTAAGATACTGATGGTCACTCTAGCTGATTGCTGCTATACTATTGATAGATGCTATACTATTGATTGCTAATCTTATTGATTACTGACACACTACTAATTGCGGAGAGAAATTTGTAAAGCTTGGAAGATACATATTCCCTTTATTAAGCATAGGCCTATTTGCTAATGCTGATTTTTGTGGTAATAAGTAGTAAATTTGGAACAGGCTGCCCAGGGAAATGGTGAAGTCACTATCCCTGGAAGTATTCAAAAGTATTAAAAAAAAAAAAAGTAGATATGGCACTTTGAGATATAGTTTAGTTGACACTGTGGTATTTGGTTAAAGGTTGGACTTCATGATCTTGGATGTTTATTTCCAGCCTTAATTATTCTGTGATTTTATGATCTGTAATGAAGGAGGGAAATTTAGAGAATAAAGTCTCCATGTGTCTTTGTGTATTACAGAGTCTTAAAAACCCATGGTTGTGATCTCCACACATCCGCAGGCAGGGAAGGCTTTCAGGCATGACATGAGGAGGAGAAAAGTCAATTTTCTCAAAGAGCTCAGAGCCAGATATATGGATGTGCTTGCAAGGTTGGCATGGGTGATGCTGCAGCACCACGGCCAAGATGGGTGAGCTGGGAAGCAAATGTGGAAACTGAGAGCACAAACATATATGGAAAAACTATAAGCAAAATGATATGAGTAAAAATATGCAGTATTTTTGTACTGGTGAAATAACTAAACTTGATTAATTTTGCAGATAAAATTGTGAAAATTATTGAATGCTGCTAGGAAATGATGGCTGGACTTAGTGCTTTCCTCCACTACCTACGTGCATTTCATGAAAGGAAAAGCCAATTATTTCCACTTGGATTTAACTCTTCCATCTCTTAAACCACTTCAGGTCCAAAACCTATTTATTTACAACGTCAATTTGCTTTTAGTTCTCAAGCCCAGTTTTACTGCTCACCTGGTAGTTGTTTATATAGGCAGTTGCTAGGGAATAGGAAATGAAAGTCTTCATCTCAGCATGTGAAAAATCAAATCTGCTACCTTGCTGCTGCATTTGGAAGTCTATTGCAAAGACAAACATAGGAGATAGGACAGAATGAGCTTTAGCACATCTGAGCAAGAGCATTGCTATGAGCTGATGGAGATAAGATGATTCTTTCACTGTCCTCCTCCCAAAAAAGGTAAAAAATCAGTTTTAACCACAGCCACTTGGAAAGGTGCTTTTTTCTGGTTTTTTTTTTTTTTTTTTTCCTCCTAAATACTCTTTTTATCTGTTTCAATAAAATCTGGAGACCTGAAACTTTGGCATTTGCTCATGCTCCAAACATGTTGCTGCAGAGGAGCTCTCCATGGCTTGCTCCTGGAGCCAGGTTCTTCCCTCATGCTCTCTCTCCTCTTTGCAGAGATGCCAAAGCAGACCCGTTGCCACAGTGCATTTCAGGAGACACTGTCATCCAGCAGCTTGGTGAGGACAGCAAAGGCAAGAGGCAGCCAAGGAGTGACTCCCACAAACCATTGGCAACAGTGCCAAATGAATTTTTTCCACACATCTGGCCAAAATGTTTTGCCATTTAGTCTTCAGAGGGAAGAGAAAAAAACGTAAATTTTCCATCCAAAGCAAGTGCTGTCTTGTGAAAAGAAAACTCTAAATAGAACTTTAAGACAGTTTTGACAGATATTTTCCAACCAGGGGTCTGGTAGAATGGAGGGTGCAGAGGTGATGGTTGCACAGGCTGTGTCCCCTCTCACCCTGGCAGCTAAATGAGAGGGCACAGTGGAGGTTGCTGGAAATCTCCACAACTCCACAGCATCACTCAGGAGGGCCTGAGCCCTTTTGCTTTGGAGGCCATGCAGCACTCTGAGTGCCCTGCTCACTAAAGGACCTCAGAAAAGAAACTAAAGGATCCGTCTTGTGTCTGAAATCTGGAGAACTAAGGGGGGCCCTGCATGCCAGGAGTTTCTTCCTGAAAAATCAAATGTTGATATTCAAACCACTTATTATCTTCCTTCATGTGTGTTTTCTTTCTTTTTGTCGTTCTAATTAAGCAGCAATATTCTTCTCACTACAATTTATGGATAAACTTGCCCTTGCTAAGAATGAAACCTCTACAGCAGTGATGTAAGCTCACGTTGGTTGTTTTATTGCTTTTACAGAGAGCACTATTTGCAAAAAAGGTGGCTGCTCAGCAATTTTTTTTCCACTTTAATATCTGAAAGGTTTTGGTCTTGTCTTTTCTCTTTCATGTGCATTAATTAGAGAAATAAGCACGGACTGTTTCTTAAATCCAGATAAAAAGGATACATAATAATTACCATCTGTGCAGCTTCCTGGGGTGGTATCCCCATCATGCTCCCCATATCTAATAAAACTAAAAGTGAGCAAGATATTATTATTATTCACTCACCACCATATTTGCTCACAATGGCCATTTTTCCTTTTAATAGTATGTAGAGGTAACTCACAATGAACCCAAATATCTGCATCTTTGCCCATGTAATTATTGCAGTTCCTCTTGTGCACCTACACTTCAAAATCTCAGCTATGAATCTCTTCTGGAGGCAATTTTTGTCAGGCAAACACCTTTCTTTATGGTCCTTTCCTAGGCAGATTTAGAACACCTCTTCTCAAGGCTTTAATTCAGCTCTCTTTCTTAAACTTTTTTTTCAAGAAAGACTGAGTTCCTTCTGTAAGTCTCCTAGGTATCATGTACTATATAATTTCCTTGAATTTTCTTTTTCTATGAATTCTGAAACTTGCTAAATAACAATATTTCAAAAAAGAAAACAGTATCTAATATGGCACTGCATAATGTTCATTCAGGATGAAAGGGAAATAATTTATTACAAAGGAATTCTGCAAAAGAAAGTACTCCTAAGAGGAACATTAAACAACTCTAAAAAGATTAAAAACAACATATGGTATTTTTCCTTTCTTCCCCCAATACTAGATCAACCAAACACGTAATTTAGCTTTTTATGATCTGGCATCAGCAAGTGCCAGTTATCATTGTTCAGTTGCCATCACACAGCTCCTTAACAGATTGCAGTACAGCTACAATTAATTAGGAGAGCTTGCTGCTGGCACTGCCACCCCAGGCCTCCAGCTCTCCTGGGGAGTATGTGGTCACTCCCCAACTGAGAACTTTCAGCTGGCAAAAGCCAGCAGGCTCTGCAGGACCCTTAACACAGATTTTTCCAGAGACTCATTGTATTTAACACTATATAATGACAAAACCTCAGCACCAAGGGAGGTGTGGAACAAGCTTTTGAGTACAGGAAACAGCTACAAGTGGTGACCTTAACAAAATACTGGAGCTCGCTAAGTCTTTTAGCTGTCACCTAAATGCAGAGCTGTCATAGAAATATTCGAGTATCTCGCTGGAGCTACCACTCTGACACCATCCAGCTCCTCCCTGGGGCAATTCAGCAGCTTCCAATGTGACATCTATATGCCTTGAGGGGGCCCAGCACAGCACCAGCAGAGCTGCAGCTAAAGTGCTGTGGGATTTTGAACTTCTGTCTATCCAATAAATCTCATTAAAGGAAGCTAAAAATAGAATACTATTATTTCTCCATTTGCTTGACCAGTGAGTGGGAGGCCTGCGCTGGGGACTGGGAGAAGCAGTCTGTGTACATGGCTGCAAAGCCAAGGAGCTATGCCCAAGACTGATTTTTATTAAGCTGCATCTCAGTGAGAAAGTTGGTGAACTCTAATTTAAACCCAATAAAGGCTTTTATCTGACTTATATTACTAGAGAAAGTACATATTTTTCAGACTAACAGTGATTTAAACATTTCTGTTTGGCAAAGATAAAGAATTAAAGTTAATTGTCAGAGTATGCAGATTGTATCCTCCTTTACAGTGCTGGTCTTAAAGCAGAGAAGGTTTAATTCATACAGTTGCAATGAGTTTTTGCTTAATAAGTCCCTGTCTTTATGTATTTACAACAAGAAATGATGAATACATGAAATATTTTAATTAGAAAATTTCCCTTCACTGTTGTTTCTTCTATTACACCTTTTTTCAAAATGAATGAAGAGGTAAAATCTCCATCACATTTTTAATACTATGATGATATTCTGTCCTCTACAGTTTCCAGGGACAGATGCAAAAGTGAAAATGCCTACAAATGCAGTCCCAGTTCAAATGATATGCAACAGTGTTTTCCGTAAAACACTTGCTGCCTCCTATTACACTTTTACTAATTTGGCCTTGCACTCCTGTGACAGTCTCTTCATGTATCTCTTTCAAAAGCCCTGCAAAGCAGGAAAAGAGTAGTGTCTTCACAGATCCTGAATCATGGAATGAAAGAGGATTATTTAACTTGATTAAAACCATTCAGTGAGTCAAGCTAGAATTAGAAAGAAGATCTGATACCTATTATCCACTGTTCTTACAGTTTTTCTTCCCCTCTCAGTTCAGGGGAAGAAAAACTGTAAGAACAGTGGATAATAGGTATCAGTTTTCATTCTTGAATTATCATCCCGGAATTTTCTATTCAGAATACTTTTTTTTTCAGTGATACTTTCATGCTCTTCAAGGAACTTGAGCCAAATTGAAAACAATTTCAGAAAAAAGATAAAAAAATCAAACCACAAAATATGAAAGCGGTCTTCTTTATCCAGGTGCATAAATTTTGTGGAGCTTCTTACTTCATCTTCCATCTTTTACTGGAAAATGTTTAAAGTTAGTTAAAGACAAGAGGGGGAAAGGCACTATAAATCATAGAAGGAAGTAACAAGATTATTTGCTGTAATATTGGAGATGTTTCTGGAAAAACATCCTTTATTATGTGCTTTCTAATAGATGTTGTAATCTTAAAATTAAATAAAATAGTGTGAGTTAAAATTACATTCATTTTGCTATGAGGAAAATGATAGCTGAATTAAAAAAGGGAAATACCATCTGTGTTCCAAGGTGATTACTTACACAAGTTTTAATACTCATGATTTTGAAAATGCTTATGATTTTCAGATCTGATAACAGATGGAGTTTTTCCTCACAAGAGAATTTGAGGCCTCTGTTGTTGTTTTTCTGGGTGCTACAGTCCAGAGCCATGAGGCAGATTCCCATTGGAGAATCTGGACAAGTGCAACCCAAGCATACAGAAAAGGGAAATGTAGGGTCTTTCATAAGCAGTAGTGAGTTTCAAAAGTCTTACAGACTATTAAATATTTCCCTCAAAATTAATTTCAATTGCTTGTTTTAATGACATAGCTTGTCAATCCATCCAGCTGCAACCAGTCCTGAGTGAAGTACAAACAGTCCAGGAGGTTTCTGGAAAGCTTTGGTGACAATGTCCTGCACGGGTAGTGGAGGATACTGCAAGGAATTGTGTGCTGTTACTGCACTAACAGGGAAGGCCTCGTTGGAGATGTGAATGTTGAGCGCAGCCTTGGCTGCAGTGACAGTGAGATTGTGGAGCTCAGTACTGGGCCAGGAGGGAGAAGCAACAAGTAAGATGACAACCATGGACTTCAGAGAGATCACTTTAGCCTCTTCAGGGGTCTCCTTGGAAGAATCCCATGCAGGGAAGAGGGGTCCAAGAGAGATGGTTGATATTCACAGATCACTTCCTCCAGGCTCAAGAAAGATGCATCCAGATCCAGCAAGTAATTGAAAAAAGGAAGCAAGACACCTGCAAGGATTAATGAAGAACTCCTGTCATTACTGAGGAGTGAGCAGGAAATACACAGGAGATGGAAGCAGGGTCAGGCCGTTTAGAATGAATCGAGAGAGGTTGTCAGAGTAAGGAGAAATGAGGCAAGGAAGGCCAAGGCCCATCTGGAATTAAAACTGGTCAAAGATGTCAAGGACAACAAGAAAGACTTTTTCAAATACATCAAAAACAAAAGGAGAACTAAAGATAAATCAGGCCTGTAACTTTGTGGCGGGGGTGCCCTGGCAACAGAGGACGCAGGGAGGCAGAGTTATTGAATGCCTGCTTTGCACTGGTCTGCCCTGACAAGATCAGCCCTTGGGAATATCTGACCCAGGAGACCAGAGTAAAGGAGTGTTGGAAGGAGGACTCCCCTTCATTGAGAAGGATTGGTTTAGAGAACACTTGACGTCTATAACTCCATGAACCCCAATGAGCTTTCCTGTTATGCAAAGTCCCCTTAATTATTTTTTTACCTTATGTTTAACTTTCTAACTGTGAACAAGCACTGTGTCCTTTCAATCAGAGAACTAATTAGCTCCTTCAAGTGACTTGCTGGTTTGCAAAAGTACTGCACCTACCTTCCTTACCTTCCTCTCACCTCAAGTTTGCTTCTAATTCTTTGGGAAAGGATGGCTTGTGCATTGAAACAGAAGCCAAAAATAGAAAGAGGTGAAGTACTATATAGCATTTTAATACAAATGTGAGAATAGCAACTTTTAATGTTAATGTATTTTAACAAAATGGTATGATGCAGAAATGAAATTTCTCGTCCTCCTCTCTCAGAGGGCCTGAATGTTCAGGATGGGGTGGGCATCAGCATAGACAATGAGAGAATTTAGGATTGTGCAAATTGGATTTTTGAAAAAAAAAGACAACTATACAACCTTTATTCATGGGCCTGGAAAACCCATTTCGTCCCTGTGCAGACATTGGCTGGTGTGGGGTGAGGGTGACAGCACCCACAGAAAGGCAATGTAGCACAGATTTATCAGATATATCAGCTACTGTCAGAGGAAACTGCCGTGTTAGATGGCCTGGAGGTAGTGCAGACAGTGGTGGCTATAGCCTGAGATCTACAATATTATCTAATTATCTTTTCACAGAATCTGAAGGAAGGACATTCAGTCTTCTACTGGGACTTCATAAACACCTCCTTTTTAGGTACCGTATGAAAGCACTCAGCAGCACACACCTCTAAGTAACACCTGAAATTTCTTCCACACACCCCTCTGTGGTACAGGATAAAAGCATAGATGGCTCTTACTGCATTTTTTAAAACGTGGTTAAGAAAATGAATTGTGCAAATTCTTTGCCTCGTGCATAATATTAAGGAGGAGAAATCTCAACTACTAGTCAAAGCATGTTCTTAGTAAGAGAACATTTGTACTCAAACAAAATGTCAAACATTTTCTGGTCAGCTGCATTCTCAGCTTGATGTGCCTCCTACTCTCCCACAAGCTTAGCATCACCTGCTAAGCTCCAGACTGAAATCAGGCCTAAAATCTTCGTGGCTTTTCCAAAGGGTCCTGGTGCCACTGGGGAGTTACAGTGCAGTAGTGGGAACAGTCAGCCCCTGCAGAGAGTAGGCACAGTAGGGAGGCAGGAGACCAAGATTTGGAGGGACCTGAGGGGAAATGGACCTTTTGGATCTGCAACTTTGGAAGAAAAATGAGAGCTGGAGAATACAAGTGAAATAAATACTCACAGATAATGTACAAGACTATTTTTAAGAAGGTTTACCCCCCACGGCCAAAAGTATTCCTTTCCACCCTAAGGAAAGCCATCAAGGGGCACAAACCTACCGGAGCTCTGGGCTTCACCAGCAGCCCTTATGTCCAAGGCATCTGGCTCCCTTGAAGCAGTACCAGAAGACTGTGTGACCAGAGGAAAAGGCTACACTGGAAAAGAAATTTTAGGTCAAACAAGGCATCTGCATTGACCTGTGTATTTACAAACTACATGTCCAACCTCTGCAATTAACAGCGTATACATTGATGACAAAAATTTGAAAAACTTTCAGCGGAACACAATCAAAGAGATCTTCTTTTAAATATAACCCTCACCTATTATTACTGAGCAACTGGGAAGCATGAGGAAGTAGTAGCCTGAAAAAAAAAGATTACTCATAGCTGCAAGCAACAGAAAAGTGAGGCTTATGAAAACAATTGTTTCATAATCAAAATTATAGTAAGTGATAAGGCTGTGTATTCTCTAGCGTGGAAACTAAGGAGCTGTTTTCATATAAAGATACTTGGCTTATTAAGTTAACTGAGAAGGTCACAGTGAAGCAGAATTATGTTCCCAAGAAACAAAACCCCAACAGTTTTCCTCATTATTATATCTATATTCCACACAGTGAGTAGGCACCTAGAAGTTGTTACGACTACACATTAGATTAGTTACAATGATTTCATTGAAACTCTGTGTTCTGCCTGGCCTTTTCTCTCTCTTCTTTTCAATTCAGACACTAAACTGCCAAAGACAGCTGCAGTATTCTGTGGGTTTTACAGTCTACTGCAGGGAGAGAAAAGCACCTAAGCTCTGAGATCCAGGTGGCTCTGTGTCAGCTCTTCAAAGGCAAAGGGAGAAAGGTATTTCTGCAGGACCATATCTACCCACACCCTGTGGAGCATCTTTGCTGATTTACAGTGGGCACCTCAGCTGCAACTCACCACCCACAGACAGAGTTTACTTCACTTGAGAGCTACTCAAGTGAAAGAAGGGTCTTCCTAAGCCCTTACATCCCCTCTTACTCTCATCCCATAGATCTGAGTTGCTCAGGGCTTCCTCCTATGTTTTGGAAAGCCCAAAGGATGAGTTCAGGACCATTTGGATTTCAAATTTGATTCAGATTTATCTCCTTTTACTGACATCTGTTTTAATTTTAATGAGGCAAACTGTACTGTGCAATTTGGAAGAGAACCAAGAAAAACAGGGTTTTGATTTTCAGTTCATTTAAACACCAGACGGTCAAGAAACATCATCCTTCCAGCTAATTGAAGTCTGACTGCATATTGCTGCTAATCTGGGCCTGACTTGTGAGCTGTATTGTGGTCCTGTGTCACCAATCTGCATGCAGCAGCCACAATGAAATGGAGGATCACAAATAAAACAGATAATAGGAATACTTCAGTAAAACAAACAGGAAAAGAAAAATCACTGAAGTTGCAGGGCGAGAATACTGCAAATGGAAGCTTTCCCTAGCCAAAGCTTTAACCATCTTACAAAGAAGCTGTAGAATAAAAATTCTGATATGAAGAGCATGGACCTCTTTAATTCTGTGTTTTCTGGAAGGGCACATCTCCATGTTGCTGCAGGTGTGGCTTTGATTTATTCTAACATGAGGTGCCTTCACATGAGCTGAGATGGAGACTAGCAATAAATCTTTCACAGCAACAAGAAAAATAATTTGACTTTATTTATCTGTCCAAAATCTGAAGCAGCTATTGTGCAAATACACCCCAAGTTCAGAAACTTAGGGTGACATATGCTCCTTTTTTTTAAGTACTTCAGTTGTGTTGAATGCATTAGGCTCTCATTTTAAAACAAATCTTGGTTTTATTTCCTGCTCAGAGGTTGCCACGGCACTGCGACAATCAAAAGAAATAAGATGTCTCATATGGTAATTAATGCAATGAGCCTAGTGAATTCATCATGATTGCTGTAAATGTCATGCCTTGGGCCCACAGTTTGTTCTCACCATGTTTTTAATTTATTTTTAATTTTTTTTTTTCAATACTGATATCTGCACACTTGGGAAGAATAAATAGAAAAGATACCATTGTTTGGAAGCTGCTGTGGAGCTGACAGGTCCCTGGGAAACCTTTAACACCAGAATGATAATTTTAAATTGGAATCTGATAAGACTGTGGTCTGGCTGACAGTCAAATAGGGTAGAACCAATACCACATTATTTCTGGAAAAAGACACCTTAATATAACATTCAGGGCTCATTAACATATATGAGGCAGAAATGTAATAAAACATACAGAACAGAATCTGGATTTGTTGGTCTGGACAGGAAGAAATCAGCTGGGCATTCATGAAGAAGCAAACTGAGACAGATAAAATATTAAAAATGTTTTTGTTCTCATCAGAGGTGAATATTCTGGAGGAGAACTTGGCAGGGTGCTCTGGGAAAGCTGTGCAGGGGCTGGGGTGCTTCTTGACTGTACCATCCTTCTTTAGCTGTGCTGTTTGGAAGGTGCTGTTTAGCCTACAGGCAAGTTTATAACGCTGTGACGTGTTCATCTCAATCTGAAAGCACAGAGGACACTGTAACTCTATAAACAGCACTCTTTGCTTCTATTTTTTTTTCTTTCTTTCTTTCTGGCCACAGTTAACTGCTGCCTCTATTTCCTCTTTGGGTTATTGCTAGAATTAATGTCTCCAGGGAATTCAACTGCAGAGCTCAAACTTACTGACTGCTGCCTCAATGGCAATGTGACAGACATTTGAATAAATATATAGACATGTAGATGTAAAGTGACAGAATTTTAGTAAGTATATTTTAGTCCCTTAAATAATTTTTAGCCCAGCTTGACCTGGCCAGCAGTACCAATTTAATAATTTTTTAATTCCCTGGGAAAGAAAGGCCAAGAATTATTTAATGATCTCTTTAAGTAGAACATATATTATATTTTACAAGAAACTGTACCTATGGTCTTCCCCAGAAGCAAACCCAAACCCATTGTGTTTTTATGTTGTACGAGATTATTGCCAGAAAGACAGCTGAAGTGGTTCTGATGTCCTTTGCCCGGCAAAGAAGGGCTGTCAGGGAATGTGGTGGTATCTCCAGCTCCTGCCTCTGCTGCTTTCCAGCTACTGGTCTCCCCCAAGGAAGAGAAGTAGGATGGGAGGAAGAATGCTCCTCATGCCTTGCCTGGGAGCCATGTGGAAAGTTTCTGATGGGAAGCTGGTTGGCAGCAAGGAAAGTTTATGGACCGAGTGTGTGAGCCAGCAGTGAAGATGCTGGGTAAGTCTAAAAATGTCCAGGCAAAATACTCAAGCCAAAGTACATATACACAGGAGAGAGAATGCAGGGCAGCGGGTGGATAAATAGTAGAAGAATGAAGTAGCTGCATAAACATTACTGGAAAACTTCAGACTGGTACAGAAAGGGCTGTGAGGCCACTTGGATAATTGAAGTCTTCTATGGATGTACTGGGGTCTCAACTCCCTCTACTGCCATGAGATCGAGGGAACAGTTCAATAGTCACTGATGGGCAACTGAAATGTCCTCCTAATATGAGCCGGCTGTTCCAGCTGCTCTTCCAGAAAGGCAAGGGTCACATCTGCCGGCCTCTTACCAATGTCTGGGCCACCCTAAGGCTCTTCAAATGCTTTGAAATGACAAGTACAGGCAACAAAATAAAGCTCTTAACCAGCAGAGCAGTGGAGCATGTCTTGGCTCATGGCATACAGGTGGGTTTCAGTTAAGTTATGTTGATTTAAGCACCATGGGATATGCCATGTGGTCTCTCCTGCATCCCACATCGGATCCGCCAGCCTTATGAAGCTGCTGGGTGTCTGTGGTACCTTTAGTGACTCCAACTCCCTAGACAACTGGATTTCATCTCCCATGGCTGGTGAGCTTTAGACTCCACTGACTACATTGACCTGCCTTCTCCATTATGCTCTGAGTTTCAAGACCTTTAGATTTAAAGACATTCAACTTCAAGTTTGCCATTCTTGAACGGAACAGTGTCCCAAAGCGTTCAACCAGAGGCAAATGCTGAAAGACCCCTTAAAACTACTCATTCACCCAAAAGAAAACAAGAGTTATATCAAATGTTATCAACAATTTTAGAAAGATTGTATTGGCTATATTGGATGAGGTTTTGCCTTGAAATATTTCGTGCCACTTAGCCTGTTAAAAGCAGTAAAACTTGAATTGGATAACAGAACCTATAGTTTTCTCCGCCATGAGACATTGGATGGTTTATTTCAAGAATTTGTCAAAGAAGGCTATCAAAGGAGAATTATTATTTTTAAAAAGGTATTTGCTATTGCTTTATTATTTGAAGAGCTGTCTGGAAAATTTCAGCAAATGAAACTCGAAAATAAATAGTATAGTAATTTTCAGTGCATTTTCTCAGTTCTTGGAATGGTTATAATTATTCCATCAGAGACATCTCCTAGGGACCAAAATCTATTGCCTGTGTACAAAATCAGGCAAACAGTCCCAGTCTCTAAAAATTTACAACCCGAATAAAATCCTAATCCAGAAACCCATTTACTCATTCGTTTTACAGTAAGTGTTTAAATAGGTAGGGCCTCTTAAAATCATGCTTCAAAAGATGAGCTGTGTGAATGTAAAATATGCTTGTCACTTTCTGAGTTTTGCCAGAATTTCCATAACTTATATAGACACAGAGCTTAGGAACATGACAGCTGAAATTCCAAGCAGTATTTTTATACATACACATACACATATTCTGTGTATGTGAGTGTGTATAGTATATGTACAGATCTGTGTATAAATATGCATTCATGTACAGATGAATCTTCCAATTGCAAAGCTTGCACTACTGCTGGGAATCTTAGTCACTTCTGTGAACTGGAAAGATCACTTGAGCTGTATGAATTCAGAGAACTTGCTCTGGGGAGAGTGTCTGGAAGCATCAGCCCATATAGCTGTCCAAGTATGGGAAAATAATTCTGGATTTTTTTTTAATAGGGATGAGCCTGAAGAGCAAAACATAGAGCCAAATCATCCCAAATGTAGCAGAGTTTGAAAGTGAGTTATAAATTGATTTCTCAATAGAGAAACCGTCATTTGTCATTTGGAAGGACAATCAGGAGGGTCCAGTCATAATACTGGGTAGGAGCCATCTCTCAGTCTTTCCTCCCCAATAAGGCCATTAATTAAAATACTTGACAGCACTGTACTACATGCCTCTCTTTTGCATTGCTCTTACTGACTCAGAAAGCTACAGGGGTCAGCTGAGTGGACAGAGCACAGCAGCAGTTTGAATTTTTGAATTATTTTCTGGATTACTGTTCATCCTTCTGTGCCAGGTCAATGTGTACGTGAGTTTTCCTACATGTTTGATGACTCTTTCAGGTCCTTAGTGAAATTTACACCAGTTAGGTGTAAATTACATAGGACTGCAGATTAAATCACAGATCCCCACCTTTTGTGTCAGGGGCTCCTGGCTACATTTGACCCAAGCCATGACATTTGTAGAACATGTTAGTGAGCCATGACTACAGGAGCCTCCCTGCTCACCCATCTCTACCCAATGCCAGCTGTATGGCCCCAGAGGGAAGGAGATCAAAGGGAAATATATTATCACTTTGGGAAGAGAAGAATCCTTTGCAGATGTCAGGAAATTCCCTCCACTGTCTGATGGAGTATAGGAGAAGGAGCAAAGTGGGCAGTGCACTGTTGAGACTGCCTGCCCCAAACAGCGTTAGCACAGACTGATGTTGGAGGAGACATTGAGTATGCAGCTTAACTGTAGCTGATATTTAATGCTCCAGGGCATTTACCTGCCGAGGGATAATCAGGGTAGTTGTAATGTGCTTATTTACAAGGCACTGAATGCAGTACAGTAATCTCCTTTAAGGAATATTTGTTCTATTTTCTTCTTGTATTTTCTTTTCAATTCCTCAGGATGTAGTGGTTGCTCTTGGCAACGTTCTCCATATTCTTCCCAAAATTTATGAAGACAAAATGGCAAATTTGAGGATAAGCCAGTTTGGAAATATAACAATCACCTTCCATTCAGTGGCAACATCAGAGCCATAGGTCTTTTGCCTTGGTAGTTTCCTGAGATTACTGTCATCTATTACCAAAGATACTGGGCCTTGCAGTAAAAAACCCAGCATGCCCTACTCCCAGGACAATCCATCTCTTAGCACATCCTGGGATGCATCCTGCTATTCAGAAAACAAGAACTATTTCATCAAAATACTTGATGAAATTATCCTCTTTGAAGTTATCCACCTAACAAAAAAAAAATCCACAAAAATACTTTTATTTATTTTATCTTCATTCCAGACTAATTTGAAATCTGTTACCACATACTTCAAAAAGTATTTTAAATGAATATCAGCTTTACAGTGGTATTCCCAGAAATTTTTACCTAACATTCCTGAGTGGATGACCCACAACTGAATAATGTTTTTGTGGCCCCCAGGTTTAACAAAAACAGGAAAGCAAAATAGGCACAAAACTTCACAATGGGGAAAAACAACAGTGAGAAAGATGAAGGAAAAAATTCAGTTATTCTAAATAAATCCTTAACACCATCTGCACAGTATTTTATTATAGGAAAGAAAGAAAATCAAACCCTTTAGACACCAATATTTTCAGGCAATTGACACATCTTGGCACTAATGTGATCGTATTACCGTGAAATAGAGTACTTAAGTCCGAAAAACCTTGGCTGTAAAACCAGATTTTTCCTGAAGACGAATTAATGTGGAAGAAAAGAAATATTATTTGCTTACAGACTGAACTACCAATTAGGCAAAACTATATGCAAAATATGCCACACTGGTCAGAAAACATGTCACTTAAATGTAAGTTGCTGAAAAGAAAAATCACTTGGAGAAAGCAATGTGATAAAGAAGTTATTTGAATCAAGATTCCACCAATTCAAATTAATAAAGGGTTAACTCCTGGTTTAGTTTTTTTAAAGAAATTTTACAAACAGTGTTGGCTTGAAAAAAGGCACATACTCACAGTGCCAGTTACAGACATTTGTACTTGTCAACAAGGGAATGGAAACTTTCCTAGTAAAAGATGTACAGTGGTGGGGCTAATGTTCTGATTTTGACCTTGTATGTTAAGATTAAAGCATTTTGCTGTGGCATGGCCATCGTTTAGTCTTTGCCGGCAGTACAGTACATCTTCACTCTCTTGATTTTGAAGTCTATTATCTTTTTAACCCCTTTTATTTTAAGAGGGTTCTGAGTGCTTTTGTTGTAGAGCAGACAGGGGTGAATTTATCACAGGTCAGTTTGCCAGAGATTTTACCAATCTGCCTGGTCAGAGCTTGACCATTCAGACAGGGATTAAGTAAGAATTAATTCATAGTAATATTATCCCTAATTTCTTAATAATTCAGATGGAGGTTGATAAATAGAATCAGTTGACTAAAAATCAACTGTTATTTAAATAAATGCAGTTAAATGAATTTGCCAAATTTTACTCCAAAGAAAGATTATTTTCTCAGGTCCATATCAGAACCACTTAAAATTCCATATTTGCAATTTAAAGTTGACAAAGAAGCAAGAGGGGAAATACTGTTCCAATAAAAACTGGACTCCAAGAGAGTTTAGTGTGAAGATCCCAAAAACACTTCCCCATTACCTAATGGGGATGTTACCACTTCTCTAGGAAGAGTGACATTGAGCGTTTCTGAACCCTCAGAGATTGTCCTTCTCACCTCAGGTGCGCTGTGTCCACAGCAGTACCCACCACAGGGATGGATATGTCAAAGCTTGCTGCCTTCACTGTTGTTGTAAAGGGAGTCTGTAGTGGTTAAGCCACCTAGCCTGGCTGTGGGTGTAACACATCAGCCCAGTCTGGCTCATGGGCTGCTTTGCTCTTTGCTAGCTGACTTCAGGACAGGAGCATGGCTTCACAGACCCAGCCGCTCTGCCTGTTACCTGCCCAAGGGGAAGTTTGAGCTCTGCTCCCAGCCTGTCCCAGCAGGGTAGGGCAACATGGCCACAGATCCAGCTGGAAGAATTTGCAGTGCTTTGCTTCCCTGGGACCCCATGGGAGCATACTGCAGCCTATCACCACAATTCCCTCCTGCAGAACCTCCCCTGCCTCCTCAAAGCACTGAGAATTCTTGCCCAGATTAAAAAGTATCAGGTTCACAACTTTTGAACTTGAGCTGCTGACCCAAGTTTAAACTAAACAACCTGCTATTCACAACTCTTTGAAAACAGGTTAGTGAACCTAGATTAAGAAGATACGTTTTTCCTGTACTAGTAAAGGCATACTTCCAAAGATGCTCTCTCATTCATTTTGGCAGCTTGTTTTGGTGGTGTGGTCTCACCAGATTTTATGTTCATAACACCAGTCTGCTCGTTTTCCACCCAATAGCAAATGAGGAAGGCCACTTCTGTTCAAACTGAGTGTACATTTGTGTGAGATATTTTAGTAACAGCAGCCTTGGAAGGTAAGGGCAACATGCCCAGCTCTATTTACAGAGGGGCTAAGGATGTTACATGTATTTACATATCATTATTGTAATAGGGAAGAGTAACTTTCCATACCTCTGAGCACTTCTCTTGCATCCAAAATCTAGAGAGACAGATCAAATGAGGAGTCTGTCAGGAAAAAAAAAGGTCTGATATAAAGGACACACATATAACTGAGAGCAAGATATGACCAAAAACCCAAGGGTGGCAAAAAAAAAAGCTTATTTAAAATTACATCTGTAATTGTAACAGGTCCCCTTGTTTGTGTATTTGGCTCCTAGAGGAGATATTGTTATGAAATTAAGGTTAACATACTACACTGTTCCAAACAATCATCTTTATGTTTTTTTAATACAATGTAGGGTCATTTACTTACATGTAGGGTAGTTCACTTAAATGTGAACTTTTGAAGTTTCATACCATAAGAGAATCAGGTATAAAGAAAAAAAATAAATTAGTCCAGGCTTGGCAGTAAGTACCCCAACACTCCTCCCTCAATTCAAGGACATGTAAATTTATCACAAAACAATCTCCTCTGAGACTGTTCTTGCTGGAGAGGGGGACAGGCAGTAACAAGAGCCCTGTTCCTCAGCTGGAAGACATTGGAAAGCAAGGGGAGCACAGAAGTCGTCTAAGGAAGGAGGGCTGGCTGGAGGAACAATTACTGGGCACAACCAGTGCAGTGGACAGTGGTAGCTGTTTTAAAAATATGGAGAGTAATGTGTAGGACATGGATGAGAATCACCAGATCTACAAGAACTGACTTATATCTGTGATTGGTTTTATTCATGCAAACATTGATCATGTTGCAGGAGGAAATGCTCTAAGATCTGGCCTCAAGTTCTCAGTGTCAAAGTTAATCGTGCCAAGCTCCAAGAAGACTTTAACAGCCAGCCTTAATTACAAATATGTACTTTCACCAGGTCCCAATAGCAATTAAAGGGAGGGGATTAAGTTCAGTCTCTCTGAGGGCCCTTTTCCCAGAGTTTTCTGAGCTGAAACCTCCTCAGCTCCACTGTGAGAGGGCTTCTTCTCAACCCCTGGGAACAATTGCAAAAGGAGCAGACAGAAGAGGTTCATGACAGCCCTAACCATATTTATGGGCAAGGAAACATGCAAAATCCAGCTGGCATGTCAGAACGGTGATCAGCAGCTCAGTTAAAAGTATTAGTTATTGAGTTTGGTGAGGTCCAGGAGGCTTAGTCACACAGCAGCTTAGTCAGCTCTGAATCGCTTCAGCCTGTCCCAGACCCAGAGGGATCAGGATCATTATTGGAGAAATTCAGAGCCTGCAGGATGGTCTCCACTCACTGAAAGTCTCAGTCATGTTTATTGTCTCACCTGTATGCTCCATCCAGCACCTAGGTGGTAAGCATCACTTGGGCAAGTGACAGAGATCCAGGCCTATTTTCCCACATAACCTACAAGTATACACAACTGAAAATTGAAAGTTTTCAATTGAAACAAGAATACACCATGTGCCATGGTGAGCCGCTCTTACATTTGACCAAGCATTCTTTCCTGTGATTGAAATGTACCATTATCACATAGGTACGGGTTTCTCAACAAACAGTCTCTGCTCCTTTTGGAATGGATGCTGTAACTTTCCAAATACAGCTACGACTACTTTCCCAAAAAGTAGTTCTTTTCAATCTCTCGCCACAAGTTTTTGGCTGTTTTGAAATGGCTGTTGTGGCATAAGCTCACATCTTTCCACAGCCATACAAATTACTGAGTAGCTTATTAAGCTTAAAATAGGATCCAGGGTAATTTAGAGAGCATGCGAGCTTGCTTCAATACACAGAATGTAGCTGCACTGTTGATTGATTGACGCTTTCCTACAAGCCTTTGTTTTTCAGAAAGAACGAATGTGTTTCTACAAATGCAGTGGAGGGGGATTAGCTCTGAAATCCACCACTGCTGCCTTTTGTCTTTCAGCCCTTCCACGGAGCTGTCACCGTTCTGTTAGTTATATTTCTCTCTCTGTTCTTACGTACATAAATCCCTAATCTTGTATGTAAAAGCAGTGGTACACAGTAGGCAAAAATCTTCTTTAGAGATGCCTTATGGAAGGTTTGGATTACAGCCCGGTTAGAACATTTAATAACAGCAGCAGTGTTCCCAAATTCCTTTTTCAGTTTGCACAACCAGTAAACGAAGCTTTAAATTCACACTGAAAATTGATACAATTTGTTTGTTGATATAGTTACCGTCATCTGCAGTTGTATAATTTATTATCACCTACCGCTGTTGGGGATAATAAAAGAGTGAGTGGGTTTCAAGATGTGAGTAAAACATGAGCACAAAATCTCCACTGGAAATACTGAGTCACTTAATAAACATGTAGACCACAAATTCATTGTACATTATTCATTACACAGGTTACAGATGGGCCTGAAATAGAGGAGTCTGCTTAGGTTTGTGTGCACATCTGCTCGAGTAGGGAGGAAGGGAGTCCAGTTCTGGATATCACTTCAGCCCATCTTCAAAGACAGAGGCCAGAGGGAAAGCTTGGACGCAACAGAGTGAACTGGAGCCACCTCCAGGCCCATCAGCATGCGGTTTTATTGGTTTTGAGTAATTTCCAATGTAAATACTCTTAGAGATGTTTTTGAAGAAATAGAGATCAGGGGTGTCTATATTCTTAAAAGCAGCTGATAAGACATGGGAGATACCACAGCTTCTTTTTGACAGCAACAGCAGCAGCTGGGCCCGCACAGTCTGGCCTCCTGGAAAGCAATGCAGGCAGGGGCAGAGTCGAGGTGTGCCCACAAGGTGCTCTGGCTTAGTCATGCACATGTGGCACTGCAATAGAAGTTGACCAGACATCTGGTGGGACCATCATCTGACCCTCAGCTCCAAGGAACTGATCCTGCCCTGAAGGTACAGCCTGGGCAGCACTCACTCCCAACCTGAGTCAGACCAGAAGTTAGAACTGGTAAGTTCAGCATTCATTTTAGACCCCTGGGAGGAGAGAAGCATCTGCAGAGAGAAATGCAGGGGATGTACGCACACTGGTGGGTGCACAGCTGCAGGGAATAGGGACAAGCTGGCCTTAGAAAGTGGCACTGAAGCAGGCTCTGCGTCAGAGCTTTAGCCAGAAGAACAAGGGCAATGCTTCTTCTTACCCGGTGCACTTGCCTAACCCAAAACAAGCAGCACAACCTGTCTTTTCCAGGCTGGAAACTTGCTCACCTGCTTGGGGGCGGGGGAAGAAACCAAACCTTTGAAGATTACATGTAGCTCTGCCAACTAATGACACCTGTCATAACATGAATAAACTACTAGGAGTTTGCATTTGCCATTTGAAGTGCATTTTGTAGGAGAAATACAAGGAAATTGGTGTTCAGTATAAGCCCAAATGTTAATCCTGTGTTTCGGAATGGGGGAGGGAATAGGAGAAATTGTGCGAGTTCTATTCTAAGTAATCCCCACTGTTTTACTATTTTTTTTTTTAGCCACGGACCATTCTAAGTTGTGGCTCCTGTGAGATAAGTAACCACTTGAAGATTTAGCCATCATGGCAGAGCTGACAGGCATCAGTAGAATTCCCCCGGACTGAAGAACTTATTTGCTTTTCCATAGTTTTGCTGCTGTATTAAAAAAGGCCAATTATCGATGATTTCCAGGAAAAGCTCTGCAGTCACATTTTTGTTCATTGCATAAGCCTTTAGCAGTATATCAATCATTAAATGTCTTTTTTTGTACTTTTTATTTCTATTTTTTTTTACAAATGGTTTTGCAGTGCTGCAGTCCAAATTTCTAGAAAGGCTGTAAAATTTCTTTGGATCATCATAACTCTGTTGTAATAAAATGGGCAAAACACTTAATAACAACCTTAATACAATTTTTTGCAGTCATGGTTTGACATTTAGATTAATGCTAACCCAGCTTACAAACATGAGAGCATTCAAGCTCAGGTGCCAAGGCATGGCCGTGCACTCCATCTGCAATCCCTTTGTGCAGCTGTCAGGGTGCCTACAAAATGCCAGTCAAAAAGATAGGACCACCGTCTTACCCAGGAATCACATTACAGGCATTTACATTTTCTCTGCATTTTACGCTCTTCCCCATCTCTTGAAAAGCCACTGTACTCTCTTGCAGTTGACAACACATCCATCCAAATTCAATCCTACAGCAGTTTCCTAGGTAACTGGCACAGAAACGCTCTACACAGCAGAACAAGCCAAAATACCCGTTAGCGTTTCCACTTCTTTTCAATTCTTTTGAAACACAAAAAGATACAAAAAACCCACCACAAAAGCATTTTAAAAGCCCAACTCCGAAACTAAACCAAACCAACCAACAACAAGAAAGCCAATGACAAGGTAAATTCAGCCACTCTGTTTAACCTTCATCCAGGGACTTCTGCATCCGCCAAAAATTAGCTCAGATCTGGAGACAAGACCAATTTAATGTCTGAAATTTTTTCTCAAGGGTTGGAATTCTTTGAGTTATCTTCACAGATCACAAAGATCTTTCTAGGCTCTGACTCACACCAGAAATGTGGACAGATACTTCTGAATCATGCTGGGAGCCAACAATTTGTGTCTCTGCTCTCCTAGCCCCTCTCAACATAGTCAGTTTCCAGTGGGACTTTACAAGGGCTGCAAGGCAAGGACCATTAACTCCAGTCTATTAAGTGTACTTCCAAGGAGGTGTTTCTTCAGATTGCCTTGAACATCCTTCGGTTCCATACTCGCCTGGGATCATGCCAGCTCTCATCTCTAGTGCTCTGCACGTGTTTGCAGCTCACTCACCAAGGGTTCCTCTGTGCACCTCTGGAGAGACTCTGCAGTCCCCACTCTGGGACTGCTGTCTAGAGACTCCAGAGGAGGAACAGCAATAAGAGAAGGGGCAGAGGCCAGCAAGTGCATCTGGTTCGGCAGTGCAGCTGTGGTTGTGGCAGCCGTGGCGAGGCAGAATACATTTCCTTGTTTTGTGCACAAGAGAAAGCAAATTCTTGCCCTTGCCTAATATCCACGTGTTGCATTTAAGCACTGGGAAAAAAAAAGCTGCAGCCTGAAGCCACAGGATCATAGAAGAGATTGGGCTGCAAAGCTAAAGAGATTGGGCTGACAGCCCTTCCTAGCATTAGCATGCACACACACACAGAGCTGATCCCTACAAAAAGGTAATTAAGGTGAGGGGGAAACCTGGGAGTGGCTCCCATAAAATACCCTAAAGGGGAGGAGTGGGCTTAGGAATGTGCATCTGAAGGGTTTGGTCTGGTGTCAACTTTTGTGAACAAGTCCTGCTGAATCTTGCTCACATACCCAGGTGAAGCCAACTCGGCAGGCTTTCACCAGCCCCATTCACAAGGAAGTAAGAGAGCTTCACAACTGGAGGCTGTAGCTTGCAGGCAAGGCCCTCCCTTCTCTGCCTGCAATTGTGATAGCTTGCTGAAGGGCAACATGTGCACATCAGACTGGAGCATAGTTCAAAAGAAGTAAGTGTTGCCTGCAGCAGTCCTCACTTCAGAGCATGTTATAGCAGGTTGAAGGCTGCTGTAAGCTCTGCCAGTCGCTAACTAGAGAAGCTTTTCTAGCAACCAAACATTGCCAGGACATAAGGATACATTGGCCATGTCTCCTGGCATGGCCTCTCTTCCTGGAGCTTGGGGGAAAAATTCCAAGGACACTTTCTGTTGACCTCCTGCATCTTACACAGGAGAGGGGAGCTCCAAGAAGATGGAAATGCAGGGTTAAGTGTATGAAGTTTTGACCTGTGACCTAGTGCGACACTGACACCAGCTACCCTGTCACATCAGCTAAATTGAGAAATGGTGGGTTTTATAATTGCAGACTTTTATGCTTGGAATCTTGGAAAGCACAAAAAGTAAGGACTTACAAAAAGTAAGCACTTCTGTCATTGTCATCTAACAGAACACTGTTGCTGAAGCTAAACAAGTAGAGGGATAGCAAAGTATGTTATTCCTTGTTCACTCTCAGTGTTATAACAAGTTGAGCATCATTCTTTTAGTTGTGCTCCCTTTTTAGATTCCCAATAGCTGGGTTAGAGTCCTAAGCCGGGGTCCTGTGTTGTTTTCCATTGAGATTTGTGTAGAGACGCTCTAGCACTGGCCTTAAGGCTTGGCCCCCTCACTGTTGCACTGCCTGATGGCCTTCAGCTGAACTGTAAGGTTCTCTTTCCCAGGTCAGCCTGAGCCCAAATCCCAGAAGAATTTAGTTTTTACTCTTTGAGGATGTTGGTGAGCTGAAGACAAGTAGACTTTAATCCATTCATTTGGCAACTTAAGGAGCATGCTATGCTACATGATGCTATGCAAAACAGTCCCATGCAGTTCCCTGCTTTAGGTCCTTCATGGTGCTGTTTGCTTTTTAACGGCTCAGGTCAAACTAGACCTTGCTTTCCCCAAATCCAGCCTCCTTTTTTATCCCCTCTGACTAAGAATAATCTTTCTTTTTATGCCCTTGTTGACTTAGCTTTCTTAGATAGCAGCTAGATAAGCAGTACCTGACTTTTCAAACCATTTTGGTTCTCAGCAGTAATATCTTCTTTTTCTCCATAAGGAGGTTATCATTGAAGTTTAATAATACCACAAGGTTTCGCTGGTCACAAAAATTCTCCTGATGTATCTGACTCGCATTTTAATCGGAAATTTACGAAGGTGTAGCAAGGGTACAGCACAGTCCAACAATAAAAGCAGCACTTGGAAAACACAATGAGCCTTGCCACCGAACGACACGGTAGCCTGACATTAATCTGTCAGAGCAGCCACTGCTAATAATGCAGGAATGGGGAAAAATGTGTTTTTTAAACACTCCTTAGAGGAACTGCATTGATTTAAGTGAGTTCATAATCACTACTGAATCAGAGAACAGGGCGGACTGTTAAATATAACCATTATTTCTTTGTATGTTTTATGATTCCTCCTTCAGAACTTTCGACTGTTTTGAAAGCTCTTAACGTGTAACCAGCAGACAGGCACGGCCAGTGATCACACACCCGATTTCACTGCACACCCAGAGAACATCCGACACTTGGGAAAAAAAACATACAGCTGCTTTTTTTTTCTTTTTTTCTCCCATAAAGATCGCCTGACGATGTCTGACTCCCCTTCCCCGCACTCCCGGCGCGGCCCGCGCAGGGGCGAGGGGCGGTCCGGGTCCGGGCTGGCGCGGCGCTGCCCGCGGTGCTGCGGCGCCCCCCGGCGGCCGCGGGGGGAGCGGCGGGCGGGGCCGCGCCGGCCGTGAGGCACCGGGCTCCCGCCCGCCCGCGGCGCGCGTCCCTCACCCCCCGTACGGCTTTGACGGCTCTTCGGCCTTTGCCGCTGCTCGCAGCCAAGCGCTGCCCCCCGAGTGCGTTTCCCCAAGCAGATTTACGTCTCTGCGTTTCTAACAGTACTTGCAAGGCCTGGGCTGGGCAGCCGGAGCCGGTGGGTTTTCCATCCCGCTGCCCCTCAGCCGCCTCAGGGCCACCTGGGCTGGAACAGCCCAGAGCCCTGCTCTGCGGCGGCGCTTCTGAAACCGCGGGTTTCCTGAACATGCCAGCTTTTGCTCTTACTTGCCAGGGCATTTGCATGATGAAAATAAGAAATGAAGGGGCTCATCCTCGAGCCAGGCGATGGCCTGCTGTCAGACAGAGGCTGCCACCTCTGCCATTGCGCACGGATCGTTGACTCCTTGAAAGGCAGATGAAGCCCTATGCTTTGCATAGCTGGCATGGCTGGCTGGCCTCCTGCTTTGGGTGTTGTCACCAGAAGAGCCTTGCCACACTGTGTGCACTGTGTGTGTCAGCCGGCTCTTGTCACAAAAGTGCTTTGGGTTCAGCCTCATTGAAATAAGTGGCCAAGTTCCATGTTCTACAGCGCAGACAAAGCAAATACAGAGTCCATAAAAATACACTCTGTGTGTGCATGAGATAATGAGGGGGGGGAAAATAGTGGAATTAAACCAGCCATGAGAGCAGCCATGTACAAACAGAAGAGCAGCTTAATAGAGGTGAGGTATTCAACAGTTCTCCTCTGACTTCATGCATTTTCACTCTCTGAAGAAATGTAAATGTTGTCAAATCCAACACATATTCTTTGGAGATAACAAGATTCAGCTCTGAGCTGGTATCACACAATAAAATGATGGGAGAACAATACTGAAATGAGTGCTGGTGTTGGGAGGTTGGGGGAAGACACCCATGTAAATAACAAAGAGGAAGTTTAAGCCCTGCCATGGTGGCATCTCCCTCTCCCTTTTTACATTTTGGAGTTTGTTTTTATGGAAGCATGATTTAAGAAAAGCATAACAGACACCTAATAAAAAAGCCCGCATGTATAGTGGAGCTGAAGCTTTATATGGGTAGCAGAGCAGTGACATCTGGTGCAGCTGGAATTTAATTATGTTTTGAGCTCCCCAACAAAAGAAAATTTGCTGTGTTTCTTCCCTCTGTCTTTTCATGCACATGATGAATAAAAAAGGCCTGATGGTTGCATTATTTGTTTTAATATGAATGGTTTAGGATTGCTGGTCTGTTCTACCAATAAGCTTGGGGATCAAGTGAGCTGCTGGCAGCACTGGAGCAGAACACCTGAAAGCTGAGTCCAGGCACCAAATTC
Organism: Setophaga petechia; assembly: GCA_024362935.1. NCBI lineage: Eukaryota > Metazoa > Chordata > Aves > Passeriformes > Parulidae > Setophaga > Setophaga petechia. The sequence goes on along the minus strand of JANCRA010000002.1, from coordinate 6,731,330 downwards.
CACTAAATTTTGCCTCACTGTTTTGCAAGAGCAATGATCAGGGAAAGGGCAAATGGAGGGAATGAGAAAATTTCTTACATTTTTTTAGAAGAGCAGATACTGTACTTCAGCTGTCTCACAAATCTCAGAGCCTTTTTCCTACCAGATAAAAAGAAGCAAAAGAGGTCAAGAAGCCAGTCTCAAAGTGCCTGTGAGATGCTTGTTGGTGCTTCCTATTCCCAGCAATTGCAGACTTTATGTGCCTTTTGAGACTAAAAAGATTTGTGCCATTAACTTACTTCTCCTGTCCTGGTTAACTCCTAGAGAGTCACCTGTCAGAAAGTAAAACAGAATCACAGAATCAACTAGGTTGGAAAAGGCCTTTGAGATCATCAAGTCCAGCCTATGACCCTACACCACCTTGTCAACTAATAGTGCATGATATCACTTTGACAAGTCCTATTGTTTCCAATACCAACACAGTGAAGTTGGGCCAAATCCCTTGACCCTTCGGGAAGACGTGCACTGCATCTATAGGGCTTCAAAGAGTGGCCACTTCTTTTTGAGACTTTCAATCAAAAAGACAGGGACCAAGCAATTATGCCACAAGTTTTTTCCCTGGGTCTCCCTTTTTGGTCCTCCCAGGTGAACAGAGGCACCATTTCTGTCCCTTCCTTCCTTCCTCATCCTCTATGCTTCCTCACCCACGGATCCTTCCTCACCCTCTATGCCTCCCAGGCTTCTGGCCTGCTGTTTCCGACTTACTGGTGTACCCATCACCTGACTTTCTTTAACATCATACATGAAGCTTTATCAGAGCTGATGCAAAAAACTCTTTTACACAACATAGAATTTGAGATTAAATAAACCCACCTTTACATCCCCTTTAAGTTAATCTCACAGGCAGTGCATGTGTCAGACCATCTACAGAGAAAAAAGCATGGGCAGGCTGTACAAAACTGCTCTGTTAGAAAAAGCTGCCTCTGTAGCCCTGACTGCTAACAGATATCCAGTCCTTCTGACCTGTAGTATGAGGGATGCCTGGGGACTCATTCCAAATCCAAATGTTCTCTCTGGTTCAGGGCTGCATTCTCAGGCCTTCAAAATCCTAAGAAAATATTCTGCATGTTTTTTAAGCATTTATTTTTATTGCAATTTTTTTGTTGGTTTTTGTTTGTTTGTTTGTTTTTGTTGTTGTTGCTTTGCCATTCCTATGCACTCAAGGATTGAAGGGTTGCTAACTAAATCTTAGACCCTGTCTGTCACTTTGGAAGAAATGCATCCCTTTCTAAAGCTGTTTGTGGGCTCTCTTTTGCTGCCACTTTAAGAGACAGCAGCCCAAGTATAATGTGGCTGCTGTTGGCTTCGGCTTCTAACTTTGTTCAGTAGCTAATGTTTGGAAAACATTTCCCTCTAAGCTATCTCTCACTGTCTGAATTAGAGAGTGTTAGATCTTTTTGTTCTTACATGTTAGTGTAATATTGCTACATATTTCCCTCTGTGTGGACACTCTTTCTGCAATATGCAAATACAGCTATCAAACAGAGTTTAAAAGTAGTATTTTTGGTATATACTGTAACATTTAATTGAATTTCTATTTTACAATATTTGCTGAATTTGAAAATCTTAATTTTTGATTTAAATTGCATGACATAAGTTCTTAAAATATCTAGGATTGTCTTACTGACCTCTGTATGAAAATGGAATTTTTATTCTGCCTTCTATAGTCACTGGTCTAGCATGGATATGGGCATCTTGGTTCTGTGGAGACCTGCTGCAATGAAGCATCCTAAGCCAGTCAGACCAGACAATTGGAAGGTGCTGGAGATACAGAGGTGATAGTGATGCTGTACTTCCTGAAGAGTAGGAGTCTGGAACATGAGATATCTTCTCTATTAAAAAAAAACAATAAAAAAATCAGCATTTTGCTTTGGCTCAGGAACTTTTATTTGGCTGCAGCTGAAATACGGTGACAAAGTTCAATACAGAAGATATTCCTTCCTGATACTTGTCAGTGTAAAAAATGCTTTGGGAGCCAGGAGAAGATGAAATCTTCTTATGTTATTTATATCCCCAAGGACCTCACAAATGCTTTTTGAATATTTGTATTCTGATCTGTCTGTATTTATGCAGTATCTTTGAAATGGGGAATTACACCTACCCCCATTTAGTTCATCACAAATTGATGAGTTCAGAAATCCCTTACTAGGTTCTTAAAGTCACACAGTAAATCTCACTGATATAAATGAGAAGGAAATGTGAATTAAAGACTCAGCCTTGACTGAAATGAATGATTTCAGACTTAGTGAAAATTCACACAGTGGGTGATACCACACAGCCTTTCACTACGGACCACTGCTTTACCACGTGGGCCACTACTGATTTGTAACTGCATTTTGGCAGGGCTCTGAAGCTGTAGACATGTTAAAAGTAATCAGAATAAATAATTCCAAGTTGTCCAAAGAGCATTCTAATAATGAGCTCCTGCTCATCACCTTTGGAAAACAATTTTTCTAGAGGCAATCTAAAAATTTCTGTGAAATTCTTAGGTGTCACTCTTCAAGCAGCAAGTAGCTGAAACCTCCAAAAGACTTGGTTTTTGAGAATGCCAGTCTCATACATACAGCTGCATATTTGAATTATCTGAATTTCTCTATTGCTAAACTCTAGTCTACAGATTTTGACAACTTTATGCCCTTTCCCTCAGTACCTTCTAAGACAGTTTGACTTGCCAAGGCAGAATGTGTAAGGTTTTATGTCCCAATTCAAAACTATGCCTTCAAAACATACCAATGACTAGAAAATACTTAACCAAGGAGCATTTCATTAGACCAGGGTCTGCAGCTGATTCATTAGCATCACCTAGAAGGCAGTTTCCCCTCCTGTCTCTGCACCCCAGGGGGAGTTTGGATTACAAAACTCAGAAGACCATTTGATCTGTGTGACATGCCTGCCACACACAACCTCTTTCATAAGCATGGTATTTAACCACCAGCATACATGGTCATTCCTGCAGACACAGAAAATTCATACATGACCTGTGCATTTTCTTCTTCTCCTAGAGAGTATCCAATGGACTGGAAGAAGTATTGAGACTCTTCTCTTGATAGTTGTTAGAATAGTTTTTAATCACTTACAACAACCAGAATGCTCATCATCTGGCTTGAGAAAGAAATCTTGTCCTTTGACAACAGTAAACTTTCTTGCAGATTGCTTTCTGCTATGCTTGCAGGGTATGATAGAATGAGCATTTGGGGCTTTAAAGGAAGACTGTCAGGTGACTTTCTTAATTTAAGGCAAAAGAAGAGTAAAAATCCCATAACTCCTTTTCCTTGATTTAAATGGGCTGCATATAGTGGAGTAAATGACTCCACAGGAGCTGCGAACAGACAACTTCATTGAGGACAAGTTACAGGCTCTAAGTAAAATCTCGGAGGACACAGAACAGCCACTGAAAGCCCTCTCTGAACTTGACTTCTGTGTATATCTGGGTTGAACCTGACTTCTGAGAAAACAGACAGCCAAACTGTACATGCAATTTCTCTGTGAATTATGAAAACATGAGGTCGTGAAGCTCTGTTTTTTCCTATCCACTCACCAAAAGCTTCTTCCTTTGCCCACAAATAGGGACATAAATTTGCATTTGAATGTAAAATTTAGAACTTATGCATCACAAAAAAAGAAGAATTGTGTGGTTATATGGCAGGGATAGTGAGTTTAATAATCTTTGCTCTTCCCCTGCATGACATATATATACTGCCTTCTTAAGGGAAAACCAAGAGGGAACTGCAGCTGATTTATTTTTGTATTATAATCCCAACACTCAGCAATGAGTATTTAAAAGGCAGCAGTCCCTGGGAAAGGAGTCCAGCACAAAACTTGTCTGACCTAGCATGCTCTACTACCTCATTCCTGAAATCTTGGCATTTATGATCCCTGTTCATCAGAAACACCATAAATGAAATAGTTCAGCATGTTCTTTTGCTGCCGTATTTTCTGTCCTCTAGGGGGAGGTCAGCAATGGTCCAGAATGCTGGACTTCATTTATTTCTCAGGATGAGAAAGGGGAAGATATCCTAGTATTAGACACAGTGGTCAAAGTAATGAGATTAATAAAGTTGAGGGCTTTTTGCAACATAATGAAAAATTCTGTATTTAAACAGATCACTCCCACCACACAGAATAACATGCCTTTTGTTCAGAGATTTACCATGTTTAATTAGTCATTTTTTCAGTATCTTAACCATGTAATCAATTAAATAAAGTAATAAACAAAAGTGTTCAAAGTGAGGCAATACTGTCGTTATGTTATTAAATTGTGATCAGATATCTGTGGGACATGGAAAACTAAAAATAAAAGTACATAATCTTTGCTTCTCTAGCAAAATTTTAGTGCCAAATTCTGCTCTCAGGTAAATTTCTATACAGCATTGTTCATAACAGCATCACAATAGAAGGGCATGTTCATGGTTTTAAAAAGTGCCAGTAGTTGTTCTTGCATCTTAAAGGCTCAGCACACACCAGGTGGAGCCCTGACTCGTATCACCCCGCTGCCCTACTACATGCAGCCACAGCATCATTCCTCTACAACAAACTGATTTGATTTCAATAGATAATAATTTGGCTAATTTTTTTTTTTAACATCAATTTGCCTGCTTCAAAAATGAGAGCACAATTTGGCTGCTTTCTCAGGGAAAAGGAAGCCAACCAAGCATGACTTTCACCAGGCCTCAGTTTTTGGCCCCAGATTTCAACATACACTATTACAGCAATCAAAAGAACCATAGAAATTACTTATTTTACTGTTCCTTAACACGTATCACACAGTCCTGCAGCAAGCAGAATCACAGATGAACCTCAGAACATACAGAGAGCACAACTACTACACTGGACATGAAAAGGAAATTTTATTAAACATGTTTACATAACATGAGTTGGAAGTTCATTTAAAAGCACAGGGGAGTGTTAAGACAAGTGGTCAAAATAGAAAGATACTATCGAATTATAGCTAGTTGGTTTTTGTCCACTAAGACAGAACAGGATCTAGTAGTAGTGCACCAATGCTTGAGTTCTTCCTGCTCAGCAGGTCGAGCAGTAACCAATCTGTGCCCTATGGAAAGATGGGCAGAATAATTCCCATGTGTTGAGTAATAATAAATAGTTCACTTGGTGCAGGCAGTATGTCTATGAATTAAAACCTAGTGTGTACACAGTTTCTACATGTGTTACAGCCCCACAGTAGGAATCTACACCAAAATAGTTATTAGAAGGAATTTGGTCCATACTACATCACGTTTTCCATAGGGTAAAAAATAAAGTCCATCTATAGACATTTAGCACCAGACCCACAGACCTAGCCTGGCTAAAACCTGCAAAATGTCTATAAGAAAAATGGATGGCTTAGATTTCTTGGTTACTTCAGTATAGTAATTACGAGCAAACTGTACAAGTACATGCAACATACAAGCTGGCCTATGTGGAACTAACATACATTATTAAATAACCTTTTTTCATCTCTTTTTACAAAACGTGCATGCAGCTTTGAACAGTTCCAAGTCATGCTGCTCTATTTGTGTGATCACAAAATTCAATGGCCTGTAAAAGGAGGGGAAACATATCAATGCACCTGCAGGAATCTGCAGTTCTTTGCACATTTACAGAATATCACAAGGGATTTCAAGGCCAAGAAGAACTCAAATGAATAAAAAGCAAATTGAAATTTGATTTTTTTTTTCTCCAAAAAGTAAGATATCTTGCGTTAAAAAATCAAGCCTTGTGCTTGCATCAATCTCAAAGAAATGTAAACTAAAATTTGGTAAAAACATTAGTAAGTGCAGAATATTTCAACTGGAATCTCCAGTGAAACACTGAACAACTCATACCATGCTCTATCCAGGGCAGACAGGTGCGTCTGAAGCGACACACATCAGAGAAGCCTGGGTACAGCTGAAAGTGTCATATGCTCAATTCATTCCTGGTCAACATTTTGGGAAGTCAAATATACATTTATACACAGAAACATAAGTATTTCCTCTCCAATTCTAGGAGGAAAATTGCATTACCAGTAACATATTCAATGTCAAAATTAAGACTAAAGCTGCTTTATACCAGTCCCCAGCAGTAGTTGCAGAATTCTTCAAAATTCTTCCATGCAAAACATCATAAACAGAAAAATTATTATATATATATAATGCAAACATATCTGCTTTTTACAAAGAAAAAGTGGCACTGTGATGATTTTTATTTTAAAGAATATAACTTAGATTCGTCATTTGTTCTGGGTTCCCATGTGAAAGACCTGTAAGTACCAGAACTGAGGAACTATTTGAACTCGCTGGAATTGTAACTGTGGCTGTTGAACACTTTAACGATGCTTACAGAGATATGCTTCAGCCCTTTTTTGTTTGGTTTAGAAAAAAAAAGGAAGGGTCTCTGTCAGCATTGTGAGGACTTCTACAAAACTAGCAGAATCACGTGGCAAAAAACTAGTGGAAGTGACAAGTACAGAAAAACTGCTGAAACACCAGGAAGGTTACACTGCTTGAGGGCTCTCTCAAAATGTGAAAAAACAACATTGTTAACAGAGTGAGAGCTTCCAGTTTGGGTCATCTTTGACTTAGGTTGAATCTAAGAGGTCCCTCTCTTTTTTCTTTTTCCTTTCTTCCTTTTTTTTTTTTTTTAATCATTATAAGCATCAGTGGTAGCTGCTAATAGATTAGCTGTATGTGATATACCTTTGTTCTGTCAATTTAAGCCATCTCTCAACAGACAGACATACGTTTGGATAACTACTACAAGCAAAAACGGAAGTGATTGTCTCTCTCCAACAGTGTTTCTTGTCATGTGAATATCTGGTTCCAATTGTTATCCTGGGTGATGTTTTGAATAGACAGCACCTGCTACTATGATCTAATGCAGGGAGGCCCAGTTGAACTTTCCAGAGATGACTGGGAAGCCCTACGTGTCAGGGGAGTCAATGTTGGATCCACTAGCGATGAAGGTGGAAATAATTTATACCAGCCTATTACCACGCTGGACAGATCCAGTTCCTCCAGAAGGATCTGGGCAACTCCCATGAAGCATTTGTGGTCCATTCGGCCATAGTCTCCCCAGACTATTACCTGGAAGAACATAAAATTAAGGTTCATGATTGTCCTCAAATCCATGCTTATACAGGGTTATATACTTAAACCTGTGCTTATGTATGTTCACTCTTGCTGTTATATGTGTTAACATAAGGACAATGTTATTCTCAAGAGTGAATGACTGCTTCCCTTTCATGGGAAAACCTCATGGCAGGACAGGAACAAAAGTCAACAAAAGAGAAATGTTTAATGCAATAAGACATTTTGCAACTCTGAAACCACAAGCCACAAGGATGTCTGTAATGGTATTTATAAATTAAATGCTTAGTGAGTTGGAATGGATTTACACATACTCCTGCAATTTAAGTAAACATGCAAGTGGTTCTGCAAATGACAGCCTAAAATGGGATTAAGAAGAAACTGACCTGAAGGACTTTACCCTGTGGACTTTCCTCAAAAACCAGTGTCTGTTGGTACAGAGGGTCAAGCGTCTTCCTTGCAATTCTTGTCTTCTTCTTAGCTATACATGCTCCATTTTCCAGTAAATACACTTTAACATACGGAGCTGCAAACAGAACATCAAGAATGTTATGTTTGGACTTACAGTGCACATCTGAAATGGAGGACAAATGCCTTAAAAGGAAGCAGAGTAGAAAGAAAATGACACATTATTTTCATTTTATCTTCACAATTGTATAATCTGAATACAATTATATTAATAAAAAAGATGACACAGCCCACAAGAAATCAATTTGATTCTCATAAACTTTGAACGTAATGATCTAAGATCTTACTAACAACAATTACACTTCATGTCAGTCATTTTAAAAACATTTTCTTTTTCCAGAATTTAGCTATCACTGAAGCTATTTTGGATTTTCTGTAAAGGCTTAGGGGTCAGAGATAGTTCAAAGCAAAAGGAACCTTTAAGACTTTGCGACTCCAATGACAGAGACATGAATTGCACTTTCATCTCTAGCTCCTAAAGAGCTTGCAAAGTACCATCTTCACTAAATGTTATCTAAAAGAACTGTTCTAGATTTTACAAAAAGCAGTGGTTGGGGTATTGATTCTAAATCTCCTCTATAATTGTTTCTATAGATAACTAGAACTTCAGCAAATGTCCTTATAAAAAATGATATGGTATTACAATATACATTATTACAATATACATTATGTAAATCATTGACACTGACAGGAACACTAGCACAAGCTGCTCCCTTCTTGAAGCATTGCTGTGTACAGTTGTTTTCCATACCTGGGGTAGATTTGGAGCCAGGTTTTTGGATGAGGCCACGGGCTCTAATGACTTCTACTTCTAACTGGCCTTTTTTATCCACCATTCCAATCTGGATGTCACCTGAGAGGAAGAAGAAAGAAGCCACATTTTAGAGAAGCAGTACAGCACAGGAAAGAAGGTATAAGAGTGAGAAAGAGTAGTTTTATATTATTCTTCTGCATTACTGTGCTTCATCTCCTGATGATCCCTTTAGCTTCTCCATCCTTAAACAAGGACTAAATAATATATACTTAGGGAGAACGGTTCCCTCTCTAGGTATACCAGCTAATATACCAGTAATATACCAGTTCATACCAGCTAAAAAGAGGTATTTTTTCTTCAAAAGTCTCCACCAAGTACACAGGTGACAATATTTCAATTTTTATCAATATTCCAGACACATTTTTGGTGTGACTAAAATGTCACGTTAAAAAAAGGATCTGTTTTCATTTCTGAACAGTCAAACTTGTTTCCTTGCCTGAGTTTTGACAAACGACATTTCCTGCAGAAAAAGGGAACTGCTTACTCTGAGACTAAGCACTGTTCTGATCTAGATCAATAAAATACAAGGGCAGTAAACTATGTACTGATGCTCAAAACGTTTTATCTCTATGCTTTCATATATCATGGAATCAGCTGAGTATAAATCTAACTTAGATTAAAATGGGCCATTTAGAATAAGAAATGCACAGTATGATATGAGCAGCTACATGACACTTGAGCAAATAAATGAGCTACATCCCTGAAACACGTGAGAATGTATATATTTGATATGTAAGCTCTGATTGTCTAAAAAAAATTCAGAAATAGCTCATCCTGAACTATAGAATTTGGAGTGCGGATTTAGAGAAACAGCATTTTGAAATTAATTTGGCATAAGATTTTCACATGTTTCTCTAACAGCATATTAAAGCAGTGTTTATACCTCGGTATGTGAGATATGACAGAACAGCAACAAAGATTTTTTTATCAATTAAACTTTGCTTGAATAAACACAGCCATGTTTTGCACTAAAAATAGTTCAGAGGAAAATTCCAACAAGCCTTCTTAAGAGCACGTCTCTGTCTCACATCCACAATTAAACATGCAACAGGTAACCAGAAGGGGGAGCAATAATCCAAACATCTTCAAATCGTCACTAATGAGGATAGCACAGAGCAGATCTTCTAAAAATTGTTTAAAAACACAATGGAGTGCTTTTGTTGGGCCAAAAGCACTATTTACTTGAGCCTATAGTAGATAAAGTTCTAAAAAAAGTCAAACGTTTTACTCAAGTTATCTGCAGAAAAATCTTTAGTCACAAAACAAGATTAAAAAAAGAAACAGAAGAAGTGCAGATACTTATATGCATGCCAAAAAAGCCATTTAGATATTTATTGGACAAATAATCTCACTAATATATTTTCTTCCAAAATAATAATAAAAATGTTAATTTAATAAGTTCAATGTTTTATGAATGCTTTAGTAGCAGTCATTTGGATTTATACAGCAAGTTTTGCCTTAGAGGGTGCTCAAAGCATTCTCAATATAGTCCTCCTTCTGCTCATCAGTTGGGAAGGGAACACTGTTTCTGGCAATTTTTTTTTCTGTTTCTCTCTCCTTTTTCAGATGTGTCTCAGTAGCCCTTCCTAAAGCTGGTTTACCCGGACTGTTGTATTGAAGCACTGGCCATTTATAATTTCCAGCAGGAGAAGTATTATTACAGTAGTGGATCAAGGCCTCCTCAATTAGCATTTAAAGCATGTCTAAGAACTGCTCATATATAAGCAAAAAAATGCAAAAAAACTCCAACCCCAAATGTGTCCAAAGATACTTATTACACAGTTCTGCACTCTGTTACTCCTTCTACAACTCATACCCTGTTCATAAACAAGCTACACCTAATGCTGCTAAAGGAAATTACAGACTGGTCTGGAAAATAGAGAAGATCACAGATAGCCCCCAGCAGCTGTTGTAGCAAAGGACTTTGTGTCTCTCATGACAAGCACTGGTTTTATCAGCGACTGATTATTGGTCACTGCAAATGTTTCCAGAAATTTCACTTTCTGGAGTTAGATGAACTAAACTTGGAAAAGTGCAGTTTGGCCAGAAACCCTCTGTCACATCCAATATAATCTGTGTCAAGTAAATACAAACTCTGAACAGTTGAGATTTTGCAGTGAGCTAGGATTGGAGAAGTCACAATACTTTTGTATGAGAAGTAAAACTCCCATCTTCAAATTGCAAATAAGATTAGCCAGTACCTCAAATGGAGCAAATAGCTTATCAACCCACTTTGGGTGCTGCCATGATAGGAACACCAGTCACTGCAGATAGGACCTTCATGGTGACAATGAAGGAAGACATTTGGTAAAAATCCTTTTGTTGCTGTAGTCTGCCAGTGTGAGTATTAGTTAGTTGTCTTGTTATTAATTTAACAGAGAACATCATTCTTACCCATGGCAGGGGTTGCTAGTGTTTGTCGGCCTACTAACTGCGCAGGTCCCAGTCCATCGAGGAAATCACTGAACTGACTGTCAGCGCCCAGCCGGACTCCAGGAAATATTAAGCTGAAACAAAATAGAAGCTGGTTAAGCATAAGAACAGAATTAATTTCTATCATCCTACAGTATTTACCACAAAAGTACTACTGATACAAGGCAAGCAGCTCAGGACGCATAACCACAAATCATTCTGCAGCATCAGGAATTATCTGTTTCCCATGGACCCCAGTGCAGTGTAGAGAAACTCTGCACATCAACTTGAAATAGTCCATAAAATAGGTCTTGCTAAGGAGGTCTCCAGGAGCAGTGAAGAGCTTGATAGGTAAAAACTAAGAATGACCTTGTATGAGAGAATATAAAAAGCTTCATGAAATTTCATAGCCTGTTCTTCATTAGTGAGTGTGTGATTTACATTGATCCAAACCCCATCCGCATCACTTAGAACAAACAGGAAAACAGATGTCTACACTAAATTATACATTAAACAGCTGCAGCTGTTTAATGAAGCAGTAAACTGGCAGGTAGTAGCAGTAGTGGTGATTAGAGCTAAACCTAACGCCACTCTCTAGCCAAAATATTCTGGCAGACAAATCTGGATCTGCAGTTGATCCCCACCCTCTGTCACAATACAAACTGAACACATCAGCACAGTGTATATGGAAACATTCAAGGCCAGGTTAGACAGGGCTTTGAGCAACCTCATCTTGAAGATGGCCCTCCCCAGGGCAGGGGGTTAGACTGTAAATTACCTTTACAGGTCCTTTCCAACTCAAGCTATTCTATGATGCTATAATGTGTTCTTTGCCAAGCTGCTTTCTTATATTCCATAGTCTACTTTTTTTTTTTTTTTTTTAATAGGTGTACAGTCTCCAAACAATAACAAAAGAAAAACACAGAGAAAGAGTAATCCGTGGTGGGAAGACTTCGCTTTGACGTCCTTATAAAAATTATGAGAAATAAAAGAACAGACTCTGAACCAAGTGTAGACAACATATTCTCCAGCAGGCCATCCACCACTTCTTCTTCTTCCTCAAATGAAATTCCCTATTAGACTTCAAAAATAATAACAAACTTCCTAATAAATCCAAAGGCACCTAGTATCAAAAGCTTTAGTTTCTGCACATCACGCTTGTGTGCTTCAGCCATGCAGTTCACAGTTCTTTGCAAACCCAGTAGTTGCATAAAAAAAGTCCATTCCTCTCTTGAAGACTAACTGTTCTTTCTGTGCCTGCATTAAACTTATTGGCTGTCAGTGACTAAAGCTGGTCAGAAAATATCATAGAATCACAGACTAGCCTGAGATGGAAGGGACCCACAAGGATCATAAAAGTCCAACTCCTGCCCCTGCACAGGACAGCCCCAAAAATCTCACCAAGTGCCTGAGCATTGTCCAAACACTTCTTGAACTCTGTCAGGCTTGTTTCCATGACCACTCTCTGGGCACTAAAACCTTTTCTAACATCTAACCTAAATCTCCCCTGATTCAGCTCCATGCCATTCCCTTGGCACAACGTTTTTATTTAGAAAACTCTTTATTTTCCAAAAGGTAAGCTTTTTCACAGAAATGTAGTTTAGATTTTTTTTAATATGATTTCTTTAGTTGGAGGAAGAAAAGAATCTCAAGGTTTTCAGTTCAACACCAAGATACTATCTGCTTCTCTCCCCAGTGGCACTATCCTTTCACTCTCGCATCTGCTATGAGATGTTTCTTACTTGTTTCAGTGGCCTTTTTTCCAAAAATGTGTTTCATTTTGCCACAGGCTGACCAACAACGTTGAAAATATTCACTTGAGACCACACTTCTGGCTACGCATATGGCAATGAAGGTTGGAAGTACACATTAATCTTAATGTGTATTAAGTCTAATCCATTAAACTCCAGTTAAGGGTCAAGCAAAAGAACATGACAAGGTACCTGGGGTGCAAGCACTCAGTTATCTTCTCAAGCTTGCTTTCCTCACTGCCTTACTCAGAGGCTGATTCTCCAATCAGCAATTTATGGCTCTACCTTTCTGTCCTGCAGATGCCTGCTGTGACCACTATATCCAGACCTTGGCTGCCCCAGCCCTGCCCAATCTATTTACATACAACGAGGGTGGAACAGAGGATTAAGCTGTTCTACTAAAAATGTCCTCAGCCTTAGTGCTGGGCTGCCACCTCTCCTCTCCACTGCTAACCAGGGAAACAGGCTCCCCCAGCTCCTCCCTAAAGGGTCCAGTTTATTTGCCCTTTGTCACCAGGGTGAGTAACTGGTGCCCTACAGATTGACACTCCAGCCTAAGAGAAGGGAAGGAGAATGGCAGGGTGAAGTGTTGACAGGGTAGAAGTAATGGCCAGTCAAGGAATCATAATGGGGAAAACATTGGGATATTTTACTCTTGTCCCTCATTCTTCATCTAGTCTTTATCTGCTTTCATTTTGAATTAGTCATCATGGAGCCTGTTTTTCTTACATGGCTCTTAAAAATCTTAGCATTATCACAGAACTATAGAATGGTTTGGGTTTGAAGGCACCTTAAAAATCAACAAGTTTTGATGCCTGTGCCATGCACAAGGACAACATTCACTAGATCAGGTAGCTCAAAGCCCCATCTAACCTGGCTGTGAACCCTCCCAATGATAAGCCTATCCACAATTTCTCTGGGCAACCTGTTCTAGTGTTGCAAAAAAAATGAGAGCAGTGAGAAGATGTGATGATGGAGGCATCTTTACACAGATCCTTGCCACTGCCACCACAGCAGCCTCGGCTCTTTGTGCCTCATACAATATGCACTAGCAATTGTGGTAACACAGTAAGCATACAAAAAAGTGAAGCCAAGAAGTCCAAATCTCTCATTTTTTTCCAGGTCTATAAAGGTGCATTTGCCCACCCCCATTTTCCCCTTTATTTGGGGAGTCATCTTCTAAGAATTCCCTAGTAACTGCTACACCTTGACACATGCAGTAAGAGTCCTACTGAGAACTGTGAGGATTCTGGAATATTCCTGCACATTTTTGTGTCAGAACTGCCTTTGTTCTCCTTTCCTACCTTTCAAACTTCAGCAGTGAATGGAAACAGCTGCCCCATTCCCCACAGCTGTCTGACTTCAGCTGATGGGGCAGTTGGGCTCTGGGTTTACAGCTCTTAATAAGAGACTTGGAACAACTCCAAATTAAACTTTCTTTGTATCTAATACTACTGAACAGAGTTTCATATCACAGGGATTCATGTACAACATCTGAAGTTTAACTATGAGGTAATCCCAACATATCTCAAAGAAAAAGCACCCTGTGTTTTGTTTTGAATAATGCAGTCTTAATTTAGTTGTGTTTTGATGAACAAAATGCCTCACTGGGTGACACGGAAAATAAGAATTCTTAAGAAGTTCTGTCTCAATTTAAATTTCCATGAAATTTGTGTTAGGTACCTAAAATGGTTCAGTTTTTCAAATGTTTCAAGAGGAAGAATCTTTACACAGAGCTGTTCCCTTCAGCTAGAGTTTGGGGCATTCCAAGTAACGGGAAAGAAACTTCTACTTCATTAGAAACATCTCCTACATTACTGATATTTTTAATGCCACTTACTTGCCCTCGGAGCTATAACTATTTATGCTGCCGTCAGTGGATTCTCGACTCGGCTGTCGAACCATACGACTTCTCATCTCCGCTGCCATTCCTGTTTCTGTGCTTCTCTGTATCGTGCTCTTTAGCTTCTTGCTGCCAGCCTCTGAAAGCAGAGAAGAAGAAGCAATAGTTAGAATAACTTACAGCAAAGCCTTCTCTTGCAGTTTTCACCCAAGAACAGTGATCTGACTTGGTCATCCTCATTTACTAACATAAAAAGACAATTCTGATTGAAGAAGCAGTCTCTCTTCCTCAGTTACAAACTGGAAACGACTTCTCTTTAAAAGGCAGCAACCTGAAGATCTTCATTAGGGCAAACTGTTAAAAATTAGATGTCTTGTTAATAGTCATTACACAGTTGGAATGTAGACAGGTTGTGATACTGTCTACTAACCACAAACTTGGTAATATGCCTCTAGCCACCTTGCTAGGTTGAGTGACTGCAAAAGAAGATACAATTCTCACAGAAAATAAAAAAAGGGAAAAAATGCTCTATGAATTCCACAGAAAAATGTTAAACACTAAGATAGTATCAGAAAGATAATAATGTATTTTGACTTAGCAAAATCTTACTTCTCACCACAAAATATCTTCAAAATAAACAGTGGACTTTACAGAACATATGATCTCAGCAGTTCTGAAACAGAAATAACTCTTGGGGAATTTGTCTGGGAAACCACAGAATAGTTAAGCTGGACAGGACCACAGTGGAGCATCTGGTTCAACCTCCCTCCTTCCTAGAGCCCATTGCAGAGGATTGTGTCCAAACAGTTCTTGAATATCTCCAATGAGGAGACTCCACAGCCTCTCTGGACAGTCAGACTCTAGGCTTGCAACTGTAGAAAGTAGTGTAAATATTTTGAAATAGTTTAAAGACTTCATCCATTTGGTAAAGCTTCTATCCCACATCCTTTAAAATACAATTCGATTTTCACCCAGAAGTTTTCATGTTTCCCTTGAGCAAGAAGAGCTTCCAGTCCTTTACAGGTTCTCTATGCATTATGGCTGATCTAGAGTGAATTCTGCAGTCACACGGCAGAAATTAGTCTTCTAGATGATGACAGTTCTTCTCAATGATCTTTAAATTTCTTCCACCAAAGCTTCCATGTGATGCAATAAAATGTGCTGTCTTCAAACTCATTGTCCTGGTTTGTTTTTTTTTGTTTGTTTTTTTTTCAATTTAGTTCAAAATATGTACCAAAATTTCAATAGGTAACATTACTTTCTCCCAGAAAGTAATAGATTTGACAAAGTTTCACCTAAGTACATGCTACAACATTCTTCTGCATTTACCCCTTCATTTCAGCGCTCCTTTATTCACCCCTGGAAAGTCTGTGTGCGTATTTTTCATGGTCTGCTCAGGGAAACAGACGAGAAGCAAATATTTCTTCCATCTCCACCTGCTGTGGAGACTGAATTGCTCTGAAAAAATTTTCACCTTCCTGTTGCACATTGTGGATGTTTGAAACTGACAGATCTTATTCATCATAATAAAACTTAAGGCTTTTGTAGCCTCCACACAGCCTGCCCATTAACAGAGTGTTTAACATGCTGGGGAGATAGCTGGCCCTTGATCTTTGGGTCTGCAGAGCTGGTGGAGGGCAAGGAGAAATCATAACATAGAACTATCCAAGTAACCTCTCTGAAGCTCTCAGGGGAACAGCAAACATGGCCAAAGTGAAAGAATTACTACATTGGGCTTAGAGGAGACATGCCCGCAGTGAAAGGGGCTGAGCTTTCCCTCTTAAGCTTTTTGGACCAGGGTTTGTTTATCTACAGCCACTAAGCCGCACCCAAATGCCTCTGTGTGGAAGAGATGAGCTACTTTCAGAGATCCTTTCCTCCCTTCTAAGGCCAACAGCTCTGAGCTTTTCCTGTGGGTCACTACAGCTCATCCACATTGCCAGTCCTTGGTCAGCTGAAAACACATTAACCTGTGAGGTAGAGTAGGGTAGGCAAGGTACAGCAGGCACACCAGGCTCCACTCTTGCACAGGACAGGTGGCTGTGGGAGGGATTTGCTGGAGCTTCAGTTACTCAGTATGTAGAAACTCAGATGCTACATTTGGTCCTGAACTTTCTCATTAAAAACTGAGGGTGTGTTCAGCATATCAATACTGACAGGCAGGATGAGCCTCAAAAATAACTCAAACAGCACCTAGGAAGTATAAGCCACATACTGAGTTGTACTCCAAAGCAGGATTTTCACATTTTCTGTAGGTATGCACCCATACTGTTTTCTCAATCTCTCTCTCTCTGTCTCTCTCTCGTCAGGACCTGTCTGAAAATGTGTCTGTTTCCATCTGCTCCTACAAGCATGTGAGATTATGTGTTTTACCCCCTGCCTGCATTTCCAGAGCCAGCCAGATCAGGCAGCATGACCTGGAAGATATAATAGGGTAGAGCCTGAAATGTGTTCAGCTGAATAGTGTTGTTTATGAGTATTCAGGGCTCAGGAAAAGTAAATGAAGAGACTCTAGAGGTAGCTACAAGACCACCATTGTCTTGGCACAAATTAGTAAAGATATGTTGTTCTGGACCACCTGGACAACATGGAGGGTGCTGAAATTTAGAAATTTAGCAGTGAGAGCCAGGTTATTAGGACAGATAACGAATATAGCCATAGAAATAAAATGTAAAAATATCCACTCACTAAATTACAAAAAATAATATTTTAGCTTTGAGCCACAGTAGAGATTGAAAATAGCAGATGGATTTTTTTTTTCAAAGAGTAATGTTACATTGTCATGGATAACATTGGTACTGCTGTTTAAACACACTTCTTTGCTCCACAGATTTGAAATACACAGACCCTGAAGGAGGAATCCTTGTGCATGGCCAAAACATTATCTAGCTGAGCAGCAAGTACCAGATTGTCTTTTTCTAAGTACTTTTCAAGTCACTGCTCTCTGTCTTACAGTCCTAAATTCTACTTCTTTCTCTTTTCTCATCAGCATTTTTACTTTTCAGGTTGAAGAATCAAAAGCATCCTTTTGCCTCCCCTTATAACTGCTATTAATACACACACTGTTTCCCAGGAAAAATAGAGCCCTCCAATTTATTTACTTTTATAACCTCAATCTTAATATTCTGAAGTACAATCATAAATATAACAGTAACCCAACAGAATGATGAAACACAAGAGCTTTTTGGCATACAGAAAATTGCTTTTGCCCATTGATAAAAATCAAAATACTTGTTGCACAGGTTTAATCTTGGTCACTTATGCATCTTATTATATCTTACATTATATAATACATAATTTTTCTAATTTTAACACAAAAAGTCAAGATATGGCTTATCTTGTTAGTCTGCTCCTCTAAACTTCTCAGCAAAACCTAGTCCTGGGAGGCAGGGAGGTGCTTAGCATGCAGATGCATTGGGAACTGCTTCTGTTTCTAAAGGTGCCTTGTTAAAGTGAACTCACTCCGGGGTACAATTCCAGTCCTGCCTTGAGTGCACAATGAAATAAGGGATCCAAACAAATAAAAGTGTTTTCCCTGCTATTGATAAGACTTCTTTTAGAAAACTTCCACTTTCCTCTTGTATTACTTTTAATCTAACAGCTCTGCATATTTCTTTGGAATGCCGTCTTTACATGAATAATACAGGTTCATAAAATATTCAAGTTCAATATCTATGCTATTACATACTGAGATTTTCTGCTCTTGTCAGGGTGTTTACTGGAGAATGCTTGTTCCAAATCTTTGTTAGTTTGATATGTACAATTAAATTTTATAATACATTACAGTTATTTGCACGCACTGTGTACATTACACTATATTCATTGTGCAGACTGAGGATGTCTCTATACTGAATATCATTTAGATGTAAAATCTACTCCAAATGGTCTGTGTGCTTCTTGGCTGTGTCAATGGTGTAAGGATTTCTTCATGCAGGAAGGCAAACTGATGTGCATAAATTACATGTAAACACCTGGCTTAACAGGTACATGCTGGAGAAAAGCTACTAAAAAGCAAATGTGATGAATATTTTTTCAGATTTAATAATTGATGCCAAAGCATCATAAAGCAGCCACCTGCAGCTACGAAATATATACAGCTTGTAAGCATTTTGCAATTAATCAACAGGCATTTTGCAATTAGTCAACAGGTTGTACCAGTCCTGCTGTAACACGCTGATGAGCGTGTGCAATGTGCTATTTCCATCTACTTATTATAAATATAGCCTATAGTGATTCCTGTTTGCTCTGACAAGAAACTGGCTCAATTTTGCTTTTCCCCAACAAAAGTAAGTTAACAAAGACCAGGACCTGAGCAACCAATTACAGAAAAAAGCAACTGTGCTCTACCTTTTATCTGCACAAAATATCAAAGCATCTGATGTGTTTCAAATTTCTGTATGTCCTAATCACTCTGAAGTCTAGGAGCCAGGAGCTATTATCAACAGAATTATAGTGATACAGTCAATGATATTATCTAGAGATTTAAGGTGGCCTACTACAGATACCTCAAAGCTAACTTTACATTCTAAATATAAATCCAATTCAGAGAGGACAATGCCAGACATCCTCCCTCCCAGCCCCGCCACACTTAGCAGAGGCATGGCTGCACATGGCATCACCATTGGCCTGGCTTTTCCTCTGTGCTCCATGTGGTACCTGGAGGCAGTTACTACATTTTGCTCTTGTTTCAGTTCAGAAATCTGAAATGACAAGGGGCTGCTGGAGCAAAGCTTTCATCCAAGGTGCCAAGGTACATATTACATGCCATGGGTCAAGGCTAAGGGACATACAAGAAATGTGCAAGGACATGAGCTTGGCATCTTGGTCAATAGCACAGTATTAGAGACCACTGCAGGGCAGAAGACAATCCTGACATGAGCCTCTGTGTGCTGCCTGTGGGGAGAGGCACCTTAAATGAGCATTGCCCAGAATTGTACCTGAGGGCAACTAGCTGGTTAGCACCCAAAAAAGAAGCAAATTTACACACATGCAGCACCCAGGTATGTGAGAATTCATGACTGGTTTAAAAGAACACACCAGAGAATAAAGCATTAGTGGATATAGCACCACTGATAAATCCACTAATGAAAGGGATCATAAGAAGTGTCATGGCAGGGCTCAAGGGGAATTCATTTGCAGTATCAAGTATGCTCTTGCATCCAAAGAAAGCCTAAAAGGACTACACCTCCAGGCCAGCTCTGAGAGAGCCTGGCAGGACTGTGACCATATGGTTGTTTGTACACTGACTGTGTGAGACACCAACAAGATTTTGTCAACTGGAATAGCAAGGGTCAACCTCAAAGATCTATAAAAAGAAAAGCCAAGGGGCAAATGTCCTTCTGAACCTTTCTGATGTGTTAGTGACTTTAAAACTTCAAATTTAGCTGCTCAGAGACCTGCTGGGTTACAATTTCTGCAGCATCCTCCTCACTTTACATGTAGTGCTTTTAAACAACATTGAAAAAGTGCCTTTTGGCTTATGGTCCTAAAACAGAGACAGAAGAAAAAGAATACATAGTTCAAAGAGCATTTGATTTTTTAAAATGTGTACATCTCTCAGATGAACTCAGCAGTACTTTGATCACTAAGACTGAAAGCGTGTAGCGACTATGGGCAGAAGATAAATAGCAAGAAAATTGACATTTAAATACAAATTTCAACAATACAAGTTTCTAGACTTTATATCATGCAATATTCCCCTTTACTTTCAATTCTGTGTATTGTGCAATACTCTCCAGAATATAATGCTCTTTTTAAAAAGACATGAAATGTTGCAGTAATTGTCTTCTAAGTGTTTCTTCCAAATAGCATGCAAAATATTCAAAGAAAGGAGAATGCTGTTGATATTCTGTTAGATCCTGAGTTTTAAAATCCAAATATTAACCATCATATACTTCTTCCCATTTCTATTTATTAAAACAAATCTACAAAAATTATATAAATTACAAAATCTTTTCCAAAGAATATTTACCTTTTCAGCTGGGATAATTCATTGATAAGAAATTTTATCAGAAGTTTGGAATAAACTGTATCTCAAAACTGTATTTATAAAGTCACAAACTGATCTGGCAAACACCTTTCACTCCCAATACTTCCAGATAATACGTAAAAGATAATGCAATTAGTTCTTTAATATACACAATTAATTTTTCTGACATATGTAGAGCAAAGGAACAATCACCAAAGGAGCAAAGCACCAATCCTAAGAAAAGGAGACTTCACTGAATTGACGTCAATGGTTGTATCAATGCTTTGATGACATTTTAGACAGTGTACATACAGCAGAATCTCACCTTTTGACTGTATTTTTCACTGAAAATCAAACTTGCAGAGTCAGACTCTTAACAGTTTTAGATTTCAAAGTAACTTATCCAACAGCTCTTAGCGACTTGCATGAAACAGAAGTAGCACTTTGGGAGCAAATGACAGGAATAGTGGAAAGCATCAAAACAAAAGCAAACGAGTGGAAAATCAGGCCATTTTTTACTACCTGACAGGAGTCTCAAAACTTTAAGCAACTGCTTTTACAAATTTTATCTCCTTTAGATATCTTAACATATTTACTGAAAAAAAAATAAAAAAGAAAAGTAGAAACAAGCATGTGTTTTATATGTTTATTCTGATACTTATGATTTTTTCATGTCAGGGAAGAAAACCTGTGTTTAATCAGGACATATGTATCTTTAGGCAAAGCAAGGATGTCTGGTCAGAAAAAGATCAGTTATGGCTTCTGAAATTTATGAAGATTAATTTTTTTGTCCACATACTTGCAATGAAGAGAAAAGTGCCACTGTCTGTCAGCCAAAATGAGGCAATCATCTATGATTCTACTTCTGGGATTGTGCTAAGCATACTTTATAAACATACAGAAATGAAAGCATCTTAATTACTTTCTTCACACATATGCAAAGAGCTATATAAAACCAGAATATGTCAGTGAAGCTGATAATAGGTACACATACCACATTCTTCACCTCCTAAAGCCTATTTCAATGAAATTCAGTTATTAAAACAACAGACCCATGTTTCCAAGAAATTATTTACTATATAAACAGTTTATAAAATATCAAGCACTCACTTTCTCATATACTCTTGGCTTTTTTGTTAGATGGGAGGAGAATGTGAGACAGAGTGAAATAAGAAGTTCGGGAGAGCTGTTAGTACTTCAACAATAATATTTTCAATTTAAAACACAGCCCTATATTACAACGTTATTTGTAACCAGCCAAGCCCTCTCAGAGAACTGACATATGGTACAGAGATAACATTTGTCCAAGGCAAGGGTGTTGGGGCACAGCTTGCAGTTAATACAGCAGGGGAAAATGAAATGCAATGCAAAAAAAAGAAAGGAGATTTTTCAGATAAACTAAATCAACATTTCATTTAATTAGGAACTTATACATATTTAAATAACTTGATGTCTTTTGTGGTTTTAGGCAGCTGTTACAATTTTAGTATATTTGAGACCTTTTAAGCAAGTCTTCACAATGACCAAGAGTTCAGTATTTATTATTAAAACATGACATTGTAATTAATAAAAGACAGTATTTTACAAGATGATACCACCAATATGACAATTTATAAGCCATCAATAATAAAGAAATTCACTGCTACTGTGCATTCTCAAAAAATTTCCTAGAACTATGTGCTGTACACGATGGCAGCCCAAAGTCTAAATATTTCAATAACCTCCAAAAATCAGTAAATTAAAACACTGTCTAAACTTTAGCACTAAAGTTAGACAGTGTTAAACACTGTCTAACTTTAGTGCTAAAGTGTCCTCCAGTAAGAAATGTTACATGCCTTTTTGTACAGTTGAAAAGTTTCTGAGTAATAGCTCAACCCTAATACAATTACAGAGCATACTAATCAGGAGACATTACAGCTTCAGGAACAGTCCCTTCCTTTTCATCTCAATTACCAACCAGTGAAATGATCTGAAAATGCTTTACCTTTTCAGCAGTTTGATTTGCTCCGACTGCAACTTTCAAGCCCTCTAAGTTTTATTTCACTACCAGCAACTCCCAGGTGAATATCACATTTCCCTTTAAAAATGTTAATAACCTGCCTACAAGAGATTATTTCTAATGTATCAGATCAACACTTAACCGCACCGACTCCGTTTTTTCTTTAGTGACTGCAGCATTGCAAAGTTGTAACTCCAGACTACCATACATTTCTAAAGCAAGACTCATGAACAGGCTCTGCACGGTAAAACACAGAAAATACAAGCTTACCTTTGGTTTAAGCAAAATTAAACATTGGCTATGATATAATCCTTAGCAAGCAGCAGCACCTAAAGCAGCTTCAGCTTTGTTTAAATAACTTGTGCGGTTTCTGGGCAGAATAAATCTTTGGGGTCCTGGCGTTGCCTCTCCCTCGCTATCCTGTAACCACTTGGCACTGCAGCACTGCGAGGAATGATCAAGTTGCTTCACTCACGAGTTCCTTTTACAACTGTGATTACATTACAGGGCCTTGCAGAGAAAAAAGTACTGAACTACCTGCCAGCGAGCACTTCGTAATATATTGCTGAAAGGTTAAAAACTTCAGTCAGCAGTGCATTTTCCAGAACACAAAGTATTCTAAGCAACCTTGGTCAATGGTCATGCATTTGTTTAATGCTGCTGGTCAAAATTTGATGAGGAGTCAGATAAATTCAAAATCACATTTCTCAGTCCTGGTGATTTTGATTCATTTTGCATGAACTTGGTACAAAGCCACCTGAAAAACTGCAAACCTGAGAAAATATCAAATTAGCATGAAATATTAAGTTACAGTTATGCAGCAGAAAAGTTTAAATGAAGTAACTGTCTTAGAGGAACTTGAGCACAGCAGAGTTAAAAAAGTTTCACTGCCTCTGAAATGCCCATGTGCATTCTGAAAACAGAACTTCATTTTTTAATTGCTCCTTTCATTTTTAGACTTCCTTTTGAGGAAACAGACTTTGTAGTATTTGTTTCTATGTCGAATTTTTCCGTTTCTCTGATACCCTCTTCTAAAATGTATTATACTTTCATTTTGCAACTGATTAAGAACCAATTAATTTAACATATATTTATCAATTGGCATTTGAAATTGTAGGGATCAATGTGCCTTCTCAGGGTCATTAGAGCCAGAATGGAGAAAAGAAATTACTCAGCATTTGTCAAGCCAAAATAAGAGAACTACTTCAAACAGAATTATAATGAGGAAAAAGATTAAAATGTGCACAAGGCAGTTCTGTAGATCTTCAAGTTATAGTAAAGTTCTGGTTATTTCAAGTATCATAAAATAATTAAGGAGGAAAATGCCACAAAAGAAACTGTTAATTTCAGCTAGTAAACACATAACAGATTTAAGAAATACATAACACATTTAAGATTGCAAATACTGTAGAGGTGACAAACTCAAAATCCTCCCCGGTAGTAATGCAGTATATCTCATGTCACTCCTATGCAGAAATGTCCACATATTTTCATTGCTTAGGCACAGATTTCCTATTTAGTGCAATAGTTTAAGTTATCCTCTTGATAATTTTAGAAATTATGCTTAGAAAGTGATGCTACCTTTTTGAAAAATACATAGCTGTATGGTATGTAATTTTCTCATGATGTGTGTGAAATAAAAAGGCAAAAAACTAAAAAAAAACAAAATATGATTAAATTGAGAGATTTATCTCAATACAATACCATGGTAAGAATGAAATATTGATGTTGGGAGCTGCTAACGTGTGCATGTCAGTCTCACAAGACCTGCCTTCAGCCTGCACCTGGCAAAGGCTCCAGGACCTGCCTGCCACCTTGAGCAGTTTTACACAAAGCACTGCACTTGTGTCAGGTGTACAGAAGTTCCCTCTCACACAGGTTCTTGCTTAGGGAAACTCAACAGAGGTTTAAAGTTGAAATAAAAAACACACAGAAAGCTCCATGGCTCTACAGCCTCTCAGAAAGCTCCTTGGGTCACAGCCTTTCCTCCTTTACGTTTCTTCTCCTAATCCCAGGAAAAATCATCCCAAATATTTCTTCTTTGTAGGGCCAAACCCCCTTTCCAGGATTAAAACTGTTTTACTTATTCTTCTGGATGTGTAACACAAAGGTTGACTAAAAACTTGGCTTGTTCTTCCACCACTGAATCCTGAAATATTAAACTCTCTACAAAGTAAATTTTCTTGGTAGCCCCCAAAGTACCACACCTCAAATAAACTTTTATTTAAACTTTTTGTTTTAAAAAAACAAAATTTTGCATGTTGTTTTTGCAACCTTGTTTGCACTGCTGTCCCTTGTACCACCATCAGTGATCCCGCTGAAGTTTCAGCTATAGTAAACTATAACCATGCTCTTTTTCAGCCAAAGTACCTGTGCTCATGCTTACTTTGCTTTTGAATTTCTTTTAAAATGTAACTACCTAAAGTTCCAAGCCAGCTAGGTTGTGATGACGTACAGACAATACCTCTCATCTCTGAGATCAGCCCAAGTAATAACTTCCAGAAAGGAGGCTGAAAACTCAGGAGATGCTCTTTCTTTTGATCAACTAGAGTTCAAATCCAGTTAATAGTGGTCCTGGTGCAAAAATTTATCTTTTGAAACAGCTTTTTATTCACAGTAATAGTTAAGACAGGTAACTTAATGTTTCCATTTCCAAAGAGCTTTTTGTGGCATTACTCTCAGTCTGGTTTGCATAAGTTACAGCCATCTGTGGGTAAAAACATCTATGCCTTGGGCAGCGGATCTGTGCTAGATAAACACTGCATAACTCTAAGATATAATTGTTCCCTTTGTGTTTATATTATTGAAAGTGGACAACTGCACACAAAGACCTGCTTCAGAGACACATCGTTCAGCCAAACTGCCCAAATGAATGCTACAGCATAGCTCTGTCATGAAATCCTAAGGTTTGTATGTTCATTATCAAATATGTTCTGAGGAAAACACTACTGTCAAGATGTAAAAGTTCAGCTGTGCCACAGACAGACACCAGCACAAACCTGTCATCAGTATTGCTTTGATCTCTGGGCTGGGTAGGGAGCAGTGTGAGACAGCAGGATTTTCTGCAACACCTTGCATTTTGCCATCAAAGACAATTACAGGTTATTTTTGCAGTCCCTATGGCTGCTCATTTCTCATTTTTCCCAGCTGTTCTCTCTTGCTTACAAACCTTGCTTAGCAAGGAAGCACTTGCCTGTCTCAAAGGAGAAGCACATGAGACAACAGTCAACAGACATGAGGTAAAAAGCACACCAATACAGAAAGAGTTGTTCTGTGATTTCCCTGGCAAATGACGCTAATTTTTTACTAGAAAGCAAGATTTTTTATTGTTTTATAATAGATTTGTTATATAAATAATATGTTACAAACATGATAAAAAGCTAAGAGAAATTGAAGTACAAGGGAGAATTAGCCATATATATAATGAAATAATATTTGAGGGTATCTGAATTACAGCCAATAAATAGAAGCAGAGACTGAGCATTTACAAAATTTTAAAGCCCTTTCAGATACAAGGCAGAATGAGATGGGGAAAAAAAAGTGGTGCTAATACAGCCTATCTCTACAGAAAAAAAACTGATTCCCTCCCAAACTTCTAGATAGTTCTGAATTGAAAACACTTTCATACTGCTGTGCCAACTAAAAGAGAACATTATATGAAAGACATATTTTAATGCAACTGTGCACGAATACCAGTAAGTTTAAGAATCAAAGGCACTTGTCTTGAACAAATACAATATCCAGAAATGTTGTTCCATGTATGCTAATAACAAAAATACAATACAATGCTAATTTCACTACTTCTGAACTATTTAACAGGCCATTTTTGTCCCTGTGTATTACTCAAAAGCAGATGCTATGATCGAGCATTAAATTTTCCTGCTGTATTGATATAGAGAGTGCTAACAAACCTATCACAGCTGAAGAAGTAACAACCATTTAATGATAAACTGGAAAATAAAACTTGCACATCCGCATTGGCACAGAAGAAAATGAGAAAGGACAGCAGAAAATGGCACAGCTCTGTACAAAGGGAAATTTTCAAATCCACATCATAATAACAAACATGAAAATCTGCAATAATCAATCAGCCAGTATGAACCACAGATTTCGAATTCTGAATATACTTTTGGATAGCAGAGAAAAAGATGGCTCCCCAGAATACACAGTACAAAATCAAAATATAATTAATAAACCTTATTTTCATGGTTCTAGGCTTACTATTGGTTAAACAGAAACCTGCCTTTTACAGAAACTTTAGACTCTATTACTCAAGCCAAGTAGTACTACATCTTTCCAGGGATTTCCATATATATTAGCTCATGGATGAAGATCATAAAATACAAAAGTAAAACAAACTTGCCTTGCATAGCAGGATTACGCCATGGTGCTTGAATCTTGCAGAGCTAATGGTTTGAAGGTCAAGCTCTTTGGAACAGATGCACTAATCTCTTATTATCTCTATTACACAAATTATTTCAGATAGTGTTTTTTCTTGGAACCGAGAGATAAACCTCTATTTGCTGCCTAGGATTATTGTGGTCATTAATGAGAGTGGTTCTTCTTGGGTGTGTTTTAAGTGTGAGAGGGTAGCTGCTGTTAAGTACAGGTTGGTATAAAAATAGCAATGGCCAATTAAATAGCAGGGAAAAGTAAGACACACAAATTCCACACAGGTAAGATGCTCTCAAAATAAGTATTAAACATAATATATGCACGGAAAAAAAAGATTCCTATGTACACAATAAATCAAAATCACATAAGGTAAACTCTAAGATCAGAGCACAGTCTTGCTTTATAATTAGGAAATACTATTTAAGGAAACATGCTGTTTTGTTGTTATACCCTCTATAATAGGTCAGACTTTAAAACTCCATGGGTACAACAAAATCTAATGTGACAGAAGATTTGAGATAAAACAACAAATAGTAAAAAGTGCATAAAGCCTGACTTTTTTATATAAAGCTGGAATTACTATCTTCCTGACTAAGTAAGGTCTGTTAGGACATAATACAATTATGTAATTGGTAGCTCACTTCTAATAAAATTACAATGACAGATGAAATCAAGAGCATGCAAATATCATAAACCAGAAATTTTGGGATGCTCCTTGATAAATTAAAAGAAATAGCTACTGCCAGAATAAGAACAATGTAAAAGTGAGTTTGAATAAACTTAAATATCATACATAGATATTTTAATAACTATTTTCCAGTCTTTATATCACCATAATTATATGGTTTTAAACACACCATCTTAAGGCTATGAAAAATATCAAAACTAGTATGTCAGCTATTAGAAAAATAATATTTTTGAAAAAGAGTCTGCAATAACAAGACTTACCCTATCTGTCAGTGACATAGCACTGAAGATATGTAATGAACACAATCTCCACTTTCTTTTGAAACGAGTTTTAATCTGCATTTCAGTGGTAACAGGAGCCAATGTAACTGAAAAATGACTCAAATCTAAAATTTTTTTACTTAATAATCCTTTCACACAATGTGCCTGATTGCATACTCTCTTCAAAATATTATTTTTATTCTTGATATTTCCTCTTTTTCCTCAGCTTCTAATAAATGTATTTAATTTTTAACAAGAACATATTCTAGTGGAAAATTGAAAGCATTTCTCTCAAGTCAAGATCTTCCAATATATAGTCAGAAAAAATCTTAGAATAATTTATGTTTTTTTCCATTGAAATCTTTAAGTAAAATCAATTTTTCTAACCCTTGCCCAAGGGCAGTCTTTATCTAAAGACTGCACTATGCCATGTTGGGAAAGAGGAAGATGCCCAATGAAGACCAAAAGTTTTTGAAAGGTCTTAACTTTTCTATACATTTTTTTGTCATCCTCAAAGGAACTTTAGGCTACACAGAATCACTGACTATATCAAACAAAATATAAAATCATGGGTTATTTAGAGCAAATCTGAAGCGCATGGTGTTGTTAAATATTTCTTTTCCCCTACATAAAGAAGAAGTTTTTTTGTCTTACATATTCACAAAAACATGCAGAATTTTCACCAAGTCCAAGTTCATCATGCGTAGATCTCCATGCGGTTATTCCCAGTGAAGCATACACAGGACTGGACCTCACCATCATGAGGATACTTAATACATCATATTTGAAGAAAATTCCTATACTTTATAACGTGACATTATTTGGTTCAACAGTGAGGAAAATAAAACACTTTAGAAACCAAAGTTAACTTGCTTACAAACTCCTGTTCCAGCACAATGGTGCCCAAAAATTTGAAATATTTGCTACTAGGATATGATTTATATTAAAAAGTCTTATGTTTTTAATACAACTCTCAATCTGTGAGTTTATGTTATGTTCTGTTCTATTCATCCCAACAACACAATGATAAATAAAGCACCAACCCAGAATCATGGTGAAATTCTGGTCTGCTTTTCTTCAGAATTACAAAGGGCAGATGAACATCTTGTATATACTTAAGTGATCTCTTATCATACCACCTTCCTATTCAGCAAGGCAGGTAACCACAGTATTTTCAGGTATTTTGTAAGGATCATTTTGACAGTGATAATTCTTATTTTGGTAAAAAAACCTAGCAACTGTAATGAAAACATCTTGTAACAGTGAGTTCAGCAGTGTGCCATCAAGGATAACAAATGTCACCATGCTATGTTCTGAAGTACAAAACATGAGCTAAAAGAACAGTGAAAAGGATGTGAGTATAAACATACACATTTGCAAGGCAACCCAGTGATGGATGAATCTGTTTTAATTTAATTAATGAGCTATTCACATATCCTATGCATTTCTTCATAGTTCAACTGAGTTCCCAGCTTAAAAGACTTTAGGAATCTTCTTACAGTGAGGTCCTGACTCAGCTCGTGGTCAACATAGCTTCTATAATATCACTAAAAAACATCAACTAACCAGGTACCGCTACTTGCTCATTTAGCTAACTTTACACTGCAGAGAGTGATCTGTGGTATTTACCCTTAAAGCAAGTAACCTCTAAAGAGTAATTAATTAAAATCCCCCAAACAGAAATATTCTTACTGGCAGAACACAATAAATGAAGAAATGAAGCCGGCCCACATTATACCCCAGCAGCACAGAGCTGAGTCCTACTTTAGCATGTTTGGTCATCAAACATTATATTGCTTTCAGCCACAGATCCCAATTTGAAGAAAGCTAACACTGTTCTGGTTTACACTGTAAACATTGTTAAACATGTTTAATATGTAAGTGATATATAGATGTGTTTTAAAGTATGGAAATTTAATGTCCCACAGACTCTTTCCTTAAAGCAATACCCCTGTGTAAAGATTATATACAACTGGTTACACACATACATGCACACTATGTTACTGTCAAACAGTTACAAATATCTTTTAATCTCGCAGTTAAGCTGTAAGCTTTTTAGGAAGTCTTGGCTCTTCTGCAGACTGTGGGATTTTCAGTAGATCACTTGCAGTCCTGAAGTTTGCTCCTCAATAAAAGGGGACAACGGCACTTACCATTCCTTCGTAAAAAGCTTTCAGGTCTATGGCTGCCAACAATGCAAAGAACAACGAACCACCATCACTACTACTAAAGAGGTCTGACATGAACTATAAAATTCAGAACATAAATTAAGAGCACATAAAACAAATTGCACTACAAAGTCCAACAGTACATATTTAAATAGTAGCCATAGCAGTTCTTGCTCCAGTCGGGATTGCAAAATGACTGCTATACTCTTACTACAACTCTAAGAGAATAAAACACTTTGAACAGGAAAAAAAATCTGCAAAAGATCATCCATTTATTCTATAGAACAGTCTTATTGGGCTGCTAAATCCTTAAGCCTTAAAATCAACGGGATTTTTAAGCATCAAACTCTCAAGACAATTTCTTAAAAATAAGCATATCCCACCAACAAAGAGACCATTTTTATGCATAAACTACCTGTGCAGTTAGCATGTTGACTGGCATGCCTGTGAGAAGCTCTTTAAGTGGAAAAAGAATGTTACAATGCAAAGCATCAATGTTCACTTCTCAGTTTTGCAACTTCATTTCATACATAGTTCTTTTAACAAAAACTGATGATCCTACTTCTCTATGGCATATGGCTTCTATCATAAGTACTGTCAATATTGTAGTCATGGGCACCATATGAATATAGATAAAGAGTAAAACATGAGAAGAAAGTCAGGAGATATCACATCTGTCACCCTAAATTGATATCACAGAATGGCCGGGGTTGGAAGGTACCTCTGGAGATCATCCAGACCAAGCCCCCTGCCATGGCAGGGTCACCTAGAGCAGGTTACACAGAAACACCTCCAGGTGGGTTTTGAATGCTTCCAGAGAGGGAGACTCCACAACTTCCCTGGGCAGTCTGTGCCAGTGTTCTGCCACCCTCAATGTAAATAAGTCCTTCCTCATGCTGAGGTGGGCCCTCCTTATGTTTTAGTTTATGGCTGTTACTCCTTGCTTGACACCCATCTTTGAGATATTCATACGCATTGATAAGATTCCCTCTCAGTCTCCTCTGTCATCATTCAGCCTCCCTAATGGATCAACAACTGATCCAGCTGGACATTTGATTTGCCTTCCTGTTTCTCTTCCTCACTTTTAACTCAACTAAACTTCATGCTGTCCAAATATTGTTTGCTCTTTTAGCAACAAACTGTTTGCAACTATAAGCAAAAAGCAGCATTCAAACAATACCAAGAAAGCATAGTATTGACAAAAACATTGGCACACAACCCCCAGGTAAGACTAAGAAAACATATTTACTGCTCAGTGTACCAGCACCAGGCACAGGGCAGCACTGGGAGAGTGACAGCACATTTCAGCTTGCTGTGCTCCCCAGTTGCCCTTTCAAGACTAAGAGCATTAATATATCCCCAGCATGCAAAAACTGGCAGTTCCATATTCTAGAAAAAAGAAATTTATTAATAGTACACAAAAAACATTATTAAACTACTTATACTTTCATCATAAACATTGTATCACAGGTGCTGTTGTTACATATTCTACTTGGCTGATGACGATGTTTGAAAGGCTTGGGTCATGACGGTTGTGCTGAGAGCACAACTAATTCAAGTTACAAGAAATTTACAATTCACTGTGTCATTTCCATCTATTCAGTTTTTGTTTTGACTGGAAAGATTCATAGCAATTACATAGTATTAGTTTTAATGATGACATTTGCTCATCAAAAGAGGTAGGATTTTTAAGGAGATCACCAGACACTTGATTACATTTAAAACAATTAACCAATGGTCTTCTAAAAGGTTTTTCATGGCACTACTTCGGAGGCTGATGACCTCACCTTCTTTAACATAAACGTATTAATGGTTCCTTTTGTGCAAACAATTAATACAAAAATATGACACAGACACACACAACTGTGCCTCTTGATTAGCATTCCCACAGAATCTAGCATTCACACAGAATCTTAGAAAGCTGACTTTACATCTTATGGGTGCTCAACAGTCAGCAGAGCAAATGAGAGAAACCACCTATGAAGTAGAGCATTACAGCATCTCAGCAAAAGCTTATAAAAATAGAATCAGAAATCTTAAGACAGTTGTACCTACGGCCAAAGGCACTCCTGCATTTGTAATTTGAATGTAGCTATCACCCATCAGGTTCAAGCCTGGTGCTCTGACACAGTTTGCTTACTGTACGTAGAGCAGCAAGAACAAGCATGTGGCTATTTTGTGTGGCCCAGAGGTGGTTATTTTTTAAGGAAGACCTCCTCTATTCAAGCAGCTCTGCCCTGTGCCTCTCCTCCATGCAAGACAGGCAACAGGAAACCGTGCAGAATTCAGCTACAGGAGATGAAGGACTGAGTCAGCTGAAAGCCCTTGTTTCTGAGGGGGACCAAGGAAAGGGCTGGGAGCAGAAATAAAGGGAGCTGAGCACAGGTCAAAAGTAAGACTCAGCTCACTAAATTTCAAGTGTTTATAGATGTTGCACTGGAGCTAGTCATTCAGACTCCTTTTAGAACATATACAGAAAACCAGACATTTTAGGGGGCACTTAGCTTTTACTATTTCAGAGATTTACTTGAGGATGGTTAAGCCATCCGTGGAAGTGGACATTTCTTTCTGCTGCCTAGAAAGCAAGCCTGAAGTGATGAACTGACAGCTACATTGTGGACACCTATACTTGTTTGAACTACTCCCACCCTTTCTGATTGCAGTTCTTGGCCCACTTTGAAAAATGGTGCCTTTCTAGTTGTCAAGGTCAGGGTTCATGTTCTATATCCCACACTCCCTCTCCAGCTCCTGAAGTACAGCTGTACCACGTAGGTCTATTCAGAGAAACACAATCTGAGAGAGATGGACTCATGGGATTCCTTGAAGAGCTAAGCAGTGGGAATTACTGGCTGGAAGATTTGTGCTCAAGTCGTTCTAGATGCAACCTTGCGTTTTTTATTTTTTAAATTAAAAATTTATTTTTAAAAATAAACAATACATTATGTCAAATATTCAGTCACCAGCATTTGCACAGAAAAATTTGTCTCTGGACCACAAAGACTAGGACTGGAGAGGAGCTTTTTGCCCTTTACAGAGTGTCCCCTGGCCCAAATCACTAAACTTTAAATGGCATTGTGGTAGCCTGCTACAATCTAAAGGTGATTATTGGGAAAAGTCACTCTCCTGGGATTTTGGCCATGGGCAAACTTTGGACCAGGAACTACTGTGAGGCAGACCGGGAGAGCATCCACCTTGGCGAAAATGGGATCCCATCAAATTTCTTTACATTGTTTCCAAGTTGGCTATAAACAGCTATCTCCATGAAGCAGAGTATAGGGTAAAAGCCTAAATGCAGCCGTGGAGCATAAAAACGCTTCTTGTGCAAGAATAAATCCAACTGTACTTCCAACTATGTAAATGCTGTCAAAATTCTGTTTTGCTACTCAAACTCATCACATTTTCTCTACCACCTTCTCAGTCACTTTTTCTCCTGGATTCTGCAGTCAATGACAAAGGTTCGACTCCTATGAGCTAATTCCTGATCAGTGACTATAATACCTGCATAAATATGTTAAGTTGCTTGTTCCAACACATGCTAGAGATGTTCCAACACATGATAGCTCTCTTGCTATGATATGTACCCAGAGCTGTGAGTTTTCCAACATCTGAGGAAAAGTAAGCACAATATAAATGCAACTCAGTTCTTCCAAACGCAGCTCTTGGGGTGGTTGTGCCTCACAAGGACCATTACTGAGACTCTGGAGACAGGGTTTGGTTACTAGATTGGATCCTGTGTGAGACCTTTCTGAAGCGCCCCCTTCACAGTGCAGTGGCGTATCTCTATCTAGGCAGAAGAACCTGGTCCCTAACATGGTATCCCTCTAAGTTAAAGACAACTGATTCCCTCAAAATGTTTTCCTGGTGAATTATTTCTTTTCCAGCAATAAATACTACTTCAATGGAGAACTTTAATTATGCAAAAAGCAAATCAACCCTACCAGTATAAAACCTGGAGGTTTTTTTCTATGCCCCTTAAACATCTTTCCCAGTTAATGTTTGGAGTCCAGACTGAAGAAAGCAGATGAGCCTTGTCAAAGAAATCTCCCCACCCTGTCCTGACCATGAACTCTAGAAAAGAGCTGTTCAGACAGAAAATCATTAATAGAATGACTTTTAAAGACAGAGTAATGGGTCAAACTTATCTACTTTTACACATAAATCCTAGGTCACATCTATCCCTAATTAATTCAGTGTTTAAGTCTGGCTATGCTCTGAGAGAGAACACTTTACACCATCATATCTAATCAAATGGTAGAACTATAAATAAAGCCACCAAGAGCCATGTGAAAGCAAAAGTAATGAAAACAGCAACCCTGATATTCCTGCCTGGGAGGGCTTTTGGATATTTTAACATGCTTTGTAAACAGGAAATCTATTTGCACGCACCTGTGTTAAGATAACTTGTCAATCTGACACATTCTGTTCTGAAACCAGAGAAGTCACCACAAATAAATGTATTCCCAAGACACTGATTTTTTTCCCAAAGACACAAAATTCACTATTAACACACCACCACCACTACCACCACCCCCCAGACTTTAAGTAGTGTTTCACACTGATATTTTCCATGCATCATATAAAATCAAAGGTACCCAGTTAACCCAAGCTTCAAAGGCAAGAACTGTTTTGGGTACCCACCCTATCTTATCTAACCGTGAAACTCCAGTGCTTCACAGATCACAGAATTAAAGCAGAAAGACAACTGCCTCCTCTGGGCTTAGCACTGACCAGGCCCGACCTAAAGCAGAGCCAGCTTCCATCACAGAGAATTTCTTTAGAATGGCCAGACATCTAGAACTTCTGAGAATTAAAACATGTCATTTCTAAGATTCCTGGTAAAGTGTATCTTTTGAAGTGATTAGACACCAGAAACTGAATTTTTGCAATATGAAAAATGGCTGTATGGGTAAAAGAAGTAAACTACATGTGTGTGTCTGTCTGTGAGCACCAAGTATGTCTATAAATATTAAGCAATTTCAAAGCAATTCTCAAGGTAACTTAGAGGATATAAACCACAACACAGTTCATTGAACAAATACTGTCGTTTAATCTTTTAGCCTTTTGAATGTCTTAATTCTACGGCACTGCAGTTAAATATTTTTAGACTTCAGCCTGCAAATCTAAACAAATTGTCCAATTTCAGTAAATTCAAGCGAGCTGAGACAGACCTGAGGATACACAGAGGCCACACATACTGAGGTTTAAGTAACTGTACTGAGGTTTCTACAAAAGTAGTCAGCAATTCAACTTCTGCATTGCACAGATTTTTATGCTGTACTCAGAGTAAGTTATACCAAATAACAGACATACTTAGCACCTAGCACCACCAGAGAAATCAATACAGATATAAACAAACATCACTTTGCACTATTGGACCCCTTTTGGAAGTTATATGAAAATCACTTCTAAAAACTGCTTATCAAAATAAAGAAAAGTTGGCAGAACATGCAAAAGCCTAATGAAAATGGTAAAAATATGCCACAGTTGATAAAAAAAAATAATTTGTACTTTGACAGTATGCCAGTTGTCAAAATCCCATCATCTCTGACTTCCTGGGATTGTTTTTTTTCTTTGTCTTTTCTTGGCAATTTGAAAAAAAAATTCACATGCAATAACCTGGCTAAAATGGAGTGGTCAAAAATCACTCAAAATTTAATTTTAATACTTTAAATACTGGTAAATGTACAAAGTAAAAGACAGTGTAAAAATAAAAGGGTATATTCAAATATGAACCTGTAAAATCCTCAGTAGATTCTGACTCATTTGTTGAGAAAGCAATCATTTCTGGTATGTTTTGGTGAAAGCCATTGCCAAGCACAGGGAGCAGACATTTCCAGGGGACAAAAGCCACTGCTCATCAGCCACGTTTATGCATGAAGTGCAAGCAGATGCCACTGAAGAGCCAAGCTTTGTACTGAAGAAGAAGAAATGAATTGGGTACCTCAATTCCTCTTTTCCCTTCTCTTTGTGTGTCAGACTGGTTGTTAGGAAGCAAGTTTTGACTAGCAAGTAATATGAGGTGCTTGTTTTCATCTCTTCTATCTTTGTTCTATATTAAGACTTGCCAAAGTGGTTATTATTTATGTAATTTAATTTATATGCCATCTAAAGTACGAAGAGTACTCTGGGTAATAAAAGTTACACAATCAGAGATTTAATTCCTTTGTCACACAGTTTACATTAAACTGCTGCTCCTTCTCTTCTAGGAAACAAAGTCAGCATTGGACTGGCCAATAGCCCTGGGGGCAGAAACACTGCCTGACTGATGCCTGTGGGTCCAAGGCCAGGGCCTGTCCTTGTTTATCTCTGTCCACTCGTGTCCTGCAATGCTGCTGTTACCTGGATCTCAGCCAGCTGAACCCAACCTCCCTTCTTGATATCTGAAAAGTACTGGAAAAATGCTTTTAGGAGTGTGCCTCAGGTGTTCTCACACTCTTTCTTATCCATATGCAAAGCTCCTGCTGGAGAATCTATGTATCAAGAGGGCTCTGTAAATCTGGGTGAAAGTTTTCAGCTGAAAGTTTTAAAGAAAAAAAAAAAGATTCAGCAACACTGAAATGTTTTGTGAACTGATACCTGCTCTGACACTGCCAGCATTTTATTTAAAACTGTCATTTTTATTTATGGATATTTTAGGTAATACTCAAGCTAAATTTTGTCCTTTCAAGATCAAATAATAAACTCTTAAATTAGAAATAATTTTTCAACTACCTTAATAGTTGAAATAGCCTTAATAACTTTCAAAAATTTATAATTTTTAAAAATTTATATGAATATTTTTCCATAATTTTACATATTGAGTTATTTTTCCATAACTTTACATATGAGTTCTACATATTTCATTAATTATGATACAGAATTTGGAGTATCTAAGGGCCATTAGGTGTATTGAAGACTTATATATGTATACAGCTTTTTAAAATAAATACACTAACATAATCAGCTGCAGTAAAAGCAGCAAGCTTTATTATTATTATCTTCAGCATCATGATTATTATTTTCCTTGAAAACCTCTCATAAACAACAGTTTTTTGTCCTAGGTTAGGTTTACTGCTTTTTATTTGGATTCTGTTGCTAACAGTTCTATTCCTAGCCAAAAAAAAATTACTGAAAAAACTCTCAAAGCTTATCTGCCCATTCACATGTAAAAGTCCTAATAAGATAAAAATAATGTCTCTAAATCTAATGTTTTTTGGATTCACTAAATGAACATTTTTTTAAACTCAGTCTACCAATATCTTATCATCAAAAGTATGATTTTTTAAAATATTCTATAAATGAAACAAAAAGAACTCCCACAAAAAACCACAACTCCCCCCCCCAAAAACATACAAACAACAACAACAAAAAAGCCAAAAAGCCAACGCCAAACCAAAAAACCTTCAAGATTTTTTACAAAGTCAGTTTTATTTTCTAAAATTTACCAAACTACATAATTTCTTGGCCCTACTGGATTTAGAGCTATGATGCCTGTATCTGTGTTGTGTGGAACAGGCTATCTAAATTAAAAAAAAAAGAATCAAGGTTTATGTTAGATAAGAAAAGGACTGCTTCTGAAAGGTGAAAAAAAAAATAATAATAAGGTCTATCAAAATTAAGCTCAGTCATCTGACTCTGAACAGAGGGCTTTATTCTTCCATGAGAAAGGAGTGAATTCCTGGGCCACACAGGAGGAGCATTTTTCCTCTGAATGACTACAGGTACTCTAAAACTCTGCAAGTTCCAGAACACAACCTGTGGATCTAATCAGACAAGAAGCATATGAAAAGTAATAAAATACAAGTTTTAGACTGACATTCTCTTAGAGAGGCACTTAGACAGAAATTTTTAATGTGAAGGTAGTACAATTTTCTTCCCTCTTGGTAGTCCTTTGGCACCACTCTATTTCCTTTTTCTGTCATAATTTTGGTAACATTTCAACTCTGTGTTTATACTTGCACAAAGTAAAGCTTGTGAACATAGTGTGAATCAGATAAGAAAGCAAATAAAAATCTTCTTTAAACAGAGCTCAGTTAAATATAGTCAGAACTCTTAGTAGGCTTTTTTCTAAGGTCTTTCATAAGAAAATACAATGTAAACATAGCAGTGAATCTGTAGATTAAATTATTAAATACATTTGGCATATTTTGAAATTATACAAGACATGCATGACATAGTTTAGGCATAATAAAGATTATACTTTTGGAAAGCTCTAAATTTTCCTAAACCCCATGCTACTAACATATTGGAAATAGACCTAAGAACAGTTATTGCTGCAGTTATATCTGTATTTAAAAATCTAGGGAGAAGTTGCAAATACAAAAGCAGAGTAATACTTTTGAGTACAAGTCAGGCAACTGCATAACAGGAGAAAAAGTCACAATTTGCATTTCAGGAACAAAGAAAAGAACCACATGTAGCACTAATTCAACAGAGCAGTGGGACTTTGAAAATACTAGCCCTTATTAGGAAATCTTTTGGAAGATGAGTAACTGGAACTGAACTGTGTTTCTATTAAGGGTAGTGAATTCTTCAGCAAGACTGCAACAGTAAATAAAACAGAACATGCTTATATTCACTCAAGAGCTTCAAAGAATTGAGTTTCATTACTAGAAAAAAAGAGTTCCTCTTATGAAAATAATCAGGTATTTTTATTTTTTTTCAATTATTCTTCATCTGTTTGCTCATTACCCTTCTCTTCTTCCCCACCTCTTGCTGCAGAAATATTTGGGTGCAGGAGCAGCTCAGAGTTTTTCTGGGACCAGGGTTGCTCTCTCCTCTTGGGTGTCAGGTGTAGAGCCCAGATCCTGTCACCATCCCTAAGGCACCATGACCATCCCTGCTGCCTCACTAAAGGCTTTTATAGATTGGCTGAAAAGATAAATCCTTCTAAATGTCAATCTCCCAACATTCTTTTTTTTGTGCAACAGAGCCATTATCCTCATAGATCACCACAACTATGCAGAGCAAGCTCTAAGGGGCTGCTCTGGCAAAAAAACCAACCCAGACAGGGAAGACTGTCACAGAGATAATACTGAACAGACAAGTAAGGCTAATGAGGGAGCTGCAGGACAGACCACCACACTTCTGCTAGGCTGCTGAAATTTACTTTTCCAGTACACACAGTGTAAAGTTAGGAAAAAGATTTTGAAACCCTACAGACTTAAGATAACGGAACAGACACAGCTGTAGGTAAGGAAGCTCATGTGTAAATATGAAGCATTCTTGCAGAGATCAATGCCTAACACAAGCAGATACTTGGAAATGCTCCTCTGAGAAAACAGAGCATAACATGGGAATTACAGTAAGCAGGTTAACCCTGTGAGGTAACTCTAAAGCTGTAAGATGTTAATTCTCATGTTAATTCTGAATTCCAAGCAAATTTTCTGAATCTGCCATTAGAAAATCTGATATCTTGTAGCATTCCCCTCGGATGAACAAGAGATGGCAATATAAAAAGGTAATATCAGAAAAGAGATCCTCTGAAAACAGCAAAAGGGTATTATGCTAGATAAGAAACAAGCAACAAGAAACAAAGGCTCTTTCCCTATTGCGCTAAATGCTCTGAGAGGTTTAAGATACTTCTCTTTCTCTTCTGTTAGAAACTTTATTGTAATTTTGATACAAATATAAAATTTATTTCTAACCAATTTATACCTATTTTTTACTATAGCAGTTTCCTATAGTGTTGTCCTTCAGATTCAAGAACTCTTCTCCAATTTTTTTATCTCAAAATTTTCATTACTCATTCTGAAAGAAATGAACTTGCAATCTGAATTTTCACAGCTTTTCACTCAGCTTATTCTGTGAACATTCTGGGATTCAGTGATTGCTACTCAGAAAAACTACTCTACCCTGAAGTTCATCTGTCACTGAATCCCAGAATGTTCACAGAATAAGCTGAGTTGGAAGGGACCCACAAGGATCATCGAGTCTAACTCATGGCCCAGCACAGGACCATTCCCAAGAGTCCTTCCCCTAGATTACCAGGAACTGACATACTTTCTAAATCACTTTCATCATCATATTCTAGCAGCATAAACACTAGGTCTCAATAAAATATCAACAAAATGTGCCTGTGGGTTTTGTCTTTAAATTCAACTAACAGACATTCTCTGGCTTGTTGTAATAAATCCAGTTGATGCCTCCCTCCTTGCCAGTTTCTTCCTGACATCCAGTATTCCTTACTGATACCCATGCTTTCTATCCAGTCTAATAATAATAGATGATCTATTGAATTCTACATAAAGTATTTTAAACTTTTGTCTAGCACTCATTTCTTATCAAATAAGCACAATTTCTTTCACTATGGTAATAAAAAAATTGTCATGTTATGAGGTAAAAGAATCATGGTTAGAAATGCATCCTTGTCATTCAATCAGTCAAGTAATCAATCACTCTGAAATGTCAGGGGAAAAAAAAGCCTGACAACTGCATGAAAAGGTTCCACAAACCCTTGTAAAAAGGAAACTGAATTATGCAAAGAAGCAATGGTGCTCTCAAGAAAGACAACAAACAAACCATCCTTATGCCAAAGGCCTTTGCCCTCCAGCATATTTTATTTCTTATTTATTATCTGCTTTTTCTGTCCATACCATTTAGAAGGAAATCTCTCATGTTACCATAAAATTACTACAAGGATGGACAGAGAAATAGTTCTGCCAGCATTTCCAAACAAAAAAAGATGGAGAAAATTAAGAACAGATTAACAGATTGAGGGGGTGGGAATTTGTGGTTTTGGGTTTTGATTGTTTTGTTGCTTTATTTGTTTGGTTTTGGTTTTGTTTGTTTGGGTTGGGTTTTTTCCTTTTTTTTTTTTTTTTTTTTTTGTTTTGTTTTTTGTTTTTGTTTTGTTTTGTTTGTTTTTTTTAATGGCAGTGTCTACTCTGAAATTAGGTACTCTGAGCCTGGAAGGCTCAATTTAAGCATTGCTTTGCTTAAATTTCCATGTTCCCCAAGCAAGGGTTTTTTTGACAACATAGGGGTGCTTGTTAACAGTCACTAAGTACCTCCAGGGGACCATCATAGCCTCCATCAACAGAGGAATGGATGAGGTTTTATTTTTTAAATCTTTATGTATCCAACTGATCTCAACTTATCAACCATGAGAGAAAGCCAGTCTTGGAAGATGAAACATGGGGCAATCAGTTGGATTAAAAGCTCTTTAAGCTGCAGAGAGCTCACAAAAAGAGCACAGATATACTGTGAGATGCACAACTATCAGAACTTTACTGCTCAGTGACAATTTCCTCACTTAGATGATATAATCTTATCTGAAAGTGGGAATTTGGAGCTTAATTCAAAAGAATACAGAAGCCACTTCTTTATAGGGCAAATTACAGAAAATGACAGAAAATATACTTTAGCAGGAAATTCTAGTTTTTATATAGGGAAATATGTTCTAAGAGAGTGTTTTTGCTCAGGTTGCAGGTTACTTCCTGAGGGAAGCAGACAAACACTTCAATTCCCTCCAAGTATCCACTTCAGAGACACACAAAAGTGAAAAGAATTTTTCTTCATTCTGTTTTCACCTTGTGACAACACTTAATTTCAGCTCTGCTTCATGGTATGTAATCTGTCTTTGAAACATTAATGCCTATGGGCTTCATTTCAGGTTGTTAATGTTGAACTTCACCAACAGAAGATGGAAAACAAATAACTTTGGTTCTTACACAGAAAAATCTCATTGTGGTTCACACCATAAACATGACAAGGTATGTTCATTTAGAAAATTGACCTGGTATCAGTGTAATGTCAAACTAGAAATGCTGCCCATTCTTCTAGGCTTCTTAGCTCTCCTTCTCTGCATCTCTTCCACTCTCATCTGTGTCAAAATAGTTGCAAGCCACTGTTGGCACTCAAAGAGAAGAAAAGTGTGCTTCTACAAAGAAGAAAGATTATCTTTCTGAAAGATGATCTTTCTGAAGCATTATCTGCTCACCAGGGGGTAGAAAGCAAAAGGGAGGAATTTTTTTGCTTTCTTAAGACACATGTCTGCATGTACCAGAAGAACTGAGAGAGATCCAGGGATGGGAATACTTCTCTTTATCTGAGATTTCCTTCTCTCCAGAACTCATTGTACTGATGACACCCCCCCGTTGCCTCTATCCACTTAATATATCCACTTATAATGCATTATTATGTCTCTATATATGGTACAAATCCTGTGATAAATTTTTTTCCTCCTATTACAGAAGTTTTCACCTTATTCAAAACAAACCTAGAACCCCAAATCAAAATGTGGTATGATCAATACCAGCCTCAGTCATTCACTGATATGGAAACTACAAGGTAAGATTCCTTGTAGAAGGGAATAGTGTTGTAACACAAAATCAAGACAACTGATGATGATCTCTTATTCTATTGTAATTTCCTATAGTTTTCCTGTGATTTAGTTTGCTGTATTCAGAAAATTGGCAGTTATATATTTATTCTCTATATATATGTCTATATTTATTTACCAAAATAAGGCTGACAAAGAAAGCTAGAAAAGTTGGATTACAGCTAAAATGGTTATGTATGCCTGGAGCTATTTTCAATTTTCTGTGGACATTCTGGGAGTTTTGCTTCTTTTTTGTTCCCTTTTCCTTTTCTTCTTTGTAACTGTGATAACATAAGAAGAGCTGGACTTTCATTAGGAATATTGTCAGAAGATTAAAAGCTTTTTCTGTTGAACTGTCTAATCTATCCAATTTGTGGGCACAATGAACAAATACATAGTAAGTAGGGATTTCACAGAACAGTTACTACAAGTATTATGAAATCTTAAACATAAAAGGAAGGTGGAGCAAAAATACATAATTTCATTGCAGATTTACATAAAAATAGAAACCAATTCTTTCACTGACCATCTATAAGGCACATATTATGAATAAATATTTTCCAACAGCACTGAACAGGGTGTGTAAAATAATGATTACTGCTCCTTCTAATTTCAACATGCAAGGATCTGCTCCATATGTGCAAAGAAATCCCTGGGTGTATGTGTAGACACAAACATGTATGCACAGGCTCACTCACACACACTCCTTTTTCAGCTGAATAGAAAATAAAATCTTATCAATAATAGCTACCTTGCAGCAGTTCCATACACACCACTTCTATTTTTATATAACATCAAGCCC
Organism: Setophaga petechia; assembly: GCA_024362935.1. Classification (NCBI taxonomy): domain Eukaryota; kingdom Metazoa; phylum Chordata; class Aves; order Passeriformes; family Parulidae; genus Setophaga; species Setophaga petechia. The sequence continues at coordinate 6,688,358 of JANCRA010000002.1, read as the reverse complement.
ATGTAGTATGCTAAAAGGAAGAATTATCTACAATAAGTCAAATGCAGCCCTTTTGGAACATTTCTTCAAGTGAAAAAAGTGAGATGGTATGAACTTTACTGGATTTGAAGACATCAGTAAACTGAAATTTCAGATCTACTCAATCCATAAGAATATGGAACCTATGCTTCTCAAAAAAATCTGCCTTTTTTATTTCTGATCTTCTATTTTGAGTTTTCAGAAACAAATAACTATCTTTGTCATGCTTCCCTTACTTATAATCATGCAAGTCACAGAAATAAAACCTGAACAACCTATGGAGGCTACATATTTACTTCTAATTTTTTTATACTTCCTTTAAAATACATATACTGCATCAACAGCACACCTCCAGTTCCTGAAGATCTGTCCCAGAAGTTACTACTTGATAGCACTTTTGGAGGCCCATAAATTTTTACATCAGTTCCAAAACTTCAGACCATGACTATTAGAAACAATTTTCACACAAAGAATTTTATAGAAGTACCCAGTATATATTATATTGTCATAACAGAAATTTTCTATAATTCTCAATAGTGGAGACATTAGTAAGTTGTACAACGCATTAAAATGAAATAGACATTTTTATGCTTCTCCTCTCATCTTGTATAATATAGGAAGGAAGGGAAGTGGGTCCCTGATTTAGAACATGAGCACTTAGCCTCTAACAATGTCATTTGGAAAATCTACCATGTCCTATGTGCACATTGTTCTAAAAAAATGCATTAATTTAATTCACTGATTTTTGACAAAACTCAAAATTAGTGACTGACAAAAAATGACACAATTTATTTGCTCTGATTATGCCATAGATAATACTCTTAGCCTGAGTCAAAACAAGACAAGGTAAAGATGACTCTGAACTGGTTTACAATCATGAATAATACATAATCATGTTTTTCATATTTGATTTGCTCTTTGAGTTTCAGGAAAACTTTACAAGTTCCATTCCTTACAGAATTCCTATTTTTGTGAAATTTACACCAAGCAAAACTTGGTAGAGCTATAGTACCTTTCTATGAAGATTAGGAAAATATGAGCTTTAAATAGAATATACTGAGAAGTGCTTGGAAGTCACATCTCAGATTTTAAGTGGATTAAAATATCAGTGTAGAAATCCTTTCCACATGACAACACCACTTTTTATTACTTACAGAGCATACCATTGATTCTGCTACATCTAAAATAGCATCTTACTGTGTACAACTATCTATATTCCAGTCTCATACTTGGTCACTGTGCATTCTTGAACAACACAATATTAATTACAGTTCTGGGCTTCAGTTTCATTTATCATTTGGTTCAACTGCATGATTATATACTGACTTAAAATTCATGAGTAATGTAGAGAGCTTAGAGATCTTAGAGTAGTGTATAACAATCTTCTTGTTATAACTGATCAAGCTTTCCTTGTGAAAGGATCCATTCTACTGCACATCTGGCAATCAAAGAACCACCAGGGGAAACAGGGGAAATATTTGATGATATAAATAAACAATATTGTTACTTACCTTATTTTAGATACCCTGATTATGTGAGAGGAATGCTGAAATATGAGTGCATTGCATGCTAGGCTGAAGCTTTTCCTCTTTGTTTTCCTTCTCTTAGTAAGAAAGGACCCTTAGGGTCAGGTCCTGCTCCCAATGAAGACAAAAGCGGAAGTCTTCACTGGGGTTCAGGATCAGGACAGGGACTTTAAAACATTCTTCTTCCCTTTTTTATCTTTCTCTATGGGCTTCTGTTCCTGGAGGCTATACTGATATGAAGCTTTTAAGATTTCTGGAGTCACAATAAAGAGTTGGAAGGCTTATGCTCCTAATGAAGCATCACGTTGTCATCTAATTTATCTGAAATCACTGACCCAACTTGCCAGTATTGCTTACAAAAAAATAAGTATTGGATTAACTCTCAACTTAAAAAACAAAAGTAATTTTTAAAAATGTATTTTATGCCACTACAGGTACAACCTCTGATCTGAGTTGCATAACTGCCATTCATTTGCTCAGATTTCAGTTCCCACATTCACACTCAACTCTTCTGCTAAAAGAAATTTCCTACACATAAAAAGCTGGTGTGAGAAAACCATTACCCACCACTGATACCGATATGTGTCTCTTTGCATTTTCTGGCCTACCTGTAAACAAGGCTTCTAAGAGACAACAGTTTCCATTGATCAGGACAGAAAGTAACTACAGCACATATTCTAAAAGGCATTTGTATATTGTTTCTTGCAGATGTTAAATAAAGAAAATTAATACATCAGGAGTTTATTTACAGCTGGAAAATCTCTCTTGAGCAGTCTAGATGCATATACATGTAACACAGATGCCACAGATGAAATTTTGGTAAGCCATGTTTGGTGAGAGTCCTGTTTCCAAGACTGTGTGCCTCACTCACCTGTTTGACTAAGTTGAGATGTGCTTCTGCTTCTTCGAGACACTATGGCAACCACTTTGGCACTAAAGCTGGAGCGCCTTTTCTTCCCACCTGTTCCAACCATGCCGACGGCCGTGTCCGACTGGCTCCCGTCGATGTGCTCCAGCTTGTACATCTCTCCACTCACACTTGTGCTCTTTGTGATTCTCCCTGAAGTCCCCATCCGTCTGCCTTGCATTTTAGGAGTAAATGTACTACAGTTACAAAGTAAAAACAAACATGTTAATTTGTCTGTGTAACAGCATTTCCAAAAGGCTTATTTTTTTTAATCACTAAAATAATTTTAAGTCTTGATGTGTTGCCATTTATTTGGTTCACAAGTAAAAGTTTAATTTGTTGCTCCTTGGAGCAGATAATTCCAGTGCTATTGTTTGTCCTCCACTTTGAGGGGAACAAATAAAAAGAACACTTCTCCATGTTTTTCAGAGCAACAGAGACACACTTAAAAGTTATGTGAAACTTTCCGGTCTATATCCCCACAATACAGAAACAAATAAAACAGCAATTTTACAACCAAAGAAAATTAATGTGGGGCAGTAGTTTAACACATTCATCTTATCAGTGCTGTTCCCTAAAGACCTAACAGAAATAAAGATATCATCTACATTTTCATACTTTCAGAAGAGATAATGTAATATGTAGTATTTTTTAGGTCTTCAGTCTCTCACTTCATTAAAGGTAAGTGCAATAATCACAATATGAAAGCAAAATAATTTTGAGGCAAAATCCCTAATAACCCACTAGAATTTTCATTGATTGACAGAAAAATGAATCACTCTGTCAGTTCTGTTTGAGTTCCTTTAGCTGAATTGCATTGAATTGCATTTGGATGTTTCTATACAAATCCTTTTTCTGCTCCACTGTATAGAGTCAGGATAAAGTGTTCACAAACAGGGTTTAGAGAACAGTCTCAAATACACACAGGACATGCTAATACCCAGTCCTAGGTCTGCTGTGGCTAAGCAATGCCCTAGCTCTAAAGGCAATATAAAGTTAGTTGTCACTGTGCAGAGACAGAAATTTAAGTTGCAGCTGGACTCACTTCAGATGCAGTTGTTAAATTGGCCAAGCATGTAGGAAATTCCTTGACCTTGTATTGCTGAATAGTAGACCTACTGGTAGCATGCTGTTTTAGGATTTTTTTTCAGTTTTTCAGTATTTTGAAGTCAAATTTATTTGTTAATAGTCCTGCAGTCTCTCCCAGCAAGTTCCCTCCCCAGCAGATGCAATGGCCTGCTCCTGTCCCCATTCCCATCCACCCCTCACTGCCTCTCCCTCAGTTAAAATTAGAGTGGGGTTAGAGGCTTTTTTGTGTCATGGCAAGTTTCAGACAGATAAGAAATCAGACCAGGGAAAAATAAAGGGGTCAATGGGAGAAAATATGACATCCTGTAACTTCTATGGATCTGGGCCCTGCTGGAGCTTGAATCAGTTCTGTCCCAAGACAGATACAGGAAAGTATAAAAAATTGTATCCCTAAACTATAATTGAAACAGCATAGCCCTGTTTTATTGGTAGCTTCCAAGGTCTACTGATGTGTGACCATAGGTAAGAGCACATAGAAATAGACATTATTCTTTGAAAATGAAGCTGGAAAAGTTAAGTCTTTGACTAGACAACACCTAATAAAAAGATCACTATCAACCTCTGCATAGTCTTTTAACTATCTTCAGCACTTAGAATCTGCTCCTGTTAAGCTCAGATAAAAAACCACCTATGCCATTAAACAGAACAAGCTGCTTGATGCACCAAAGTATTCAAGAACACATTTTAGTGGACTACTCGAGGTACACTGAGCTTATAATAGGTTCTATCATGTTCCCTCCTGTCCCAGAGAAACTTTATTGACTGACTTTTGGGTTTGAAAGGCAAAAATAGAAGACATTTGTATTTTAAAGTTTTCTTGTAGAATTCCTTTGTGTTTTATCATCATTCTCCCCACCACACACTCACATAAATGTGAGCACAAACACAAACATATTCAATCATTCTAGGAAGAAATTTAGATGGAAAAAAAAAAAACCCTCAAAAATACCATCTTCCACACATATATACACAAGTACCAAAGAAAAGGCCTCTAGGGTGATAGAAGGCAACACTGTTAACTGGTTTCTTCTCTGAAGCAAAAGATACTTCACTATTTCAAGGTTCAAAGGCCTCACTTCAAGGGATTCTACTTCCCACTTTGATTAGACATGGACAACTCCTTTCCACGTGGATAATTTCTTTCCAACAGCACTGGGAATTGTATTTCTGTGACTCTTTCTACATTGCCAGCAATGGCACGTGCTTTGCTAACATACTAATCTATAAACCTATCATTTCCAGCACTAAAGTTCAATGGACTATAAAATCTGCCATGCAAATAAAGAATTATTTACCATATTATTGAATTTACTCTGCTGAATTTCAGGTGTTTATGAATATAATATATACTAAAATAACGATGTTTTTATGCCAGCCTTCACTTTTTTCTTTTTTTTCACAATTTACCTGAAATGCTCTAATCTCACTTTATTTAATATGTATTTAGGAGGCAGTGATGTCCATCAGCTGAGAAATAAGAAAAGGATAGTATTAGAACTTTTGGGAAAAACCATTTTTGATATATGAATTCATTAATTCAGGGCAAGTTTCTGAATAATAGAAAAAAAAAGATTTTTTCAAAGACTCATATAAGATTAATTTCAGATTCTTTTCAACAGGTAGATGGAACTAGAATATTTATCTTAATTGGAAAAAAAAACCAGAGAAATTTAAATTCAAATTAATTTTATACTTGTTTTTACCTTGCAAATATGAAGTCCTGCTTTCCTAGGAAATATGTTCCAGTGTACTAGTACAAAATAGCTATTAAGTTGCTGGAAGTGGGCATAATGGGATAGGACCAAGGACCAACAGCTGCCCAATACTTCCTCTTGTCAAAGCAAATAGATTAAGTTTTCTTTGTGTTCATCTAATCCCTGTGTTATTTTTTTTATTTTTCATTAACTGAAACAGTCTCAAAATAATGGACATTTAAAATTCAGTATTCTCATACCATCTAATTGATTACTCTTAGAACACAATGTTTTACCATTATTACTGATTATCACTTGAAGAAAAAGCTCCTAACTCACACTCCTGCTTTATTCACTACTGTTAGAGTTTCATTTATGAAGCACAAACAAGAAAAGGACCTGCATGAATACATCCCTTTGCACTTAGCTGTTTTGATAATAACATAGCTAAATTTTTATTTTGTTTTCCAGACTTGCTGGGATTATTAACAAATTCATTTAAATGCAGATGCAAGCTTTTGCAGGCTTGTGGCTAAAATTGGTAAATTATTAAATTATATTTAAACCTAGTTATCAAAACACAATAAATAAATATTGTTTTCTGTAGAAGTATAATGAAGAATAACATATTTATCAGTATAGTCCATTAAGTCATAAATTAATCAATTCACTAAATTTTTATTTACAATTATTTTATGATCTTTAGCAATTCTTCTGATGGATAGTTTGGCAAAAGTCTTGTGTTATTTCTAAGAATTTCTAATTACAGTCATAAGAACATAATTGATGTGCATATTAAGAATGGTTACAGACAATATACATGGGGCTGTGTATGACTTCACAGATATTCAGCATAGAAAAAGAGTAATTGGATTTTTAATTTTCTAAAAATATATTTAGTTTAACTTGTAAAGAAATCCTCCCTCTAACCCCAGCAAGAGCAGAGCAGCCTCCCCAACACTGGGGTCAGACACTACCCCCAGGTTCCTGCATCAGCAGGGAAGACACTGCTCCCTCCACCAAGAGAAAAATGCTTTTATTTCCTGCCAAAACTTATGCAGTTGAGACAAATCCCATCTAAAGTTGTACCTGAACTACACAAGACATCAAGACTCTATTCACATGTCAGCCATCAGAGTTATGAAAGAAAGCAGCACATTCAGTTTTGCAAGCTGCCCCTACCTGAAAGTTGCATCTGTGGGAATGAAGAATGAGCTTTTAAGACAAAAAAACTTAATCAAACAGTAGTTTGAGTTACAAGATAGCATAAAATTAATCCTGAAACAAATTTTATAAGATGAGCATGCTATAAGACCATTGTGGATAATACTTGCTTATATTAAAAAGTACAGCACACTCAACTATTTAGAACTGAAATCAAGCCAAGTACCTGTATTACATCTTATATATCTTTCTGTGTACAGATAACTACTATATATGTATTCAAGATCCATAAAAGCATATTGGAAAATCATTTGATCAGAGAAAATTGGTATATAGACATATACTCAGTATCTCTCAGTAATTACATAAAAAACCTGCACATTCCATCTGAAAAAGAAAGTTAGTAAGACAGTGGTAAGAAAGCTAGAAAAATACTTGTCCATAAACTCACCTATGTAATATCTGGAAGTAAATCCTTTCACAGAAAAAATCTGAACTGATTAGCCATTGTTAAAATAAAAGCATTTCCCTCATTCACTTAGAATTACTGATGATGTATACAAAAATATTTTAGGTGTTTGTTTTCATGAGCCCTCATTTTTACTCCACCCATTTTCCCAAGAATGCAAGCCATGAGTAAAAAACCCGATGCCCTGTATCCTTGCTGTGCAGATGATGTTGTAAGCTCTTTTCAGGCAGTGGCAGCAACTTGAACCTTCCAGCAGAACCCCGGGCCCCCAGCAGCACAAGGCACTGAGCTTCCCCTGTCTCCTGCCCACTGCAGCACTCATAGCCCCTGTGCACCCTTTTGCAATGAGGCAGCTCATGAATACTAATAATCTCCTAAACACATAATAGCTCTGGACCAAAGGGAAGATATTTTTATCATGAGAAACATTACATTTCTAAAAATAAGCATCTTGTATTAGTATTATATGATATATAATCAATAAATACAAACTATTAATTAATTATCTACAAATTCCTCTGTTATTTTAAGAAAACATTTATATTTTATATTATATAGGATATATTATATTTGCTGCAAGATAAATTACTGTAAATTTTAAAATAATATTTATAAATATTCATTAGCATTTAATAAATTAATTGAAGTATGGTGCTTTACAAACCAAAGGACAAATATATATCCTATATTACAATTCTCTCTAGTTAGTCAAAAGAATTTTTTAGACCATAAAAGTTATTCAATCAAATAATAATTTCGTACAGTCTGTACCAACTGGAACTACATATTGATTTAACATGCACATCGATCATTTATTAGATTGCCCTAAGTTGAAATATGTCAAATGAAATAGCTATTAAAATCACCAAAAAAACCCCTTGCTTCTGCTGTCAAGTTAGAGTCCTATTAGAGTCCTATTGGTGTACTATGATATTTGAAGATCAGTAATTTCTAAGTTATATTTGTTGCTGACAATATTCCTATATTGCATGAAAGTGCCACTCAGTGCCACAGCTGCTCCCACTGGGGTGACAAATCCCCAGCATCCCCAGCCCCACCGTGTTAAATGTGCAAACTCTCACTGAGCCAAGGGCTGGGGAAGATTTCATTCCAGCAACCTCGTCTGGGAGCTCAACTGGTTAAACTCCTACTTTGGAAGATCAGGAAATTTCCTATTGGAACACAGTATGTCAGAATCTGAGTTGTGACAAGGCTTTTCTCAGGAGCACACTGACCACTGAACTGTGCCAGCTTCACAGCTCTGACAGATTTTTACTGTTTAAACTTGGAACAGTAGCATTTCTCTATGAAAAAAAAAAAAAAACAATTCAGAAAGTAAGTCTGAACATTACAAAAGATAAGCAGATTTTAACTGTTTTCCAAGCAAAAGATAAGCAGATTTTTTATTATTTGCTATGAACATTTCAACTTGATTTATATTCTCTGTAACAAGCAGAGCAATTGTCTCTGTATGTGGGAGCCCTTGTGTCTGCCTGCACATACCCAAGGCACCATCAGCCTGAAGCCAACTAATGACTTGAATCATAAAATGAAACCAACACAAAAGCAGCCACTCCAGGGCACTGCTCAGGGTTAACTATTGCTAATAAAGCTGATGTGGAAAGGCTCATGTGAATCAAAGGACAAACAGCTCAAATGACTCAAACTTGACTGCATGTAGCCATGCATATATGAGTAAAACTGTACCAAACACAGAAAGGATGTAAATCTGTATCAAGAAAATAGATATTTTCTAGATATTGTGTGTGTATGAAAACTACAAAGATGTGTAGGTCCAGGCTGAAGGAAACTTTTTTTCAGCATCATGAAAGCTCAATTCACCAATTTTTCTTTCTTTGAATGACAATCAGGAGTAATGTTATTTTCCCTGTTGTATTTTTTTCCCTCTAAAGCATGAGGTACTGAAGTACCTGTGGTGTTGCTGCTCTTCATGTCAAGAATGCCACATCATTGATATGAAATAGATTCCTCACTGCCCCTTTTTAAAAGCAGATAACAGCAACAGGCAATAGCAAAAAAAAAAGGAAATGCAGGAGGAGAATCTGAAAAGCTGAATGGGATAGTGCAAGGTCAGGACTAACAAAAAAAAATGCAGATAAAATTTTAAAAATATAGTAAGCTGAGATGAAGATAAAGCAAGTGAGAAGTACTCTGAGGTCTGAGCCATGGCTAAAACTATTTTGCTACGTTTCTTTAATCTAAAAATAACAAGTACTGCCTGTTAAAAATATTAGCATAATGTACTTAAACTAAAAGTTTATGGATTACATTTCATCTTTATCAACTGCAGTAATTAAATGAAAAACCAATTAAAATAATTTTTCCATCTTTTTGAAATTGTTAAGAAAAACTGCTGGTGATGTGACAGTTTCTTTGAAAGAGGAAACATAATTAGATAATTAAAAATGCAGAAGCAATGCTCCGTAGAACATTTTTCATGTACAGATGTTCTGAAGGGATTAAAGACTCCATCTCCCTCCCTCTCTGACAGATACATAAAGCAGTTTATAATGATGGATTTTCAAAAATCATTATCTTTAGATAATGAATAATTAGAACATTAATTACTCTGGCTTCACCTTGGTGTTGTATATAAATGACCTCAGAACCAGAAGTTTCCATCTGTAATACACGCTTTGGGGGTAAAGAGGATACATTATATTTTTTAAGCAGCTTATCTAAAATGTTTTCATTTATGTTGCCTTCATGGTAATAATTTGGAGGCTACTGCCCTCTATTTCCCCCTGAAAAAAGTAGAAGTTGTGACTCAGGTTACATCAGAGTGCCTGTCCTTGCCCCAAGACAGATCACCTGAGCAGCAATATTAACTATTCACAGGTCATGCTCAATGTGCTTCTCTCTAATGAAACTGGGAAGTGCACAGTTAATGAAATTTTTTTGGGGTTCAGTTTTTAGCTGCAGTGACTTGGATAATCAGAAACAAAGTAAAATTGGTAATTTACTTCAAGTTTTGCAGTGGATGATTGCACTGTGGAGATTTTAGACAAAAATTGCCTGCCTGTTACCTAAATCTATTCTGTTTGTCAAACATGAAAAATTTAGGTAGAAATTTTCCATGCCTTGTTTCTGCCCATGGTCAAATTTCTTCTTTAATCTATTCTAAGTTCCAGCTGATATACCATGGCAGATTGTCTGTCCCTTTTGAAGGGAATTACAAGAAAAAACCCCAAAACCAACAACAAACCCAAAATTATCAATTCACTCCACTTTGAGAAGTGGCTAATGCCTGACTGAAAGATTCCAATGAGGTGATCCTTCTATTTGGCACAAATACAGTACTTGACAGTTCTTTTGAGTACCTGTCAATTTGGGAAAACAACTTCTTTAAGTGATACATCTCATGTTCAAAGATTTCAAAGCTATCAGATACCAGGTTTAGACACCAGGAAACTTTCTTGTTACAAAGTGACATTGCACTCACTCACAGGCCCTATTGCTAAATAGATCATACTTTTCTTGAATATTACTATTTTGTCTCCAGGTCAGAGGCAGAAAGTCAGTACCTCCCAGGAACTGCACCTCTTGTATCTGCATTTGGGAGAAATTAGCTGACTGTCCAGGATGCAGGGAGGCTGCAATTGTTGCCCATCAGGCATGACTCAAGACAAAGCCAACTAACTGAAGTACAAAAAGAGTATAATGCACAATAATCCCTGGAAGGAAAGAGTTCATGGTGATAGTGAAATAGAAAAGGAATAAGAAAGTGAGGAATAAATTCTTTTTATCACTCTTTCCGAAAAAAAACCCAGTTCCTAAAAATTCCTGTGGAAATGGAACAAAAGAAGTCTTTTCAATGTCCTATCACAAGTATTTAGTATATTATCACTCCCTCAAAGGATGGCCAGTTTATCATTTGTAGCCACAAAACACTCACTATCCTCTCTGCTTTTGCAGAGAAATCTTCATGTGCCATCATCTGATTTTGCATGGTGAACTCAGCAACCATGCAACCTCTTACTCTGTCATTGGGTTAAACAAACCAGAGCCCCAAAGAACCATGTGTCAGTTTTGCTCCAAACTTCCCTCATGATGGGAATGCTGAATCCACAGCATCAACACACAATAAACTCCCATGCAACAGGCAGTAAATGGCCACCAACAAAGACATGTCTGAAATGATTTGTCACTAATCAAATAAAAACTATGGGGCAAAGAGTGATTTCCCAGAGCAGTAATAAAGTAGACAAGTGAGAAGATAATTAAAATTCCTGCCTCATTCTCTAAACAAGTTTATAGAAGGCTTTATCCCTATGGCTTCATCTCAAAATCTTGATCAGACTTTTTGCAATGTAAAAAACCTTTCTTTTTTTTTTTTCAAAAATGAACATTATTACCATCATGAACTTTTAAAAAAACCCTCCTCATTGATCAGTTTTGATGACAGCTACAACACAATTGTCCACATTTGTGAAGCTCTTAGTCCTTGCTAACCTTGCTAGGGAATTTGCAGTAATGACAAATTTCATTTTGCACTGTAATAAAACTGCATTATCTTACAAGACCTGCACTGTTTGTTCTTATATCCATGTTTCTTTATTTTAATTGTTGCATTTTATGCAAAGAGGTCATACTATTGCTACTCAACACAGCTACATGAAGACTGATGAGTTTTCCATCAGCTCAAGCTTTTGGTGTGCATAAAAAACTAGACAAAAGAGTTTAAAGTTTTGTTTAAAATAGCTCTCTGTGTTCACAAAGATCATTTACTCCTTTAGGAGGAAACTGAATCAAGGTATCAATTTGTTAAGCACACACAGAAATCTCCCCTCCCTGTTTTTAAATAAGGATATGAACTATTGTTCTTTTTAAACCCGGATTTAAGATGTTACCATTATGCCAATGTGTTCCACAGCATGTTATTAATAACCATTAAAAGTGTATTAATTCTTGCAAAAATCTATCACTATCTTGAGTGTAGACTTGTTAAAGAGTTTAATGGGTTTTCACTTTCCTGTGAAATTCACATTGTTCTCTGGCTTATAAATTTCCAATCCACAAAAAAGACTGTTATTTGTACATTTTAATACAAATAAATATTGTATTGTAAATATAGAAATTAATTTAGTTAGTGTAGACTAGTTCTAGTATCTCTATTTCTTTCTTAGAAAGGAGGAATTCCAATTTACATAGAAGAGGATTTCACACTTAGGAGAAATATAACTAATCATCTTTAAAAAATCTTGCACATTAAAATTGCAGGATCTACAATTTGTCATGAGAAAGAAATACCCAGGTCAATAAATACTCTTAAGTCAAGTTAAAATTGCAGAGACATAATTTGAAAAATAAATTGGGAACTTAGTATTTTGGCCATTAAAAATGGAAACTTCAGAAAAGAAAACAGCACTATGTCCCCAAAGCCATGTCAGTTCACATAAGAAAAGAAATGAGTAATTTTTCAACGAGCACCATTGCACTGGAGCTTTGACAGCTGATTAAAACCAAATCATATTGAAGCATTGATTCTGGTGACCCATAGCCCAGCTGATGAACTGCAACTGCAGCCATCTATAAATTTGCAAGACCTTAGCTATGCAGGCTTTGAAGCAGGTACAATATGGAACATAAATGGCAAATGAGAACTTGGCTCAAGATTCTTTAGAAATGTGACAACTGAAAAGGTTGATCTGATTCATAAGCGAATATATATGCAGCAGAATTCATCATTTCTTCTTCTGCTGCAGGTATTTGACTCTGTGGTGCTTTAGGCCTGAGAAATATAGAACAGACCTTCCACAGTGATGCTTTGAACTACAACACATGGCAGAATTTAAGCAGAAATCCAGGAAACACCCCTTTGAAAATGCCATTTGAGGGCCAGCTTTCAACATGACACAGACTGATATTGCCACACCACTGTCTGTGTAGCTGTGGAGATTTGTAGGATCTAGCTCTTAATACACTGCCAACACCTACTTCAAAGCAAGAGACCCAGCTGCCAGAGCAGTGTGATCATGGTTACCTGATGGCACACAGCTGGGAATGCATGAGGCATGCAGGGCTTTGGGTTTCTTTAAATCTGCTTGGCAGTGCCACAGCACGTACAGCACACAAGATCATTTTCTATGTCTTCTACTATGACACCCTGAAGGCTCTCAGAACCCAAGAATGAGGAATCACCTTGATTCCAAGTACATGATGTCTCCTTTCCAGACAAGGATCTGGGTTGATAACATCTTGAATAACTAAAATAGTATTTAGTTTTATACAGAATACCAGTAATGATAGCTATAAACCCTAGGAATACCCAATTTTACCTAGGCTCCAGCACTTATGCTAGGTTCCAGCACTGCACATTCCACTGCAAATTTACAGAGCTCCATCCTTTCTGTACATAATGTGAACTTGCCCTTACACTGGTTCATTAAGAAATACAGGATCAAACTTAGGCAGGGTACAAATATGCGTTACACTCCACACATTTTCAGGCTCTTCTCCCAGGTTTAGATAATGACTATCATTATGTGATAGGCATAGTGAATATCCTACACAAATCCAATCTGAAATTACTGGTGAATTTGTTCCTATTTTCCAGGAGTTTTAATTTTATTGATGAATAAGCTTTGGTGTTCTGTTTTTTCCTCCACTAGTTCTGTTTGCAATATTTATATCAATAATTAAAAGACTTTACATTTCATTTTTTCATGAGTAAAGTATCTTGACTACACCCTTAGTCACTGTAGCACAAATTCAATATAAAGATTTTAATTACTTTTGTAATTAACATGAAATGAATGGGTTTCTTTATTACAGCACAGACCTCAGTCTCAACAAATGCATGAAAAACCCTGGTGTGTTGTTTTCCTTCACTGTTATGACATGAAGTATAACTTTGCTCAGCTGGCTCTGTGGTGGAGTAATGCTGCATTTTAGTGAATCAGTGTGCTGAGAAGGGTGGCTGCAGCCCTGGTCTAAAGAGAGGGTGGGGGAAGGAGTGAACAACTGTATTGCACCAGTCACATCACATACATTAACACTATAAATTGTATCAAACTAGCTCTAATGTACTACATGAGAGGATAGAAAACCAATGGGAGAAAATCTATCTGCAGTCCAGAGAGTGACCACTGGCTAAATCACCTTGAGAGCTCTGCAGCTCAGCACTGCTGTTTGTCCTCAGTTAGATGGCAAACCTCCAGTCACTTTACCTGGCTCCAAACTAAAGACACTGGGCTTTTTGTGCAAGAGAACAGCATAATAAGCAGCATGAAATGAAAATCTGAAAGAGAGTCACAGAACAGGTGAGGCTGGAGGACCCTTTTGGAGATTGCAAGGTCCAACTCATACTGCAGGTGTGATAAGAGCAGGTTGCTCAGGGCCATATCTGCTTGGGGTTTGGATATCCCCAGATACTGGGACTGTGCAAAATCTCTCTACCACTTGTTCCAGTGTTTAATACATTTTCACAGAAAAAAAAAGTTTTCCTTGTGTTTTAATGTGATTTGCCTTATTTCAGTTTGTGCTCATCCTCTCACTGAGAAGAGTCTGGCCTTTTTTCTCCAGTCCCTCTCTGCAGGCATTTATGCACATTGATAAGACTTCCCTTGAGCCTTCTCTGCTGCAGGGTAGACACAGCTCTCATGGCCTCTCTAACACCTTCACCATCTTCATGGCCCCTTGCTGGATGTGCTCCAGTAGGTCCATGCCTCTTGTACCAGGGAGCCCAGCACTGGACTTGGAACTGCAGAGGTGCCTCACCAGAGACACTCAGCTCTACAGAGTGGGAAGGATCACGTTCTCCTCAGCCTGCTGGAAAACTTTTCCTAATGCAGCCCAAAATGGTATTGGACTTCTTTAATGCAAGGAGGCACTGTTGGCTCAGGTTAATTTCACATCCAGAAACTTCCTAGGGATTTTGCTGAAAAGCTGCTTTCAGCTGCAAAGCTGTGTTCTAGCTGTGCATCCCCAGTGTGCAATGGCACATGGGGTTACTGCTCCCCAGGTGCAGGATTTTTCATTTCCTTTGTTGAACTTAATGAGGTTCCTAAATTTCTCCATTGTTGAGGTCCCTCTGAATAGTGTCACATTCCCCTACTATATCAACTATTTATATCAGTTTTCTGTTGTCTGCAAACCCGCTGAGGGTGCATTTCGCCCCATCATTCCAAACACAAATGAAGACATTAAACAGTACTGCCTAAATATTGACCCCAAGCATTCAGCACAAATTATTTGCCTCCAGCTGGGCTTTGTGTCAGACATAATGCCCTGAGCCTGGCATTCAGCCAATTTCCAATCTGCCTCACTGTTTACTTACCTGGGCTGTACCTCCTCAGCTTGTCTATGAGGGTGTTTAAGAAGAGGGCATTGAATTTCTTAGCAGAGACAAGATAGAGAACATCTGATACTCTTCTCTCATCCATCAAGCTAGCCAACTAACAAAACAAGGCCATCAGGCTGGTCTGGCTTGATTTGCCTTTGTAATTTCATGCTGACTATCCACAATCACCTCCTTGTTCTACACATATATTTGAAAATAGTTTCCAGGATTATTTTTCCATCACCTACCCAGATGGGGAGCTAAGGCTGACAGACCTATAGTTTCCAAGATCCCTTTCCCTTCTTGAAGATAGTAGTGATGATTTTTCTTCCAGTCTTCCAGAACATCCCCTCAGTGCCATGTTCCAAAGATTATTGACTGGGGCTTTGTAATGCCATCAGTCAACAACAGCTCATTTAGTATTCATGGGTACACTTAATCACATGCCAATAGCTTTTACATGTCCAGTTTATTTAAATGTTCCTTGATCAGATCAGTTTCTGCTGAGTCCTTGCTCCAGACTTTCCCTTTGGTCACCAGTGTACTACAGAAACCTCCTGGATTTCTTGTGCCCTACTGCATTGCTCAACCAGCAGATACCAGGGTAGTTTATGTTCTCCATTAAAACCAGAACCTACAACTGGAAGAAGGCTTCATCTAATTCTTTCTGATCAAGAAGTCCATAGCAGATGCCCACAATATCATGACATTGGTTGGGCCTCTAATCCTGACCTATAAACTCTCAGCTGGTTCATCACCCATCTGTAGGCAGAGCTCCCTGCATATTCTGCTCTCTCACAGAAAGGGCTTGCTAACCCTCCTTGCTATCCTGCCCTGTGCTTCCATGGATTGCAGCATTCCAGTAATATGAACTATCCCACCACCTCTCTGTAATCATGATGACACCATAGCCCTGCAGCTGCACAACAAACCTCCAATTCCTCTGGCTTGTTTGCCATGCTTTAGAGCACAGGCCATCCAGAACGCCACACGCTTGTGCCCATTTCCCAGAAAAGGTTTGAGAGCTTTCCCTAAATGCTCTTCTCTCAATCACATCCTTATTCATGTGCATAAACTCTGGGTGGCTCCTCCCTGCCCTGCTGTGTAAGAGGTCCTGGCTGTCTCCATCTCTCTCCACCCATTGCCTATCAACCCATCAACCACTTCCTCACTTGATCCCAAATCACCATTTCTCTACTCCTTCATTCCTGTTTTAAAGCTCAGATGTACTGGAGTTAAGCTTCAGTGTACTGAAAGAACAACAGCTGCACAAAATTTGTATATTCTGTTCTGCAAATCAGGGAAGAAAAGGTTTGTCAGGTAGAGTCTGACAGTACAAACTTCAGTGGCATACAGAGAACAAAATTCCCAAAAACCATATATGAGCTTGTGATACAAGCCATTCAGTGGCATGGCATAACATGTGAAATAAATTAGAACTGGATTAAATCCACTATTACAACTCATTACATTATCCTCTTTCCTTGATAAGCTCATATAAAATATTTTAATTACACTTAAGCATTCAATTTAAAAAAGCGTGTAAAAACAGATTAAAATTTGGCACAGACATAATGATATTATATCACACATTGATCAAGATAAAAACCATAATTCTTAATAAGATGTGGTTTTCAAATTTAAAATGAGAGATAACATTAATATTCCTAATGCAGGGGCAATTTGTTTGAAGTTCAGATACAGTGAGACAAATTCACCTTAAAAAAATTATTTAGTCTTTCATAAATGTAAAAGATTTTATTAAATCGGATTTAAGTGAAACACCTTATGGTAGCTTGCTATTCCTTCAAAACCTCACCTTTACCGTGCGGGACAACTCCCTACTCAACAGCACCAAGAAATCCAGGTATCTTTGCATAAACAGGCTACAAATTAAAAGTGGCGCAATGACAGAATCTGGCATAATTTTTTATTAAGTCAGCAAATGTCCTTCTTTGTCTGATCAAGCCCATATGGTGCTAATTAATCCTCATGGGTTCTTACTTATCAATCATTTGCATTAAAGCACAGAAACATTTCCTTCCAGTTCATTTAGGATGCAAGAAATGTTTCAGAGCCATACACAGTGATGTCTCCAACACATGCAGGCACAAAGTACTGTGTGACTGTATTGTGAATGCATAAAGACTGTCATCAATAAAAGCAAATCTCCATAAAGAAGGACTGATAATTTAGCTTCACTCATTAAATACACATCAACTCCAAACTGACAAATCTGATTCCGATTCAAATCAGAAGTCCCAGAACCTTTTGTTTACACACCAAAAATTCCTAATACTTTTTTCTGCACTTCCAACTAGAGAGCACAGCAGCTAACCAGACTACCCAGAATGGTAACAAGAAAGATGCTTTGAATAATTTTATATATAGAGTAGCTTATCCATGTAAAGCCATTTGTTCTAACACATACCTGAAAATGCTAAACAAATTAGAGAGTGAGAAGCTATTTTATATACTTGTATTTAGAACTTGCATCAATCACTTCAGGTTACTAATCTGAACCTCAGACTACTCTTCAAAATATGGATACTTGTTGAATGACTTAATTTAGTGAAATGGCTAGAACTGAGCTACCTCCTTTGAGCTTCTATATGCTTACTAGTTTCAGATCTAGAACATATGTGGAGAAGAAAAGTAGGTGCACAGAAAAGGAAGATCAACAAACTTTGTCTCTAAGTGTAACATTATGATCACACAGTTGCCATGGCCACTGGCCTGACACACTTCCAAATGAAGACAATGCTGGATGGGTGGTTTCAGAATGACAAAAACAGCTAGACAAAAAATGCTACCCTTCCTGCTCAACCATCCTATCCTTATCCCATCCTGTTAGATATATGTTAACGTTGGGTTCTTTGGAGGCAAAAATAAAATTTGAATTTCAAATTACTAATCAAACTTGAACTTAAAACTTCTGATTCCTTGACCTTAAAGAAACTTTAGTAATTGGGAGAAGGAATCCTTTTAATCTTAAATGTCAAAAATTAAAGCAACCAGTCTAAACAAGTCATCTAGGGTTTCTTCAACAATTAATGCTAGAAAAGGACAATCCTCCTGCCTTTGACACCTGTCTGAAGATGAGGTGAACCATCCAAGATATTAAGAGGTTTTTTTCGTTTTAATGGTGGCTTAGGTAAGCTTAAAAAATAATCTAATAAAGGCCCATTTTTAGGTGAATTCCACTGAAGATACATAGCTTTTAAGGCTGGAGTTACACAGTATGAATCTCAAGATGAAAAAAATTGTTCCTAAAACAATCAACTCTTTCCCCAATCTTTCAATTTCTTCCTCGTATTTCTACTGAAGGAACTGCATTGTATGTTACTGCTACACACCTTGTTCAGTATGGAAGTACTACTTGAATTTAGAGAAGATTAAAGCTAGCCATAAAAGTGTCTGATTTCTGAGGTATTGATCCTGTGGAGAGTATCAGAAAGGGAAGGCATCTAAATTCCATTTATATCTCACTTTTCTGGTCTAGAATGAAGCTGAACTGGAACTCCCACTGCAGACACTTGGCTTTGTATATTGGGTCATCCAATTCTGTACCTGAAGTGCCCTGCTACTCCTAAGAATGGAAGAGGTTGAGGATTTGAGCCCAGGTTTCACCTTTGCCAGGCTCACACAAGGTTACTGGTTCTCCCAATCCTGATATTTACAATCAGATATTCTGAACTCAAGGAAAATTTCTGATAAAATCTGTCACACAGATCTGTGGGAAAAAAATCCTATTTTTGTTGAACTTGACAAAGACACTGTGAGAGGGCCTAGTTGAGAAAAATTCTGTCAGTGAAATAAGGTATTTTGGTATGAAAAAGCACCTTGTAAGAGTCAAATACTGAAAAGCTAGGACATGATGAAATGCAGCATTTAAGGACATGAATTGAAATTGTTTAAATATATTCACAGTCCCATTGCAGTCTTCTGCTGGATTATGGATTACTGCAGTTGTTGGGTTATACCTCCACCAATATGAAACATGACTTTAAACACCCCTGTGAACATTCCTTGAAAAGAAAATTAGGTGTATCTAGCTCAAACATAGAGGCCAGTTGCTGAGTTTTCCTAACATTTCTTCCTTCTGCATAAACATACCAAACTCCTGCAGCTGATCTTCTCAGACACTGAGTCTGTCTAGAAGTGTTCTGAGTGTTATGCCTTCCAGACTTATATTAGGCAGATTTCCTGGTAGGGATAATTTTTTTTTTACAGTTTATAATTCTTCTTGTGTTTTAGAACACCTAAAGTCAAATTTTTCACACTTCAGGAACTGGCAAATGTAATCAAAAACTACCAAGCTAATCCTAAAGCAGCTGCAGTTGCTGAGAGTTTTGTCATCAAGTTAAATGTAAACAAAAACAATGTGTGTATCTAAAAAAGCCCTAGCCCCAGAATACATTAGTATCAAGGATGAAAGATGTATTTGATTATTGACATGGAAATGAATTAAACCACTTTTAAACAAGAAAGATCAAAATTACTACATGAATAATAGTTTCAAATCTAGTAATTTATCATATATATGAAAACAGCAAAATAAAGGCATGTAGGTAGGGAAAAACACTTTGAGGAAGAAAAACCAAGCTTTTATGAAAAAACTGCTTAACTGAAAAAATCTAGTAATATTTCTGCTGTAATACCTTACTGGCATACTGATTACACTGATTCTTAGCCAACAGTGAGAGGACAGCCTGTGCTCAGGTTCAAGTGGGATAAATACATTTATCTATCATCTTCTCATGGGAAGTTTGCTTTCTGTTTAGGATGCACAACTGCAAGAATATTGTCATCTCAGGCCAGTCATGGAAGACAGTTTATATGTGCATAAGAAGACAGTTTATATGTGCATAACATTTTTCACAAATTCTTATGTTGTGGTTACCCAGTTTCAAGGATTTCTGGTTGTGTTCTGGCACTCAGTGAAAGAGGGAGTGTGATGCAATTGAAGCAGCATGGAGAACTCACCTGATCCTGCCCCGAGGGCGCTCAGATTGCTCTGACATAAAACTTGTGCTGCTGAGGCGAGAGGCACTGCTGGTTCGGGAAATGGCTGACACATCACTGACATCACTATCTGATGATTTGGCAGAGACGTTATCACAACTTCTGTACTGATCTGTTTGTATGTTATACTAGAGATCAAGAAAAGAAAGGGTGAGGAGTCTCATCAAAACAGAACGCATTCATCGAGACAACACATGACCCAAGTATGGCAATTCTCTTTAACTGCTTTTAGACATAACAAAATTGTACGAACTTCAAAGACATGCCTGCATTAAATAATGCCTTTATGTCTAGTGCAGAAATGAAACATGTTATTTATGGACTAAAGAAGATACTTGGAATAAAATAATACATTGGAAATTAAATAGGCTGTTGGTTCTTCAGCACACTAGAACTACAATAAAGAAATATTTATATGAAATATTTATGCAGCAGACAGACATCTCAACAAGCACATGCATACCATCCATTTGGATATAGACTCTGTTTTAAATTTTTAAAATATTAAAAATATATGCTATGAAATACCTACAATAGAACTGCATATTAGCCTGAATGAAATGTAATGCTATATGAAGGTATTAGCCTGAATGAAATGTAATGCTATATGAAGGTATTAGGGACTGATATCAGTCAGTCTATAAAGTGACTGACTATAAACTCTATAAAAAACCGAAAAAATTACATTTTCTATCTCAGAATTTCTCTGTATTGTGATACTAGAGGACTATTTAGGCAGAAGGTTAACTCAGTAAATACAGTATGTTCTTCCAGGCAATTCCCTGATCTAGTTTCTTTTACATCTGCACACGCCTAAGAACTAGCAGAAGACCCAGCAGGAGGAATATGTAGACAGACATAGAAGTTATTTCACTTTTCAAATCAACTGTGACACCACACATTACCTAATGCTCTTATTGCTCATATCATCAGTCAGAAAGGTACAAAAGGAAGCTTCAGTCCTAGCAATGTCTTACTTTACTTACCTAAATCTTCACTCACAGAGATATGAGGACCAAATAGTTTTCACGCTGACAAAACTAAAACTCACTGTCATTAGAGGAAGGTACTCTTGGCTGGAAAGCAACTAAACCAGAGGCATACTTCCCGGGGTATATTATGGGAAAACTATTAACACATAGGAGCACTAGGCAGTTTTAGACATGACACTCTAGGGAGTTCATTTTCCAGATCTGTGCTCTGCAAAATTACAAGTGATAAAGGTTTATTTATGAATCATACACAAATTTGTGGCTGTCTGTGAATATACAAACTCCAACTAGGCACTGGGTTGCTGGCTGAGTCACTCAGCAAATGCCATGACAATTTCAAAAACCTGGCAAACACGAGCTTGAGTTTGTACAGATGAGTGTATCAGGTCTCCTTTTCTTAAGCCACATTTATCTTCTCTTGCTCCAGTGCCTTTCAGAAGCTGTGCTTGTGCACACTTGGAAACCTCTTGGTAAAACATTGAACACAAAATGAGGAAGTCGACAGGAGTAGAGAAGGGGAAGAAATAAAGCAATTCTAAGCAGCAATTGTAAATATAGAAATCTACAGGACAAATGGAGGTTATATAAATTTACTGTCTCACTGTGCTTCTCAGGTGTGCTTTAGAACACTGCTTAGCAGAAACTAACCAATACCCTGTGATGGCCTTGCAGTGCCTGAGTAAAAACATCTGCAGGAGACAAGGCTGTAACTTTAAGAAAATGGATAACAGAAAGGACTCAAGTACCATGATCCTCAAAAATAAATTCAACTACAGCAGGAATTTACTGGGAGGTTCTCTTTACAAGTGAATTGTGACTTTACTGA
Source organism: Setophaga petechia (assembly GCA_024362935.1). Lineage (NCBI taxonomy): Eukaryota > Metazoa > Chordata > Aves > Passeriformes > Parulidae > Setophaga > Setophaga petechia. Next base: position 6,666,346 of record JANCRA010000002.1, on the reverse strand, counting down.
ATATAAATGCCCAACAGGGTGAGATTATGCTGATATGATATGTTTATTCAGATCACCTTTTGGTAATGGCTTGTAGATTCTATTAAACAATTTTGCTAATTGCTATCCTTCAGACTGCAAGATAAAATGATAACTCCAAACTGGAAACACAAAGCATAATAATTCTTATCAGACCTATTTCATAATAAGATATCATGTTTTCCTTCTAAAGTCTAAAAAAATATTCAAAGCAAGAATACAAGTTTGAAAACTTTTTACTTAGGCTAAATATTCAGAGGCAAGAAATCTGAATGGTTAATTCTCTCCAGCATAAGTTAAATTGCCTCAGTCCTGAATCAGACTTGATGTTTTATACAAAATTCCTAAAGAATTCCTAATGAATCCCTCAAGCTCTAAATGAGACATGTAAAAATATGAAAACCATCTGGACACAGGAATGATCTGACCTTCCATTAATTTAAACAGATTTGCAATCTGCAAAAGCATCCCATTAAATAATAAAATTTCTATTGATTTCAATGAAATAGGGATTTCACCCATCCCATATATTAAAATTATATCTACAAATTAATCCTTTGAAGTTGAGGTTTCAAAAATTCTTTGTTTAAAATATAACCAAGCAATGTCTCTCAAAAGCATGGGGTTTCCTAAGTATAGCATCAGACTGTTTCAGAACCACCTCCACGCTTAATTTGTATTTGCTGAAGACAATCTGACTTCTTCCCTCTGCCATTATAATGTCCAATTACTTCTCTTCCTCACCAAAAAGTCCATATTCTCTTTGTGGCCTTTGGTTTGAGAGTGTACACAGTGAACCTGTAGTGGTAGAAGTCTTAGGTGGTCCCTGAGCAACCATGACATGCTGCTGGAGAGGCAGACTCCCCCACCAGAGAACCACCAAGGCCAGATGCAGTGACTTCTGGAAGCTTTCCTGCTGGAAGCCTTCCTTCTAAATATTGAGGGAGGTTTTGGCTGCTGGCCTTGGTTCCAAGCCACACCTGAATCAGGCTGTTAGCACTCAATTTATGATTCAACAAGTGGACTGAGTATGTCATGAAAAAGACCCCCTGTTTCACTTGTACTGAATTTCTTCCACCTTTCATGGGGTATCCAGGTGGGTTGGGAAGGATGGGGAGAGGGAAAATATCAAGCATGGCTGAGCAGCTTACTGGTTAGAATACTGTAAGAGAAGTTAGAAGTCCCAGTTTGTGTATCAGTGGCTTTTTAGACATTCAGCCTCATCAATTGACTGTTCAGTATCAATATGAAACCATTTACTGGTGCAGGGGTCTTTAGCCCAGGTATCATCCTGTAAGTGGCAGCTATATAGATACTCTCACTCTGTTTTGCTCCTTATAATCCAGCAGTCTGAAAAATGGAATTGTTTTGTAGATATCAGATTGGCTTAAAATACAGTTTTTCATATGTTGGTAAACAGAATTTTACAGTGAGATAGGACATAAATAAAAAACTGAATCCATGTCTTCTACTTGCCTTGTATTGCAATCACTGCAAAAAACATCCTAAATGAGATTTTCATGGCATGGCTGAGCTTTTCCTATCCATTTACACTCTATGTCACAGCTGTGATTCCCAAGAAACTGAAAACTTTTCCCTTCACAGAAATAGAGATTAGCACAAAAAGTAATGATGCTGAAAATAATGCTGAGTGCTACAGAGTTTTCATTTTCCTACCACTACTTCTGGATTTAGCTTTTCCTTCTTATACCTGCTGCTTCTAATTAATTCACTGGCTTCTACAGGAGGCATACAAGTTGTCCTAATGATTTCCTACCTGCCTCTGATACAATCTAATAATCAGTCATCTCAGCTAACAGATGAACAAAATTAAGGCAATTTTGAAGTTAAACTTTTTTCCCTTCAAATACAGAGAGAAATAAATAGTATTATTCCACAAAGCCGTGCTCATTAAAATGAGAATATTTTACTGCTGCAATACACCTGAATGTACAATTCAGAAGAAAAATAACATGGGCTAAGATCCTCTTATATGGTACCTGCAATGAAATAATGTCTGCAGGTTTCCAACTGGGCTCAAAAATAATATGATAAAGTTCTGCGGTAAAGCAAAAAACTGCTGCTCCTGAAACCACACATATATTTGCAATAAGTTTCCCTGAGATATTATATTTAAATACTGCATCATTTTGAATCTTCAAAATGAAGTATATTTTCAGTGCAACCACTTCTCTTTCAGCTCTATATCTTAGAGCTTATGTAACATTTCTTTTCCAAGGTGCACTATTCATCACATTAGGAGAGCCACTGAAGTTTGCAGTAACTTCAATAGCAGTTACTAAAGAGTAGGTCTGGTTTTTTAAACATTAATAACAACTAGTTTCAAATTCCAAAATTATCTGTGCTTTCCTTGCCTGCATTGCAAAAACAGACATCTATAAACAGCTGGAATGCAGTTCTTCCATTCACTTTACCACCTGTGGAGCTGTTGCTTCTTGCTCACCAGCAAAATGAGAAAAAAGGGCTATGAGGAACTGCAGATGTGTTAACATCAATAGGAAGAGCATAGCCACAGACAAAAAGAGTGTATTTCACAAATTATTAATGACTAACAATGTTAGCAATTTTACTGATTATAAGGCACATCTTAGAAGTCATTTAACAGTTCATTATAATTGGATTATCTTTCATATTAGAAAGTATTTCTAATATGAAAGTATTTATATTCCTAGATTTAACTCCCAAAACCATGAAGAACACAACAGTTCAGAGTGTACTGTCCTTTGACCGCACAAAAAGCCCCAGGTCACTAACCTTGACAAATATATACCTCATTATGTGCTCAAAATGAGGAAATGAAATGAGAAAATAAAATGGGTTTAAAAAGAGGTCATTCACATGAGGGAAAAAAAAACCAGACCAGATGCACAGATTCATCCAGGGACTACAGAAGTCTTGAGATCACAGCTATCTTTTGAGGCACTCTAATGAGGAATTTTGTCAGTAAACACTGAATCCTGCAAAAAGCACCTTGAGTTTTATGATTGCTCACATGGGGTTCCTCTGAAAGCTGCTGGCATTCCCAGCCCAGTAGTTGGCACCTCAGGCTGTTCAGGGCTCACCACTGACTCCCACCAGCTTCTCTCTTAGGAGCAGCTCACACCATGGTCCAGGGGCCACTAAGCACCAGTGATTCTAAAAACCCTTCCTACAATTGCATCCAACTCCTATGAACACGGCTCAGCTTCCAAACAGGGAACAGTAAAAATGAGCGAGTCAAACCATGAGGAAACTGCAGTGAAAGCCACAGGTCAAATGAATGGAACTCACTAAATTTTGTAAAATCCAGCCAACACTGGAGTGACTGCCATCTTAATACAACATATATTAAAGTTTTCTTTTCTTCAAGGTGTGGGAAGGGGACCAAAAGAAGATGTAATATCTATGTCCAAAAGTATTTTCTATATACAGCCCTAGATGCCTTACCCAGCATAGTTTAACATAACCAGCCTCCTATCAGGTCAAGTATCCTACCCAGCCCTTGCTTTAGACATTAGCTGCTAGCACATAAGAGTTAAGACAGAAACTATTGAGCTAAATCCACAGTGCCACTGAACAAATGCCATGATTACACTTTTATGCTAAATGCTTTTCAATCACATACAGTCTTAAGTCAGTACTGCATCTAAATATAGAGTGACATCCTTTTTAAGTACAAACTACAGTGCTCTAATCAGTAACTCTCTTGAATAAACAGAACTTAAAAAAAAAAAGTTAAGCCAAAGCAGCTGCAGCATTGTGTTTGTGTTCTACGTGTGGCATCTGGAATAAAAAAACTTACTGTATTTTGAATTAAAATTGCATTACACTGTAATTCATCTCACTTCTGTGCAAATCTAGAATTATGCCACCAAATGTTTTGATTCTCTCAAGCACTGAAACAGCACAAATATGTGCACACTAGCCACTACAGCCTCACCAATATAAAAGAAAGAAGGCAGACATGTTTAAAGCTCTTATTCAAACTCTTTTGACATCATCAGAGGTCTGGTGGCTTTTAAAATTCCCTTTTATTAAAATATTTTTAGCTTATTAGAAGTTAATTGTTTCACATAAATGATGGAGTCTTTCCACTGCACTGGGAGGAAATAAGGATGTGAGCTTTGTGAAAGTCTCAAGTCTCAAAACAGAGTGGAACAGCCATGAAGACGTATACAAATGTTGCAGGGCAGACAGTTGCCTATTCTACATCCACTAATGAATGTTCAAAATGGAAACCTGCATAGTGCACTTTTGGAACATTATTGCTTGCTTACTGTAGCTAGAAAATTAAGAAACTGAGTGGGAAAAATTCCAAAACTGTAATACATAAGAAATTGGCTGGAAATTGCAAAGGACCAGTTACAATATCTCTGTTTAAAAAAGGGTTGTTTCAATATAAGAGAAAACTTATTTAACTTTCATGAATTATTTTGTATATGCATAATTAACCATTGCAAATACGATCCAGTCCCATACTGAAGAAAAATTTTTGAATAGTTTGGAGAATTTTGTATGCAATAAAGCAAACATATTTGCAAATGCAAAAATATTGGAAGAATCAAACCCATGTGAGTTGATTGCTCTGATATGCAGAACGGACTATTTTCTTAATGTTCAGTACAGTATAATTTCTCTAATAAATGTATTTATTTTCTGGAGCAGTGGGAAAACACTGCTATTTAAGAAAGAAAGAAAGAAGCATTTTGGTTAAAGAGGGAAAAACTCTACTTGCAATTGCTTTTTCTTTAATACTCAGCTAATATTTCTTTTTCACTATTCCAGAATGCCTATTATACCACTTAATATTTTTTATTTCTTTATTTAAAGTTAGCCTTACTTCTGCAGCTTTTGAAGACCTTTCACAAATTTTGGCAGCAGAAATTGGGTACAGTCTTCAGTTCTGAGAAGTCTCAGTCATCAGCTTTATCCCAACAGCTGATATAACATACTACATTTTCAAATGTCCAAGTCTTCATCTGTCTTGGTTATTTTCTTGACTCTTTCACCATATTCTCAGGATAGAGAAAGACAGTAGCATAAGGTTTGCTTTGGTAGCATTTTTAAAGTGATGACTATCACCACAGTGAAATGAAGCAAAATTCTGAATAGAATAATTCAGTGTTCTTTTAATTCAGTACTCATAATGATTTCTATTTTGATTTCCACATGCATTTAAAACCAAAAGAAGACCCTAAAAACTTGAAGGTTCAAAGAAGAAGAGAAATTTGCAACATTGCGGGTTGATGTTTTCTAACAACTATTTAACCATACATTGGATCTACACTGATCAAATAAGAAAAACATATTGGAGGGCCAAAACGATGCTTATCATAAATATTAGAGAGTTAAGGTCAAAAAATATGTTTCAGAATGATAAATACAAAAATATCCATCAATCAGTAACATATAATCTAACTCAGAAACCTGGCCTTTGACTCTGAATAAAGGTCTCTGGTCATCCTGGCAAAAGTCCTCAGACTGCATATTACCTCTCTCTAATGAAAATTTTATCAACCCTATTTTGACTATTTTCTCCTCCTTGTTAAATGGTTGGGAAGTACCACAGAGATGCACTGCATCTCACCCTCTTGCCCTGAGTGGACCTCTTTTGAAGGTAGCAGCAAACCCAGTAGCAATTGAGTTGCTTTAATTAAACAAATTCCTGCTTCTGATAGAGGATCTCATTGGAAATTTCTACCCCAGCTGTTGAGTTTTTTAATGGCACTGATATCCCACAATTTTGCCATTGAGGACTTAAAACCTTGTTTCTCTTCCTTTTGAGAACTGTTCATTTAAGTTCTTATTAAAGTTGTCCATGTATTTAACTACAAGAAGATCTTGAACCAATCTTTCAAATCTGTTAGGTATTAAAATTTAGCTGCCAGATTTCCTATTTAACCATTCCTAACTAAACTTGTGATTTTGCTTTAGATGAGTATCTCACTTACACATTATTATAACCTGTATCCCCAGGAGCATCCAGCTCCTCACAGCTTGAATTGTAAGCAGCAGTGCAGATGTGCAAGACATGTTCAGCAGTTTGCTAAGAATCCTACACAGTTTAAATTACAAAGTTATGGCCTATCATTTTAGCCTTATCAAGAAAACAAATCCCTCTATAAAACTTTGTTAACGTAATTTCAATATATTCCACTATCACAGAAACTCTTTATACTTTTAGTGGAAAAAAAAATCAAAGTAATCAGTAGGCACTTCAAGAAAGGAAATAATTTATCTCTGACATTATTAGGATGCAAAAAAATTATACAAATATGAGAACATCTGCATGAGATTGGACCTAGTTCTGTCTAGATCTCTCCACATCAGACAGCAACAAGGGCCAACCTACTCTTTCATGGCCTACTTTTCCAAACTCCAGGGACTGGAAATCTAATGACTTCCTAAGATAGATGTGATAAGTCTCTTTTTAACTGCTGTTGAAGGATCTTTCTTTCCTGAACTTTTTCTTTCTGAAAAGCTTTCCTGGAGTTTTTAACCATATTGTTTTTTCTAGATTCATTGTATTTGATGTCAAAGACTAACTATGGGGGCAAAAATGATGCTAAAAAGCTATTACTTGAAGACATTTCTGTCAGGATTTAAAATACAGTGTTCTTGAAGGTTATAAAATATTATAAATAAACAAGCTTATGCCTTCAATTTTCAAGCCAAAGTATCATTTCAAGACTACTGACTTTACCTTGGTATATTGCTCACGCTCATGTTCTTGGCTAGAACCAGACCCTGATGTCTGATTATAACGGTGCACTTTCATTTTCATCTGTCTCGTTCGCTCCTCCACTACTAAGCTTGCTGCAAAAACACACAATGAAAATCAATTAAAAATAGAGAAAAAGTTTCAGAAAAAACAAATGGTTTAGCAACAATTTTAGCTCATTTCCATTTCAACGAAACAAAGAAATGTACAAACATGTAGAACAAGCAGGGTGTAAGCACAGAACAGAGGAACACTAATGTCAAGAAATCAACCATTTTCATTGTGAGAGTCTTTACCTGAAAATGGGCAGACATCCCAATTTCTACATATAATCAAGCTGGTGCAACAGATATGAAAAGAGTGAAAAAATTTAGGTGGCAGGCTGAATTATACACCTGTTAAATATTCTGGATGCAGGGGATGTAAATCCATGATCATCTAAGCATGTGGTTGTTTAAATGTAGAAAATATTACAGTAGCATTCTAAGAATTAATGCATGAAACAGGTAATAAAATTTATTTTTTATGTAATTAACTCCTCCTACTATCTTGAAACATAGCAGCTTAACACAGCTAAGGCTATTGAGGAATAATTTCTCCATTCAACCAGTCATATCAAAAACACAGTTATTTTCTAGTAGTTTCGTTTTTCTTTAACAAGACCTCCTTTAAAATCACTACTTTGTCCTGTAATGATCACCTTTACTTCAAATAATTATTTGTTCTTGTGTTTTCAACTTCCATATGGCAGTGTTTCTTTAAAAAGAGATATCTTGCACCTTCAAGGAGCTGTGGTGCTATAAAGAGCATTTTCTTCAACTTGAACAAGTTATGGCAACTCATATTGGCTGTGCCTGCCACAGGCATTTGACCTTGCACTAACAGAGAGTGTTATAAATGCCCCTGAGCCAAGGCTTCCTTCAAGTAACTTAATCTTTGTGGTAGTAAATAAATTTCGGAGGGATCTATATATTCTGCTATTCTCAAATTTTGTAGCATTTTAAATTCAAAGCAATACAGGTAACATCAATACCATGAAACCTGTCACTTTTTAGCAGTTCTAGAACTAGACCAAATATTTATCAACAACTATTCTAAATCACAAGAGTATTTGCTACGTTCATTATGGTTTAACAGGTTATAACATCTCAGATAAACTTATTTTAAGTTGGAATTTTTATGTGTCATGAATTTAGTTTTATTTGAGGCAACCTCCACAAAATCTTCTGCTTTTGTGCCAACCATGGATTTATATTACTCTCTACAAAACCACTATTTTTCTAAGTCAAAGAGCCCCTCCCCAGATCAGTGATAGGAGAGACACACCTATATTAAAGCTGCCTGTAATCAACTTGCAATCACAAAACACAGATAATTTTACATTACTGGAAAAAAAATAGTCTATGTATGTTCAATTAAGAGGTACTAAAGTTCTCATGTGTGGCTTTTATGCTATCAGTTATACACTGTGGCTTTATTTTTTGGTCTGTGCTTTGCTAGCACAAAGATATAAGGCCAAAAAAAAAAAATCACTACATTCAGGATTAGATATTTTAAACTATAAGCTACTGCACAAATCACAATTGTGCCTGCACAATCCATTTGTAACATGCTTGGCGAAATGTCAGAATGTCTGTGTTCTGGTTGGGTATGAAAATTTATACAAAGGCATCATTGTGAATTCCTTCTGCACTTCTTATTTAAAAATAAGAAAAATAAGTACAACAAACTACATTAAAATTCTGCTACAATTACAAATCTAAGGCATGAAATAAAGTTATCATTATCTTCAGTCTCCCATAACGCAAAGTCCAATCTAGCAAATTCTGCACATGCAGAATGTCACACTGGGCCCAGTAGTTATTCCAGATGACTAATTATGCCAGTAAATGTGTACCTTAATTGCAATGAGTCCAGTTCCACCATCAGATATGCAGGCACAGCTCCAATTACTTCATTGGAAGTTGCATGGAGGTATCTGAAGGCAAAATTGAGCACTTTAGGTGAAATTTTTAAAGATGGCCTCTTATGTTAAGGACAGATATGAAAGGATTAAGATAGATCAATTAGGGACTGAAGTAAAAAAAAAATTGGTATCTTAATCCTATCATATGTGCATGAAATAGACTGAGGATATGAAATCAGAGGGAAAAATGAGACCCCTTTAAAAATTTAGCCCTACATGTGTATGGTGCACAGATAAGACTTAATCTAAATATAACCCTTTCTTTGTGTGAATTTTAGGTCCTTTGGCCTGTCAACTGTATGTTATATTAAGTAATATATATCGTTTGTTACCCTGTATTACCTATGATACCTGGGAAAGAATACTCTGTTATGTAATTTAATGATACTTCAGAGGTTATTACTTCAGTCAAGACTGAGTAAATATTCAACCTTAATTCTGTAATTCATGATTTTTATTATGTTTAAATCCTTAAGCTTAATACATTTATGCTCTGGTTTTTCTTTATATATATATTACTACATCAAAGAATGTGAGAACAATTAATTAGCACTGTGAAGTAAATCTCATTCTCCAATGGATAAATTTGATTTTGTGCATGAAATACAATGCAATTTAGCACCAATTAGCTGTGAATTTATTTCTAAGTATGCAGTTGCATGAAACTACTCTAGAAAATCCAACTGTGTTCCTTCCAGCTTTATTTACCACGCACATCTGAGCATATGTTGAATGTAGCTCAGTTGTATGATGGAAAATTTTATCTGCCTGACTAATGGCTTGGGAAAACCTTTACATATCAATGATGAGAAGCAGAAAAAAGTCTAACACAGGAGCAAAAGCACATTAGCAAAACTGTAACAACCATAGGTAACAACACCATATGATCACATTGCTTTCCTGGAACATGGCTGGGCTGGTTACCACAGGTAACAAAAACTTGACATTAAAAGTACTTAGCCTGTCTCTTAGAAAAATATGGATCTACTTTCTTTAAGGACGTCAGTATTTACAGAGTGCTTTTCCTGGAGGTCTTGAGAGGTAGAACTACACAGTAATTTACAGATCAAAGCACTGTAATCCCAAGACCTTTAAACTCTATAGTGGCTCTAGAATTAAAAAATGAAGATTTACCATAAGTGTCTAAAAACAGTGGTAAAACTACCATCAGTATCAGTTGTGTTATTCTCTGGTGTCAGAAGTCACACTTCAAAGAGCTGTAACTCTCATGCCTTCAAGGGCTGATAATTCAGATGTGAGATCAATCAGTGTAGAAGTAATTGAGAGAACTCATTGATCAGACTGCTTTTATAAAGGGTGCAACTTTATAGCCAAAGCTTACTACTAATAAACCACGTGAAGGTTAGCAACAATGATGAACATAAACAATCAAGCCATGCAGGAGAGAAAAGACACACATTTGAATGGAATCAAAATGTTATATTTCAATTCCATTAATCTATTTATAAACCCATCTTATTCCCGTAATCCCTGGTGTACTGGGTCTGGCTGGGATGGAGGCAGTTTTCTTCACAGCTGCCTGTTCTTCTAGTTGTGACTAAGTGCTGATAACACATTAGTGTTTTAGCAATTGCTGAGCAGTGCCTGTATAGCACCAAGGCCTTCTCTGTTCCTCATGCTGCAGCCCCCTGCCCTGTCCTGGCTTCCCCCTGCCACAAGCAGGCTATGAGAAGAAAAGGTGGGACAGGTGACCCCAACTGACCAGAGGGACCATTCCATCATATGAGTATGATGTTGTATAGCATCATACTCAGCAATAAAACTGGGGGTAGCCTTCAATACGCAATTCTGTAGGACGCTACTTGAAAGAGGCATGGAATAAACTAAAGAAAATAGCTACAGATCTTATTTTCAGCCTGCAATCTACCCTCAAAGAAAAACAGGACCGACTAATACAGTTGTTTTTTCTTAAAAGAGATAGCCACTTAATTTTTCTAAGACTTTACCTGTTTACTAAGATTTTATGTGCTAGTTACATTCCTTCTAGTACATGACTATAACATTAAGATTTATAGAGTTACATCTGGTGCCACTAACTAGCTGACAGCCCTCATCTTTATTACTATCATCAAAAAACTGCTATGGGCATGTTTCAACCCCTAAATGATGTTCAACTGAGGGAGAAGTTAGAACTGGCTAGAATCCTAAATGTTCAGAATATATGCTACCTTTTCAATTATGTACAAAATAACAAAACAATAATCAATGTACTATACTAATATATCAGATGTAGTAGGGCAGATAATGTTTTCCTTTTTTGTTTAATAAAATCTTTCTAGACAGATGAGTCATATGGCATATTTCTGTTATCCACAGAATATGAATCTAAAAATTCAAGAAATATGACTTCATAAGAAATTACACTTGCATTAGCATCAACAATAGACCAATCTTATGAAAATCATTGAGAGCTACAAAAGCAGCACTAACAGTAGTGGCCAGTGCAAAAGAAGCAGAAGTATTTTTAAGGTCTAAAGTTCTCCCTTTAAGCTTTAATAGGGGGTTTAAACTCCATGCTAGATGCAAAATTCCCAAATGACATGATGCCTTAAACACCCATCTATTAGGCTAACAGCATAACGTATGAAACTTATGTGGGATCATTTAAATAAGGATTGCATAACAGGCAGCAATAATGAACTAGCAAGAAACAGCAAAGATGCTGTAGCTGCCTTCTACTTCTAGTTTTTTTATTCTTGAGCTCTAACTCTTTGCATATCCACCTCTTTCATATTGCAACATTCATCAAAGAGACTCTACATTCTGAAAATTTTGGAAAACAGTGTATTTTGTGAATAAATAACATCTAATAAGAAACCCCTCATACATTTCAAAAAGGGTAGGTAAATCAGATAAGCAATAAGATATATGTTGACAAGATAAAAGTCAAGCGATTGAGCCCAGGAACAAACTTCCATCCCTTGTACTGATTAAGTGAAAATACCTTTCTAAAAGGACATTCTTGCTCAAAGCCAAGCATGGGCTTAATGCCAGAATGACTGGCGACATTATTTGGTCTGTGATTCAAACTGGTAACCATACTATGCTTTTCTACATGGGAGAAAACCTATGGATGTCTTAGCACTGGCCATACCATTTTCTGTAATGATGAAGTCTGCAATAAAGGCAGCCTTTTCTCTTGAGGCACTTCATATTTCTGTTCAAGATGGTCAAGGTAGAAAGAGGAGGTGCAGGCAAACAATATGACTTGGAAAAATTCCAAGTCTTACATGCACTATTAAATGTCAGAGGAAGCTACATAACAAAGAAATTGACATCAAGATTTCAGATAGCTGCAATTCTCTCCAGAATATATCACACATCCATTCTTTATGATGCAAACTTTAAGAGAAAAGGTCTAGAAGTCTAAAATGACACAAAGATTTCTTACATAACAAAGTACTGAAAAGTAAGTTGAAGTTAAAATTTATCTCCTAAACTTATAATCAATGCTTCTGGGGCAAACTCAACAGGTTCAGGCAGGGGAACAGAGGACTGCACTTATTGCAGAAGACAGGAGAGGTCCAACCTATTCTTCAATTTCAATCTGCATATTAGGAGTAAAGGTTGAACAGTGACAAACAGCTACAGCTGTAGTGCCATCAAGAATCATGTACACAGCCTTTCTACACAGCAAAAGCTAGGAAATTAATCTGTCTGAGCAACGTAGATGTTCTGTGGATGGGAATCAGTGGGAAAAAAACTATCTGGTTTGAGGAATTATATATGAAATAATAAAAAAAAATCTGTTTTGAGAAGTGGCAGCTGAGGAAGAAACCAGGCAGAACTCATGTCCATAACAAAGACAAGGAAATAAAGCAGCAACAAGATTTGGATGGGAGATTCTTCTAGTGCAGAGATGGCTGTGTGGGACAGAAAAGTCACACTGGTGTTGGACCAGGATGATCCATTTCAGAAATAATACAGAGAGTCTCTATTTCATTTCTGTTGATCCTGCAGGATGAGTTTTGCAGTATGCACACACAAAATATCCTTGCAATAGGTTTCATGGCTTTTAAAATTCACAGCAAACTCTACCAGGAAATTTAAAAAGCACACAAAATCACGAGCAGATTAATGTTCTGAAATATAAGGTAAATAAAACCAAAAAATCAATTTGTTGCCAAGATGAAGAACTTGCTATGACTTCTTTAAATAAACAACTTCAAAAAATAATGGCAACATGCAGATAGTGAGGGAGATGGCTCTGAACCCTGCTCTACCTGACCAGAACCTACTGTAGCTACTTCAAGCTTGTGTGCACGGATTTCCTTTCTATGGGAGCTGATAGTTCTCTGGAGCTCCTCCCAGTCATAATTAAGGCACAACCAAGGCACATAATCAGATTTCTAAGCTGGAAGATGAGCTTGGATCTTCCAGTATGCACAGAGGCATAGTGGCCATCTTGATATTAACAACTCACTCCAGAAGGAAGATACAGAAACCTGAACTGGATGATGCAACATTCAGTTCTTTCTCAAAGAACTTCAGGGATGATCCACAGAGAAGCTTCTATGTAAAAGGAAACAACAAGGAAACAAACACAAACCTCTTAAAATTAGGGAAGAAAAAAAAACCTACAAAACAACAAACCACTGATTTTGGCAGCAAAAAACCTCCAGCATTTTCATAATCAGCTGAAGACTTTATTGCAACCTTTTCCATTGATGGAACAGATGTTTGTTGCAGACTCATATGGTCACTGTTGTTCACTTCTGTAGTATATACTCTCCCTCACATTTATGTCTCCTTTCATTAAACATCCTGTAACTCCCCTATCCTCATCTCTAACTCACCTACTATCTAATCATTTTACCTCTTGTAAAAAGTTACAGTGAGCTACTAGTGTAAATCAGCTCAAATTAAGATATTTATGGTCCCCCAGATCTGCTGGGACTTCACTCTTCTGGCTGCTCTTCTTTTGCCCAGCTCTTTTTAGCCCCTGGGTTTCATCTGCCATCAGCTCCCTTGAGACAGAAGAATCTGTGCATGTAAATATCCCACCACCTTCTACACATGCCCAAATATTGAGCCAGATCCATCCAAATCTTGTGGAAACAAGCTCTTTTACAAACCTGTTAGAGATAGTCTAGTTTGTCTGCACAAAGTCCATTGCTTTAAACAAAAAAATATCCACTGCAGCCCAAATCTTGACAGAGGCATAATCAACAAACAGGTAAGATTGATTTGTATTGTCCTGTTTGAGAGAAATATAAATACTGAGACAGAAATAATTTGTAAAATCAACCACTGTTAGCACTTCCTTAAGACATTTCATAGTATATTCTAAACACTACAAAAATAACATATAATTGCTAACACCTAAGTTGCATATTTCTTTTTCATCTCTTTTTAACATTATCATGAAAACATACTTCTGTATGTTTGATGTGGGTGTTCATGCCTAGTGGAGAGGTTGCTTTATTCTTACCTAAGCACCCATCCCTTCAGAAAGTAAAGTAGTTGCAGGAAATACTTTGATTCAAGTTCAACTCACAGTTTGGCTGTGACCCACCCAAGCCTATATTCAGACTAGAATTTCCCAAGACGAGCAGGACTCAGGTATAAAGGTTAGAAAAAGTTAATCAATTCTAGTAATATTTATATAGCACAGTATTCTGATTTTAACATTAAAAGGGAGGGGTAAGTTTTTTAAAAATTGTTTCTATATGAGCTTCATTTGCATTTTGGAGTAATTTCTACTTTCAGCTAAAAGGGGAAAAATAGGACTTCTCTGCAATGTGGCTTTGACAGAGATGTAACAGACTGCAGTTTCCACTTTGTGGGACAGCTTTAGATAGCTGCTGTTTGAGCTCACTGATTCTCTGGTATCAGCACAGGCATAAATTAATGGAGGTGAGCATTGTATGTCTGCCCCTAAAACCTTCCTCACAATGGGAGTAACTTTGTGACATGAGTCTAACATGCAAATAGAACACAGCTCATTCTTCAGAATGTCTCTGCATACAAAAAAGTTTCTGAACTTTAACTACAGTTAACTACAGTTAAAGAAACTATAGTTTCACCTTTAACTATTCCCAAGCCCACACCTAGGAAACATCCTTCACTACTGCCAAGGACCACGGCTGCATCACTAGAAGCATGTGCTGTGCAGAACTCAAGAACAGTTTAGGAAAAATCTTAAGTCTTTGTGTGAACATTAACTCAATCAAGCACCTTCTGAGCCATATTCTGTAAAATATCATGATTACCTCTGTTAAATCCAGTATATTGCATTTCAATAGGAACGTGAGAAATCATGAGAGAAACCATTTTCAGATTTTAAAGAGGGGCATCAGATAGTATAAAGATATTTGAGAAACAACCTTTTTGTATGTTAACACTGTTAACTAAAACCTATGCACTGACATGGAGTATAATGAAGGAAAAGCCAGTATCAACAGTTGCCAAACATTTGTAAAAAATTACATAAATATTTACCTTTTGTGGGAGAGTTAAAATTCTCTTGCTCTTCAATGAATTAAATGCACGGAATGATGGAAACAGAAAAAGAAATCAGCAAATTTAAAGTTAGATAAAGAAATGTGTTACATGTGACAATGGCACGTACAGTAGTCAGTACTCCAGCAGATGTAAAAGTAATGTAGAAAATTAAAGTGATAAACCATGACAAATAATAAAGTCTATGACTTTTTCTTTAAAATTAACAGGAACAATGATGCTACAGAGAACCAGATTGTGGAATCTTTAAGTATTCTACTAGAGAAGTATCATCATACCCAAATTTATGAATGACATAAAAACCTTGTTTTAAATATCACTCTTACTTCTGAACCACACAGCACTATTTGAAGCCTCTTCTGCAATAATGGGTGTTACAGATTTATTTTATATTAACTGAAATCTATAATACTCAATAACCACCAGACTATTAAAAATCCATTTTTAAGGAAAACATAAAAGATTATGAGGCCTGCACTCATTTGCAAAAGTTAACAGTGCTAAGAAAAATATTCTCCATCATGAGTAAAGATTCCACAAGCTGTCTCAGAATATGCAGTGCCACTTAATAATTTAAAAATAAAACCAGAAATATGGACACAAAACAAATAACACTCATCGGCTGAAATCTAAACCTGAAAGGGCTTATTCTTTTTCTTCTGTCAGTCAATTATTATACTGATAGATTTGAAAAAAATTTTGACTGAAAAGGTTTAATCTTTTACCATTACCACAACCATACTCTCACTGCAACGACATTTCAATGATCAAGTACACAAACACAGAACTGTTTTCACTAGCACTTCTTTTTCTTTTGGGATCTTAAATTGGTTAAATATAAAAAGATACTTGCAACTCAATGTATTATTTGACAACATACTGATTTTCCACACAAAATTCTGATTCTTGTTTGTTAAAAGAAAAAATATTGGACATCAAAACACTTTGTTCCTCTGTGACCATTGTACAAATACCACATCCATGAACATGTAATCCCCATTCAGTTCCAGCAGAATCTTCATGTAGTTTTCCCTGATGTAACAGCAGCACACACACACACACACACACACATGCACTTCACCTTCCATACAAGTGCTGCACACAGCTTTTTCCAACGTGAGCTAAGGTACACCAACCCCTAATGCTGAATGCACGTTTGCTTTGCTCAGTGTCACCACGTGAGCCCTACTGCTGCAGCCAGATGCCACTGGAAACACACACAACCCCACTGCTCCAGTCAGGTTTAGAGATGCTCTTTATGTGGAAACAGACTGCTGTTATCACAAACCTTACTCTCATGATGTGACTTCTGAAATAGGAAATTACATTGTCAATGCTATGAAAAAGAAACCCAAAGAAGACCCAAACAGAAGGCAGATAGAGGGAGTAAGACCTGTTTTGCACAAATTACCCCTGAAAGACTGTTGCTATACCACAGCCATTGCACATTTATATTGCTGGTTCATGAATTTTAACAGTGTTGTTTTCCTTTGTTATTTACTTGCTAGAGAGATAATATAATCCCTACTATCATCCGGTGTATTCACTTCCTTGATCAATACAATGATCAAACATTATGCAAAAGTGCAGAAACCCACCCTCAAATCATACTCAAGCAAGAATTCCTGTGATGTTTGATAGCTGCAGGGACAGAGGACGGACTGAGTAAAGACCACCGATGTACCCTTTATACAAAAGTATAATTTTAAAACCATGCAACTACACCACAAAGTTGTTATAGAAACAGCTAAAAGGCAAAGTCAATGCAGAATCCCCATCCTTTTTAACTATTGCACAGTTCCACTCAAACATGATGCAAATAAAAATACAGTGATGCAAGTCTCTTACAACCCAGCACAGAATGACATATTGAGAATACACCATTGTCCTTACCATGGCTTAAAATTTCACTGCTTTAGTCACTGAGCCAAAACATCTTCATAGGATTAGGTCCTTTTATAAAATCATCCATTAATACAAGAAAAATAAAAACCACTTCTTTAGTAGCATAAGTTAGGGAAATTACTATTAAATTGTGACGTCTTGAAAACACACACAGACGCACCTATACAGGACTAATTTTCAATATTCAAACATCTCAAGACCTTTCAATACAACAGCATCCCAATCTTGTGTTCTAATAAATACTGCTGAGAGTGTTGCAAAGGAAATAAATACAACTATGTTGTCCTTGAATATGACTGTTATAAAAATAAAAATCACATTGTCTAAAAATTACAGAAGCCTACAGTCTTAACTGCATCCACTTTTTAAAACCTGCATGCCCTCCAGTTGCAAGTACTTAGCATTTTCTCAAATATAGTATAACTATGCCTCACCTCCACTCTAAAGCTACACAAAGCTGCTCTCCCCTTCAGAACATAATCACCAAGAAGACTGTTCATTTTTCCACTTTTTTTTTTCCAGTGTGAATTATAACACTGTTTAAAGGTTTTAATCCTTAAACTTGATCTTTTCCTTTACATTTAAGTTTGTTTCTCCATTCCTGATCAGTAGTGTCCTGATCAAGTCTGTTTCTATAATGGAATAAGGATCACTAATTTGGTCTTCTCTGTAACAATTACTTCTGTGAATTAGGTTTGTTTTTTAGGAAAGTATGTGCATTATTCAGGATCTTGGAAAACTACCTTGGTTTCTTGTAAGTTGAATTTTTATGATTCTCAGGCTGCCAACCAGAGTAGTAACTAAGACAACATCATTTGGTAAAGACAAAGAAACAAGCTTTTGTTTAGTTCTAAACTTGACAACAAAATGGAATGTCTGAAATATGTCAGCCAAGCCTTATTAGCATGGATATGATCACTTACAATTGATAAAGATTAGAGATTAGTACTTAAAATATCACTCTATTTCTCCACATGAAAACTGCTACCAGTCTGTCGCTCCTTCATTAAATCTCATTTGTTCCACAATGAGGACTTTAAAGAGTAATAAAATTACTTTACTGGATTCTTCTATGTCTTCTGAATGTTCAAGACAGCAAATAAGAAGCCCATTCTTGATATACAAATATGTAATATTTTTGCAGCAATCGCTATGCCTTGCATAACAGACCTAAATGCATATATGTATATATATAGATTCATAGATGTATATATTTAGATGAGTATTTGAACGTCATAAAAAAATAGGATTCTTATGGAATGCAAAGAAGTGCTTTACTATAAAAACGATACTTTATGGCATATCACACAGGCTTTCCTTGAAATGCATGACCTTACGATGACTATCAAAATATAGGAAGAAAATGCATTTTGAAATATTTCCAAGGATACTGCACTATGTTTTGACATCATCTGTATCTACTGTGACTGTGAGTTTAAACCAAAAAGGACACACGCCAGTTCCAAGCACAGTTAATGCAAATCTTTTACAGACCTCAGTATGTTCTGTGTTCAATACTACATTAAGGTCAGATCACTTCTGGTCACTACATTTGACTCTGGTACTCATTTGTCAGGGATTGTAGAGGTGAAACTAATAGTAAAATGTGGTACTGAAAATCAGAGCAAGTACCGTGGTCTTATGGCCTTAGTGAATTTCATTTCTAACAGTAGTATTAAGTTAGATATACTAGTATATGTACTTCAACAGATATTGGCACCATTTTTAAAACATATATTATAAAATCTATTCAGCTTAGTACTCCTCTGCAAACACGTTCTGAGCCTGAACAGAGCATTAAACATGGGTCAAATAAGAAAAGCTCCCTTTCAGAAGCAAAGTCAGTAACGCAGACGAAACCCAAGTACTGTGCAGGGAAGGAAATGTCTTTAAGCACTGACTCCAAGTGCTGTGAAACAGCCCCAGCAACAGGAGGTATGATTTGTAACACCACCAAACCACGGCGCATCTCACATGCACGTTTCACGTGAAAGGCGCGAGCACAGTGAGCACAAGTGCAAACAGGAGTTCACTGAAACTGCATTACTTTACAAGTGTTCACGGTATCAACAACTTTATAAACCCAGAGTAGTTTTGGCCTTCTGTTCAACTTTCATTTTTTTCTTTCCTCTTCTGTACACATCCAATTTCTACTCATTTTCATGGAAAGGTCTACATTCATTTTAATGTCTTCAACAAAACATAAACTGGCGTTTTCCTCTCACACACCAGTTACCAAGACCAGTAGAAAGATGATATATGAATATGTAAAGGAAAACCAAATTAAAATTAAATTAAAAGCTAATTCATCATTATACATTGTACCAAGTTCTGAAATTGAAATAGAAATACTGAAGAAAGTTGAAATTCATTACTTATTATATTTCTCTATAAAGCTCCCAACTTGCTAATATGCAGAAATAGAAACTCTGAATGTAGTTTATAATTCAGACAGTACTAAAGTCACTACAAAATGAGAGGACCTGAATAGGAAGTTTAAAGTTAATAAAAGTCACTTATATCAGTATATTAATCATTCAAAATAAACACATTTATAAAATAAAAGTACATTTTATATGTGCTAATTCAGGGGATTGCATGCCATCACAGCTCAAAGCTTTAACATTAATGGAAACTAATTGCAGATTAATGCAAGCCATCATACAAGAAAACCTCATTGGTAATCTGCCATGATAAGGTAGTCATGGTCAGCAACTTTATCTGTTCAAGAATATGATTGCAATGCATTACAATATTTCATCATTATAAGCATTTCTTTAATTTCCACAAAGAAGAAAACCTTCTAGTATGTGGCAACCTCAGTTGTTGCATGTAGTCAATGAAAAACCAAGATTTTTTAAACACAGAAGAAAACATGAATGTACACATTTTTTCCATTGTGCCACTTCATGTTACCATAACAGCTCATTCTCTGTGTGTAGTATGTTTCTAGAAAAGGAAACAACAATGTACATCCTTATTTGATCTTAGTAGGTAAGAAACTTCTTCCACAATCATCAGGTCTACATTATCCTTTTCAGAAAAAAGTAGCACTCTTTGCCTGATCAGTTTATTCTTAAGTGAGAAAAGACTGGTGACCTGTGCTCTCACATTTCCCATGGTAATTGTTTTCATTCTTTATTCACTGAACCATGAACTCCAGAAGAAAAATAGATCTGTGACATTTATTATTAATCTATGTTAATAACGCACAACAATAAATATAAATCACAAAATAAGAAAAGAGTAAGACTGTCAAAAAACCTTGCCCCAGTTTTTTGTTGGTGTTTGTTTTTGTTTTTTTTCTTTTTCTGATAACATAGTAGACTACCATGACTCAAATAGAAGATTTAAACATGAAAGGGTACTAGAAAAGTAAGGCAATTAAACCACATGCAATAACCCACCAGTCAAACTTCACTGGATTTCCCAAACTGCAAAGATGCTTTCATTCTCCTCTATTGCTTTACTGGTAGAATTTTAGCATTGGACATATAGTTATGCAAGAACACTTAAAGTAAAGAAAGGTAAGAAATCAAAGAGTTTGAGCTATCACAAGCTCATTATTTGATACCTTGCTCTATACTGCCACTTCTTACTGGAACTTGTGGTAGCTGTCTTCCCCTACGACTGCTGAAGGAGGTGTCTGCAGGAGGAGACTGCGTGGGACTTCCTTGTTGATGTGCTCTGCAAATGGAATTGAAATGAAAGTAAAATAAGGTTAATGAAGAGACATTCTATATTCTGATTTTTAAACACAAATTAAGTTGCAGGTACTGAAGATGGGTTTGAAAAAGTTTGCATGTTGTCTATGCCATATGCACATACTCAGGTCTAGATACCTAGTCAACTTATAAGGTCTGACATTTAATTTCTCTAACTACCTTCAGCTATAGAAAAATTGTTTCCTTTCAGTTTTTTGTTCGTTTAATTAATTTATTTATTTGTGGGTTTGTTCTGGTTTATGTTTTTTGTCATTTTGGGTTGTTTTTTTTTTTTTTATAAATTAATAATGAAAAACCAGTAAATGGAAGGCAGTTTTTTAAGAACAACTTATGATTATTACTACCAATTTCTATATATTCTCCTGCACTGGTACAAGGGCAATACAAAATGCCACTTTTATGTTTTATTAAATTTAATATTCCCTTTATGCTAATGCAATAATTGCATAATGCCACTGGACAGCAAGCATCTATTTCCAAAGGACAGCGTGTGTTTTTTCCCCAGAACGCAAAGAACGAAAAAGACCTTTAACCTTTATATTGGGGTGGGATAAGGGAGGGTGTGTGTGCATGCAAAATATGCACAAGACTTTTAATATTCATATCTAAATAAATCACTTTGGCTGAATTCTAGCTAGAACTATTTCAGAACATTTTGGCTACTTGATGTCTTATTCACAGATACAGTTTCAGAGTGTAAAGCATCAAATGCCTTTGGAACTCTAACATTTAAAATAAGTATGGACAGCTATAATAACTACAGGGAAAAGGTTTAAGAAAGTAAAACAAAGATGAGAAGCAGCAGATTGCTGAGGAGAGCTTACTGTGAAATGCCCTTGCAAGTTACAGTAACGTAACACTCACTATAGTGCATAAGCACTGTTTATCCACTTGCAAGTAAATCACTTGTAATTTGAAGTAGCACATTTGTGCAAGTTCAAAATAGTGTTGGCTTTCACTAGGTAGATCAACTGACTTTCTCTCAGCCTGTAAGATCAGAGTTTGCTGTGTGAATACAGCATAACACAAGCTAACAACACATACAACAAAAGGACTAGCACAGAGTAGGCTATGAATACCTGGGTTAACTACAAAAGCATTTCTGTTTCTAAAACATACCTTATATTAACTGCATTTCAGTTAGTGACCTAAAAAAGGACAATATGGAAGCACACCTGTGATTCCCTTACTTTCCTTTACAATTTGAAATAGAAAATCTATTTAAGTACCTGTAAGTACTAAAACAGAAATATAGTTCTAAAGAAACTCTAATGAAAGTATAAATAATATTAAGCAGCAAAGTGATTGATTGTGTTAGTATAATAGACCATAATTATTACTAGATCCATAACTACAAGATAACCTGAAGCATTCAAAGTTTGTAGAGTGCCAAAATATTCTAACTACAACCTTTTTACTCTTGTTTGGCTTTCCAACAGGGCAGCCTTTTGTGAATGGTACAACTGTATCAGAAATTATACCAGAAATTTCAATTCTTGTGCCATCATTTCATTGTGGGGTGGGGTGTTGGGGTTTTTTTTGTTTGGTTTATTGTTTGTTTGTTTGTTTGTTTAAAATTTCTGCTGACACTTATGAAATTTCCCTTCCAACACCCAGCACAACTTCCCCACAAGACACAGTCAAGGTATCCAAGGAACTTCCTGGTTCATATGACTATCATACACTAAGAAGCAATCATAAAAAAGCCCCTATATATGAAATAACACAAAGATGTCTACAAAGGACAACAAACAGGTTTGGATTCAAAAGAATTTAATCAGTAACAGTCCCTGTGGAAGAACAGTCTCAATGCAAAAAAAACAAGATTCTGTTGCTTGAGCTTGTATTCCCTCTCTTAAATGCTAACATTTCTTCAGCTAACTCCTGGCTTGCCCTAGTGATAACCATGACATTCTTGCAGATACTGAACTTCCTGATTCTGAAAGATGCTTACAATAACAAAGATGACCTGACTTCTGAAAATTTTTGTTTCTCCATGCTGACCTCAAAAGCAATCCATGCCAACTATTGCACTTAACCAGGTTTTAAGCATCTATCAGATGTCTAAATATCATAACATCCATAAGGTAAATACGGACCTTATTTTGTGCCAGAAAGTTATTGTTTGCTTTTACTATGGATAAATTTTTCCATCTAACAAAGTCATCATGTTATTAGTTCTGATTTTTTTTCCTTTTAGAAGGTAAATATCCAGGAATTTATCTGAGAGCCCAGTGAAACACTAGAAGTCTGTCCCACCATTACAGAACAGGACAGGACTTACCTGCAACTCAGAAACTTATCTCCTTCTCCAGTAACACTCTTTTTACAGACATGCCTTCCATGAAAAAGATAGAGGATCTGCTTAACTCAAATGAAGACAAATCGGGCTTAAGGTTTGCATTAGCTGGGGTATTACAAGAAAAATATGCCTCTTTGGGTGCTAATAAAAAGAGAGACAAAAGGCAATTGAAGAATAACTAGAATGGCATTAAGGACTTGCTGCCCTTGATCTGTTGCTTGCAGGAAGAAGCCTGCAAATGGCTGATCAGAAGAATGAGACAAAGAGGAACACAGAAGAAGTATGGAAGACAAAAGCTAGTGAGAAGATGAGACAGAAGTGAGATAAAAGTAGAAAGAGAAGAGGAATCTGGGAAAAAATGCTACCTGGTGAGCAGTGAGACTGCAATGAGCATGTACATGTGTATCTCCTGGTTCCTCACAGAGGAAGGAGACACTGCAAGCAGCAAAGCTCTTAATTCAGCTGGCAGTGGCCTACAGAGGAATCCCACAGATTCCAGCTCTGCCAGTGCACAGGAAAACTCAAATTCCTTTCTCTTCAAACTGATGCCTCAGTAGCACACTCCTACCTAAGAAACTATAAAGAAAAACTAACAATAACTGAGAGTCACCAATCTCCAGTTCACCCTTGGAATAGTGTCCTATGCCAAATAGAGAAAATACAGATCAAGGCTGTATATATCCTAAAATATGACAGGTAATGTCCAATCTGGTAATTCTAGGGTTAGGGTTGAAAGAACACATTTTTGAATTGGGATAAACAAATTTTTGTTCATTCACAAAAGAACAGAAAATTATTTTTGTGTAATCAATTTTACTCCTTCAGAACAGTCTACTGAATCCCATCTAGAAGGCTTATCTCATCGAATTAGTTTATAAAGCCTAGAAGTTCTTCTATCTTCAAAAGGCTGTTTTTCTCTCTTTTATGTACATTTCCTAAGCTATCACGCTATACAGAAAACTTAATCTTACATAGCATGTTGAAATGTCTTATGAGAAGCTGACAGGTTATTCCAGTAATCTGCTTAACTAATGGTAGACAGAATTTGCAAATGGCAAAATAAAGCCCAATTGTAAGAGAAAAATGAATAGTTGAAGAAAAATAGTCTCAAGCTATATTTGACAGGAAAATTCATTGCCTGTCCTACTATCAAAACTTTCTGTCACTGGTGCGAAATTACATCAGTGATGGAATACTGAACTACAGAATTAAGACTTATTGAAACATTCTTGTCTCACATCTACTGCTAGTGAATCATTTTATAGAAACAGAAGCCTACAACAGGTGCCATGGAGATGTACAAAGAAGCAGTACAATTTGTGTTTGCCTATGCTCTTGTTCCCTGGGTTCATTGCTGAATTACTAAGAGCCAACCCTTTGGACATCAGTTAGTTTTCAGAAGTTAGAAAAAGCAGTGAAAAAAAAGGTTTTAGTAATCTCCATGGCACAAAAGTCTCTGATCCAATCATAGCAAGGATTTCAGTCATCATTTAGGAAATCTTTCTGACTCAAATTGAAAAAGCACCTGGGTTGTTGTGACAACAGTCATCTGACTCAAGGAAAATGTAGCCACTGCTTTTGGATCAGGAACAATAATCTGGGACCAGAAACAGCAAAACTAAAAAAAAAAAGTTAAGTTTTGCTACATAATGTGCATTTTCATTGAAAATAAAGATGTCTATGTTGTTCACGGGAGTTTTAAAGCTCTCACAATGTAAGCAGTTGTACATTCCACCTCTGTGAATCAAAATAACTTTAATCATTTTCTGGCAGAGGCAGGATCTCCTCCCTCCTCACTGCTCTTATTTCAGTCAATATACAGGGTTTAAAACTTAACTAGAAGTACTCATTTTTCAGTATATATCTTTATTTTTTCTACATATATATCGTTATTGTTTCTATATAATTCTATTCTATTTTATTAATATATTTCTATTAATATATTTATATTCTATTTTCTCTATATCTATATTTTTCTACTTTTTCTACTTTTTCTTAAGATTTTGAACATGTAACCCCATACTACTGTAATATCAAAGTTAAGATATAATGACAATACAAATTCAGAAAAATTTAATTAATTTTAAAAGTTCCAGTCTTTATATTAATTTTATGAAATTATAGATTTAAATGTGTAACTTAAAATTTTTATATATTAAGGTGAAATTGATTTCATCAGAGGCACTTTGAATCATTTATCTGTCATACCTGTCTATCTATTTACATAATCAACTGTGGTGTTTCATCCTCAAAGTTAGTGCAAAATAAGGATTTTTTTTAAAAGGAATCAGTGTTAAAGTGCAGAAAAGCACTTCCAGTCTTTTCCATTGAGCTTATCTGCAATGATGGAAAATGCCAGAAAAATTCCACATGTATGCAACAAAGTGATAATAATACAGATACAAAATACATAATACTGTAAATTATGGCAACATAGCTTTCTGTCAGAGATGTTCCAAAAAAGCTGTATTAGAGGTATATTCCAAAATCTGGGATTGGACTGATAATAAGAGATTCTTACACATCAATCAACACTCCTACCTTTCTGTTTCAGCTGCAGGGCCTTTCCTAGCTTGTTTTTGGCTGCTATATCTTTCCACTTTTCTGGACTGCCTGTGAAATGACATGTCAGAAAAGAAATAAACAAAGAAGAAAAAGAATACAGAAATATGAAGATTATTTTTTCATGTATCATAAAGGTGATAAAAGAAACAGTTGACAGATGAGAAAGTGACAACTATCATCATAAACAGGCTGGTGAAGTCTAGGTTTAAGAGACATTGCATTAATTAGGTTTGATTGAAGCTCATGGTGTGCAGCTCATGAGGTACCAAAACAGGGAAGAAAATATCAATACTGACTGAGCCTGCAACTAGCTTCCACTTCACAGCCTGCATTTGACTAGAAACAATGACTCCTCATAGCCCTATAAGGCATCTCTTAACAGCATGAGAAACAAGTTCAGAGTAGACAGCAGGGAAAAAACCTTGCAGAAAGAAACAGAAAATATTATTTGAAGGTTTAAATCGATCTAAAAAATGCTTTTAAATCTAAATTTCAAAAGTAAAACAAATATTGCATGATATCAGATTTTTAAAAGGCTGTCACAATATTAATAAAAGCTTGTTTTTTTCAAAAATCTCATTCTATTACCTTTTAAAGTTTTTAGAAACAGATTAAACCAATTCTATTTTCTTCCTAGTCAATATAAGTAAGTTAGAAATTATTTCACTGCCTCAATCCTTTCTTACACAAAGCTCTTAGAGAATTCATCTGACATTTGGATACTGAGGCACCAATTACCTCAGACAATCTAAGCTCTCCCTTTGATATTAAATAATAACAATGAAGAGTAATAGGAGTCTACACATATAAGAACAAAGGTAAAGCCATGTTTCATCATTATTACCCAGGACTATAAATATAATAAGTAAATCTCTGCAAGTCTTGTGTTCCAAATTTTCTATACTATCCATAGTAATGTTAGTATTTACAAATTAGGATTACTACTTTAAACCTCAGAAAATCATCAATATGTATTATTTTTTCAAAGAAAAAAGTGCACACAGTGTTTCAGGAGTGGTAAAAGGAGGGAGGGAGTGATGATTATTCAATCCTAGACCAGAAATGCTGACAAACTAATACATGCAAGATCTTGCAATGATACAATCAATGTCATATATCAGGCTATATAAATTACTGTGGGCAAAAAAGAAAAAAATAACATTTAAAATAGCGTGTTTTCCTTTTAAAACTTTGTGGTTATAAAGAGTAATCCAGTGCCTGCACTGGAGGAGACCTAAACAGTTGTGACACCAAACTGTGCCTGAAGAACATAATCATAGTTGTTTTTCACTATTTTTACCCACTGCAGTATTTGATGAGCATTTTTTGTCATGCAGTAGATTCTACAAAAAAGAAAACACTGCATCAAAATAAAAAATACTTTCTGCATGAGCAGAGGTCATAACCTGATGCTTTTGGGGTTTTAAAAAATGCATTTTCTCACTAAAAATAGTATGTCAGATTAGAAAAAGAAATCCCTTTTGTTCTCAATCTATTTTATTTTTTGTATATTTTCATTGTTTTTCAATTTTTGCCTTTACCAGGACAAATATAAAGTGGATACAGAGGAAAACACACATATTAAATGCTGCAGCTTTACTTAAAACCTACAGTTAGCAAAGTTTTTAAAGTTATGGCTATATCCACTGTATGCAGCAGCATTACCATTCAAATTATGTCACCCTTTCCATTTTCTGTTTAGTTGGTTCTGTCTGGGGCTTATTTTTCTCTTACTCCTTATGTTGCTTGCCTCGATTGTGACATTGCACACAATAGAGAAAGAGAGCTCACAGTGAGTGGTTTCAGTGGGATGGAAAAGCCAAGAGCAGGATGTGCTTTGCTGTGACAGATAACACAGCAATACACAGCACTAATGAGCTGAGGACACTTATTTCTCTGCTCTCAGGGCTGTCTTGAGAGCAGAACATACTAGAAATTAGTGAAAATCAGTTTCCTTTTTGGTTCCTCCCTCTGGCTAAGATGATGCTGTATACATTTCCAATTAGCTCAACATGCTCTGACATACTCCTAAACATACTTCATAGGAGAAAAAAATATTATCCATGAATGATACATGCACATATGTACTAGTACATAAATCAGGGAAAAAAAATAAAAAGGAATGTGTGAAAGTATGTAGAGCACATGAAGAATATACTGTAACCAATACCTCATTTACTTTGATCTATGATTTGAGTAAATAAGGATACCTCTGTGCTGCTCCAGGTTTAGCACTTAGGTGGTCTACACTGTCCTGTTTTGGAATGCAAGACTCCAGCGTCCTTGTTCTTCATAATATTGGAAACATGGATGTGAATTTGGACGGAATGAGCAGAAACAGAGATGGTCACATGCAGTGAAGGTGGAGACATGCAGGCAAATACATAAACAAAAAGCATTAAGTCACTATCTACTGAAAAAAGCTGTATTTCTCATTTTCCTATTCCAAACACTAAAATTTTAGATGTAAGATCAACAGTCTAAGATGTAAAGATGTATAGAATGAAAGCCACAACAGTATTTTTAAAAACCATTATGCTCTACATGTTGAATGGCAGCACTTTTATTTAATAGGGGCATTTATCCTTCTTGAGAATATATAAACATATAGAAAACCTCTTTGCTTAAGAAGATGCATATTTTGTTGTTATATTGTGAAATTCTCCCAAAAATACAAGTAAATTTCCTAATTTCATGCATTTTAATGAAACCTTCATGTTCCATTGCCACACAGTCTGCTACAGTAACAATTTTCAGTAATTCAAGAGCAAGTAGAGTAACTGACTCAGATTTTTTTAAAATAAAAAGTATATAGGAATATCTCTGAATTTCTATGGAATTTTAATTTCTGCTGAAGCTGCAGAATTTGTTCACAGCTTTCAATCTGGAAAAAATATTATTATCTTGTTGGTTTATTATTAGTTTTTAATGAAATATATGACAAGATCCATGAATGGAATATTTTTTTTTTCAAATATCAAATTTGAATTTTAATGAGAAAACTCAGCAAAATTCGTGGTCCACTAATAACCTAAGTTTTGTAATATATCTGCATCTATACCCAGTAGGGTCAGGAATGGCTAAAATGTCTCCCTAAGATCATAAATCTTCCAACTGTCACACCAAATAATTGAACAATACATATCATATTTAGGCAAACACTACATATTGTTTTATATACAGACAACCTATTTACAGTTCATGTTCCAAAATTCTATGTGCCTCAGTATATTTAACTGTATCAACAAATCTACACACAGAAATTTGATAATATGCCTATAGAAATTAAAAATTACTACTTCTGAAATGAAAACATAAAATCCAGTGTCCAGTATTTTTAAATTATTTCTTACTGTCCTGTACAGGAGCCCTCAGTGGTTTGCAGTGAGTGTTACTTTATGTAGCCTTGAAGCCACCAGGAATGTCATGTTCAACACTTCCTGACTTTTACTGAAGTTTTCTTAGAGGCTGGATCTGCATGGCACCTGCAAGTACCAGAGGTACCTGCAAGTACCAGCTCTGCAGCTGGCTTCAGGTGACTCTGGGACAAGCATTCTTACACATGCATGCATGACTGACAGAAGCTACTTCTCTTAAATGAAAATATATGAGAGTTCCTTTTTTTAAAGGCTTATTTTATCCAGTCTTGGTTATATGTTGATATTATATGCAGATTTTTCCAAATGAACAATCTGAAAAAAAAAATTCACCTACCATTAAATACTCAGCTTTCATTCACCTTGTTTTTATCATCACTTAAATTTCACAGATCTCCAGATACCCATCTGTCTACACTGTAGACATTAGACATTTAGACTTCCTAATTTCTAATAAAAAACAAAAAAAACTTTCAAGGAATTATGCTATCAAATCCAACAGAAAAAATACCCTTCAAAATATCTTATAGAAATAAATGATACCAAACATTTCCAAATTTTTAACACTGAAATAATACTTAACTCATGTCTTCTCATCAACGTATCAAGGAGACACTTCCTGATACGGCAAGTGAGCAAATTCCAGAAGAACAATCTTGCCAAAAATTTTATCAAAACTTATGTTAATAACCATTAGAAATAAGTACAATGTTGAAAAAAATAATTTGTCAAAATTAGAAATAATGCATAAGTCATAGATTTAAGAAATGTATTCATAAATAGATCTTGATTCCACTCTAAATGGAAATTGGACCCATTTGCAACATACATCTGTAAGGTACTCAAAGGAAGATCAAGATGAAGTATGTCAAAGTCAATTAATCTGTGAAATATAATTAAAAAGCTGTGAGAAGCAGTTAGTTTGTTATCCCTGCTGAACTATCAATCGTTCCCTAACAGCCACTACACTTCAGCTGTCAAACTGATACAAGCATACCTTGAAAAAACTTTAATTATCGAACTGAGTAGTATTGGCCCACTGCAATAACTATGTGAATTAATCAGAACAAATGTAAACTTAGAGTACAGAACAAAGGTAAGGCACCTTTGATTGCTTCACTGATGTACTCTCTACAGATATGCAAAAAACTCAATGTTCTCAGAATTTCTCCTAATACTGGAGAAAATCCTAGAACTCATAGGCTGCAAACACTCACCAGCATTGAGGTTAGCTTTAATTTCTTCTGCACTCATCAGTGCCTGACTGCTCATCCCTGGGTTTTGGTGACCAGATTGCATGCAAGACTTATAAACACAGGTAGGCACTGATTTCACATAGAAAATCAGACTCCTGTTTATCCATCTCAAAAACCTTGCCATTACAGATTCCATATCCTACAGATGTTTCATTGTAAAATGTTTGCTAGTGGGCATTAGATGATTTCAGCCTTTCTCCACAAAATTTCAGCTGATGTAAAAAGGCTTACTATTTGGCATTGAGAATGGAAGTATTTAGAGGAAACCCTTATTTCACTGATTTTTTCAAGCTTGATACCCTGAAGTCAAATGCAATCTTTCAATTGACTCAAAAAATGAGAACCAAAATTACTTAAAAATGCCTAAAAAACATAAAGCACATTTCTAAACTCTTAGTAGCTGTCCCATCAAAGGGATGTGTTGGCAAAATTTCTGGAAATGCAGTATCTGTAAGGGAGGATTCTGGAAATGCAGTATCTGTAAGGGAGGACAGCTTTGAAATGATGTTTCAATACTTTAATTCTGTAATTTATAATGCTGTTTAACTCCAATTAAAAAAAGAAAATACTACCCACACACAGTTACACTCTTCCCACCTGGTCTGAGTGGAATATTTCCAGTATCAAGTAAATAAGATAAATCACAGTAAAAATGTCAGTACTGTGGGTAGATTTTAGCAGAAGGTCAGGACTAGCACCACTGGTATTTCAGTCTTACAGTTTAAAATGCAACTTCATAAATTCATGTAAAGATTATTTACATTAATCTGTATTTACATTAATCTGTGTCCTGTCAGTTACTGTAATACAAAATACTGAAAGAAAAATTTTGAAATTGCACTTAAATATAAATTACAATGTCTGCTTAAAACATCTATCTGGAAATAAAACAACAAAGAAAAAATTACTGCTGCCAAAGCAATGGGATACCAAAACTCATGTGATTAGAAAGCTTGTGAGAAGTAAAAAACAGAAGTGCTTCTATAAATCATAGATGATATTCAGCATAAAAATTTACTTAGAGCCTTGATATTCTTAATCAAAACCTACCTTATTAGGAAAACCTGCTCCATGGAGGCCATCCTGATTTGGACAGAATTTACAAACAGTGCCAATTTTTACATACATCAACTACAAAGTGTTAACAAGACCTCCAACATATCAGCCTGTGGGGTTTTTTCCCATTAGGGACAGTTCGTTGAAAAAAGGAAAACCAAAACCAATGAAAACAAACATATACACAAGAATATGCTCTACAACAAGTATTTATCACATTATAAAGCACCACAGTGAAAGCACTGGCACCATTTACAGAATAAACACAGACTGAAGAACATTAAAACAGATGATGTTCTGTTGTACCAGACATCATATTTTGTGCCTTGTGACTATTCAGACAAACAGAAAACTTGAAAAGATGTTCATTCTTCTGTGCTGTATAACAGCTCAACAAAACACAGAGATGATACCTAAACTGCTGTTTTATTTTGGGCTTCTGGAGGTTGCAAGTCTCCACACAAATGCACACCTCTAAATTTCAGTGTACTCCTCTGAGAGTGCAAGATGCAGTAAGGCATTTTTCAGCTGGGAGGAGCTGACTAGTACCTGTCATCCTCCGGAGATGCATGCTGGATATGAATCCTGGGACTAGTAGGTCGTCTCCTCTCTAGGGAGGGGGACCATCTACCCCTGTTTGCCCGTTCAATAAAACAGGAAAAAAATACGGTATTTAGTTTGTGGTAAAATTAAATATATGGGATTTGGGACTGGAAAAATACCCCAAAAAAGTAATGAGAGTGTGTAATTTAATTATTTTTTCTAACAGTTTTCTAATACCCAAGTATACTTTAATTAAGGCTGCTTAATGCAAAAATATCACATCTGAAATGAAGAGAAGGTGTGCCCAAAGATGCACAATTTAGACCAATATAAATCTTCTGTACGGTGTACCATTAAGTTTTCAAATATTATCAAATGCTTGACTACCTAAAAGCCTGTCATTTGTGTAGGAAGCTGCAATTCCAAATTAGAAAAGACTTTTAAGACTGTATGATGATCATTATCTTGGTATTTTACTAATCCCATCTCTCCTAGCTATTTACACAGAAAAATGTAATCTCAGTAAAAATGCAGGACTGTTAATTATGATAAAAGTTCTAGGGCATAAAGTCACCCTTTTCTGGAATGCAGTGAAAGAATACAGGTAAATTATTTAAGCTACACACATTTGTGTGTAAGTACTAGAGTAATTTTTTATCATTTGAAAACATATACTAAAAGCATGTGCAGCCAGCTTCCTCTACTATTCATTTCTCTTTATCCCTGCAGTACATGTAAGGACATTATGTAACACAACTAATGTCAACAAAAAGGACCTGAATTGAGAATGAAAACTGGTCTATTATGAGATTTTTTTTTCTTGAAAATCTAATTCAATTCAGAATTATAAATACTATAATATAGACTGATATTTATTTTTTGGGATGCCATTTGTTTGTAATGCAACAATTAAATGCATAACGATTTACAATACCAAAATAAACTGATTTATTGACAGATAGCAAAATGTTTGCATAAACTCAGCACAAGTATCTAATATTTCCCTTTCTGAGGCATTCTTCCAGTCCATGTAATAAGGAAAAGGGTTTGATTTATGGAACATGCAAAGAACAAAGGTTTTAGGGACATGAGCATTATTTGAACAGTTAGGTAGGTCTTTCAGATGTTTCAAGAGCAAATAGGTTGTTAGTAGTTAGCTTCTTTTTCTCTCCAAAGCAAGAGTTAAAGAAAATGTTAATGCATCAGTGCACTCAGTCAAAGCCCTTAATATGCTGATATCCACTACAGATATTAAAGAGCATTTGAAAGAATTAACAAGGTAATTCAGTAGGAATTTTCAGAACACGGTCCTTTCATTGAATGCTGAATGACTGTGAGCCACAGTACAACACCAACATGTAACTACCTACTTCTTTACACGCTTGGAAAGAACCAGAAAGACAGAATGGCACAGACCTAATGCAAACAGTTATTTCACTGTACATAATTTTAAATGGATATGGGGGTATTTGACATAACCGTTAAGGGCATGCAATATAAAAATCAACATGAATTCAGGACAAGCTCTAATCGGATCAACCTCCCTGGTATCTGTTTATGATAAGGTAGCAGGTAACTGCTGGTCTTTGTCTCTTGTTTAGCTAGTAGTGGCCAGCTGATGGCACACATCCTGTTTTGATTCCCACTGCAGTGAAGCACCTCAGAACAAATCTTACACAGCTGTGGGTCTGTATTTTGCAGGTTTTCTGACCCTTGTACATGACCTAATCCCTGGGCTGTGCTCCTCCAAATAAAACTCCTATGAGTTTTATTTGCTCAGATCTCCACTAAGTGATGTCTCAGTCCAAAAGCCAATACCAGAAATACAAATCAGTGCAACTGTTCTTGCACTAACACACATATACGTGCTTGCAACAACAGAAATTTAGAGGTTAAATAATAGCCACGCTACATATTATTAACTATCACTGACTGCAATCTTAAATCAGTCTGGGGAACACACTATTATGATAAGAAACCGTTCCTAAATCAGTTCAGAGTCTGCCCTTGGACCTCATGTCTAGGTGTTTTCCTGAGCAGAGATTGGGTGTTGAAAAGAAATTTCTCCATTCTAAAGAAATAGCACCCAATTTACAAGGAAAGAAGCAGAAATTTTGAGACACAGTGAAAAGGATAAAAATGAAAAAACCCAAAGCACAATGAAGCAGTAGCAGGAAACACACTTTCAATGGCAATAGAGAACATTTTATAAACTTAAAGATGCCTTGCATATCATCAAAGGAACTTCAACCACATAAACACTTTGGAAAAAAAACCAAATTAACAAAACAGCTTGGAATAAATGGAGGGTAGATGGTGGGAAGAGGAAAAAAAAAAAAAAGGCAGGTACGGTGCAACTGCATAGAGGTATTAGTAGGGGATCGATATTTTTGAATGTCCTAGAGTGTACTGTGCAAAAGAGAAGTAAATGAAGAATTAAACTCTGTATAAAATCAGTGCATTTAACAAAAAAGTTTAGCATGCCTGTGTCAAGGCAAGGTCAGTTTGTCAATCAAGTTATATGGACTTGGTCAAATGATGGAACTTATAGGAGGAGAAAAGTTCTGTCCTCACTGTTTTTTTGGTTCTGCTATACTGAAACTAACTAGACTTTCATATCACAAATTCATATATAGAGCTGAAAGTAGTTTTCTGCTGGTATAAGCAAGTCAACAGAATGATTTTTACTGGCAAAGCAGTGTCTTAAAAACCAGTAACTACTCTGACACTTCCAAATGACATGAATGACTTCGTATAAAATTCAAGGATCAAAACTGTTTCCATCAAATCAGTGACAGAGACAAACAGGGCTCTACTGTCCATCTGTTATAACACTACCATTTTGTTAAAATGTGGTTTATTTTAGCTCTTGTTCTCAAATATAATCTAATTCATACCCTCTGAGTCAAAAGGTGAGGGGGAATAAGTAGAATTTTCCATAGGTAAGTATATTCCTAATTTTGTTAAATATACAAAGGTGTATTTAGAAGTCTGTATTTAGAGGCATAAAATTCTAGACTTTTAAATAGTACTTGCAATGCTGTCATTCTGGGAGGGGAGAAGGGAGAAGAAACAACATGAAAACAAGTAACAACAACTTCAACATGAGTCTCAAATATACTGAGAAAGGGCTGTAGATTGGACTTCACAAAACCTTAAGAGTGCTTCTCTTTGATGGATCAATTCTAGACCTGACAAGTGTCTCATCTCCTCTAAGTCTCCAGTAATGAAACAACCTTTTCCATATTGTCTATTACATTGTAATTTTTGTTTTGTTTAGTGTTTCATTACAATTACTTTCAAAAGATATTTCCTACAGCTTAAGGTGAACTTGTCCTACTGTATTTTTAATCTTTTGTTCTCATCTTGTCCAGCACAGAACCAAAATACTTTCTACAGACCCTGAACTTAATTATGTGTTCTTCAGACAAAAGACTCTTCTATCATCACATGCAACTGAGGACTAACTTCATGTTCAAGTGTAAGCAGATTCCACATTCAACAGAGGAGAATTAAATAATCTAAAATTTATGTTCCCCAAAACAAAAATATTAATTTGGTGGGGTTTATATATTAAATATAACATCCTCCTCCAAAATTTGGGCTGCATAAGAAAATCTTCTATGTCACAATAAAGGAAAAAAATCCTCTGCCAAAGCCACATATACCTTATTATTTTCAATGATATTATCAAGAAAAAATTGAATATCAATTTTCTTAACAAGAACTTGTCTGCTCTATGAAGGATACCAAGTCAAAACCTCCTATTTAGGACTGCTAAAAGCTAAGAAAAACTTTCACAGTGATGGGCAATTTTTTTCTGGATCAGACCCACTGATGATTAGGGAAAACCACATGTTTAGTAGCAACAGAGGCCACTAATATAGACTAAACACTTTCCTTTATATACATCCTTCTGCTCACACAAAATAGTGCAGATTCTGCACAGTGCCCTGTGGACAGAGGTGGACATGAATTCCAAAGGCATAGTAGAACTACTTCACATCAGGACAGATGTAGTTTTGAGTATAAAATTTTTACTAGACAGTTTATAATTACTAGTTAGTGCTTGATTGAATATTCAACTTGATGGGTGGCATCTTGAAGTAAGTACAGAACACACTACTCACATTTATATGCAATTACATTAAGTAACTGCTTGTAGATTAAGGCAGCTGTATGTATGTACACACTTAGTAATTAATGTGATGCTACAATATTTTTAATAATATCGAGAAAAAAATCTGCATTTCATTCTGATTGACTCTGTATGTTTTTTAATTGCTTTTTAACAGCCATGTTCATATTTTCTGTAATGTCTTGAGCTCAGACTTAAAAAGGAATAAACTATTGTAGATCCACTATTGTAGATACCTCAGCAGAACATTAGTCCCTTCTCTGCAACAAGAGCATAACTTTAGAAAAAGCACAGTTCCAAC
Source organism: Setophaga petechia (assembly GCA_024362935.1). Taxonomy (NCBI): domain Eukaryota; kingdom Metazoa; phylum Chordata; class Aves; order Passeriformes; family Parulidae; genus Setophaga; species Setophaga petechia. The sequence continues at coordinate 6,629,990 of JANCRA010000002.1, read as the reverse complement.
CAAAGAGCAGCAGGAAGTGGGGAGAAAGGAAAGCAAAATTTTAAACAAAAAACTCAGGTGAAACCCTATCTTAAAGAGGAAAGTGCCTTCTTAGTGCCTTTTTCATGCATCCTGCCCCACATTAAAGCAAATAACGTAACTGTTACAAACACCACACTGTGCTTTGACTAAAAAAGCACTATTAACTTCCATACTAGTTAAACATGTACTGGACAGACTAAAATATAATTCTGTCCTATTTCCATGCAAAGGGAGACTATTATTGCCCTTAGTGAGCCTAAAATCTCACTCTAAAGTGGTATAATTCTTAACCAAAAACATGGATAGTGATGAAAAGTTCTCTTGTGGAATCACCTTTTTAACACCACTTGTATTTGATTCACCTAAAATTTTGAATCAAGCTATTGTAATTGTGAAAGTACAGAAAGCATCCATAACATGCCTGCACAATGTATATGACACAATAATATTTCATTTAAATTGCAAACATGTCTTAAGACTCATGTGAACCTTAACAGAATATCAGAGCAAAAACACCTTAATGCAGTTATCCACCTTGCAAAAGCAGATGCAGCAGGTTAAAGAAAGCAATGATGTTAGGCTGTTCTGTAAGAAATATATCAGTATTGATACAGTTCTGGTTTGAAATGTGAAAGTTTTGTTGTATTTTTTAATTTATGCCACCGCTTTATTAGCAGTCCACGGAACAAGCAAGAAACAGATGTAATGCTTTTTAGCAAATGATGATGAAGAATCACAACCAAGTGGTAGTTTCAAAATACTTTACACTGCAATGCTATTATCAGCATACTGAGGACTTTTGTAAACAATGAACATCAGCTTGAACTAAAACAAAGGAAGTAGCCGGAAGCGGTCATAAACTCCAACACACAATTTACATGACATACATGAATACGGGAGCAAAAATGTCTACAAATACCAAAGCAGACAAGAAATGTACAAGAATGTGGAATAGTCATATGAAGAAAAACAAAACTTATAAAGATCACCAGCACAGATGACAAGAAATCCATAAGTTTTTATTTTATACCTTTCTCGTTCTGGTGAATGCAAACTAGTATCTGGTCTCAAGCAGTTGGTACTAGCACTCCTAGCCCTGTCAAGGGAGGGCTGCAGTTCACTAGTGCCAGTGCATTGCATCCAATGGTAGAAGAGAAAGAAAAAGAAAACAAAGAAAGGAATACAATGTTAGATATTAACTCATAAAATAATGCTCTCTTTACAGAAAATGTAGAATCACAATGATTTAATTAGGGAAAACATAAAAGGGTTGACTGGATGACTGTGTCAAGATTTGTTTAGAAAATAAAAGCAAACAAAAGGCTGCGAGAAATTTTTTGCAAATATCATTGAAATGTTTAAAACTGAATGAGACAGAACAGCATCCACTTGTAAGAAAAGTGGAATGAGAAATACCAAACAATAAAGTTATATCCTTATAAAAAGCAGCAAGTTTTAAGCCAACACAAAATAATGTGATCCACTATATGTCATGTGAAATCCCTTTACAGTGAAGCTCATTTATTCTGCAAAATCCATATTAGATACAAAACAAGTGGGGGGATTAATCCTCAGTGTCTTACCTAACCAGTAGATCATCTCCAAATTTCGATATTCGTAAATTAAGGCAATCATGAAGGAGTGAAATATCCTGTCTAATCACGGGTTTGGTCTTAGCACATGCAGGAAGAGTTGAGCTTTGTAAATTAAAATTATTTAAACAAAATGAAAATAAATTTAACATGTAACAGAAATCTCATACATAAACAAAAGAATGTAATAGAGAAAAAACATGCAACATATAATTTTAACAGTGAAGACAAGTCCAACTATTACAAAGTAGTTTGGTTTAGGTTTTTTTTGTAACATAGGTGTTAATTTAAATAACTAGATGAAGTTATTTTAGGATTTTATCCCTTATCTCTCAGTCACAAAAATGTATGAAACATTTTATTTTTTCTTTAACAAGGGAAGTCTATTTATTTTTTAAAAGAGAAGCTAACTACTTAAAGGGGACTCTAAACACTTCTTACCTGTATAGGTTCCAATGAGTACCATTTTCTAGTAAAGGCATCTTGGGTGGTAATGTTTTATAGTGCCTAACAGAACTTCTGGAATGTGGTGGGTCAGAAAAGAACAAAGGACAACAGAAAAAAATGCCAGAAATAAAAAGACACGTAAAGGCAAGCCAAGACTCACCAGAACATAAAATAAATGCATAATATTCTATTATATTGTATAGCTGTAGGAGTAGATATCTCATCTATGTCTTTCTAAAGTACTATGACAGCTATCTGGGGGGAAAAATTTTGTATTATTCTTTTCTTAATAAAGACTTATGTCAATGCTAGTGCAGCTCAGATGTTTTCTTGAAATGGAAGTAATATATATTCCATTTATAGATACTTTAAATTAAAATATGCAGACTGTATTAAGTTTATATTAAATTACTTCTTATTTCTCTTAGTGATGCCTTACTTAGACCTGCAGAAATTTTCACCTCTTCAGTAGTTAAGCATAAAAGTCTCACTAAAACAGGGATATATATTATCAAAAATTTGATTACAGATGTATTAGCAGCTGAATTTTTTGAATGTGGAAGTCTTTTGAAAGTGCTGTATCAGCTTCGAAATTTACCAGTAATTAAATGTTATTAATTATAAGATAATTTAAAAATTTAGGAGAAGTACTGCATCAGCCAACACAGCAGCACTGTATCACTTGACAACTGCCTAATATCATCATAGATTTTATAGAAGAAAATGTTTATCAGCCAGCTCTTCCCATTGAACAAGAGAGAAATTTAAAGGCAGACAGTGGCTGCTGAATGAGAATCATGGCCATTTAATGGCTGAGGGTTAGTAACAACATTCTAACAATTTTCCAAATACCCTACTCGGGCACAACTATGGAACCACTAGGAGAAGAACCAGCAGAGTTGAGGATTTTACAGCAGTCTGTCCTGACAAGACATTTCATTCCTGTTAAGCCTTGGACCAAAGCATAGCAGGATAACGTTAGAAACCTGGCTGTGTCACAGACAGATGAATCAACTCTGTGCCTGGAAACATCAGTGTTTGTAAAACCCTGAAGTATTTAACAGAGGAGCTTTGACCCTTCTAGTTTGGGTTTAGTGGTCACCACTGGTGAATTCTCTATCAGAGGTCACTGTAACAGTGCACAGGAGGAATAAAGGAATGGCTGTCATCAGGCCAATCCTGGCACATGGGCAGATGTTACCAGTCAAAGTAGGGGTGATCTAAAACATGGAATGTGGCAACCCATGATCTATAGCATAGGTACACAGCTTTCCACCATTTCTATTAGTTAATAATTGCATACAGAGCAACAGGATGGATAGCTAGGACTAGTATTCCAAACTGGTATTCCATTAAACTCACCATATATCTTAACTCTGTAGCTTGGACTACCTAATTTCTTTCATTTAACATGAAGCCATTAACATTTCTTTCCCATTTTAAGCTGAAGCTGTCTCAAGGACTAATTAAACCATTGTTCAGCAAGCTGCCTAGAAAACAAGGATAAAGCCTTATAAAATTTCTAACATGAATAAATGTCAGGTCACTAGAAATAAGAAAGGACAGAAGATGGCATAGAACAAATTTTTGCTGAAACTGTTTTCAAAAGTATTCCTTCAAGAATGTGTATTGGCAGTTTATTTGGAATTGGGGCACATAAGCCTCAGAGTCAAATTTAGAAGAATTAATCTATTGTCATCTATCACTTTTATATTCATCTTCAATAAATAATTTTAATCACCATCCTCGTTTATAGTATACCACTACTATTAATTTTAAAGGGTGATTTTTTGTGGTTTTTGATCACAAAAATACTGTAGCAATAAATGGAATAAAGAAAAAAGCAAGGAAGTGCTGTAGGCACTGAATTCAGTGTAGCTATTACCTAACTCTATTCCTGTACTTGCAAAAAGGACACAACTTAGAAAAATTGTGCAGAACTTTTTGCTGTGACCAGACTGGTTTGGTAGATTTGTAAAACTATTAGAAAGCTAATGGCTAGGCAAAGACATAAAATAACTAGAAGTTAAATAAATTAATAAATTCTAAAATTAAAATCTTCATGAAAAAGTCTTTTTAGCTGAAGTACAAGAATGAGAATATTTCTACTGATAATATTTCTACTGACAACAAAAACTTAATTTAATAGCTTTACTGATGCAGATTTTTTTGAAAGCTTACATATTTATTTACTTTTTTTAATATTACTCTGCTTTATAACAAAACCCTATCACTGCATCTTCAACGCTGCTTCAAATTTGATAATGAGAACTAAAGCAAGCCAAGACATTTAACAAATAAACAGTATTTTGTAAGAGAAAATCCTAAATTAAATAAAAGAATAATAGCACTAGACAACATAGTTTAACATTTGGTGATTTTAAACATTTAGCACTGGCACAAAACTCTCATCAACACCCAGATCCCGAAGGGACAAAAACACCTGGTTGAGTTAGTTAAATGGTTAACTACTTTAAATTCAACTTACATTTTTATTTATGGTAAATGGAAGATGTTCTACACAATGTCATGGATTTTTAACACAGTTAACAGACATAGTGGCAAAAAAGGTGGGGGAGCAGACTTTGATTTTTTAGATAAAGATATTTCAGTCCTGTTTAGTTTCACAACTCTGGAAAGTGGTAAGACAGGGAGCTCCTAGCTTTGAAACAAGAGATTAAAGAAGACTGAAGATGGGCCCAAACTACAAATTTTACATGTGGATCCAATTTATAGAACAATTTTTAGATGCAAAAACAAGTGATGCGAAACCCCTCAAATCTGGGACTTCCAGTAAGCCCTTGTACATCAGGATTTATTCCCCTGCAAGTGACTAAATCAACATGAGATCAGGTGTCACAACAAGTAAAGACTGTCTAATTGTGTATGGCTGTTATATAAACATAAAAATGCAAATAAAAGAAAACAAAACCAACTAAAAAACCAACGTTGGAAATTATTACAACGCTCATGCATTGGGAGATCAGGACTTATGGGACTAGACAGAAAATCTACCAAAGTTTCTTCAACTCCTTTAGTCCTTACTACTGAGGTTCAAAAACAGATACACACATCTGAAACTAAATTAAAACAAACAAAAAAGAATGACTGACATCTGGATCACAATGTACTGGGAAGTTCTTTATGTACTGGGACTAAATACCACCATGGAGAAAACGCTGGGCACACAAAGTGGGCAGAACTAAGCAGGTGTGTTTGTGATTCCCACACTCCTGTATTTACCTGATGGTGTGTAGGCACTCTGCACTTCTTCCTCGCTTTGCTCTGGGCAGCATAAGAAGCTCACTGCACAGACAGGATGGGTGGTGAGTGAAACAGATACAGTTATGAAGCATTAGATGACATGGGTTATGCCAATGATAAGCAAATGAAAACATCAAAAGAAATGAGAAGCATTCACCCAGATAGATAGTCTGATAAGACTGCATGTCTCAAAATATATGAGTCAAAAATGCATGTAATAACTACATTTTCAACAAGTTCAGTTTAGTGTGGCACCTCCTTCTGTGATATGTTTCTTTTAAATTCAGAATTACTTTTTCAGAGCTCTTCATGATGAAACAAATAACATAAAATCGCTACAGTTTTCTAATAACCTCCTGTCTCATGAACTAATTAATGGAGAAGTGCTTTAGGAAAAAAAAGAAAGATGTCTGTTGTTTGCTTTGTGTTGGGTTTTCTGGCTTCCTAAGCTACAAAATCATACAGGTAAAAGCAGTGAAGGTTTGATAGTGATATAATGCAGGTTGGTTTATGGGAAGAATAACCAGTCACCCTTTAGGGAAAATCAAAAATATATGTTCATTTGAAATATTGTGCTCGGCCAAACAGAAATTCTGACTCATAGCTCTTAAAAGGTTTTTGCAATGATAATTTTAAAGAAACAAATAAAAAACTAATCAGCCATCAGACTTTTTTTTTCTTATTCTCTCAAATTGAGGAAAATCAGCTATCTATTCTATTTTAATTATATTGTAAGCAAACACATACTATAGCCAGCAAGATGGTAAAATTAATGCATATTTATGCCTATGGTAAATATGACTATGATATGAAATATCCCTTGAATAAGCCTGTAGTTCTATGCACTTCAACACAATCAAAAAGAGCAAGCTCCAAAACTCCTATCATTGTAAATATGAAATTAAACGTAAGCTTCATGGAAACATGCTAATTTTAAAAGAAGCAGGGAATCCCATGAAGTACTATGGCAAAAAAAAAAAGAGAGAAAATATTACAAGACAGATAAAGTAGCAGTTGTTCAATGTGTTTCACACTTCATGTCATTATAAAATGATGCATTTCATTGATACGCTATAGGCATTATTTACCTAAAATTCTACACAGGGCAGACTGAAATAACAGCTTGTGAGTCATGTAAGATTTAATTACATCTGGAGCTGCTAGCTTGATGTAACAATATGAACTAGGGTTGAACTGAATTTTTAAATATTCTTTCTAAGCCGAATTTCTATTCATAAGCTCAGAGAGAATTAAATGCATCTTTCCAAATTAAAAACTATGGATTTTAGGAAAAAAGTTACTATTTTCTTTAGAGTTGCAAAGTAGATGCAAAGTCCACATTAAATCATAGGGTACTTTATTAATATTTACCTTTCCTAAGCCAAAGAGTATCTATTGTAATTGGCCCAAAGCAAACACTGATAAAAAAGTCATCCTGAAAAGTGATATAAAATAACAAATTCACCATGAAATTTTCTAGTTAAAAAAAAAAGTAAAAGAATCCATCAAGAAGATGACCAATATTGTGAGAATATGCAGTTCTCTGATCAATTCAGTCTGTTTTGGGAGACATTTAAAGTAGACATTACTATTCTCAAACAAATGTTTTCTACACTCATAATTAAGAGATTTTACTTAGGAATAAAAGAAACACAAAAAAAAAAGTGTCATGCTTTTGAAAATTGAACAATGGTTTCCTAATAAAAGGCTTTTCCTAACAGTTTATATATATTCATATATATATATATATTCATATATATATATATATATATATATATATGTATATAAATATATATAACATTGTTGAAGTGGACAAATAAGTTCCACTGGAAACTTATTGCAACAGATGCTTCTGTAAGAGAGTGATAGTATCTATTTTTACAAAGACCTATATTATTATTTAATACTAATTTTGAACCATTAACAGATAATTGAGAAAATTTTTGAAACTCATCAGCAGCTGTAATCTCTGGCATGCAATTATTGGGTAGTTCCTCAGCTTTCAAGCCAAGTTTACATTAGATATCTATGTGAATGTACTTGTTTAGGTGAAGGGTTCAGTAAATGCACAGCACATAATATCTACACTACTCTTGATACTAATCCATAATATTTAATGAAGTTGGGTTTTTTAATTCTTGGATGTAACAGAGGATCTCTCTTAACAAAACCTGGTTTGGATCTTTCATATGATGCTATCCTTTTGTACTGAAAGCTGGCAAAACCAGCCAGAATTAAACAGACTTCACAACTGATGAAATCTGGAGGAAAAGATGAAAAGGAAAATGGGGAAAAGGAGACCATTGCAGACAAGATTATTATTCATGAAGACAAGGACATGGACCCGTCTTTAAATCCTGCAAATAAGCCACATACATTCTTCATGTCTGACCTTTAAACTTCCAAAAAAAGTTTTGTGAACACTGAAAAGAACTGGAGAACAAATCCAGCAGCCCATTGCTCATCCCCAAGAAAGGTTCAGGGTAAACCCAGCTCCTCTCCAACCATAATACATGGATATATCACCAGTTATGTCCAGGTTTGAGGCTTTACTAAAAGAGAAATTTCTAGACAGCTAACTGTCCATATTTATACTGACAAAAGCTACTTTTTAAAGCCTTTATCTCTTCAAATCTGATTAATAACAAATCAATTCAATAAATATCTTCAGAAATCTTTTGAATATATCACTGCCTCAAAAAAATAATATCATAAAAACTGCAACAAGTGGACATTACTTGAATTAGCCTAACTATAAATCCGACTACTATACTTAAAAACAATTTTAATTTACCTCTGAAAGAAAATTCAGTGCAAAAACCCAACTTAGTCAATTCTGTACACACTTCTTGCCTATTTGAATTTTTAAATGTACCGTATATTTGAATTTTTAAATGTACTCAATAGTTCCCACACCTATGTTACCATACTACAAAGGTAAAACAGGCAAGATCATATACAAAACTGAACTAGCTGAACTGCAAGAGCCATCTGTTATTCAGTCTCTGTGTTGCTTCAAATCTGGCCAAATATTTCCAGAGATTTTTATGGTTTAATGTTTACGTCTTTTCATGTCACTATGAAATGCATGTTCCACATGGAATTTACTGGACTATAGGGAAAGATTCAGTTACACTTAGTTCTAAAAGTAGTTACTTACTGCCAAGAAAAAAAAAAATCAAAGACATTACTATGACAATTGATCCTATCTGAATGGTAAGTTTGCTACTAAAGTCTAGCTGTATGATTTTGTAATTCAAGTAAACAACATCCCATGAAGATTAATAATCTGACTGTCATCATTACTTTTCAGAACTGCTGAGCTGAAATAGCTTTCTAAGCTTTTTTTGCAGGTATAAACTAAAAAGAAATTCTAATTTCTTCCATTTTATCAGAATATAGACACCTGAAAACAGTGCCTACGAGGGGAGGCCAAGCGTTCTTTGAGTGTAGCCACTCCACGACAGGGAGAGATGTGTTTGTGTCACACATCTAAGACTGGAAATTTTTGCACCCTACAACTAGTACTGCAACTATCCTTACCATGCCTGGGTAGTGTACAAAATTCACCAGAATGTTACAAAAGATGCTGGGAGACTACACCCATAAGTGTCCAAAATTTATAAGCATATGAATTCAAATTAGCATGCCTCTAACTCCCAGCTGGGAGGAATTAATGTCTGGCATTTTGCTTGTAAATTTACCAGCACAGCACAGCTGGTAAATTCTGGTATTACAGGAAGGCCTAGAGCATACATGAAGATGCATGGCTTTCTAGCAAAAATCTCTGGGTTTCATTTTGGAAAAACCAGTAGAATATCTAGGAAAGACAGACAAGAATCATTTGTCCAGATACCTGCAATTACTGTCAACCCAGTACACAGTTTTACCAAAAAAAAGGGTATAGACAATTTAACAGTGGCACTAGATCTATCAGTTAGGATGAATTCTCTCCCTTCCCCATTGCTATTAGTCACATTTCTAATGAAAACTTGAAAATTAGGCAAACTGACAACATTTCTAAACTTTTGTCCATGTTCAGGCTGACAATGTACCTTTCTTGATCAGACAAATACTGACTATCCATCTCTCTGGATCTGTAATCAACTGGAGTTCTGGAGGCATCATGGTGTCTAGTTGGAGAACGTGATCTTCTCATCTGATGAATTTCATCTAAACTCCTGAAAAGCAAAAGTATGTATGATAATCTTGTTTTCTCATTAATAACAATGGATCACAGTACAAGTTGGTTGAAGGAATTCCTTAATCATAAATTATTAATCCATAATTTCTGAAACAAGGCCATTAAAAATTATGCAATTTATACATGCGACTATTATCCCAAAAATATTCTTAAGTAGCTTCATACAAGACTCTGCCACCGACTGAAAAAATTTCCAAACCTATGTATTAGTTATGGTACACAGATGATGTATCACAGAGAAAATATGAGTAAAAAGAGGTAAGTCTTACAAAGTTATGATTCATCCCATGACTGCTCTTGAGTGAATAATGAAAGCATATATCAAATTCAAATACTGCACTAATAAATTAAGATAGAAAAACCAAGCTTTAAAATTGTGAAAAATTTCTGAACAAGAGAAAAGTTAATAATGACACAAACAATCATACAAACATGAAAGCATGTTGAGTTTCACTGGAGGCACCTACCTCTGTAATGGCACATTTGGTAAACGTGAACGGGGCCTGCCCTGATCGTCACCACGGTGAGGAGACACGGAACGTGAACGATGATGTGTTGTTGTTCTCTGCTGCTCTGGCACAGTTAGCGTCGTGGATTTACTTTCTCTAGTACTAGACCTATAACCTACTGGCAAGAGGGTAACAAAAGGCAATTAGAGACCAATGGTCTGGCTTTAGAAAGAATTCAGATGACTAGACTTCCAGGAGCACGTATCCAAACGCTTACACAACTTTCAGGTCATCACTCAGCATGTACATCCCGATGTATCATGCAGAATAAATCACTAGCATTACCTTTAAATGTCTACATGTAGAGAGACTGAAAAAATGAGACTTCTTGATGTACTGGAAGATGTGGAGCAGTTTTCTTACTTGGGGAAGAATATTCTGGGTATTTTGTGTATATAAAAAATATTTGAAAGGAACCTAAGCAGTGCAGGTTTACCTCATCTAAAAAATGGTTAAAAGTAGTTACTGCCAAGAAAAAAAAAATCAAAGACATTACTATGACAATTGATCTTATCTGAATGGCAAGTTTGCTATTATAGTCTAGCTATATAATTTTTTTAAAGTAAACAACATCCCATAAAGATTGATAATCTATGTGACTGTCAATGCCTACAACAGCATTGACTCACCCAGGGCTGCTCATATATAAAGCATCTTTCTGCCTCTTATTTCCATTGGAGATATTCTCCTAATGAACTTGGCCAAAGTCACCTACTTTAAAAAACTACTAGGATTTAGAGCATATTGTTCTGAATATTGGGTGTTGCATACTGTGCAGAATATTTTTTTCCAAATATTGTGATTAAGCAGAAAAATTTCTCATCGTGTTCTTAAATAGGATTTAAAAAACCCCAGTGGAATGTTAGCACTTTTTCAATATTTCAACATTGTTGTGACTTTTTCTATGTAGCACACTCTTTGCTTTGTTATACATTTTGACTCCCATCCTAAAACAGACCATGAAGCTTAGGAAGAGAACAGTTTTCAAAGGGTACCGGTTAATTTTCCAAAAGAACCTAAGGAGATCTGCTCAGACTTCACTTGCTCATTTCTAGACATTTAAATGAGATTACAAGAATCCCCTGACAGAAAATCCCTTAATGATATAGAAAGTCATCCCTTAAATCATCCTTTAATCACTGTACAAATTCTTGCTTAGTTATCCAAATAATAAATTTTCTTCTCTAAATTTGTCTAGAATTAAAGTTACTGTCATGTGTGATTTTGTTCAGCTAAAAAAAACCAGCTTCTATCAGAAATCCTCTTTTCATGCAGGAAAAGACTATGATTTTGTCACCCAATTGTCAATTGGAGAAATTTAATAAATGAAATAAACTGCACTTTTTATGGATCTCACTACAGGGTTTTAACTTTGGGGTTTTTTTCATATTTCATATAATTTGTATAATTCTTCTAGTTCTTCTCTGGTCTTCTACAAAATTACAAACAGTCCTTCTTTTAAAAGTGTGTCCTGGATGCAGAGTCTGCATGAGGCTTGATCATGCATTCAGTGACATTTCGTAACCTCTTTAGCTGCAGGTTTCAACCCTGGCCACAAACATCAACGCAGCATTCACACTTTTTTCCCAAAATGTGTAAGAGTTTACCAATGCACCCTAATGGACTCTAAAAATTGACAACATGCATGAAACTATCTACTGGGGTTTGTCAACCTTTTAACAAAGCAGGACTCCAATGTTCTGCAGGTTTTGGTATCTTGTGTTGCTGGAGTACCTTACCTGCCACAAAAGTGTTTCAGAGTTCTGTAATAAAATTACAAAGAAACATGAGGATCTCCCTGATCTCAGGACAAGGATTGGGTGCAAATTGGGAAGCAAAAAGGGGACTCCCCCAGGACTTCAATGGAGATTCATGACCCAGGATTGCTGCAGAAATTGTCTAGGTCTTTTGTGAGAGGAAGAAAATATATAACAAAAGGTGGATGTGTTCCCTTTTCCTGGATAACTAAATCTAAGCTGTATTTGCAAAAAGATAATTAATTTTCCAAATAAGCTTGTGTTAGGAAAAAATCCTGTCATCTCTTTCAGTTAGAAGAGCAGTTTACATGTATTAAACACTAAAACAAAAGAAATCCTAAACATCTTTTCAATCTTTAAGCAATTCTACTAAAACACATACAACTTAAGTTTAGAAAATGAAACACAGATTTAAATTTAAAATATATTTCTAGTCTCCCTAAAAAACTGCACATAGGATACTCCTGTAGAAGTCTAGTATAGAAAGATGATTTTATGTTATACACATTGCACAGCCAAGCTATCTCAGGAACAATACCTGAAATTTATGCAGTGTGTGCACACAAAGCTGACAGAACAGAGACGGTAATTCATACTTATCCCAAGTATTAAATCAAGAATTGTCAAACTGGTCACATCACACCCATACCTTCAGTGACCATGACAGTGACAGCAACAGTCCTCATATCCTCAAATACAAACGCTCTGTGCTCTTCAGGGTGAGCAGAGAAAAATTTTGCGTGGACCAGCATGATAGCAGCAACCAAGCTGATGGTAATTTATGCAGAAGTTTCTCAGTTGTTCGTGGGAAACTGTCAGGTGTGACAGGAAATGAATGCAGGATGGATGTTGAAAATGGATCTAGCAAATGTTTGATATCTGAATTATATTATTTTTTCTTAAAGACAATACAGACAAGGAAAAGATAGTGTATTGATGTCACCCTGCTGCTACAGGAGGAAGGCAAATACATTTATACAGGTTACATGTGACAGAAAAATCAACTGCTCTGAAGAGTTAACCACAGAACAAACAATGCAGCTTGTTAAAAATACAACTGGGGATATTGCCAACTGTATAGCAGCGCTTTTTTTGTTTTGTTTTTAATTAAGGAAGTTACTGAAGGCTTGGTTAAATAGATTGGTCTGAAAACATGTTCAGATTTTATTAAAACTTTCACTGACCCTTATGGAGTACTGGGCTGGCCAGTACAATACAGACAGAGTGACTGGTGTAAGAACAGCTCAGGATCACAAACTTACTTAAGAGACTTGAGCATATCTCATATATGCAGAGTTTGAGAGACTTAAAAGAATATTTTCTTTGTGTAAACAGATATCAGCATACCACAAAAACTCTGTCGAAATAATTTTTGTTAAACCTGAGCTTCCAATTGCTTTCAGCTGTTGATATAAACTTTTATGAACATATCTAAGAGCTGATTAAAAAAGGAGATGTATATCACTGCAAGGTACTACTAATAAATGAGGATGGTCTAATTACATGAAAGATAAGATTCACTAATTAGTGATATAACAAAGGAAAAATACTTTTCTTAAAATATTTTGGAATTTATTCAAGTACTACTATTTTTAATGTAACAATCTTCCACTGACAAGAAGTTATTCTTTGCAGCTGCTGAAACTTCTAGGAAAATAGTTTTCTTTGTTATTACTAAATTCTAATACTACATTTGCCTTAGCAATTGGTAAAATATTTGAAATTATAGTTTTATGAATTTTCAAGGTAAGTTAAATTAGAAAAACTATTTTCCTTCATGTTTTTAGCTTGCATGGAGATGAAGGGAAATTTTGTGGTTTTACATTTTGTAGTCATGTGTTTATTTATTAGAAAATGAGCAATAACCTTTTTGAAAATCTTGAGATATTAAGGGGGCTAAGTAACTTCCTTTCTTTCTCTCAATACTTCAGGAAAAAAAAGAAAATTAACAACTTTCAGGAAGATTCTGACCTTCTATGACAAGGTCACTCTCTTATTGGATGGGAGAAAGGCTGTGGATGTTGTTTACTTTAAATTATTAAAATCTTGTACACTGTTTCCCCAGGATTCTCCTGGAGAAGCTGGCAGCCTACAGCTTGGACAAGTCTTCAAAGGGAAATATTTTCTTATGTGTCAAGTGTTGTAAACCCAATTTTGATGTTCTTACTTCCCTTGAGAAGGATATCTTAAAACTAGACTAATCTGGTTGAAGCCAATAAAGGCTATTCCAAAATGAGCCACCACCATTTTACATTAAAGAGAAATATGGATATTTTCTCTTCCTTCCCACATGGCATGCTGTGCAAGAGAATGTGTGAGAAATCTGAACCAGACAAGAGCTGGGCTGCACTCGCTGGGCTGCACTTCACTGTTGAGAACCACAGTACTGAAGGGCAGGGGGAGGGCAGGGGTAAAGACCCTGCAGAAAATTGAGGAATTTGCATGGAGCTTAGTTTTAACAAAGGAGTTTATTTTATGGAGAAGGCACTGCAGTACTCATTCTGTGCAAACGAAGGGAGCAGTCCAAAGGCTTAACAATTCAGCAATGAGGCAACTTAAGAAGGTTGGACAGGAGGGCAGAAGTGAATATATATGAACTTGATCTCCAGTCACATTTGTGAATCTATGCCTAAGGTTCTCAAACAATTTGACAGACATTGGGACTGGAAACCTTTATCAGGTCTTTTTGCAAAACACATTTTCATACATTGTCTAGGCTTTCATAGCTTTGTGGCAGATGACTCAAATTTTCTTTGTCCCTGTGCCTAAAGTCTAACTCCCTTTAAAGAACTCAGGTTGTATATCTAACAAATCCCACACACCTATATGCATATCCACTTCCCATAGGAATCCTGAACAGATGAACTCCACTTAGAACTGCCAAACAAATGTGCCAATTAAACTCAAAATGGACAAACTTGTGTTTGGTCAAGTGAGCGAGCAGAATGTTTCTGATTGGGTGGACTTCAGAAGGAACTTCCTCACTATGCCCTTCAATTTTTAACTTGGAGACTCTCAGGTAATTAAAAATCCAGTTTTAAAAATTAAATCCTGCTGTTTTCTACAGTGATTGCTGAGAAAGTTTAGATCTGTGCATTCCTCAAAGGCACACCTGAGCCTGAAGTCCAAAGAAATGTCCATAAGACTCAGTTTCTCAAATGCTGGCCCAGTGAACAAAGTCCAATACATGCAGCTGGACAACTCTGAATGCTTCCTGACAGGTGGAAAATTATTTATTTCAACTGGATGCATGAAAGGACTGGCAGTGGAAAAAAAGCCCCAGTTCTTAATAGAATATACTGAAACTTTAAATACAAGTAAGTCTACAAAGAAATACCAGTATCTCCATTTTCAACTACAAAAAACCCCCCTCAAAACAAACAAAAAGAAAATAAAAGCCGTGAGAAATATTTAAGAGCCTTTTATTTATATTTAATTTTAAATGCTCACTCTCTCTGCTGATGTAAAAATATCAAATATCATAATTCGGCATACATAAATTAATTTCTTTCTTAGGGACTGAGGTGCAAAGTATATAAAATAAGAAAAGAACCCAATCAACATCAAAGGAAGGATAATCTGTCTCAGCTAATATCAAGATGATACAGCATTTATAAGATATGTGGTTTATTTGCACAGGTATATCGTGGATAAATAAACTGTGAGATTATTAATTCAGTGGTTTTCATCAGGAAGATCCACAAAAAACTGATTTAGTGCTGGCAATGACATAGTGACTCTTCAGTTAGCTTGGAACAATTGGGAAACATATTTATCTGACTTGTAGCAACAGTGAATGAGAACTAGAAGAATGTGGTATCCAAGATAATCCTCAAGATTTTCAGTAAGTAGGAATGCTGAACTAAAATTCAAACCATGACAGTCTCTACAAGTAAATATTTATGAACATTTAGGGTAATGATCGTTCATGAAAGCTTATGAAAACTATAAAAAATATAGCCATGCTGCATGCATCTTAATCTATAGCCATGCATTATCAACAAAGTATATGGAAGACTGCATTAAATCTAAGTTTAAAGCAAAAAGAAAAATAATTTTAAAAATGCTTTCAATAAAAACTGAAATCCTAACTATTTTAAAATGTGGGAGTCTTTTACATTTAGTTTGCATTTTAAATAATGCTTGGAGCATTACACAGTAAGAAATTAATCAATTTGAACAAACCAGTGGGCCCCATATGAAGAGTGATATGCAAAATAAATATAAACAAATGAATAGTAGAATCTTTTCATTTACCAGGTATGGGACAGGTACCATGGAATAATCAGGAAAACTGGTTTTTTCCCACAATGCACTCTCTAAAATCAGTATCCTCAATATTCAAAAATATTATAAAGAAATAAAAATCCAAACAAGCAAAAAAAGAAAGCAGGACCATGCTGTTCATCCACGCACCTGGAGGAACAACTCCAATACCATCATCAACATCAAAATCTGAGATGTCACTATCACTGATTGGCCGAGATCCTGCACAACAGTAAGGTAAACAAATACCTGAACATCTGGTCATGTTATAATATGTAAAAATATGTATAAAACATCTGGTCATGTTATAATATGTAAAAACACAATTATGAAAACCAAAAAGATGATTTTAAGTCAAAACAATACAGGAGAATTCAACTGCAGTGACTAACTGATGCTTCAGAAGATAGCTGAGCCAATATAACATCTTACAGCTGCTGCAGCCTCCTTTCCCTTTCTCTTCCCCTCAAGTCCTCAGTAATCCTCCACTAGGACAGATTATCTCTGTAAGCCTCCAAAAGCAAAACTCAAGTAAAGGAGAAAAAAACACTTTTGTGCTACTTCAGTGAATATGCTGAATCAGCTTGCTGAACAGGAAAGGAGATGAGGCAACATATGGTGAGAGAGAGGAAGAGGAAACAGCACTGCCAGCTTTTAGAAGAGCTCAAATATCTCACAAAAACTAACCTTTCATTTGCTCTCTCTATACATATCCTGAGTTTGGGCATCTATGCAGCAATTACAGCAGTAACACATATTTATAGCTCATTCCTGAATGCACACCGATTTTCTATGCATAGTTTGGAGTGAATGGCTTCCAGGTTTTAGAAAAATCAGAAAAATCAGAAAAATAGCTTGGAAATGCATTTTAAAATAATCCTCTACATCTTTCATATTTCTAAGTAAATCTTAGTTTAAATGAATAGAGAAACTACAATATCTCCTTTGAAATATCTCCTTTTCACGTGCCTCATACAAACCTGAAATCAGACTGATGAAAACAACCTCCAAAACACATTAATAAAATTTATCTTTTCTGCAAAAATACACTTTAATGAGCATAATTTTTTTTTTTGCTAATGAAAGCCAAGTCAATTCCAGCAGGTTTCACACACTTGAAAGTTACACATCGCAGTTGTAAGGCTGACATGTCATAATGTCATAATTTAAATTGTGTTCCTGCCACACATTTTCATTACTTTTAAGGACTATGAAATAGTATCTTTTTTATTTTATTTGGAATTTAAGTACCATTACACTATATCCAGCACATCTAATTTAAAATTTAAGATACTTTAATGCAATTTGGACCTACTTTGTAATTTTTTGCTAGTGCTCTCTCCACCATGAACATGTCTTCTTGGCATGAATGGTGATGGCTGAGGCAGAGGTAGTGAAGATTCATCATGTGTCTGTAGCTTATACCAATGTGGTTCATCATCTAAAAGTGCTGTCTCCAGCTCTATAAGAATCTAGCAGAAAAATCATCAGGTTTCAATTTTACTTTGAAGGCACACAGAGAAACACACACACAAAATACATATGCAAATGTACTCAAAACCAAACAAGAAAATCAGAAGAAATGTGATTGCATGCATCACCTCTCCAAGAAATTCACTCTCTTCTTCTTGTACTCTTGGCTGATCCCATACTGTGATTTCAAGCATTCGCTCTCTAAAATCTCTACGATGTACATGCGAGTAGAGAAAAGTTTGATTCCATTTTGGCTCTAGACTTTTCTTTACTGTTTTGGTCCTTCTTTTACTTTTATCACTGAAACATAAATATTTTTTGTAAATTATTCATAGTGATAAATCAGAAAATACCGTATACTTATCAGCATGTAACTGTTTACATTTTCTCTTAGGCAATATTGCCTAAATGAAGAAAGCATTTTCTGCACAGTGGATCACATTCTTAAAAAAGACTACAAAGTTAAATTGATACTGACTTGTATGATTCAAGTGTAATTTTTTGTTATAAATAATCTAGCTATAAAAAATTGTAAAAAGGAGTTCTTCATAAGCATTCATTAAAAGCTGATTCAATACATGGTAAATTAAAACATAATTTTATGAACTGGAATACTGTTACCTTCTGTCTGGAAGAAAATACATTTTTACATAGGGATTTCTAGGGCGCCCATCTACTCTTGGTGGCAAATCTGTTGCCTGTAGAACATTTACTATCAACTGATGTCCCACTTTGTCATACCAGAGTTTTACCTACAGAAATCAAGTTACCAGAAAACATTACTGAACATGGAGAAGAAACAGAATTTTCAGATTGCATCAAAAATAACCACAATGTAAAAGTAACTGTTGCTTTTTTTTCCCCAGAGACAATGAGATATATTTCATTTAAGATCCCTTAATATTTAATTAGGTTAGATAGAAAAGATGATGTCATATACCAAGACTTTTATATTTATCACAGCTGAATAAAATTATGGTGCCTGATTATACTCCCATTGTTTATTGTACTCATTGCATAATCATAGAACTGTAAGGGCACCTAAATCAGCATGTCTTAGCTCTGCACCTTAAAAGCTACATTAAAGGGAAAACTCTGCCTGCATCTAATCTCAAGGTATAGCTGAAATCTATCTACTCGGATTTGTGACCTTTTCAAAAGTGTTTATGGAAACAATAATATAGAGCTACATAATTTCTTAAGAGAATCATAATGTTAGGAAATTTTTAAGCCTGCTGAATACTCCTCAATTAAAACGAACAATATAAAAAAATTAAAAATGTGAAAAACAAAGTTTAAGTACTGACAGTATATTTGGTAAGCAGGACTTCAATTAGTACTACAAGAAAGTTCCAAGATGTATCAAAATTAAAATGCATTACTGAATAGTGTAATGCTTAACAAATATACAGGCCTTTAAATGCCCCCATAAAGAAAACAGGGATACTATTCTTGAATCTGCAGAGTACTGGACACGTACAATAAAGTCATTATTTTCAGTGCAGAAGCTACAAAATGACAAGTTTCAAGGCACTTTTATGGGCCCTTCTCAATGTAAATTCCTGCACTCTTTGGTGTATTACGACAACAATTTCCTATGTCTGCTATGATTACAGTCAGGTCTTGTTAGTGCATCCAGAGGCTATCAAAAAACTTCTGAAAAATGTTAATCTTTACCAACACTGAACATTTCTCTTGGCCTCCCAACAGGCCTTGGGAATGTGCAGGGTTGAAGGACCAGCACTTCATAGATTTCCATTAAAAACCCAAGAAAAACAAAACATGCTCACAGAAAGCTGCCCTGGTAGGACCTGAGGTGCATCCCGTAGGGCTCCAGGGCTAGTCGGAGATATAACAGAAATAGAAGGCCTTTCCATCTTCTGAGATTCAAAAGAACTTGAACCTAAAACCATATGAGAAACACATGAACTTACCATTCAAAATTTGGATAACTTACGTACTGCTTTTTCTTTGAATTGTATAAAGTTGATGTAGAAAATAAGAGTGAAAAGACTGGTTTTTTACCCCTACATCCCAAATGAAACATGTCATTTTTTGGTTTATTTGAAAAAAAATATAAAAAGAGTGTTCCTCATACATCACTCACAAACCAGAGCAGGTGTTTTAAATAAAATACTGTTCTCTGACGTAATTACACATCTCCCTCCCCAGACAAAGTACTCTGATTCTATGATCCTAAGTCTTTGATGAATACCCCACATCTGTTGTATGGATTACATTCCCAGTAGCCTCTGAAATTTTAATAGGAAGACATGAAGGACATGAATCTGGCATGGAGGATATTTCAGCAACTGCTGGACATCCTCAGTTCTCCCCTAGTGAAACAGAGCCCTCACTAATTATATGAGCTTGTGACAAGTGATCACAAATTCCCTGTCCCAGGGAAGGTTTCTAGTTGTATCTTAGGAAAGGCTCCTATGGGAAAAGACTGGGACCCATGGCCCTCAAATACTCTGGCTGAAAACATTCAAATGGAATAGCTAAAAAGATTACCAGTCTTTTGAAGTATGAACAAAAAAAATCACATAACCAAGGTTTTCTTGTTAAAAAAAAAAAGAGAGAAACAAGGTCTCTGGACTTTGCTTGGTGCAGGAGGTGAAATTCTGACACCATTTGTACCTTCGGCAGACTTTTATACCTGTTCTCTCTTATGTTAGGGGAAGTAAATTATTATTTGGTAGTAACAACACAAGATACAGAATGAAAAAATATAATTCTGCTAGCATGTGAAATCTGCATATGTTTAATAAAATCCATATTGCTTCAAATTTAACACACAAGACCAAAACCCACTGAATTTTGTCATGCAAAAACCTCAGAGCCAATGTAATTTCCACAGATTATCTTTCAGGAATTTCATAGTTTTGCTGGCAACAAGATCATGCTTAAAGAAAAGAACAAGATGTGTACTCACTAGACTCTAATGGAGGGTGGGAAGTCTCGGGAATCCGTGGAATATCACTAAAATGTGAACACAGCAATTAGAAACAACAGAGACAACCTTTGGCTGTGACAAATACATTGCTGGGACAGTGTTCTAATGACATGGATTTTTTTCTGTTCTAACAGGTTACAAGGAAAGAAAGAGGAAATATTTGAAGACATACTTTCTACTATCATTCATGAAAATCACACTAACACAAACCACCTTCAGGTTAAGGAACTAGCAGATATAACAATAAGGAACTAGCAGATATAACAATGTTAACATTGTGGATGGATTACAAGATACTTTTACAACTGCAACAATAAAAAAAAGATAAATTTTAGAAGAGAAATATATACAGTACATAGATATACTTCTTTTGCCAAAAGGAAGTACAGCTATGGTTGTTCAACTATTTTTTGGAGGAACAAAAATCAAAAAGATAAGACAAAGATTAACTCACTAGTAATTTTTATATAAACGTCTCAAGGAGTTCAGAGAATGAAACTGATGAAAATGTCTTACAATAATAAAAAAAGAAAACAAAGAATATTAGCCATGTTAAAAAAACAAGTGAATAATGCATTTCTCCAAAGGATAAAAGAAAATGGAACTGTATTAAAATTGGGTATGGACATTTTTCAACACATACATATCCAACACATATACAGATATAAGTAAGATAAACTGATTAAATACACACACATCTATCAGTGTTTTCTCATCAATAAATTTATTCTTCCACCAAAATCTGGATGATGCTAGTTCCTGGCTCTTTCTATTCTCAGCTGTCATTGAAAATACATTACAAGAGCAAAAATCACCTAGTATTGCACATATCTTAACAAAGCAGCAGAGCAGGAAAATGGAAACAAAACTCTTCAGTGAATTATTTGAATGTATTTTCATCCAGACAGACTAATCCAAAACTGGAACTGCAATAACATTTCTGAAGAACAGTTACAAGATGTTAAGTCTATAGTTGAGAATTTCAAAGGTATTCAGGCAGTCTGCTCAGTGAAACACAGAAATCCTTCTGACTTGGAACTCAATAAAACTAAGACTCCTAGGTTTATAAAAGTCACTTATGAAAAAGAAACAGACACTGGTATCAGGAAAAGAATGCAACAGTGCCCAATCACTGAGCCTTAAAGCCCCTTTTCATGTCCTGCAATTTAAACTTGTGGTGCCTGTGGTTTAAAATAGACGACCTCAGCTCTGCATTAATGTCTCAAATCAACTTAAACCTCAGATCTCACTAAACAAGAATGTGCTTCTCCTTGTCTTGACTTCATGAGTCAGGAATAACATGGTTTCCTCAAACTCATGGAATTATAGCTGAATTAGTAATTCCTGACATGGCACAGTACTACACTACAAACATATGAACAGATTAACAACCTGTTGCACAGCAGGGCTGCTGTGTACTCTCTTCCTCTTATCACTTTCTCTTTTTAAGGTCAGATCTTCCAGGGCATTTCTCATCAGTCTAAAGTATTTACTTACCATAATCAAACAGATTTTTCTGTTTAGTACAATGTTAAGCTTGCAATATTTTCTTGTGCTAGAATATGAACACTCCCATCTGCAGTACAGCACTGTTTGCAATAGCATCACTTTTAGGATGTCTAAACAAAGGTTCACATGTGCAAGGACTGCCTCAACATGGAAAGTGTCAGTCACAGTGTCAAGTTCTACAGTCCTGGCAGTGTCAAGTTCTATAGTCCTGGTGTGATTAAAGACAATAAAACTAATTCTGTTTGGATTTTTTTTCTTGTATTGTCAACAACACAGTAGGAAAACAAGGCTAAAATAAACTTCAAATATTAATTACACATTAAAAATAACTTAATAATTGATTCATATTTCTGCTAAGGCACTGCCACACTATTACAACCAGTACAGAAAAAAATAATAATAAATCAACATGAGAAACTGATCCACACAGTTTAAAAGAGGATTAAATGTTGGCATTTTAATTAGAGAATGAATATTCTAAAAGGAAACTATAATCTAAAACTTTTCATGTAAGAAAACTAGTCTTATCTAGCCTGCTTTCAATTTTGCACTGCAGAAAATATTCTGATATATGATTTACAAAAAAGCTCTTTAGAAGAAATAGTAGCTCGTTACTTAAAATATTCAAAACTAGACCAGTCAAAGAAAAACGAAAAGTTGCACAAGTGCTTATCTAATACAGTAACAAAATTTTGCTCCCCTTTTGGAGCAATACAAACTTGAGAAAAGTAGTAGGCAGCTCTTTACCTCCCGTAAAGATGTGCCAACTCCAAACTTTGTCTTTCTATCCCTACCTTTTGTGGTCTTACATGATATTACATATTATTATCTGATGTCTGATTCTCTCATGCCTCAATGACTATGTAAATTAAACAAAACTGCACCTTAGGTTGAAACTACTCTGTGCAGATATATGGTTTATGAGAATCATTATTTTGCACAGGAACAGCTATAATTTCTCTGAGGGATATAGTCAAGAGGTTGCTCACTGAAGAAGAAGCAAGTTCAAACATGGTTGTAACCCACACTTTTTAGGTTGTTCTAGGAACAGATTTATCATATTCTACACCCCAGAGAGCTTCTAAAGAGTTTCTGAGTACCTTTCCCCAGTGCTCATCCTGCTATTCCCAAAACCATTCCCTGCCATCAGAACCTGTAGATCAATCAGCAGTTTGCACTAATTGAGCAGCTCTCCGGAGCTCAGCACTGCCTGGTTCATGGAGGTTCAACCTCCTTGCCAGGACCCAGACCACAGTAACCAGCCCTGCACAGAGGAACTGAATCTTATCACAGAAACAACAGTTTTGGCAGCATTATCTGTGGAAATCTAAGCAAAGATAGCTAGCATCTGACAAAGAAAACAGAGACAAATGAAAAAACATTTCTTTTACCTGCACTATCCCATAGAGCACACAAGAGACGGTGGGTTTAGTTACCATGCCATACTTCTTCTCCGAAAAGTATAGTGCCAGAGGATTTTCTGTACTGTCCTATGTTAACCACCTCTCACATTGTATGCATATTCATAGGTAATTCTTCCCCTCATATTGAGATAGCCAACCCATTAATTCTACTTTTTATAGGTTTCTTATCTACCTTGTGTTGCAGCCATTAGAATTATTGCCAATTAGTTTCTATGGAGTTTCCACGGTACAATTGCGGTTATACTGTTTATTGTTATTATGACTTTAGCTGCTAATAGTGTTATGTGCTTCACATTTTTCTCTAATAAACATCCTACAATTATCCATTACTTAAAATTACATTTGCTGGCAGACAGAGAAATCCAAATTTACAAGACTGAACAAATTGTTTAGACCGCAGTTTTGTAACTGGCAGTCTAATTTGTGGACTTACAGTCCTTCCATTATTCACTTAAGGCAAACTGTGTCATATTTGGGCTTTTTAGACCTAATATGCTAGGCATTTTTAAATCAAGACCATTAAAAGTGCTGGTACATTATTTGCATTATTAATACTGAGAGATGAAAACATTTAAATTATGTAGATGAAATACCATTTTCAAGCCTTTCGGGAACTTATTCCCTCACAAGAATTTTTTGCTGTAATGGATTATCACTTAATGCTGTATCAAGCAACTTCAATTTTGCTTAGTCAGCACCTAAAAGTATCCACCAAACTTTGGCATACTAGATGTGTTGGATGGGATGAAATAAAAACCCCTGTCATGATTTTGAAACCATCACACAGTTTGGAAAACAAAACAAAGTGGAGCTAGGGACAAAATCAAAGCAATCTATTAATCAAGCAAATCATTTTCCACTATACAAGCACATTTACATAGATCCTAATTATTAAGAAAAAAGAAAAAAAGGGAAAAAAGAAAATCCTTCACAGCATTCTCTTTCTTTTAATAACTACTATTAGGATTTTCTCTGTTCTACAATGTCTGAAATTTTTGGTTATTTTCAGATGACAGGTAAATCCCAATCTGACATAAAACAACTGGACTTTGTCTCATGATTGCAGGATAGAAAGGATCTGTCTTTAAATTTTAAAATTCTGTGCTCTAGGGATATTTATTTGCTCTCATAAGGACTCCAAAAAACAGCCCGACCCTCAAGCAAAAGAAAAAAAATAAAAAATCTATAGAGACATAACTCTACAAGAAAAATGTTGTTCTATTATGCAAAAAAACCCCTCCATGCCAAGACTCCATTTATCTTAAAACAAAAGCAAAATCTAATGTGATCTATTTCTGCCTACATATTGAAAAAATATGTATGGGTCATCCAAAGAAAAACTTTAAATTTTATTGTTACTATTTCTGGGTGTACTATTCTAACACAAAATCCACTGTTCAGATTCAGGAACATTCTTTGATTTTGAACAAACTTCAAAAAAAGGGTATTTTTTCAGTTTTTCTTTAGGAATGTGGCACTGGAATGCAGTCACCTTGTACTTAATTTCTCTAAACTAATAGATTTATCAAATTTGTAAACTAAAAGAATATATTTGGTTTATTACCAAAGTTATCTTAGAAGTTTAAGAGCACACATCTGCAATATTGACAGAAATAAATGTTTAAAGTCCATTGTTTAAAATGCTAATCTAGCTCTCTCCTTTTACATCAGTTCTACAGTTGTACAGATCCATTTCCATGTTTTCTTCAATTGAGATGTGGAATTCAAGTCATGTCCAGTATCAACATATTTCTTTTTTTGCTGATTTAAATATAAAAACTAGACTTCCTAAACTTTCCTTAAGGCATGTTATTTTTAATAACAAAGCTGTACAAATGAATTTACAGCTTTCTTTCAAGAATATCTCCTAATTTATCTCAAAAAAATGTAAAATGAAGCTTCTACTTCCCCAGAGTCTTCAGCTGGATGGTAATTATAGCTTTTATTGCCACTATTATTGCATCAGACTTTCATTTTCCATTAGAAGGTCAAACTGATAGGTGGAATTACCTATTAATGTCAATTTTGAAATACTTTTAATAGAGATTGTCATTAAAAAGACAAAATTTATTTGCAAAATATAGCTACACTCACATGGCACAAACAGAATCAATAATCAAAACATAAAAGAATATTTTAGTCATAAAGAAAATAAATAGGTTTTTTTCTAAAACTGAAAAAGTATCGTATTTGAGACAAGAAAAAGTTATAATTAAGATGAAAATAGTAAATTCAAAACAATCACTTCTTATTGTAAATCACATGACTCTATTTTGCAAGGTAAATGTGAATTTACAATAAATTATTCATATTCAATTTTGTAAGACCTAGATCAAAACATTCCTGATATTGCTAAAACTACTATCACTAATGCAGGGCCAATCCCCCCACTTTTATCAATTTGAACAGATATTATTTTCCTTCTAAGGTCTATTCAGGAAACTGAGAATAGAAGAATTGTTGTCACAAAACCCTGAACCTGGGTTCATAATAAAAAAATAGAAATTATAAACATAACACATTTATGCTTATTTTTGATTGAATCTTTTGCTTCCATGTTTGACTCCGACAGCAAACGTTCAAGGGTAAATACAGTCTTTTCAATTAGGAGTTTTCTGTTTCCTTTTTTAGCTTTTTAAAGAAGGTATGTTTAAAATCCTATTAGTATTGGCTTAGTAGAATCCTGCAATGCTTCCCTCCACTCATGAAGACCTTTATAAGTTATTCTGATCCCATAGGCTGAAAGCCTGAAAACACATAGTTTGTCATGCACAGGTGTACCTAATCCACCAATTTTCCTTTGCCACTTGGCAGAAGTCTTTATAATACTTTGACCACACAGAAGACAATACTTATGGTTATATGTCACTGCAAAGGCACAAGACTGTAAATGGTAGTGAAGAAAACAGACTATAATGAATGTCAGTAACAGAAAGAGATTTGTATCCCATTACTAAGCAATAAAAATAACTCACGAATAATCCCTTTAAGATTCCTATTAACAGAACTAATGACTATGCTGAAGAAGTAAGTCTTTAGCCTTACCCAATAGGCCTTGAAACAATGATTTCAACTTGAGGTTCTGATTTTGATTCTAAAATAATGTTGTAAACTTCTTCATTCGTAGCTCCAGGCAAGGGTTTACCATTCCATTCTAGAACTTCATCCCCTTGAATTTAAAGAGAAGTTTATCTCACTTTCATATTCTTTTACAAAGAATGAAATCTGTATTTTCAGGTAACATAAAAATAATTTAAAATCATGAAAGAGCTGTACTGAAACCTTCAGACATTCTCCTGCCAAGGTGCTTTTTAGCTGGTTGGCTCCCAGTGCTTCCTCGTGGACAAGGATGTTGTGTTCCTCATGCAAGACTTCATATTTGCAATTATTAGCATTTATGAAGTTTGTACAAATACTCAAATTTTTATCAACTACCCAAATTTTGGATGCTTTTTATAAGGAAAAAAAGTGGTTTTTCTAACTGCAAGGACTCATCCATGCCTTTTTTGTGTGCTCTGGTCCTATGCAATCGGATGAACAGACTTTCACTCACTGGAAACGTGCAAAACAATATATTTTTTCTGGGAAATAATTCTGCCTCTAAAACTGGTTTTAGAAATTAAAAATAGCTTCCATTTAAAAAAAACCCAAAACAAACTAGACTGGAAATAGAAAATTAGGATTTCAGCCCAAATCGTTTAAGATTAGTGGAGATAAATTTATTTCCTATAACTATAATCTGCATTTAAAATCTATAAACAACTGCTGATTTGGTAAGAAAGAAAAAACTAAAAATGACAAAAAAGTAGAATATTGTTAGAGATTCATCATCCTTTCTAGTTCTTCGTTACTCTCTGCTTCACACAATTATCCTGAAGCCACCCACATTGGCATTGGAGCTTCTGGGTTCTTAAGACACTACATAGGTACTTTGGTTTGCTATGACAACATCTGAAAAGTAGTTGCTTAAAGTTATAGTAAAAATACAAACCATTAAGAAGTGACTATGAAAACCAAATGCTGTGCATAATTCTCACTTCATTTAGAAGCTTGAAAAGTACCATTAGCACAGCCTTTTATTTGTAAGTGCAATAGATACATCTAATAGAAATGAAATATTTTAGGACCATTTTTTGGCTTCTTTTCCATTTTCATTTGTAACAGTTAACACTGTTAACACTGTAATAGTTAACAGTTAACACTGCAAATAACACTAATAAAATCCACTGTGTATGCAGCGTGTCATCCTTCAGTGATCTGAATTTTGTTTGCCACAATCAGTTAAACAAAAAAATGTTTGCATTCTGTGGAGTGTAATAACCAGCTCCTGAGCTAGCAAACAAAAATTTACCAAATTTACCAGTGTCACTCAGTCCTCTTACCAGCATTCCTCAGGAGTGTCTTTTTTTTTTGCTCATACATCCAAGCAATTGGTATTCATAACAAATTAGAAATGTAGGCAACCATGGCATTTCATAATTATGTTACAGTATTGTTCTGTATTTTAAAAAAATTACCAAAACACATGACAAATGTTTGTATAAATTAAAGGTTGCATGCAATAGGCCGTTACTAAAATACAGTATATTTTATATGCAACTGATTGATTTACCTGCTCTGAGATGCCCCACCACATCAGCCAAGCTACCTTTCTTCACTTTGGTAATGAAGGCACCGAGTCGTCCTAATTCTGTCATTTTTCCTCCAACAACCTAGTTAATCACAAATTTGTGAGTCCCCCAGCCACCAACCAGATGTCACATAAAGCACAAATATTTAGACGAATCAGTTTTCACATTATTTTTTTAAATTTCACCTGAAATGTTCATAGGCAAACCTATTGTCAATTTGGGTTTTGGAGAGGCTTAAAGACAAAAAGATGCAAAGCTGACCCAGGATGAATAAAATTTCTGTTCCTTTTACTGTATTTGACTAATCAATCTTATGAAGTTTGCTAAATACCTACATTTGTTGCAGAAAGAACACTTCTTAATAAATAACCAGGCAAATGCACATTTACAAATAATTGTCCCTCATGTACTCAAATTTAAATTGCAAGTGCACATAATTTCAAGTGTATGAAATCCCAAAATTGGTACATCAATTGAAAACTTAGCAAATACACTAGTATTAAATATGGGCAAGGAGTTCACAAGAATGTTGCTGATGCTAAAACATAGGTGCTCTCATCCAAGAACATGACAGGACAAACCAGCAGCTTTTGGCTTTTCTAAACAGAAGAGAAACTGAAACCGAAGAGATCTGTTTTTGAATATGACTACAGGATACAGAGATCATGAACATCAGAAAAAAAAACAAGTGCCCTCAAGAAGGCAGATTTTAAATAAAACATAAAGAAAATGTAGTCTTGCTCACTTGCAAGACAAGTTATCTCTAACTATCTTTCTCCAGTCAGTTGAGGGGTTTGCTTGTATTTTTTTTTGCATCAGAAATATCCCAGAGGAGTTTTACAATAAAAAGAAACAGTAGAATGTTGGATTATTTGGTATTAGTTCCCCATGTTGCAATCACAATAACTAGCAGGAGCTTTAATACCAAAAAAGTATCCAGAAGCCCATCTGCCAACAATATTGTCATGACAGTGTGTGAAATTTTTCAGCGAGGGCCTTAGTTCATATTATGTACAATTGAAACTCAGAAAAACCAAAGAGAAATTCCACAATCTACAACTCGTCAACCTGCATTTCCTACTTCACCCAACCTTTTTTCCTCACATAGTCAAACAAAATCGTTTGCTGGCAGCAAATATGAGCTTTGTGCTATAGACTACTAAACATTTAGTAGACTGAAGCTGTTTTCATCTTTTGTATTACCATGCAGACTACGACACTTCAAGGTGGGAATATTTCAGACCTTGCATTCTTCCTGTTGTTCTCAGTGGAGAGGGAAGGACACCAAAATTAAATTTTATCAGTCCTCATTGTTACTTCATAGATTTAAAAATATTCAGAGAGATAAAAATGCTTGAACTGCTACTAGCTTCAGAAAAAAACCTTTTTTGAGTGTTCTGGCAATTTAGGCACATGAACCTAAAAGTCTGCTAAAAATGTAAATTAGGGATTTAAATCAATTGGACAGTGTTGCCAATATCTCATTTTTGGGGTGCTAGATTAACTGTAATTAAATTTAATATAAGATCTACTATGATTTAAGAGGATTTTTGTGTAAATATTTGGATTCTTTCTACAAAATTTCTGTTTTCAAATGGTTGTGTGACTTTTAAACACTGACCCTGTACGCATTTGAATCCAGATTACATTTATGTATGTTGATTATAAAATTAATTACTTGACTAAATTGCAAACAGCAGAGCTAGAAAATGCAGGACTCCATTAATGCATGGTCATGTGTAGTTATTTATCTTGCAGACAGGAAGCTGAATAAACATACCCTTTTAAATCAAAATGCTTCAGCTCCTCTGTCATGGACAACTGAAGACTGTATAGAAGAAGTAAATGTATTTATATTCATAATTTATAACTTTCAAAATTTAGGAAAAGAGAGGAATACATTTTTTGTCAAAGATTGTATGATTTGAGAGTTCTCTGATTTAATACGTTACACGTGTATGTCTAAGGTCAGTGGAACTTCTTTTCATTTAGCACATAAATCATGTAATACTTACTTTTAGCCCCAGTAATGCACCTGATTCTTTGGGCATGGTTGTTCTCTTGTTAAGAATAACACGCCCAATTAAGCGATCTCCCTCTTTGGAAGGCTGCCACGTTACGGGATGCTGTT
This sequence comes from Setophaga petechia, assembly GCA_024362935.1. NCBI lineage: Eukaryota > Metazoa > Chordata > Aves > Passeriformes > Parulidae > Setophaga > Setophaga petechia. The sequence continues at coordinate 6,599,806 of JANCRA010000002.1, read as the reverse complement.
AAAAAACAAGCAATTAAATTGAATTGGAATTTAAAAAGTGTGAACATCCTCCAGTATTTAACTGCATATGTATAAACAAATAAAATTACTGTATCATCATGTTACAGTTGACACAAACGTCCTTCAGACATGTTACATAATGCACCTGAGTTTTCTATGAGTATATCTGTTGGACTCTGGCTACGTTAAACATTTATGCCTCTTGTAAGAAAATGTCTGCATTAAGTCTACAGATAGAACAATAATTCATTTCAAACTTCAATACAATTAAACATTTTAAACACATCTTAGATAATAAAATTAAATATTTCTTTTTAAATTACATGGCTCTGAAAAACGCATGCCAAAATTCTGTTCTTTAGAATAACAGACGTCATGCAGGTCTACCAAATGAGAGTTCATTATATAATGAAATCAAAATTATGCTTTCCAACTCCAAGTCTTAAAAAAAATCACTTATTTTTCCCAGAGCATCACACTCACAACTGATTTTTTTTTTGGTGTTCATGGTGAAATTAAGTGCCATGTCTATTAAAGAGATTAAAGTCAGGTTAAAATTCAGGCAATTTTACAAATATGCATTTCAATAAAACTTTCTTTCTGATTTCCATTTCCTTCGTAGTCTTAAACAAATTTTCACATGATTTGTTTATAATATTTTTTTACCATCAAACATCTATGCTGAACTGAAATAATAAGCAAACACTTTAACTTATACTTATGAATCCCTATTTTTCTATTTCTTACCGAACTAATAGGGGACGTTTCCCTGCTGTGCCACGTGGCAGGATCCAGCCAGTAGTAATCCAAGTCACCTGGAAGAATATGAATAGAAAGAAATGTGTAATCTCTCAAACAGAGAAAGATGTATGAATTATTACTTCTGCATGCATGAATTTTAAATTGCAATTGTTTGATGAAGCAAATACAAAACTTTTTATTATTCAAATCAATATATCAATTTGAAAACAATATAGTGTATTAATATTAAATAATGCATTTATTTGGACCTCTGCTTTTTCGAGAATTGCACCTTAGAATTGGTTGTGCACACTGTCTGTTTTTACCTTTGCTCAGTCCAAGAATGGACCCCAAAGTATCACATTCACAGCCCTCCTCCTCCCCACCATCTCCATAATAAACACACAGGACTACAGCTAATGATGACACGAGAGGGAATACTTCACAAAATGGGCTCTTAGCTATAGTTAAGGACAGAACAGCCAACCACGCTCTAGAATCTGCAGAGGTCAATGTTGTGACAACAGGTACTGTACAGAGGGAGAGGCATAGGAGCAGGAAATAGAGTGCCAGAGGGAACAGCCACACAAATACAGCAAATAGTACCAACAGCAGGTACGAGGCTGCAATCTTCTCTTTCACTCGGGACAAACTTATATGCTCAAGAAAAAGACCATGAATTACAGTGGTCTGGAAGCCATCAGCCTATCAGGACAAAGAGGGCACATTTGGCAATATATCTTCAATATCTTACTTTTATAAAACAGATTTCTGTAATACTATTGTTAGATGCCTGTGTTCTAGTAAGAGTAGTGATCTAATAGGAGCCCAAACAAAGCATGCAAGGGAGAAGAAGATACCTTTACATGCAGAGATTTTTTTATTCTTTCTCTACAAATACTTAGATGCCAATTATGAAATACAAGTTGCAACACTATAACTCATACTACCTTTAATAGCTTATCATCTGCATGATCATATGCCCAAGTTTATTTTTAAACAGCACATTACTATCATATGCATAACTCCATGAGGCAGTTTGTGGTTTCATTAGCTCTGCAGTTCTGCAGCTTTGGAAAACACATTAAATCACATTAAAGATCTTTCAGTTTTATTTTTAGGATCCTTCCTTGTGCCTTAATAAACTTCAAATTACAAGAACAACAAACCTACAGACCACACTGACACCTGCAGTGCTGGCAGTAAGCTCAAAACTATGGAACAGAGCTCCCTAAGTTTCAGTAATAGACTAAACACTAATACCAAAAATCAAGTCTCCTGTGTGGGCTGACCTGCCACATGCCAAAGACAACACACTTCGTCTTCTTGTTTTAGAGTTATTTGCTTAGCAATAGAGTTCAGGAGGGAATAAATGTCAGCTCCAACATGCAGATGAATGTATCCAAGTCCTCAAACACACTTCTTCTCACCCTCATTGTTCCCTGCTTTATTTTTCTCTCTTCCTTCCTAGATTCAGCTTCTTGCTCTTAGTTTCCTTGCTGGTCTTCCTCCTGGTTACTGCAGATCCATGACCACTTAATTAATGCACCTAGCCTCCTTCTCCACCAAGTCCCTGCTCTAGTAAGATCCTCTCAAACATCTTCTGCCTTGTCTAACCTGCTGATTTTCCTATTCTCACCATCTACCTACCCTTTGCTGCCTTTTCTTCCCTGAACATTTTTTTCTGCCATCCATCTGCTTCTGCTTCTGGCTTTAGTGTCCTTTCTTAAGGTTCTGTATTTTAATCCCTCTTTAACTTCAAATCCTTTGATGCTAAGTTACATTCCTGCACCCTCCTTCCCACATCTAAACCTTTAGGTGTCTGTCCCTTTCCCCACTTCTGTCTGCAAAATGTGGCCACAACGCCAATTCTTTCACCCTCTGCTCTCAAAAGCTGAGAGCAGGATCTGCACTGCAAATGCAGCTCTACTGAGCTGGAACATGAAAGATATGCTCAGAAGCTATAAAGGTAGCTATCAAATCAAACATCTTGACTGAATGTCACTGAAAGTAGTAAGTCTACCATTTCATGAATACTTTAAAAGCTGAAAGAATCATTCAATTTTAAGATTTCCATTAAAATTCAGTATGATACAGATGACTGGCACACAAACGTCTGGGTCAATTTACAACTATAAAAAAGATTATACAATGGAAAATGTCAGTTAATGTATTCATGAACACTCATCAAATAGGACATAAAAGTTAAGACACAAATGAAAAAAGTCCCCAAATGGGCATTAAAAACATTTTATCCCAGCAACACTGATCTGCAGTTCAGTGCTTTATCATATCTTTGAAATAATTTCTCCTTGGTCAGCCTATGCCATTGCTGTTTCTTTGCCTAATGCCTATTTATGCCATGCTTGCACTTCCATACTCCAGAACTCACTTTTTGTTTAATTGCACAAAATACCTTCACTGCAACAGCATTATAGATATCCAGGAATAGGTAAATAACATGCAAAAACTAAGAGCATAGCTTCAAAATTTCAGGTTTTCTCCAAACAAACCCCACCAAAACTGAAAACAAAAATCCCTACACACAGAGAACACTCTCCATTGGTAAAAGTAATTAAAAATAACTAGTAAAACAAGAAAAATTTAAGATATTAAAGAGAGGAAAAAACTACTTTTATAAGGAGCAAATAATAGCTTTATAGGCTTAAACTGCTTTTAAATACTTTTTAAACCATTCTTTAAAAACATGAACAACTTAAAAATAATATGCCCCCATGAAAATACACATATACTATATAATTTTTTGTACATTACTGATGTATTTCTAAAATGTATTATTAAAAATGCATTTGTAGTTTTAATGTTTGATTTCCTTAAGACCAACTGAGTAAAGCAGGCTACTTGTAAATACTTGTAAAACCTTATTTCCTAAGGGAATAATTCAAAAGTTGTATCCTAACAGCAAGGAAATGCTTTTCCTATTAACACGCTGCCACTCAATTACTTTGCTCTTGGATGCACATGGATGCAATAATAATTTACAAGACACAAATGTGTTGAGCTTTTTCTACAAGTCTTTTGCAGCCTTCTATCAAAATTCAAGATGGGGAGTAAAACTCTTAATAAATTCTCATTGTTTTTACATCTGCAATATATGTGTTTTCAAAATAAAGGAAAAGCTAACTCATACCACCAAAAATCCATTTTCTCGAAAATACTTTGTCTTCAGCAGCACTCTCCATACCAAAAGCTAATGCTGGGGTACTGTGATTTCAAGTGAGATCCTCAAAATCTGAGAAGTTCTGGAAAAAGTAGCCTTGTCCCTCTCGCAAAGCCAAAACAAACACAAAATATGAGAGGGTCTGTTATTGCGTATGAACAGTCATGCTGACTTCCAAAGAGTCTTGAATACTAGGGATAAAATACCCCAAGATGTTTTCCCAAATCCATTCAGACTATACTCAGAGACTACTGATAATCAGCAAAGAATGTGCTTCAGTGATTTACTCAAATCCCTATGTGCTGGATTTGCAGGAGTTACTTAAGACAAGAAGCAGAATCTAATGATAAGAGTCATTCAGCCCATGTTTGGCACTTAATTAACCATTATCTAACCATATTAGCATGTATCTGCTAATTAATACAGCAGTTCCATCAGATAACTAAGAAACTTAGACAAATATTTTTCAGAGGTTAAATCTAAAGTTACTCTGCAAACTGAATAGACAGACTACGTCTCTCTAATCCATAGAATCACAGAATGGCTTGGGTTGGAAAAGATCTTAAAGATCATTTAGATAATTCCAACCACACCTCCCACTAGGCCAGGTTGCTCCTAGCTCCATCCAGCCTGGCTTTGAACACTGCCAGGGAAGGGGCATCCACAACCTCTGTGGGCAACCTGTTCCAGCACCTCACCACATTCATAGACAAGATCTTATCTAAATATGTTCTTTTTCAGTTTGAAGCAATTCTCCTGTGTCCCATCACTACAATTGCTTGCAAAAAGTCCTTCTGCAGGTTTCTTGTAGTCCTCCTTTAGGTAGTGAAGAGTTACTAGAAGGTCTCACCAGAGCCTCCTCTCCTTCAGGATGAACAACCCCAACTCTATCAGCCTGTCTTCATAGGAGACATGCTTCCATCCTCTGACCATCTTCACAGCCTTCTCTGGACTCACTCCAGCAGGTCCATGTCCTGCGTATGTCAGGAGCCCATACCTGGCTGCAGCACTTCATGTGATATCTCACCATAGTGGAGCGGAGGGACAGAATCACCTCCCTCAACCTGCTGGCCATGATGCTTTTGAGGCAGTCCAGAATGTATATGGATTTCCAGGCTACAAGCTGCCAGCTCACATTGAGCTTTTCATTTACCAACACCTCCCAAGTCCTTCTCCTCAGGGCTGCTCTCAATCCATTTTTCACCCAGTCTGTACTTGGGATCCATTGATCTAATTCACCTCTCTCCAGTTTAGAGGCAAGGATGCCATATATGAGACAGTGTCAAATTCCTTGCACAAGTCCAGGTAGTTGATGTCATGCTTCTTTTTTGCTGTAACCTCACTGTAGAAAGCAACACAATTGGTCACACACAATTTACCTCTAGTGAAGCCCTGTCGGCTGCCACCAATCACCTCCTTATTTTTCAGTTTCCTTAGCACAGTTTCCAGGATGATCTGCTCTGTCATCTTGCTGGGCACAAACGTCAGATTGACCTGTAATTCCCAACAGGTGGGAACATCCCTACAGATAATGGGGTTTTTTCTCTTTTTAAAAATGAGGGTGTCATGGTTTGACACTGGCACAATGCCAGTGCCCCCATGAAAATTCCCTCTCCCTGGCGTCTGCTGTGAGGTGAGACCCGGAATAAGCAAAGTGGCTCCTACTTAGGGGAATGAAAAAACTTTATTAACTAAACTACAAAAACTAAACTACAAAGAAAGAAAAAAACACACGCGGAAAATGAAAACTGCACAGAGACATTCCCTCCTCCTCCTCCCCAGCAAATTCCCAAATACATTTACATTCCCAAATCACCAACTCTTGGATCAGGACCACCCTTTGGATAATCAAATCCTCAGTTCATCAAGAGTAGAAGGAGTCCTTCCTTGTGCCATGGGCTGCTTGTCACACGCAGCACCGCCCGGAGATCCTTTGCCATTGTGACATCTTCCTTCCCTGCATGGGCCAGGGGCTGCTTTCAGGGTGGTCTTTTTAAGGATGCATTGTCCCATTCCAAACAGAGCACAGTCTCTCTTGTGGGACCTCTGTCCCCCCCCATTTCTTTTACACCCCCTGGGGCCGAGGGGTCTCAACACTGAACTCTCTTGGCTCTGAGCCCTTGCTTCCCCCTGCAATGCAGTCTCTGCATCACAAGGAAACAGTCCATGGCTATACAAAAAAGAGTCCAGCAAAAAATGCCACTCCATCTTCTCCATTCCTTCAACCTCTCTCTCTCTCACTTGCCAGACCCCATCACTGGCCCATTTCTTCCTTCATCCTCTACTCTTATCTCTCTTCTAGGAAGGGTTAATGTTCTGCAAAGTTTTCATTGTCCAAAAAAGCTCAGGTTCTGACCGCCCGGAGACTCCCACAGCGGCTGGACACCTTCTCACTGCACCTCCTCCCCTTCTTCTCCTTTTCGGCTGTGCTGCCGGCACATGTTATCAAGTTTCAAGGTGGCAGTCACAGGCACAGGCTGTACTCTCTCTCTCTCTCTCTCTCCTGGGGGGGGCTGCCCGATATCTCCTGGTGCTTCTCCCACCCCTCCATGCTGGGGCCTCCTCACCTCCCATCTCTGTCCAAGCCCTGGCCTACCTCACCGGGCCGCATGGCTGCCCCTCCCCCTCCCAGCAGCAGCAGCTGGATGGGGGAGAGATCCAAACTCTTTCCCAGCCGGAACCCAAGAGAGATCCCAGGAGGAGAGCCCTGTTTTTAACTCTGCGTTCTCAGAGGCGGATCCAATGCCCCAGTGGCTAAACCAGGTGCCAACATTAAAATCCGAAGATCTATTGGTGACCTTGGTGACCATAGCATGTCCCAGATATCCCATTTCCGGTGAAACCACCACAGAGGGTTATGTTTCCACTTTTCCAGGCAGTGGAAATCTCACCAGACTGCCACAACTTCACAAATATTATGGATTAACTATTTTATCTACCAGTTTCTTCAAGAGCAGCAGATGCATCTCACCAGGCCCCATGGACTTTTCCACCTGCATGTCCCTCAGACGGTCTCAAACCTGATCTGCAGAGGGCATTTTCTTGATCTCCCAGTTCCTGCCTTTGTCTGTGGCAGCCTGGGCACTGCGGCTGGAGCACTTCTCAGTGAAGACTGAGGGAAAAAGTAATTCAGTACCTCAGCGTTCTCCATATTCCAATCCAAGATTCTTTTTCCTTCTGGAGAGAGCCCACATATTCTCTAGTCTTTCTTTTATTGCTAATACACTACAGCTACTTTTCTTGTTGCCCTTGATGTCCCCAGACAGATGTAATTCTATCAGGGCTTTAGCTTTCCTAACCTGATCCCAGGCTGCTTGGACAATCCCCCTGGTGAGCTGCTGTTACAGAGGTGGTACATCCTATTGTTATGCAGGAAAATACCTCTATACCGAGGAAAAAAACATGGTATTGTTTAACCAGAAAAATAATTCGGTGTACAACAACATATGCTAAAATCATTCTAGTTCAAGCTGCTAACTAACTCCATAAAGAGAATAAGTGAGTACCCTGCCTTGGAAAACAGCCCTCACACTAATGTGGCAAGCAGAGAATTCAAAAGCTACCTACTGCCTATTTATATACAAATACAGAAAGTTTCACAAAAATGCTCATTATCTCTTAGTCTCAAACCAACCCACTTCAGATGTCTATAGTTCAGAACTTAAATCCTTGCAGGACAAGATCTGTGTTTTACCATCTACACAGTTCAAGGACAGGCTGTCTCATGCACTTTGTGGGAAGAATGCACCACAAGGCTGTGAAATTTAGAATTTTCTTTTCTTTATTGTCTTTTTATTTCTTTTGCAATATATAATTGCACTGGACTTTAGTTTCCTACTGGCAAATGTCCTAAGCACTGAATATTAACATGCTATAAGATTCCAATGTTAAAATAAAGACTAGTACACTTTAGAAAGGACTGTTTTTATATACAATACTCCTATTTCAGATATAATGTGGCACATAGCTCTCAAAACTAGAACTAGCCTCTTAAATTGCTTGCTCAATTCAGTAATTTATTCAGGTATTTTCATTTAATGATGAGATATAAAATTACTTTTCTGCATCTTAATTAAATTTCAGAGTAATAAAAAAAACATTGCAAAAGGGTCTACACAGCTTTATCAAGCTCTAGGCTTTCAGTTTTAGATAACTGACAACCTGGGCTTATTCAATACAAACTGAAAATAAATGGTTATTCCTTACTTTTGCATTTAGAAGATAAGGAAATTTCATACTCTCTCATACAAAAGAAACACTTTTTTATTTTGAAATACACCCCTTAGTTTAGAAATCTTTTTTAAAGTGGTGGTACATTGTGGGAAAAGTGATGCTGATTGATATTTTCAAACAAGAAATACAGAAATAATTAGGCAAGGAAGTAGTGAACTTATGAAATATTATATAGATAGTTAAGGGCACTTAAATTAAGCTAAAATCTAGTGAAAAGGAAAATCCATTTGACTTCTCCCCTAGTTATCATGGCAAAGTTGTTCCTTTATTAGAGTTTGCAAATTCATAATTGTTTTTTATTTTGTAAAGGAATGATTTGCCCATTGCTGATTATGAAAAAGTTTTTCAATGTATTCTTTTTTTGTCTGTGCATAAAGGAAAATTTTATGTGATTGTTTAAAATGAGGTTCTTATCCAGGTATTTATTTAACAAAGAATTTTTATGTCATAGATTGTGATTTGCTTTTAACTAGGTGTACAGGTTAGACATGTACTTTTTTATAATGAATACTGCACTTGTTCATTGATGAATGAAGGTTGCTCAAAAGACAGATTTGCAAAAGACCTTCCAACACAAACACAACTGGGCTCATTTCTGTGTTTCACAAGATGGACTTCCTACCTGAATTATTTCAGGGTTGTTTTAAGGCTTTATAAATTACTGAAAGTAAGGGTTACTAATCTTGCCAATGGAAGCTGAAAACCAAAAATCACAACCTATCTAGTAATAAACAAACTACTAGAGGAGTTTCAAATGTTTCCAAAATTTTTAACATGGACACAAGGGACATAAGGAAGCTGCTCTGTTTCCTGAATGTCTAGGGAATCTTCTCATAAACTCCCTGAGCCAACATTTAGTAACTTCACTAAAACACCCAAAGTCTTGAAAAGTTCATCAATCCCTTCTCAGCTAGATTCTTATTTTTATCTCAGAGACTGTCTAAACTGCTATTCTAAGGATGGGTGAGTCTTATTGAAAGCATGTGAGTCCAAGAATGTGTATGATTCACAGAGGTATGGTCATTAACAGCATATTCTGTAGGGCCACGACAAAGTGTGACAGAGATGTAAAACATGAAGAAAGATGCATGAACTTCTATTAATATGAAAGTTATTTTACAAGGTTCATTAAAAATATTTTCTTGAGGATACAAGAAAAATGTTCAGCATCAGGAACATAAAATCAACAGGCAAACATTTTGATTTTGATATTGTGGCATTTAAAGATTTAAGGAAAATTTTGCTATCTAATTGTTTTCTCTGATTTTGCTGACTGGGATCGCTCTCTTGAGTGAAATCTAATTTTGCAGATAGATGAAAGGAGATGTCCTTCTGGAAATTTAGAGCTTCTCTGAATAAATTTATTATTTCTATTTCATTCCAATTCAATTGACACTATTGACTATTGACTTGTGTCAACAGTTTCACTGAGTTCCTGCTTCATATAATTCACAATTTCAGTTTTGATATGATTTCTTGATAATATTTTTGTTTCTTGATCATATGTTTTATTATTTTTGTATAATGAAATCTGAAAACTATATAGCAAGTCATCTCAGAAAGTCTCATGGTCTCATAATTTTGGATACATGTGTACACATAGCTACCTAGTACACTGAAGGCCTGATAAGTTCTTAATATTTTTTCTGCTGTTCTTCAAATGAACTTCAAATATACATGCTGTTCTCCAGCATAACACAATTTTTTTCTCTTTTGAGCTGGTTTAGGTTTTTTCCCCTATCTCCTGTGCACATTAAACCAATTGAGTAGGTGTTGATTGTAAAAAAAGGTAATATTTCCATTTGGGTCTCCTTTGGTATTTTTCTTCTGAGAGTTTGAAAAATCTTACATTTTTTATTTTAGTATTTGTTAAAAATTGGTTTATCAATAAATTATCATTTAAGATCAAAGCTGAAAATAAGCTCTTCTCAAACCCCAGGCTGTTTCTATACTCCCAATAGCTAGAAATTTTAACAAATATGAAGAAAACAGAAAAGAAAATGGCTGCAAGGCTGTAAAGCAGCAGCCCACACATTAGAAGCATTATGGTGTTTTTTGGTTTAGTTTTTTGTTGATTTGAGGTTGTTTGGGTTTTTATGTTTTGTTTTGAGTTTTTTTTTTTTATTGTTTCTGCTTGTATTGGGTTTTTTAACTATCATTCATGAGTATCCTCAGTTATGGTGCATTAGAAGATAATGAGAGGTTTTGTTTCTCCAGTTCAGGGGGGAATACTGCAGGGACAATCTTTGGAGTGCATTTTGAGAGATCACTGACACTTGCAAAGCAATGAGCAAAGGATCTTTGGAGCTTTGCTTCCCACCAGTAGAGAGGAAATAGTTACAAATGTGACCATGAATAAATTAACAATCTTCAACAAGAGACCAAAACTGAGCAGAAAAAAAGCCAAAAACCTTCCTATAAAAAAACAAAACCAAAACCAATGAAATCCTCTTGCCAAATAACCAAAGCAAAACACTCCACACTTAAGAGAAAATTAGGAAGCAACCACAACAGCAAAAGGAGTCCAGCAATCATGGAAGCATCTAAAAAATAATATCAGTATTATAGGCCAATTCAATGCAGTGAAAGACTGACCAACTAAATCACAAATGTTTCATTTTCTGGAAGAATCAATAGAAAGTTCCCTGTGAGTGTGCACCTTAGAGTGAACAAGTACCAGGAAGTACACAAGACATAATCAGAAACACAAAATACAATGCAAACAGTGAGGCATGCAAAAGCAATTGAGATAACTCTGCAACTATTTAGTCCCTACTACTTAGTACTTAGTACCAAGTAGTTGCCAATCTAGAATACTATGTAAAGAACCTGCTACTATTTGGCTCTATCAGCAGACGTCAAATACATTCATTTGAGCAGGAGTTTTGTTTATGAACATGCCCTGTTAAGAGCCACACCAGAAAAAGTGTCTAGCATAGGCTGAAAACCTACTTAGAACATAATATTCTAAATATATTCTAACCACATTTGGCTAAAACTGATAACAAATAGCCCCTGAAGTATTCATAAACCAGTGTTTGTCTGGAACACAGTAATAGTCAACACTCACACTACTGTTCCATGTAATAGAACAGAAACATATTAGATTTGTAAGTGACTTGACCCCAAGGACAAAGGAATGCCTTTTTATAGTAGGCCAGAACCAGACTTCAAAGGTATCTTGACAAACAAGAAAAAACAGTCTGGAAATAGAGGATCAGGCTCAGTGCAGCCAAGGAAATGGCTCCACACTCAGAGCAGGATAAACAAGTGTAGAAACAAGGAGAAATCCACCAGTTCAGAACTAGCAGTGCAGAAGAGGATGAGGTGGGTAAAATTGATCTCAATGGTAACAGGGGAAGATGGCACACAAGCCTGGCTGCTGTTGAAAAGCACTGTCCTTGCCTTTTGGGAGTTACAGGGTTGGCCAGAGACCCAGACTCCAGGCCATTCCTACTTTTGCTTCAAAAATACCTCCAAAGGTCAAACTGTTGAGGAACTGAAAGTCTTGTTGTTCATTTCGGGGACTTTGTTTTGTGTTATTGTCCAGCATGGTTTGTCTTTTGGGCAGCCTTGTACTTAACCAATACCCTGACCTAAGAGCTGACCTTGATGGCAGCTCATTCTCTCAGGTTCTGTCCTTGCAGCACACAGATCAGCTTTCAGAGAGGAACATTTAGGAATATTTAGAATAATGATACTGAAGTATCATTATGGGGGAGAGATGATACAAATTTAATGGACAGAGAGCTATAGATAGCCTGGTTTAATAGTCCATTATGACTCTATAGTCAGGGGATATGGGGCTCAGGGTGATTTTGAAGCATCTTTTAGATCTCTCAGGTCCATGCTATTCCAAAGGCTGGAGACATGCTGCTGATTGTCCACTGCCCACAGCGCAGCCTTGAATCACTGCAACACAGGGTGTCACTGCTCTGTATTTCTCAATCCCAATCCTATTTCACCCTCTTCATCTACTTATGCCAAGATGCGCAAGAGACCTCTGGAATGCAGTTTACAGCCATCTACACAGTGAACAGCTTGAAGAAGAAACAGGGATTTAGCTTTTTTATGTACCTATAAACAACTTACTAAGTGTGAGAGAGTGCAAGGCTTTGACCTTGGCCAAAGGTGTTCTCAGTGTTATCCTTTAAGCTCCATGGAGAGCAAAGTCTGACCATTGTTGCCCCCAGCCTCAGCATTCTGTCTTCCTGATACTCCTGCTGCTGCTTCTGTTCCATCTGTGTTTTGACTGCTATTATTAAATCACATTCTCTCCAATGCTTCCCTCAATATTCTGCCCTCAGTAAACTAATTCTCCTCTAAACTCTGTTGAAATTACATAGATTTCTAACATATATATCTAAAAATAGAGTATCTAAAGCATTATTTTGAAGATCATAAAACCTCTTTCATAACTTATTCTATCACACATCTTTAGGATTGATTCTTCTAGTGAAAAAACTGCTTTCCAACATCAATTTTTATAGACAGTGTTATCAACTAGTTAGATATAGGATTTTAAAGGTATTTGTTATTCTCAACACACTGCATAATCCCCAAGGAACTTGCAGTGATGAATCCTTCCTCTCACTTTCCCCCGTGACTCTTCAGTGATTTAGCTGAGGACCTTGTTTCAAATACAAAAGGGAAAAGTTGATATTCTTCCCTGAGCAGAAGGTACAATGCATCAATATGATCATGCAGAAATAAGGTACAAAATAACCAGAACTGTGCATTTATTATAACCCATATATTATTATAACCATAACTGCATCTTATGGTAAACAAAAACATTTTTTTTCTATTTACATGAGTTTGATAATTTTCCTCCCTAAATAATAAGCAAAAAAAAAAAAAGTAACAGTATCACATTCGATTCTGAACTTTTTAAATCTCCTAAGAAAAGAATAATTGAGGAGATTGAGGACTTGTCAATTCTCTTCTGCCATAAAGAAATAAACACAGGAATTTTCATTTGTTTCCTGAAGTAAATTTCTAAATTCTTTATCATTTACTTCTACAAAATGCAGAACTCATAATGCAATAGGAATATTATGATTACTTTTCAGAAACTCATTTCTATTTTGATATGCACTTTCAAATACAGATTTTTGTTTAAAAGCTCATTCCATATAGCATCACTACTGTCAAATTATATTTATCACATGAGCTTTCAAAACATAAACATAACTGAAACACAGACTTAAAAGCAAAATGGTTCTTTATTCCCTCTTTAAGCTGAATCTATGCTACAATTAAGACTTTAACATTCCGAGGATAGAACAACTCCACTAAAACTGCACAGTTAAATAAATCTGTTCATAAATGGATATAACTTTGTTTAAAAATATGAAATATAAAATTATAATTAAAACCTCAGCCCCTTATTTACCTGTCCCTGAATGCAACGTATGGAGCAGAAACTGAAGAAACCCAGCAAACATAGCAGCTTCAGCAAGAGAATGTTTAAAGCACAGCTGGCATCTAGTAGGTTGCTGAATCCAGCCTGCAACTGTAGCAAAAGCGTAATGCCAGCAAAAATCCACTTCAGTGTGAAGGAGACGATCTAAAAGAAGTCATGAGGTCCTTGCGTCCTGGTTCTAAGCCAAATTATTCTGCAGTGTCAAACACTGAACACCAGTGACAGCAGACAGGGCTAACGAGAGCTCTTGTCAGCAAAACAAATCTCTGCAGTGTAGAGCAAGCATCGATTACTGCATTAGCTCCCTGCAATGACAGCGACTTGCAGCCTTTGGGAAGAGTTCATGGCTTTAGGAATCCAGAATCAACGAGCCCCAGGAAACAAGATTGCGGGGGGGGGAAGCTCCTTCCTCTCTGGATAGAACAGGAAAGAAGTTTCTTAGTGCTTTTAAGCCAACAGTAAGCTCAGGCACCTAAGCAATCAATACCACTGCTGCAGTTATTATTTATATTCAGCTGTGGTGCACTGAACAAGTTTAATCAACTGCATAGATGAAGCAATTGTGTTTAGGAAATGTGGTTTTTCTTAATTTATGTAAAACATCCCAAGCTGCAGATTTACTTCTAGCACACTGAAAACACAAACAGCCCTTGAGAAAAACTTACCACTTTCTACAAATTAATAGGGTAATTTAATTCTTTTCATATGTAACAGATGTGTGCATGGAAACATAATTTTATATAAGAAAAATATACTCCAAATAAAAACCCCCAGGAAATAACATTTTGTATTCTAAATTACATGTTCAAGATAAAACAGAAAAGCAGAACTTGAATTTGCAAAAGCCAGATGATTAGAGAATTATAGCTAATAGAATTTACTAAAGTATTAAATCTACTGTAATAATTTCCAAATGATACAACAATAAAACTATTTCTGTGGCAGAGATAGCCTTCCTCTGTACAAACAGATGGTTTTCTGCAGCCTATCTACATACTGCAGGACTTCCAAAACACAATGCAGGACATGCAAAATACAAAAACCCTGCTGTTTAGAAACTAAAATATGAGAAAGCAAAGCACAAAAAGAGAAGCTTAGAAGGAATAAAATATAAATAGTAAAGCTAATGAGAGCTTACAGCTCTTTCATACTTAACAATATATGAATCTATTAGAAAAAATGAAAATAAACTTTTAATCGAGTTGTTTCCCTGTAATTCTGGATAAAACCCAAGGTACTGAACACTCTCTTTCACAATCCTACATGTCAGCCAACAGTAAAACCCATGGAATACCCCCTGCCACTGCTGACTTTAAGTGTCCTCTGTAGCACTGTATCAGCAGGAGGAACATTCACCTGTCTAACTCTGCTTTATTCACAACATGCCCTTGTTAGGAGATGGTTTGTTCAGAGGAGAACAGTGTCCAGTCTTTATATATTTCAAGAGACAGTGATCATCTGCTACTGACCAAGGAACATTTACCCAGCTTTCCCCTAAAGCCAGAAACATTTCTTGCAAAAGAAACAGAAGACCGAGTATGCCAAATGCCTGATGCTTCCACAGCCCATCCAGTGACCCTTCTGCATTCCTCCTTGCAGGATGAGCTCCTCTTCTGCCAGGGCAGGCATTGAGGGCCTGCCTCACTTTCAGAACACAACACACCTGGGTCCTGAACACTCACCTCTCCCCACCTGCATGTACTAAACAAGGCGGGGGATTTTGTCAAAACACAAATCAACAGATGAAAAATTCTTGCTTGCTACAGCCTCAGAATTGGTAAATGAGACTGTACTGTCTGGGCCTTCTTTTCTGACTTATTTGAAGTGTTCTTGTCATTCCCACAGCATACATGTGTCTGTGAAAAGAATAATGAACTGTTTTCCCAAACAAGTTTGGAAAGGTTGTCTGTGCCTCATGGTGTTGTTAAAGCTCTCACTGTCTCCCACTCCCCTGTGTGATAACTCCTCCCTGCTCCTCCAGCAGGCAGTTCTCTATGCCCATTTTCCCCACTGCTGTCCCTAGCCAAGAGTTCTGCCAAGCCCTGCCTAAATAGCCCACCCTAAAACCTTCAGATGGCAGAGGTGTCTGCAAGTATGTGCCGAAAATAAGGGAAGAGAGGAGCAACAGAAGAATGTTCTGAGGTCAGAAAGGGCATTTTGCAGAAAAGTACCACCAACTGCAGAATGCATTGCTCATCCCCAAGGATGGATTTCATTCCTCCCAGCCCCAGACACATCAAGCCTCTCTGGCTGCCCCAAAGGCTCATCTGACACCTTAAGAATAAAGTGCTAATAGTTGGTCTCTTTACTTTTACATCCATTAATAGCATCAGAGCATAGGAAACTGTAAAACTGGACATCATTCCATTTTCCTAGTAAAAAAACATAATTAAGTTATAACACACTTTCAAACTTTGCACAGGATAGCACTGCCTTTGTAATCTCTGCAGGTTTTTACCCTTGCAAATGATTTTATTGTCACTGTCTTTTGAGGCACATTACACTACACATCTGATAGTTAGATATTGACCACCATATTTTAGCCCTTTATAATCTTCCTGCTAATAGCTGGTATAGATCTTAATCTGTGTATGATACTCCTGCAGTTATACAAATTTCTGAGACCACTAGAAAAGCATGAGGTTGTTCAATCTCACCTTAATAACTCTTACCATTATTCATGTTTTAAGAGAACAAATTCCAAGAACTAAACATACTGCTCAGCTTTATGCCTAGGTGAAAATGCAGCTATCCTCTAAACCAAAAGTTTTACAACAATTTTTTGGAAAGAGGAAAGTCAGAGAATGGTCCCAAGCTTAATTCTGTAGCACAAAAAGACCAATTCAAGTAAAGAAACCCCTATGCTTAAACTTGGAATTTAAATTAGGAAATCAGAGAAGCAACAAAAAATATCTGTTGCAGTCTCCAGACCTCAAAGCCAAGTTACACTGGGGAAGATATTCTAATACAACTGCAGAAGACTTAGATACAATATCATGTATTGTATGTGACATTTGGCACTGCAGCCCTGTCTGATCTACTTCAAAAGGTCCTGGCTAATGCGGGAGATGAACAGGGACTAGACAAGCCACATTTCCCTAGACAAGCAGGGAAAGAAAAGGACCTGGGAAACTACATACTGAGATGGTTATGGAACAAATCCTTCTGGAATGCAGTCCCAAGACCATGAAGACCAAGAAGGTGGCTGGAACCACCTGCACAGCTTTACCAAGGGCAAATCTTGCCTGACCAGTATGCCTTCTGAACCTGCAGGCAAGGGGACAGCAGCAGATATTGTTTAACTATAGCACAGCTTTCAACCAAGTCTCTTACAATATCCTTCCAGGCAAATCAGAGAGCTATGGATTGACTGATTGATGAACTGTGAAGTGGAAAACTGACCTCACCACTTGACTCAAGTGATGGACTAAAGACTGGTAAATTGCTAGACACACAAAAAAGGACCAGAAAAAAGATGCATGGGGAAGAAACAAAGCTTTCCTTTGCTCTGCTAGCAGCACTCCAGACCACCAAAGCTCTACAGAGATCACAAAAAACTCGACGTGGTATTTGGCTTTCCATCCACAATTAAACTCATTAGAAAAAAACATACTTGCTTCTGATAGGCTTAAGTGCAGTG
Source organism: Setophaga petechia (assembly GCA_024362935.1). Classification (NCBI taxonomy): domain Eukaryota; kingdom Metazoa; phylum Chordata; class Aves; order Passeriformes; family Parulidae; genus Setophaga; species Setophaga petechia. The sequence continues at coordinate 6,582,586 of JANCRA010000002.1, read as the reverse complement.
TTTAGCCATGACTAAGATTATTGAAACACTTGCAGCATAAGTACATCTTCTCTTCAGTAAAGTATTGCCCAGTGAAGAGACTGAATGTTTTTCAGTCTCTTTTTCAGATTCTTTGGCAAAATAGTTAGAATTTTGCAAAGAAAATGCTGGACCATTTACCAGAGAAAGACTTCTACACGTAAATATACAAATACATAAATTCCCACACTTCTGAAGAAGGGGTTATGGATTGACATAGGACCAATTGTGAAATTTTTCATAACTACTGAAAAAAAACGAGTTTAAGAACCTCTGGTGAAAAAGACATATAGCTCCTTAAAGGAATGTCTGCCTATAAACACACATCAAACTTGCTAGAGCTCATCCAAGTTCCTCTTCCTTCAGGCATGAGCATATTCTGTTTATATTCCTAGCCAGGTAACAAAAAAATTTGAAAAGCACCAAAGGAGAAATTAGGTTGTTAAATCAACAGAGTAATATGCTGAAGCCAATATGTTTGGTCTTTTATTTAGCTTGAGCTAAATCAATGTCATGCCATTGTTGCTCCACAGCTTTCAATTCAAACCTTGATCCAAGCAAATCAATTCAAAGTGAAAGTGATGTAAGTTGGCATCCATCTGAATAACACCATGTAAAAGCACACATAGGGAGCAGGCTGTGGTGTGCCTCCACTGGCATCCCAGAATAAGGGCTTGACCACTTTGTTTCTCGAGGTCCTCTGGGGGAGTTTTACAGAACATCACCCACCATTCTGCAGCAGACTGGAAGACAGAAGAGCATTTCTGCACAACCAAGTGAAAGGAACTCCTTCAAGCACACAGGTCTGAAAGAGCCACTAAGGAAAGGCCCTGCTATTTATGGCTTTTATAACAAGGCTTCCAAGTTCCCTGTCAATGGTTTAGTACTGTGCTGCCAGTGATGTTTCATCTCCCCCTCCTCCATCCAGGATTGACTCAATTGCTCTTGACTCCTCTGAGGAAGATGATCATGACAGTGAAACTGGAAAGAAAGAAAATGAGCCCTCACCCTAGAAAACCTGGGCTGGGCCTTCAGTCCCACAGGTGCAATGGCTGAGATCTTTGCTATCCAACCTTCATGATTCAGTAATTTTAGTTTCCTTAACTACTCACAAAAGTCAACAACTCCTAAGACAGAACGTTTTGATAACTGGCCTTGACTGAGGAGAATATACTGACAGTCAAGAGAGAACATCAGTGCAAATCAGTGCAGCCACTGTCAGATTTACAGATTTCTAGACTTCTTCTGACATCCGAATGATGATGAATGGACCTCTGCGTGTACAGAGATTTTGTGGAGTATTTTTGTTCATGACAAGGGCAGTAAGTAACATATTAACTTAAAATATCCATAAAAGATTCGCTGGATAGCATTTTTTAGAGCCAAAGGTCATTTTGAACAAACCCTAATTCAAGCAATTTGCTCAGCTACCCAATTGGTAACCAAAGCCAGATGTTTTCAGTTAAATGGTGACAAATCTGCAGGCACTGACTTTACAATTTACTGATCAATGGCATCAGAATATTATTTTTGTTCCCAGCTAAACTACTGTTTCTGGTTGTTGTGTTACTGCCTCCACCCACACTCCACAGCACAGTGGATGTGGAAGACCCATATGCCAAGTGCCTTCCCTGCCTGATGGAGGGTAAGCTGGTTTGAAGGGTTGCTATGCCAGCACCACTTTTGACAGCCATGCTCAAGTACAGGCTTGAACTGACAGAAACAAATTGCTGCAATCCATTTAGCCTGTAGGCAGAGGCTGCACGCATCCACCTGCACTTGAGTTTTCCTGTCAAAAGAGAAGTCGAGCAAAACACATTCCATTCAAACCTGGACTACAGCAAAAATAGGAGAATCTACCTAAGGTGACAATGTCATTACAGTTTAATTAATTCAGACACATAACCTTACAAAAAATCCTTAAAACAACTTTTTCCCCCCCTTCAAAAACTCTCCACCCGCATAACAAAGTAGAAAACGAAAAGATTACACATCCTGAACTAATTCCTGTATAGGCTGTGATTGAATACAGCCAGGGGTGATAGACATTTGTGTGTTACTATTTTATTCTGTTTCTGTACTTCATGATAATTTTGACAACTTAACTCACATTCTTTCCTTTTTTTTTTCCTACTACCTAAATGGATGAAGACATGGTTTAATTTCTGAATCCTTCTACGATTCAGATTCCTACCAGATCTTTTAATTCTAGAAAATGTCAGGTTTAAACCTAGAAATTAAAGTAGCAGTACCATACATACTGACCATTCCAAAAGGAACCTCTATTAAGCAGCATTTGCTATTACTTTAAAATTTTATATACTATCCAGATAAACAAAAAAAGTAATTGCTAAAACCACACATCTAAATACAGGGTTTAACAGTGACCACGTTGTTTAAGCATTGTCAGAAAATTCATTCCTAATCCTTATAAAAATTTTCTAGGGCAAAGTAAGATTAGGTCCACAATAGCACAGATAACTGTTGTTATGATGGCAACATGCCTAAAATTCATATCAATATTTGTTGTTGCAGCTTTTTTTTTTTCAGAGAAACTAAGCTGATATATTAGCATTTTTAAGGATATATTTGAAGAGAAGTCAAAATGTAAATGGTACATTTGTTTAAGAAAAAAAAACAACTGGTCACTGAAAAAATTAAATGTCTCCCTAAGTGTTTCAGTGACTTGTAGGAATTGTCATTCCCTAAGACTCTCTTAGCAGTGATCTTCAAAACTTGGTAACAATAACAGATTAACCAACTTGTTTTATAACTGATTTCAGAGAAACCTTTCTGTGGAAAAGAGCCAACAGCAGCCCAACTGGATTTATTCCCAAACATTCAGTTCCAGTTCCATTCATAGGGGACTGGTTTCCCCTTGCCCAGACATTGTCTGCTTAAAGAGAGTGACAACTACCCTGCTGGCAAATCAGTAATGCCTCTCCCATGGGAGATAACTAAACCTACACCTGGGTATACTGATAAGGTTCAGTATGTTACACAAAAATTGGCAAAAACAGCAAACACCAGAAAGTTTTGAGAACCTACATTTATTTAACATTGTATTTCTGAGTTCCTCTGTAAGGTCCTGTTTTATCTGTAAATGCAAGTCACCTTTATACTATACTTTAAGTAAAATCTGAGCCTGTAGAGAATACAAAATTCCTAGGCATACCATGTACTTTGACATAAACTGACACAACTTCGCTGTGGTAGTGCTCCGGAGCACGACAGGCAGGAGCTGGCATGACACTGCTGAATGACCCACCACTGGCAGAGTTGAAAGAAATGTGGCTATCACTAGCCCTGAGCTCATGACACTGGTTAGGATTCACTGCCAGAGCAGATTTTGCTCACCTCATCATTCAGCTGAGAACAGTATGAAGTGCACGTGGGTTAAAGAGTCACCTGGGGAGCATTGCTTTGCCCAGCATGAGCTTCCTGCTCTGCAAAGCTGTGTGTCACTCCTGCCCAAAGCTGACAGGACACCAGTGCCTGCTGCAATTCCCACCTCAGAGCTGGGAGCAGGGCTGAGGCACTCCAAGAACTGCATCCAGCTGCTTCAGAATGACATTTCCTCTCTTGTTACACCTGCTGACAATCTTTAATGCAGAACATTCTGACTTTCAAAGACATGACAGAGGCAAAGAATAAAACAAAAAATCTGCAGGATTTTATATTCACGCATAGCTCTATTCCCCACCTCTGGGATAATGTCCTGTTAATCACATATCATGATCCTTGAAGTATTTAACTGGAACAGATTCACTGGAGTACCTTCTAATAGCACACATACATTCTGTTTTATATAAATATATATAATCACAAACTTCTACACCTCCCAGAAAAATCTTGTCTTAGTGATGCTATGAAACTACAGTAAAACAAAGAATGTGAAAACATTCCTTCTTATACATTATTGTATATTTTCTTTTTGTTCCTGAACCCACTTGACTGCAGCATAACCTTACCCTAAGGATACTTGGGGTAAGTAGGAAGAGAATATGCAGCTCCACCAAGATTTCTTAAGCACAAACTTAGAAAGTTATCTGTAAATATGTAACTCTGAACCTCCCAAATTTTGAAAATCTGGCTTGTGATCCTCAAACAAGAGTACCTTTTCCTTGTGTTTTGTGTTTTTTCCCTGAGGATAGGACTCATTTCAAGAAATGAGTAACTGCTTCCATAGAGCTATTCGTGTCAGCGTCATTCCCATATGCAGGATACATCCCATACATCATTTGTAACACTGAAGCTATAGGACAATGTAAATCTGCCTATGGAAAAAAAAACCACACATGCAGAAAAGATCTAAAAATGGTTTTCAGATTACTGGTTCAAGTAGTAAAGTTTGCCTGTATTTCCAGATTCTCTCTCTACTGAGAAAGAAACTGTCTTGCACAGAGGCTGACAAAGAGTGAGATTTGACTGCCCCATCTGGTGGCTCATTAAGCACAATTTTAATGGTTTAAGAACATGTGGCCTTACAATTTAAAAAGGGCCACCCCTGGAGTTTTTGTTTTCTCTAAGCAACAGGGCAAAATAAATTCTTGGAACCTAATTATTTTAATAGCATGGCATAAAAATGTAGAAATATTTACCTACTTTTAGAACATAATTACATAAAAGTTTGATATACTTTTATTTTATATTTTAGATTATTTCCATTTATTAGCTGAATTATGCTATTTAGTTAATAAACTTTATTAAAAACAGCAATATTTCACAAATTGTTCTTTTGAATTTATAGCAAGTTACATTTATATTTGAGTTTTCATATCCAGTGAAAAGGTACCTATGTTCTCATTAAAACAACAAAATTAATAACAAGCCAACCATTAAAACATATACACTACTGACTTGTTACTACAAGAAGTAAATTACAAAGCTCATGTCTTATTCAGCAAGTGATTTCTACTTGCAAATGACAACTTGGAAGCTGATCTAGAGAACCCACAGAATTTTAGAGGCAAAAAGAAGTGTGTGCCCTTAAGTCTACACAATAAGAACAGCTAACTAGAATTGATGTTCGTATTGCAGAGGAAAGAATTACAAAATTGAGGACTAGGTTACAAATGCTGGAACTTTAAACTCTAGAAATTATTGTGTATATGTTGCTGTATGTCTGAAAGCATTTTGTCTTGAATTACACAAGCCTGAGAGGTAGTCAAGGAATATAAAATAGAGGGAGAGGGGTTTTTTACACAGGCAGATAATGGTAGGACAGGGAGGAATAGTTTCAAACCAGAAGAGATTTAGATTAGATGATAAACAGAAATTCTTTACTCAGTGGGTGGTGAGGCACTGGAGCAGGTTGCCCAGAGAAGCTGTGGATGCCCCATCCCTTGAAGTTCAAGGGCAGGTTGGATGGGATACTGAGCAACCAGGTCTAGTGGGTGGATCCCTGCCCATGATGATCTTTAGGTCCTGCCCAGATGATCTTTAAGGTCCCTTCCAACCCAAGCTATTCTATGAATAAAACCATTTTACTTATTCCTTTACCACACATAGTTCCCCCAACTAATATTATATATAGTAAGCTAGAACTTGATATGGAATCAAAATCTCCGTGTAATGGAATTCAAATATATCCTTAAATTCTTTGCAGATCTACATTGAAAATTGCAAAATAATCCCATGCTAATCATAGCCCTAATGAACCATACAATACACATTTCTCAACTTGCTCAATGGAGCAAATTAGACTTGGCCCAGTTTGCACATAATGCACAGCAAAGACACGGGTGACAAAGTAAAGAATGATAATATTTTCTTTTTTAAAATAGAAAATGTCATGTTTATAGAGAGGAAGAAAATGTAGAAAGAAATTATTCTAAATATAATGTTTTATTCGAAGTTCCCTCATGGCTTAAAAGAATGTGTAATAAAATATTTAATATTGAGTGTCTAAAACAATTCTGATGTGAGCATGCATTTACTGCATAGCAGCACAGTATTTCCAAGACATCCACTCTGTTACAAAAAAAAAGGTTGAAGTTGCTTAACAATTAGAAATCTCTCCATATACAATTTTAGCAGTCAGTCAAGGGTATGTGCTGAAGAACTTCTGCATAAGAGAGAGGTATTTTCAAGACATTAGACATGTACAAACATGTAAAGTATGTATACATGTATGTATACTATGTATATTTCTGTGTTTATAAATATTGTGAAACTCTTTCTTTCATTTTTTCATGCCACATAGCCATTTTCATCCTTTGGGTTGGTGTCTTTTCAGTTTGATAAGTTGTCAGAATCATTATTAAAAGATCTTAAAACCTGTGGGGTGATGGTGTAGAAAACAAAAAGAGCAGAAAGGTCCAGTGCACACAAATATCACTCTGTTGTATCTTTTAGAGGTGACTCCATCAGTAAAACAAACAAATTAACAAAGTCAAAACAAAACCCCACAACCACATTTTTAAATGGCCCACAAAATCAAAATAACCAAAAACAAACTGAAAAGACACCAACCCAAAGGATGAAAATGGCTATGTGGCATGAAAAAATGAAAGAAAGAGTTTCACAATATTTATAAGCACAGAAATATACATAGTATACATACATGTATACATACTTTAATACCTGACAAGAAAATCAAACAGGCAAATAAAAGGGTAATTTATCTGATTAGCAGCAAATAAGTATGTAGTGAAAACAGGCATCTAGGCTCATGGAGGCAACCTGCAGCTATCTATGAGAGATTGCAAGCATGTCAGAGGACACTAGAAAGTAACTTGAATTCTGCTGGCTGCTGATAAATGGACCAAAAAGGTACTTTGTAATAATATGTCCTTGCACTAAATAAGCATTCTAATTTATTATCATCAAGGCAAGTTGGAGTCTCAGTCACGTACTGAAATCTTGTAAAATTACTCAATGTACAATCATAAAAAGAAAATCTGGACTCCACTGAACTTACAATTTAAATGCAAGGCAATAAACCAGTAGACAATTAAATAAGGAACAAGTGACTACAACTTACACCATTGTGTTTGCTGCTGCCAAATGGGTTGTCATTCATAGTGTGCCTTTAGAGTAATCCCTGGAACAGCTGTGCCCTGGCCCAGCTAGCGCTCTCTGTTTACTACTAGGCAGGACACAGGCCAAGAACAAACCCTAACAGGCAGCTTCCATACACTCCTCTCTTGAGGAGCTCGAGAATGCACCACAATTCACTACTGGGCCAAAAAAGTCAAAGAACAGCCCTTTCATTTGCTAGTCAGAAAATATCACCAGTGGGATGGGAATATTTGAAACCATAGCACATGTGCTTGGCATCACAGGAGAAATGGAGATAAGAATAAGAGATTATAAAAAGAGAAGCATAAGAGATTATAAAAATAGATCGGGAGTCCCTGATTATGAAGCTCACATGTTGTACAGGAGAAAGAAGGAACAAAGAAATCATCAGAAGAATACAAAACACAAATAAGCAAATATGGGAAACAGTTTTCAGAGGACATTCAAAATGGACAAGAACAGGATGAAACCACGCATATTTATTCAAGCGAAACACAGGCATCTCATAATTATTAACCTTCTTTCTGTTTTTCCTAGAGCTATTTATCAATATACTGATTTTAGAAAACTCATATAGACCAGTCTATCTACTCAAAGAAATGCTTAAAGAAAGAAACTGGAATGGTTCCTGTGTATTACAGTAATGAAGTGTGTTATTGTACACTAAAAATATATATAGAAAGGCATCAGAAAAATATTAGCACAAAGAACTAATCAATAATACTCAGTCCCTCACAGTATAACCTTATGTTTGAAATCAATAGGATGATGAAAATGAATACACTAAGAAAAGGACACAGAATGAACATCTTCAGAAAATAACAGAATCAGATGCTTGTTTGTTCCTATCTTACTCTATAATTAACCAAAATTTAAACCAATAACATTGCACATATTATTCTGGAAGCCAGTAATTAATTTACCTTTTTCTTTCATAGGCTTTCATTTTGCACCCAAAGTGGGACAGATTTCCCATACAAGTGGAAAAATGCAAAGGTTTGGATTTCAGTTCCAAGACCACAACTCATCCTTCAATACACTGCACAGGCCCCCCAGTTATGCAGTTTGGTTCATCTTTCACATTTCATCTTTTTTTCTAAGTTCCCAGATCAAAAAACAGTAAACACTGAGTTCACGTAACTTTTATGGTATACAAAAAATACAGGCATATAAAAAATACTGAATGGCAGAAGTGTAGAAAAGAATCTACCTCTGGCTACAACACCATGCCATGTATCAAGTTACTGAGTTTTAAGTCCAGTTAACTTCATAGCAGTACTTTGAAAAGTACTGCTCAGCAGCTAAAATTAGGGCAAGCTTTTCAAAGGCTTTTTCATCTCACTCTTTGACCCTTAAAAAGTGCTCCATGACCCAGAGCTCATGCTCACATTCTCATGTCTGCTACCTGCAATGGCTTCTGTATGGAAAAAACAGACTGCTGAATGTTCTTGAGAACTGATCTTTCATGGAGAAGCCCATAGAGCCCCTGGGTTTCTCTACAGGTTCAAACACTCTCACAGCTCCTGAAAGTAAAGGTACCCTAAAGTCAAACATTAAGTGATTTTGAACATAAGACTCCAATCCAACCATGCTCCAGTATCTGCCCTCCTGTAATGAAAATAATCATCTTACTACTGGAAAAATTCTTATCAGGACAAATTTGTAGTTTTTTCATGAATTAGATGTGCAGAAGAAAAGTAAGTGACAAAGAACAAACAACTAATAAAATCATGAACTTGTGAAAAATCAAGCAGCCCAGAAGACAGGCCATATTAATGGTAATAAAATACAAGGTCTTGCCAACTGAGATAGGTACAAAAGAAATCTAAACTTCGTGGTTTGTGATATCATCTTGATAAATCAAAAGGTGCCATTCTTTTTTCCTTTTCCAAAATGAGATTAATAAGGAATTTTTTACTGGAAACAGCTCACAGGCTGACAAAAAAAGAACAAGGCACAGACAGTTAGCCCCAGATGTTCCCAGCTTAGCTCAGATCCCGCCACAGGAACAGCAGCACTATTGCTAACATAGAGCAATCTCAGTGCAGGCTCTGAAGAAAATTATTTTGCTTTTCAGGAATCCTCCATTTCAACTGAGTAAGAAATTTTGATTACAGTTTTTTCTTAACTTTGCTTATTTACGCTCAGGGTTAGCATGGTTTCTGGCAGCAAGCTTCAACCTTCCTAGCAGTAATGTGGCCTTCCAGGGGAAGAGAGGAGCAGTCACTCAACCTCTCTCCCTCTAGCTACTTCTTTCTGCTTTCTTTTTTCATCTCCACTTCTTTCCTAAACCATTCAACCACAATCCATCCCACCTTTTCTGATTTATCATGTTTTATAGACCTTGGTGATACTTTCCTCTTTCCTCTGAACTTCCTCCAGCATGCTCACAACCTTCTTAAGGTAAACTAGAAAAAGTGCTGTATTAGGATTTTAGAGGAAGATTCAGCAACATATCTTCCATGACATCCTCATGTATATAGTTACATATTTCTCTGAAATGCAGGATATCTTGGAAACAATTTAACTTTTTTTCCCTACGCATGTTCAGCTCGTCTCACTTGTATATGCATGTACTTTAAGTCATTTCATATACACAAACCAGATTTTTTCTGCCCAACTCTAATTCAACAAGCACTTATTTACAGCTCCACAAGCACTGTAAATAATTTCCACTGCTCAAAACACTGAATACTGGTAGCACTGAATAATGTTAGCAATGAACAAAACTCAGAAACAAGAGTCATTTTAATTATATTTCCATTAAAATCTGAATCAGATGTAGGTATAAATTACTGCACAAGGACTAAAAGATAAATTTGAACTAGTGTTTAAAAACCAGCAATCTTCCTAGGAAAGACATTTTATTTTACACTAAGTTAAATTTCAGCTGCACTTTTAAACAAATTCTGCTCCAGTTTTAAAACTCCATGCCGAACTCTCCAAACAAACAGATGTTAAAACCTGCTAGCAGATGTTACAGTACAATTTGACTTGCCTACACTCCAGACTGAAACTACCTCGGTCAAAAAGTTTAACTCAAAACATTTCAAATCAGCCTCTTCTTCTCTACAGCCCTTTCCTGATGTTTTCTTTTGGTTCCTTTATAGGTCCTACTGCATTTGTGTTGTTCCTCCTAACTCCCAAGCCACCTTCAGCATCAGCAATGCTTACAGAGCTTGCAACAAATCCTTGGGGCAAGGATATAATTCATTCTCTCGTCTCCTGGGAGCACCCCCAAGCACAAGTACCCAAAGGGACCCTCCAAACACCAGAAAAGGATGGAGGAAGGGGCCAGATCCTTTTCTCCTGGAACTGAGCCAGCACTGACATATTTGTCAGCAAACCACAGCATCCCTTTCTGCTCCTGACCTCCACATCCTCTCCTCCTGCTCACAACCCCCTGCCTCACACCTGGGAATAAACCAAGAAAATAGCAAGATCCCTGCCCATTACATTTTCTAACCAGCAATCAATGTCATTAGAATGAAATTAAATTACATTGGGTCACCCTGTTTCTCACAGTACCGTGAGAAAGGCATTAGGAATGAAACAATCATGTCTTCCCTGAAAGAAAGCAGAAAGTCATTTCAGGAGTTTGTTTTTCAAGGAAGGCGCGAATTCTATCATGCTCTCCTCACTCCCAAATAAATCCAGTATCAGGTATACACAGTGATTTCTACTTAGGTTTTCAACATTTTACTACCAATTTGTGAGTATTAGTTGCAATTTCAAGCCTAAAGTAGATGAACAAAATACACATGTAGGCAAGTATGAACAGTAAGTATGCAAAATGTAAAATCATTAGCTCATTTATTTACATGAAAGTACTGGAACAGTACCTCTTCCACATTGCTCCAACTTCCAACAATACCTTATCTTCCATTTTCAAAGGTTGCATAACAAATTCTGAACTATCTCTTGTATCCATCAATGGATATAATACCTTTTATACAACTTCATCTGGACACAAATCTACTATTTTTACACAAATTCTTGTTTTTCAACTTCAAAGAAAATACATTTGCTCGAACTTATGCCAAATACAATTTGCATTCTTCACTGGATGGCAGTAGACAGAAACTGTTACTTTTAAAGTGAGGTCTGGATTTAATTTTTAATAGTCTGGTTTATGTCATTCTAGTTTGCCTTTGAAGTATGAATGCAATTTATGCCTTCTATAAGAATTCCTTTCACCTTGCCAGGACTTCACTGGAAATGCAGTCCACCTATTGTTCAACTATTAGAGATTTCAGAAAAAGGAGTTCTACAGCCTCTATTAAAAATAGAATGAAAATTATTATCAGCATTCTTAGTTTCCTGTAAAGGGTGTAGATAATTTAGATAATTTAATAAGAATTTGAGATGACACTCATCTTTTTCTTTTTTTTTTTTTTTTGACACTATAAAGAGCTCTTTCTCTAGATTTACTCCAACATGGAAACAATTTGACACAATTCTTTGGATCCTCCACCAAAGAAGTGAAATCCCAGTGGATTTCAAAATACATTTACTCTTTGGAAAGAAATCTCCTTAATGCTTGTGCATAATTTTTTGAATAATTTTCAAAATAATTTTGAAGAAATACATAATAATTTCAAAATAATTTTGAAGAAATACATATTAAATTATAAAAGTAGATAGCAAGGGATGCACTAGCTAGATTAGGTTGCTTTTCTGAAGGTTTTTTGGGCTCAGAAGATAGGGTAATGCCATACTAATCTGTTTCTAGGAAATGCAAATGTTAAAAAATATCTTGCACAGTATCTGCTTTATATGACATTTTTGGCTATTGATTTTCAATACAGTCTTATCCATCCTACCTGTATTGTGTCTTTCTCTGGGGCATCATTTGCCTTTAAACATCTCTATAAGCTGTTTCTCACAGAAACTTCTATTTTATTTGTTCAACATAGAACTGAAAATAGTACATCTTTATTACTTAGGTGCAGATCATTTCATATTGGCACTCACCAAATGCAAACATTATTTTTAAGATCTTGGGGGTTTTTTATAGGACCATTCAAAGTTTCTAGCTTCATCTGTATTACTTTGGCACCAGGTTTCTGACTGTCCTGACATTTAGATAAGACAGGATGGATTCCAGACCCTCCTGAGCTTATGAAGTAAAGCACTATAACTTTGAACCTGTGCAGTATTTCTCCCAAGTTCCAAGCAAAGAACGGAAGAAATTCTGGTGACATTTGGTTTGTAACAATGCTGTTAAATTGCAAAGAATGGGATTATGATCAAGGTTATAATAGTAGCATTTTAAAATTATTTACATATATACATCTTTTAAATGAAATCCTTTTACTGCAGCTTTTTTTTTTTTTTTTGAGTACTGGGGAGTTTCTAAAATATTTTCTTAGGTAATAAAATCTCGTGCCTTTCTATCTATTTTTATTAAATACTCCGGAGTATTTCAAGTACTGGTGAAAAGGTAACTGTAAAAATAATTGGATACTTTACGATCAAAAAATGTTTCTGTTTTCTCATTTCTATTCACGTTTCCTATCTCTTTTTTATGGGCTATACATCCCCATCTTCAAAGGCTTTCCATTTACAACCCTTGTTAAGGAAAAGTCATACAAAAAATCAGGCAAAAAAAATAATGTCTAAATATCATAACTATTAAATTAATAAATATACCTCTGTAATTAATGCATTGAATACCCCTCCACACATACACACACGCACACATATTTCTGTTGGCAATTAGATACAAAGTCCCAAGGAATGCTCAACAATGTAAATCATGTATGTGGAGGTCAGTGGTCAGACAGGTCCCTAACACACTCCCATCTATAACTTTTATCCAAATACACTGAGGTAGCACTCTGATATGATACTAACCAAGGTCTCCACTCTGTAAAGGGGGACCCTGAACATGTGTCTAGGAGGTAACCAAGAGCTTGATTCAGTCACTGAGAACATAAACCTTTAGCAACATTTGAAATTCTCCAGAATTCATACCACTAAAGGGAAAAACAAAATCTAAGCCTTTATGCTTTAAAAGTACACAGGGAAATTGGTCAAAAGCTGAGATCAGTGTCATGAGCCTGAAAGAAGCTATTGAAAGATTTCATTTATGAAAGACTACTATAACACAAACTATATCAATGTAATTATATCAGTATAGTAACCTTCAGCCTGGACTTGACTTACAGAACAACAACCTTTCAGTTTATAAGAATAACCTACACTGATTATGGGAAATTCTGTCCACTTCATAAGCAACCTCAAACTGATAAACATAATGAAAGATGGAGAAGAAATGCTGTATTACTGACTTCTACTTCCAACAGATGGAGCAAGGGAAAATTACGCAAATCCAAATGTCAGCTTAAAACATGGCCAAAAAGTAAGGGAAAGATATGTGTTGACTTAGAAAGACAGAATAGTTGAGACTGGAAGGCACCTCTGTGAGTCCCTAGTTCAAATACCCTTCCTCAAAAGTTGTGTCAGCAGAGCAGATTGCTCAGGGCCTTCTCCATTTGGGTGAGCACGTCCGAGGATGGAGACTGCACAAATCTCTGTGTGATACATTCCAGTATTTGACAAAAGTCAGTCAAATAAGTGAGATTTTTTTTATGTTTGATTGGAATCTGGATAAAGTTTCAGAGTATGATCACTGCTCCTTCTTAAAAGTAAGCAGAAAAGCAAGTTTTCACATTTTGAATGGAAAAGCTCATGCTTAGGAAGTTAAAACAAGCAGTTATCCAGATGGGACAGGAGAGAAATCTGCTATCTTTGCTATGTATTCCTAGAGCTTTAGGTGATGTTAGGAGACCACAACATCAGATAAAGACAGACAGACAGATTAGCGTATATGAATCACAGACAACTCGGGAAACAGTGCCAGGAACTAAAAGGCAATGCAGACAAGCCTTTGGAATTTTCAGTATGAATACCAGCAAGAAACTTTCAAGGTACAAACACAGATAGTTAAACTAAGGAGCTAAAAACCAAAGATACAAAAAGCTTTCAGCTCACTGTACTGTCAGCCAAAGACAAAGCAGGATTATAACACTGTTGCTAAATTCTGCCACAGTCTTTTCTGACAATGCTTATTTTATCTGTTCAGGATTCCTAAATTTGATTAACTTCTTCAGCCAGAAGAAAGGCTTTGTTTAAAAGCACATAGTGTACTACAAGTTACTCCTTGCTGCTGAGTGTTACCATCAACAGATGAAGACAAACTGAAATAACAGACTTTAAACATACTTCTTAGCTTGAGAGAAAATTCATCTAAACAACTTTGTCAATTCTCTTTTTTTTTCTACATAACAGTCCCTTTGAGCCATATCTACTTGTCCTTAGTAACAATGAACTCTGGCAGATTTTTGATATTGTATTAAATGTGGTAAAATTTTGCATATCTTATGATGCTTTATAATGGTCTCCTCTGATTGTTACAGAACTCACTTTTAATTTCAATCCATCCATTTTGTCCGTTCTACATACAGACAAAAGAATGAAGTAATGACCAAAGGAGTACAGATATCATCAAGAGAGTAGACCAGAACCCTTGAATTCTGTCACTTCCAGGTGAAAGAGGAAAGAGAATGAAAAGGAAACTCATCAGCTGATGCTACCTGTAATCACCTCATCTAAGAATGCAAAAGGAAACATTGTAAAGCACATGTAATCAGGTATAAGACACTTCTCAGTTGGCAAAAAAAAGAAAGGCAAGGGGAAAAAGTGTATGATTAAAAAGAGGAAAAGAGAGAGAAAAATACAGATTTTTTTTTCCCCAAATCATGGCCATGTGCATAATATACAGAAAAGTCCTTACCTTTTTCACTGACACTTTCACTTTCTATCTCCACATCTTCACAGCTAGTATATTCTGGTGTTGATGCCCCTTCTTCCTCTGAGCTACTAACTGACATCTGCCTTTTCTTTCCGCCTCTTTTTGCTCTATGAGGCTTTGGAGGGGATGGCCGCACTGATTCCGACTGGTCAGAGCTAAGGGAATCATTCCTTAGCATGGTCTCCATTTTCTCCCGCTTTGCTTTTCGCATGAGAATAGCAGAGCTAGGATCAAGGCGGCTCTGTTTTATAAAGGAATCGTGGTTCTTGTATTCTACGTGTTCTATAGGAACTGGACTATGCCTGGGAGTTGGTGGGCTATGATTAGTTAATTGTTTAGAAACAGAAATTCTTACATCACCTGTTCTGTCTATAGAGTACGACCTCTGAGTTTCCACAAGAGATTTTCTGTCCTGAGTTCCCTGTAATTGTGAGCGTTTTCCTAATTTATTCTCAGGTACCTCCGCTTCCTCCATTTCTGTGTGTGGCAAAGCTACATCACTGTGTCTTCTCTCGTGTCGTGCTTTAGAAACTTTGGCGTGCATGCGCATCTGCTGCTCCTCGGGGTGTGGTTTTACAGGGTATCTCGCCAGATTGGGGTCACTCTTGTAACGGGTATGATATTCATCTTCCTTCCTTTGCTTTTCATCATCAGGCACTTTGCCTTCCTCAAGTTTCTCTGGCAAGTCTGGGTAATCCTGTGACTTGCCTTTCTCCAGCCTTCTACCTTCATGCCGCTCTTTACGCTCCCTGTCATCTGTTGGTCCTTCTTTTTGAAGTGAGGATTTTGGCACACGCTTACGCTCACTCTTTACACCTTTGCCATTCTGGTCAGAAACCAATACTGCCTTCTTCCTGCAATGAAAAGGAGTAATATGAAGGACTGAATGGAAAATAGAAATACATGCATACAGTTATGGAAAACAAATTCAAAACCAGGATAAGCTATGGCAAAATAGAAAATATTGAATCCATTAACACAAATTAAATCTAATAATCCTTCCATCTTAATTTTATTTTCCAATAGCAAACAACTTCCAGAGTCCACAAAAACATAAATTATGAATGGTCCAATTAATGAGCAAAATCAAAAAAGAATATTGACATGGATAATTTACCCATGTAAGGAAGAAGACCTAGAGTTGTCTTTGTATTAACTGCAGCATTATGACAAAGTACTGGAGTATGTTCTCCATTTTTCTGGAAGCAGTCATGGAAGTTACAGACTAACCACACAATTCACTTCAAGTGCCCTGACAGCATAGATGTAAATACCACCAAATGGAATATCTACCACAATAATATTAGAGAAAGAAGTAATCTAGTTATAAAAAAATGCAAAAGATAATATATCCAGAAATAATATTTAAACTAGTTTTATTTATCTTTGAAACTCTAAAAAGAAGTGCCCGTTTCATAAGCATGTAAAGTAAAGCAGATTGATTTCTTGAATGGTATTCCTTTCTCCAGTAATAAAAGAGGATGAGAAGTCTATTTCTCTATGCAGACATAAGTACAAAACAATAAATAATGAAGCTGCATGATTTTTTTTTCTCTTTCATATTCTGCAAGCCAATAAGCAAGCCAAATAATCATAAAATTCCCTTATGGTGGATATTTTTATTTCTCTCATCATTCCAACTGCCCTTTCATTTAGCAGTTCACATATGAATCCACTGATTTTGAAGAAGGAGAAACAAACCTATACAGTCTATTTGAGAAAAATACACACTGGGACAAAGTCACTAGGACTTCGTTTTGTGGCTCTGAATCTTCCCTTCTACAACTGACACATCTTTGGATTACATATCAAAGACCCTCACAAAGAACAAAGTTGGACATCATCCACATTAAGCTCCCTTCTCTTTTTTTTTTTCCCCCTCATCTCCTGTTTCTCCAGAGTTTTTGGCAATTAATGGGACCTGAGCTTACTACAGATAGTCTTTAATCAGAATGCTTGGAATTCATTTGAAACTCTAAGTGACAAGTAAAGAGCATTAATTTTGTATAACTGATATGAACATCTCAGTTTTGGGCAGCAAAGCAGAAATCTAAAATGTTTTCCTGCCCTAAAAGTTGCAGCTACTCTGGGGGCCATCCCTGTGTTGAGGGACAAAAGTCAACAGAATTATGGAAGGGCATCACTTACACAATACATATATCTAACACTAACCTGAATTTGATACAGTTAAACCCAGACAGATCTCACCCACACAGTAAATTACTAGCCACTGTTCATCATCCATTTTCAGCTCCAATAGCTAGGGGGAAAAAATCATCAACCATTTTGGCCAGAATCTGGAAAATCTTCTATGGCAGACTCCTGTTTTGCTGTCACAGGCTCCTTCCTCAACTGCTCTGCCATCTGCCAGGCAGCAGCCAAAGGAATAGCAACTACTTCATTGCATCAGCCTCTCCTGATTTGCTACTCCTCATCACCCAAAATGCAGCTCAGGAATTCCCTCTTTAACTCATTTAAAATACTTTGCTTCAGGTTGCTTTATCCTTGCAAAAAACTTGCTCTGCATTCAAGATGGTACTATTGCTGTTGTACATGAATGTTAACTTCACACATGTAAATAAGGTCTTTTACCTGTATTATTTCTAACAATAAAATTGGAAATAATATCAATGATATCTCATATCACTGATGAAGAGATAAAACATAAGGTTATCTGAAAGAATTCCACAGGGTGTTTTCTGATTGCATGGGTGTGGATTTTTCAGGAGAATGTCACTTTAAAAATTCAAGCTCTTTGCTTAATAACTTTAAAATACCAGTCAAATTTAAAATTTAAAAGTAATCTACAATTCCGTATTCAAAGTATACATCAAAAGGCATTGAAGTATATGGGAATATCCATAAAATATTTTTTTTTCCTCATTTTATGTTCAATAGAACAAAATAGAAAATGTATTTGATAGCAAAAATTTATCCTTCCCTGGTGAGTAAATAAATTTAATCTTTGTTTTTACACAGCAGTAAGCATACAGAAGGCCCAACTGAACTAGCACTTAGCATTGTAGGCTCCATCTAGACAGAAAGCCTTACCTCTCTTTTGGAGGTTCACTCCTAGACCTTGAAGCTTGCTTTTGGTCCGGGCCCATAGCCGGCTGCGATACTTCTGCTCCTTTCCTACGGTCAGGCTGCACACTGGAAGAGGAGATTTCCTGTGATGAGGCAGCTGCTGTACTCAGGGGAGTCTGTGACCTCGATCGCTCCTGAAGCCTCGCTTTCTTTTCTCTCGGTGCGTCCGAGCTGGCGCCCGTGGCCGTGTCACTCAGCGTTCCGTCCTGGCTGGGCGACGGCTGCGGCCCGCTTCCAAAAAACCACGCTCCGGATTTCGTTAGGATTTCTTGTTGCTTTCGACACAAATTGCATACCCACATAACCTAGTTGAAGACAACAAGAAGAGTCAGTGCAGCTGCCTCCAGAGCCTGGAATGCATGCTCACTACCACCGAACAGGTCCAGCCTCTGGCTCTCAGAGCTAGTGAGGCTGGTGCTCATGACAGGACCCAGAACATGCTTCTCCACTGGCTAGAGCCAAGCATCCTACAGGCACATGCTATGCGAGCTTCTCCAAAATGTCTTGTCAATATACATCAGTCCTACCTGTGGCAATCCTCCCTCAGCCCAGCCCTAGTTCTCCTTTGAACACACACCGACCACATGAGCCGTGCTTGTTGGGGGAGTTGATGCAGCAGGGAGTGGGTTGGGTTTTCTCCACTGGTGTGGATCGCAGACAGGACAGACAAGCCCACCAGACTGCAAACAGGACTTGTACCTCAGCGGTCAGTGCCCTGCCCAGCTAATTCCCAACTTCTGTGGTCACACAAAATTGACACGGTATTTTCTTGTGATTTTATTTTTCACATTGAATAATTCCACATTATCCTGCAAATAAATTCATTACGTACCATGAATGATTTTAGCTACACTTACTGCAACTACTTAGAGGTGTAAAGTAAAACCTTAAGAAATCTACTAACAGAAAACTAAATATATCAATGAAAAAAATGCAGAAGTACCATATTCTGTACTACTTGCAAACCATCATCATTATCTCTTTGAGGGATAGCTGCAAATAATAGCTTAACAAACATGTGTCCCTGTAAATTACAATTAAGTTGCGTGCCTAGACTGTGGTGCCTAGGATTTTTTTTAAAAATTGGGGGATTTAATTCCTTACACACAGATTACAGGAGCACACATATTAAAGCAAGACTTTACGTTTCCAGCCTCTATACTGTAGAGACAGTCTTATGTACAGGAGCAATTCACCAGGGAAAAAGAAATGGTTAATCAAGACTGAAGTATGTGAAAATTTAAGAAAAAAATTAGACAAAGAAAAAAAACAGTTTTCAGAAAGAAGAAAAATAGGCAAAATATATGAAGGATATAGAAGAGCGAGATTTTTGTCAGAAATAAAAACAGAGATGAGAGGAAACAAAGCTGATTATTATTAAGGAAAATGGTAAAGAAAATAATTTAATATAGAAAGTATATAGGAATGGGTAAAATTGCGATGAGGCTAAGAAGAATGACAAAAGTCAGAAGGAAAAATATGCTTGAAATATTTTGTGCAAACACAGGAAAGATGCAAGAGTCAAAAAATTGTACAGTGCTTAAAATAAAAAAGAAGAGAAAAAAACACTTAATGGAAGAAACTGAAACAGGACAAAGTTCTGTTACTGCACTCTTTTACTCTCTGGCCTGTGGAGGTAGAGCATGGCTTACAAGGCACGATGAAAACTTTAGGCATTTCACATATTTAAAATAATTAACTTTTATTTAAATAGACTATCTTTGTAGGTCTGAAAACTACATCAGAACTTCCAAGTGCATTCCTGCACTGTTTGACCAAACCACACAGAGAAGACATCCAACTCTTTACCCTCTGTCAGGATTGTACCTTTATCAAAAGATGACTGTTATATTTCTTCTGTTTAAGAAGGATAATAAAGTATCTACTAATCCTTTAATTAAAAAAGACCCAACCTTAATCAACAGCTACACTTATTCCAAAAGGGGCATAAACATATATCACGATGAAAACAAATAACACTAAGTAGGATAATAGAAACAACAACTTTGACAAAGATAAATTCTAGACCTTAAAAAAAAAAAAAACCTCGATTCCAAAATGTCCAATTTATTCCATCTAGTACACCTCAAAACCCAGCAATTCAGTTTATTAGACTATGTGTTCTAAACAGAATAGACTTTTAGTCTATCAGATTTTTATTAGAGGTATTCAAAAAAAACCCAAAAAACCAGAAAGGCTAAAAGGAAAAAAAGCCACATTTTGAAATGCTTTTATATGATCTGCCACAGCTGTTAGTTCATTAGACAGCAAAAGTTTGCGATGAAATCCATGTCAATGCTATAAACCAAAATAAGTAACAAAAAATGTCATTACTTGCATTTTATCAGTTTCCAAGAAAGGCTGAAAAAAGTGTTATTAAAAAAATTAATCAACCAGAGTTTGTTTAAAAGATAAAGAATACTTAAGTAAATTATCCTAATTAAATTGCATATGTGTGTATATATGCAAGCCCAGTAACATATTTCCTTTACAACTTAATGTATTAAATAATTTTAAATATGTATAAATTATGTAATAAACTTCAAGAAAATACTGTTAATTTGCATAATCACCCTTGATACTGTAATTCATTTTACGCAAAAAATATTATGAGATACAATCAAATAAGAATAGCTAATGCACAAAGAGACTCAGAAAAATACAGAATACTGAAAGAAGAAATAGTAGACAAGTAAATACAAACCCACTTTCTTACAGCTATTTTTAAACTCTGCCTCTTGGACACAATACATACCAATCAACACAGATTACATACATAGGAAATCTGTATTATACTCACATAGAAGCTATACTACCACCCCTGTTTTGGAATCTCTTCAGGAATTAAAAAATGCTACAGTTGCCTTGAGATCTATTCAGTCCAAAAGGAAAAATAAAAAAAGTTCTTCTTTAAGAAAAAAAAAAATCAAAAATTGAGGTAACAGAGGAGTTTCAGTGACAAAACTGTATATTGAAAAACATTTTTAGAGAAGTATGTGGAGCAAGCAATTCAGCAGCATGCAGGAATTATATCCTGATTGAATATACTGGGATGTGGTCCAAACTAATCTAAACTAAAGCAGGTCTGTGTAATAACTTATCTTAACAATCCACAGATGTTAGGCAACCAAACAAATGCTCTGATGAAGGATTACAGTTCTCTAATGTGGCTTCTGGACCTCCACGCGATGCATCAGTAAAATGAAGAGCGTAAGACAATTTTACTCTGGCCTGTCCCTTCAAAAATAGTTTCTGTTTACTCTCCTCTGGACAGTGAGCTCTGATGAAGTGGTACAGTAAACCATTCAAGACATCCAGAGTCTGTTTTTTGTTTCTGGGTTTGTTTCTGGTTTATTGCATCCTTGCACATGTCAATGCAATTTCACACGTGAAGCTATTAAAGGGAACCAGTACAGGGGGTTCTTCATTCAGAGGGTTCATAAGCATGGCTCTGGAAAAAGGTGCATTTTCACAGCATAGCAAAGGGTTCTGGGCTTTACTGCTACATAACAAAAAAGACCAGTGGCACACACAGGACTCAGCACATGTGGGTCAGCAGTTCCCACACAGATTCATGTGGAAACTTGACAGGCTGCGTGAAAACATGCTAGAAGGATCCCATGCTTGCCTTCATGTGGAATACAGAGTATTTCATTCACAGAAAAAATATTCCTCAAACTTACTCTTACAGGTACTGCTGAATGTGATCCACAAAGAGGAGGAACAGAATTCCTGTACTAACACAACATGAAATTCCAACTTGAAAGAGCCCATAGTAAGTAATATATATTTATCACTATACACACAGAAAAAGCATTTTCAGTTACAAGAATAAGAACAATTCTACATTATTAAATATTTCAAACCTGCATTTTAAAATGCAGAAAAAAGGCTTTTTTTTTCAAAATCAAATTTGGAAGCTTCCAAACATGCACTGGGAAGCTAAAGTCACATTGTGAGGGGCACAAAAGTTATACTGAATTTATGTGACACATGCCAGGCAAAACTCAGACTGAGATCAGAGCAAGTTCCCCAAATCCTTCACCCAAGCCCAGATTCTGAGGAGGGTCCATATGGTCCTTAAGCTTCCTGAGATTAGAAATTGAAATCCCACAGTTAGGATGACTCCCATGCATCCTGCTTCATCCCTATGCAGCAAATTAGGAAACAAGTGTGCTAACAGAGCAGGCCACAAGCTATTCCTTACTGAACCTTCACACTACCTTAATTATTTCCCTTCTGAAGGGTGTACACACAACATTTTTTCAGGTTGTTGATTTAATGTACATTCCTCCTATGCACTTTTGGAAGACATTAGTTATTTCAGACAGATCTAATTAGGCAGACCCTCTTCATTGCCTGAGGCACCATTAACTTCAGCAGAGCTCTGCCACCACCCTACAAGTCATCTCTTGAAAGCCAAAGAGAAGGAACAATAACAATTACCTCCTACAAAATTTTCATTCACAAAATTAAGTTAGATTATGCATCACTTAATGTTTATGAGAAACATAAAAACATGCAGCAAAACATGAAATTATTATACAGAATTGCATTTATCTCTTCTGCAATATCAAAATGATTTCTGTAATAAAATCCTAGCTAAAATGTTGTGACCACTTCACTATTAAAGTATAAATAAATAAAGTTGAAAATCTGCCTGAATACTTACATTAGTCCAAAATCTTAAGAAACAAACAGCTCTGCCTTTCTAATGAATGTGTGCTCATGAGTCCAAGTTTACATTAAATATATTTTTCAAAATGTACAGCTGGGTGCATCCAATATCTTCTGCTCAACAAAAGGGAAGGTCTTCTCCCCAACTCTCTCCTATCTTCCTATCTGGGTTTGTTCTCTCCCTTTCTTTCTCACAGGAAGCTTCCCTGTGCCACATACTCACTTGTATACTGTTCCTTGACAGTCAGGTTCTCCCAGGAGCCACTTGTATTAAAAACATTGTATAAACTCATCTGTATTTTCTTAAACTGGTTTCATGCACTGTCACATCTATTTTTTTCATAGAGGGAATGATGAGTAGTAAAATCATGTGACCAGAAACAAAAGCAAATGGGCATAAGGGTATGTTTTACCTACAGCACTGTCTCAGCATCTTCCATCAAATTACATCTTGAAATTACACCAATAGTGGCACACTAGACTTGCACAGAAACATTTTTGAGCACTGAAGCCAAATGACACAAAATCATCAGTATCTGTGCTAGGATCTCTGCTCTACTTCAAAGCAAGGTGACTCCAAACAAGGTGCTTCCTGGAGGTATACCACAGAACACTCCAACTCCCCACCTCCCAGGAAAAGTTGATAAGAAAATGCTGAAGGCAGAAGACCAAGAGTGTGCCAAGTAGCCTTGTGTCAGTTTACTCACACTGATAATGTAAAACTTAGGAACAGTCCCAGATTACATTTAATGGATTACTAAAGAAGCAACAGAGGAGTCTAGGTTCTGATTTTCCTAAAGCCTCTCCTCTGGACTGAAGGGTTTGACAGGACTATGCAATTCTCTGCTGCCCACCTCTCCAATCAGGGAGAGGATCACTTTGCCCATGCTGATGGTCACCAAACATAACACAGCTCAGCCATTTCAGGACAGTGACAATAAACCATTTTAATTTAGTACTCTGTTCTTCTATGCCTATGGAAGCAGATTTTCTTCAGAACTTAGGTTTTCAGCTAGATATTTGTATTCCAATTTGGCAAGAAAAGGAAGATTTTGCACACAGTTGATTGGGCTTCTTCCTATTTTCTGCCTGCATCCTACAATAATGTGCTACCCCACTGGACAAATGCAATAAAAAATTGCACAGGCACGGAAGTTTTCAGGTCATTATATTCTTAAAAGTTACATAAAACATGCAGCTCTATAAAATTCCTATAAATATTTCATTAGTGCAATCTCTTTTGGCGTCACAGAACTGACATGGCAATTCAACCACAAGACACGTTCATAGGAAATGAGGCTGCTCACAGAACAACCTGTTGCCTTAAAGCCTATGGTGCTGTTCACAAGCTTGACTGAGAATTTCCAGGAGGGATGTTTAGAAGTCTGCCTTACCAGAATTTTCCACTTGCACAAGAGACTGCACTTCCTACTCTTTTTCTGCTTGCCTTTCTGTTAATTTAGATGTTACATTTTCAAATTACATGCTATATGTACAAATAAGGATTTGAGTAAGATGCCTAAATTGTGTCTGTCTACACGGAAATTACTGTAGGCATTTCAGGTATTTAGGTCTCCAGCCAAAGAGAGTCCATTCACTTTCATGTAGAAACAGTGAAATAAAATAAAATCCTGTGTCTAATGAGAGCCTAGTGCCTGTAGCAGTAAGTCAGCATATCCCAGCTCGCTGCCACAGGAGTTAAGTCCCATGAAGATGCCAGCAACATGTATGTGTCTTATGTACCTAGGGCAAAAAAAAATGGCATCAGATGCCTACTTTTAGGCAACTGAGCACATAGTTCATGTACTGATTCTAATCATGTTCCTGGCCTCAGTTCCTAAATCCACAGCTAAAAACTGCCTATAGGAGGGGGAAAAGATGCAGCGGAGCAGTGATTGAAGGAGCTAACATCAAAAGGGTATTTCATGCTAGTTTTGTTGCCACTGCTGTTAGCAACAATGTTACTAGTCATTTTAATTTTAAGATTAAAAAAAGCAAAGAAAAAACACCTTTCTTCATATGCCCTTCTGCCAAAATCTCTCAGCTACTGCTGCCAACCTTTCAGAAAGCTGTCGACAACTTTCCCAAAAATTAAAAATTATCTAGAATGATCCTGCAGCAAAGTTGGAACTCAGACACTTAGGCAACTATAAAGCAACAACATGAAATATCATTCTAAAACAGCACACTGCCATGTTCCAGACACTATCCAGTAGTACTATAATGTATTTCTCTGAGAATATTTTTGGAGTTCAAGGAAGAAAGCAAAATCACTAGTGATGAAGGCAGTAGTTGTGTCTAAAAATTCACACCAGCACATTTACATACAGTAATTTAAATATTCTTCCCCTGCAAGTTCTTTTCTAAATCTGCTACACAAAGAAGTTAGTACTAAAAAAATACCACAAAAATTGCATTGTCAGAGTTACTAGCTGTGATCTTCTAAATCTAGGTCTCTTTCCTCATAGCTTAGATTCTTTTTCAACTTTATTTCTCTTGCCTGAATTTCCTTCGGTTTCTTCTGATAACATAGTAGCCGTGAACTGCTAGTCACATTTTCTGTAACATCAATCTCCATTTTTCACAGACAATTAAGTTACCCTTGAAATTATTACTGCACAGATAATTTTTGTGTATTCTTCTAACCTTCTTCAAAAAAACCCAAAAAGTTTTGTACATCTATTTGGACATTTGGCTGCCTTGATGAGCCACAGAAGCTGTACTCCTCTTAATCACTTCATGGTTCCCATAGTTACAGATACACATAGAACACAATTTTTTAAAAATTTTTTTACACTACAGAAATCTGACAAAATAAGGTAAATGGCATGAAACAGCTTTTTTGTCAGTCAGGACTGACAAAAAGTTTTAGTTCCTATTCATAAAACAGAGACAACTCTGTTTATCCACTTCTTCAATTGCAAACTACAGTAAAAACAGAGAAATGCTCAGAACCAGACTCTTTAATCATGGATGGGTATGTTCATAATTTCTGTGGTAGCTTTCATTATAGTACCATTACTTATCTTTTTATACTCTTCTTTTATATAATACATCTTTTATATACATACATATAATTATTTATAAAAAGCTCATGGAAAGGAAAGTAGGTGGGTCCACTGGTGCAGGTCATAGAGGAATTGATACACATGAAATAAATTTTGATTTTTTATTCCTAGACATACACAAAAAATATTAAAAATAGCATTCTGGATTCTACATCTTTGGAAATATTCAAACACATAAGAACACAGTCCTGGCAACCTGATCTACTTGGATCTGCTCTAAGTAAGTATTTGGACTTGATGATCTCAAGAGGCAACTTCAAACATCAAAAACTCTGTGAAACTCTAAAGAATAAAGCACTGATAACAGCCTTACTGTTCACCAGCTAGCTATGTTACACACTTTACTGCCAGAAGGCCTGCCTCTTTCTTGTCTCACTATCCTACACAGGTTTCTGCCCTCAAGCAAACCATACATATAACCTGAAGATCTGAGTGCAAAGGCTCTGAGCTCACATGAGGGACTTTGGAAAGCCCACAGCATGTTGACCCATTTTCTCCACAGAGTATACACCATGATGTATGAACACAGAAAGAACAGAGCTACTTCCTCAGTTATCCAACAGCTTAAGGTTACTTCTACCAAAAGCTGGTGGAGTGACTGAGTGTGGAAAGCTTCCAATATGATATAGTGAGAACAAAGTTGTCTTATATTTATAGCATATATTTGTCTGCCTGTATATGCATATATATATATATACACACATCTCCAGAGATTTCAGAGACTAGATCTCTCTATCCTGTGTTGAAGAACTGTGTGAACAGCTGATGGCATCCCCTCTAGGTTTGAGAGGTCATCTACCTAAAACATGTATTTGAGGTTTCCAACCTGTACAGTGCCTATCACTGTTGAGTTAATGAGCAGAACATAGTGGCCTTTACTGCCACCAGGAGCATGGGGTCGCCAGGAGATCTGTTCTGGGCAACTCTGTCTGCAGAGGCAATTCAGGGGAAAGAAAAATGAACACAGGGAACAAGCAATGCTTACAGACACTGCTTGGATCCACAGGAAGAGACAGTGGAGCTGAGACTATCAGAGCACTAGGAAGACATGATGCAAAAACTCAGGGGCTGTGAGAAAGAGGAGGATTATTACTGGCTGTAAATAGGGATAGAAGGCAACGGAGGATGGCTGGCAGTTAAGGAATACTCCTCATGGGAATGAGCTGAAAATACAGCAGTGACAATCATGTTAAGACAAAGATTTTTATGGATGATGTAGCAAGCTGCCAAAGGAACATAAGGGAGCATGTGCAAGCACATGTGGATCTGTCAGTTATAACAAATGCCCAAAATCCTCTTTGGAAGAACAAAATGTTTGGGAGAAGAAAAAGGCATGCTTTTGACATACTGCAGGATCATCTCATTGCAGAGATCTCTGCCATGCAGCTTGATGGAAATCTTCTCTGACCACTTGGATTGATCATCTTTCCACTCACAGAGAATCACAATTTATGAATGTGAACTCTGCTTAGGCAGAATTTTCCTCTGTGCCCCACCAACTCCTATGCTGAGAAGTTCTGGCTGGTGAGTTTTCTTAGATCTCCCACACTCCCAAGTCCACACAAAGCCAAGAATAAGTCTGTCAGAGCCTTGCAACCAGATTGTGAAATTAGGCATCTAATTTGTGAGTGATACAGTGGGAGGAGAGTGGCACCAAGCATATGCTTCCTCCTGTGCCTGGGCAGCTCCACACACAGCCCTGGCTCACCACCACTGCCTGCCTGGGACAGTCCTCCTGAGGCTGAGCACAAAGATGTGAAATGGTTTCTGATCTGTTACAAATACTTTTTTTACATTGCATACAGATAATAGTATTAAACAGAATCCAGATAAACCTGGAAATGTAAGCTTAGACAAAATCATTATAAACCTCACCTGCATGCTTTAACTTTTCTTAAGAAATCAAGAGAAAGCTCTCAGTGAAAGAAAATAAATTCTCAGTGAAAGAGCAAAACTCACAAATTAGTATTTGTGAAATATTTAGTTTCAGGAAAAAAAAAAAAAAAGGCACCATGGTGTAAATTAATTTAGCTGGACAGAACTTTTTCTACCAGGAGAATGTTGAGCATTATACGGTACCTTTAGTATTTGGCACAATTACTACTACCCAGCAGGGTTTTGACAAAGCACCAAATAGGATTATGCCCTATACATGTTATACCTATTCAGGTTTCACCATCTATCCTTAAGTTTATAGTTTTTTTCACATAATTAGAAATACTTAAGCCTGACTTTTTGTTATGAATGTAAATGATTATATCCTTATAATTATGTAAAGCCTAATTATATGCTTATAATCCTTATAATTACAGAAAGCAGATTCTTCCCATCACAGCAACTTCTTAAATCTTTAAAACTAACACACACTTTATTTGTACAATATTCTACCTTACATGGACTAGCAACCTGATCTCCTCAGACAAAAAAGCTACTAGAGTATCCTGAGGAAACACAACATATAGTGAGTTTGCTCAACAACTGATTTGCAGTTACTCCCTTACCAAAAGGATGACATGGGTTTTTTTGTCTTTTTGTTGTTTTGGTTTTTTACAATTCCACCTTTGTTGATCCTACCTTCTGAGATGTCCATGGTCCTTTCTTTTAATTCTCCCACCTCTCGCTCCAGGTGCAGAGTCTGAGGCTAAGTTGATTAAGTCTGTGCTATCTGTGCTACCAAGCTCGAGCACAAAGGAACCTCAGTAAATCTGGGATGGAAGATTTGAGGAAGGGGAAGAGAGAATGTCAGTGTTCTACAACAAATTTGAGTGGATATTTCAGATTTATTAAAAAAAAAACAACCGGGGAAAACAATGCTTTTGGTAAGGAAAAGTGTAGATTTTTAGGAAAGCAAAGACCATGGGAGACTGAGAAAGGGTTAAACAACTATGGGTCTGAATATGGAAGATTCAAAAGATAAGGAAAAGGAAAATGGGGCAGGAAAATGCACCAGGAATTTTGTGCCAGTGTAAGAATATTGCAATTTTTTAACTGATCTAAACAGCATATTGTTGACAGCAAATTTGCAGACTATACCCAGTATTAATATCAGAAGTTTACTGTTCTGAATTTGCAATACTACTGGCAGGCCACACAGGGAAAGAGGGAAGTTTCAGTAGGGTAAGATGATGTAAAGCAGTGCAGAACAATACACTTAGAAAAATCAAACAGTAATGACATTTCATTATCTGATGAAGCTACTGTTACAAAAACAGGTTAAAATTTGAGATCAGAACTTTGCTAGATGAGGAGAATCATTCTGATCTTCTGCACTTACCTGCATATTCTCAGATATCTAATCAGGCTTTGTAATTCCTAAACAAATAAAAGGCATATAGTGCAGTAACAACTTAAGGCTATTTGGGGAAGAGGCAACAGTCAAGGATATTTTGCCTCTTTATTATCTGAAATTGAGGTATGCTTATTCCATGGTGGTACAAATACAGGGACCATGAACTGGACTTGTGCTTACATGCCTGTTCAACAGAAGCAAGCAATCTTTTTCATCAGGTAAGGGGTTTGTGTGTTGCAGGTTTCTGTGTGTGTCAGGAGTTAAATTTAATGGCTAGTTAGATACCTTATATAAAACAAAGAGAATCATGTCAGCAACTAAAAGAACTTTCTTATTCCCTGCTTGGTAGAAGGTAGCTTTGCCATAGAAACAGCTTCCAGAGCTGGTGAGGTCCATCTACTGTTGCCAGGACTTGGATCACCTCTCCTGCATACTGATATTTGCTCAATATACAGTCATTGATGTAGCTGAACACTAAACACAATCATGGAGTTTGCAGGAAGCAGAAGTACCTCTGATCACATTGTATATCAAAAAATAACTTTCAGATACATCGGCCTTCTGCTGGGTTCAAAGACTCTGCCCATTTTGTGAACTGCAAAGATCATTTTCACCAAGATGTGTGATAAACATTCTGTGCTCAGCTACTGTTCCTCTCAGCCTTGATTTGATCCTTGCATGCTCTTGTGACTCCATCTTTGAGCTTTTTTAATTCAGATTATGTAACACTGCCAGCAGAATGATCTCAGCCAAACAAATCGACTTTAGTTATTTAAATCCAAAACAGACATAATAGAAAAAATCAGACAATTCCACCCTCATCCGCAGTCACAGGGAGAGGTTTTCAAGAATATATTATTTCAGTAGTATCTATTCTTTCTAGAATCTGAGTTTAATAATTCCTTGGTATTTCTCTCTAGTTTATAATTAATTTTAACTTTACACTGGAATCAGGTCAGTAGACTACATATTTATAAGTTTTATTCTGGTTGTCTCTGTAAGTTTTAGGTGATTATACTAAAACCAGCGGTTTATCCCAGCTTAAATACAACTGGTTTACCGGAGGTCAGGCTCTTCTGGCCCTGTTGTCTTTAATAACTTTCCCTTAACCACTTCAGTTCTTTAGACAAAGAATGCGGGGAAGAAGGGAAAACTTGTGAGATGAGGTGGCCAAGAAGAACAAATGTCCAAGAGGACATGGATGAAGAGATAAAAAGGTTCACAGTAGCGTGACGAGAAAAGAGAGAGAGGCAACAAGTTGAGGAAAAAAAATGAGAGGTGGACGTTAGGGAGAAAGTAGGACAAATATCAGAGATTATGAGGAAACTAGTGGGCTGGAAAAGCAACAAAATTGGATTGTTTTGTTGTCACAGAGCAAAAGTGCATTTGGAACAGAGATGTCACATGGACAAATAAAACTTACTTCACAGGAAACTCTTTCCTTTTCCTGGTTTAAGGTTTTATCCATTGGGTTTAGTTTTTTTTCTTCAGAAAAGAAAGAAGGCATTTGGGGATTCAGGGTTGTCTTTCTTTTAAGAGAAATGCTTTTAGGTGAGCTTTACATCTCTTCAGGCATAACTAGCATAAGACATTACCAAGCCCACACACATGTGCACTATGACAAACACCTTACAAAAGAGCTGACCAGGACTCAGTGCACTGCAGAAAACAGCTCCAGATTGGTTGTGAAACACTAAAGCTCTAAATGCAAACAAAGCACATCCAGCAGCTTTTGTAATAATCATGTGGCACTGCAGTCTTTTATTTGCAAATCCTTTTGCAAACAAAGGATTTTTTTTTCAAAAAAAGGACTTTTTCCTCCCTTCTTATTTTAAAGAAACAACCTATACTGAAGTTTAACATTCAACAACTAGAAGAGGCCTCTATTTTTCTATGCTGAGCACAAGTGATGAGAGTATTGCTTCCCTTGTAAGAATTTGCTGCTTGCAGACTATGACATAACTGAAAGGTTTAAGATCTGCACTGAATGTCACGCTCTGCCTAAGTCATACTATAGTACCAAGTCCTCTGTATGATTTTAATGGCTGTCCTTCAAATTAAAGCAGAAGCGACTCTTCAATTTCTAAATCTACATATTTTTATTTCTCTCCCTCTCTACTGTGTAATTACATCCAAGCATTTCGTTTGAAAGGGTTGCTGAGACTATGCCATGTCACTTGCTGTGCAAGCACAAGCAGCTTTTCTTTGTGAAATGTTTATGGTATTTGCTAAACTTAGACTTCTGAAAATGTTTATTGCACAGAAGCCTAAGAATAGCTGTATACTACATTATCTTGAGCAATGTTCTCTTTCCTTGCTGTTTAAAGTGCGGGAATCTAAATTCTTTGCACTCATTTAATACAATAATATGTGACATTTAAATTGAAAAAGGAAATTACTGGGCAGCTAAAGTCAGCCATCCAGAAAACTATCAGAAATAAGAAGGAAAAAAGACTGAGAGATAGACTTAAATAAATTCAAAAGATTGAGTTTATCAGTAAGATAAACTGCTAGGAAATAGTAATTACTGTTAAAATATATGCTGGAGAGACTATATACTTTAAAAGGACAGAAAAATAAAACCAAAATAGAAGCAAGGAGGAAAAGGTGATTTTCTTAGCCAAGAAACACTGTGGTAGTTACATTTATACCATAGATATGGCAAAAAATAGAAATTTTATTTGGCAATGATCATCTAAGAAAACACTAAAAATGCAGATTCCTACCAAATAAACTCCAACTGAAGGGGCACAGAGCACCCTGTGTCAGATGAGTTTTGAGAACAGAGCCAACTCACAAGCAATATAAGGTGTTGTACATCAGAAAGCTCTTCTAGTCATAATTTAGCACTTCTGAAAGAGTGGCTTTTAAAAGCAAATGTTAGAATAGTTAAACCCCAAATGTGATTTTTCTGGGGCTAAAATAGACAAGACAGCCATTTGATATGAGTTTACAGTTAGCTCTGTGATAATCATTTAACTTGTTTTCATCCACATGGTGAATACAAAGATGCTTTTGTACAATTTTAATTTATTACACAATGTATAATATAACAGTGGAATGCTAAGTGCGGCATTATTATCTACTAAATATTTAATTATAAATTACCTTATAATGGAAATAAAGCCTGCAACACTGCCTGAAAAATTGCCATGATATGGTGTCAAATTTAATTGTAATTAGAAAAATTAACAGAAGTTGAGAAAAAAATGAGAAATGAAAGCAAGTGAATAAGGATAATTGCAACCCACATGCCACTGACTGCATAAAGGATAGAAAATTAGATAAAAGGGAAGTCTTCCAAAGTAGTGTTTTAAAAATCTGCATCATTTGCCCTGAAAACAAGCTACTGCTTCATGCATCAAATCCAAGGATTAAACCCAGTCATCAGCTGACAGAAGACAGCAGTAACTGCAGGTACTTATGGCCAAAGAAGAAGAAGTAATTAAGTAGAACATGGCAAGCTGATCCCATGATATGCAGAGCTACAAAAAGAAATGGGCCTTGCCAGCCCCAAGGTGAGGGAAGGAAGAGGGGAGGAAGGTGTTTAGGGGAGGAAGAACTGCAGTCCCCTGAGCAGGAATTCCCCTACGTCCTGCAGAGAAGACCATGCTGGGGAAGGTTTTCCTGACAGAAGCTGCAGCCCCTGGAGAAACCACATGGGAGCAGGTATTTTTCCTGAAAGACTGTGGCCCACAGAGGATGCTGTGGGCCACAGCTGGAGGAGGAGGGGCCAACAGAGGAGAACTATTATGGACTGGTCCCAGCCCATGCCTGATGCCCTGTGCCACATGGCTGGACAAGGCAGAGGAGTGGAGAGAGGAGTAGTAAAGAGACTGGAAAAAGGAGGAGTAGATTGGTATTTTAAGTTTTGTCTTTGCTTCTCACAATCACACTCTATTTTAGCTGGCAGTAAATTAAATTAACCATCCCCAAGCTGAGTCTGTTTTACCCATGGTGGTAGTTGGTGAACCAGCTCCCTGTTTCTACATCAGCCCATGAGCTTTTCCATCTTATTTTCTCCCCTTGTCCTGTTGGAGCCCCTAGCAGCCAGACAAGGTCAATCCACCACAGAAGCCTCTCTAAAAAGATTTACAAATTAAGAAATGTATAAATCTTTTTTTGTGAAACAAACTGCAAAACAGTTTTTTACAAATGACTGAAAGCCCATCTACAGTCCTTGAAATCTTAAGTTTATCCTCATAGTTTTCAATGGGAGAAAAAAATCATCTGGATGCATTTCAGCAGCAGCTCAGATAGATTTAACAGTCTTCTTAATCAAATTTAACTTAGTCATGAACTTCCATATCAAGAGACTTAAAACTCAAGTTATTTTCTATGCAATTACAGTCACTGAAGTATTGATTTCTATTTATCAGCGGGCCTGACTAATAGAGGGCCAGATTTGTCAAGCTTTCAACTCTCTTTTCAATGGATAACTTGTAAATTTGGGCACATAGTCTGGAGAGAACTGTACCTAGCAGTATGAAACAGATGTTGAGACTCCATAAAGCTTTTGCTGCAGTAACTTTTGAAGGTGTATATATCTCTCTAGCATTACAACAGGAGCACAGTTTCTGACAAACACACACTAGGTTAGCATGACTGCCTGCCAAATCTGCCTGAAACTTGTATGGCTTGAAGCACTGGGCTTGCTCCTTGACTTGGCTGCATGGCTGCACCTGCCTTTTGTATCCAATTAGCTGCCTGTCATCTTCTTTTTAAAAAAAGAAGTAGTTTCTCCTCAGACAACTAGACCAACTTGTTTTTTCTCCAATCACCACCATCTTACCCTCAAGAAGGCTAAAACATCCTCTCCTTGATTAAGGCTTTTTATTCCCTTAGCTGACTTGATCTTTCTGAAGCTGAGGCCTGAGCTGAACTCTACCATTCTCATTATCTGAAAGCTGTGCATAGCAAATCTTCAACAAGAGTTTATGACTTCTCATTGCATGGTCAGAAAGTTACAAAAAAGATTTTGGTCTTCTCAGGCCCATGAATTATACTCAAAAAATGGAAAAGAATTTACCAACATGAATAAGCATATCCTAAATAAAATACTGAAAATCTAAGTGTGGTTTCGCACAATTTTCAGTAATATACAACATTTGCTTTTCAGTGACTGTCTGTAATGTAGGGGGAAAAAGCCAAACTGAACTCTCTCCAGTGGAATATATTCACAACTTTCCACATATCACAGACTGCATAAGACTATATACCCTCTTTCAAGGAGGTCAATTCATGTAGGAGACAAAAGGTTAAAAAAGAACCAGTTGGTGCATGAATTGTCAAGTTGCCTGTAGAGAAGAGAACACAGAAGATTCAGAGTGAGTGTGTAAAGTTTCATTAGAGACAAGACTAAAAATAGGTTTCTGAATGTGTCTACGGACCATTGCTGCTGTACAGTTTCCTACTGTAACTGATGAAAAACTGTTGTAGGATTCAACTGCCTCAACACTGGCCTTCATTCCTACCTTCAATGCCCTAACATTTCCAAAATATGAGCGTGGAGCTGTAAGGTACAATGTGGGTATTACCTGAGAGCCAGCCTGACTGGGGCAGCTGCTGGGAGCTACAATAAAACCCTGCAGTACCTCATAGGGCACTTGGTGACTTGGGGCTCTCTCTGGCTAAACAGGAGCCACAGCTGAGAAAGATGCAGAGCTGTTTTAGCCTAGTTCAGAGCAAGCTGAAGCACTCTGGGGCACACTGATCTCCCCCCATAAGTATTATGAAAGCATAAACCCAGCTCACATATAATGAGCTGGGTTCTCATAATATGAGGGGTACTCATCTGGAACTGGTTCCTACTCAGTCTGGCAGGAAAATGCATTAACTTAATCTCCTTTGGACACTTCACCAGCCTCCTCTTTAACAGTCTACAGGAAAGACCTAGAGGTAAGCTCCTCCAACATCAGCAATAGGCTCTACTAAACACTCACTGGTTGATTATGAAAACATCAGGGGTATGGAGTGAAGGGATATAACCTGTAACACAGGACATCCACAAGAGTATGTTTATATCTATGCTGAAAGCTTAGAGGGCAAAAAATCCCCAAACAAAAACATAAAGTAGATTAAATCTTCCTTAGTTTAATTCCTTTATTGCTTTTTCTGCTGCATTCAACTTTCATGGGCAAGAAGCTGTCTCTGTGGTCTCTTGACCCATCCACAAAGGCAGTAAAATGAGTCCCTGAAATAGTCTAGAAAAGTAGGCTTCTTTACAGCTAAAAGGACTGATCCAAATAATCCTGAGGGGTAAAGCTGCCAGGCTGACAAAGGTCTTAAGAGCAGTTCACTGATGAACTTTCAACTGCCCTCTCTCTGTTTGTAGAAGATATTTGGTCAGGGAAGAAAAAAGTAACTTTGCTGATGCATACACAGCAAAGGTATGAGCTTTGATCTCTTACCATATGTTGCAGAGAAAAAGTTACACTACCAGTATAAAAATCCCAGCAACATACAAAAATTTCTTCCAGTCATGACAATACAACCATCATTTCCATGCTCATCTATTTCCAGAGAGCCCTAGCAACATCTGCTCATGTCTATGATTAATCTGCATTTCTCAGCAATAATCAACTTTTCAGAATGCAATATCTCAAACAACTGTCCCAAAACTCACCACTACAAAGTGTTTTGCTATGGGAGCCTGGTTTTTATGAACAAGTTAATAACAAATATAATAGATTATTGAGAAATTAACATTTAACTCCAAAGATTCCATAAACCTGTTGCATGTAAGTTACTTGACAGGTGTTTTAGCTGGAATACTGAAACTGCACAGTACATGATTAAACTTCAGTCTAAATAACACACAGCTTTTTGAAAACCTCAATCTGGATTAAAAAAATTATTGGGTTTTATCTGGTCTTTACAGAAATTCAGATTACATTTTGTCCAGATTTTCATTTAATCTCTGACCAGTCATTAAACAAAGTATCTGGTAACAGATACTTTATATCATGTCATAATCACAGTTTTGGAGAGAGATTTAATTTATCTCTGTAGGAAGCTGATTTACAGATGGGTCCTTATATTAAAGCAATTTGAATAAACCCACAAAATATTACAGAAACTTTGTAATAGATTTCCTTGCT
Organism: Setophaga petechia; assembly: GCA_024362935.1. Taxonomy (NCBI): domain Eukaryota; kingdom Metazoa; phylum Chordata; class Aves; order Passeriformes; family Parulidae; genus Setophaga; species Setophaga petechia. The sequence goes on along the minus strand of JANCRA010000002.1, from coordinate 6,546,508 downwards.
TGAAATATACACATTTATCTTCAATTATGCTTAATAAAACCATGTACTTTAGGTATATGTATGACAAACTATCCTACATCTTCTCTAACTGCAGCACTGAAGGTGTATAGGCAGAAAGTATCCATCCCTTAAGTAAAATTAAAAAATGCTCCAGAAGGCAAAATATATAAAAACATAGAAGTATCTTTTATCTAGGACATTACATGGCTAAAAATACACTGAATTTTAATCCTGGATGAGGATTAAGGCTATTTATGATAAAAAGAGAAACAGCAAGAGAGCACAGCTTACATTTAGCCCTCATAATTTCTTGGCTCTCTTGAAATTTTTTCAGCTACTTGTTGATTTCTTATAATGCATAATAGGTCAAAAATCTTACCAAATCTCTCTTTGCAGTAAGATCTCTTTCTGGCTAAAATACCCCTGGTTTTTTGGTGCTGAAATAGCCCAGGAATTCAGTTTACTAAATTTAGTTCTAGTTAGCATTCCTATGTTATTTTATAACTACTAAAACCAAACTATTTTGCCTCAGCAGTGTACATAGCTATGAACATTTTCAATATTAGGAGTCATACTTAGTCCTAGCCCCCACAGATCACATTAAAAATCCCATCACATAGAAGAATCTTACACAAATGAGGACTAAAATGATTGAAACTGAAAGACACAAATTACAAGAAATAAAATGATCAAGTAAAGAATTCATTGGGCTTAAGGGGCACACACTGGGCTGTCAAATCAGCCTGAGCTTAAATGAGTGCACTCTCACATGCCTGTAAGCTGGCAGCTGGTTTTTGTGTGACTGCATGGAACAAGTGTATTCAGAGGCTGAACAAGGGGATTCAGTTAGCTTTGCCAAAAGCCCAAGTCTTTTAAGGAAGAATGATGCATGATTAGAAGACATCTTCCTTTTTATGGGATCCTTTTGCAAGACTTTCCACAGTTACCACAGCAGGGCACAATCTGAAATAAGGGACATGATGCTGGATTGATTGTCTTCTAGCAATAAAATATACCCAAGTACAACTAGGAAACAGATCACTGCTGGAAAAACTGAAGGTGCATTGCTCAGATAAAACCAAGTCCCACCAGGTGCTGCCACAGGACTACTAGCTCTGACTGAGCTCTGCTTGGACATCAGCAGTCAGCTCTGCTGGTGCAGCATATCTTCTCAGGCATGCCACAGAAGAACACACTTCTTCAAGTCTCCTGAGCCTAAACACATCCCTGGACATCTCCATGTTTGCTACTCTGTTCTCTCTCAATGTTTTTGAGGGAAGGACAGAAAGAAAAGAAAAAAAAGGAAAGGAAAAGGAAAAGGGAAAGGAAAAGTATCTGTAGTCTCTAAAACTAAGCTTTCATTGGAGTATCAACTGGAAGAGATATCAAGGCTTCTTTTTTCTGGGTGAATTAGATTAAAGTTTAGATGGTGTGAAATATTTGCCTGCCTGGTTTGTCTCTGTAAAGTGATCCCTTCTATTTAGCCCTCCACAGCAAGGAGGGCTTCCAGATAATATTTTTCTACACTTCCAGATTATTTTTTAATGCACCACAACTTCAACTGCAAACAACAAAACACAAACCCACCCCTCTTGGTTTGCCAATAGATGGCACATTGTTATGGGGCTCTCCATTCAGAAATAGATGTGATAATTTTGGATGCATTTACCTGAAGCATTCAAAAAATAGCTCAAAATTATGACGTTCAGGGTTCTGTCTGACAGATGCCTCCTTCACTGATAGGCCACCTCTCACATGAACAAATGCTGGGTGAGTATATTAACTGTCTGATTCTACACAAGTACACACATTTTATGACAGTCAACAGTAATAATGGCATTTTTACCTAATTTCTATCTTCTCAGCACTGCACACTACAAATTTTTATTTCCAGTGATCAGACCTCCCATACAGAAGCACATTGGAAAAGTGGGTTATATCCAGAGTCACCCCACTCTCATGCAGATGGACTCCCCAGGATTCCCCACTGTCCTCCACTAACACTGCAGACCACCAGTTTCAAAGAGCTTTAAATCTACCCAACGAAATGAACCTATTCCATAAAATGTTGATATAATAAATACATGCAGAGAAACTAGGCATATACAAATCAAATTCACCTATACCAGTCACAGTCTCTGGATTAGTCACTAATTTCATCACCAAGACGATTATTTTTTTATAAGGTGAAAAAAGATAGTTTGTAGTACAACTAAGGCAGCTAAATATTATAGGAAATTACATTCTTAAAATTTAAGTTTTTAAGAAAATTGAGATACTTTTTTTAGATCTTCTTTATTAAGATAGTGTATTTGCTTCTTAGTTCTGTATTCAATAGCAAAAAAAAATTAATATATTTATTATATATGGTATATAGAGATCTCTAATCTCTTCTATGATTTCTGCAGTGCCAACAAGTAAGAAATTATTCCATTACAGAAATGAAGATAACAGAAATATAGTAAATACACATTACCTTGCAAAGAAAATTTTTGTTTAATTTGAAATGCAATAGGGCAAACAATTCAGAATGAACAATTGCAAATTTGATGTGGCAATAAAAATGCCAGTGGAGTTTTGGATTTTAAGACACCATAAAGGCAATAGTCCAATAGTAATAGTAGTGAGATTGGATTTGACTTGTTAGCAAGAGGTAACAATAAATTCAAAGCAATCCATATAAGGAATTAAAGGACTTGAAAAAATAGGACATTGTGGAAAATTAACACAATTAAATGTGCACAATACACGGAAACGATAGTTTGAAATAAGGGACATGATGCTGGATGCAAGAACAGTTCCAAATAGTTATAATGATCTCACAGCTGAAACTGCAGCTTGCTATCTACAGGTTCTGCAGGGATTTAAGGCTGAGTTTGGTTTCTACTGATTGTAACATTACTGGAAACACATTGAAGTAAAGAAGAACTGGAGGACTCATAAACAGATTCCTGAAGTGACCATGCTTTGAAAATTATCATCTAAACAGACCAAGCTAAACAGACATCCTACCTGTAGCTAACCAGCCCTATTCCCAAAAATCTGGAAAAATACATAAACCTGAAATATTTACTGTATAATCCTTAAATATTTATAAGACTTAGTATTTATGAGAATGTTAATAATGATTCAGCAATAATGATTTGTTCATAAGAATAAAAGGTTCCTCATACAAATAAAGCTCTAATTAAAGAAGAAATGCTCCATTCAAAATTGGGATTTTAATTTTATGTATCATTATTATTACAGCTATCTACATTATTGATGGCATAATTGCAAGCAAAAGGTGATCAAATACTATTAATGCATTTCCAATCAATCACAATTAATAACTATAAGCAGAAAGATGTAGAAAGAATATTTTATTTCATGCATATAAAGATACAATTTTAGCAATTTTTAATTTATTTATATTTTTTTCTCCTGATTTTATAAAATTGTACACATATTCTGACTAGTCAGAGATGATTAGAATTGTGTCTGGTTTTAACTGTTCATTTTTTCCTTTTACCTTTCACCAGATATGTATCCATGATCATATTAAATCTATAAGGTCATACTTGTTCATTTTCAACACTGTATTCACTGGATAGACAAGGATCAAAATCTACTATAAAGTTACAGTCTACAGGATCATTTTGATTATATTAAGGTATATGAATACGTATACCTTTCTCATTACTTTGTGTTACACCACTAGTATTTTCTTTCATTATCCTCTTTCTTCTTAAGGTGCACTGCATTAAAAAAATCTCAGATTTCAATTGTTATAACTTGCTTAATTTACTTGTGGTTTTAAAATATATCTACAGTTGAAACTAATTAACTGAAATTATCTTCCTTCACACAAGACCTTGAAATCTCATCTCTTTACTTACAGATATTTAGGTCATAGATGAATCATATTTGACAAGAGGTGAATAAAAATATTTCTATATTGTCGTATTTTCTGAAACCAGTACTTATTAGAAAAGTGCAATAAAATCATTTCAGCCAAGACCTAAATACTAACTCAAAGTATACTTCTGGACAAAAACACAAAAAGAAAAATAATTTCAAAATTTTGTATTCTGTCTTTGTAGTGAAACTGACCCAAGTCAGGTAGGAAGATGCTCCTCTTCAATATTGACAGCACTGTATCCCATCTGGAAAAGCAGCTTTTATCACAATGGAGTTCAACACTGATCTCCCACATCTCAGATAGTAACTGAGCCAGCAGGATACACAATATTTTTGGGAGAACCACTGGAAGGTTCTCCTGCTTCTCAGCTTTATATCATCAACTAAATTGGACCAAACAGAATATGAGATCATGAGTGTTAAAATGATAAAAATACTACACTGAAAGAAATAAAAAGCTCAACATTGATTTGGTAGCTTTGGTGTTTCTTTCTCTCTGAATGCTGAAAAAAATCATCATAGTGTTAATGTTCTCTCTAAAGGATTCTGTAAAATTCTGAAATTCATTTGTCCAAAGCTGTAAGTCACAGAATTGTTCTCTAACAGAACTTAAGGAGATTATGGATAAGCCTATAATGTGTATATTTACAATCAGCAAACAAGTAACAGTAACATTAAATCTTTGAGTTTTCTACTGTTCACTCTGCAAGTCAAAAGACACATGAATATGCCAAGCTAGAAGGACCAAGTTCCCTTAGCACTGGGGCATTGGATCAGATGACCTCCAGAGGCTCCCCCCAGCCTCAATCCTTCTGAGATTCTGTGACTGCTATGGCATAACATCTCTTTCTGTCCAGATAAATGGGCACATAAATAATAACTCCTCAGGTGATTTAAATACCTTGAATCACTAACAGATTTCAAAGGTCAAAAATTTGGGTTGCCCTGTACTTCCTGTATTAGGCTATGTAGTAGGATGCACATATATGGTATGCATGTACATTCACTTATGAAAAATATGTACAATATATGCTTATACATACATATACTGAGCAAACTTGGTGAAGAGCAATCTAATTTTGAGGATTTCCCTAGAAATATTATACACTCGTATTTGTTTGAAAGCAAACTAACTTACCACAAGCAGAGGACAATGATCCCTCTCCCCTTACTTGAAATAGAATTCCTCAATTTCTTGCTGGCCTTGGTTTGTTTTTTTTTTCCCTACTAGAAACAGCAGTTCTAGGGAGGCATTACTGAAAAGCAGTGCTTCTTTCATGATGCATATAAACCCCACATCTTTTGCAAACAAATTATGTTGAATGCTACAGAGTAAAAATGTATCTGCTATCAATTTGAAATTTGCTATGTAAGTTACATACTTCTGTTGGATTTTTCTGTTTTGTTCTACAGCTGTGTTAGTCAGAGCATACAGAAATTAGTCTCTTAATGGACAATTTGACCTAGGAGCTCTGTTCAAGAGATGCAAAAAAAAAATCCTGACAATCCAGACATTTTGTTCTGACAATATTACCAACTTCAGTTAAAGCATTAGTACACAGCTGAATTGCATGGCATATATAGTCAAGTTGGTAGGGCTTAAATTAGTAAACCATTATGTAAGCAAATTTTAAGCATAATTTCAAGGAACTAAATTACAAACTCCCTGAAAAAGCCACCTGACATACAATTAAGCAAAGGTTTCCAAGTTGTCTTTCTTTCCAAGTATAAATCACTGACATTATACTAAAATGAAAACAATCTCAGTGAAAGCCAGATCAGAAATAGGACTCTCTTCTGCACTGATTACCAGCATTATTTTCTGCAACCACATACTACTAAGATCAGTGACATAAATTCTCATATATTTCTAAAGTATTTCATATCTGGATTTCCCACCAGTTGTCCTTTACATATGGAAATAGAAAAAAGAGAAAGCAAACTGCTCTGTTCTGCAAAGCACAGGAAAATTGTAACAACATTTACTTTTAACATTTGCTCCTTATTCTTTTCATTTGAAATTTGATAAAAAATAGTAATCCTAATGAAACCTCTACAATGGTAGACTGATTGCTATGGATAATTATATAGCTTAATCTGGAACATGGATCTTCCACCTAATTCTGTCAATGTCATACATATTTCACTTAGTTCAATACACCCACAGCACCTCACGAAATACCTGAATTTTGATCCAAAGAAACTACATTTGCTCATTCATTTTTGTACCCTATACCGTATCTCCTCTTCTATAAGGAGAAAGAAACACGGATCAGGTGACCACAAAGGCAATACATATTTTTGCATTACCTAACCAAATACTGTGAAAAAGTTTTGCAGGAATGAGGAAAGAAAAAAAGTTGTATTTTCAGTCATTTTTCTGCTTTAAAAGGTTGTGGTTCCATGGGAAGAACAGAGAAAGCAGTGGCAGCCAGGCCATCAGGAGGACTGAGGTTGGGCCCTTCCCACCCCTTACCAAACCATGGACAGCTAGTTGCACATTTTCCTGACTTTTCCACTGCCCTAAAATATTTCCAAAATATTACCAAAATATAATCAAAATATTTTACATCACAGGGGAGAATGAATGGAACAGAGGGAAGTAACTTAAACCCACTACCATTTTGGAAATTAAAATCTTGCTGTACGGAACTTAATTAAAAGGATTCAAAATGGAGGTGTAGGCCCTCTATAAAGAACTAAAACCACCTAGGATATTCTGCCAAAATAGAAGTGTCAGCTTTCTCTCAAGGAAAAAAGAAACCTACCTGACTTCCTTCTGAAATCTTATCTCACATAAAATTGAATTAAACCCATTAAATGTGGTCTGCCTGCAACTAACTCAGGTCAGAAGTACAAAGAGCTAACCAATACTCAAAAAACATGAAAGAACTTCAGAAACAAATTTGAGTATGCATTTTGACATTTTAGAACAAGAATAATTGAAATTCATGTAACTCATTAGTCACTAGAGTATGCCAGTTATTGCCAATTAATTTTGGAAGTGTAATGGAGTCATTTCTTGATCAGCCTAGGATGCCTACTAACTCTCACTGCAAGGTGTTTTGGGATGTCCTTTATGATTTTAAATTAGGAGAGAACATATTAAATCCTGCTATATATATTTGAAAAAATCTTTAAGAAATATTTGGCACTTACTTGCAAAGGTCAAGAACAGCTTCAAAGCATTACATTTTAAAAATATTTAGCCACAATCAAGAGCTGCAAGGACCTCTTAGGGACCTTGTACATTGCCCTACAGCCACAAGCAGCCACATCACATAAATCCTTTCCTAACCTCATTAAATTTAGCCTTTAAAGTTTTATTGGGCTCATTTTCTTTCCAATAAGTCACATGAAATAAATTCTCAAGGCTTTAATGCTTGTAAACATCTTTTTTCAAGCCAGGAGTGTTTAGGACCAAGTTGTACATATTTGGTCTCATGTATTCACTGTCCTCTATTCTTATGTTTAAATTTTCTGCATTTCTACAGATCAATTCCATACTTTCAGGTATCAACTATAATTGTTTTAGGTCTTGTCCCCTTAATCTCCCCAGCCTCCTCCCACATGAGCAGCTCTCCATTTCCAGGATCATCCTCTGATAGACCTTCTTTGTGTCTGTCACAGTTTGTGTTTGTAAAAGATGGGATAATGCATGGGAAACAACATCCCACGTGAGGGATCATTAATTCTCCAATGGCACAGAAAACACCTGAATCAAGGTTAACATTTGACTTTTCCTGAGATGACACTTTGGTAATTCACACTTCAGCATCCTTGCCAAACAATGCACCCTTAACTTGAAGAAACTTGGTGCATGTGTTTTGTAACAATATAATTTATCGTGTTAAAAAATTCATGTGGACACTAAGGGATTAATACATTTTAAAAGTTTTTACTGATGCGAAACTTGCCATACGTAATTAGTCAGGAATGTTGAGCCACTGAAAATAATTAAGAAATAATATTTTTCTCATGTTGCTCTATTTTAATTATACCAATTGTTCTAAAACATGCTATTTTTAGGTATGTATTAATATTTTGAAATTAATTCTATATATTACCTTAACATTTAGAGAGAGGCACTGCTAAAGCAATGGTACTTTAAAGAAGTGATCCCCATGTTTTTCACACATTCAGGACTAGTTATTATCATTAACTTTTCAGCTGTTAAAGAGAAGTAGCTAAGCTTTATCACACCACAAAGAATTTATTTTCACACATTACTATTATGGCATTTTCTTGGCATGTGGAAGGCAAGAATTCAACACCTTAACTAACCTAAGCCTTTAGAAAAACCTAAACAAAGACAAGTGCAAATGATAAGGATGTATTTAATTGAATTTAGGACAATCCACATAAGTCAGATATGTTTTCAGAATATATCTTCAGAGTAGCTCTAATACTAACATATTAAAAACCTACTGCAATGCTCAAATGTGATAGAAATTTGAATAATTTTCTCAGGGAATTTGAACAATGCTAAATTTCAGGTTACAGGTATGCTAGTATTTAAATGGGGGCAAAACACATAACACCATATTGCAAGCATAACTCAACAAAGAACACATGAAAAGCTACACTGGATTGTAAATAATTTACACTTGTTTCAGCTGAGGTACCAGAAAAGCTATCTAATTGCCATACTTAATACTCCAATTAAAAATCTGGAGTACTATCTATTGCAGAACTGCCTCAGAAAAGGTGGCAAATGCACATGCACTGTTCTGCTCAGGTACTGCCACACCTGATGCCATGCACAGGGTGCAGAGATGAACAGGGAACTACCCTCACCTATTTGAGACAAGGCACAGGTAATACTGGGGAATATACCTGTGCTTGATCCTAAAAGTTCTGCAGATTTTTGAAATTATGGCTATGCATTCAAAAACAATTCACTCCACCTTATTCACAATACTTATGTCCAGTTTGTTTGCCTATATCTATTATTCAAAATGTCAATCAAAAAGCTGATTTGACAAGAATTCCCCGAGTTTCTGCTGCTGCTAGAAGTGAAACACAGCAAACCATGTAAAACAGTGTAAAATTAGATTTCCTGAAGCTGATGGAAGGACCTTGCATGCAAAAAGTCAAAACTGATAACTAAGAGGTATTTATGAAATAAAACTTTATTACACTTTATTGGCTCCTCTACTTTTTAGCCTATAAGTAACTCTCAGTTCTTAATTTCTTTTATTGTCATAACTTTGACAACAGCCTTGGATTTCCCTGCTGAGCTGTCTTCAAGGCCTATGTTCAGCTAAGGGACGTGCAGGGCCTGGGTGTCAGGATTCCTGTTTTTCCCCCCTCCCCTGTGGGTGATTATGAAATTTCAGTTCAGTTTTTCACATTAATATGTAACCCAGTTAACTAACAACATCATAACAATAAATTATAAAAAGCATGGATTCTAACCACTTTGTCCTCCTTTGGGAAAGCATCCAAGGAAGCAGAATAAAAAGAGAAAAGAAAAAAAGAAGAGATAAAGAATAAAATAGGCAAGTATTATTAGACAGATCTCAAAGAAATGCAATTCCAATAACTCTTTACGAAGAGACAAAACCACAAAATTAAGAAATGAAGAGCTTTAAATAAAAAGATGACATTACTGCGTATGTTGAAAACATGTTTTCGCACCCTGACCCACAGAAGCATAAACAATATAAGAAACAAAACGCAAGTTACAAATGAAATGACACTCTTCCATTTCTGTGGCTAGAAATAGGGGGTGAAAAATGGTTAAAATATATTTTCTTCTTTTTTCTGAATAAAGTTAAGCTGTATCATATGCACTCATTAATAGAATAATGTAATACATCAAAGCAAACTATATTTTCAGAGACTTGCTCTGATGACACCATCTACAGGTGACACAATGCAATGCACCTATTTTCACTAATATTAATACATGCACATTTTCATTCAGTTCACCTACGTAGTTCTCTTCAGCATGTGAATTTAATTTAATTAAGACTCTCACAGGTACATCGAGGCTATGGAAAATCTCTAAAATAACCATGAAATGCATCTTTTTGAGGAGTCATTTTTGCTTTACATGAAATTTCAGAAGGCCTATTCAGCTGATGTCCAACTTAAAGAAAGTGAAAAGGCCACAAACTCGTTCCCTTGTGTACATGATTATCTGCTCTACAATCTGTGTTCACTTTTAGGTGAATTTGTGCTGATATCAAGAGCACCTATAAATTTACCCTACAAATGCCTGGCATCTTAAAGCCACACAAGAAAGTTGCCTCATCTCATGACAGACAATAAAACTGTTCATGCAATAAAAAGAGATGTGTAAAATTTATAACATTTTATTTTAAATTATTTATAAAATTATTTTATATCAATTATATAGATCTTGTGTAAAATTATACATATCGACAATATAAATTATATAAATTATATAAATTATATAAAATATTTTAAATTTTAAAACATTTTCAAATTCATCAAGTTTTATAACACACCATAGTTCTTGATGACCAGCCAAAAATAATCACTGGATAACAGTATTCCAAATTCAGATCCTACTGCTCCTGTATGAGAGAGTAGTCAGAGGCTTGGAACGGACTGACTGACCAGAGGGAACTCTTGGATAATGTTTGGTTTTGTGGAAAGCTGCTGCAGCTAACTCATGCAGATCAGAGGGAGAGTCATTCATTTCACTTACCTGAAAGTAGGATGCTTAATCCAGACTAATCTGAAGTTTTATTCTTTAAATAAATTTTAAATAAATTGGCATAACACTTTTCCTGTGCCAAGAAAAGTGGTTGTTTTTTGGTTTTTTTAAACCAAAAAATTGACTGATTTCATGTAAAAGCAATCTATAAATGTTTATGACAAGCTCTATGAACATAAAAATGTAATATTAAATAAAGCTTCAATCAGGATTTATTAATGTGGAATTGTACCTGAGCAAAAGGGTTTCTTCTTTTATTCTATGAAAAAAGTGTATTTTCTACAAGCTTTCACTCCATAGAATTGGACACTATTATTCTTTTGCTTTAATTAACCCTGATTCCCAAGTACCTTGGCAATCATTAGGTACATTCGTTTTACTTGTATGATTTTACACTGATTTACGTGTATGATACACACATCATAATGAAGCAATGAATGAAACACTTAAGTAAAATGAAGCATGAAATGCCAAACTTAAAGTGAACAATCTGCAGCATGACAATGTCAGGAGGCTTTTCCTTAAGAGCATACATCAGAAGACTTACATTGTTTGATCGCAGAGAGACACGACCTCCACACCGAGCACAGAACTTGGTCCGGCAATAAGAGCACAAATGGCCACAACCATCTGCAAACTTTGTTTTATGACAGATTCCACATGTTGGAGCATCATCCTTGTGCTCTCCCTGGTAACGGCGGGCTTCTTCCCCTATCTTTCTTACTTGCTCTTTATAGCTTTCAAATTGTTGATGCAACCTCCTGCATAGATGAGAAAAAAGTTTATATAGCACGAATAGGAGGAAAGATTAATACTCTGTATTTCTTTCAGTTTGCAACTCCACCTAATATTCTAGGCCTATTCACAATACTACATGTACCTCATATCAAATACACACTGCACATGGAAGACTGTATAGGGCAATCTAAAGGAAAAAAAATAGACATCTTTATTATTGAAGGCTTACTTCAAAGATTACAAACAAATCATTTCACTTGACCAGAAATTGATTCAAATGCATATACTGAACAAAACTGCCTACCATGTAGTGAATAAAAGAAATAACTGTGTGAACAAATCTGCATCTTTTTAACCTAAATAATTTATTCATCAGGTGTAATCAAAATATGCAAATCAATCTCTAGTTTCAGTGCTTTCAAAATCTAGATTACTAACACATGCGACAGATATTTCAAAACATGGTCTATGATGACACTGACCTTACAGGAATATGAGAACATCTTTTTATTTCATATTTCTATATTAACAATCTGTTGTGTTTTCTCTTGTTAAGTATGAGAAGTTACTTAAGGTTTTAAGCTGTAGGAGTATATAGAAACATTAGCAGGTGCAGAGGTTCCTAGGATGAAGACTGGTGTTCAAACAAGCAGCACTTCTCCCCAGCTGCCCCAAACAACAAACACCCTGACCCTATGCCCACCATCTGGAGAAGCATGCTGCTGCACAACAGACCCACCTCCTAAACACAGCTCAAAAAGACCTGAGCCAGACTAAGGAGGAGATTCCAGAAGGGCAAAAATTGGTCTTTGCTCTATGCCATGTAGAACCCAGGCTTTTCCAGATTTTGCTTCAAATCTACATCTCCATGGATAACATTTAAAAGTCATGGGCAGCAACACAGATTATGAATAGAAAGAGGCAACCTTGAGTTTAATAAATGGAAACAGTAGGTGTGTTGTCTATAGAGGTCTTGGTGATATCCTTTATCTCTGCTCTGAGCTACCTCTACCTGCTTCCTTAATTAGCACTGACTCACACCAATTAACCAGGGTATTTTTAGTGACACAATGCGATGTTTCTGTGGGCTTGTGCGTGTGTGTGTGTGTGTGTGTGTGTGGAGAACTTGTCTGGAGTTTTAAGATGAAAATGATCTGTGTTCTTTGTATGAAACACTTTTTTGGTGGTGTGGATATTTTTACTTTAATGTGATATTCAAGCCTAAAAAATGGTAATTCAACTTAAGTCACAGGAATTGTGGTAAAACACACATAATTCAGTTGGACAGGAATATTATTGCTTGTAAATTGTATTTCAACCAGCTCTCACACTAAAACCAGTAACATCACATGAGTGCATTCTAGTGAGAATGCATCAACAGCAAAAGCTAAGCAACTGAATAATCTATTCTCCCTAACTACAAACATGATACATTATACTTAATGCTTTATGCAAATCAAAAGCTTGGCAGGAGCAGCAAAGGGTTTGTTTTGTTTTATTTTTTACTAACCTGCTTAAAAACCTTTGCAGTACTGAGTACAATGAGAAAAGTAGGTCAAAGAATTAGGCAAAATACTGGAGAAACTTAATACTTTTCGCCATATAACTGGATTACACATATGAATTAACTTATCTTACACACCTTCTCACTTATAATGCATAAAAACAACTGAAGACATTCAGGAATTTTTATAATAACCAGCTTAAAGAATGAAATTAAATAATGGAGAGGTCTGTAGGTAAATTTCCTATTACATCAAATATTCTATTAAAAAATGAAACCATGGAAACTAAGTTGAGTTCTCCACTAAAGTAAAACCAAAAGCCCTGACTGTTCACTAACATGGAAAGGGAAGACAACAGCAAGCACTGTCCCTCTTCCCATTCTTTTCCAATTAGACCATCTACATTCGAATTTTTCTATCTCAAATGAAGCTTAGGAAGAGTGTTAACACAACTATGTTTTTGTCCTTCTGTGTGCACCAAGGGATAGATGAACATACTACAAACTTGGCAAAACTTAAGTGAGATGAAATTAAAGTTCTTTATAAATAATTATCACTTGTTTATAGATTTGTTAATTTCTGAATTCATGTAAGACATGTTTTACTATGAGGGGTTTGAAACCTTTATCTCGCATATCATACACAGCACTACTGGGGAAATGCTGGCATTTCATCTACAGCAAGAACGGAACTGGAGAAAACGACTGCACATTTCACAGAGCAGAAGGAATCTCACCGAGCTCACAGCAGGTCTGGTTCAATCAGCTCTTTTTTTAACCACCTTTCTTACCTTTTTGAGGAAAAAGCTGGATCTCTGTATCTCTGGCTCTTCTATAATGGTGGCAGAAAATCCCTCTCAATAGTTTTGCCGTATATTAGAAGTATTAGAAGAACTAAAATACGGTTGGTAGGTTTTGACTTGTTCCCTAACTTCCAGTCTACTGAGCACATTTTCAGCAGATGAAAGGAAAATTCAAAACTATTAAATATTCCTTAATGTAGACAAGCACCTAAAGGTTAAACTGAAAACTTAATAACAGCATATGATATAATGGCTTGGCAGACCCTTGAGGCAGACACCAATTCAATCCCTTCTAACAGAAAGAGCAACCAGATCACTGTGTAAGAGGGATATGCATAGACACATTTGATTTTTCATCATGCACCCAAACATTTATCTGGTTCTGCCACTGAAGTGAAGAATACTTGCAGGATTAGCTTACTCTGAGACATTGCTGCAGCACTTCACTTGTGCAGACCTCCCAACACTCTGAACAAAAGAGCTGCATCCACACAAGTGGACGTGTCTGGGGAGGGCGCTGCTATTTCACACTCACAGGCATGGCACATATGTGTGATCAAAAAAGATCCCACCATGGGAGAGTCTTTGGGCACATCACGTCTCCTGTTAGTAAACCACACTCTTCTGTTGCTAAAATACTGGAAAAGACTGAGCAGCTTGGGAGGGACATCAGCCTCGGGACTTTGCTGCACCTGTAAAGGGGGTCAGCATCACCACCCACAGTGCACAAAAACCAACACACACTTTGCATGTCTACAGGGGAAGACTTAACCCGCTCACTTTCACAATATACATAGAACTCAACATATGTTTAGGTTGCTGCTGTTTTTTTCTCCAAGAAAACATGATGGCTTCCTCCTCTCGTTTTATTTTAAAGGTATTTCACAAAAACCCCTGCTTCAGCTGTGCTATACATGTACCATATTTTCATTTGAACATTCATTATTTTAATTTGACAGTAAAACTACTTTTTACAGTGTAAACTAGTAAAAAAATTACTGATAAGCAATTCTTCAAGGCTTTACTCACATCTTCATGTACTTAGCAAAAAACTGTGAGCCTTGGAGAATACTTGTGATAAATACCTTACATAATTTAAACCTTTCAGACAGCTCACTGATATGATTAGGAGGACAAACAATTAACATTGAGGCCCTTTATAACATCGACTGATCAAAAAGTGTTACATAACCCAGAGAAATTATCATTTATGTTGCTGGATTCTTTGGAGCTGTACCAAGATGTATATTTATTTTCTTATTATTTTAAGTATTTAAATTACAATTGAATGTTGTAATTTTTTAACAGACTATATTATTGCTTATTTTGCTGCTTTAAATTCATGTATTAAATTATATTTTGCTGTTTTCAATACCTATCTAAATTATTTGTATATATATGCTGAAGAGTAGAAAGCTTCAAAATATCGCATTTGCATATATATGCTCTATCTGCACAGGTTTCATAAAAAATTTATTAAGATTTGTGTCTCTTTCATGCAGTTACATTTTAAATGCCTTTAAATGTAGAATGAAATTATATTTTATACTTCCTTAGGAATCCAGTAGGTGGCAATGCAGATCGTATTTTCACTCTCCCAGTTCAACTCAAACGGTTGTCTCGAAATTAAACACCTGATGTAATGTTATAAAAATATTATGCCCTGTCATGAGTTCATGTTAGTAGAAAAAGTGCCACCTTCTAAGTGACACAGCCTTAAGTAACTATGCACCAGCAGCTACCACATGTCTGAAAAAAAAGCCTGGTAAAATGCAGCATTTTGTCCTCTTCACCCACACCACACAATCATATCATCACACAGAGCTCAGACAAGTTTTTCCATAAGATAAGCAGGCGTTTTACCAAGATCTGTTCTTGGCATTCTTTTTTTTACGATAAATAAATAATTTAAAATGCAAACAGCAATACTGCGTGTGCCTATGAACGCAACAGCTAGAGCTAAGAACCTGTAGATCTTTAAGCATCTACAGTGAAGCTGTGACCTGAAAAACGTTGTTCAGCTGCTCTGTAAAACTGGAATTACCTCAGCTGCACCAGATGCCTTGCTGGTCTGCCAGCACTGCAGCACCTATCTCATGGAGGTGCTTCCAGAGGGAGCTTTGGCCTCAGCCCCACCAGCATCTCAGCTGGGAAATGTTGGCAACTTGTCCCGGCTTTTGGGAATGTATACTTTAAACAACAAAGTCAAGACAGGCCATTTTAGCAACTTGCTGTGTATAGTTTTCTATGAATAAAGAGAAATGAGGGGTTTATGGGGAATCTAGCATGTGTTAGCAAGAAAAACAGCTGAAGTTGAGTAGAGAAGTCTAGACATATTTTCTGGTTACTTCATTATCATCCCATGACATATAAATCCATTATTAAAATCTATACCCTCTGTACAGGTAGGACAAGTTAAGGCTGAATAGTAACAACATATCTAACTCTTCAAGTCCCAAGTTCTTGATGTAGCAATGTTACTGTGTAAGTCTATTTGAAGACCAGGATATTTTTAAATGTTTGGGGGTGTGCTGCTTTTTTAGCATGGGCAATACTTGTTTTGGTAATTTTGTAAAGATGAAATAACTGCAGGATGTACTTGTATTGCAAAATATTGGACTTCTGTGATTTTGGATGTTAATATTTCTATATTAATGCTATTATTGTATTTTTTATTCAGTGTGAACTGCTGTTTTAAGAAACAAAGGGTTTCTGTAAGGTGTGAAACAGGTAGCAATATGATTAATCAACTGATCTTTAGAGGCAAAAAAGGGCCATGTTTCTGTAAAAGAAATACAAGCATTAATCAAAGGACTTCAAATGGTAGATTTACTGGCTTCCATATCCATATTTTCTCCTGCACATACTGACTGTTTCTGATCCCTTTGCTGGTTCCTACTGTCCAACTTGCCACTTTTCTGTGACTTTACTTACCAGCCATTTTAACTTGCCCTAATCACATTTCCTGTAGGTCCAGTCTCTTACTCCTACATGTTTTTTAATAAATATATCAAAATAGCTATTATAGACACATAGTATGTTCTACATCCTACAATAAAAACAACAAATATTTCTCAAAATTAGTTTTACCTGGCCCAAAGCTTTCTTCATTCTCCCCTGTTCACTCAACATACAACTATGGATCAACTCCATTTTCTCTCAACTTGGTGTTCGTCTGCCATCCACGACATTTTTCATCTCACCAGCATTCACCTTAATCCAGCTGGGCATCAGCCCTTCCTTCTCCACATACCAAGATCTCTTCTTCTTCCTCTCTGTTTTATTGGTGCAAACACAAATCTCACCATGCTTGCACTTACAGGTCTGCCTCTACCTCGCATTTGTCTCCTCTCCAAACTGAAGTGGTCCACATAGATATTGACTCCGGTCAAGGGTGACCTGTACACCAAACTTCATAAATTGAAACAGAAATTTCCTTCATTTCCTTCTACCTCCAGCACAACTTACCACCCTCTCCATTCTGTTTGCACTCAAGACCAAAAACCACTGTGCTAAACACTAGAGTCAGACCTACTTAGATCTTCACCTAAACTGTTGTATAAGGGGCTAATTTTGCAAATTAAAACCAAACCAACAAAAAACAAACAAACAAACAAACAGAAAACCACACACCCAAAAAACCCCCAAACCCAAAAAAACCAAATCAACCAATCAACAACAACAACAAAAAAACAAAAAACAAAACAAAAAAAAAAACAAAACAAAAAAAAAAACCCAAAAAAAACCACCAGAACAAAACCCATTGAAGTTTAACTGTTTTCGTATCTTTCCAGCTTAAACATTCAGCTATCACCAGCTCATCCTTCAATTCCTTTTCCTGCCAGTGCAAGCCTGTCAGTCTGATAGTCTAATCACAGTTCTGCAACAAATATAATTTAATTTATTTTACCTCTCTCTTTGTATTCCTCCGATGAATCTGCTTTTCTACTGCATAAAACATAAATGGCTTATCTTCACCTTCAAAGACTTTGACAGCCTATTTCCATCCTGCCTATGATTTCTCATTCAGGACTGAGATGCTTCTGCTCAAGTTAAACTTTCAAGCAAGAATCACAGAATGGTTTGGGTTGGAAGGGACCTCAAAGATCACCTAGTTCCAAGCCCCCTGCCATGGGCTGGGACACCTTTCACTGGACCAGACTGCCCAAATTCCCATCCAGTCTGGTCTTTGAGGACTTCCTTTTGTTGCCTCTAGCATGGGAGTAAGAGGGACATCACTGTTATCACATTATCCTCCTTTAAACTCTCCTTCGCCTTGATGCCTCCAAAGATCAGGACAAAAATTAGATATGTCAATAGCATGTTAAAACTTCTGCTTAACAGGTTAGACAATACAGACTCTCCTGTCTGTTTTTACTGTTCTATTATTTGCCTCATATCTACAGTGCAGGCTGCCCTGGTGACAAAGATCACTTCTTCTACACGTGTGAAAACCTCCACTCACAAGGGTTATAGTGCATGACAAGTGCTTACAGGCAGTATGGTAACATCAATCTCCCAACATGATTCAGAAACACATGAAGATACTTTTTTAAATTTCTTTTCATCATGCTATGATTCTAGTTATTTACTTTCTGCTTTCCAGCCCTCAGACAATGTACTTAGAGCTTTCCCCATGTCTATGAGGGGCAAGGCATTTTTAATGACTTAGTATTTTCCTACAGGTCCATGACACCAGGCCAGGAGAAGCAAAAACATGAAAAATGTTATATTGAGAATCATGATAAAATTTAGACTTGGCCAAGACAAAGGTTTCACTTACAGACCTCACACAGGAACGTAGACTTGGCCTTCACCACTGAAAAGTTGTTCACATGTAGCGGATACTTTTTCCCTATATACAAGTTGTCTTAATTCCAATTCCTTTCTATAATCTATTATCAAGCACATACTACCTGGCAGCATCCTCAGAAGCCTGTACAGGCTGTTGCAAAGATGTCCCACACCTTGTCTAGAAAGTGTCCCTGCTCATCACATCAGAGAAGAGACACACCAGCAAAGTGGTGTGGGATGCAGTTTATTCCCAGGGCTCTTATCTGTTGCCTTTTCACCAGCAGGAACAGTCATTTTCAAGTTAACATTTTACTTAGGGCCCATTTTCTCCAAGCATATAAATGAGCTCATTAAATAACTTGTATAAAATGCAATTTTTCATCTTCCTGGAAGATTTCCTAACGTAGATTATTGGAAAACTTTATTTTCATATACTTCTATTTGTTGGTGGTTTTTTAAAATAACTACAGCCCACAAGCAGACTTTTTCCTTACACAACTGAAGAACTGTGAGTCAAAAATGTGCAATATCTACAATAAGGAATTTACATTCCAGCTTCCCACAGTTCCTCCCAAATGACCGATACCCTTTCTGAGGTAAAAATGAGAAACCAGAGAACAAAGCAAACAACACATAATAGTACTAAAAAAGGCATAGCTGAGGAATTCAGAAAGAAACTGTGCATGTCTTGTATTAAAAAGGATTTACATGTTGAGATATATTTAGTACTGAAGGAATCAGTGCCTTCTGCTCAAACTCAATTGGCAAAGTGACAGTTTGACTGGTGCCAGTAGAAGGATGGTGACAACACTCCACAACGTGTCAATGCCTCTTCCTTTGGCCTTAACCAGTGTGGCCATTCTAACACACCTCTTACCTCTGCTGGCAACCTCACCAGTATCAGTTATCCCATGTAACCATCACAGCTCTGCTGCATTTTCCCGTGCTTAATCTCTTCACCATTCAGCTCTCCTAACATAGACAGTGCAGCAGGAGAGCAGCTGGTTTGCTCTGAGAGGTTGTCACCAATTCCAAGTGAGAAAGTTCAAAAAGTTTCATGAGATGATACAGAGCCTTTAGCTCTGGACTTTACCAACTGCAACACCTAAAAAGTTATAGAAATGTCACTATGTTACAGTCCCAATCTTACTACAGCATTAAAACACACATTCAGGTCAAGCATTTTCTGCCTAATAAACACAGAACCTATAAGCATATTCAGCTTTTTAAAGACTCCTGAAACTATTCATGCAACAAAACTGCAGAGGTAAATGGCTGTATTATTTCATTTGCCGTTATTCATGCAATACTTGTTGCAGAAAAAATACTTGTTGCATAATGACTGAGGGACAGCAATACCCATGCAACCGCATGGTCAGTCACTCCAGGAACCTCAATGGGGTTAGACGCGACTAAAAGAAAGAAAATCTGACTCCACACAGTTACATTAATGTTTATGGATTTTTTAAAGAATCAGAAACTGAGGAAAATTATTTGACTGCAGCAGAAGTGTGAGCTTGAGCATCTCTTGCAATTGTGACTCTATCAGGAATATGTGTCTCCTAGAAAAAAAGGCTAGGAAAAAAAGGAAAAATCAAAATAACATGATTTTCTACAAAGATTGTTTTAAAACTGAATTTGATTTTCTACAGACATTGCTTTAAAACTGAATTTCAATTCCCAAAAATTTGTCAGCTTAAGTCTCCATAAGATCCACTGTAAAAAAGGCTTGAGAAATTTTCTCCTGTTTACCCACATTATCAGACTAATGCTTTAAGTTTTAGCTTTTATATTTTTTAGATTCTGTACTGCCTCAGTGTGACTCTGAACTTCATGTAAAGTGTTAGCAAGTTCTCTTCATAGGGCAGTTAGACAAAATAATCATTTTCCAGCCTGAGAACCAAGAATATCTTTCCAGCTTTAGGTTCAAGAAGTGTAAACAACAGTGAACTGAAGAGAGCAATCTGGGAGGATGGGACTTCACAACCTGAAGCTGTAATTGGACAATTGACCCAAATATGTAAATGGCCCAAAACTTCTAGAAGTGTGAGAACTTGTGACTGGTCATCCATTTTGGGTCCATCTTGGGCAGAGCCCCAGCCGGGCTCTTGTGCTGCCCAAGATGTATCTTTCGAAGGCCTTTCAATAAACACATACTTTATTCCTTTAACTCTGTTCAGCCTCTGTTCTAAGTAGCCTCTTTAGGCATCAAGACCACAACAAGGAGAGCATCTTCCAGAATCTCTTCAATTTACAACACTCTCACAATTTAACCCCTACTAAACTGGGAAGCAGTCTCAAGATTCGTCTCTTCTCAGCTATTTCAGAAACAAAGATCTATTCACCAATTACAAATAAATAAATAAATAAATAAATAAATAAATCTTGATTTTTAATAAAGTTAAATGTTGTTTTATGCAAGCCTTACTTAAATTATGAAATTATGAAATCAGGTTTTACTATAACATGAAGAGAAGACAGACAAAAATACTAAAGGCAATTAAAAATGTTAATTTGCCTTTGTACTTTCAGTGAAATATTTTCATTCTCTGTGTTTTCTTTATATTGCATAGCAGAAGAACTGTTTTAGTGTAGGTTATGGCAGAAAACAAAGATCCCAGAGACACCCAGCCATGCCAGTACCATTTATGACATTACATTGCATTTCCTTTTACGTTACTGCATTTGCAGATACAAATAATTTTCATACACGGTTGCTTATATAAAAGGACAAGGCCTGAACTATGTTAGACAGAGTTTCTCTTATAAAAACTTCTAAAAAGACTGCTGGAAAGGCCCTTAAATTTTTTTCTTTATCAACTGACTAAGTGATGTCTTCATTTTCCTCATTTACTTAAATATTACTGATTACCAGTATTACTGATCACTTAAATATTACTGAATTTAATCCATCACTCCACTCTCTTCCCCATGTTGTATAATAGACCACAGAACTTGTCTTGGATGAGCTGACCTATGTCAGTTTGTGGTAACATAACAATGCTTTATTGCCATGGAGTGATCCTTTAAGTAGGAGTCTCTGAGTTCCATAGGAACTTTCTGCAGTAAAATACTATTTTGTGAAGTGGCTCTGCCAGCAAATGTCACTTAAAATACATTAAATATATGAGTAAAGAATGATTTGATTTATTTTCCTTCAAAAACATCAGTTTCATTTTATTATGGAGTACAAATATCATTTATTTAAGCTAAACTTCACCACAATCAAATTTTTGTGAACAGACAAAACCTAATCTGTTTTTAGACTGACGTGAAGGAGAATTAAATAGTATTCTCTTCAATTTATTGAATTAATTTATTGAATCACATAATATGTTACTGCAGGCACTTTTTTTCTCTAGGGATGGTCATCATATCGCAACCAATCAGCCATAAAACTCAGAATATTAAGAAAGAAGCAGGGCAGGGAGAAGAGGATGGGGGTGGGAAGGCAGGGTGCTACAGTAGAAAACCTCAATTTAACAATCACAGAATGAGGGGAAAAGATTAATGAAAATCTCATGGAAAAGTTTTTAAAAGGGAGGCAGAGATTTGCACCTACACAAAACCACACACAGGTACAAATATTTAGCTCTTTTGTTCTGAATACAGAACTATTAATCTGTAGACATCTTATTGAAGCAATGCATAGGAAAGAAAGTGAAAGAGAAACCCATGTACCCGATCAAACCAATTTTAAAAATAGTTCCTTAATGCAATCCTATCTAAATTGCAATTAGCAATCAGAGTAAGAATAGATCCTGCTATACTCTGGCAATATTTGTTTTGCTACAGTCACACAGTGGGAAAAGATGTTTAAACACCCTATTATCTGCTGCAAACAGTACAATGCACATAAGGTAAAAAAAAAAATCCTCAGCGCTGGAATAGATCCCTTCAGTCACTTGGCACCTGGTAAGAAGTTTGGAAAGTTGAGAGGTATGGGTCCTGGTTCAACATTAACAGGAAATTACTTGGGATCAATGCTTATCAAAACAGCATTTTGAAACAGTCTTTCTCATACATGCACTTGGAAGAAAAAAGAAATCTCAGTATTTTTGGCATCCAATGTGTTAAACAGATGATAGGTATCAGATGGCAATACAGGGTGAGTAGCAAAAATATGACAAACCACAGTGGTCTGTAAACAGAGCAAAGCTACTGAAATTCTAACTACCATATGGTGGTAACAAACAGGACACGTGCAAAACAGGAAAAGATCTCACAGTGAGGGGTGTGATAGGAGCCAGCAAGATGCAGAACTGAAAAAAAATACAATGGGACTGCAAGCACAACAGTGATAATGTTTCAAATTAATTATATTCAGCTGAGGCTCACTGTGTACAGTATGTCTTCTACCTAAAAATAATTTAACAGCCTTGCTGAGAGCATCTCTAATTTATCATCCTGTTCACCTTCCTTTATAATTTCCATATTACAAGGAACAAAAAAGGCTCACACATCTATTTTAAATATACCATCAAAGTGCTTGAACACAAGATAATGATTAAGCTTGTCTCCAGCATTACTTAATTCTCTTCATTCTTCTGGATGCCTAAGTAAACACAAATGAAAAGCATATGGCATCTTAGTGAATTAGAAAATTAGAAAAGGAGAACATTAACTGGTTTATTTTATGCTTTAAGCATACCACATGGTAAAATTTAAAATTTCAAGGCTCTTTATGATTTAATTTAATTTCTTCTTTTAATGTACTCTCTATTTAAGTTAAATATCTGTGGTGGTCCATCCTGAAGATGATGGGCTGTGAAACAGCCACACTGCAGATAGCAGTACTTTGAGAGGCCAGGATAGATAACACCTAGTCAGGTGGGTGAGAAGAAAAGAACTATGGGAACATTTATGTAAATTAAGTTATTCCTTATAAGGTTATGTTCTGAACACTGCCCTTTGATTGATTCCCTATAAGGTATTGTTTCTGTTCCTCTTTGTTCATTGGTTCCCTGCCCTGAGTTAATTATGTAAGGTTGTGTTTGTCTTCTTTTGAAGTCTTCTGGAGTAGCTCCCTACAGTGTACAGCTTGTGTTTTTGTGGCACATTGATTGTCAGTGCACCTTTTATTTCACTTTATTAAACTCTGGGTTTCGAGCACTCCAGTCGTATCCATGCCTGTTTTATTTACTGCCACGCTCCCGGCTGATGCGGGGCTGCGCTCGCCAGCAGCAATGAGGGCTCGTCCACTGCACAGTTCAACCAATGTCCTCAAGAATACTATTTGTGAAAGAAAATCAATAGCATTTTTCTCCATATTTTTAATGCCTACTTTTTCTCCAGAACATCACTGCACATAACTGTTTTAAGAACACTGTCTTGAGTTTGAAATTATTCCCAGTAGAAAAATGGAGCCTGTTTTGTGATGAGCATCCTTGCTTCTTGATGCTCACTGAGACTGTACAAGCTAAGAAATAAACCTGTGTCATCAAAAGAATTTTCTGCAAAACTGTCTCACCTGATGAAGCTGTTGAATAGAAAGTGTAAGTCCAAAATTAGTATAAACTATTTTTTTCTTTGATCTAAATTTCCACAGCAAGGCTTACACAAAAACATGACATTCGATTTCTGGTTTTCTTCTCCTTTCCTTCCTGTATCTATCAACATTTTGATTGATTCCCAAGCCAACTATTTATGCCCAAATACTTATGAAAAGACATTCCCATAAAAAAACTCTAGTCCACACAGTTCAGTACTGCTAATATTTCAAAATATGGATTTTATTTCTATAATAATGCATATTGGATAAATGCCATTTGGACAACATAGCAGAAGGACATTAAGAGGGATGTTTCTGTAACCACATGCTCACTCATCACATCCAGCAGACCCACTGCAGTTCTCTCCTGAGGAGTCATACCCATCATAGGCATGATTTTAAGGGAAGAAAAGCTTCTGCCAACCTATTTACCCTTTAAGACCTAGAAGAAAGCCCCTAAGGCTCATTTTAAACGAATAGTATCATAAATAACAGGAGTGAGTGTCCCTTGGGAAACACAGCGCAAAGTCTACTAAACTGTTTTATGATTCTGCCTGCCACTCTGAAGTACCCATAAATTTGGCAGAGAGACATTTCTCCAAAGGTTTTCCTTGGTTAGTATTTTTCTGCTCTTCCATAGTGGTTCTCACAACAGCCCTCTACACAGTGTGGAGTCACAGAAATTCAGGCTGCCTGATCATTTCGGACCACCACAGAGGTCCACAGGCTGCTGAACCATCACATGCCATAAGCTCAGACCTTCAGAAAATTTGGTTCAGTCCCACAGAAGGCTCCAGGTACAAATCTGATACTCCAGTGTAACTGTGTCCATAGACAAAGCATTGAAAATTTTTGAGTGTCCAAGAACTTGTTCCAGAGCACTTGGATCTAATCATACCATCAGTCTTCTACTTACTCTCTAGTAGGAATAGGTATTTCATTCCCCTTGGATAACCCTTAGCAGAGCCAAACACTGTAAAAATTTAGTTCCTGTCATAACTCAGTATTTTCTTAAACTAAAAATAGATTTCCAGATGGAGTTAGATGTAAAGGAAGACTATCAATCTTTTACATCAAGACTATCAATCTTTTACATCAGGTCTTCTTATTGCTTGAGCCAGCAGCCTCTAAGCACAGTTCTTGTCATTTAGATGACACTGAGTTGCCCTTCTGCCAAATTCACAGATTTTTCACAACAACATGGAAGAGTCACAGAATGCGACCACTGTTTTGCAGTCTTGTTCTGTGCCATGTTTTAAAAGGCACTCCCTCCCTTTACATGGGGTATGTAATTTAAAATCCAAAGCTGTGAGTCAAGAGTGCTCAAGTGACATTTTTATCCACTACTTTGTACCATATTCTCTAAAAGCTGAACAGAATGATGAAGAGTGGAAGCTGTATGGGTATCCAGAGTGAGATCCTTCAAAATGGCTGATGATGTCTTATCAGCTCCCTCCACCCAAGTGGAACAACTAAAAATTTCTTTCTGTCAGCTCTAATCCAAACAGCCACAGCGCATTTCTGAAGTAGAAGCGAAAATCTGGAGGCTTCAAGAAAATTCCTGGAGCTGGCCAACAGCAAAAATCCTCAGTTTTGCCATGTTTCAAAGAAAATCACCTACCAAGCCATCTGTGCATTGCACCACACTTTGGTCTGTCGCCAGGATAGCAAAGAGGTGAGCTGCACCCAGAACACTGATATCATCCAACCATGTCACTGATGTGGCCTCATGTGTGCCAGCTTCACACAAAGCAGGAAGCTAGATACAATTTGCCAGAAAAAATTGTTATATTTAATTATGGGGCAAACAAATCTGACTTGGCTGATGAAAGAAATTAGTTTTCCTATCTGAAAACAGACAAGGAGTAGGTATCTCTGAGTAGCAGCAACTCTCACCTTTTTTTCTCTAATTATTTGCCAAGATTATCAAAATAATATCCTGGTATGACCAATAATATGTGCATAATAAAAAAGCTTCCTGCTAGAATTGCACCATGTGAAATGCCGTTTCTAGCACTTTAGGAAGAGGTGACTTAGGATATGGTGCACTGAAGGACAGGCAGGATCTATTTTTCTGCGATGAGGACTGAGACGTATGAGATTTTTTGTGTGTACTAAATTTTCTGCCTGTGCTCACTGCCACTGCTATTGTAATTTAGTTACGTCACAGGCCATAAGAAGACCAAAATATATATGTGAGGAAACTGCAAGAAGGCAGAATGTTAGAAACTAAATTGATAATATCTCTAGATAAGAAGTTTGAACCAAAAATCTACTAGGTACCCTATTTTATGTAATTTGTTAGATCTAGTCACCAGGAGGATTATTTGGTATTTGATATGGATTCCTCAGCCAAATCACTACACTGTTAGGAGCCTGGAAGGATTACTACTTTAGCCTGAAAGAGTGTGGAAGCATGGCTTCACACACTTTGTGTCATTACCTAGTTGATTACCAGGGAGTTATGATAGTATGTGTGACGGATGGCTGAGAAATAGTGGAGTGGTTGCAACCATTATATTGGAAATATTATCACCATCTACAACTAAATACATTAAAGACTTAAGTTTAGGTGAGTTGTCTTTACTAGACCATAAAACATCTATTATTGCTCTTAGGAAACCTGTTCCAGAGTTAGGAAGATGTACAATATGAGCTCACTAAGATTCTTGCAACATGGTGACATCAAAAGCTTTAGTTCTAGCTAATGTAATAAAAATGGCCCCTCTTCTGTCTCTTCTAGGGAAATTAAAAATCAAAATTTAAAAAAAATTGAAAATATAAGAAACACAAAACTAAAACCAATAAATTATTCATGGCCTGGAGTTCAGGAAGTGTGCAACACTGTATTGATGGGATCTGAAGCTGTGTAATGCATTAACTTGAAGATAAGAAGCAAGTCTTGTTCAGAGAATACTGAGAGATCAACAACTACTAGGTGAATCTCACTCACCATTAAAAATGCATGCCCTGTTTCCAAGGACAGTCACTTCAACTCCCATCCCTCAGTGCTTATGCTGCCTTTCACCACTAGATTAAAAAGCTTTTAGTGGTGAATACTGTGCATGTATGAAAGTGTTTACACTTTATAATTAAGTCACCTTTTGATCTCCTGTGTGATAAACTAAAGAGATTGAAATCTCTAAATCCTCCACTGCAAAGTAGTTTCTCCAGCATCTGAAACATTATTGTAGCTCTTAACTGAACCTTTTGTGACCTTTCAACAAGCTTCAAAAATATAATGCCCTAAGAATTGTGTCCTTCCTTTATCCTTTTTCCAAATGCTGTATTACAAATGCCAAGTGTGAATGTCGAGCTTAATGGTCCAACAGCCTCCATGGTTATCCAAGCGCCCCTTTTGAATACTGCCTCTGTGTCAGGAGTCTAATAATTTACAGAATATTCCTAATTCCCAAAATTTAACAAAGGAAAACAGATAATCAGCCAGCCAGGGACTTCTGCAGCCAAGTCTTCAGTCTTCTTGTGCACAAATAATTCAGGACTATTTATTTAAAAATATTTATCAGAGGTAGGCGATGTCACAAGTTTTGTTCCATTACTATCAAAGTCAGAAATGACTTCTTGTCCTCACAGGACATAAATACACTTTTTCATTTTTCTCTATGTACAAAATAAAGGCTGTTGGTGCTGCATCATTCCTAAGGTAGATATCAGTTACTCAGTTAAAATATCACGTTCCCTAGAAGATATTCCATATTAAACTTGACAGGATACTGTTGAATGCAAGCAAATGAAAGTTTCAAAGTCTTACATCAGTATTTTCATCTCTGAAAAAACCCAAAACTACTGCCCTATTTTCTTTTTTGTAGTGTCTACAAAGAATTGCATGAAATCTTTTATTCACATAAAATCTTTCCTATTCTCAGTAAGCAAATTTGAAATTTTTTAAAGTACAAAAATTAACTTTCGTTTTTATGATGCACAGGATTTACAGATGAAGAGTTCTACATAAATACTTAATGAAAGTTAAAAATGCAAAATGAAAAGTGGCAATAATTTCTTATGAAAAAAAAACACCACCATAATTTTCTTGGCTAGTCAGGTGTATGCTTTTCCTGTGATCATTTGTACTACTGAAAAATTTTCAAAGACAGAGAAAATAGCTTCTTTTCATGGAAAAAAAAAATCAACTGTCCCTCCTTAAGAAAGAAGTCTCACTCTTCTAATGTAATTATCCTACCCCCCTCCTGTCAAAAATGCTAGATAATGTGAATCACAGTAGAATTTAAACAATTAAGCCTTATCTTGTTTTCAGCAAAAAAATACATCTATTACTTGCAGCAAAATGCTTCACTGTGTTCTCTTCTTATTTTCTTCTACTAATGTTCCTTAGTTCTATCCCAAAGTCTTCAGCTCGGAAATTCCTTAGAAACAATTCTGCAATCCTTCCTTCATCCTACTTTCTATTTTTAGCTTTCAGATGTTGGCAGGTAGAAAAGTCGATTGCTTGCAAATCCTGAATTTCAGCAGAGTTCCTTTGATTTCCTTCTTCAACGTTGCAACAGACAATTAGTATGTCCCCGCTGTCAGAAAAGTTCTTAATTGAGTTCATGAAAAGGCTTTTGAATTCTTGACTGAAGTGGAACGCTCTTGTTTATAGCTCGTGGTGCCATCGCTGCCAGGCTATGAATAGCTCTTCCGCTTCCCCTCGCGCGCTCTCCAGCAGTGGAGAGGCTGCGGCCCCGCGTCCGCTCCGCCGCCACAATCGGCCCCGCTGGCAAACCTTCCACGTGCCTGGCAGGGATCACCACGGTGCCACTGCTGGAGGCGTTCTCCGACACGCTTGGGACTTCATCTTCACTCACACACATTCAACTCCGACCAAATCCAACATGTCACCATAAAGAAAAGAAACCCCAAGTACCTGTTGTTCAATTTTTCTTGCCAACTTCTATCAACTGAAATGACTGCTACAAAAAACATCTAAAAAGCCTGATTCAGAAAAAGGATATTTCTATGAGCTGAAATTACGACATTTTTATGTAAAGTTTTAGACCTCCAAACAATAATGTGGCATTCTGTGATTTTCTTTAAGTGAATCTCAGCTTTAACCTTTGAATATCTATTGTGATTTTACTTAGATAAGTGTTTAGGTCTGGCAAGGATATGATTTGCATTTTATTTGTAAGGAGAGCAAATATGGATTCACACAAGAAGAGAGACCTAGAATGACGAAAGTTGAGAGACAAAAAATACAATTTCCAGATTAAATCTTTGTAGATGCTGAAAACAAAAAGGGAGTAGATGACAATACAAATACTGCTCTAGGAAAAAAAAGTAAAAAAATTAAAGTAGAGTGTCAGACAACTTTTGTCACTTATTCATTTTTAGCACTTTCAGAATCTTGTAAATATACTCCTCTGCTATTCAATTTTCTTCTTCTCTGTTTAGAAAACACTAGCTGCACTAGCAGGCTTCCACTATGTCAAGCCAATATCCCTCTATTTTTTTTACTTTCTTCCTTATTCATTAGCTGAAATGATGAAGTCAAGAGGATTAATAAGTAAGAAATGTTCTGTTTCTCGATCTGACAATGCAGCAGAGACACATTCATTTCATTTCTTCTTAAGAGACACATTCATTTAAAATGTGTCTTAGTTTCTTAAGCGACTGGCAACTGTATAAACAAACTAAACAATAGCTGCTTAACTCAGCACCTTAAAACCACAACCTCCTTCAACATAGATGTTCCCAAAAAAAACCCATTCCAAATATCAGGTGAAAGGGATGCACTACATTCCCAGAGTCAGGCAGCTGAATCCTGCCCCTAGTGGAGTCTATTGTGTAATTGTCTCACACTAAAGCAGAAATCTATTTTTGATTGCCCTGGCCCCAACTGAGCTCTTTCGTTTTAGTTCTGGGCACAACTGTCTAGTAGTCAAAATAACAAGACAAAGCAGAAGCCTGCTACACTCTTTCAAAAAGTCACTTATTCTGGGGGGAAAAAACCAATCTTCTCCTATGCATATAGAGACACAACTCCCTCTTTCTCCCCTCCTCAGAAAAACAAAAACAAAAAAACAAACAAACAAAAAAAAAAAAAAACCAAAAAAAAAAAAAAAAAACCCAAAAAAACCCCATCCTCTTTTGAAAAGGAAGAGGATAGCAGAATGCTTAATTCAGGCAATTACATTGTATCAGTACTTTTAAAAAAATCTCATCCACACTTCAGAAATTAGGAACTACAGTAACAGCATTTACTCCAATCTAAGCAGTGTCTGTTATCAAATTTGTTATTATTTTGAAATAACCTAAATTCACATTGATAAGGCACAAATCCACACTCAGTCTAAATATTATTTTCTGCTTCTGCTTTAGTAACAATCACATATCATTCCATCCTTCAAAGCTGATAGTAATGCTTAATTATAAAGAACTGTGGTTTACCCATGCTGAAATAATTCTTCAGCCTAATATGTTTAATACATTGAATTTATGAAATAAAAATATTTCTTCGACTTTCTAAGTCATACATTCCATGTGCTTACAGTGTCTCTTGGGATGTTGCCTGTGGAAATTTCATGCAATGTATGTATAGAAAATCTGTATGCCCAATACTGTTCAAGCACTTGATCATATAAATGAGTAAAACCATTCTGATCAGATATGGCTGTATTAGAACAAACCAGACAATTACACATTCCACTCTGAAATGCTTTACTGTTCCCTCATTTGAAGTCTTACATATATGTACATCCTCAATCTGCAGAAGAAAAAAGTTTCTTCTTGGGATAGCAGAAAAGTAAAAGTAAGCAAAGACATCACAACTAATCAAATACCTGATTCAGATGAGAAGAAAAGCAGGGATCTCACAACCTCTGAATTCCAAATGCACGTGAATTTTGTTTTCCAAGACCTTCCTCCCATGCATTCTCCCTGTGGTTTGCTAGGGATTTGAAATTACAGTAGTTTCCTCAAGTTCACAAAGGATCCAAAGCCATACCCAAGAATGTTACTTGAGAATCTATAGTCTTATCATGACCCTTAATTATTTCTCCAGCACAACTAAATCAAGGAATTCACAGCCTAGCCCACAGCTAGCATCTTCCTGCTTAAACATACAGCTAAGTGTATTAAAAGCTGGGGGTGAACAGGTGGCAGGTCTGCTCATAGTCAAGGGGAGGATGGTAAGAACAGTAGATTTTTGGTTTGCTGCTGAGTCACACTAATACAAATTTTGTCTTGTAGGTACAAGAAGAACAACAGGTACCTACAAAACTTACTGTTCCACTGGATGGAGTGGGAGGTGAAAAGGTGGACACAAGAGAGTTGATGAGTGTGGTTTTATTCCTTAGAACTTGCAGTGAAGAATTTTTACTGATTTAAAGGTAAAAGGGACTGACCCAAATAGAAATGCATGTAGGAGACTCATCTAAGATGAGATAAAAGGCTGCACATGGTCAGCTAGATAGAGTTTAAAAGCAGGAGAGTGGACCAGAAAAATGCAGTAAGCAAGGTACCAAAACTCAAAAATATGGGGGGGGAATATGTGCTCCATTAATCACTTAAATGCAGTTCTGTCATTTTTATGAAGTCACTAATTTTCTTCTGATTTTTAAAAATAATGTATTCTTTCTTTCTACTTGGAGACTAGTAGAAAGAAATGCCTAGCAATGCCTAGACTTGTCTAAGAATCTCTCAACTAAATATTTAATTTCTTGTGCTATACAAGAATATACAAACCCAAAAATGCCTACCTTCCTTAACAGTTAAATAAATGAGGAAGGTATCAGCCAGAGTAGGTGATTTTCTGAAATTCTCTTCTTCATCTTTTATATGATGAATTAGATGGATATATCAACTATATGGATATAAGTGGAACTCCAAGAACAGGCACCTAGAATTTTGGTGAAGTAATACCTACTTAGTAAAAGTTGAACTAAGGAATCTGAACACTTTATTGGTCTTTTCTGCGTGTTTCTTATGCATGCATTCATCTTTTCCCTTTGTTCTGCTCCTTTACCAGTCTTTTATTTCTTGTCTTCATACAAGATGAGAGTTCAGTCATACAAAGTCATCCAGAGTCATACAAACCATCAGGATGAGACCCTACAGGATCATGCAAATCCTCTGCCCTTCCCAAACTGCCATTCTCTAATATGTTTCATTAAAGAACTTAAAATTAACCAAGTTTAAAAAAGCAGTACTTGGATTTTTTTTTCATTCTCTCACAGAGCTTTTTAACAATTAAAAAAATTTATCTTTTCTTAATATTACTGCCTAAAATTATAGCTTGAAGACAGACCTTTTATCATTTCTCTTGCTTTTCTTCATTGTAAACATTCAGAGAGGACCTTTTCAGCTATTCAATACTGTCTAGTATGACATATTTTTGAACTAAATTCCATTCTGAATACACCACAGGATTGCAATGTTACTAGCTACTACCAAGAATTATAAAGTCAGAAACCAAAAAGATGCCATTACCTATACATAGTCCATACCCTCAGAGAACCTGTAGCTGAAATTTGTAATTTCTACAGAAAAAACCACAGCAGCAAGTGATTTGAAGAATATCATTAAAGAATTTTGACGAATATCATTAAAAGAAAGGAAGATGAAACTACATTTGCTTGAAAACATAATGAATGAGGACATGCATTTTATTCAACTCTTTTCCCAAAACTGTGCCTCTATTCATGGAGGGAAAATACTAGAGGTAGTTCACAAATGTCTTTTACAACTTCCAAAGAAATTGTATTGGGTTTGCATGGCCAGGTTTTGGTAGCAGCAGGGTGGGAAGGAGGCTACAGGGCTTTAGTGAGAAGCTGCTAGAAGCTTCCTACATGTCTGGCAGAGCCAATTCTAGCTGGATCTAAGACAGATGTGCTGCTGGCCAAGGCTGGGCCAATCAGAAACAGTGGTAACACCTTTGTGATAACATACTTAAGAAAAAGAAATTATTACACAGTTGTAATTGCAGACAGGGAAGAGCCGTGTGAGAACCTGGGAGAGGAAATCTCTGCAAACACCAAGCTCAGTGGAGAAGGAGGGGCAGGAGTTGCTCCAGGTACTGAAGCTGGGATTCCTCCACAGCCCCTCGTGAGGCAGCTGTGCCCTGCAGCCCATGGAGGGCCACAGGGATGCAGAGATCCACCTGCAGCCCTTGGAGGAGACCCACACTGGAGCAGGTGGATGCCTGAGAGGAGGCTGTGACCCCATGGGAGGCCTGTGCTGGAGCAGAACCTTACACACCTATGGAGAGAGGAGCCTGCACTGGAGCAGGCTGCCTGCTGGGACTTGTGACCCTGTGGGGAAAGCATGACCTGGCTGTGCCTGAAAGACGGCACCCTGTGGAAGAGTGGCACATATTGGAGTAGTCTGTGGAGAACCATCTTCCATGGAAGAAACTCCACAGTGGAGCAGGGGAAGGAACAACCTGCTGAGCAGCAGCAGGAACAACCTGTGGTGAACTGACCAAAACTCCAATTCCCTGTCTCCCTGCACTGCTGAGGGGAGGAGGCAGAGATGAAAAGGTGGTTTTAAGGTCTTATTTTACTTCTCATTATCCTGTTCTGATTTTGTTAGTAATAAATTCAATTAATATCTCCAATTAGAGCCTGTTTTCCCCACAATGGTACTTGGTGAATGATTTCTTCTGGTTGTGGAGGGATAGAATGTAAGAAAATGAAGATAGTGCAGAAGGTAGTCTCACACCTGAGGAGTTGCAGCTGTACTAATCACCAAAGATTAGGAGAAGGCCTGCCCTTAATAGGCCACAGCTGCGTCCAGTAAGACAAGTGCTACAAAAGAATGGGTTAGCTGGTTGAGGTGGGAATTGGTGTTTGTTGGCTCTGCTGTGAAGAAAGAGGAGTTAGTGCTGTGAGGAGCTGCGCCTAAGAAATCACCGAGAAAGTATGGAACTTTTGAAATAAGATGACAACATCTGGAAAGAAAGAAAACCCATAAACCCTTTGTTATATTTTCCCTGCACTGTCTAGAGGCAGAAGGGAGTGATAGGGAGGTTTTGGTGAGTGCCTGATTCACGGAGAAGGTCAACTCACTACAGAAGAATAAAATAAAGACATTTCTATGATTGCTAAAGAATATCACAATTATTCCCCTATTTCAGATTTTCCTTCACTCCTATTACACCACAGTAAAGTCCACAGTGGCTCCCTCCTGCAAGTCAATACAGAAAAATGTATGGGGTCAACCAACCCATACCTTCCATCATGAAAACTTAAAATGTCATCACTAACACGTTTCCTCAATTTGACTCTGGGGTTTGAAATGTATTCCTATGCACTTCTCTTTGACAGATTAATGTGCTGAATATGGTAGCTCATTAAAACATTTTAAAATAAAGTACAGTTTGGGGATTTCTAATGTGAATATAATTTCTAGAATTACCTCAACATGGAATTTCTCCATTCCAGTATTTCCCCAGACATCACTGCAAGTACAGAAAAGCAAAGCACCATAGCACACTTTCCATTTTAATTTGTAATTGCTCAGCACCATAAAGTTGCACAGGGAAGGCTGCTGGTGAATAACTGTTTGGTGCTCATATTCAGTAACTCCTCACTACAAGCAAATGAAATCAACAGTTTCCATTAATGGACAGAATATCAGCAGTAAACGATGAGCTGAATGTCCCCGTTGCTGCACAATACAGAACAAAGAAATGGAAAATGCATGAAGATGTCTCAGCAAGGATGGGCAGAGACACTCTGCAAGTTACTGCCTGCCATCTCTATACTCGTCCACAGTTAACATGGCTAAGCCTTCCTGACCAAAAGACCAAAAAGATATGGTCTTAAACAGAAAGAACAGTCTGTGAATAGCCATCCATCACCTCTAGAGTCTTGGTGAGGGAAACTGATTTTCTTCAACTTTTTCATACCAGAGAAAGGCACAGTGTGGAAAATAAGAAGTGAAAAGATGGACTTTTTAAAACAGTAGATGAACAGGGAAGTTATGTTTCCAGCTATTGTGTGCTGCCCACAAAATTTGCTTCCAGAAGACAATGATTTCAAGAATCTCCAGAAGTTAACCCTCAGCTAGTAAGAGCAGATCCATGGTTAGGTAACTAGAATACAAACACTCTTTTAGATTCATTTTGCTAAAATTAGATCTTTATGTCAAAGAAATTCCCCATGTAATAACTGGGAAAGTTAATGTCCCTGCAGCCACTTCCCTACATTGAGCAATGTGCAGACACATTTAATACTACAGGCTATTTGTTCATATGCAGGTAAGAATAAAACGAAGTGATACATTCAGTGCTTTGGAAAACTAACTGCCTGACAGAAGAGGTTCAGGACCAACATTTGTTCTAATTATTTCTCCTGTAAGCAGGAAAAAATTACTGCCATACCTTTGGTCTAAAAATCTAGAAGCAGTCTCTCCCCCTCTCATGCCCTCCTTATTTAATTCCCCTTTCCACTCACCCGCTCCCCCTCCTTCTTTGTTCTATTTCCACCTTCATTACCACCTCCTCCTCACCTCTCACATTCTCCCTTTTGTCTCCCTCACTCTCCCTCTCACTTTCTCTCCCCCTTTTCTACTCTTCATCCCACACACCCTCCTCTGTTAGCTTCACTATGTGAGAAGTTCAGAGAAAAAGAAGAAAGAGAAAAGACAGAAGGATTTACGGAGGTGGAGAACTACAAATAAAGACAGAGAGACTAAAAAAGAAAGATGTGCTAAGCCATCCTATTTGTGTCAGTGAAAGCAAGGATATGAACCCAGAGCCCCTGATCCAGCAGACAGATGCTAACTAGTAGGAAGCAGTTCTGCCAGCAGGGACACCATTTAAGAATTCAATCAATAGCAAATCTCTAGTGAAAACAAATAAGCATGCAATATTCAAATGTAGATTAAAAACCATTAAAATCACACTGGGTTTTAGTGGCAGAGTTGGAATTACAAACCATAGTACAAATGAAGTGATTCCCTACTCAGAAAAGCTTCAAATACAGAAATGGCTGCATGGTCATCTTGCCCCCAGAATACCTACAGCTGCTTATTTGGGTACAGACCATCATATGCACATCTACTCATCTACTTATTCATATAAATTATCTGGAAAGCATACTTTTCAATATTGAGATTTTACTTGCAATATTCATAATTACCAATCCAGTTTATTCTTACATATTCTCCACCCAGGATTCACGAAGTATGTGTCAGAGTTTGCAGCAGGGATCCTCCAGAATTGCTAAACCTGCCCATCTTTCATGGTTTTAGAATCAGTCAGGCAGTATAGGGAGTAATGATTGGGTTTTGGTTTTTGTTTTTTTTTTTTTTAATTAGATCATATCAGAATTATAATTAGCACTGTGTAGGAGCAGAATTAAGGTAACAGCAAAATGCAGAATGATTCTACCCAGCCTGGCATGGCTAGTTCCAGCAGTAAACCAGCTATAAGCATCTGATCCTTTTTTCTTGCCACACCTGCTTTCCTGTCCAGCATAATGCAGTGGAACCAGCTCCAGGAGGAATGAGCAGAGGGTGCTGCCCCAGTCCCCCAGCTGCAGAGCTAGTGGGGTGCAAAGGTGTCACAGACACTTTCACTCTGACCATTCCTGGCTTCCAGGAGCAACCTCAGACCTGATGTGCCATGCACAAATAATGTGGGTTTGGCATTATGGGAAACACCTGCTTGGCTGCAGGCACCTTTTCTCTGACCTGCTGTAAGGGAGACCAAGGTGTTGGAAGCAGGCTAGGCAGCACACACTCTTTCTCACCCTCTCCCACTGTGAAGCACAGTTAACAGCTGAACAGAAACACACTGAGCTTCCCCTGTTGGCAGCTAATCCCTTGGGGCAGCCACACAAACATCACCCCATCACAAGGTGTAAGACATGTATGGCAAACCTCACTTGCTCCTCTGCCATACCAGGAGACAGGTCCTGTGGAAACCAAGCTGTATTGAGAAAAGCAACAATCATGACAGAGATGCCTGCTCACCACAATTTGCAGGCCATTGTCCTTGCAGCTCTGACAGAGTGAGAGATGGTCCCTTCAGAATTCCTCTAGACATCTCTGTTGATTTCTATGGAAGAGCCCTCACTGTCCTCTCTTTGTCTACATCTCATTATAAAAGTAGAATGAAGCTCACTTTGTTCATTTTATCTCAATAAACGGCTGCCTCATAATCTGTATCTATTTTAACAAAAAGTAACTAAATACCAACAAGTAAGCCCTCACAAAGCAGTCAATAGGATTTAAAGCAATGTGACTACTGTAAGAAAGGCAAGTTGGAACACAGCCACATTTCACAGAATAAAAAAACCATGTAGGCTGTAAGGGGTCTCTGGCCCTCATCTAGTCCAACACCCAGCTGAGAACAGCATGGTTTTTGAAGATGCACTGCCGTCTGTGAGCAGCAAGAGCAGCTCTGCAAAGTAAGGGGAGCCAGCCACTGAGCAAGACAACTGGGCAGGCAGACACAGCAACCTCGGTGACAAGGCAGCCAAGGCAGCCCTGAGCCCAACCGTGGGGAGCAAAACAGGTTCAGTGATGGTCGCCAAGCTCAGCCAAGAGTCCAGTGATTGTCAGGTAAGTCTGTAGTAATGACACAAGTCCCATTAAACAACATTGTTCCCACCATCAGTTCCTGAGGGATAGCCCTAGTAGCCAGTTGTGAATTGTATTTTTGACCACCAACCTTGGAATGTAGCAATCCAAACAGTTTCACCACTCCTCAAGTTCTTTACCAGGATGCTACAGAAGACTTTTCTGGAGAACTTGCTGAAGTACATTTGAAACAACATCCAATGCACTTCTATTGTTTACAGAGCCAGTCATTTCTAGAAGGCACTTGTGTTGGTCAGGTATGACTTGTCATTAGCAAAGCCATGCTAGCAATTCTCCACACCTTCTTGTCTCTCATGTGCTCAGAAATGGGCTCTAGAATAATTTGTTCCATAATCTCCCGATACTATGAAGATACCAACAACCCTATAGGTGTTGTTCTTCTACAACATAGGCACAGCACTTACATTTTCCCACTGCTCATCAGGGATCAGTCCTGATTGCCAGATGATAAAAAGCAATCTTGTTACATTTACAGGCTTCCCCCAAAACCTTTGCTGCATCTGTCCCAAGATTTGTAAAAACCACTGCAAAAAAATTCCTTACATCATTTCAAAAATATGATCTATATTTAGCAAAATTTCAGATCACTTCCATACTTTGCACAGGTTTTATCTGACCTGGGGTCCAGAAACTGACATTTTCACATACCACTAGAGACTTAAGGATCCTATTGATAAAATTAGCATACAGATTAAAATTTCATCAACCAACAGCATTTTAAAAGCCCACTGGACCAAGGACAAGGATTGCCTCTCTCATCTAAACAAGATTCCTTTCAGTATGATGGATTACATTTTGTTGTCAAACAAGTTTTCTCCAATGCCAAAGACGTCCCTGTGAAGTTGGATAAGCTGACTTTAAAGGTATTTTCTGTGAATGCATAGCAGCACGACATCTTTCAGTGGCTCAGATGTGGTTAATCCATGTCTGTGTGTGCAGAATGCACTTTATCCATACATACATCTTCTGGCTAATTTAGCCACTTGCACATTTGCATATTCAGGGAATGCTCCATGCCCTTTCTCTCCACTATGATCAAGTTCCTATGTACTTCCATGTAATGGAATTTCAGTAAGATACAGTACTTTTGTCAGATAATCAGTTAATTCCATTCCATAATTCTTTCCATTTTACTGAAGCCAGGATATAGGCATTCTCTCCATCCTGTGGAGAATCGGCTGCACTTTTCTGCTTCTGTTCTGCCTTCACTACAAAGGGAATTACATTAGACTGGCAGCAACTGTCTCATGGCTTATTAGTATTTTCTTTGCTGATCTTTGAAAGGTTGTACCCAGAGAGGAAGCATTTAGCAGCTAAGAAATGAGCCAAAGAAACACAATACTTGAAGACAGTTCTCTCTTTCTCAAACAAAAACATAACATTTTACTAGCCTAACAAACAGCATTATACACCTTATAAAATTAATTTAAGAAATCAAAATTTATCCAAAATATCAAGAGAGTATTCATGAGATTGCTCTACAAAGTCCATTTCCTGACATGACCTCTAAAATTTCTGTCATATCTCTTCATCCCATTTTTTTTCCACATCATCCTCCTGAATCAGAACTATGGACTGAATCTTAACAATTAATAACAAAGAAACATATTCCTATATAATATATTAAGAACGTATAATATACTTTGTGCCAAGTTTCCCACTTACTTTTCAGCAGATACTCATGTTTTCACATTTATGAACCAAAATAGATCTCAGGTAACATGATTATGATTATTAAAGAAGGCATCCTTTTTCTTCTCTAACTCACTGTTGTCAAAATACTCAGCAATAGTTTAAATCATACTACCTGATTTTTGCAATTTCAAACAACTGTATAATTTATACATTATTTGACAATCACATCACTTTTATTTAGCTTAAATTCAGATTCACAACAGCCCCTAACAACTAAGTGGAGTTTATCATCTTCTGATCCCACTGCCTAAGACTTGTCAGGAAAGAGAAATAAAGAACCAGAAAACCTGCAGGTGTCTTCTGGATAGAAATCCTGGAGAATAGCAGGGCAGGGAGGGCAGCTCACCTGCTGCTTTTTCACACCTGTTTGTCTCAGTGTCAGACACCCTCACTACCCAAGGAGAGCTGGTTTTTGGGTCACTGCAACAGTTCTCCTGAACTAGGATTTTATTAACTCATAATCAGTTACTGAGACACTGATTATGAGTTAAGGGCCATCCTTAGAGTGACATTTCCTCTTCACTACAGCATGCAGGAATTTCAAGGAAAGCGCCCTTTTCCCTGAATTGTTTTGGGAAGTCACAAAAGAGTACCCTTGGATGTCTGGCAGATGCAGGTCTTCAACTAAAAAAGAAATTCCAGGCTGGTATGTATCAGTCAAAAAACCTGAAGATTCTAAGTTGTGACTGCTGAAAACATCTGATTCTATTAAAAATTGAGTGGGAGGAGGAAGGGAAGAGAACACAGAGAAAATGGGCTGAACCATGAATAAAGAGACCAGTACTTCTGGAAAACCCTAAAGTTTGACTGTATCCTTCCTCACTTTTAGGAAAAGCTTCCAAATATCCTACTGTAGGCAGTCCTTACAGTATGTCCATTTTCACAATTTTCCCCTAACATGTTGAAGAGAGAGTTTCTGTCCTGGATTTTATGTAGTTGACCCAAGACCATAGTTCTGAAGAATAATTGCATGCCTTCACTATACAGAAGTTAGCCTAAGGTCAGCAGAGTCACACATCAACTACAGAATACTAAATAGATTTCAATGTATTTGATCTGCCTAGTGATCAATAAGAATTTTAAAGGTTTTCTCAACCTCATGATGAAAAAGGCTGGAGAAGCATGTGGGCAGTCCTTGCACCATCTGTGGGACAGCAGTAGTAAAAAAAGGAGCTTAACACAAAAATGCCATGATACTGTTTGAGATAAGACAAGCCTTAAATCCTCTGTTTCTTCACTAGGCTTAGCAGCTGCTACCCAATAATAAATAAAAGGAATTGGTATCAGACATACTCTGAAGATACTGTGTCAGATTATTCAGTGACACTATCACATCATATAAAAGCCACTACCAGAAAACACTGATTTGAAGTGGTGGTTGATCAAAACCATCCTGCATGCTTTGAGCAATCTCTGTAAGCTAGCATGTACATAGCTTAGTAAGAAAACAGAAGACTGAAGTCCCAGGGTGTTGACTTAATACATATTTTGGTTAATATAGAAACTTTTAAACATTTTATTAGAAAATAAAGTCAGCAGGATGTTTTACAACTTGGAATGTTCTGATATCCAGGGTTCTCTAAAAAAGACTTCTCAGCATGCTCCTGTAAACTGGGTCCTCTGCTAAATGGCATCAATAAAATGGCAGCTCCCATGGAGAAAATTTAAACTAAAGAAACAATCCCTTTAAAAGCTGGAAAATATAATCCAGGAAATTCACACTTTAATTTTATATATACATCGCAGAGAGATCAGAACTTCAG
This sequence comes from Setophaga petechia, assembly GCA_024362935.1. Taxonomy (NCBI): domain Eukaryota; kingdom Metazoa; phylum Chordata; class Aves; order Passeriformes; family Parulidae; genus Setophaga; species Setophaga petechia. The sequence continues at coordinate 6,505,566 of JANCRA010000002.1, read as the reverse complement.
AGGCACTTTAATGACATTTGCTAATCCAGAACTCTATGATCCTTAGACCTATATTTAGACTGTTCTCTGGGACTGGTCTTAAACACAGGGACCAAAGAAAAAGGAAACCATCTGCAGATTCATATGAGAGAAGTTCACATTAATACTGACTTGGTGATTTTTCAATTGAAACTGTTAGGTGTGATCTGGGTTCTGCCAGAAGGAGAAAAAAATGTATTAAAAAAAGGGCACCTGATATTTCACCAAAATGAGCATCCAGCCTCCAGAACTCAGCTCTGATAACAACAGATAAGGCTCCACAGCAGTATCAACAAGATGGATCATTTAGGCAATAAGTACAGTCCTTATTTACACAGACCATTAACTAGCTATATATATACACACAGAGAGAAAACACATGGAAACTTTCTTTTGGCTAAGGTTTCATTTTACAATGAACTTGGGGAGAGATGGTGTTTCATATGAAGTTGCAGAAAAAGTCCTTAAAAAGCATTTTGAAATGAATGTCAGAACATCTTCTATTACAGCTTATTTTTGATGAGTAATGATTTTTACTTCCTCCAAAATCTATTTTAAATTTTTTTCCTAATACCATGTACTTCTAAATGACAACATACAATTCCATCTTTACGCACATCATGCATTTCAGAGGTCACTGTGAAGGAGCAGTCGGGGGCTGTGCTGGATTTAGGCTAGCAGGAAAACACCTCTTGCAGTCAGCCCAGAGAAATCCTGGCGCTGGCCACCTTAGGGCTGCCTGCACCACGATGCCAGGAGAGCCCCCAGGGCTGCAGCACAGCAGGACATGCCCTCCCCATGCCTCTGAGTGACCATGCACCTGAGGAGCTGCCATCCTGTGCCCCAGCCCGGGGTAAGCCAGCCTCAGGCACAGCGACAACACCCGCTGCCGACAGCTAATCAAACAGCTTTATATTAATACATAATTGATTCTTTTTTAAAAAAGAAACTTTCAAAACATCAAACCATCTTTCTCGGTCATTAATTCAACCCTCTGAATATTTTATATCTCCAGACACTTCTACTTGTGCATACTTATTTTATTTTAAGAGCACTTCATCACAGCACTGATGCTACTTGTATACATCCATTGCTTCTTAATTTCATTGTGTACACAAACACAAATAGAAATGCCTAGAGTTTGATGGCATTACACCACCAAAACCTTACCAGAAAGACGTGAAGCCACTTTTGCTAGCAATGGTGAAATTTAGAAAGCAAAAATCTGTCTGATTCCATACACAGAATAGCTAGGCCTACTTACGTAAGATTATTTCTGGCAAACAGAACCTTTTATTATTTATAAAAGAGTAGCAGCTCCTCTTTCCCCTGAAAAGAAACAAAATTTTCCCTTGTGTGAACATCTTATTTTGACATAACTACCTTCATATTTTTTTTTTTTAATTTACAGCATACATCTTCTGTTTTCAAACACCAAATATCTACATTATTAATTCAATCCAGAATAATTTATATGGGATGATGGATAAAAAAGCAGCCTGGAAGCCAAGAGCTTCTTTTGGGTTTTATTTCCCAAGTGTTATAGAATTTATAATTTTATGAAAACTGAATAGTCAATACCATACACATAATCAAACTAGCAGCTTCACCTCCTGCATCACCTTCCTAGCCTGTAAACCAAATTCCCAAGGAGCAAAGCGTCATCCACTCTTCATGCATTTCCCGCTTGAGATTTTCCACAGATAAATGGGTTAGAGATGGGGCTCATGTTACTATTTTGATCAACTATCTGCAAAAAATATAATGCACTGTTTTCTTGGTAATCAAGGAACTACATCATAAGAAGAACACCCTGCTGAATTCACCTGCTAGCTTTTCCTCCAACTCATCAATTCAATTGCTTGCAACTGCTACCCCAACTTTAATCATCCAACTTAAAGCTCAATAAGCAAGAAGAGGAGCAGATATAATGAACATGTCCCCCAGTGGCTGCTTTTAAAAAAACTTCTTAGAAGTCTAATTTTAAGAGCAGGATAGGAAGAGAAGAAAAAAATTACAGAGGAGCACTGGTAAGGAGTGGGGAAATAATTTGTATTCTTTTCTGGAAAAATGAGTTCTATGACACCTGCTTCCAAAAATAGAAGCAATGCTAGTGGAAATAAATATTATGCCACTTATGTTCTGCTTTTCTTGAGCATCTTCTCTCTGAAGACATTGAAATATTTTCAGTAATAATACCAGCTAAAAATTAAGTGTTCCACCAATTTTTTACTTTTCTCAACTCTGCACAGAAAAATTTAGTGCCGTCATATTGATCATACAGTGCATCATCATCAACTGACAATGAGAAAATACATGATGATGAAATAAACTGGTAATGGAAAATGCAAGTGGATGCCAACAGGAGCACTGCATCATACCAGGCTTGTTTGTAAGAGGCTAAATTCTCCTCAAGGATTTAAATGTTTTCCCATTAACAAAGATCTACCTCAGCTCACTAAGAAAACTCCATGGAACCTAGAAAAATATTCATTACATCAGTACATGCATAACAGAGTTTAGCAATCTGTCACATCTAAAAGCAAGAAAAATAAAAGGAATAATCTCATTTGAAATTAACATCAATACACAGTTCTTCACGTTGATCTGCATATGAAAGATCAATTATTAAGAATATTTTTAAAGAAAAATTTCACTGAACTTACATGTGGTTCCTCTGGGAAAAACAACATTGCTCTTTATCCAAGTAACTTTACATATTAAAGAGTTAAACTCCAGCCCTTTGCTATTGAGACTGTTACAAAAACAGAAAACTTAAATGAGAGGCTTACAAACTTGATTTTTTTTATATATATTAAAGGCCAGTTTTATCACCTCACTAGTCTCTCCTCAGGAAAAATCAGCATGTTCCAGCACCCTGGTGGAAGAGAATGCTGTAGCGCAAATAAATTACTAAAAAAGAACTTGTTAATGATTATTATTTTTTCAGGTAATATGCACACCTAGATCACACATTCAAAGCTGACTAATCTTTGTCAATTGAGATAAATCAGGAAACTTTGCCACTATTTTTTAATTCTTTTTTCAAAACCTAGCAGCCTTCCACAACACCTTCTAAAATGTTGGGAGTGGCAATTTCTTTTCAGAAAATGTCTGTGCAGTGAGGAACTGCAATCACATAACTGGTTCATAAATGAGCAGTTTTCCACATGATTCTCTCACAGACAGAGATGGCAGCTGCTTTTTCCCAGCTCTTTCCCACACTGTACCCAACTACTGCCATCTTCTTCCTCCATGAGTTATCCCTTTGACCTTCAGTTGTGCTATTTCTTCCCTATTGCTTATTCTGCTATGCTCTTCTACTTTCTATTTAATTTTTCAACTTGCCTTCACAATTATTTTTTTATATCACGATTTTCTTAAGATACCCTGCCTACTATTGGTAGGGCTGTAGGATATACCTACTCTTAGCAAACCATTGCAAAGTCTGAGAGAAAATCCACATAAAATTACATATACCAATGTTATGCAAATACAAATATCCCACAGCACTTCCTTGTTACACCTTCCCTAAGTCTACTGACCAGCCTAAAATGTCTCCCTCTTGTGTATTCCACCAACAAATTCTCCTGACTTCATTTCCACTTCACCGAAGTCCATCTGTCTTTCAAATTACAATGTCCTAGTCTCACTTTCTTTGTGCTTCCCTCCATCACCCCAAAGACACCCTCTTTCAGTTCTGCCAGGTCTCCCACCACAAAGTGGGAAAAAATTCAGGACCAGAAGGCAAAAAATATTTGAGCTGGAAGGTCAGGAGAGAACCACAACTGGCCCTTCCAATTTATTAGAGAACTTTGTTTAGCTGTTTAGAATAATAAAGGATGCAAAACAAGAAATAAACAGAATCTAGAAGCTCCCATCAAAACCCAAAGGCCAAGCAAGTCTGATATCATCAGATGAGAAGAAATCACCTGTCAAAGAAGTGTTGATGCTTAGGTTGGGATAAAGAATGGCTGCACCAGTAGTGGCAAGAAACCCATGGACAGAGAAAATACAAGTGACCCCAGGCAAAAGATTCCAGGAGCGCATGAGGGGAAAGAAATTCATCTTCAAAGCCTCCATTATGCCAAATGGGAAATTTAAATTGTTTATGAAGATAAAATCTGCCTTCCATTTTCTGTTACTTCTCTTTCTCTTGAATGTATCACTTCAATAGTATGTGTAATATGTTTTGGTTCTTATACAGAATCATTTTGGTTGGTAGGGAGATCTTAAGATTTTCTTGTCCAACCTTGCTGCTCAAGCAGGGTCCGTCAGTGCAAGTTTCCAAGGATGAAGTCTCCAGGTCCTCTTTTGGAAGACTGCTTTCTAGATGTTCATTCCCTAGCCCGTACCAGTGCTTACAGTTACTACTCTCCAGATGCAAGACTGTATATTCCTTTGTTGAACTTCGTAAGTTTTCTGTCTGCCCGGTTCCCAAGCCTGTTCAGATCCTTCTGAACTGCAACACACTCAACTCATGCATTAGCTATTCCTTCCAGTTCTGTGTTACTTGTGAACATGCTACAGGTTCACTTTGTATTTCAGTTCAGCTCATTAATGAAGAGGTTAAACAGCACTGGACCCAGCACCTGTTGTAGTAAAAGACAGCACTGAACATGCAAGACTAACTACTTGGGAGAGACTTACAAAAAATACCTTAAGGTTAACTACTTACTAGCTTTGCTGAATGAGTTAGCTGAAAATAACCCAAGGATCATTTACATTGACAGTACTGGACTGCCAAGGCTCACAGGCAGCATTTATTAACACCAACATTCAGTTTTCTATACTGCACATTGCAAGGCAACTGCTTAACAGGCTGGCATTTTCTTTGCAAAATAGTTCAAAAGACTGAACTGTGCTGTTGACTGCATCAGGAAGTGCTACAATATACAACAAAAAACAAAGGAGGATACGCAAAGCTAAAAGACTCTGTTCCCATCATATTTACCTGAGTGCACAAACTTTGTGTCCATCCTTCCAGGTGACTGCTGGAACTGATAGAACTGGAGGCCAACTTTGGCACAGCTTTAACCCCTCTATTGAGGAAAAACCACCTCCAACCAGGACAAGAAAGAAATTCCTTCAGTTTGAGTAAATGAAAATAGCCTTTCCTTGAAATAATGAGAAAGGGCATCATTCTAGGCTTATCCTATTAGACTCTTAATTCTTTATTAACAAACAGTTAACAAGCAAGAAACACTTTATGCTCTGTAAGAGACACATGCTGTAGTTTGAAGACCTAATGGATGACTTGAAGAGCACAGAGCAGATTGGGTCAACAATTCCTACCAACAGCACATGGTTTCAGTTATCACTGCTTCCCTCATTTGCAAGTATGATGTCTCCTGACTCAGTCCCAACTTTAGCACCACCTGGCTTTCTCAAAATGGTTTTCAATTCATGAAAAATATGTTCTTAATTTTCATAATGCAATAAATAGCCCATCTGATGTACTTTATGAATAATTTTTTTCCACATCCACGCTCTTAATTTTAGGTTAGCAGTTTAGGATATTACTTTAAATCTTTTTGCACATAGACATATTTCTAAATAAAAATGTTATTGCTAAGAAAGAAATCCTCAAAGGGTGTTACATCCTTCTCAGTGTTCAGAAGCACAATTAAATCTATTCAACTAGACAGACATTATTTAGGAAGTATATTCCATAAGCTACTGATTCTGAAATTATGCTGTAATACAAAGAAACCAATTTCCACATTAATTTGTATTAATGCAATGACTTCAGATCAAGAGTTCTCCTTATCCTGTTCTTGCCTACTGTGAAACCATTGCCTGAATTCCAGAAACATCTCACACTTGAAAGGCAAAGCCCACAGAAAACTCCCATATAGTGAAGAACAGCTTTCACTCTGGAAGAACAGATGTTTTTTGTCATTCTCACAGGATCAACACTATTTATCCTAACATTTTAGCTAAGGAAACCTTCTAGAAGTTGTTTTTTGCCAAAATTTGTGTTTTCTTCAGAAGTAATCCAAAGCAATTTAGAGTTCAGCAACATGCCTTTTTAGAAACACACACGAATTTCAGAGAAAAAAATCATTGCCCTGTAAAATAATTTGTTTTAAAAAGGAATGTGGAAGAGTTTGGTGAATAGCCAGTCCTTTGGTTACTACACTGCTCATAAACACCCTTAGTCTCTTTGAAACTTTCTAAAAGATAGCCAAGCTTATCATAAGTAAACACATAACCAAAAAATCAATATTCCCCACCACTGTAGATCATGTTTGATCTCCAGGTCTTGCATCTGAATCTGTACTAAGTCCCACTACAAAAATCCTTGTCCCATGGCCCATTTCATTTGCATATCCTGTATAATACAAGAACAATACTCTGTATAAATTATTCCTGTTCGTGATTCATCAAGCTTATCACAGACATGGTTTTCTGCACCACTGGACAGAAAGGCTCCTACAGGGAGTGAAGTCAGCCAAAAGAGAAGCAACTCGACCAGAAACAAAAAGATTAATTAAACCCACCAATTTATGGAAGAAAAGAGGGCAGCAATACCTATATGCTGCAATTTACAGAAGTTGTATTTGTGCATCTATTCAGGAAGAAAGGCACCTACAGTGCCTTCCTTAGCTCTGTGGTGACAGTGACTATTTGAAATGGTATCTGGATAAATTTCTCCAATTCTATTTAAGAAGCTGTGAAACCATTAACACGTCAAAAAATACATGACTTAGTTTTCCCATGGCAAGCTATGTTACATAAACACTCACCTGCTTACTCTCCAAATTTCACTATATTTTTAAAGCTATTATGAATTCATATTTTATCCTACTTCTGTTTTGATGGCTTGTAACAGATGGTAGAATTATTTAGTTTGTTTTCAGTTTATCATGTACCTACCTTTTATGTGTTTAACCCAGAAAGGAAGCAAGTAAAGAAGAGGAGGAAAGCCACCCCATTGCATTGCTCTACCTACTACCCTGGGGCCCCCAGAGAGACTGCTTTGCTCCTCAGAGTTCCTCTGCACTGGCAGCTCCTGCCATGGACCATCTAAGGGAGAGCACTGAAGAAATCTAAACTTGAAAAGCTGCCAGGGAGACTTCCAAGGCAAACCTCTGATAGACTGGAAGAAAGGACATGGTTCTGGAGAAGAGAGGAAACTGCATGGCTCAGGAAAATTCTGAAGCTGGACCAATTTCTCCTTTTTAAGAGACTCAAATAAGATTCACCTGGCAGACCAGAGTCCCCCCAGTTAAACAACTATCTTATTTTAGATTATCTGAGTCTGGCCTAGTCAAACATAAATTTAGCTAACTGGAAGTTTTCTGCTATCACTTAGTTTGGTCAGCTTGAAGAAAGTTGGGTACTTTCACTAAAAGATTCAACTCTGAGTAGAGTTTCCTGGTGAAGGTTCCCTTCTTCTATGATACAATCATTCCATTTCTCCATTTGAGATGGGGAAGTAAAGACACAAATAAATGACCTACATAAATACAGCAGCTATCAGTGCTAATATAGAGAAGTTTCTTAAAGCCCTGTGGTTTGGAGGAGAAATAGTGATTCAGTTATTCTAAAATAATTTTGTTTTCCAAAAGCAAGGAACTAGTCACCTGTAGTCCCTCAAAAATTAATGGGGAAAGATGAAGATACAAAGGATTCCCATTAAACTTATTACAGATGCTTTTCTTAGTATACAAGCCCACTAAAAGTACTTTTTAACAGCACTATGAAGAAGAAAGTTCAGATTACAAGAAAATGTATGTGAGAACAATCTCACTCCAAACCACCTGCACAGTTATGAGTTTTCAGACACTGACTTTTCCTTGCATTGTCTGTCATGTTACATTAGAAGCAGAAACAGAGATCTATCTATACATGTGGTTTCAGAAGTGGTAAGTGCTTTATTTGCTGTAATTTCAAAAAGATTAAAGCTACTAAGGGCAGTTAAGGTCCCCCTAAAGTATGCTTGGTTCATATAATAAAATCTACGACAGTAATAATGAAAGCAAAAATGATTTGCATTATTAAAGCATTTATCTTAAAAAGAAACTAACATTTGAGTCCAACACTTATATTTGTACTGTGTTCCAAGTTCTGCCAGTCAGGAGGTCTGGTAGGAGGACTAGAATTACAGGAATGGGATTTACCATAATGCAGACTTTAAGAAAAGGCCATTAGAGTAGCTGTTCTGAGTACAAGTACCATTAATGACTTCAGACTGGCAAGCAGCCTGACACAGACATGATCACTTCCCATGCCAACAGTATTAGGTTGCTGTCAAGACCATGGCTAATGATGGTGTCTGTTACTTTTGACACTGACTGTGACATCCAGTCAACAGTAAAATGAACCTCTGGCTGAATGTGAATCTGGCTGAGTAAAATGATTATGCATTAAGTGAATTCAAAGCACAATTATTTAATTATTTTTATTTAACAGGGCTGTAAGATATACTAGTGGAAGTTCCCAAGAAACAAAATATGCTGTGTATCTGATAGTGAAGCATTACAATAATGAGGATGTTGAAATATTTACACAGAACCATAACTCTTTAAATATGGCTATCCTGATGATATATCCAAATGAAAATAAAAATCCAGGAAATTATTTTGACAATTTCATGAAGAACTCATTTAAGAAGAGAGACCTAGGAAAACTAACACATACAGACATACCCTGATTTGGGTGAATTCTGTTGAATTTAATTTTAGAGAATCACAGAATCCTTGAGCTTCAGGAGGACTCCTTGAGGTCCCTCATCCAACCCCACTCTGCTCAAGCATGGTCTACTACAGTAGGTCACCTGGGACCATGTCCAATCAAGTTCTTCATTATCTTCAATGATGGAAACTTCATGAACTTCACATGGCTTGAAGTTAATAGGCATTTGGTCTAACGTGCTGTATTTTTCTGTATTTTCTAATTTTTCATTCTTTGGCAGCTGAGACACCAGCTGTCCTCAAAAAAAACCATCCACCATGCAGTTACCAATAAGGGAGAGAAACACTGCTCAGAGCAGCACATCCCACAGCTCACTGGAGGACTGGCAAGTCTTCACTTCAATGGGCAGGACAGTGGGAAAGTGGTTTATTTTCCATTTTAATGCTTTTCTATTTTGCCATGATCGCTTCATTGAAAATAGTTTTTACATTCAGCGTCTTTTCCATGTTTTTAACTTTGAAAGGCAATCAAAAATTCCAGCTCCAACTACAATCGTCTGACATCAGAATCAACCCAAGATTTGGTACAATATTACCTACATGAAAAAAAGCTACCATGGTTGGTAATTTGTGTTGCCTCACAGTACGCTTAAGGCTTAAAAAACCATTTGACTTACAGTAGTACAAAACAAATCTAAATTATTTTAAAATAACCTCTCAAGGTGCACAAAGCTTATAGACGCAATCAACTTTACCTGAAACATATACTCTGACGGGAAAGATAAGTATATTATCAGAACAAGTAATCTGATTAAAATTTCAGCAGCTGTAAAGAGTTCAAATTATTCCTTTCAAGATTTATCAAGATGTTCAGAGGGAAGACAAAGACTCAGACAGACCACATACTACAAGACAATAATAGATAATTCACCATACGGAGAAGGAGGGAAGGGAAGGGAAGGGAAGGGAAGGGAAGGGAAGGGAAGGGAAGGGAAGGGAAGGGAAGGGAAGGGAAGGGAAGGGAAGGGAAGGGAAGGGAAGGGAAGGGAAGGGAAGGGAAGGGAAGGGAAGGGAAGGGAAGGGAAGGGAAGGGAAGGGAAGGGAAGGGAAGGGAAGGGAAGGGAAGGGAAGGGAAGGGAAGGGAAGGGAAGGGAAGGGAAGGGAAGGGAAGGGAAGGGAAGGGAAGGGAAGGGAAGGGAAGGGAAGGGAAGGGAAGGGAAGGGAAGGCTCTTATTTCAGTTGGCAGATTTCAAGATGCTTTAAAAAAAATAGAATTATCTCCATTCTATTGGTAAGGGTGTTACAGTCCACAGAAATAAAAATAACTCAGTGCATATAGCTAGACAATTGAATAATGAAAAATAGCGTAATCCAAAAACCTGGTACCATCTATGGGAACGGGAGAGTGCTCTATGCACAGATACTGTCAATGGGAATTATTTTCCTCTCTTCTCCAATACGGCTGCTTGCTTTGCTGGAGGACCACAGCATATAAAAGCAAGCAGAACATGAAATCAGATTCTATGTGCAGCACAATAATGACAAACTCCGTGAATTAATTTCTGAAGAACAGGAAAAATATTTTAAAACATGTATGGCTTTGGTAGCCAAAGTGCCAAGATGATGTTGCATGCAGTATGATCTAAGGGCACACCACATCACTGGCTTAGTTAGCTGCTGAAACACTCTCCACTTCTTGCAAAAAAACCATGCCAGTAACTTAAAAGGAATATTGCTTTCAGATTAAATTTTAATTATGTAATTTTAAATACTTACTTTTTCTGAATATATATATGGTGCAGTACTATGAAATAAGTCTATTACAGTATACCACTCTGAAGTGCATAAGCAGAAGTGAAGTACATACCTTGAGCTTAAAAACTCACATTTTTTAAACATTCTTGAATTTATAAAAGGCAAAAGCCAGAAAATCTTCAAGCATTTATTCCAAAAACTGACAGTCTCAAACAAAATATCTTAATGCAATTTAACAGCTCTAAAAGTATACTTTTTAACAATGTATGATCAGTAGTAGCTTTGGCTTAAGGCTATGCAAAGTTCTAAACCAACAGAAATTACTTTGTTCTGTGTAGCAGAGTTTATCATCAAGTGAAGAAGCAAGCATGAAAATAAAAAGCTTACTGTATCAGAATATTGTAAAGTAAAATGAAGAAAAATCCTCTTTCTTGCTTATATCTTAGAGTACCTTCAGAACCCCACTCTCTAGGGTATCACTAAAATCTTCTGGTTAAGATCTCAGCTTGGTTTGATTCTAAGTATGTCGTTTACTTCTCTAAAAAAAACTGGAAAAAAAAATTTGGATAGTGTAATTTCTCACTCTGTAACCTCTTAAGAGACGATTTTTTCCCTCTCTGAGCTTTGCTTCTCTTTAGCCAGCCCCATACCTCCTGGACACTTCCCCATCTGGGCAGAAGTCAGAAAGTAGTAGCAGAGTTAATTCTAGCAACTCCTGTTGAGATAATATCAGTGTTATCTCAAGGAAAAAGAGTGACAAAGTGACTGCTTCCCCCCAACTCCAGAATACCAGCTTCACGAATCACAGATGTGAATGGCAGACTCACACATGCTTGAAATTGCAGTCAATGCTAGGAATCAGCAGGGAAGGGGAAGGGGAAAGGGAAGGGGAAGGGGAAGGGGAAGGGGAAGGGGAAGGGGAAGGGGAAGGGGAAGGGGAAGGGGAAGGGAAGGATTGCTGGTTCTTAGTGTATCACTTTACTAGCTTTTGGTAACAAAGGTAAATGCTGACAGGAGTCTCACCTGGTTCCTAGTGGCTGGAAGATGAGAATCAATACCGGATTACCAAAGAAGGAAAATTCTGAGACGCGTCAGAACTAAGCCCCCCAAACTCAAACAAAAAAAAACCATAATGAAGGGAAAGCAGCAATCTCTCACTTTAAATCACAGTTTGTAATGCAATGTAATCATTCACCCTCCAGAGGTAGTCAAGCAGCATTTTGAGTCTTGCCTTTCAGCCATTCTGAACAACTTAATTATCATCCTTTGCTAAAATGGATGCAGGAATGATGCAGGTTTAATTCTCCAGCCATGTTTTATGGTGTGTTTGGTTGTTGATGTGAATACTGCAATTCAGTAAAGCAAACTCAACTAAACAAAACTAAAGCTTTTTTTGCCTGTACAATGATTTTAAGAGGTTTCTAAATAACAGCACTGAAATACAGAAGGACATATTGCAAAGACTTCCAAAGATGTGGGAAGCAAAACTACTGACATTTGCAAGCCTTATATAGCAAACATGCCTTCATCTTACATCTTTTCCAGATCTGCTCTCTCTCTTCAGCATTAGTTCCATGCTTGTACTGCACATGTATGTGGAACACACCAACTGGAAATACTTTGAAAGCACAAAACTTGATTCAGTAACTAACAGAATTTATCAAATGATCACTTCATTACAGAACATTTCCCCTTCCTATATGAAGGTTGGGGTTTACTTATAATTTAAAGCACAAATTAGATCTTGTTTCCACAACACTTTATATATTACCAGACATACTTAGCTTCATTGATTTATTTTATTGATACATTTTCAGTTCTGCTTTATTTTGTCATGTGATTCAAAGTCACAGCATATTACTGAGTTCACGTTTCCTGTCTGACTTTTCTGGAGTTTAGATTAATAAATGTATTTGTAGTCATTATTTACACTACCACTTTGGAATTACGTTTAACATCCTCCATACAACAATACATACTTACCTATGGCAGATCCACTTTGCCTCTGTAAAATATTGACTTTCTATTATCACCATGGGAAAAGACAGAATTTTAGGAAATTAATTTCTCACCCACCTACAGTTTACTCAGGATGCTCATAAAAGGCATACCAAGTTACCAAATCAATGCAGTAAAAATAGACATAATTGTTTAAATGATTATTTGTCCATCCAATGCTTTATACTCACAATAGATGATAAATCACTTATATTTGTGACTGAATCCTATTAACACAGACATAACTAAATTAGAATTACTAATTAGTTTTTTAATTGCTAGTAATATGGAGGCACTAATTAGTTTTTGTTTTAAATGCTAATAATATGGAGGCAGGACTGCAAACTAAAACAGTATTTTAAAGTTATATGTGCATTTAACACTGAGATGCAAAATTTTAAAGTGTGCATATTTACCCAGAACACTGTTAATCAATGAGCCATTTCTGTGATACTTTATGCTGATAAAACATTGCCTATTACTTTTATTGCAATAAAAATGCTAATTTTCTACAGAATTTTTTTTAAACACTGACTTATTTCTTTACCACAGGGTGGTGGTAAAGTGGTTTAACACTTTTGAACTGTTCTCTTCCTCAGATAATTTAAACCTAAAAAATAATACTTATCTTGTACTCCAAAAAGATAATTGTGGTTTATAAAGATGTTTTTGTAAATTGCTTAGCTCTTTTGTCCACAGAGGACTGCAATATTTTGTTGGTCAACAGCAACAGTATTTTGATGAAGCCTTGTATATCTCCAGTATAGATGTGTAACAGGCTGTCATTTTTGTCAGAACCAAAGAAATTCTCCATCTGATTAATACTGTAGGTTTTGATGTAAAAGAACTTGTTAAATAGACCCTCAGAACAGTCAATTTGCTCATTTAATTGGCTCAGTATTCTTTCCTACTTCTCTTAATTGGGTGAGTAACTAGAATATAGATAATGCAGTATAAGGATAAAATTACATGCTGTGTAAATTCTGCTACAAAAAAGTGATGGTAAAACAGTTCAGAATGAAGCACATTTCAATTATATAATAAAAAATACATTGCAGTGACATTGCAAGTCTCCCTGTAACTGTTCCTAGCATGAAAAAAACAGTAGAATGGTTACATTTGAAAATAACTTATTCAATCACATGGGTCTAAATGCAGAGTCAGAGCACCAAGAATAGCATTAACTCTGACCACTGAAAACAACAGATGACAATTACATGACTAGCTCATTTTTTGTAGTTGCAGTCTAAGAAAAAAATCAACTGAATTTTTTTATTTTTAAAAAGCATTTCTCCTGGCTTCTACGTGTCAAACTCACTGAATTATCTCTCTTAAATTGCAAGGTCCAAGTAAAAAAAATAAATTTAAAATATCAAATTACATCAAGACATGGCAGAAAGGTGGTGATAAAGGCAACCTAAGAAAATCCCCTAGACACTAAGCAGCAGAGCAATTACTGAGGCATTCTCTCCTTTTCTACTACCTAGACAGATCTCCTGGTTTTCTCAGATAATACAAAGAAAATATTGTGGTCCTAGGAAACATTATCAGATGCAGACAGTATCAAACACACAGTACACCTTCTAATCTCCTTTACTGCCCTGGAAATTCAGAAAGAGAGGTCATCATTCCTTTGCTAAGAAGGAGTAAAGTCACACTGGAGAGATTTTTTTCTATACTACAAAACCCTCCATTAAGCCAAGCTGCCTCTGTTCACTCCCTGAAGGGAAAACCTCCTCCTAGAGGAAAGAGTCACAAAGGAATCTTCTCGAACAGGCTTCCTGACCAACATACATGTAGTGGTAGTACAAAGCCTCCCTCCGAGCTCAAGCTTTGTTACCATATGACTTTTTCCAAAAGGACCTTTTTAAGGAGGGTTGGTACACTGTGGATATGTGCACTCCTGGTAATGGCAAGTCCTGTCAGATATATCTGTCCAAACATCAAGGACTCCAGGTACAACAACGTAAAACCAAAATGTGGTCTAAGGCATCGTAGCCAAACCCAGGAATTTTTTCTGCCTGACTTCTGAAATACTTTGGCTTGTGGGCATTTCTGTCTTTTTGTGATAAAAAAATATTCCCTGAATACCAGATGATATTCACTAACAGATTTGCTTGACTGAAAATCCAAAATTCTTTCTAAATAACTCTTAAGGAAATATTTAATTTGCCTTACACATCGTACCCTTTTTTTTTTTCTCCTTACCTATTGTATATAACCCATACCTATGAACTAAGCAATCTGTTTCTCCCAAAAGTAACAAAAAACACCCCCCCACCCCAAATTGCTATCACTATTTCTATTTTGAAATCTAAACAAAATCCAATGATGATAAGTGACTTGTAAGCACACAGAAAGAAAATTACAGAACAACACAGCATATCCCATATCATTTCAGGTAACTCCAAAGAAATGGTCTGCTTTTCTGTTCAGGTCCTTACTTTATGCAGATCCCTACAGTATCTGAAGGCTATCTCTCATCCATCAAATCTAAAGCCTTCACAGTTACAGATGTGATCAGCAGCAAGTCCACTTCTGGACTCAAGGTACACTTAATTTAAAGTGCTTTCCAGTTCAGAATTCAAATGTGTTCCATCTGAACATATGAGTTTAAAGAAAACATGGTTGTTACTGCTATCAAAAGATTTAGTAGTCATCTATGAATCACAGCTCAAATACCACAAAACTTCATTTGAAGAAGAAATACTACACACCATTTCCCAAACTTCTGGTGTTAACTATTTTTTGGTAAAATTTTGTATTTTGTTTCCCTTTTGTGTTAACAAGTGTTGTCACATTGTTTCAAGACTATCACTTTATTGCAGCTTGTCTTTTCATTTCATTGATCTTCTAAATCAATGGATTCCTGCACTTTAAATACTATCTGAAATGTAGTTTTGCGTGCTAGCATAGAAAGATTTAAAAATATTCAGAATAGCATGAATATTCCATGTGAAATATTTTCTCTCATTCATGCCTCCCTAGCTACTCTTACTAATGGATGGGGATTTTCTGTGCACTTATTCAGTGTTGCTGTTCCCCTGATCTTAAAGATCTGCTTCATGAAGATGGACAACTTCTGCACATTTTAAAAGCAAGCTATCATCACCATCACCTGCAGAAAAGTTTTGAGGTATTAAAAAGCAAAATAATTTAAACTGCAGTAACAATACATAGTAACATGCCACCATCGTTTTAAGACAGAACCATCTGATCAACTGAAAGCAGTTTTCTCCGCTGAAGCTGTTTTGAAATCATGTCTAGAAGAGCCACTAATTCCACAGGTATCCAAGGTGAAAAACAAGAGAAAAGTAAATTGCATATAAGCCAGTAACTCTTCTTTTAGACCAGAGCATAATGTTACTACTGCTACTATTTGATTCTCTTTCAGCATGACAAACTTTTAACCAGACAACTAGGTCCTGGAGAAGCACGTGGCATGGCGTATTTTTGTTGCAAATATTCAAGATAAATTACCTCTCCACAGACTCATGTGACCGAAAAAATGATGCCAGGAAATAAACTGTTTTGAGAATATAGGAGGTACAGAAATACTTCCATGCTAAGCAATGCTCACAGAGCTTCACAAGAGTCTGCTTAAAGAGGGAGCTTTCCAACGTATTTACAGGATGTAAATGAGAAGCCCAACTTTAATTTCTAAGGGCATCCTGAAGAAATGATCCTGCATGGTCTGCTCCTTTCTACAGAAATTTCAAACTTTATAGTTTTACAAAACTAATAATACAGAAAATATCTGTGATTTGTAAGCTGCCCTACATTGCACTGTAGATGTCATACACCAGACCAAGGATACAAACCAGTAAATACCTGCAGGGAAATACAGAAGGGCCTCCTCAGAACTGTGGTCCTTCCTCCTCAACAGCAGACAAAGCTTTCCAGAAAGTTAGTAAACAGCTTTCCACTCTCCTGTCAAGGCCCCTCACAATTACAGAGGCTCTGCAAAAACATGGTAGGTTTGTAATAGGGTCTTTCTTCAGGCTTTCTTGTATGCTGCAAATCAGCAACATGACAGAATCACCAAATCGTTTAGATTGGAAAAGATCCTTAAGGTCACTGGGAGTGATACAGTCTCCCCTGAGCCTCCTCCTCTCCAGCACAAACAGCCCCAGCTCCCTCAGCCACTCCTCACATGACTTGTGCTCCAGACCCTTCACCAGTTCTGCTGCCCTTCTCTAGACAGCGCCTCAGCTTCTCAAGGCACGGCCTCACTGGTGTTAGGCACAGGAATACAATCACCGCCCTGCTCCTGCTGGCCACGCTATTGCTGTTACAGCCCAGGATGCCACTGGCCTTCTTGGCCACCTGGGCACAGCTGGCTCGTGTCCAGCTGCTGTTGACCAGCACTCCCAGGTCCTTTCCCACTAAGCACTCTGTACCCCCAGCCTGTAGTGCAGCATGGGGTTGTTGTGACCCAAGGGCAGGATCCAGAACTTGGCCTTGTTGAATTTCATGCTGTTTGCGACAGGCCCATTGATCCAGCCTGTCCAGATCCCTCTGCAAAGCCTTCCTGCCCTCCAAGAGATCAATACTCTCACCCAACTTGGTGTTGGCCACAAACCCACTGAAGGTGCATTCGATTCCCTCACCCATTGATAGAGATATTAAACAGGACTGGCCCCAGTGCTAAGCCCTGGGGAGCCCGTAGTGACAAATGCCTGTGACTCCATCCACCACCACTCCCCTGGGCCCAGCCATCCAGACAGCTTTATAGCCAGTGAAGAGTGCACCACCAATCCATGGGCTGCCAGCTTTTCCAGGAGTATCCTGTGGAGGACACTGTTAAAAGCTTTGCTATGTACAGGTAGACACATCCACATTCCTTCCTTCATCCACTAAGCATGTCTCTTTATCACAGAAGGACCTGCCTTTCCTAAACCAAGGCTGGCTGGCCCTGATGCCCCGGCTGTCCTGCATGTACTGCCCCATGGCACTCAGGAAGGTCTGCTCTGTCGCCTTCTCGGGCACCAAAGTGTGACTGACAGGCCTGTAGTTACTCAGATCCTCCTTCCAACCCTTCATGTAGGTAGATGGCACATCCTTCCAGCCAGCTGTGATCTCCCTGCTTATCCAGGACTGCTGGCAAATGACAGAAAGTGGCCCAGTGAGCACTTTGCCAGCTCCCTCAGTACCCTCAGGTGCGTGCCACCAGGGCCCATAGGCTAAGTGGTGTAGCAGGTCACTAACAATTTCTCCTGGATTATGGAGGTATAACTGTGCTCCCCATCCCTCTTCTTTCAGCTCAGGGGTCTGGGTATCCAGAGAGTAACTGGTCTTGCTGTAAAAAATGAGGCCATAAGAACTTCCGTTTTCTCATCATCCTTTTGTCACTATGTATCATCCTGTATCCAATAAAGGCTGGAGACTATCCTTGGGCCTCTTTTTATTGCTGATTTTTTTACAGAAACACTTTTGTTGCTTTTTATGGCACAGCCAGATTAAGTCCTGTTCAGGCTCCGGCCTACACCAAAACATGAGCTAGTCCATGCTCCAGACAAATGTTCCAATGGGCAAGAAGAGAAATCCAAACTACTCCCTCTACCCTAGCCTGACTGAAAAAGAAAAAAATACCAGCCAATATTAACAGATAAAAAAACTAGAAAGATCTAGGAGCAGCTGAGGACATTTTCACAGTTATTTTGGCAGAATATGATCTTTTCCATCCACGTCTGTTTTGCTCTGGTGGAGCAACAGCCCTTGCAGCACTCTGCTCTCCTCCACCTCAGAGCTGTGTTATCAGCTCCAGCTCCCGAAGAACACAAGAGCCCCACCCGTATTGCCGAAGTGCCCTCCCTCCCTTCATGTGCCTGGATGGCCTCGTAGGGCACCTGCTCATCTCTCACCAGCTGATGGGGTTTGCACCGCCTAAGCTGAAGAGGCCTTTGGGACAGACCTTGAGCACTACAGCCATGAGCAAAAAGAGCATAAACTAAAGCATGGGGGATTGAAGCATGAGTAATGGCTGCCAGCCTATTCAGAAAAGAGCAGCTGAAATTCCAATGAGAAGGATGCCTGATTCTCACCCACCTTAACTGTGTAGTACTAATTCAGTATTATTTGTCCTTTTTGAGACTTTATTCTTCTTTTTGTTGTTGTTTGTACTAATAATTCAATGTTCTTCCTTTCATTGTGCTACATAAATTATCCTTTGTACTGAATAAAGGTATTCAGTAAATAATAAATGGAAAAAATGCAAAGTCAAAGAAAATAGGAAAGCAGCAAGATATAGAAATGGGAATACCCTCAAAACCTAGAATTAAACACTGGATCAAAATGGCATGCAGGACAAAGTGAGGAGTGTTTTTCCACAGTTTTTCACACTCCCAAGATTTACCTTCAGTCAAGGAAAAAAATGTTAAAGTTTATTTTGTAGAAGAATTACAAAACAGATCTCTCTCAGCACCTCCTTCACCATACAGACCACAAGACAGGGATAAATAGGACAGGACAAGAAGTGATTGGCACAGACTCCATGGATAAACTTAATAATTTAAGAGCAAGAGAAAACCACCATTGTTCACAATACCATATTTTGGTGCATTTAGATGAGATGCATTCAGAAATCTGTCTGTATGGCAGATGTCCCATGAAAGCGCCTGGAACAAAAAGCTTGGTTTCGAAATGGGCTAACAAGCTACTCAATTCTGAGTCAGTGACTGGCTGTTCAGGGACAATGTCTTAGATTGCCTGGTACCATATTTTATCTGAACTCTAGGGTACTCTCAACTGCTCTAAATTTATTCTGGCCTTGGGTTTTACATCTCAGTATACTCAGGTTCATTTTTATACAAGGCACTAGAAATAAAAGCCGCTAGAATATGGGCCCTCTTCTAAGAGGATTTGTTTCATGAATTGGCAACTGATTTTTCAAAAAATTGAAGAGATGTCAAAAAGAGGAGACATCTCTTCTTCATTTAGAGAGACATCTCCAATCACTTCACTTTTATCTAAGTCATTAAACCCAAAATCATGGGGAGCTAAGAAGCATTAACTACTCTTTATCACTATTTTTTTTTAATTTTATATGCATGATATGAATTATATTTTTTTTCCCCAAGGGATGGAATCAAAGCTACACGGGATTTTTACCCAGCAGCTTCAGTTTTTCAGTGCACTGAAGCATCATCACTGATTATAAATTCAGCAAGTCATGTGTTTTACTACTTCCATGTTCCTGGTGTCAGTGATGAAAGCTGGACATTATTTGGGCAAACTACAGCAGAAGTTTTCCCCTTCTCATCTCCCTGTGGAGGAGCAATGGCTTCACTTTCTGTCTACAAAATCCCATGCATGCCCACAGATGTGTTCCTCGAACAACGTGTGAAGAGTGACTGCCGACTGCCTCAGGCGGCCGGAGCAGGTGCGGGAAGGCGCGTCAGGATTCACTGCACGGTGCTCGTGTGTGCTCTCTTCTGCACAGACTCCACAGTGAGTGTGAAACATTCCTGCACTCCATGTGGACATCTGGCTGATTGCTAACACATTGTAATTATTTGTCTGGGATTCCTAGGTGTCTCACAGTTCAGCCAGCCAAGTCAAGAAGGGCAACAGCCCCACAAACATCCCACAGAAAACTGTCAGTTCCTTCCTTCCCCATCTCAACCCCAACCTGAATGACACTTTTTAATATTACACCTCAGCAATCAATCGGAAAAAGAGGATGAAAGGGATGGTTTCTGTTTATCAGGAAGACCACAACTGGCAGGGGGGGGAAATGGATTTTTCTTTTAAGACCTTTGGCAGGAAAGGGAATTCTGCGAATGGAGCACAACGTTGCCATAGGAAGCTCGTGGTAATGCAGGATTTTAACCCAGGGTTTACATTTAAAATTCTTCAGTTCTGGAAGAGTCTAAACCTTAGTCTAACCCTTAGCACATCAGGCCTGACACCCTGAATCACAGTATGATGACAGTAAATGACTTATCAAAAAATATTTAATCCACAGATGCACAGAGCCTTCACCTACAGGTTGTCTGGAGAACTCACTGACTCAGTTTTGGTTTCTAGATGTTAAGTTCATGCCAAGTACCCTTACTCCCAGTAGACAGAAGGATTACAATTCAGGTCCCCATATTTATACAAGATTTATACAGCTAGGAATCTAAAAGAAACATGATTTTCTTCAAAACTTAAAAATCTTTGCTCTAGAAATCTGTTAGAAAAAATTATATAAAAGGTGCATTTATTCTGATTATACCTTTCCCCTTCCTCCCACCTTAGAATTAAAAAGTAGCCATTTCTAATCATAACATGGAATTGAACATCGTTTTTGCAGATTTTTCACAGATTGGTAGATTTATACTTTCTAAGCAAAAACCCTATAGTACCCTATGGTTCAAGGAGTTAAAAACCACACACATTTCCATTCACAACAGTGTATGCCTTCATTCTTCCTAGTCTTCATCCTTTGCATCCTCTTTCCATTTTCTCATGTGTGCCCCTAGACATTCAAAATTATTCTTTACAATGCAGCAAATACAATTTTTTCTGCATCTATATCAGCTTTTCTTTTTTTTGGTTATTCATTTTTTTTCTCTGTAGCAAAGAACTGTTGAGACTGCAATGCTTTTTACAACACGGCCAGTCTTCAACATTAACTTAGAATACATGAACAGAATGGACATTTTTGTACTTGATGTTCATCAAAGTTCTCTCAGATCAGACAGCATTATCATCTTCCCCTCCATCATGTGACAGGACTGTGGCTTACGTTTATGTCACTCACACTATGAAAAAAAGCCTAGCTATCACTTTCCAGCTCCATAATTTGCAGAAAAGCAGATAGAGGTTTCCCAAAACCCACACACTACTGAGAGAATAAGCTCTATGCTTGTCAGATTATATTAAATAGTAAATATAAACAGAAAGAACTTCAAAAGGATTTGGCCTGTCTGCCACTAGTTCATACAAACCCAAAATGGAAAAGGTGCTTATAGGGTGCATACAAGGTCAGGCTCTAATTTCTGAATCTCAAGGAGGGTAATAGCTGCCTTCCCCATCAGCTCAGCTGTCAGAGAGGGCTGGGTGCTAGAAGCAGGCTAGGGAACCCTGCCATGGCACACACTGTGCTCCTCTCAGCCAGCACATTCAGGCACTGACTTGCCCCCACGTCAGAAATTCCTCCTCATCTCCAGTTCTACTAGAGACAATTCTGCAGTAAGTTCTAGAATCAATCAGATGAAGACTCTCTAAATCAAAAACAAGCAGCTAGTTTGTTTACCTCAATAGGCTCCACTACCCCTCTTCTCAAAACCACACAAGGAGATATTAGCTATCTTAAAACTCTATCTACTCTACGGTAACACAAGAAGATAGGGTCAGAGGAGTAAAGGATTTTGAACCAGATTACATGGCAGTTCCAACAGAATAAGCTAAGAAAATAGCTCTTACTGTGGAAGGTTTCTTTATGGTTCTCCTGAAAGCCTCCAAATACCATTTTCCTGGAAATCTCCATTACAGCCATACAAGACAAAACTGCAAGGCGAAGCATGCATAAACATTTATTGTCTTCACATAGAAACAGGTCCTTTGGGAATGATTTTTGAAAGTAATCATGCTTAAAGGGATGTTTTGGAGTGGGTTGATAAAGTTTTATCAGGCATGTGAGAGATTTCAGTAGAGTCTATCTGAATTATTAAGTTCTTAAACTCTGTCCAGATTTTTGTCCTTGCATTTAGGCTACAGCCAATGACAGAACACACAGCTACCTAGAAAGATGGAAAAGATAAGTTACTTGGACTTAGGAAATAAAGTTAACTAATCTATTTCAAAATGGTTTGTTCATATATAGAGAGATTTGACTCCTGTGACTTTACTCATCCACAAAACAGCCAGTCCCTCTGTGGTTCTTGCATAGCCAGGAGAAAAAGGCACATGTAGGAATATCACATTTGTTGTCCATATTTACTTTAGACTGAGCCATAGGGAGTCTAGATACAGAGTTTCCTATTCCTTTCAATTTACCACCTTTTTTTTTTTCATAACCAACCACCCTAGAAGAAGCCAATGATATTGCAGATGTTCATACATAGTCTGAGGCATCCTATTTTAGCTGTCTGGATGGCAACTGAGTACTAGTCAGTTAGCCAGTACTACCAGCTCTTTCACATTTTCCCATTTTCACACAGAAGCAAGAAAACCACAGTAGTGGGTAGAAGCAATTTGTGAAAATCTGCACTGAGACAAGTTATTGGTTAGAATTTGTACTGGCAGCAAAGATAAAACATAAAAAAAATATTTCTGCAGGTAGGTTTCTCAGCCTTGCAGCAGCCATGACACTTCTGTCACAGAGGCATTTGTATGTTTTTTGGGTTTTTTATTGTTCCAAGAAAAAAAATCAAATACAGGATTATGATTTTTCTGATCAAATAAATTTATTTCTGTAGTTAATTGTTAGCACTGGACTCTTAAGAACAACATATAAGCACAAAAAATACTTTACTGCGTTGGGCAAATGTTCCATCCAGTCCTATATTTTGGGTCTAATACTAATAAAAGACGGTAGCTGAGGCTACATAGGGAGAGCACTTGAGCGGCTCAGCTTGGCACAGCCCTTTCCTTTCATTCTCCAGAAGCATCCACTGCTGTTGTTTGGGGGATGCAAAAATAAGACGGGCCTCCCAAAAAACTGAGAGGATATTAGCTATATCTGAAATGTCACAGAAAGCTGTAGCATGCTACATGGGGAAGTTGCCAAGCTAAAAATAGAAACTGCCAATCTGACTACAGCTGTGAGACGCATTTCACTGACAGACTGGCTTTTATCTCTTTAATTTAAAGGATGAATCTCTTAAAAAATCCCCAACATTGTAAAATGTTATCTACTTTGGAACACCAAAACCTGCAGTGCTAACTGCAGAGAGAAATTAAAAGCCAACCAGTGTATTGCAATACATGTACTCATCAGCAGTAGGTCAGCACAAAGTACTGTGATGGATCTGCTGCTGCTCCCACTTTCCTACTTTCTGACTGTTGCAATAAAAGAGATCATTAGGAATCTAAAAAGGTATCTTTAATGGCTGGATGCTCAATTCCTAAAGTGGGACTAACCTGCCTGGGTTTGAGAGTCTTTTCAGGGCACCACATTGCCCTACATAATGTTTAGAGCTGTTCATAAACAGCTTGTCATGGTTTGACACTGGCACAATGCCAGTGCCCCCATCCTCTCCCTGGTGTCTGCTGTGAGATGGTACCCAGAATAAGCAAAGCAGGCTCCTACTTAGGCGGAAAAAAAAAAAAAACCAAAAAACTTTATTAACTAAACTACAAAGAAGGAGGAAAATGAAAACTGCACAGCAACACTCCCCCTCCTCCTCCCACCAAATTCCCAATACATTTACATTCCCCAAAATTATCAACCCTCGGTCTGGCACCACCCTTTGAATAAGCAAATCCTCAGTTCATTAAGAGTAGAAGGAGTCCTTCCTTGTGCCATGGGCTGCTTGTCACACATAGCACCGCCCGGAGATCCTTTTGCCATTGTGACATCTTCCTTCCATGCCTGGTGCTCTCACCACCGTGCATAGGGCAGGGGCTGCTTCTAGGGTGGTCTTTTTAAGGATGCCTTGTCCTGTTCCAAACAGAGCACAGTCTCACCTCTGGGACCTCTGTCCCCCCCATTTCCTTCACACTCCCTGGGGCCAAGGGGTCTCAACACTGAACTCTCTTGGCTCTGAGTCCTTGCTTCCCCCTGGATGCAGTCTCTGTATCACAAGCAAACAGTCCATGGCTATACAAAAAAGAGTGCAGCAAAAATGCCACTCCATCTTCTCCATTCCTCTAACATCTTTCACTTGCCAGACCCCACCACTAGCCCATTTCCTTCTTCATCCTCTACTCTTATCTCTCTTCTAGGAAGGGTTAATGTTCTGTAAAGCTTTCATTGTCCACAAAGGGTTAAAAGCTCTCACAAGCGGCTGGGCTCCTCGCCGCGCCGCACCCCCCCTCTTCCGCCACGGCTGCACATGGTATCAGGTTCCAAGGTAACAGTCCCAGGCACGGCTCTCTCTCTGGGGGGGGCTGTCCGATGGCTCCTTGGGTCTCTCTCTCTCTCTGCCGCGCTTTCGACGCCGTCTCTCGCTCTTCACCGCGCCACCGCATCTGCGGCGCGGCCCTGGCAAGGACGAGCTCCGCCCCAGCGGCTCGCTCCGGGAGCGGGGAGCTCGCAGACAGCCGCCCACGCGGGGGAGAGGCCGGGGGCGAGGCCCGCACCTCGCCTCCCTCTCTCGCCCTCTCTCCATCTTTCTCTCTCTCTCTCTTCCACCCTTCCACCCTCGGGGGGGTTCAGGCCTACCTTCCCGGGCTGTGTGGCTTTTCCCCTCCCCCTGCCCAGCTAGCAGCTGGGCCGGGGGAGAGATCAAACGCCTCTCGCCAGAAATTCAAAGAGGGCTCGGAGGGGGAGAGCCCTGGCTTTAACCCCTGGGTGAGTGTTCTCAGAGGCGTGTTCAAACATCCCCATTGGCCACACCAGGTGCCAATATTAAAATCTGAGCACCCATTGGTCCGACCACAGTATATCCCAGAAATCCCAAAAAACCTATTTCCGGTGGAACCACCACACAGCTATGCATCACTCATCTCTAATATCAGCTGTTCTCCAGTAACAGACAAGGACTTCAAGCCAGCTTCCAAATATCACCCAGGTGAATGGGCTTCAAATGAACAGACAATACATTACCTGAAACTTCCAAAAGATGAAATATCAGTAAGGTGCAATGCAAGCTTACATTTGATTTCTTGCCTCTGTTCTGAAATGTGTCTTAAAATCGAAAAGAGATGGCTTTAAATATTGCATTTGTACAGCACTTCATTTTTCAAAATGCAAGGAACCAAGAACACTCATTTAACACCCACGTTTTCATATTAACAGATATTTTTTAAGCATCTGTAAATCCCTTCACTTTGACACAGCAAATTAATTCTACATGTATGTATGGATAAGGAAGGCATCAAACCCCTTGCATGGTGCTGAACTTGAGCGACTGGCCACTTCTCCATCTCAGAAGAGAAAACCTGTCTACTGCAGGAAAGTCTATTTACTGGTGCATGAGACTCTGCCAGTCCACTCTATGAGAAAAAGTAGCACACCTGGAGAAGTCTCACCTCCAGCCTGATCTTGCATACACTGATCTCTCAGCAGGGCACATAGAATATTCTTTCTTCAAGTGTGTATTTTTCTTTGATGTACATAAATTACACTTGTTAATACTAATGAGAGCACTGAGAAATTCTTGAGAACAAAGAGAAACCAGAGGCCCAGGGGATATGCACTCACTCCTACTGAAAACAGTGACTGCTATAGTTTGAGTTGCCTCAACTACAACATGAAGCATCCTCAAAAGGAGATAAAGTATACATGCACTTTCATTGGAACACTGCCATAGTGATGTTTGGCTTATATATATTTTAGTCAGAGCTTCTGAAAAAGCATCAAAGAGCCTACAGTGTACAATTTAATTAGCAAATTATTAAAGAGAGAGTGGGGTCTCTTTGAAATCCTGCCATCTGATAAAGAACAAACACATTCATTGCCTTCTAAACCATACAGAGACGTCTCCAGAACCTAATTTCAAATGAAATCTCCTAGCCCAGCATTGTATTCTTCCAGACCATGCTTAGAGCAGTGTTGGGCACAGGAGTTCATCTGCAAAAAAGGTCAAATACAGGAAATTCAAGAGTGACCATTCCATTTCTCAATGAAGATTTTTGGTTCTGTAAGGGAGTAAGTGTTTTGGGTTTAGGACCCTAAGCCTCAACTTAACAACCAAGGAGCTTCTACTTTCAGGTGAACTCCCTACATTTAAATGCAATGGCAGCCTGGACATAAACCCGGCCTAAAATACCATGTCCCAGCCAGCTGTAGATCAGCCTGCAGTGACAGCTCTGCAGCTTTCTGAGAGGCTGGGAAATGCATAGCCCAAACTAGAAGAGAGAACAGCTGATACAATAGCTTTTACTCACACCAAGTTTTGAATAAATCAGATTTGTAAATTAAAATTGAAGTCTTTCAAGCTGCTGTAACTGACACACTTTGGATAAAAAGATAAAATAAAATCTTGTCGAGACCATCTAGGAGATTGGCAGTCATTGCAGCGACGGGAAAAATATAGATGCAGCAATTTTTAGAGTGAGAACATAAAGGATGGCTTGCTGCTTCTGACACAGTCTCTTCTTGAAATTAAACGTTTGCTGTCATTTTTGTCTCAAAATTATGAAGTACAATAATATATTCCCTACTTACCTTAAAATTTCCCTTGTATCTCTGGATCAAGACCCATTAATTTCCTAAAACTGTTTATTTTAAAGGCAAAAGACATACTCCAGAGGTGTCACATAAATTAGAGGGCACTCCTTGAAAGTGATTTATTGTCTTTACCTAAACAAAATTATGTTCCATGTTCACAAACCATTGTAGGCTTGAGAAGGAAATAATTGAAACATTTTTCTTTATTCTAAGCAGCCCCTTTTAATTAGATGCATTTAGCACACATCTTCTCATTACATTCATCATACCATATTTGAGCAGCTTCTCAAATCGCTTGTGATTGCACAAACTCGTGTTCTGCAAGAGCCTGAAAGGCGGCTGCTGCTGCTGGCTCCACCTCTCAGCTCTGCAGTTTTTTATGAATGACTAGCAATCACTGACAATGAATGACTGCCAACTGCCCACTCAACCCTTTCTACTCTTCCCTGCACGTACATACTAGAGAAGCAAACAAGCGTCGTGACTGCAAATGAGCCTTCAGTACACTTTCCAATATACAGCATTCATCCTTCAAAACAGGAACTAAATGTTCTTCCGGATACTTAGAGTATAGAAATTAAATATTAAAAGCTTATGCAACATCCTTTTTCTTTCTTTCTTTTTTTTCCCTTTTTTTTTTTTTATCAACCAGATAACTTTTTAGGCATTTAATCAAAGTGAAATTGTCTTTTTCTGAATTCTTCACTGCTTCAGCAACAAACAGGAAAACTGGAATTAAAGAGCCCTCACCTACTTCCAGCAAACTGAGATTTATCTGCAGCCAAAGCACAAAAATCTTTCAGTTGTTTTGAAATACTATTTGGTAAGGTTTCAACATAAAAGATACCTTCTATCCCGAAAGCAGTTACTTATATAAAACAAATTTCTTAATTTAATGGATACATTTTAAAAGCAGCACTATTTTGCTGGTTTATTACAATGAGAATGGCCTATAAAAACCATTAAATGTCACAGCTACTATTATAGCCTGATCAATCTAAATTTGTGGCTGTAAGCAGAGGGTAAAAACCCACACAGGAGAAACATTTTAATTACAGAATAGCTACTAGGGTGAAATATAAATCAAGAAGTCACGCACTGCATGCTCTGAAAAGGCTCTGCAATAACTGAAAATTAAAATAAAATGAAATGAAATGAAATAAAATAAAATAAAATAAAATAAAATAATAAAATAAAATAAAATAAAATAAAATAAAATAAACGCAAGGTATGCTCTATTGCCTACTGCTTAAGTCACTCTTTCAGTTCTTGCCACCCTGCAGCCCAGTATTGCCACTTCCAGGAACAAGTCACAGGCTTTGCACTGAGTTTTCAAGGCTTCAGGACAAACACTTGTCAGGCCTGCTTTGTCTGAACTTCCCTTGGCCTGTCTTCTGCTTGGCTTGACTAAGTTTAGCTATAGCAGCAAATAACAGAGCTTTGTATCTCCTGTTATCTAGAGGAGAAAACAGGACATATTTGGGACATGCAAAGAGGAATGAACATGAGCAGGATGTAATTAGCATACTCAGAAATATGAAAGCAGCACAGGTACTGCAGTGCCTTCACAGGGCATTATTCAATCAGGACAAATATAAAGGATCTAGAACAGAAACATATAAAGTTGTCAGAAGATTCTGTGTTCAATGTCCTAAAGTCTAACAGTTATCAAGAATAGACTTGAAGATGTAATTTAACACATTGGAAACTTTTACACTATGTTTCAGCATAATTATTGCTAAATAATGATCATGAATCACAGGTAAAGGCTGGGGGAGGATGGGAGGGACTTGAGACCTAAAGAGATATTGTCAGTATCCTTAAAATAGCAGCAAATTTAAGTAATTTAATGCACTACAAGTATTTTAATGTAAACGTGATGATAACCAAATAACAGCACATAGGCTGCAAATCCCATTCTCCATATACTTTCCCTAATTCCACTGGGCTAGGTGAAGCTCCTACTCATGCTCTGCTCACCTGAGCATGAAGAAAATAATGTTAGTAGTAATGTATGTAGTGACAGAAGTATTTCAACAACTTTATCTTCATGTCAAGGGCTTAACTTCATCTGAAACCCATGAAGTCATCACAAAATCTATCAAAAGGTTTTAGTGAGCTCCTTCTTAGGTGTTGCGCCCTAAATGAAACTTGTTTCCTCTTCTCCAGTTCCCAGCAAATACTAATACATGCAGGACATGTGAAGTTTATGAAAGGAAGGACAGAACTAACATTTCTATTGTGTTCTGAGGAGCACTATTAAAATAAACCTTTAGCAGCAATTTTTTTGCTGTGATTTGCGTTTTCTGGTGTCTGGGGTTTTTTTTAAAGCCCTTTTGCAAAAGAAAGAAAAATACAGAGCTGAAGAAACAGACTAATAGTTTTCCTGTTTAAGGAGGATCAAATGGCTACAGAGGAATAGCATTTAAGGAGCCCTGACAATAAGCATATTCTTACCCAATTAGTTTGTTTTCCATCTCCAGCAGTTTTAGGCACTCTTGTGATGATCACCACTTTTTTTTTCACTGTGCTTACTTACATCATTACACTATCACAAGCTAGCACAAAACTGCTATCAGAAATGCGCAAGGTACCAGTTACAGACACAGACTTTGAAAGTCTCCAACCCTGATAGAAGCTTGGTACCTTTCCCATCCCACCACACTGATGTCCACCTGTTAACAAAGCACATCCCCTCCTTGATGCTTGCTGCACACAGTCTCTGAGAGCTGATCACTTTGCACTGGCTGGTTTCTAGGCCAGGCACCCCAGGGAGATGATCAGCCATTAAGACTTCAGTAGTCAAGTAAGATTTTTGCTTCTGTCACAACAAAACCCAGCATTTTCCACACAAGAACAGCATTGCTCAGCTTGTAGTTCTCATGATCATCCTCCAGCTTGAGGCACATCTGATGATCCCCACAGGTGTTTCACTCACTACCCCATAGAAAATATCCAAACTGCTATCTCAAACATTTCTCAAACAGTCAATACATTTCCAAATTTGTTTTCTTTTGTACTGGTTCCCCTGGGAATGTTACATTTTCAGTACCGCAAACATGACTTCTTAATGCATTCACACCAGTGCTATTCATAGCAAGCAAATCTCAGTAATTCCACTTTTTCTTTTGATCTAATTTTGCAGGTGTTCTGATGTTGACATGATTAGGTTGAGAGCATACTTCTTTTTCTAAAAGTAATTCTGAGGCAAGACCAAAAACCCTTTATCACTGCAAGATCTGAAATACCATCAGACTTAGGAACATAATTATGATTTTTTTTTTCCTAAGCTATTTAAGATTCTTATGGCAGATTATGACTAAATAGTACCAACCATTCTTTCACATCCAACTCAAACAATATGATCGTGGAGAAAGCCAACATGTTAGGCATCCTAACATATTCAGGAAGACAGTTCTGTTAACATAGCACAAAATCAGCTCTTCAGTTATTCTTGATTACATCTATGCTGCCCAGTTGGAAACATCTGAGAGATGCATTTGGACTACATTAGGGGCCATTTATTGCATGAATTATTTGCAAACTGTCAAACACCAGCATGGTGTTTACCTAGAATACATGTATCACCCTTACTGTCTTCGCTTTAATAGACATGCAATAATTCAGGTATTTGAAGGGCTGTCCCCAAATAGAACAGCTACACTGATATTTTGAAAGCTGTTTTTTCCACCTTTCATGCTCTATTCACTACATCAATGATGTAAATGGAAGTCATTTATTAAATCTTTCACAGAGATGCATTCAACATGAATCCAGGCAAGGAATGTATGCATGAATATGCTGACAACATTTCAGACTTTGCTGGTTCTGGGCTAAAATAAGATCTGCAAAGAACTGGGAAGGCAGAGAAGAGCAGATACAGGGTTTTTTTGCATTTTATTTATCCTTTCATGGAAATCTGAATATTCCTTATTTTAAAAAGTATACATTACTTGTCAAAAGTGAACCTTTGTGGCCTCTGTGAAAACATTCCGTTTATAGTCTCCACAGAACTCATTCTGTACATAATCTATACATACTCTTATGCACAGGATCACAGGATATTTGAGGTTGGAAGGGTTCTCTGGCCATGATCTAGGCTAACCAACTGCTCACAGCTGTGACATCATATCAGGTTGCTCAGTCAGTCTTGAAACCTCAAATGATGGAGACTGCACAATCTCACTGCTTGACTATCCTTATGATGAGAAAGCTTTTCCTTATACTCACTCTGAGTCTCTCAAGTTTCTTCTCAGGTCTCTTTTCTTTAAAGTCTCTTCAGTTTATGCCCAATATCTCTCATCCTCCAAACAACACAGTGCTTGGGAAGGCCTGGCTCCATCTTCTGAATAAACTCCTTGTAGGTACTAAAAGGTCACTAACAGGTCCCCCCTAAAGCCATCTCTTCTCCAGGACAGGCAAGACCAGGTCCTTCAGCCTCTCTCAGGACAAGAGCTCCAGATCAATCCCTGACCATTTTGGTGGCCTCTGTTGAACTCACTGCAGCTCATAATCACCTCTCCTGTATTGTGGGCTCCAAAACTATATGTATTGTATCAGGGAAGATGGAAAAGGTCCAAAAGATGCAATATTCTAGATGACACCTAGTGAGTGCTGACTAGAGGACAACACCTCCCCTTGATTTCCCAGCTGCTGGATGCTGTTGGCCTTTGCTACCAAGGTACACTGCTGGCTTGTATTCAGCTTCCCATCTGCTGGGTGACCAAAGTACTCTGCTGAACTGCCACCAGTCAACTGCCACATTTCCAGCCCATACTGTTTCTAAGCAGGAGTTCGCATTTGCCCTACTGAATTTCACAGGGTTCCTGTCAAACTGCAAGTCCTATTTATCAGGGTCCCTATAGATGAAAATCTTTCCCTATCTACTGGCCTTCCCAGTATGTCATCATCTGCAAACTTAAACCAAAATGCATTCTGTAGCCTTTTTCAGGTCACTGAAAAAGACATTAAATGGTAGAAACCCCTGTGGCACTCCACTGATATCCAGGCAGAATATGAACCATTAACTGCTACACTCTGAGCCTAAACATCCAACTGGGTTTCTAATTGTTGCTAGTTCATCCAGACAGTCAGGCCCCAGTTTGGACATGAGAATATTATGGGAAACTCTATAGAACTTTCTGCCAAAGCCAAGGTCAGTGACACAGTACCCTCTCATCCACAACAACAGCGATTTCATCATAGCAAAGCAACTTAGTTGGTCAAGAATGATTTACTCTTAAGAAATACATTCTGACTGTTTCAATCACCAATTTGTCCAGAAACATATTACAAAAGGACTCACTCCATGATTTTCCCAGGGGCTGAAGTAAGGCTGGCTTGTAGTTCTCCAAGTTAAAATTCTGGGATTTTTTGAAGGTGGCCACATTTACATTTATCCATTCAACACAGAAATCGCCTGACCTTCCTTTTCAAGGTAAGACAGCAATCTAGTAAGGACAACATCTGACTGAAGTCATAAGCCTTCAGTGTTCCTCAACACAGTGTTCCTCCACTTATATAGAAACTGCCCACAGTTCTGGCTGCTCTGTTTTGCACAGTAAGGACATTCAGGTTCTTGTCTCTGCAGGGTCTCTGTGAAGACACTCTCAATCCTTTTTTCCATCTTCCCCGACACCATACACATGCTCCTCTCCTCTCCTCCTTCAACTCCATAAGTTGGCCACAACCTCCCATCTAGCACACACCTCCAGCAGACACTGTCACCACCTCCAACTGCTCCAGCCGCACTGCGCCTCCTAACAGGAGGCTAACATAGATGGGTTCTTCCACAGGGACTCTCCTACAATTGCACTGCTTCCCTGGGCAGCCCCAACCATCAAGCAGGTGGGCTGCAAAAACCTCCTTCAGATATGATGTTTCCTTCAAAACCCACAAAACAGCCTGAAAATTAATCCAGCTAGCCAGAGCATTTAGATGAACTTGTGAGTTGTTTTTCAGCATTCTCCTAAACTGAAGCCTCCAGAGTAATCAGACAATTAAATACCTTTTTAACCACTCAGACCCTCCTGGAACATGGGAGCCTGAGGTAATTTTTGGCCACACGCTGCATGAGAAAGAGCTTCTTAACAGCAATAGCTGACACAGACAAACTGGGGCCCACATGTAAAACATTTGATGTGGCATGGGTTTCTTTAAGCCAGCTAAAAAGACTCCTCATCTGAGAGATTTTATTAATATTATGAGGCCTCCTTTGACTTTTTCAAATGTATTTCAAATTAGAACCCAAACCAGACTACAACATGTTGAAGAAAAAGGAAGCAGTGCAATCATTCTGTCCAGTACTGTCCTTTTGTTTATGGATACTCATTTCTTTGGTTTTGGCAGATCAGAATGGACCTCCAAGTACAGAATCAGTATTGAATCTCTGAGTGCAGAAGTAGGACCACCATGAAATGAAAGCGCATTAACTAGGGCCAGACATAAACTTCTGACAATATATAATCATGGACAGTTATGATTCTGGGGGAAGAAGGAAGCAGAGAATAACTTTCTTTTATGCATGTTTTCAGACAAAATGTTTAG
This sequence comes from Setophaga petechia, assembly GCA_024362935.1. Taxonomy (NCBI): domain Eukaryota; kingdom Metazoa; phylum Chordata; class Aves; order Passeriformes; family Parulidae; genus Setophaga; species Setophaga petechia. Next base: position 6,472,347 of record JANCRA010000002.1, on the reverse strand, counting down.
GTCCATAATTTATGTAAACAGCATATCAGGTATCATACAATCAGAATGATCTGGGGTTTCAAAGGGACATTAAAAACCACTAGTTCCAACCCCCCTCCCATGGACAAGGCCACCTTCCATTAAGAGCAGGTTGTTCAAGGCCCCACCCAACCTGAATACCTCCTGGAATGGGGTATCCACAATTTTTCCGGGCAACTTGTGCCAGTGCTTCACTCAAAAACAAACTTATTCCTAGTATCTAATCTAAACCTACCCTCTTTCCTTTTAAAGCCTCCCCCTTGCCCTATCACTACATGCCCCTGTAAAAAAGCCCCTCTACAGCTTTCTCATAGGGCCCCTTCAGGTACTGGAAGGCTGCTATAAGGTCTCTCCAGAGCTTTCTCGTCTCCAGGCTGAATGACTCAAATGTCTCAGCCTGTCTTCTTGGGAGGGGTGGTCCAGCCCTCTGATCATCTTCATGAAACTCCTCTAGATTCACTCCAATAGGTCCATGTCATTCTTCTGTTAGGGTTCCAGAGGTGGATGCAGTGCTCCAGGTGGAGTCTTACTACACTGCAGCAGAAGAAGAGAATAACTCCCTGGCCCTGTTGGCTGTGCATCTTTTGAAGCAGCCCAGGAAGTGTTTGGCTTTCTGGACTGCGAGTGCACATTGCTGGGTTATGCTGAGCTTCTCATTCACCAACACTCACCAAGACTTCTTCAGGGCTGCTTTCAATCCATTCACCACCCAGCCTGTACTTGTACTTAGGATTGCACTGATCCATCTGTAGAACCTTGAATCTAGCCTTGTAGAGCTTCATGAGGTTTACACAGGCCTGCCTGTCCACAACCCTCTGGACAACATCCCTTTCCTCCAGCATGCTGACCCCACTGCTCAGCTCGGTGTCATTGGCAAACTTGGTGAGGGCGCACTTGATCCCAGTGTCCATGCTGCCAACAAAGGTGTCAAACAGTGTCAGGCACACCAGTCCCTGAGGAACATCACTTGTCACTGGTCTCCACCTGGACACTGAGTCACTGATTACAACCCTCTGAAGTGCATCCATTCCTTATTCACCAAGTGGTCCATCAGTAAAAACCATGTCCCTCGGGTTAGACACAAGGATGTCATGTGGCTAAAGGCACACAGTAATACCAGGATACAAGTGCTACAAAATGTACCATATAACCACAGGTATGAATGTTTCATGAGCTCCAGCAGAGCCTAAAAAACATATTGCAAATTGGGTGGAAGAGAAAATGATGCTCAAGGAAGGGGAAAGTGGGTCTTCAGCACTCAGGTCCTTAATCACCCAGCATGTGGGGAAAAAAAAATCAAAACAGTTCCTCATCATGTTCTCACGACTAAATAACTGGAAACAAGGGAGAGGGAAAACACAAAGACTCACCCCTAACTATTCCTTACAACTAGCTTTATGCAAAGCCAGCAGCAGGAGTATTTTACATATGTAACCAAATACAACTCTAATAAGAAGACAGTTACGTAAAAATGGAGCTTATACAGAGAACTCCCGCAGGCTGCAGCATATTATTTGGTAGCTGGGTAGCCCACTAGATGTCCTAGCCCCTTGCCCAATGCCACCCCAAGGAGGCCAAGAGACTTCCCAAGAAATAGACTCTGGTGGTTCTTTAGGTTGCGTTCATTGATCACTAAAGCCTCTGTGGGCAGTTGTCTCATTCCCAGATTGACAGTTTCTCTCCTGTAGTTTACTAGCACACATTGTTCATGTCACTAAGGCCATATTTTGCCATTTGAAAATTTAATTCAAGCTAGTTCACTCCTTCTAACATTTTATTTCTCTCTATTGAAACTTGCCACACAATACTAGACCATATAAGCTTCACAAAGGTCAACACCATCCTGACCTGCATGAGGTGGGGGTACTGCCAGCAGGTCAATGGATATGATCCTGCCCCTCTACTCAGCCCTGGTGAGGCCACACCTGGAGTACTCAGTCCAGTTCAGGGATTCCGAGTACAAGAGAGACATGGACCTACTGGAGCAGGATCTGCAAAGGATCACAAAGACAAGTGCAGGTCATACAAGGGGAGGCTGAGAGAGCTGGAACTATTCATCCTGGAGAACAGGGGTCAGGGCATCTCATTAATGTGTGTAATATGTGATGGAGGGTACAAAGAAGACTGAGCAAGTCTTTTCTCTGTGGGGGCCAGTGAATCGACAAGGGCCAAATGTCACAAACTGAAATACAGGAAATTCCTTTTGAACATAAGAAAACCTTGCTTTTTTTAATCAAGAGGTTGATTGAACACAGGTTTCCTGCAGAGGTCGTGGAGTCTTCATGCTTGGAGATTCTCAAAATCTGACTGAACATGGCCCTGAGCAATCTGCTTCAACTGACCCTACTTGAGCACAGGAGCTGGTCTAGATGATCTCCAGAGGTTCCTTCCCATCTTAACTATTCTATGAGTCTGTGTGCACTGGATGCCTCATAGGTATGTGTTCTACAATTTTTGCACTGTGCTGAGGTTTTCTCATTCTTAATGTATATGTTTCATTATTTCTCAGAGAACTAGGCTAGAACTACAGCAGTATAATACAGTAAGTAAAAACTGTTCATTCAGGAATATTGTTTCAGAAGCTGAACATGGCTGTTCCATCAGATGGTGCAGAAAATTCATGTTTCATTAGCACTTTTTTCAGTGGTCCCACATTTATTGGTTATACTTGTGAGAACATAGTCAAGATGCCCCAGATCACCAGCACCAAAGTTTCCTGAGTGGTGGCAATGTACTTACTGTAACTCTCATTATAGTCTCCACACTCAGTTCTTGTGAGGGAAAGAGGGAAAAGGGCTCAAATCCCTCATTAGCAGCCAACTGTACACTTGACATCAGTTCTGCATCCAGAAGTCTGGTGTATTCCAGGGAAAGAGGCCAGGAGACTAGCTTGCTGCTAGTTAATAAAAGTGTATCTTGCCCCCAAACCATAAACTGTCACATGCATTACTTTCAGGTAAGCAGTGGAATAACTGGTCTGTGCTTTCTGGGTTGTGATGGAATCTGGACAAAGCACAGAACAGTTCAGACGGCTAGTAGCATCTGAGCTGAGATAGCTGTATCCAGAACATAGGTTACAGCAGCAGCTGCTAATCTGCATTAATTCAAACCTTTGCCTATAGTATCTGAAAATTCAATTTAAAGGGTGTTAAAAGCACTGTAATTTTAAAGACAAAAGAGTTGTATATCTTTAGGACCCAAGTTATGGCAACATCCAAGTTAACTTCCCAGGTTGAACACCCTCTCCTCCACATGCAGTGGGTGATCAATAGTATCTTTAGCTAAATGAGATCCAAGTGTGCCCATCTAAGTGTGTCTGAAAATGGTTAATACATCCAGAATTCTATGCAGTTGATAATCAGGTTTTATGTGTATCAAAAACACAAGTACCTTCCTTGCCATTCACACCAACTTCATCCATTGGCAGCAGAAGGTGGAAAAAAACCATATGGTTTTCAGTAAATATCGTTTTGACTAATTGTCAAAGGTAGAACCAACTTAGTTTTTGAAAGCTATTTGACAAATATAAAGGACTAAAAACTTCCTTTTCATAAAATCTAAATTTAGCTTTAATAATTAGAATTTTTATAAAAAAGGAAATTGTCTTTCAAAGCAAAGACTGGCACTAGTTCATGTTGTCAGATTTGACAGCATGAAATCAGGGAACAAATGACGAAATTCTGCAGCTGCTAAATACTGTCAAATACACATTACAAGTTTTATTCTTATAAATTCATTATTAGGAAGTCCTGTTCTTGCAAGGAACTGTCTCTCTTCCCAATGTACAATTAGGGCAAAAATAGTTCTAAAACACTCCTCGCCGTTGTTAAGATGGCTTGTGATACTTTTGACATTTTTTTAAAAGCCTTGGTCTGCACACAGCATTGTACCAGAGCCCTAAAGAGTTGGCAAAAATTTGGAAACAGCTGTAACAGTTTAAGAGCAAGTTCCTGCAGTTGTTTTCCATGAGAGACTGAACAACCACACACACCCCCCGCAAAGGCAAAAGCTAACCCAGCTGACTTTGTACAGAAGTAGGTGACAGCAAACCAACCCACTAAGGCAGCTCAGCAGCTGACTGTGACCTTCTGCTGGCAGAGAACAGCCACTCATGTTTTAAATCACTTCAGCTACATGTGTTGGATTTCATTTTTCTAGGTAGAAAGGAAAAATATAAACTTGGGTAACAGACACTGCATGTGTGGAGTCACATCAGCATTAGTCTGATGCAGGCTAAACGGCTGAAACTGTGTGGTTGGACACACAAGGTAGCACATGTCTTTAAAAATGTAAATACAATTCCAATTATTCTAATATATAAATCAGATACAAATCCTTTGAATAATTATATTGAAAAAAGCATATTTATTTTAGAATAGCAAAAAAGTGCTACATTAATTTTAAAAATCCCATTGGTTTCTTTTCATTGTTGTTAAGAAGAACTCAAAATCAATGTGACAATAAAATTGCTTTTAGAAAAGCATATGCTGACAAAATTTCTTATTGGACTATTGAACCTTTTTTTTCCTGTATGTTCCATCTGGTTTGTTGAAAACCATTCATAATTCAATGTTTCAAAAGTCAAAAATGTAACTGCATTCAAGGCAACTATGGTGCATTTGAGTGGTGTCCTTGCCACTGTCATTTTTAATAACAGCACATGCCAGCTGGACACAAACGAGCCCTGCTTCTCACATTCTGCTCAAGACTGTCTAAGGTAATTCCCTTCCTTCAACTAGGGCTGCAGACAACCTGCTTTTTTGCAGACCACATTGCAGCAGTTTACTTCAGCATCTACTAACTACATTCATTTCTGCCTCCAGACACGATTGTGGATCACCTGACTGCTCCTGGAATCCCTCAATGGAAAAACACCAGTGCTGCTTTACATCAGTTCATGCTGGGAATTACTGCAATCACCCAGATCCTTTACTACCAAGCTCTAGAAAGATTCTCACAGTAAACATCCATCCTTCTATCTCTGGGCAAGGCAACACAACCTGGTGTCCTGTAAAAAACTTGGACAGGTCATTCTTATACCCTGTCACATTGTGTTAATAGCAACAGAGAAGGTAAAACACTATTTCTAAATGGCGTAGACAGGGAGAATTTGAGATACCAACCAAGAAAACATGATGTTCTAGTAGAGGTTAAAAAAAGTGAAAAAACATTAAATGTAGAAGAACTGCTTAAATTAAAAGCTCAAGCTCTGTGATTTAAGCAGAATTCATATATGGAAAATGGAAGAAATCTTACCATTATCACTATAATCAAAAATCACGTTAAATCACATAATCAAGAAAGTTTTGCTAGTCTCTGTCAGATAAGCCAAGCATGAACATGGATGCAGTTCCTAAAGAACATATTTTATTTTATCACTAATAAAAAAAGCTTCATTAGAAAGCAGTTGTGTATTATTATCACTATGTTTTATTTACTTTTATGTTGATGAAGATATCTGTTGCTTTTATAAAATCATCTTTTCCTATGAAAGATGAGCAAGTCTATTTTCTGTTTACAATAAAGCTTGCTTACTGACCTCTGCGTATGGAAAACATGGATCATTTTTTACTACTTTAAGTCACCTAATTTCAAGCACAATTAGAGCTGCACTTGATATACTCTACCTGTAAACTTTTTCTCTCATCATTGATTAAGTTACTGCATCTATTCATATAATACTTCTAAATGCTATCTTATATTAAGACCTATTGACAAAAATTAAATGGCAGTTCTACAGTACTTTTTTGGAACTCCATACCTCTCCAGTACCAGGAGAACACCCTTCAGCACTAGCACAGAATCTCCTCATTTGGCCTGACAAAGGGTGTCCCGGGTAACACAAAAAATGTGTATTGTATTCCATCTTTCCATATCTTGTTTCTCCTTGTTCTCCAGGCAATCCATGGGAATCAGCACCTTTGTATCTAGTGATTTACTGTTATTACGCCTGTGTTTGCTTCTGGTTTTACTAAACTTTTATTTTTCACTTACATCTTTCAAATTAGTCTCTCCTCACTAGTGAAAGGATAGTCCTTAAAACTAAAGGGGAGGTAGCTTGTTTCCCAGGCACCACCCTGTAAATTGTCTTAAACCAACACAAAGGCTCTTGCAAGAAATCAACGCCTTGTCCACATTATATTTACTAAGAACTAGAACTATAACAAGGAGAAAAAATATGTTTAAGGTCATCCAGTAAAATACTGGAGCACCTTCTAAGTTCCTAGTCCCAGACCTGTTAGTTTGAGGGATGGGTTACCTTAAGCATCTATTGGAAGTTCATGTTTCTTTTCCTTATAACATCACATCCAGCTCCAGGCAGTCCTTGCCAGCTCTGTATCCACAGTCCTGACTGCAAATGAGAATGTTCCCCTTAAGGTTATTTTTATGTTTTCTCTAAGTGTTCATTAACACAGATTTTGGAGAAAGATGTCCCCCTGTGCTGTAACTCTCTGATGCACAGGATAGGCATCCAGGAACTGCTTCCAATTTCCTGATCCTGAGAAGGAGGATTTAGCTGTGACACATTCCTACTGGCAAGTAGCTGCCAGTTGCCTGACTGCCACAAGGAGGGAGATTCAACTTGCCTATCTTCACACACCTACCAAAAAAATGGTATTACTAGCTGAGTTACTCACTCTAGGATACATCTGTAGTCGGCATAGAAAAACACGGACCTTAGTATGAGATGAATCTATCCTAACAAAGGCCCATTCCTCTCCAATGACAGCTATGGAGAATTCCACGTTACAAACTTGCACAGAGATTTCAGGTACAGCCATGCACTTATACTTGTTAAGTTGAATTCCATCGATGGTTTCTAAGTGAGCACATACTAGCATAGGCTTGGATTTGGATGTGGCATAGACAACATACCAAAAATATTTGGGGCCAGATTTTCTTTCATTGTGTCTGAACAGCCAGAGGACTGCTGTATAGATGCCAGAGCTTAACCTTTACACATGTAACAGTGATCAGTGAACTCCTCTCAGCTCCACAAAGTTTAAGTAAGAACAGCATTGCACCAGCCTAGAAAAGACACTCTCTCTTAAGATACCTCAAATCTAAGATCAAGTTTCAAATGTGTCCCTCAGTTTTTCAGCCCACAATCACGAATTTAACCTCCTATCAATCTGGCTGGGAATTCCACATCCCTGGATTAAATAAGCTCTCAAACAGAAGGTTTTAGACTTTCCTTTCTGCAACATGAGAAGAAGCCTGAACAAGATGGCTCTCAGGCTTACCATCAGGAGTTCTATGAATTCAGATGGGAGAAAGACTGTGAAAAACCCAAACTCTCATATAAGTGGTTATTCACAAGTATGATAAACTCTCAGTGTTTTCCTCCTTTCCTATAGTCTAAATTGAACCAAATCTGCATTATTCAAAATCATAATTTTCTGTCTTGGGGTGCTGAAGACATATATATGGGACATCTCCCTAGCTAGCCACAGAGATCACAGGGTGCCAATCCTGGATAGTAATGAGGAAAAAGGCGCCTGGAAACAAGGTACCCCAGAGGAGCAGCCAGGGACTGAAAGCCCATCAGTTAGAAGGCTGGAGACTGTGGGAAGGGGGGTGCGAAGCGAGCACCTTTTCCACTTTCCATCAGAGACTGTAGAAGTCATAGTCCCATGCCACACTCAAGGAACACAACCACGTGTAAGAGAGGGGAGGAGAAGTACAAGCCTATTTTTTCCCTTCATACCTGGTCCCAATCCTCTCAACACACATACCAAGTCCTCTTTGACCTGCGCCACTCCTGTTCCTGTGAGACAGAAGCACGAGTTGCCTTCAGCTTCCGCACCCTATTTTTAAAATCAGTACTGCTTTCTGATTTTTTCAGGTCAAGCCAAGCTGCCCACGAGTCTGTTGATGCTCCATATGCTGCTGAAAGCTGGAGAGGAAGAAGGGCAAGTGAACACTGGCAGAGATCAATCAGAAGGAGTTGGTATTTCAATAGCATTGCATGTGACTGAAGGTGGAAGTCATTCCCAGTCAGTGCTTCCCTAGAGGAAAGTTTTTTGTTTTACAGATCTTTACACATTAATCCTTAGTGAATATGTTGCATACTAAATGTAAATGCTGAACACTGGACCACATTTTCCACATACAAAATACACAACTCCATTCAGCAGAAACAATAAATACATAGCACGCTGGAGTCCATTTTATTCTTCATGTGTACATGGCGTGTGGGAGGGGATGTATGGATTCCTAAAATTGTGAAGAGAAGTCACTGCCACCATCACTAGCTGGCTAGATCTGAAAAGGCTGTTTTTTCAGTTGGCTGAAATTGAAATCTCATGAGAACAGCTGCTGTCATTTGAGTTCAGGCCAAGATGGCAACATTTGAGAAAAAAACAACCGATCTTGTGAATTTCCCACCACTTGGAACTGAAATTTAGAGATGCCAGCATCCGATATTTTTAAGTACAGAGTCGAAGCTTAGGCAGGAAACTGAACGACTGAAGCAGCTACGCAGCCACCACCTGTGTCATCCTCTCACCCACACCTCATCTCCAGGGTCTTTAAAGGTCCAGGAGCTCCAGAAAACTCCAAGTCCGGATATGGTGGATAACAACCACCACTGATTGCTGGTCACCATTTTGAACCATGAAGCTTTCTGGAGATTGCAAGGAGCCTGACAATTCAAAAGGAAAAGCGTGCTTGGCAGGAGCCAACTTTCTCATAGATCATCTGAAATGAGGACTTTAAGTCTCACTAGGTATGTACACCATCATTGCCTTCTGCTTCAAGGACACATCTTCAGGTCTGCCTTTTCTAATTCAGGCATACAGAAATAAAATTAAAATTAGCTCTACTAAAATAAATTGTTATCCTACGTACCCAGCTTTCTAAGGCTGACAGTGAAGCACACACGACAGATGTTAATCATGCCACTTAACACATGACTGGGTGGATGCTGTGGAAATGTGGGTGGTTTAAAACTGGATATAATAGCAACCTACAGCTGCAGAAGTAACTGAACTCTGCCTCTGCTTTAACAGCAGCTCTATTATTTATGTGGACATATTCCTATAAAATAAAGATCTTTTTGAAATGGCCTCATACTTGAAAAGTATTAACCGAGCACTCAAATCACTACTAAAGAACCATAAGACAGGTTTTCAGAGCTAGTAATTGCTAATGCTAAAAAACAAATATTATCATTTACACACCTGAAGAACTATCTATACAGAATTGAATGTACCCCTTTATTATTGCTCACTACAAAATCTTAGCAAAATATCAAATCTCTCTTTAAGACCTTTTGTTACTGAAAGCTATTCATATTGAAAGATCTGCAAATAATTTTCACTTCAAAAAAAGTTTTCAAAATATTAATTATCTTAAATTTGAGTTATGTGAATTATTAGAATGCATGATATACTTCTGCTCCCTCACTGAATGAATCTGTAAGGCAAGGCTGCAATGCAAACAACTGTGATAAATTCACATTAAATATCTGCATCAAACATTTGTAGGTATTTCTTTAAATATGCAGTCTGCTCAAAGAATCCTGAAGTAAAGGTGCATGGAAAGCAAAAGTAAAATGGTTATCAACACAGTGAAAATTTAATTTGGTTTTAAATGGAAATGAAAATGTGTTGAAGATGTTTCCCTCTTTTTCTAGTTCTCAGGGCACTCAGCAAATATTCAGTGAAGAAATGCCTTTGAAATAGGAAAGAATATAAGTTTTTCAGTGTTCCAAGTGGACAACTGCTACATAGATATTTCTTCACCAGTAAAAGCTACTCTACGCTCTGTACCTACAGGTGTCAATACTGAGTTTTAAAGAATAGTTAACCTAAAAACAAACAGCAGCCATAAAATTCTCTATTTGGAATACAGGCAGCACTCTCTGGGCAATACTGTCTCCATGTCAAAATTTAAGTAATTTAAATTATAAGTTCAAAGTTCTTTCTTGGTTATATTTTGTGTACTTGAAAAAACATGTCAGATGATCATGATTTGACCTCAACCAGTCAAGATCTTCAGTTTTACATCTTGTAGAATAGATGGCAATAGCAGAGTAAAACTAGATTTTAAATTACAAATTATATTATGGCATAAAAGCTTACTTCAGAACTGTCACACTGTGTCTGAAACCTAATAATTTCAGACACAGTGGTAGGTAAAAACCTTTTTTCTTTCATTAGAGATAAGTCATTAATATTTCTGTGATAACTACAGTACATCAAAACTGAGTGCATTAATCTGATCAGTCTCCTGATGTGCTTTTAACTTTTCAATTGCTTTCTTAAAAAATGGCCAAGGTAAATTGCATTATAACAGTCTATCTGTATTTTGGTTTTAACGTTTATTTCATTGAATTCACTATAACAATAGGATATCTAGGTTTAAAGTATTATTAAGTGAAAGTATTATCAAAATCACTACCAATTAGTGAAATTAATTAGGCATGAATAATCACTCTGAAATATTTCCTTAAAGACTAGTTTTAATAAAAAGCTATGATATTTGACACTATGATTAGTTTAGTGGATCTTTTTGCATTTTTGGACCAAATGTCTAATGACTCTCTTAAGGTGATTTTACACTCAGTTCTGCAGTGTGCACTTTTGTAATTAAGGGTCTCTGTTTCAGACAAACTATTCTAGGTAAGAGTTAAAAGCTGAGAGACTAAGATACTGTATGAAATTTGAGGGAAGCTCTTTTTGCAATATCTGTGATCAAAGCCTCGCTGAAATCAGATGAAGCTTGCTCAGCATGGCAAGCAGGAAAGTCATGTAACAGATGCTTAAGGTTTAATAATTCTTTTTCTCAATTTAACACAATTGCAGGTGTGGAGAAAAAGTGGAGAAAAATCTACAGAAAATTGTATCCATTTTTTCCCTAGACTGATGAGAAGTAAGTAAGTAATTTACATGGTTTGGTTCAGTGACCTGTAAGATAACCCATCAATACTAACTGTGCTGGTAATGAATTACATTCACAATCTTTTAATACAACTCAGTGTTCTGTAGAAACAGATTCTGCAAACGAACACATCAAAGTGCTTTAAAATTACTATTTAGCAATAATTTTAAATTCAATATTATTAATTGCCACATAAACTAAGCTCACATTCCCCTTTTTTCTGCTGTGAGGGGTGACATACTACCCTTCTGAGTGGGCTTAAACTCACAGCCATTAGCCTATCATCTGACAGAGTCTCTAAAGAATCATGATTTCCTAAGTTGTATCAAATATGCAACCAGAAAAAGATATGCAAATCCAATTATGTATTTTTATTTTTGCTAACAAAGTTTACTTTTTTAAGGATCTTGTTTTCTTTTTGAATTTGGCTGAAATAAAGTGGGGGCAAAGCAAGGAAGTTCACTTAACAACTAATTTACTGTCTTTTAACACATTCTTACCTTACTTATCTGCAAATAACCTGGTAGCCATAGGGGTTTTTTATTCATTATTTTCAAGTCAAAGCATTCTGTCTCTGCACAGAAAATTAAAACAAAGAGTATAATTTCATTGCAGATCAGCTTCTAATGAGTCAGTGCACAGAAACAGAGTCTTATGGACCAGTTCATCAGTTGTTACCAGTAGGACATTCAAAGCCCTTCAGACTTTTGAATTCTTCAGACAGTTTGTTCAAAGCTTTGGACCCACACCCAGTACATCACAACCCTGCAGTTCACCAGAAGCACTTTGCTTATGCTTCTTACAAAGCAAGGAAGGTCTCATGGGATCATAGAATCATTCAGGCTGGAAAAGGCCTCCAAGAGGTCATCAACTCCTACCATTAAGCCAGCACTGCCAAATCCACCACTTAACCACGACCCTATGTGCCTCATCTACAGACATCTCATAGACAAGATGCTTGCGCTACATCTCACAGACAGCACCATCCTCCACACAGGACACCACAATGAACAGCAGGAGACCAAAAAGTGAACAGGGAAGCAGCTGCAGTTTGGTGTGACTGAGCCAATTCTCATTATTGGCTCCTGTAAGTCACTTTAGAGCTCCAGAGCTCCCAAACTCAGGATTATTGACAACAGCCAGAGCCAGCATGCGCACAATGCAGAGATGCCAGCCTACATGTAGCTGAGGTTTACTTGCATGGCTTAAGTGGTTTAGTGGGCAGAGTATGCTTTTGTAAATACACAAGCAAAACAGAAAGGCAGATCAATTTTTGCCTCCTTACTTGATTTTGAAAAAAAAATATAAAATTTTTAATGCCAAAAGGTAAATAAAATAGGAGCATCCCAATCACTCAAGAAGAATTCCCCAGCTGTACTTCAGACTCAGTAAGTGAATACAAATTAGTCGATAAAATGACAGCAAAATTGTTACTTCAGTGTTAGTAAATATTTTGATTTTATTGTTGTTTGAATTACAAGTAAAAAATGGATAGTCTTATTTATGACACTTTCTTTTAATGCAACTGAGAAATCGAGGTACTCAAATAGGCCTTCCTTTAAAAAAGGAACAGGTTTTCAAACACTGACAACCTTGAAAATTCTCTAAGGTGCTGTATCTAAGAGCTATCTTATTTCAATGACAGTTTTGAAAATCAAGGCCACCATTCTTAATAGGTACATTTTTTTTTTCAATATTGGTGAACGATTATGATGTTCTGGTCTGCAAAGTGCTAAAGGACTGTGAGGAGTCATCAAAACCAATTACCTTGAACAGATACTGCTACTCATGAAAATTAAAACTACAATGCTACAAACAGAGGCATGTTTCAACTGGGAGCAAACATTAACATCATATTTCAAACACCAAATGGTAAACAGCAAAACCAGGTAACATACAGTGTCAGCATGCTACTGAATGGCATTATAGGTAAATGACATTTACACTTTAAAAAATGACAAAAGGATTATTAATACTGACTTATGTCCCTCTTTAACTTATTTTAAATTCTAAAATAGTGTTTTTCATCTCACTGATTAATGACATACTAGTATGGCACAGGACTTACATAGCTGATAAAGAGATGTACAGTTAGGTTAACACATTACAAAACTTTTTAACACCATGTATCTTCTAATTTTAAGTAAACACACATTTTGTCCTTACACCTAACTCCCACTTACCAGATTTTCTATACTGAGAGAGGTGCTATTGGCTGCAGAGAATTCAGCATCAAAGAGCTAAAAACTAGTCTCAGTTGGCAGAGACTGGCATATTCTCAAGTACAGGTTTGCAAAATGACTATGGGAACTTCCTGGGTAGTGACTCTGAATGACTACAGGACAAACCTCCTTGCTGACTCTGCACTTTCAAATGCAGTCAGATTTTTTTGAGTCTCATTTGTTACCCAGTGAACATGTGTGTTTCAGAGAACACTGAGAAAAACTTCTTCAAAATAATTTGTTAACCTTTTCTTACTGCCCCTGGAACAAGTGAGTTTTCTTTTATCCAGAACAATCTTTCTCAGGTAAAGATCATGAAAGTTCTGGATATTAAAGGTTATCTCTCTCCTCTGTTTGTGGAGCTCAGCAATAATGAGTTCCTGAAAGGAGAAAGAACACAACTCTATACATCCTTTTCCAAAGACAGATGACAGCAAACACACAGGACAAACTGCAACCAGCTTTAGAAGGAGCTACTAAGGGAAGTAAAAGCTTCTCCAAACAGAAGCCAAAAGCCAAAAAAGTCAAAATCTGACAAATCTTATTGATCATACCATTTTGGGCAGAGCTGTGGACGCTCTGGTTGCTGGGTGCTGTAGGTGTGCAGTCACAAAAGCACAGCCCCTGACAGCAGATTATCCAAATACAGGGAACACCACAATGCATGGACACCAACAGATGGGAGAGCAGAAGGAAAGCATGAGTCAGTATTGGCCCATGAGTCAAAAGAGCTGGCACATGAAATTCCAGGTATAACTGCAGGTCTGGCAGGGGACAGTCATATAATGAGGAAGAAGAAAAATTACAACTGTTTGCAGAAGGGTGATTAAAGCTCTCAGTAGCCTGGGCATCCAATGTTTCATTACGACCAGCACAGTGCATGTGACCTTAGCCAGGCCTCAGTCACACACTTTGGAGGGAAATGACCATCAAAGATGGAGGTAAATGTAAGAAAATTGAAAAGAAAGAACTGATGAAAATATACGTTAGTCCTCCTAAATAAAGGGAGACATAGTTGATGTAAATTTCAGTAAAGCATTTGATACAGAGTCAAATGAGAAATCACTGGTTAAACTGACGAAGGTTACTTCAGCAACCAAGCTGAAGAAAAGGCAGGAAAACATTTATTTGAGAGGGGTACTACTAGCCAAAAGAAGGATGACTAATCAACTTTAACAGAACTGGGATTAGGATTGCCTGTATTTATCATTTATCTCAATAATATTTACAGAATAAGTACAACTGTGATGAAAAATTTTTTCTTGTGATACAAATTTGGGAGGGAACGATAATTAAGGGAAAGACTGAACTGTACATGAAGTCAAATGACCTTGAGCAGCACAATAAGATTACATTCAGTAGTACAAAATGTATTGTCAGGCAGCTACAGATTAAGAGCATCTATTACAAGCTGTGAGTTCATTACCTGGAAATGAGTGAAGAAAGAGAAACTGAAGAGCCCAAGTCTGCTCGTTCATCAGAGCACAGCTGTGAACAACAAACGCAGTCCCAGAATATGGTAAATATAGCTCATTACTGACAGGGATGTGAGAATGCTACCACTGTAAAGTTCTCTCAAAACCTCATCTGTACTGAGAAATGCTGCAGAAAACCCACTGAAAGCCTAGCAATGTACCCAGCTTTAAAAGTAGAGGTTTTTTACTAACATAGAAACAGTCAAGGATGGCCTACAAAACTATTGGACGTATTGGACCTCCTGTTAAAGCATTTTGACAATGTTGCATATATTGTTACCCTAAAAAAATTCATATGTTGTATGTATTGAAATGATATACATATTTAAGTTCCACCTAAAGGCTTTCTAATCCCTCATTAATGCAAGGTGTACTAAATAAAGACAAGAAATTAACTAATGAGAAAGCAGGAAATAGTGGCCTGTGATGTTTTGCTGTAGAAGTGGCACAGGAAGGTTCGCCTAACTTTGTTATGTTCACATACCAAAAAACAAGTAAGAATTAGTAATTAGCAACATATACTCTCAACCAGTCCTTAAGAATTCAAAGATTTATGGACTTGAAAAATGTAATAAAAATATATCAGGTATAAGGGCAGAATATAAAACTAGAATGGAAAGAAATGAAAGGCACCACTGGAATGACCAGAAAAAAAGCACAAAAGGAATGAATTCCCCTTTCAGAGGCACTCTGGGAGCCTCCTCAACTGCAGTGATTATTTCAGCCTAGCTGAGATGATGAATCTGTCTGTAAGTTGCATATCTTGGTAGCCACCCACTGACAATTCTTGAATTTCAAGAATATATTATGACTCTGGCCAACCTCCTTCTGCATTTGTAGGAAGAAGGGAGACAGGAAACCTCTTGGAACATTCATTCCACTGGGCAAAAATGCAAGTAGGATGACTTGGGAATGAAGCCTGAGCAAAGCAGACCCAAGGAGCTCATTTGGTCACCCAAACAAATCTTGCAAGAACATAACACAGTCTTTAACTACATGAGGATAAAATGCACAGAGCAGGAGAACTGAACAATAAATAATTCATATACACTACCGAGAAAATAAATTCTGCCTGAAATTTATAATATCAAATTAGCAGGCCAGATGTGATGATCTCTTCTAGCTGGCATCTGGGAACATGGGATTCCTTGTGACAGAGGAATCCTTTTGCAGAGATCTGAATAGTTATATGCAGGTACAAAAAGCATCACTCCTAACATATCTGAAAATACAAAGCACTCCTCTGCAGCTGAATACTGGAAAATGTAATTTTTAACCAATTTCTAAAAGCATCCTATGAATATCAAAAATAAAAGTTACAGAGCTACAAGAATGGCCAGCCTCATGTATTTTACTCTTCCACAAATACATAGCAGCCAGAAGTACGCTGGGAAAATCACTGAACAGACCAAATATTTAGATTGAGCTTTTCAGGTCAGGTAATAAACACCGCATAGAAAATCTGAATCAGGCTATAGCCTGCAAGTGGAGGAGGACAGAGGGAGTATGGGAAACACCAACAGAATTACATGGTTACTCAGTTTAGATATAAATATTATCCTTCTGATTCAGATGTGTGATCATCTTTTCATTGCTAGTCCTTTGAAGTGCAAACACATATAAAATCATGAAGTGATATTTTTATCAGTTATCTGAATTATTTTCTACCATCATAATACCTGAATTATAAGGGAAGCCACAACTAAAAGCCTTTTTATCACATAAAAGTAGTATTCTGAAGTAGTTACAATTCAAATTATGATCCACCAATACATAAGAGTAGGAATTTTAAATGCAGGAATCACTATTTGACAAGTATCTTTCAGAACAAAAAATTAATTTACCTGTGTATGTGTATGTACACATTTATACAGTTTTTCTTCAGACAAGGATTTTAAAGACCGGCAAGTAATTCAACTACTATATAGTGGGAAGTAATTTAATGCTGTCTTATAAAAAGTCTTTCCTCAAACCAGCACAGACAGGATCAGGCAGCATCCACACTGATGGTCTGAGGTTTAGCACAGTGGTTCTCACCTGGAAGAGGCACATCATCTTTCCAGGGACTGGCAGACCTCCAGCCCTGCCTTTGCAGGCAGCTGCTGACACATTGATTTGAGCCACTCGGTTCCGTGAGCCAGCACATGGCTGTCCAGGGCAGCTCCCACGTTAGGCTGCTGGTCTGATCTGCCTGCCTGCCTTTGGCTTAGAGGTAAGGTAAGAAGCCAAAAATAGCCTGCTGCTCACTGGTGATGATTCTGACCAAATGACTTGAGCACAAATCACTGATCAGTGCTGACAAAACACTAGCAGCTGGGACAAATTCAGTGCTGTAGTCAGTTCCCAGCTACCTCCACAGCTTCAATAATTTAACCTACAGCATGGTGTTGAACTGATCTGCCAGAACAAAAGCCAGTGGAGGCACGCCTTAAACTGAACTCTCTCCTTGATTCAGAAAGATCCATTTGGTATTTCAAACATAGATTTCATAATGGTTCCATAACACAGACACTGCTCTTTTCTCAGGGCTTTCTTTTTTGGTAAAGAGAGGATGGTTGAAGCAATGCTGGCTTAGTCTGGAAGGAGGAGGGTGTTGAATCCAGGGATTGTCCATCATTCTGAGTCATGGTAAGACTACAGTCAGGCCACATCTTACTTAGCATTGATTAAAATCTTGCATGTCTGGCTTCAAAATTGTCCAGATTCAAAAGGATCAACAAAGCAAGGTGCCTTCTAAACCTAGTGTGACTTGGCAGGGAAAGATTTTCTCGGAATTAGGATCTGTGATCTGCAAATTTCACAGAGAAGACTGCAGATGCATTGCTTCTCATACACTGTGGCTTTATTCATGCATGAAAATCAGCTGTGATTTACACAGCTACCCAGAATATATCTCCAGGGTCTGGATCTGAGTAAGTCCTAGTTTGCAGCTCTGATAACCAGAGGAGGAGGAGCTGTGACCCCTGTGTTGTGTTACCCCTTTTAGGGTATCTATGTATGCTGACTACATAGGAAATTGGTGTGCTGAAATCTACGTTGTGGATCATGCTCCTCAGGCCAGGTGCGTAGAGTTAGGGGGTGCAAAAGCTCAATTTCTACGAAAAGCCATCTTCCTGGACATAGTCTAGCTACAGAGCTAAACCAAACATGTTTATTGTCTCTATCAAACAGAAGTTGCTCAGTTTTATTTGTGTCAGTCAACCATGCATACAAAGCAGAAGCTAAAAAGAAACCATCAATACTCTATTACTGGGCTATCATTATTTGTCTTGTTTCATTGGCCATTTCTATTTTAACATCATTCACCTCTTTGTGGGAGGGTCATATATATCTCACCAGTGTTTTCAGCTGAGGGGGTTCCACACAGATTTTCAGTGGCATCACACCACTTTGAATACAACTTGTTTCTGAGCCCACTTTGGCTCACACCCCATGTGCTGATGCTGATGATGTATCAAAAAGCAAAGAAGGGAAGACATTTCCTTTCTGCAAGTAGCATTGCAAGGTCTTCACATATTCACTAACAGCACACTCCTCAGGCCGACTGAAGACAAAGATAATTTGAGGGAGACATATTATGTGGTTTGCACACAGAGAAAAGAGACTACCTTAGATGTAGCACAAAAAGCTCACAGTTCCCTATAGCATCTGGAAAGCATCAGACACATCTCCCTAAGAGCAGAGGGTACACAATTTCCAAAGGTGACTAAACAAACAGTGGCACCATTAGCTACAAAACTGATATGCTGACAAAGTTTTGAAAATTTCCTTATTAGAGTTTTTCAATTATTTGCTGATGCATACTAAGAAATTGCATACAGGAGAAACATGTTAATTCAATTTACACATTTCCTGATTTCTGAGATCTCACACATGAAAACCTAAAGTTGCCTTCAGTTTTTCAAGGAACTTCTATGTGGAAAACTAGTGAGTTTTTTGCCTAGGACGGAGTACTCACACAATCTGACAAACATGTATAGGTGAGCACACAGGTATGCACCAGAGCCACAAAGTGCCATGTACATCTCATCTAGTTTTTGGGGTGCAGAATGAGCCCTCGCATTCCAGCTGTTACCCCAACCTCCTTTACTAGCCAAACGGGCACTTTCAGGCTATGAGTCATTTGTTTTAGCATAGAGGTAAAAAAAAAAAATAGGTTCTTCAAGGGTGTGATTCATCTGTCCTGTTTCTCTCCATTCCCCACACAGGGAGCCTTGGGTGACTAACTCAGATGTAGATGTCTACATTTTGCCATATGAATCCCACTCACAGTCTGTAATTTCCCAAGCATATCATACAAGAGCATGAGATTTCAAAACCAAAGAAGGGAGGTAACAGAGACAATTTCCCTATCCTCCCCCCCACCTGTGCCAAGTTAATTATACATGTTGCTCTTATACTGTACGTGGTCGCTAGAAGATCTGACAATATACCTTGACTTGTAAGACTATCAAAATATTTTCCAAGTACTACTTTTTTTCTGATACTCAAGTTGAACGTTATTATAGAGCCAAGAAAAAGCTCACAATGAATATCACATTTTCAGGAAAAGAAGGAGTTAGATGAAATTATAATTCAATTGACTAGATTAAAATTGTTTAAAGGGAAGGAAATTTGCATGTCAGAAGGTTTCAGCATCTCAGAGGACAGCCTGGATTCAGGCAATCTGAAAAGAGAAAGAGGGTTGATCTGTATTCTCACAAACAACCAGAGCTAATAAAATTTTCCTAAATTGATTAATAGAAACAAAAGAAGAAGCAGGGGTCCCTGTAACTGCTCTGAATATTAACTTGAAAACTGTAATCTCAAAATGACCCTCATTCCTGGCAAGCTGAATTCTCAGTGATGCTGGATTTTTAACCTTCCCTAGAGGTGGCAGTAAAGGGGGAAGAAAGAGAGAAGCCACTATTTCCTTTACTAGTAGAGACACAGAGATGAGAGGAAGAAAAAGCACAAGGTGATGTCTGAGGAAAGACAGAATGAAGCATTTCAGAGGAAGTTGAGAATCATCAAATTTTTTATGTACAGCAATGAGGAGAAATTTCTAATCCTCCTATGCAGAATATGCTCACTCTGGAAGTTGAAGCAATATCCACTTGAGCATCCTCAGCCATGAGAAAATAAATCCTCCTCTTTGCCCCTTCTAACTTTGACGCTTTTTTCTTGTAATTTCCACTTTTCTGAATAAAATCACAGCTACTTGCTTTTCTGAAATATTTACTGCTGTTTCTCGGTATACAAACCAGATGACAGATACAGAACACATTATTTTCACAGAGGAAGAAAAAACAAATAAAGGAGTGCTCCACACAGTATCTTTGAAGTACTTAGAAACAAAGACATATCTCAGGATCCCAAGCAATAGGATGTCTTCCTCAATAATCTGCAAGACTCTGTTTGAGGAAAGTTGTTAGATGAGATATCCCTATTAGTGAGTATTTTCAGTGTTCCCCTGAGAAGAGGCAGACAACGAAATTACAGTTCATGACTTTGGGAAAACTGCTGTCACGAAAAGCTAATGATATCACCATACTGTGTGAGATGTTAGTACATTACCTATAAATATACTTTACAGAAATACTGGACCACCACTATAGTCCATGTACACAGATCTTGTCTGGAGTCTATATGAGACAATACACCTCTGCTTTTCCTTCAAGACATTGATTTGAGCTGTTTTACTTCTTTTTTTTTCAGTTTTGTCATTAATCGTACAAGAATTTCCAGAGACATTTCCATATTAATATACTTGTCTTTTTTAAAGTGAAGCACAAGAACATTTCCATTTTTAGAGAATTTTCACTACTAAGAGCAATGTATTCCTTCTATTAAAATACTTTGCAGACTCATTTTCTTCCAGTACGCATCTAATGCATTCAGGTCCCAAACCTGCAGTGAGCACAGATGCAGGGGTCTGCCCACACACAGCAGGAAAAGGGCCATAATTCTGACTCATCTGGTAATTTATGCTTCTATAATGGTGTTACAATAATGTTAATATTGCATAAAAATATTTCTATAACACTTATAATATTTGTCAAAAAATAATATTCAGAAATTGTCAAATTGCCACCATCATTCCTACATGATCAGAATATCTCATCTTCCAGGAGGCTGCACTGGCAAGGGCATGTAGGAACACAGCAAACCCAGCACACATGCTTTGGTATTGCCACTGTTTGTAATGACCTGAGCCACAGACAGAGCTCAGAGGGGCAAGGAGACAATATGCCAGCAAATAAAAATATCCAACTCAGTTGCTGTGAAATGCCTGCAAATTCCATGACATAAAATGCTTTGCCTGCTGCCAAGAATATAGTTAGCAGCAGACCTTTAAGGTCTAACACCACTGTCTCTTGTTAAAGTGTACATTCAGCTCATGTTCATCTCTCTCTCTAGAAATGCAAAAGATAACCACAATTCTCAGAAAGTGCTTAGCAGGTAAAAACAACAAATTTACACTGGCCTATGTGTAGCAATGACTGTACAGAACATGTCTAATGTATAAGCACGATAAGTAACATGGAATATAAACACGGGAGTTTTACATTTTTATATATACATATATATACTTTGTCTTAGCTAGGATAAATTTAAAACTTGAGACCAAAATTTAAACTTTTGAATGGTATTCCTATTATCTCATTTAATCAATTAATTTGGTTAGATTAAGAAATGTTCCCCACTAATTTTTTTTTATTTTTTTTCACCTGTAGCATCTATCACTGATGAAATATATGATATAGGAAGTTTTGTAATTTTTACTTGGATGCACACAGCCAAATTTATGCAAGTTTGCCAGTTTGATTTCCTTTTGTATTTTGCCCTTCCATGCTTGCATTTCAGGTATCTTTAATCTTTTTTTCATTGAGTATAACAGGAATTACACAAATGCAGCTCTTAAACTCTCAGTAAGCAGTGATGGAATTGCTGGGATGCATTGCTTTTTATTCTATGCCAAGAACACAAAAAAAATAAAAAACCAAAGATTCTCAGAAAAAAAAAATCAACAAACCAAAAACCCACAGGATGGTTTCAAACTGCTGATCAAACTAAAAGGAAATAAGTAAATGCACAGGCAGTGGAAACACGAACAAGTACCCTGTGAAGAGCATAGAGGTGAAATTCAGTTGTGTAGGGATGGGGTGAAAGGCCACAGTGAAGCTGGAACTGAAGCTGACAAGGGATGCAAAAAATAACAGGAAGGCCTTCTACAGGATGTTAACCAGAAAATGAAAACCAAAGAAGGTGAACCACTCAATAAACAATGCTGGAAAACTCTTAACAGTGCATGAGGAGAAGGCTGAAGTGCTCAACAAATTTTTTGCCTCATTATTCAATGACAACCTCTCAAGGGGGTGGACTGTAAGATGGGGACTGGGAGAAAAAAGCACTTCCCACTGAAAGTTAAGATCAGGTTCATGATCACCTGAGGAACCTGAGCATACATAAGTCTATGGGATACAATTAGGGCTTCCCAGAGTCCTGAGAGAATTGCCTGATGTAGTTGCCAAGCCATTCTCTGTGATATTTGAAAGGTCATAGCAGTCAGATGAAGTCCCATGTGACAGGGAAAGGAAAACACTGTACCCTCCTTTGAAAGAAGGATCCTGGGAACTACTGACCGGTCAGCCTCCCCTCTGTGCCTGGAAAGGTTGTGGAACAGATTCTCCTAGAAGCTGTGCTAAGGCACATGGAGCTCAGGGAGGGGATTTGGGACAGCTACCATGGCTTCACCAAGGCCAAGTCCTGCCTGACCAACCCAGTGGCCTTCCATGATGGAGTGACTGCATCAGTGGACAAGGGAAGGGCTGCAGATGTCATTTATCTGGGCTTCTGTAAAGCCTTTGGTGTGGGTCCCCACCATATCCTCCTCTCTAAATTGGAGACAGAAGGATTCAATGGGGAGACTGTTAGGTGGATGAGGAATTGGCTGGGTGGTCGCATCCAGAGGCTTGTGGTCAATGGCTCTGAATCCCGATGGACATTGGTGACAATTCCTGTCCATCAGGTGTCTGTACTGGGACCAGTGTTACTTAATGTCTTCATTAATGACAGAAACAAAGGGCTCGAGTGCACCCTCAGCACATTTGCAGATGACACCAAGCTGAATGGTGTGGCTGACACACCTGAAGGACAGGAGAGCATCCAGAGGGACGTGGACAAGCTGGAGAATTGGTCCTGTGGGAATCTCATGTGGTTCAACAAGACCAAGTGCAAGGTGCTGAACCTGGGCCAGGGCAATCCCTGGTACCAATCCAGTCTGGGGAAGAACAGACCTAGGGCAGATCTGCTGAGAAGGACAATCACTACTAATCCATGTGTTGCTGCTGGAGGAGAAGCTGGACCTGACCCAGCAATGTGGCCTTGCAGCCATGAAAGCCAATTGTATCCTGGGCTGCATCCAAAGCAGCGTGGCCAGCAGGGCCAGGGAGGTGATCCTGCCCCTCTCCTCTGCTCTGGTGAGACCCCACCTGCACTGCTGCCTCCAGCTCTGGGGTCCCCAGCACAGGAAGGACCTGCTGGAGCAGGTCTTGAGGAGAGCCATCAAGTAAATTGGAGGGATGGAGCACCTCTTCTATGTGGAAGGACTATAAGAGAAATGGGACTGTTCAGCCTCATCTTCCAGTACCTAAAGAGAGCCTACAAGAAAGCTGGAGAGGGACTTTTTACAAATATATAGTGACAGGACGAAAGAGAATGGCTTCAAACTGAGAGTAGGTTTAGATTAGATTTTGGGAAGAAATTCTTTACTGTGAGGTTTGTGAGGCACTGGCACACGTTGTCCAGGGAAGTTCTGGATGCCACATCCCTGGAAGTATTCACAGCCAGGTTGGATGGGCTTTAAGGAACCTGATCTTGTAGAAGGGAGTTTGGAATGAGGTGATCTTTAAGGTCCCTTTCAATCTAAGCCATTTGATCACCCTATAGTTGAAGCAAAACTGTTGCTCTGAATGACTGAGATGAGTTTATTAAAAGAATCTTTAACACACTCAAATGACAGACCTAAGTATAAAAGATATGACTGTGTGTGTGAATGCATGCATGTGGCAGAGTGGGAAGATGTGGAATTACGTAGGTATGTATGTTATTAGATAAAACAAGATCATGTTTGGGAAGAAAATAAAACAGATGCAATTCTTGTGGTCTTGGAAAGGTCAAATCATTAAACTCTTATACATCCTTCCCAAGTTTCACAATTATTGGGTCAATGTCACTCAAGCCATAACACAATGAAAAACATTGAGCGCTTTTTTTACTTCCTACTAAATGATTAGAAAGCCTTCTCTGATTCATTTTCGCCCACATGAAATTAGAAATAAAAGCAAAACCAAATAAGGCAACACCTTTTTCTACCACTAGGTGAGCTGCCGCCCTTTGATGTGCAAACACAACCACTGTCATTATACTTTGAGGGTTCATATTCCAAGGGAGCTGTAGTGCAAGGAGGAATGCAGAGAAGGTTACTCACAGGCTCATCATTCTGAAGCTAGATGATGATAAGTTGTGTCTGGAATTTATTAGTTCTTCAGTCAGTCAAAGTCATTACTTGACTTTTTTACTTACTTGCATTAAATTAAGATTGCTTGAAGGCACCTGGAGCAATTTACCTTACATGAACTAAATGAATTAACAAAATTGCACAAGGAGAAACCATTATCTGATCCCTGGTTGCAATACTTCACACTTCCTTAGCATCTGTCATCCAAGATCTCAAAGCATTCAGAAGCCAAAATCTTCTAAAGATGAGTCCTTCCTTGCTCAGAGCTTACTGCTTGCACAGGTTTGTGTCTACCTCACAATGAAGGTGTCTGTGAGGCCTTTAGAGGTCCAAGGCCATATTCACAACAAAAGTCTGAAAGTTTGAAAAGAGCAGATCTGCAGGCACAGGTTCATGCACGGCTGGAAGGGGCACTGGGAGGCACACGGGGACCAAATGTACAAGCAGAGCATTCTCGTTACCACATCTCCACAGCTCTGCTTGCATAGGTCTTATGGCTTGACAGGGAAAGCACTTGAGAGCACACTTTCTGCAGATGGCTGTATTTGAGACAACTGTTTTGGAAAGCACAGACACACCCACCCATCATGCTCCACTCATCCACAAACACACGTCTTTGGATTACTGTATCCCTTCTCATTTCCTGCAAACAAGTTTGTCCCTTCCTTTTCTCAATATACTGTAAGAAGCTAAAATGGAAAATTAAGAAAATTACTAAATACAAAAGACTAAGCACATTTGTTAGGATTGTTTGGCCACTAGAGAATCAAAATAGCAGTGTCCAATACAGTGTGACACATTATGGGGCTTCATGAATGTAAAAGCCATGGTCTCACAAAGAGAAGCATTCCTCCAAGGACTGTAAACAGGGAACTGTGGGCAGAGGATTGAATTTTGCACACTTTTAACTACTGGTATTTCATTTCCAACACTGAGTTGGTAAGAGATTAAATTCTAAAGATGTGGCACTGAAGACTTGTAGGGGGATAGAACAAAAGTAAATAAAGGTAGTATAGAAAGTAATCTTACCCCCTAAAGAGTTGCAGCTGAGCCAATTATTAAGGATTAGGAGCAGGCCTGATTTTAACAGGTCATACCTGTAGCCAATCAGAAGAGTGTTATAAAAAAGTGGATTGGTTGGTTGAGGGGAACTGGAGTCAGTTGGCCACTGTGAGGACACGGATGAGTCAGTGCCTAAAGGAGCTGTCTACTAGAAACATCAAGGAGGTACAAAGCTCTAGCAATATGGAGCCCTTGCAATGTAATGACAATAGAACCTTTGCAATATAATAACAACAAAGACAATTCAGGATGGTGAGACCTGAGGACAAATCTCTGTATTTCTGAGTGTCAATGTTGTACCTGTAGAGTTGACTGCAATGTCTGAAACAATCCAGAACTCCACGGGTACAATGCTGACATAAAGCTTTAATAATTCTGTTCCCTTTTATATGCAAATTCTTTTCTGCACATCACAGAATCTCATACAATGACCTGATTTCATACACTGA
The DNA here is from genome assembly GCA_024362935.1 of Setophaga petechia. Taxonomy (NCBI): domain Eukaryota; kingdom Metazoa; phylum Chordata; class Aves; order Passeriformes; family Parulidae; genus Setophaga; species Setophaga petechia. The sequence continues at coordinate 6,446,735 of JANCRA010000002.1, read as the reverse complement.
AATTTCTGAACTTATTTACAAGAAATACGTGAGTGGATGCACACACAAATATATACATATATATATATATACACACATATGACATAAAACACACTTAAACATACCACAGAAAGACTGCAGAAGTTGCCAGTAAGGAGTGGTCAAGACCCTCCTTATAGATATGACGAGTGACATGATAACATTTTGCATCAAAAACAGATTTTAGGATTCAAATTTAAATTCTTCATGCGAGATCCTTAGCCATCATGATCCAGAGTATCTGGATATATTCTCTCCCAAACCTGATATAAAAATACTGAACTTGCTAACACAGTGTCGCTGAAATTGCCAAACTGACTCCATAGCTCACTAGTCAAGATGTATACTTAGGAACCTGAATGATTCAATCACAGAATGATTCAGGAGTTTTGTTCTTTGGCTTTGGTTGTGGGGTTTTTATCAGACAGGAAAATGAGTGAGAATTTTCTGATTAAGCACAATTTAAAAATACACTATTCTTTTGTCACTGTATATCCAAACTCTTCTTTTCCATGTTGGGACAACATCCCAAGGAACAGCAATCAGCACACACACAGCAGTACTGACTAGACGGTGCGTCTTACTCTTTTTAGTCTACATGCCCTATGTGACACAGTAGGGCAAACATTCAGAGGGGTTCAGTTTTCTTTCAGGCACCAACACAAATCTGATTTCACAAGTATCTGGCCTGCTGAGTGAGCACTGGCACTGACTCCCTGCAAAAACCAAGGCGAGGGAAGGACAGGCACCCCTATTAGTTTGCAAAGAACAGCAGACTCCTGCAATTCAGCTGCATCAAAGCTACAGCACATGGGTAGATACCACCTTGCCAGTAGATACCATATTACCACAGCAGTGTCAGCAGAGGCATTCAGTACATTCAGCATTTAATTTCTCTTTCAGAAACACCACAACTGCACTAGAAGTGATAAGGAGCGGGCCTATGACTTCAGTGGGCAAAAGATATCACCATGAGTCTCTACAGAGAGTATCACACTAAACACACAACACTTTTCATATTTGTCATGATATATTACAAGGTAAACTTCCATTGTTTATTCAGGATTAGATTTTTCAGAGACAGAAAACACAGTGAATAAATGAAATTCAACAGAATATCCTTTTTAAAAATCCTAAACAAATATCACCTCTTATTAATATGCTGTTTTTCTTTCCTTCCACAACAACATACTGCAGGAGAATTTGAGTGATTCCAGTCTCTACCAATTTTCAGTGAAGTGGAAGACTCAAGGATCTCCATATAATGTAAATTAATAAGTACAACGGAAAGAAAAGATCAACCCTTCCGCTCTGTCTGCAATCCATTCCTAAATCATAAAATATTTAGCTGCAGTACACTAATATTTTAAGATAAAACTCAAAAACACCTTAATTTGAAAATAACTGGCATTTAATTGTACATATTCTTATCCATATGTGAATTCCTATAGTAATTCCTAAGTTAAAATAATACAATTGACCATTCACTATGTTTGAGTGGATTTCTTTGGAGCGTTTTAGTAAACAGCTTTGAAACACTTCTCTTAGAATCACAGAATCACGTTAGATTGAAAAAGACCTTTAAGATTCTCAAGGCCAACCGTTAACCTATTCCAGCCAAACCCAGCATACTTAGCCTTGCCAAGTCCACCACTAAACCATGTCCCACATCTACAACACATCTTTTCAGTACCTCTAGGAATGATGGTGATTCAACCACTTCACCTCCACAGGCAGCCTCCTCCAGAGTTTGACCACCCTTTCAGTGCAGAAATAGTTCCTAATATCCAATCTAAACCTCCCCCACCACATCTTGAGGCCACTTCCCCTTCTCCTATTGCTTGTTACCCAGAAGAAGAGGCCGACCTCCAGCTGGCTGCAGCCTTCTTTCATCACTTATAGAGAGGGATAAGATCATCTTTGAGCCTCCTTTCCTCCAGCATAAACACTCCAAGCTCCCTCAGCTGCTCCTCATAGCAGTTGTGCTCCAGACCCTTCACCAGCTCTGTTGCCCTTCTCTGGACATTCTCCAGCACCTCGGTGTCCTCCCTGTAGTGAGGGGCCCAGAACTGAACACAGCACTGGAGGTGTGGCCTCACCAGTGCCCAGCACAGAGGGACAATCCCTGCCCTGGCCTGCTGGCCACAGCATTGCTGATACAGGCCAGGATGCCACTGGCCTGCTTGGCCACCTGGGCACACACTGGCTCATGTTCAGCCACTGTCAACCAAAACCTCAAGGTCCTTTTCCCTGGGCAGCGTTCCAGCCACTCTGCCCCAGCCTGTAGCACTGCCTGGGGTTGAATGGTTGGTTGAATAAACAGTGACTAAGAAAATTGTTTCTAAGCAGTTATGGATGGGGCAATACATCATTAAGGGTAGACCAGAGCATGCAGGTATTGCAGAGACAGCTGAAAGAATTGTTTTCAATATCCTGACTTCAGAGGAAAACAGCTTCCTTCATAGGTAAAGAGAACTAGGTAGGTCCTGATGAACCAAATATTAAACAGATGATTCTACATAAAATTTCCTTGCCTAAATTATTCCAGTGGCTTCCTTGTACACAGGGAACATAGGGACATCCCTGCTGCTTCTTGTAAGCAAGGCACTCATCAAATGCACCACCTGAGACAATTTCCCTCTCTAAGTTTGCCTACTCAAATCCTTTCTTCATGTAATACCTTTGCAGTGGTTACTCCCTATTTCTTGCAGCTTATTGTAAATAAGCATTCCCTACTGTTATACTGACTTATTAGCTTTGGAGAGGCAGTACATCCTCCTCTGACAATTTTCACCAAGGGTCTCATTCCACCCAAACATAAGATAGTCATCACTTAAAGGAAAAAGTAAAAAGGAAGGAGTTTGTTAGGACACTCTTCAAAACAAATTTGGTTTTCTCTGTAACTTACAACTAGCTTATTTGCACCTATGCATATATTTGTCTAAAAAGAAATAAAACTCCAACAGGTATCCTGGCTGCTAGAGCAATAGCACAGGGGGTCACAATAGCACAACATTAAGTCTCTTCAGTGAAATTAGCATTTTGATAGATTTAACTCTCTTTATCCTAACAATATTCTTTTGTAGGTTTGTCTGGAAAGTGAATGCAGTCACTTCTGATGCCACCTAGAACTGTGCACCTGGAGATTTCAAAGACATCTCTCATTCCCAAGTCATGTCTAAATGACCACTGCATGTGAGGCCTACATAAATACACATGAATATTTCTAGAGCTGTTTATCAGGGCACTCTGCATCTACTTCCTTTCTCAATTTTCTTCTATCAGATATTGTTGGGACTAATTCCACTAAATTATTTAAAAATATATTAGTAGTAGGCGTACTGCATTCAATTTGTGCAAAATTCAGGAATAAAAAAAACCCTGACAGACCTTCAAAGTTATAAGAGCAGATCTGAAGAGGCTCATACCATCCTAGAAAATGGGAATACACAGCTATATCCAACCTGTCTTTTATACAAGGATTATAAAGTGATTGAGAGCATCTGGAGCCATTGAGCTTTACCTATCAATACCCCAGCAGTAAAACGTTCACGAGTCTGTTACCAGTCACAGGCTACTCTAACAGGTTCCTCAGGAAAAAAACACATTTTGGGTCCTGTTCTGATTCCAGCTTGCCCAAACATAAAGGTTGGATCTGAGTAACTCTCACCTTATCCTGAATAATCAAAGCTATTTCTAAGTGGTTTGGTTCTTTCATCTTCATTAAATATTGACCTACAAATTTCTTATTTGTTTCACTAGAAGCAAAATACTTTTTAGCATGTTTGAAAAGGGGCTATTTTTGGGAATACAAAGACACAGCTGCTCCATTTACAGTTACAGCAGAATGATCTTGCTGTTTAAAATGTGCATGGTGTTACACACAGCTGCTTGCCTCAGCCAAAGGTGTGGTGTGATTTGAGGAAGGATGGGAGTCTCAAGAGCAACAGCTTTCTCATTCTCTAATGGATTGTTCTTTGAGGAGCTGGGACTACACAAAAAAAAGCAGAAATTTTCAGGACAAGAGGGCTGAGTTTATAGAGAAGAGAGGATATCAAGCTGGATGTGAAGAGAAGTAAATGGGAAAGAACAAGAGTGCAGAAAGAACATGTGATGAAAGATGAGGTTAGGATGACAGATGGCAAGCAGAAATGCACCATGGCTTATCTGTGCCAGAAACCACTGATAATAAAAGGATGCTAGCTATAGAATCATATATATGCATATTTTATATATGATACATTATATATACACACATACATTCAGAAAATGCTTTATAAGACATGTAAACAATACTTGGATAGAGGTTTCCCCATCCCTCTGTTCCTTCAGTCACAGGTTACCAAGATACATTAATGAAGCAAGCCTCCACCTCAAACATGTTCACTTGAAACCAGCAGTAGAAAGCATCTTTCTCTCTGCTCCTTCTGGGCTTGTAGAAAACAAACACTCCTATGCATATTTTCCATTCCAGCCTAAAGGAAAATTTGGTGGCAAATTAAAAATATGGGGGAATTGCTGTACAAACAGCACACTAAAATATTTAGCAAATTCTGAAGGGCTTTCAGAAGACTCCATCTAGCACTTCTTAATATGTTGTATTTTTAAATAAATCATCATCTTAAAATAGAGCAATGCATGAAAAAAAATCTGGACAGCGGCTAGTAAAAGGCTCAAACTCTTCCCATTTCCATAACATTCTTCATTCCCTCACTACCACAGCATCCACTCTTATCTCTGCTTCTTACAGTTGTAAAAATGTATGCAAACAGTAATGGAACAAGTGATTGCAAAATCCCATTTTCCTGCTCCTCGTACAAATTTCCAATACACGAAAACACCCACCTATGCTATCTTACTCACTGCAGGAAAGCCCATGTGCTAGCTGCTACAAAATTTATATTAAAAGACAAACTTGAACCTCTAAACACACTTAGAGACACACCACCATAGACCATTCAAAACAAAGAGATCAATTATTATACTTCTAAGATTCTGCTCTATCACCATACTGTACCGTAAAAAAAGCATCAACTTCTAGGACTATTTAATGTTTAATATATTATATTTCTAATGAAATATGTGCACTTACTAAGCCACCAACATATTCCCAGTTCTTCATTTTCACTGCAGAATAAAACAAGCAGGAAAAGGGAAGTGTGAGTCGTATAAATTGACAATGGAGGCAAAAAAGGACTAAAGGCAATGAGAACTCACTGGGTCATTTAGAAGTCCATTGCCAGAGTCACAAACTGATATCTTTTTCACAGATTAAATATTTTGCCTTATACTTCTATTACTTTTTCATGCATTTTTCTGTTCTTCCGGACATTAAGTTCTCTGGACATTGCTAAGTAATCCCTTCAAAAAGCTGACACAGTTCCATGGCTCCTTACAGGAGCTCTGAAGAACTCAAGGTTTTTTAACCTTTAAAATGAGACACTTAGTCACAAGTTCCTATTATCATCAAAATACCATCAGTACAAAAACATATATATATATTCCCTTAGCTGTCTGCAACTCAGTGTACATTTGTTAATCTGCAGCATGACCTCCCTGCTGAGGTTAAACAGAAAAATGAAGAAAATTCCTTTATATGTACAGAACATGCATCTCATATACAAAGACTATCACTGGCTATGAGAAAAGAATTTTTGCAGGCACCACTGCTTAAACTTCTGAGCCACAGGTTAAACTGCTGAAAGCATACCACTCACCAGGGCCTCTGGCTTCTAAAACAGCCACTAATTTTTCAGTAGCTTCCTGTACTTCAGGGCATAGAAGACTGAAACAGCTATACTTGGAAGGAAAATTGTATTTTGGAGTATGCATTTTATTATACATTAAACCAAGGTTTGATTAAGGGCCAAATAAGGCCTAGAAAGTAGAGAAACTATTCATTCTAATAAAATTTGAATTTTACATTTTAATACAGCTTTACATTAAGAAGCAAGGCCCACAGAAAAAGAATGTTAAAAAAAACAGAAGAGCCCTTTGAGGAATTATTTTAGTTTTCCTTTTTAAGCAGACAAAAAAATCTTCATATTAAATGTCTCATGAAGAAGTGTGGCCTTGGTCTCAAGCTTTCAGTGAACTAAAACAATAGAGAAAATTAACAAGATGTCAACAGTATTTTTTAACTCTCTCTTGTTAAAGTTGGAGAAGCACTAATTCTTAGCATTATCTGCAGATCCTGTGTGGCTAAAAAAAGTTTTAAAATCACCTATTTTCTGTATATTGATTAAATTTTTATATATAAAAGTCTGCAAAAAAGGTTTGCAATAACTCTCTTTAATATTTTTCGGATGATTTAAAAATTAAATTATATTTTAAAAAAGTAAAAACTTGTGCCTATAGAAGAACTGAACAAAGGACTCCATTATCAGAAGAACTACAAGGCCACCTTGACAAGCATAGAAAACTGCTTTTTGGATGACATTTTACTGAAGGCAGAACCCCAAAAGGCAAACTCATGACCACTCCACCAGTGCAGCAGGGATTTCCATTCAAAAAATCAGCAGATATTGCCACTTCTTACAGTAAGGACTTGAGTGACATTAAAAATATGAACTAAAGGAAAATAAAGTATCATGGCATATAGGACCAAGTCTGCGCAATCATGTAAGAAATAGGAACTTATTCCTTTAGAGGAATAAATAGTGCAAATCTGCATTGTTTAAACAATTCAAAGAAGGCCAAAGAGCAGTACATGGATCAGCACTGATTGTCCCCTGTACTGGGCCCTGGTGAGGCCACACCTTGACTCCTGCCCAGTTTTGGGCCCCTCACGGGACACTGAGGTGCTGGAGAATGTGCAGAGAAGGGCAATGGAGCTGGTGAAGGGTCTGGAGCACCAGTCTTGTGCGGAGCAGCTGAGGGAGGAGTTTGGGTTGTTTAGCCTGGAGAAAAGGAGGCTCAGGGGAGATCTTATGGCTCCCTACAACTGCCTGAAAAAGGCTGCAGCCAGGTGGGGCTCGGCCTCTCCTTCTGGGTAACAAAAAATAGGAGAAGAGGAAGTGGTCTCAAGATGTGTTGGGGGAGGTTTGCATTGGATATTAGGAATGACTTCTTCATGGAAAGGGTTATCAAGCATTGGGCCAGACTTCCCAGGGAAGTGGTGGAGTCACCATCTCAAGAGATATTGAACAGATGCACTATAGATGTGGGACTTAAGGACATGGTTTAGTGATGGACTTGGCAGTGTTTGGTTAAGCTGGACTCAATGATCTCAAAGGCCTTCTCCAATCCCAATAATTCTGTGATTCTTCTTGTGGAGGGCATTTTAATGCAAATAGAGTTTTGTTAAACATGCTGCCAGCTCATGAAGGGAACAATATTCCCTGTCATCAAACACCAAAGCATGACATTTCAACAAGAAATGTTGGTCACTAGCAGTTTCAAATGTGCATGCAGTCTCAAATAACTTCACAATATGCGGGGAACCCACCTATTAAATCCACACCATGGGATCTTTGCCTCTTTGGGTACATAACTGAGCTGCATAGTTGACTTTGGACAGAAAATGCAAGTGGAGAGATTCAAGGATGTTCTCAGCAACACATTTTGGTAAATGACAAAATTGTGTCTAGGTGGAAGATGTGTTACCCAACTGAATCAGGTAACTGAGTTAACTACACCAAACCTCTGTGTTTAAAAGCAGCAAACTTGAACCTTTCCCATGAGCTCAAAGTGTTGAATTTGCTGTTAAAATACCATTGCAAAATAGCAATCCCTAGTACTATGAATCATATACAAGAGATTTATATCTTTATTTGCCACAATTATTTGTATTCATATCTGATTCTTAAGAAATTATCACCCTGATCAAAGCATAAAGCTTAACTATCCAGGAGGTAGCAGGCCAGATAGAATCCCAGACAGTCTGTATTCTAGTACAGAGGGTGAAGTCAGATCCAGCTGCAGACATCCACAAAGCTGGTTATCTGGATTTTTTATTGTTATTGCTTTGTCTTGCAGCAGAGAGCTCTTGAAACCTCCACTGAGACCATGGATTCTTGGGATCAACAACTAGGGATTATCCAAACACACAGAAAAGGAGTGACATTGAGTCAAGAAACAATCTGAAGAAAGAAGATGGACAACTGAAAGGAAGAGAAAAGCATTATCTCAATGTAACAAAAGCAGACCTGAGGTATAGGCAGACTCCAACTTCCCCAGAGTGGCAGCACACAAAAGTTAATTGTATCTCAAGTCTCTGTCCAATAACTTAACATCCAGACTGATTCTTTCTTAAAGTGAAATCAAGAAGTATGAATCTCAGAGTAGCACTACCAGAACAATGACAAATTTTCTGGATGACAATGACTGATAATTGCTCCTGCCACTTGTTATAGGATTACTAGAAGTCTTACAGTTATACCTAGCATCACAGCAGCACAGTGCACCTCTGCAAAAAAATCAGACACTCTGATTATAATTTCTGGCAAACAAGCAGCTGAATTAGCAAAAGCCCATCACTGTTAGCACTTCTGGCTAAACCCTACCATCTAAGTTCAACCGAAAGTACTGAAGACACAGGAAACAAACCGTTAAATTGTCTGAAAGTGACCCCTCCAGAAGTGCTGGATCCCAGCATGCAATCCGATTGTTGCCTATCAGTTGTGATAGACAGCTCAGTATCAAGGGTTGCTACCTTTCAGGTGTCTCATGTAAATTAAATTATAGAAAAAAATTGGGTTTGGAAGATTAGTATCATTAATTACCCTGTTCTCACAATGGATGACCTGATGGACATCTGTGACAAGTCCTGTCCATCAGGTGTCTGTACTGGGACCAGTGTTACTTAATGTCTTCATTAATGACAGAAACAAAGGGATCAAGTGCACCCTCAGCACATTTGCAGATGACACCAAGCTGAATGGTGTGGCTGACACACTTGAAGGACAGGAGAGCATCCAGAGGGACGTGGACAAGCTGGAGAATTGGTCCTGCGGGAATCTCATGTGGTTCAACAAGACCAAGTGCAAGGTGCTGAACCTGGGCCAGGGCAATCCCTGGTACCAATCCAGTCTGGGGAAGAACAGACCTAGGGCAGATCTGCTGAGAAGGACAATCGCTACTAATCCATGTGTTGCTGCTGGAGGAGAAGCTGGACCTGACCCAGCAATGTGGCCTTGCAGCCCTGAAAGCCAATTGTATCCTGGGCTGCATCCAAAGCAGCGTGGCCAGCAGGGCCAGGGAGGTGATCCTGCCCCTCTCCTCTGCTCTGGTGAGACCCCACCTGCACTGCTGCCTCCAGCTCTGGGGTCCCCAGCACAGGAAGGACCTGCTGGAGCAGGTCTTGAGGAGAGCCACCAAGTAAATTGGATTGGATGGAGCACCTCTCCTATGTGGAAAGGCTGGAAGAATTGGGACTGCTCAGCCTGGAATAGAGCAGGGTGATGTAACTGCAGCCTTCCACTACCTAAAGAGAGCCTACAAGAAAGCTGGAGAGGGAGTTATAAGAGCAAGGGGGAATGCTTTAAACTGAAAGAGGGCAGGTTTAGATGAGATAATAGTAAAAAATTCTTTGCTTTGAGGGTAGTGAGGTACTAGAACAGGTTGCCCAGAAAAGTTTTGGATGCCCCATCCCTGGAAGTATTCACAGCCAGGATGAATGGGGCCTTTGAGCAACCTGGTCCAGTGGAAGGTGTTCCTGTCCATGGCAGAGTGCTTGGAACATGATGGTCTTTAAAGTGCATTCCAACCCATTTTATGTTTCTATGATTTTCTGATTCCAAGATATGTGAGTGATCATAGCATCACTACCATATTCTGACTTTTTGAAATTACAAATTCAAAATTAGTAGACACATGTTGGTATAGGAGCAAGATATCCCTGATAAACCTGATGTCAAGTTTTGTTTCTATGAAAATGTTTATTCTGTAATTTGGGGAAGAAATACAAAACTGTCAGTCCCAAACTACAACATATTGCAGATTTGAAATACCCATCTCTTTCCTCCTTTTCTTAATACAACACCAAAGTATCCTAGGTTCCTCAACCTTCTTTCCAACTTAACTTGTGTCTCCCTGCCTCTCCCTCATTTTCTTTTTTCTTTTCTTTTCTCTTTTCTTTTCTTTTCTTTTCTTTTCTTTTCTTTTCTTTTCTTTTCTTTTCTTTTCTTTTCTTTTTTCTCTTCTCTTTTCTTCTTTTCTTTTTTTTCTTTTTTTTCTTCTTTCTCCTCTCTCCTTTCTCCTCTCTTTCCTTTCTTTTCCTTTCCTTTTTTTTTTAGTCTAATGAATATCCCACATTCAGGAGCAGAGGAGTTTTTCTGGGGGTGAGCTGCTGCTTCTACAAGTGCACACTTGCACTCAGCAGCACTCTGTGAACAGTATCATTTGCTTGTGTAGCTGTGAAGACATGATTGCATCTATTTCAGTTTGAGATTTCATTGTGCATGCCTTTATAAAGCACACTGAGGCAGACACCTGTTTCATATTGAAGTCCACATCCTATAATCCTTAAGGTCGTTCAAAACAGCCAAAACTGAACTTTAGTCCAAGACTGTGTCCTGCTGATACCCCTCCCAAATACAGCACTGATACACTTCCTTGCTTCTTCATATCCATCTTCTGGCTGCCAAGATACAAGATAACACTACTAATTTATCTCTTTCTCATCACTTTGGAAAACTCATTACTTTCTCCAACATCTAAAAAAGAAAGAGCTAGACCAGCCCAGGAGAGTCAAGGCTTAGTTATGTTTAAATCACAGTACTGTGTGGCAATCTTTAATTGTGTAAATAAGATTCATAGTGTAGACAAATGGGAGTTTCTACACTGGAGGGTAAAAGGCAATAAAGAGATGGAAATGCTCCTCCCCCCTTTCCATCTGTTTCAGAGGATGGATCACACAATGCAGGATCAAGGCAGAGACTTCTATGTTCCCTCTACAGGACTTACATGCTCTCTCCACTCCTTTTCCATTGTACCACAGGGGAGAATCCAGAGAGGAACAGCCAGACGTTCCAGGTGGTGGGATCAGCGCTAGAAGTGGCCAACCAGGCCCATGATACCAAAGCAGGAGTAAAAGAAGACTGCCTTAAAGCATGCTTCCTCATCCCAAATGACACTAGGCAGCCTATGTGCTTATGCACCTGTATGGTTTATATTAAAAGCTGGAGCCAAGTTTTCTAATGCTAACTCCCATGTATGATAGACATAGGCACAGCCACACACACACCAGGAAGACCTCCACCCACTGCCTGGGGATCAGAGTTATTCCTATACACCAGAGTGTGGTACTGGGGAAGAACTACAGAAAAGTGCCAAGGAGTTTTCCCACAGCCAAGAGCAGCTGCTGATTTAGCAAAGCAGGGACCTTGACATGTTCTGATTAGGGTTTCTACTGTACAGTGAACTCTTTGGCCCCCATTATTCACCCTTCCCCTCAGCTGCTGAGGCTTTAGATGTACTTGCCTCCAATGTCAACATCCTTTACTCCTTTTTCTTTCCATTTAATCAGTTCTTTTTAGCTCCATTCTTCACCTACCCAAATAAGCAGAGATGCCACCTTTAATTAAAGACAAAAACACACAAACACACCGTTCCCTCAGGCACTGAGCCTGCACAGATTAATATGTACATGCACATAACCTCCAATATGTCAGGCTGGAGATGACAAGGCTGGACAGACACAGGGGACATGGCACCCTGCCTATAAACCCTGAGACTAACAAAACAGATCTACTTTCTTTAAATCTCATCTCACTCCTCTCTGCTTACTCTGTTAGGAAGGTAATCTCCTGGTTCAGGGCATTTCTATGAACTCCATCATACAGTTCCTGTGGTAACAGAGACCTTTCCTAAACAGAGGGGTAATTCTTCTTATGAGTAAAAAGATTAAAGTAAATTCCAAGTACTCAAAGCCAATTCTGGAGCTTCAAAAAAGATCCAAAATTCTGAGACTGAATTAACATAGCAAATTGCTTTGAAAAATAATAATGTGGATTGCTATCATCAGGTTAGGAACTCTAAGATGTGGTTGAGCTTTTGTCTCTCCAAGTCCTCTGCTACAAACAAGAAGACCTAACCAACCTTTTTTGTTAATCAGACCAGACTTCTTATGTGGATCTATCTTTTAGTGAGAAGGTATGAGGGAGCCAAAGAGTAGTCAGATAATACTATGAAATTATTATTTTCTGGGAATGTTGAATTCAAATGAACTGAGTTGTGCACTTCCTTCTTCAGTCAAACTACCCTGTGTTTCCGGATGCTCTTGCTGTACCACCTGAGCCTGCTGAGATCTGTGAAAGCAGCTCTGCCAAGCCTCAAGTGTCTGAACCTAATGACTCAGACCCTTCTCTTCACAGTCTTGAGGCTGGCTTATACTCTGAGGATTTCTAAACCTTTGTGTTTTCTACTTGCCTTCTAATTTATTTATTATCACACTGAAAATAAATGTTCACCTCCTCCTGATTTGTGTGCTTAACCATCTCCAGTTCAAGCCCAAAGGGAAACAGACACATAAATAAGCAAGTCCCAGGTCTGCTACCAGAGGATCCATCACTTTTCATTACCCAGTTCTCAGTGTGAAGAAGTGCTATTTTACGCTTGTTCTGTACTAGACGTATAGTCAGCTGCAGCACTCACAGCCTACTTCCAGACCCATCCCAGCTAATTCCAGCCTTCTCCTAACATCTTGCTCCTGCCATATATTCCTCCTCTTCTGATCCCCACAACACTGCCTGTAATGGCCTCTGAGTCCAAATTCTTGTGCCTTAAGGGACAGGTACTTTCTTATAGTTTCCCCCTTACTTGTGTCCTTTCCCCTTTCCTGCTGTCCCTCACAATGCCATGACTGCACTCTCATCCTCTCTCTTCATTTCTTTTCTCCCATAGCAACTAAGCAACCACAGCTTTTCTAGTGAATAGCCTTGCCAGCACAAGGCAAAATGCTGACAATTTTGCAGACTTTTCTGATTAATCTGGTGGTTACCTTCTGAGGGCATTTAAAACACTTTAGCTAACATGAAGCTTAGATTTAATGCAATAAAATAAAATAAAGATGTTATCAAAGAACCTCAGCTTCACTGATGGCAGTTTATGATAATTTACATTCAAAAGGTACTGCTTCTCACGGAAGGAAATGTGCTCTAGCCTCAACAGCCATAATACTATTTGAGAAATGAAAGATTCCCAAAGGAAAGATAGTGATCTCAAAACTTATGCAGGAGGGAATCTGAAGAAAGTGGCACACTGCTGCACAGGTCTGAAAACCCAGTCAGACTCATTGTCTGAGCTGGAACCTTTGCCACTGCTGTTTGTGTCCAGCAATGAAACATGAAGGGTCTGGGAACCACTTCCACTTGAGGAAATACCCAGGATAGGTTCAAGGGAGCTCCCTGTTGGTCAGCTCCAGAATCCAACACTGGCTTCCAGGCTCCCTCCCTCCACTCCCTCCTCCCCACAGCTACAAAACCTGGTTTACAATAGCAACCAGCTTCCCACCCACTCCTCGCTCCTAAAGTCAAGGAGTAGTACCATCGGACATCTCAAATACCAGCTGTCTTTGGACAACCAAATCCTCTTCTGGGAAACAACAGCACAGCTTCAGTGCTGTCACCACACACCCAGGAGAGTGCAGACATACCCTCTGCCACGACTGCACAGTGCTTTGTCTCTCTGAATACTCACTGCAGTTTATCCTCTCAGCAACTTTTATGAACTGAGTATGACATTTGCACTGAACAACACTGCATTTTCCTTACAATTTTCCAGGAAGCTCACCTTAAACAGAAATGCAATTTATTATGTTAAGAATGGCTCTTTAACTCAGCTTGATTTAGCTAAGATTTTATTTTTTTAAGAATATGATTATAATGCTTGGAATGAGGAAAAATAAAAACTGCACATGTTCCTAAAATATTACAGATTGAACTCTGATGTCCTAGATATACTGTATGTAACAAGTCAGAAATAGATGTAATAAATATCCATGTAACCACTGTGATTTAAACATCTGGAAGGTAAGTAAAGTTGAAAGCCTTAATGAAAAATACATTATGAGATAAAGAATCATATATTATAACTTTATAAACTGTTATCAATTCAGCCGGGAAGAACCATAATACTATAGGGCATGATTTGAACTGTCTTCTAGAGAACAAACTCTAGCAGTACTTTTCAGGCTTACAACATAAAACAAAACATATTTTGGGAACTAATAAAAATAGGATGCTGACAGCCCTGACATGCAGCTCTCCTAAGGATATTTCGCTAACAAATAAGAAAGACTTAACTTCACAGTATAAAAAACTTGCAGACTGTTAGATTCTGAAAAAAAATGGAACTGCGTTGGGTTTGCGTGGCAAGGTTTTGGTAGCTGGGGATCTACTGAGTGACTCCTGTGAGAAGTTGCTCAAAGTCTTCCCCATGTCCAACAGAGCCAATGCCAGCTGCCTTCCAAGATGGACCCATCACTTGCCAAGGCCAAGCCCATCAGTGTCAGTGCTAGTGCTGCTGGGATAATCATGGAATCAAAAATGCATTAAGGTTGGAAAAGACCTCCAAGATCACTGAGTCCAACCTTACACCAAATATCACTCTGTCAATTAAAACCTACCATGAAGTGCCACACCCAGTCCTTTCTTGTACACTTCCAGGGACAACAACTCAACCACTTCCCTGGGCAGCTCACTCCAAGGCTTAAGTACTTTTTCCATGAAGAAATTCTTCCTGATGTCCAGCCTGAATCTCCCGTGGTAGAGCTTGACACCATCTCCTCCTGTCGCTGATTGCCCGGGAGGAGAGCCCGACCCCCACCTGGCTGCAAACTCCTTTCAGGCAGATTCAGAGAGGGATAAGATGACCTTTGATCCTCCTTTACTCCAGGTTGAACACTCCAGGTCCTTCAGCTGCTCCTCATAGGACTTGTGCTCCAGATCCTTCACCAGCTCTGTTGCCCTTCTCTGGACTCACTCCAGCACCTCAAAGTCCCTCTTGTAGTGAGTGGCCCAGAACTGGACACAGGACTCAAGGTGTGGCCTCACCAGTGCCAGGGATACAATCACTGCCCTGGCCCTGCTGGCCACACTGTGGCTGATACACCAGGATGCCATTGGCTTTCTTGGCCACCTGGGCACACGTTGGCTCATGTTCAGCCACTGTCACCCAGCAGCTCCAGGTCCTTTTCCCTGGGCTGCTTTTCAGCCACTCTGCCCCCAGCCTGTAGCACTGCCTGGGATTGTTGTAACCCAAGAGCAGGACTCAGCTCCTGGCCTCATGTTGAGCCTCCTACAGTAGGCTCTGGCCCATGGATCCAGCCTGTCCAGATCCTTCCTGCCCTCCAGCAGATCAGCACACCCACCCACCTTGGCATTGGCTGTAAACTTAAAGAGGGTGCACTCAATCTCCTCATCCAGATAAAGACATTAAACAGGACTGGCCCCACTACTGAGTCCTGGAGTGACCGCTAGTGACCAGCCATTAGCTGGATGTGACTCCATTCACCACAACTCTCTGAGCCCGGCCATCCTGCCAGTTTTAACCCAGATAAGAGGTCACCTGTCTAAGCCATGGGCTTAGACAGACATTAGCTAATGTCCTCTGCCATTTTCTCCAGAGGAAGTCAGTGTCAATGGCTTTACTGAAGTCCATGTAGACTACATCCACATTCTTTCCTTCATCCACTAGGCAGGTCACCTGGTCATTAAAGGAGACCAGGCTGGTCATGCAGGACCTGCGTTCCTAATTCCAGGCTGGCGGAGCCTGATCCCCTTGCTGTCCTACATGCACTGCATGATGGCACTCAAGATGATCTGTTCCACACTGAAGCAGGGGAAGACTGTGAGAAGTTCTCCCCTGAAAAGGAAGGAATGGCAGAGACAACATGTGATAAACTGACTGCAGACCCCATTTCCCATCCGTATGCTGCTCTGAGGGAGAAGATAGAGAAAATCAGGAGTAAAGTTGAGCCCAGTAAGAAGGGAAGAGTGGGGGAAGGTGTTTTAAGATTTGGTTTTATTTATCATTATCCTACTCTGATTCTGGCTGGCAGTAAGTTAAATTAATTTCCTCAAGCTGAGTCAGTTTTTGCACATGACAGTAACTGCTCAGTGATCTCCCCTTGCCCTTATCTGGGCCCATGAACCTTTCATTATATTTTCTCTCCCCTGCCCAGCTGAGGAAGGGAGCAACAGAACACCAGCATCCAGCATCCAGCCACAGTGAACCCAGCAGAGCACACAGCAATAAAAGCTTTCCTGTACTCTCTGTCGCCTCAACTTTAGCCTGGAGGAAAATGTACTTTTCCTTTTCCTTCAGGGAAAACACTTTTAATTTTCTTGTTCATTCAGTTCTTGGCCTCTGACAAAGGAGTCAAAAGGGTGGCAGTTGCCAAAGTCACTTATTGATTTTCTTGGTTTATTTATGAATTCCAGACATGCAAGTGCCTGTCTTTGAATTTTAACACCTGGTATTTCACACCATTAAGTATATTGCCAGGAGGACTACTTCCTTTCCACCCCTGCAACTTCCACATAACTAGTGAGTTGCCCTCACAGAAAGTTCATCAAACTTTGGCTTTCATAGAAAG
The DNA here is from genome assembly GCA_024362935.1 of Setophaga petechia. Lineage (NCBI taxonomy): Eukaryota > Metazoa > Chordata > Aves > Passeriformes > Parulidae > Setophaga > Setophaga petechia. The sequence goes on along the minus strand of JANCRA010000002.1, from coordinate 6,430,180 downwards.
CTTTCAAATTTAGGTCTTCTTCACTAGAGCTGTATGTGAAAGTTACCTGCCTTTTCTACTTTAAATAAGGCTTTCTTCTGTGGTCTTAATCTACCAGTACATGGGAAGGAAAGCTTTGTATTAAGATGAAAAGTAATAGGAAGCAAAGAGAAAAGTAAAAAGGTACAATATGAGATCAACGGGGAGTTTCAAGGCTAATCCCAGTACAATGCATTGCAGTAATCTAAACAGAATGAAACAAAAACCATGAATCACTCTGTCCAAGTCTTGGTTTCAGAGAAATATGGCAAACACTTAAATGTAGGCAGAAAAAACCACACAAACATAAATGTTTCAAGGATAGAGCTGAAAGCACTCCCAAACTGCAAGCCCTATAAAAAACTAAGAGGGCAAACCCCCTTTATACAAGGAGCATTCCTGTTGCTGCTGTTCTCCTCAAGGCTCTTGCCTCATATTGTTCATGTCATTAATTTTACTTTACATCACCAAAATCTCAGGTTTTTCCCTTTGATCACATACAGAGCAAAAACCAAGAAAGAAAGAATCAGATCACCTTGGCTGAATGAAAGATAGAGCATTGTCTCACCATCCATGTAACTAGAACTCCCCAGCTCCTTTTCTACATGAACTGCTTAAACCTCGTCAGACAGGGACAAGCTTAGAAGTTGAAACAGGGCCACCAGAAAAAGGGAGGTCACAAGTGAACAAACCTGTAAATTCCTGCTGAATCCCTGAACTGATCAGTCGACTCCCAAGAACTTGATAGATTTTTTATAGTGAGTGGATAATTGTTTGAAAAACACCTTTTTAAGGGGTGATGTTTTGTTTTAAGTTAACAAAGAAAGATATAAAAACCCTTTGCAAGATAAATTATGAAAATATGTTGCTTGAAAAAGTGAGAGCTTTTTAATTTAAAAACAACATTTAATAAAATATCATTTAAAAACAAAAAATACAAGAATCATAATATATTAGTGAGGTTCTATATTCTTAGAATAGATTTCTCATCAAAAAATCAATATCTAATTTTGCTCTGAAATACAAGAAAAATGTACTGTGCATTTAATCTCATAAGGAATTTACACACTTTTACATATACACTAGCAGAATCAATTGATATAATTCTGCAATTTCCACCTTTGAGTAAATACTGTTCCTTTCTGTGAGAATATTGAAAAACCGCTTCTTGGAGTAACAAAAGGAAAAAAATATACACTATCAGACTGTAGGAAGTTAGGGGTATGCAGAACACAAAATAATTTAAAAATACAGATACACTTTCAAACAGTGCTAACTTAAGTGCGGTGGTTTTTTGTTTGTTTGGGGTTTATGTTTATTTGGTTTTCTTTTTTTTTTTTTTTTTTTTTTTTCAGAAAAGCAGGTAGCCATGCCTTGGTTTCACTTCTCTTAGGTTTACTTTCTATGTAAGGCTTGGACTATAACTGAACAATTACTGGCAGTATTTGAGTAAAATGTGCTTCAGTCTGCAAAACACAAGATTTACACAGGGTACCCCATTTCAACAGACTGAAGAACTCTTTGGTTTTACTTCAGTTAACAGATGTGCTTCCAGTGAGACTTGTTCTAGTCAGAGAGTCACTACAGTTAATCAAACTCAGCAGAGACACAGGACCACAGAAATACATTTCGCTGGCCCAGGGCAGCAACAGTGTCACTCGTCCTTAAGATATGACTGCAAGCAAAATAGTCCAATTTTCAGCTCTTTGACAACTTTCACCAACGTACCCCACATGTTTACAGCAACACTAAGCAATATAATGTTGCAATTAAAGTCCATAAAGCAACTTGTACATATTTCTGTACAGCCTAGTTCCATATTCTTAGGCACAAGCACATATACACATATAAAACTTCTTTTAATTCTCATCCACAAAATGCAAACCCATTACCCTGACACTTTGCAGGTAGCATCCTGGGCCAAAATCAACAGAGTTAACCTAGGATGATCTAGAGCCCTCATAAATTCTGTCCTTTCTTCTAAACTGCCTCAGCTCATGCTCCATGAGCTTCATCAAACACCTGCCTTCCTGTTCCATGTCTATAGCTAAAAACACATGACCAAAAGAACACTAAACTGTACAGCTGAAGTTTGTCATGCAATGTCAAACTTTCTGCAATAAATAACAGTACCAAGGAGACTTATCACTAAAAATAACTAAAATACTTATAGTTTTTTCATATTATTTTACTGCTCAAGCTTTCATTTTTCATATACATCTCTGCAGTATCATTTAACCAGTACAAAATTTATTCTCCTGATGTCAAATGTCAAAATGATTCTAAAGTTAAGACTACAAATATACAGAAGAGCAATGACTTTAGTTCTAATGTAACTTCATATACAAGGCTTATTAAAAATGTAGAGAATAACAAATATAAATTAAAAAATACTCTGCTTTCTTAGAATTTACAAGTGCTAAAGAAATTGTGCAAAGAAACGATGAGAAAGCTCAGACAGTTATTACATGTGGTTTCTCATAGGTCTTGATGCTTTTTCCAAGACCAATGGAATCACTAAAAGAAAACAGTTACACTAAAAAATCATGGCACAAAACACAAGTAAATATATTCAATCATTCAGCTCCCAGATTGGCCTTTTCTTACATAAACTGTTTCATTGTAATTTCTTTCAAAATCCTATTAGTAAATATTTAATCTTTAACATGATTAATAACCACAGATGTAAGCAGTTCACAGTGAAAACTTCGGATAGTTTATATAGTGTAGGACCATAGATTTTTCTAAGTATCTGGAAAGAGAATACAGAATGATGTATCAATAGAAGGATTACATCATCCTAGTTTATGGATATGATTTTGAACTCTTCACAGTATATTCAAAGACTTTAAAATTAATATATATTTTACAAAAATGCAGGCAAAATCTTCATGAGCAGTGGCTACAAGATTCTTAGTGCTCGCTAGGCTCACAGTCCAAACAAAGTTCAAAAAAATGTATGCTCTTTTATTAGACCTGCTAGAATAAGATGTAGACAGAGTTTTGGATACATAAATACTTTGATCAATTCAGAGTATGCAGTATTGGTAACCTAGAGAAACACTTGAGAAGACACTTCACACTTAGGTTGTTCAAGCATGTGAAGACTTCCATTAGCAATTTTCAGAATAAACAGAGTGCTCTGTTTCTTGCTAAAAGTAGTATCCTTTTTCCCTGCAATATAATAGTACTTACACTAAAATAATGTTGTTGGGTTGTGCTCCTTTCATGACCAATGCCCCAGTAAATTTCACATAATGAAGTTTGAAAAGTAACTCTCAATTAAGGATTTTCAAATTACTGTATTCTGAAACAAGGCATTTAAACAAGCATTCTAGAAATTCACTAGAAGTTGGTGTTTATCTAAAGCCCAAAATACACATAAAACTATTTTTTGGTTACACCTCAGATCCTCAATATTTGAAACAGTTAATTTGCTAAATCCACCACAGTCATCACTAAGAAGTGTAGCTCTGTCTGCTGGGCTCATCCCCGATCAAAAAGCAACTCTCAGGACATATACTGATCTTCAGTGACTCCAGGAGGCCTTAAAATAGGAAAGACAGATGAAAACATTAGGAGATTTCTAAGACTATGTTTTTATTACAAATATCTGAAAAAAACTCCATATACAGACAGGTACATTCCCTTATCTTCAATAGTATGAACAGTGCTTACCATAGGCAAAGTGTACAAAGTCCTAACTTTGAAAATGAGACACACAAAATGTGAAGAAACTCTGAAATTTTTACCTAAATAGGTGTTTTAAATCAATCCAGAACTGTCTGGAAACAGCTACTCATCATGCTGTGTCTCTTCATGCCTCTGAAGTGGCAACTGTACGAACGATTTTGTGTGTCATTATTGTGAAAATTGCAACTAGCTCTTCTTGCCTCTGTAACAGTGCCAGAAAATATCTTTGGAACATGGTTTTCTTGCTTAAAAGTCTCTGGACTTAAGTATCTGACGTGCAATCAAATTTTGAAGATGATTACTTCAGTTCTAAGTACAAAGAACTACAACGCTATCCTATCAATTGTCTTATCTAAGAAACCTTTAAATCAGACTCATAGTTGTATTATTTTCTGCTGCTTGTTGTGAATATCAAAAGGAAGTCTGACTAAAATTTACTGCCTAGATTCCCAAACTAAGCTATGCTATAAACATTGCATAATATTTTACCATATCTATGAAGTAAAAATAAGGGATAAAACAACAATAATTCTTGACAGATGTAGATATCTGATAAGATATCTGCATCCTTACAGATCTACTACCTGGATTTGACTGAGGTAAATCATACAGAGGTGTTAATCTGGTGAGGAGTAAATAATTTCAGTAATTGTAAATTTATGCAAGTATTTTCAAAAAGCAGAATGAAACTACTCACTCTGTGTTTGTAACGGATGACATAAGATTTTTTTACATGTTTTATCACTGCTGGGAACTGAATTCAGACTATAGGCACGCAAGCTTTTCCCCCTAAAACATAATTGCATGCTAACATCTATTAATTAAAACTGATAGGCCCAGGGGAGTAGACAAATGCAGCAGCCACCAGTGGGTAGAGCGAAGGAGAAGGTAAAATGAGCTAGAAATTATAATTGGCTCTAACTATTGGCAACCCAAAACAGAATTTCAGTTTTGTCATTTTCCACCTTCAATAATGCCTGCATTTCAACAAGCTTGAATACAAGGGCAGCAGTATTTTTAAATAGCCTTTTCTTAAGGCATTAATCTCAAGTCTTAAAATGCTTAGTAACCGCTTGATGAAGGAAGCACACTACATCTTTGTGAGATGCTTTCCTACCCAAGGATGCAAAAGATTCTTTGTATGAGTCTTCAGAAATAAAAGAGTATTGACAAGACTGAGAATTTCAAATCTCTCTTAATGCTGTTCTCCCTCTGCTATCTTCCAGAAAAATAAACATCAGGATAGCACCCTCCCCCTCTAAGAAGAAGTCTCTTCTACATAATTCCTTTTAAGATAAGGTTTATAACAACTCTGTACTTCGAGAAGTTCCTGCCCAGAGATCATGTTTTTTCACACAGTCTTTGTCTTCGCCCTTCTGCAGGGCACAGATAATGCCCTGAATTTGAAGAATGACAGGCTTCTTAGTTAGAAAGTATTTCTGCAATGTCAGACAAAGCTGGCAATGAAGCTCCGGCAGAATCTTGCATCAAGTGGAGAATCATGTGGGAAGACGCATGCGCAGCAATAACGCCCTGTGCATTCCAATAAAACCACTTCAACTGGGGCCAGAAAAGAGCTCTGGACAACAGTTTGCACCTCAGACATTCCGAAAGATCAACATTCGCCCATCTGAAGCCTGTGTCTAAAAGATGGTAGGAATGTTTATTGCTGTCATCCCCTATCACCTCCCATTCTTCTGTAGCTTTTAAGAAATACCTATCAATCTGCTATTGTCTGCTGACAGTCTCCTGCTCCTCCTCAGCAGTGAGATGGCTGCCCAGCAGATCAGTCAATGACTGCCTCATAATTGCCTTGCCAGTAACTGTGTTCAATTCTGAATATGTTTCGAATCCTCAGTCTCCTTAGAAAAATCAGTCCACCCTCAAGTGAAAAAATCACTACGAATTCTCTGAAACACCCTCAAAGTCATGAAAACACTCCTTGCAATTCTGAGGTCATCACAAGTCGTCTTCTTGATCAAAACACATCTATGGCCACACCTGCCCTCTCAGGCTGATGAAAACCTGAGGCTTCAAATGTTAAATTCCTTCTGATGCTTCCATTGGCCAAAAGGCCACAACAGTTTCTGCACTGTTCAAATTCGCTCTTGTCCTCTCCAAGCAAAGGCCTTGGGCAGTAAAGAGGAAAGGGTGAGGAGCAGTGACCAAGGCAATCCTTTCTCTGAATGATTTGAGAACACCTTTATTTACTGGTCTCTCTCGTAAACCTGAAAACATCCAGCATAAGTCTTGCACAAGGAGAAAAATCCCAGGGGACCAAACAGCTGAAAAGAAGCTGTGCAGAGAAGCAACTGAGAATTCCTGGTCAACACCAAGCAGAACATGAGCCAGCAACACATACTTCCAGCAAAGGAGGCCAATGCCATCCTGGGCTGCCCTGGAAAAGCATCACCAGCAAACTGAAAGTGATGACCTTTGCTTTCTGCCATGTCTGGATGATAAATCTGCTTCTGGGCTCCTCAATATAAGAAAGACATGCTGGAGCCAGTGCAGCAAGGAGCTATAAATACAGACAAGAGATGAGAGCACATCACATGAGGAAAGGCTGAGAGAGTGGGGCTGTCCAGCCTGAGGAAAGACGACCCAGAAGAATTTTTATACATGTTAATTCCTTGTGGGGAGGACTAAAGCAGACAGAGCCAAACTCTTCCCAGACTTGCCCAGTGACTGGATGAGAAGCAACAGACACAAACTGAAACCTGGAAAGTTCCATCTGAATTATTACTGTGAAGGTAGCTGAACACTGGAAAAGACTGTCCAGAGAGTTTGGGGAATCTCCATCCTTGGAGACACTCCAAAGCCACCTGCACTTGGTCCTGGGCTACCTGCTGCAGGTGGCCCTGCACTCAGTAAGGGGCTGTACCAGACAATCTCCAGAAGTAAAATCGTTTCATGGTGGATTTGTACACTCGAGTGTCAGGATCAGAGCTGGCACTGCCAGGAGGAGGTGCAAGGTAATATTTGAACAGTCTTTCTGGGTGATTTGAGGAGCTTAAAATATCCATGCACACAGTAAGCAACCTGCACTCTGCTCCCTACAACACCATAGGGTCTGAAACATGGCAGTTCCAAACCGCTTTAAGTACAAAGGAAGAAATAAAGGCTCTCAAGCAGAAGCCTCCATTCCTCCTGCTCCACTGCAGAGAAAGTGAGATTCATGCAGCCATGTAAAGAATAAATAAGAGCGAGGCTGAATCAGAGGAGAGGGTCTTGGTATTGTTTATCTATTTCATCCTTTAATTCCTTGGTGCCAAATGCACAACCAGTTCTCAGAACTTTTAATTCCTCCATTGTTTCTCAGTGGAATTAAAGATAGGCTTTTGACCTTTCAATCTAAAGATAAGATAAAGCCAGGCTTCCTCAAGATGGCCCCTTCACTTTCACTTTTATTTCTGGAAAGTGGCCCAGTTTCAACAGAAAGGAGGAAGAATGATCCTACTTCTTCCTTCCCTGCTGTTTATGGAAGGGCACTTACTACTAGGGACTTACAGCATCCAGGCTAAGAAGGTCTTGGAACCATACTTCCTCCTGTTGCCCATAGGTACTATACAAAATGAGGATGGCAGCCCCTTTGAGCAGTATTCAATGTTTTCTGACCATGTTAGGTGTGGTCCAAGAGCAAGAAAGGGAGAAGGAAAGACATCATCTCCAGAAAACTGGTTGAGAGCACAAGCCTCCTGGTCATTGGTTAATCTTCAGTTACACAGTAGCGAAGGCTGGAAGCTTCCAGGTGCCCCAAGGGAATTACAGAGAAGTTACTTTGCAAACCCTGAAACAGATATTCTCATCAACTGCAAGTGATCAGGATCTGGCAGCCCTGAAAGATGAGCAGCTGCAATATCCCTGTTGATTCCAGAGATCTGAGTTTTATTAAAATTATGCTTGTGTACCATACTCGGTGGTCAAAATAGGATGTTAACATGAATTTCCCCCTAATTATTAACTGATATGAAAATTCCTGAGATAACTTTTAAAATGAGAAGATTTCAAGTATGTGCTACCCCTCTACTGAAGCTGCTCAATTAGAGTTACAAAACTACAAAACTACTAAACTCCTGTGTCTTAGTTAATTTTCCTACTACTGCCTCATCCAACAATCTCACAGCCTTCTTATGTCCCATCAGAAGCTTAGTAAGAGCTTTTATCCCCTCTTAAGTTTGCTCCAGCAAACGAATGCCATGGTAACTAGGAACCACTTCCTAATTACTGGTCAAAATTTGAATAGAACTGGAACTCAACTAGCTGTGTTCTCAGCTGCCATAGTTTCCATTTAGTACTTGCCTAACCTAATGAGATAAGGCACACAACTACATATAAGCAAACTTCATCTTAAGTACACGCATATATATAATTCAGTGATTTCTCTGTGATTGCAGTTTGCTGTACATAACTGTGTTTTTTTCAGTTCAAGACACTTTATACCCACAAGCAAAATAGTTGTCTCAGGATATCTAGTGCTTAAATGTACACTCTAAATCTTCAAACTATTTTTTCTTTCAACTTTACTCACACACATACTTTTGCAAATGATGGTTTGTTTTGCTCTTCAATCTCATTGAAAACTTACCCTTTCATGCTTCTTCACAATTTTTTAGTCACATCCGTCACCTGTTGGGCAATATCTGGACTTCAGGCTAGACATCAGCCACTCAACATGAAACTCCTCCCTTCCAGCTACAGTATTATCTACCAAGTAAAACAGGAAAAAATGCCTCCCATGTGAATTAGTCAGCAGAGGAGGCCGTTTTACTACTGTTCTATGCAAACATTTATTCATACAAAAAAAGCAAAAGCTTGGGTGTCTAAGGCCAAGTACCATTAAAAGATAGAGACAATAGTCTTCAGAGATATGCACAAAATCTGGCAAAGTCAGTGTGAAACAGGGAAACAAGAGTGGATGAGAGTTGAGCATCCCATGGTAAAGTGCCATCTACCCAATGGACTGCTCTCCATGCAGTTTTCAAAGGTGTGGCAAATAGGAAAGTGATGCTCTCCCAGTCACAGAGAAACAAAACACAAAGCTCTGAAGCTCCAAGATGAGATAGAGGAGGACCTGCTTCCTACTCCCAGACTATGAACCTGCACTGAAGAAGTTTCAGTTTCTACTTAGTGCCTGGCAAGCATCTAAGTGTTTATGTGGATTTGAGTCTTCGGTGCCATGCAACAGACTGGGATCACAGTTCACTGAATGAAGGCATGGATATAGTCCCAGGAATACCTGGTGACATTGACCCTGTTACAGAAGGAATGCAGAACTTGCCTTTGAATGTGAAGGCAATTTCAAGGTAATCAGTTAATGACAAAGTGTTCCTCAAGCCAAGGAACACCTGTTTGTAAAACATGCCAAAGAAAGAACTTTTACAAAAGCCCAAACTCCTCAACACATTACTCCATGGTATTCAACAAGTCATAGGACAGAGCAAAGAGTTCCCCTTCCACAAACACCACCCACAGCAGTGTGAAATCTGATATCAGAAGTGTGCAGGGAAGACAAGGTCCCTGCTGCTGACCAGGTGTGCCTAGAAAAAGAAAGCCACTGTGGCCAGTATAAGATGTACCTCTTTAGCCTAGGGAGATGAAAAGCTCTGTTAGCCCCACGCAGCTGAAGGAAACTCAGGAAACCCTGACAGACAGGGCAAGTTCCTGGAAAGGAGTGAGCAGGTGTCTCAGAGGGAAGGATGTGTTTGTAGTGCTCCAGTGCAGGCAGTGAAAGCAGCTCAGTGCCCACAGTCCTGTGCCCTGTAGGGCGCCCTGCTCGCGGCTAGCACGCTGCTGTACGCGCTGATGTCAGCATGAACTGGCAGAGAGGGCTTACAAGGAGGCTTTTAGCTCGGTCAGAAACAGGGATCAGGAAGACAGAGAGGTACAGACCCAAAGGAGAGGGACACAGCCTCTTTACCCATCACCCTAGCTGCTTCCACTTCTCCTGAAATCCATATAGTCCACTCACACAAGCACTTCAAATTCCCCTGGATCCACAATTTTATCACCACTGTATGAAGAATATAGTCATTTAACCACTATTTCTTCCTATTGTTTTCTGCTATGGGGAGTGCTGGAAAGGAAAATTACAAGTACTGTTTTAGAAACTTTCATTGCTATCAGGACATCCAGAACAGGAGAGAAATGCTGCACCCTTTTTAGCCCTTATGATTCATGAGACAGCACATATCCGGCCTCTGATCAGCTCAGGATTGAAGGTAGCCTAGTTTGCAGCACTGATTCTCAGCTTCACTTTCAGGGAAAATCACAGATTTGCATGTGGGTGTTACAGATGGAAACATTTCTCCACCAGGTGGTTTTAATGAAAACTGGTGGCAGTTTTGCTGAGACATTTGGATAATCAGAAAATCTTTTAACAAAGATAATAGGGGTGGTGGTGATATCTGACTTTTATAATATAGCTGTGTCATCTGATAGGACTGCTGTATGTTTGTAACAACTCATTATAAAATTATGGAAGCAAATTCTTGTCAAAATTCCAGTCTTAAAAAGAGTTACTCCATAGAAAGGTGTGTAAAACTCTTATCCCAAAAAGAAAGTAAGTGCTCAGCATACCAAAAAGGCAAATCACCTCAGAAAATCTAGTGGCTCTCTCTAAGAGTTGAATCATAACCCATTAAAAAAATATATGCTGTGACTTTATTTTTACAAACTAACAATATAGCTAAAGTGAGTATACAGGTTTATAAGTTTTCCAATGTATTTTCCCTTAATTTATGGCTCTTTAAATAAAGAAAGAAATCTATTTTAAATCACAATTTCCCAAGCCAATGGAGAGTATACATTTTCATTATTTGAAAGAACTTTTGTAGGGAAAAAGACTTCGAAATTTGGGTATTACAAACCTTTGAAAATAATATAAAGTAATTTCTAGTTGAATTCACAGAGCACCATTTTTGCCCTCTTCTAAAAATTATATTTTAAGTGTCCTAAGTTCATTTAGTGAAACTGCTGATGATTCCCATAATCTCATAGGAAAGGAAGTATCAGTCCAGTATTCAGAAACATCAATGCAAAAGGAAAAAAAAAGGAAACAAAAAGGAAATAAAAAAGAAAAAGAAAAAAGAACAAGAAAAAAAAGGGGGGAGCAAAAAAGGAGCAAAATTTATTCTCTATCCAGTGTTAACAAGAATAGGGCTGAGAAAATACCATCTCTACAAATGGAAAGCCACTGTAAGATTTATAGTATCCCTCTACAACATCATCACAGAACCAGTAATCTTCTTCACAGAATAAAAGCTAAATATTTGTAGAGAAGTAGCTGTGCTGAAGGACGAGGAACAGGATACATATCGTTTAGAGCCTTTGAGCTACTCCTTTATTTAATTTTTTTCTGATGAATAGAAACTGAGGAGGTATCCTTCACTCACGTTTCCCCAGAGTGACTAACACAATGTATTCCCACAGAACATTTTGCATTCCAATCATCCCACCTCCAAAGGTAGCCACACCCCAAGCACAATGAACTGCAACAGCAAACTGTACTCTTCGTCTTGAACTGAGATCCAAGCACCACAGTCCCAGACAGCTCCCAGCCAGTACAGCACGGGCAGCTGGGCCTCAGTACCCACGATTGCACGGATCTCTAGTAGCCCTTGTACAAAATCAGGGTCAAGAACGGAAGGGACAGGGACAACACTGTATTAAAACGCCGTCCCAGCTTCACCACGCACAGACGAAGTCGGGAGCCTGCGGGGGTTGGGTCCCCAGCCGTGGGGACGCGCTGGCACCCGCATGGCTCAGGTGGGTACTTCCGATGCAGCCCAAAGAAACACCCAGATCACGTCACCCCTTCAGCGCATCCCTTCCGAGCACAGGTGCACGCAAGCAGGCGGCAGTGAGGTAAGGATACACCTCCTGTGGCACGGAGGGTCTGCGTGGCGTCAGAGGCTCGCACTGCTCCAGTCACTTCTCCCACCACCTCCCGCCCGGAGCGAGCAGGCCTGACGGGCTGTCAGAAGAGGAGGAACCGTGATTCTCCTCCACAGGCCACGACTCCAATCTGTTTATTCTCATCACTCGCAGTAGGCGATTCACCAACGTTACGTTTGAAGCCTCCGACTGACGGAGGAGGCTAAAAAATGTGATCACATGCGATGCTTGGCAGGGACGAGGGGGTGAGGGAAAAGGTTCAAAAGAGGCTGTGAGGATCTGGTTTCCAAACATGGCACCTACCCACACCCCGCGTTCCCCGCACCCCTCCCCGTGCCGCCGGCAGCGGGATAAACCCACTCCCCCGCCGTCCCGCCACCACGCACGCACGCACGCCCGCTGGAATGAGCAGTGCGACTAATTCCATCTATTTCCTAATTACGGACGCCCTGCTGCCCCACAGTGCGGTGCCGCCCGCCCTGGAGCCGGCAGCGGGCGGCCCAGGGCCGGCGGCACGGGCGGGCGGAGCGGGGGCCGGGGGTGTGCCGGGCGGGGGCAGCCGCCCCGGCCCCGCGGCGGGCGGCAGCGGGGGCCGAGCCAGGCGGGGGCAGCACGGCCGCCGCGGAGGCTCCGGCACGGAGGGAAACCCCACCCAGCGGCCCCTCCTGGCAGAGGCGGGGTTTTGGGGACCCCAAAGGAATCCCACCTCGCCCCTCACCCCCGTGTCGGGGTTTCCGCCCGCTCTGTGCCGCCGGCTCCCTCGGGGCGGGGAGGGCCGCCGTCCCGCTCCGTCCCGCCGTGCCGGGCTCCCCCGGCAGTGCTGCCTCGGGAGGAGCTGCCCGGGGTGGGGGAGGAGGAAGTTACGGGCCGGGAGCGGAGCGGGACCGGGGTTCCGCGGCGCCAGCCCCGCCGAGCAGGGCGAAGCCGGCCGGCTCCGGGCACCGGCCGGCTGCCGCTGTGGCAGCGCCCGCTTCGCCCGCCGGCGATCGGTGCATGAATGAGTGCCTGAATGAATGAATGACTAGCGTCTGCTTACTTGAGCATGGCCTCTTCTTTTTCTTCCTCTTCTTTCTGTCGGTCCATCACTGCCATGATGATGTTCCTCTCCTCCTCTGTCAGGTGGCTCAGGTCGGGCAGCTCCTGCATCGGGGGGGGCACCGTGGGCGGGCGAGGGCCGCGGGGCCCCACCGAAGAAGACATTTTCTTGCCGCCTCTCCCTTACACCTTCTACCTTAGCACGGCGAACCCAGCCAGCCTCTCCTCCGCCCCCTTCACAGGGTAGTCCTCCGAGCAGCGGCAGCCGGCAGCTCTCTGGCAGCAGCGGAGGAGGCGGAGACCCAGCCTTTCATGGTTGCTTGCATCCACCCCGGCCCGGTGCTGCCGCTGCTCGCTCCTTTTGTTTCCGCGGCTTCGGGGAGCTCAGGGGCTGCCGCGCCGCCGCCCGCAGCCCATCCTCCCGGCGGTGGGCGTGCGGGGCGGGGGTGCGGTGGCGCGGAGGGCTCCGGATCGCCGCCGGCGGGCTGCGTGCGGGAGCGGGGGGGGCGGTGCGCGCCGCCGGCCGGCCGGGAAGGGCGGGTGCTGCTGCTGCCGCCGCCGCCGCGATGCTCCGCCGCTGCGAGCCTGGCGCTGGAGGAGGGAGCGAGCGAGGGAGCGAGCGAGGGAGGGAGGGGAGCTCGGTGCCGGTGAGGCGGAGTCCGAGGCGCGGCGCCGCTGCCTTGCCCCTGCCCGCGCCGGGCACCCGGGCCAGCCGCGCCTCTCTCTGCCCGCCGCTCCCCGGGCTGGCCCAGCGGCCACACGGCCGCGGCGCTGGTCCCGGCACCGCCGCCCTCCTCACGTCCTCCTCCAGGTTTCCTCACCGCAGGTGCTCGCCCCGATTCCCGCCAGGGCTGCACGCTCGCCCGAGGCAGGGCCACCCGTGGGAGGTGGGTGCGGGTTTGCTGCGGGGCTGGCTGGGGCGCCGGGAAGCCTCGGGCTCCCAGTGCTGCCGGCGCTCCCTCGGGCGTGAGCCGTGCTGGCCCCAGCTGCAGCCCTCTTGCCTTAAGCCAGCGCTGTCACCGCTCGACCCTCCCTTCCTCAGAGTCCCACGCTTCAGCACTTTCTTCATACGCTTCTTAAATCCCGTTAGTGGCACCCATGCCGTGGTCTACACGCTCATCCCGTGTGAGTGACAAGTGCTCTTATGGATCAGACCCATTTTTTAACTACTGTGACCCACCAAAACTGGCAACGAAACATGTCACGCTGCCGACTGCTCAACTGAGGGATTAGTGCACAGTGAAACAAAAGGTTATGTCCAGACAGAGATCGCTTCCCTGCAAGTTTCTGGTCTACTAGCTCTGAGTAACTTCATTTTGAGGAGTTGGTAATGAATGCAACAGCTTTTCTCTACAGGAGATCATGCCATGTAATCCACTGGCCAAAAGCTCATGGCTCTAGCTCTGAAGTGTCCTCTGGTCACACATGTGCCTGTCAGTGAATGAAATCATTCAGGCTACTTAGAAATGCAAAGTTAAAATACAGAGAACACTGCACTTTCAGGTAAAATGTGAGCTACTGCTAAAAGATGCTGATACTTAAGACCTCTCAGTTGTGCTTCTGCTGAGGTCACAGCATGGAAACAGCTCTAGTTTCTAGAGAGATCATCTGATGAGCACAAACCAAATAGGAAAAAAAATCTATGCTGGCAGTGTTCAATGCTTCTTTCTGCCAAATTTGCCAAGTTTGAAATAGGGAGAGGGACCAGATTTCTCCCACCTCTCATGCAAATTCTGAAAGCCATGAACCTTCATGACCCTTTGAATTTGAGAGGAATTACTGTGGCCATCTGCCTGTGTCCCCCCAAGAGATTTTCTGCAGGACACAATTTTGATAACACAAATTATAAAGAAAAAACTTAATAAGCACTGTGGTTACCACCAGAACTTTAGTAGAACAATGTCCAAGTTCAGTCCAGAAACCGAAGTCTCCCAACTTTTCTAGCACATGAAGGAAACAGAAACTTGAATGACCGACAGATGGCTCAGAGAAGATTACAGTGGTGTTAATAAGCAAAGCACCATGAAAGGCTGGTAAATATAATAATGTCACACTCAGTTTAAGACACAAACCCTCTACTAACTCGTGTGGTGATTTGTCCCAGGGCCCGGCAGCATTATTACTGCTAGATGTAATCCTTCTAGCTAAGAACTAACAAATCAATAAAATCACTTCCCACCATCTGTGACCAGCAGGGAAGACAGCCTTCATGTAACAGGCTGGTGCTGAAGAATTTATCCATTCATTAACAACAAGCAGCCACTTCAAGGAAGCAAAGGAAGCTTCCACTAAAGGAAGCAAGACTGAAAAAAATAAGATGATGAGGAGAAGGTGAAGTACCACCATATGTTTAGTATCAGAAATAACTAAAACATGACTGGAAGGGTACTACTAGGCATAATGATCATGTTGTTAGAGGTATACATAGATATTCCATACTCAATCCTTCAGATAATTTGGGGGGGTCCACATATGCCAAGTAAAGGATGTAGCTCAAGTAACTGCATTCACTAGAGCAATGGCCTTAGTGGTCAAGAATCACAGCTTTAAGCACAAACTAACCAAAATTAAGAGGTCTAAGACCATAGGATGCAAGTGTCTCCAAGATAATTTTATGAAGAAAATATTACATGAGGTTATCCTGCTCAACTTTCTGCTTATTAATTACTGACACAGTTATTTATATCTGTTCTGTATTTGTGTTAATTGCTTTATACTGGGTCAAGCACGTGAAATCTTATTGCTCTGTGGAAAATACAAAGTGAATACAAAAAGTATAGGTTCTTATATATAGTTTTTTATAACTTAAAAGGGAAAGCTGAAAACTCTTGCAGAATACAGGTTTCAAAAGTTATGGGAGTTAGAGTGTAGACTTGCACCAAGCCAATATTGTGACAAAAACTGTTTTGCTGAAAAGCACATAATCACAGAAACATTTAGATTGGAAGGCACCACTGGAGGACATCTGGTCCAGCCAACCTGGTCAAGCAGGGTCAGCTAGAGCAGGTTGCTAAGGACTGCATCCAGATGGCCTTGAGTCTCTCCAAGGATGGGGACTCCACAGCCTCTCTGGGCTACCTGTGCCAGTGCTTAGTCATCTGCATAGTAAAATAGTGTTTTCTTGTGTTCAGACAAGACCCCCTGTATTTCAGTTTCTGCCCATTGCCACTTGCTCTATCACTGGGCACTGATGAAAAGAGCCTGACTGAGTCTTGCTTACATCCTCCCATCAGATATTTACTCACTCCTATAAGATGCCTCTCAGCCTTCTGTTCTCTAGGCTAACTAGTTCCATCGCTCAGCCTTTCCTTATATGACATGCTCCAATTCCTAAACTATCTTCCTTGCCCTTCACTTGACTAGCTGTTTTATGTCCATGTCTTTCTTGTGTCAGGGAGCAATAAACTAGAATTGTCACTCCAGATGTAGCTTCAACAGTGTTGAGCAGATGGGAAGGTTCACCTCTCTTAGGCTTTTGGCAATGTTTTTCCTTATATCTAAAAAGTCCTAGACAGAGCAAATTATTTTGTATTATTTTGGCACAAAAGCAGTAGAGAGAAATAAAGAAGAAACCATAAAAGTCATCTCATTTTTGACAGGTGTGCATGAAAAAACTGAGCTCTTATTAACAGTATTTCCAGCTATAAGTGGTTGTTTTCTGATTTGAACACATTTCTTTTGTAATGATGAAACATCTTACACTGTTGTCCAATCAACAGTGTGTGGGAAGTCCAGTGTAGTTCAATATATTATATTCCAAAGTTGGAATGATACATGAGAGCCTTCAAGAGAATTTCATTGCCTGGTTAGTATGAGTTACCCCTGTCTAGTAACATCCGAAGTCTTGTCCCTGACAGGCATTCTATTAGATCAATTCCTCTGCAGTCCTGTCTAGAGCAGACTGCTGTGAAATCTAGAAATGGAATATCAATATAGCTATTTTAACATATCGGGTAAATTACTTTCCTAAACTTCAACAGCCAATTCCATTCCATTATAATGGAATCCATGACCTTTTCTTCTCAGTTCATAACAACAAATGTTCACTTGTTCTCATGCACAGGGCATCATAACATATGCCCTTTGCATGGCAAATGCACATTTCTTTATGATTCTAGACCTACCCTCAATCTTAGGAACCTTCCTTCTCCCCCATATCTTCTTTTTGTATTGGCCAAATGCCACATTCTAAATTTCTCAGTTCCATCAATACTCCCTGTAAGCAATCATGATTGTTTTCTTGCATGAGGCAAACTAAAGAAACAAACCATTCAGAGGGTTTTCCTGTAGGTTCCTTGTCTAGAAGAGTGGTGCTCTTTCTCAGACTGATGGAAGACTGGGGATGTGAAAGCTGTGGAGGAGTTTTCAGTCTCAGTGGGTTTGCCATTTAAGGGACAGCCATGAAAGATGAAAGATCCTTTGAGCACCAAGGGCTCAAAGTAATTTGTTACAATGTGTTAATGAAAGTAGAACACTGTGACTTCTCTCTCGCAAGAGGTTGAAGGATTTTAAAAATTTCAAAGACTGACCAAAACCAAAGCAAAATATATTTTATCAACATATCATAATTTTCAAGAGTAGGCATTTTTTGGGCATCTGACTCATGACTTTTCATTTCTTCAAGTTTGGTGGCACCACAGTACTTTAAGAAAGAGAAAAGGGTCAGAGCTGGCTTTAGCATGAGGAGAAATGGAAATATCCTTCCCACAGCAGAGAGAAAACACTGGCCCAAAGGGATTTCATTTCAGGTAGGAATTTCAGGGCCTGTTCTCAACAAGATCTGGTATTACGAATAATTTTATAATGAATGCCAATATTCTGCAGCAACAAACATTTTAAAAATCATCTCAGGCAGACGTCTTGGGCTTCTTTTAAGTATATTTTATTTAAAACAAAAAAACCCCAAACAAACAAGCAAAAAATGCCCCTACCTCTAAATGACAAACAAGCAGTTTCATTGACAGCAAACCTTATGCAGCCTGCTTTTTGATGACAGCTTTGGATTCTCTTGTGTCAAATAATGCAGCTGACTTCACACATCCACCTGTTCTTTACTGGGCACACAGATCTGAGTCTCCTCTATCTGGCTGCTGATTTTTGTAAAACTCTCACAGGAGCTTAGTGTTTCTAAGCTCCTTTTTTGTCAGGCTTTTTTCAAACTGGTCAAGAGATTAAAATGTTATTGTGGCATACTGACAGAAAAGCAGGGCAATTGCATAGCTTGGTTTCCTTAAGAGAATAATCTAGAGACCCTGTGCACACCCACAGGTCTCTAATTATTCCCTTTGCTCTTCTCAGTTCTCCTCTGTTTAGCTGTGTATTTCTGGCATGACAGTTTCCAGAAAATCATCCTATCCTTCAGGTGCAGCTTGCCAAAAATGCATAAACAGGAATTGTCACCTTCCTCCTCCCCAACATGATGCTTCTGTATGTGCATCTCCAAATCAGACCCTTTTAGTGCGTTTGCAAACTCCTCTCTGATTTGAACCCATTAGGAGCTGATTTTTATTTCAGTTAGACTACTTTCCAAATGTGTTTGTTAAATGATGATTTTTTAAACTCAGAAATACTAACAAGGCTTTAAGTTCAACATCATTTTCCAAGATACTAAGATCAGTTTCCACTTTATCCCCTTTAACTGGAAGAAAGCTGAAAAGTGATGTAACTGACACCACCGTCCATCCTAAAAAATCATCATCTGCTTTTTGTTTCTCTTCTGAACCCATTGTGTAAAGCTGATAGTGTAGACAGATTCAACCCCATTTAGTTCTGGGGAACTCTGCATATGACCATTGCATAGAAAGACCCTACATTTGTAATATCACTTTATATTTTACAGAAAGTCTGAGAAGTGTTAGAGCTCAGAGAAAACAGACAGAAGCTCAGTACTTTGTCAGCAGTCTGGAAGTTGGGAAAGTTGGAAAATTTTCAATTCAAGCATTGAAATAATACAACATTTTCTGCAGTTGCTGCCTATGTCTTTTTGGAATAAGAATTCTATTGTTGCTTCTGTGGTTTTGCAAACATGTATAAACAATAATAATAATAAATTTACTTCCAATTGAAGTATCTTAACATTATTTTTGCTCCAAAAGATAATCTTCAATAAAATCTTAAATGTTTTATGCTATGACTGCAGTAGATAGTGCAGTAAGGGTAAAATCTAAATTACCTAAATCACCAAATAAACAAAGTGCTAAAGTACACTGAGGTCTCTTGCTGTACATGTAGGCACAAGCCCTCCAAAAGCTGCCAGCAACTCAGAAATACCATCTTTGAGAGAAAACAAGAAACTCCTGCAGTTTTATCAAGCCTAATTGGCAGTAAACATCTAGTTCCCTAGACAGGCTGTAAAGAAGCAGCAGGTAAGAGAATTGCAGTGAGCAGAGAATGGTGTCATTTTCCAAAGCTGTTCATACAGTGGAGGATGTCCTAGGGCACATTCAGTTTTACAACTGCAGCTTTATCATAATCTCATCCATCTCTATTCATAAATTGCAAGATCGTTTAAAAGTTTGTGTTAGTACTGAAATGGGCACAAATATCCTGATGGAACAGTTTGCCTTAGAAAGAAAGGGGGCAAAGTTTTTAGGAGAAAGTATCTCTAATTAATCAAATGGATATAATCAGAAGAGATGAACAAACCGTAGGCACACAAGCCCTTTTACATTCAAAAAACTGCATACATACAGCATACAGCAAAATTCACTCTAAGCAGAGCCTGGAAACAGCTGCTTTGAACTTAACTTCATTATTATAATCAGCGAGATAACATGAAGAGAAAAAATATTTGAAATATGTGGAATAAGAAGATATTTGTAAGAGGAGTAAAGCATTTTTGGAAAAGAGAAGGAAAGACAGGCAGAAAAATAATTATTACCTGTGTGTGGTGGTTTGACGGGAAATGGGACATCTGGGATATGTTGTTTGCGCTGTGGTCACCAACAGGTATTTGGATTTTAAGATTAGCACCTGGTTTTGGCGACTAGAGCATTGGATCTGCCTCTGAGAACACTGACCCAGGGGTTAAAAGCAGGGCTCTTCTTCCTCGGAGTTCTCTTTAAATTTCCAGCGGGACAGAGCTGCTTCTCTCCCCCCGGCCCAGCTGTTAGCTGGGCGGGGGGAGGGCAAAGCCACGTGGCCCGGCTGAGGTAGGCCTGACCCGGAGGGATGGAAGGGTGGAGGAGCGAAGTACCGGGAAGCACCGAGCAGCCTGTTCCCCCCCCTCCACCACCTTTGGAGACGGAGAGAGAGTGCAGCCTGTGCTCGAGACTGAGTTACCTTGAACTTGATATCATGTGCTGGCAGCAGGCAGCACGGCTGAGGAGGAGAAGGGGGGGGGAGGGGCACTGAGAAGGTGTCCTGCCTCTGTGGGGGGCTCTGGGCGGGGCAGCGAGGAGCCCAGCCCCTTGGGAGAGCTTTTAACCCTTTGTGGACAATGAAAACTTTACAGAACATTACCCTTCCTAGAAAAGGAGATAAGAGTGGAAGATGAAAGAAGAAATAGGCCAGTGGGGAAGTCTGGCAAAGAGAAAGAGAGATGTTGGAAGAATGGAGAAAGATGGAGTGGCAATTTTTGCTGGACTCTTTTGTTGTATATCCATGGACTGTTTCCTGGTGATACAGAGACTGCATCGCAGGGGGAAGCAAGGACTCAGAGCCAAGAGAGTTCAGTGTTGAGACCCCTCGGCCCCAGGGGGTGTAGAAGAAATGGGGGGGGACAAAGGTCCCAGAGATGAGACTGTGCTCTGTTTGGAACGAGACGAGGCATCCTTAAAAGGTCCACCCTCAAAGCAGGCCCCTGCCCCATGCAAGGTGGTGAGAGCACCTGGCATGGAGGGAAGATGTCACAAGATGGCAAAAAGATTCCAGGCGGTGTTGATTGTGACAAGAAGTCCATAGCACAAGGAAGGACTCCGTCTACTCTTGATGAGCTGAAGATTTGATTATCTAAAGAGTGGTGCCAGACCGAGTGTTGATAATTTTGAGAAATGTAAATGTACTGGGAATTTGGTGGGAAGAGGAGGGGGAGTGTTTCTGTGTAGTTTTCATTTTCCTTGTGTTTATTTTTCTTCCTTAGTAGTTTAGTTTATAAAGTTTTTTTGGTGTTTTTTTTTTTTTTTCCTAAGTAAGAGCCTGCTTTGCTTATTTCCAGGCACCACCTCACAGCAGATGCCAGGGAGAGGGTATTTTCATGGGGGCACTGGCATTGTGCCAGTGTCAAACCATGACGGAAGTTGTCAGATGGGAGGCAAGTACAACCAGATATCATAAAACCAATATGCATACTGAGTTAATGACTTCAAACAAAATGTATTTTCATCAAAATTAAAGCATTTGTCAGAAATGTGTCAGGATCAACTGCATTGTTCAATTGGAGAAAAAAAGTTTTGTTCCTGTGGTGCAGAACTTCTTAATTTTGATTTTTTTTTTAAATGTTATACTATACTAAATTCTTGAAAGAACAACCACTGATGAAAGAGATGTGATGTACATATTGTATTTAAGAAGTCAAACACTTCCATTTAAGAGGCATAGCTGTATTACAGACAAAGCATGAAAGACAAAGTTGTGATGATTCCAAAGCAACTTTTTTGGTGAATGTTTGTTTTGCAAATAATTTTTTTCCTGTTCCAATTCAGTATTCTGGAAAGAAAAAAAATCACATCAGAGATAAGCGCATTCTCATCTACTTGTACCATCTTTATAGCTGGGAAACTGAGGCAGGGATTGAGTAAGTGACATGTTTAAAGTCATCAAATGAGTCACTGGAAATAAGAAAATTGCAAAAGGTTATATCCAGTTCCTGTGATCTTACTATTCATTTGTACTCCACATCCTAGGGTGCTCTTACAATCAAGAGCTAAGCTGTGCAGTTACTTCCCTTAGTATTTCTTCAGTTGCTGTAATCTGAGTCACAACAAAGACTTGTAGTCCACCACCATACAGGGTAAAACATGTGATCTTAAAAAGGCGATTTAAAGTATTTGTTTCAATATTGATCTGTAAACCAGCTATTTTCTTGTTCAAAAATTTCATTTCTGTTACTAAAAAGCTGCTTCTTATTTATGTGTTAAATATCTTTTAGCTACTTATATTATCCTCTCTATTTATTCTGAATCTTTCAATACACACATACTTTTTAATGCATAAGGAAGTACCAAACTGTGAAGAAGGAGGAAATTCAGAACCATTGCACCTAAATCAGTGTCCCCATGAAAACCCTTGCCCTGAAAAACCTTGTTTCAACATTCAAACAATACAATACATCAGTTTTTGTGAAGTTGCATGCTTCGTAAATGAAAAACATAGGAAGAAGTTTGAAGTAAGTAATTCACTGATGCCTGGAGATAATGTTCCAAAAATTACTTCCCATTGGTCTCCAATAGTCATTTTGCTGTCATAGAATTATACTCGCCAAT